>JAVTVX010000024.1:11688000-13089000 GCA_033439265.1 Dillenia suffruticosa
TTGTGATATTGTGATAGACATAAAATACACTCATATACAAGTAGAAGATATTAGTTAATGTGCTCATGTAGGGATATTTTTTATTAATAGGAAGATAATTCAAATTATTTAAATTTGAATTTGGGATAACTATCATGATCCCTGCTAACTCCCCATGTATCTCTCGATCTCTTCATACGTGAGTTAACAATTTGAATTAGAGTTTTGAATGAAAAATCTCTGTAGATCGTTGAGGAAAAAAAAACAATCAAGATATTTTGAGAATTGTCTTCTAGAGAGAGATTAATTTTTAAGTGTGAGAAATTATTGATAGTATTAAGAAAATTTCAAATAGAAAATTTTCTCTGATCGTTTAAGATTCACCAGATTATGGATTAAAACGTCTTGATATTGTGATAGTGGTTCAATTTCGTAATTACCATCCCAACTGAGCATTTAATCGAGAAATTTCACAATTCGGATTTTTAAAAATCTATATATCAAAATATTTATCTCAAAATTCTGATCTATTTATTTTGTAAATTCTACGATTTCACGTTGAGAATAAATCTAGCACAGAGACCTACAACACAAGATGCTTGGTGAAAGTGAAGGCCTAACCACAAAATAGAAACTCCTTTCTAAACCATAATCAATGCTGATGAATCTTAACTCAAGTGACACCAATGCTTCTCCCCTTTATAACAAACTCGGATTCAAACCTCACTATTAACCCATATAATAATAATAATAATCAATATGGGCCACATTTAAGCATGCGCCACCAGCAAAAGCAATTATGGTCCAAACGTTATCTTGCACTTGTTTTGCTGTGCTAGTATGGCGCCATAAGACAAGATAGCAAAGCCCAGTGCAAAAGAATATTTGGACTTCTATAAACCATAATAATTGAGTGATCAAGTTAAAAGGATGATTTCAACCTACCTCTGTTACAACTAAACCCCTCACATGGTATGAGCAAAATACACGAGCATCCAACATTGATTCGACAACCAAAATGATTCTACATAAACATCTTAATGAAAACTCAAATGTCCCTAGATTAAATGGTGACACTGGCAATCCAATGGAAGAAACATATATACACAATGTAAATACAGAAAAACCAAAACCCCAAAACATAGAATGGTCAGCGGCACTAACAACATAACCAAATTGGTAGGCTCCCTATTTCAACAGGCAAAACACTTTTAAAGTTAAAAAAGTAGTTCCTGTAATATAAACAACTGTATTATCTCATCTCTTCTCAACTGGATTTTCTTCAGTCAGGCAAGCAACCGCACATCCTCAACAGTCAGCTACCGATGTCCCCAGATCTCCAACTACTTCTAACAATTCACAATCATACACTAGTGTACATTTCCTTTCAATAATATTCACAAGGTTTTTGCTGCCCCAAATCCAGTGTACAGTCATTGAAGTTGTGAAGGTTGGCCTCTTCCTGCACACAAGAAGACTTGTTAGATCCACGCTGCACAGCACTGTACAGCACTGTCCAGTGAATCATGTTGCAATGCATGAACAAAAGCATAAAAAGAAGGCATGTATCTCTTCAAGGACTCCTAATACTACTAGCATGCATCACCTAGCACACATCTCTGATGGACAGATACCAAGTACCTACTGGACTTACAAGGTATGATCTAAGGCACTACAATAGAACTGCGAGTGACAAGAAAACAAATAATAACGAAGGCATGTATCTCTTTCGATTTGTGTCAAACAAGAGAATAATAACAAAAGGTAAGACAAAATTAGAAAAGGAGGTGCAATGCCTTGGCAAAGGCCCACTTTTTCCATCATTAAATAGATCTACCATATGCATGTTGCGAACCAGAGCAACATCTATTCAAGTTACTAACCACCCCAACATGACTAAGAACCAAAAGCAACAAGAGAAAACAAATAAATAAAACTCACTCACTAATGTATTCACCATCTCAAGCATGAGGTGGAGAGCCTGGCTCCGATTCCCCACAAACTGAAGCATATGACTTTGTGTCTTCTTTTGATATGGCAACAAAATTCAACGGTGCAGCAGATAACCTTCTCATCTCCTTAAAATATCCATTTTGACGGCCTGAATAAGATCGGGGTGTGAGAAGTTCAGGTGTTGCACCCCCAACAGAGTTGCGCCTAGGTGTGGGAGGCATTGACCCATTGCCATTTGCACGATATCCATTCACCCTTCGGAAGCTGTTGCTTTTTCTTGGACTAGGTTTGGATCCATAGATAGCTTCCTTCTCTACGAGCTGCAAATCTTGTAGCTTCTTTTGGTCCTGGAGAAAAGGATCACACATTACAGCATGGAGATAAAGAAATTCAATATGAAACCTACCTTTGATTTTCCAGCTTTCCTTTGTATTTTAGGTATGGTTTCTAGGTAGGGAATTTGTAACAACAAATCGTACACAAGCATTCCAATCAATCCATCTTGCTTAATTATCCTTTTGAACAATAATCTAGCCCAAAGCACATAATGACATAATAACATTAATACACAATAAACACCAGTTTAAGAATTGCTTTGGTTAGCAATCTGTCATTTTCAACTGAGTAATGTAAGAGTTTTGAATTTAAAGTGCAAGAAAAAATAGGGTTTCAATTTCATTTGAAGTTTTCTCTAAAGCAATTCTAGATTCAGATTGGCATTTTATGCTAAAAACCTTCCATTGAAATTCACATATTATATAAGAAAGGCATCTAAAAGAAGAATTAAACATTGCTTTTCTCATAATGCATGGATGGAGAACATATATATGGCTTGCAGACCACAAAAAGTTTTGGAATTTAAGGGCCAAGATGTGCCTGATAGCAGATATAAAAAATTGCATTTGCATATATTACCCGGTGTCGCTTCTTCTCCTCTTCTTTTTGTTGTCTTCTCAGTTTGTACTCCTCCAGCAGTGAAAACAACCTCACCTAAAGATAAAGTACACAAGTAGAAGTTTAGAACAACAATAATAGTGGATAAATGAAAATATTTATATAAATCAAACATACTAAAAAGATAAGAAGGGTCCTGGAATAGCCAGCATAAACAGACAACTTACTCCATCATAAAGAAACAACATCTTCTTCTCGTCTTCCCAGGCTAATGTTTTGTTTATCAAATTCTCAACAATTGCTGCATAAAGTAATTCAAAAGCTCCAAAAATCAATTAGCTGTTATCATTAAACAACCAATACTCCATAAATTCCTACAAGAGGAAAAGAAAGAGAGAAAAGGTAAAAAAGATAAAAAGTACAACAAAGGTACCGGGAATTTTGTTAACAGTGACCCGAGCTCGTTCTGCACGTTTTAAATTTATGTGAGCACCTCTGCCCGCACTGTACCGGTTCTCATCCTAATGTCCAAAGAAAAAAAAAAGTCGATATCATTTGAGAAAGTGTTTTTTTATGTCAAGAATAGAAATCAACAAAAATCGATATCATTTGAGGAAATACCCAAGCTTAAATGTGTTGATTAATACATTACCCAGAAAGGTGAACACAATCTTAAATTAAAATGGACTATCGACAAAATAACATGGCAATTAACAATATTAGTCCCCTAAAAGATTTGGAGAGGCAGATTGGCAACTTAGTGCCCATAATAAACTGTAGCTGACCTGATTATATTCTTCAAGCCATTGCTCCTCTTCACAAGCAGAAAGCCATCTATCTATTCTATCCATTATTTCTTTTCGGCTCAGGGCTGCTTCTTTTGCTTTTGTTATTTGTGCCTCAATGTTGTTTAGAAGTTCGGAAGGATCCACAAGACCTGACAGTAAGAGGAAAACTTGCTTAGCATGCACAAAACTCTTATATGAGATCCATATAAATCATCCTTTACCACAAGCCCTTCCATTTTACCTAGTGCCAAATCCCAAACGATACTTACCTATCAGCAAGAAGGTTAAAATATATTTGTTACCAACTGCATAATATCCAATTCTTTTAGATAATTTATAAGCACTGATGACAAAAGGACATGTCTTCATTACCCTTTGTTACTTAATGACAAAAAATACGCATCTAAAATATCAAATAGAAAAAAATAAAAATAAAAAAGTGGTGTGAAAAAGAGGTACAAAGAACAATATCCAGATCGCCCTTCTATTGCAAACTTCTTAGATCAAACTTAGCCCAATATATAGAATTAGGGAAAGAATAGACCACACGAAGTTCAAGACTCTGGATTAGACATGGAAGCCTTCAATATAAAATAAAATAAAATAAAATAAACAAAAATACAATAAAAATAAAAATTCAGATTTCTGATGTGATGCAAACAATGTAGCCTACCAGAATCTATCATTGCATTGGATTTCTCAGCAGCTGTGCTTGTATCAGGTTCAATATGGGCTAATCTGCATAGCTGCTCGTACTCTGACCTCTTTTTCATCACTAGTTCTTTCATTCTGCTCGCTTTCAGTTTTGTGAGCCTCTCCACTTCTGCCGATACCTAACGAAAGAAAAAGAACAGATATATAATACGCTTCTGGTTCTCATGATACAAATCAAAACCTTAATATAAGGGGCTCCAACCTGTTCCATAACCTGTGCTGAGAGAAATCCAGGCTCTGAGATGTCAGATTCAGATGATCCAAGAAAAGATGAGATTCTTGCAAACTTGACCTTTTCTTCATGTGGTGAGTCCATCAATTTCCAGAGTTCAAAAAGTGATGCCACAATATCTTTTAACTGAAATTTGAAAAGTGATAAATAGTTTCAATTGAATTGCCAAAGTCAATACATAATAATTCTAAAACCTGCATTACCTTCAGGATTCGGGTTTTCCTCTCTGTTTTCAACTTGAGGATGGACTGTTCTAGGCCTTCCAACGTGCTGTTACTGATGTTTGTGGACTGTTCCAGGCTTGTCCCATGCAAGCTTGGGTGCACATCACTCACAGTCTTTCCAAAATCCAACCCAAGTACACCACACAGAGCATGGACCTCATTCACATATCCCAGAACCTTATTAACACGATCAGACTGCAAAAATCAAGACATATTTTAGCTGCTTGTTCAATTAGATATTAATAAATTTAACATTATGATTCAGGAAATCCAAGCATCCTATGCAGGAGGAAATCAATTACCAGGTAAATTTTCATGTCTAATACCACATAATTAGTACAAAATACCAAGCACATCATTGGCAGAAAACTATGCTTTAGCTTCACAGCATGGATAAAAAACTGCAAATGGACAGCAAATCCTTCTAGAAACAAGGGATGGATTTTCCATCTAGATTTCTAAAAGCTAAGTTTGAACAATTCACTAAACTTGCAGAAAAGATGAGAGCGTTGTTTGCTGAATTATTTCAAGTATACCAAATCAGGACTAAAAAAAGTAATTAATGGATTATCTAAAAGAAAAACCACATCAGAGAGAAAGTACTTAAGACCAATACCTTCTCCTTTTGAAGAGTATTGAGATGAGTCTGGTATTCAGTAAGCTTTCTTAAGGACAAGTCTTGTTCTTCCAAAGTTAATGAGCTGATCATAACATTGTTAAGGTGATTGTATCCTGAAATCTCCCCACTGATCTTCTCAATCTGCCCCTTGATATCTGCAAATTGCTTCATCCTTTCCTCCTTTTTCAACTGTAGATCTTCCACCAGGGGAGTGATGGCTGCAAGTTGCTCTTTCAATGATGATGACCTCTTCTCAGTCTGGATCTGCGTAATTGACGCTAGTGGTTAGGAACTAACTTATATTATATCACAAGGTTGTTGACACAAAATATTCATGGATGTGTTTAAACCTTAAAAATAATGACTTAAATAGTGAATATGCATATGATTTGTTAGCATCTTCGAACATAGCAGGGCACAGATAGCAAAGACAGTAGATACAGCAACTGAAATGAATACTAGCAAGCAGAAGACAAAAGCAACCATCAAGTAGAACCCTCTCAGTTATGTGGACAATAGCATCTCCTGAATTTATGGACAAACTTATCTTGCAATTTAGCAACCAATGGGAACAGGAGAACTTCGACATCTGAAAAATACACTTCACTAGCATATTGATAATAAGAGTTCTTTATTAGATGTAGCTGAGCAGGAAAGCATTCGATATACTCTAACTAAAGCATGTACTGATTGAGAAAATCATATATAGACTTAAACCCAAATGCTAATAAATTCAACCAACACAGAAGCTAACACATTTCACATAAAAGCGCATCCTATCCTGCCACAATATCCAATATGTCTCACAAGCCTTTTAATGCAAGATCAATATATCCAGCAGAGAAGATTTTGCCAACGCATTTACCAATAGAAAGTTATGCAAGTTTTATAATTAGATAAAACAACTGGGTTCCAAAGCCAACAGTAAAATAATCCATGTTCAGGATACAATTATTGCTTGACCCACGTTAATATCTTAGAGACGATACCTTCTGTAAACAACCAAAATCTTAATTGATATATTCAATCTTTTACTTTCCATGAAAAAGTGTAACCAAACAACAGAAACTTAATATCACAAGGTCCGGAGGCATGGAACAGAGGTAAAACAAAGACGCTATTAAAGTTCAAATTATTATGAATCTGAAAATCTTCACATGGAGCAATTATTCGTGCCCATATCCACCTAGGCTGGGAGGTTTGCACCCTTGAACCACACTGATCTCATACTCAATACGAGGCCTCAATAAAAAAATGGACCAATATTGCCTGCGTCACTATCAAATATAGTCAAAATTTGAAGGAAAACCTAATCACGACTTATGAGTAACAAGGGTACTATAATAGTAAGAATGGAAACACCAAAAGGTTTTAGTCAGTTACATCACAATTTCCCTCCTTTCTTGTTATTTTTACGGCATGACCTATTTGGAACCGCATAGGTGGTGGTTATAACTATCAAGTTACCATTTTCTTGTTACTGGCTCGCTAAATTAGAAAACAATACAAATGCGATCTAAGGCGCACAGAATATGAATACGAGTTTGATACAATTATGACCCAATTCAAAGCTTGAGATTTCAACAACCAAAATTAAGACCATTACTATTAGAATCAACATAGCTAGAAGGCTGTAGAACATTTAATCGCAGTTATATTTATGAAAATACAAACATGATACAATAGGGACACAACTTAATGGCACGTGGTCAAACTAATCACAGCATAGCAATAGGATTTGACATCCCTCAACATAATGCAAAACTCTAGGGACACAACTTAATGGCACATGGTCAAAACTAATCACAGCATAGCAATAGGATTTGACATCCCCCAAAATAATGGAAAACTTTCATTTTCTTTAAAGAACTTTTGCAAACAACTACATGGTAGCTAACATTTCACTACAACTCAGAAGCAGTTGTCATTATTATTTGCCTGACTTAGAGAGTTTGATAAACCTCAAACAATGAAAGCAGAGTACATTGTATCAGTTAAATTTACTTCAGTAAGGAAGAAGTTTCCTACATTCATAGCAGAACCAAAATTGACAAATCATCAGGTATTTTTGAGAGGTGACATGCAAGTATTGAGGAAGTTTGATATATGGTGTTGGACACAAGCACAGGCTGCTAATTTGGAGTATCAATGCTTTGTAGGTCGGAGGAAGGGAGGATGAGAACTAACTTATTGCAGGGGGAATGTTCCCCTTATGACACTTTTTGAGGCCACTTAAGACAGAGACATGGTAGACTGGTCACATAAGTGCAGAAAAAGAATGACCTCTAACAAGAGCACGCAAAAAGCAAGTTATGGTGATTTCCATGTTAATGATCTTAATATCAGAATTTTCACATTCCAAGTCCGGTCTGTTTTATTACTTCTCTTTATAATAGTATAAAAGTGTCACCTCAGAATAGCGTGTAGTAGCACCAAACTAAAAATCTCTCAATTGTCGTTGTACTTTTCCATTGTGCACAATACATGAACCAAACTACCAACAATCAGAGAATTGTCAGACTCTACTAAATGTCCATGCACCTAAATGCAAAACTATGGAATTTTCTAATTCAATCAAAAAGGAAGACGGTGTCAAGCATAGGATAAAGTTCAGCAATTGGCATAATCTACCACACCAGGATTTAAGATATTGAAACACAAACAATAAGGAAAGAGAAATGCATGAAGAAACCACAAGGGCAAGAAATGCAAAAGGAAAATTAAGAGGCAGGAATTATAAAGACGAATTATATTTATACCTGTGAATGGAGATTAAGTTCACCCAAAGCAGCCATGAGAGTGGCAAGCTCAGCTTCCTTAGCAGCAACTGACTGATGGAGGCGTGCCTTGGCGTTTGCAGCCTCATCGACCTTTCTCCGATAAATATCCAAACACTCCCTCTCCAGCTCCAACAGCATGCGGTCTTTGTCAGCTTCCGTCTCTCCTATGTCGTTCCATATTTGCTGCTCACAACCATTGGCATACATTTCAAATTGAAGATTCTAACTAGTCCAAAATTTAGCACATAGCCAAACAATCAGCAATTTTAACAACAACTGTACCATTACCAGCATTATTGTACAAGAAATATCAATATCTGATATTGACACAAATTTTTTGGTTAAATGACAAAAAAGGAATATATTTCCCTAGAGAAATACGTACAAAATTTCAGCTCCAGACTAGAATTGGATACAGAGAGGGCCAATTGAAACTCCTCTTCCAAACCCCACAAGCATCCGTAAATCATTAACTTGAAAGCAGATTTTTTCCCCTCTTTTTTAAGAAAAAAATAATAATCCAATCATTTCCAAACACACAATCCAGGAAAAATCATGAAAACCTTAACAAATTTTTAGCCAAAAAATGAATTAAAATACAACAACTTTTCTTAAGACTCCAACCTCGGATCATAAAAAATATATATATGGCGAAACCAAAACTAAAATTAAAAAAGAAATGAGCAATTTAAAATGTTGCGTTGAAATTAAGATAAAATTGAGAAGATAACATATTTATCCCCAAAAAGTTAAGAGGGGACTGGCACTAAATGTACATAAAAATCCACATTTATTTCAAGAACCCAGACCAGAAATTTACGGCCCATAATTTTTTCCCTTAAAGCCAGGGAAAAAGAAATTAAAAAGAAAAAAAACAGAGAGAAAGAAGAAGAAAAAGAAAAAGAAGAATTCAAAGAAAACACAACCGGGGGGGGGGGGAAGAAAGTATGAGTTTTACTTCCCAAATATGATATGGAAACCGGAAATTAAAAAGACCCCAAAAAGAGAACCACCAAGATAGATAAAGTTTGAACAGAAGCTAGAGAGAGAGAGAGACCTTAAGCTCTCTAAGTAAAGCACCGCAGCTTGCGGTGGTATGGATGCCGGAAGGGCTTCCAAAACTAAGAGCCAGCATTTCTTTGGTGTTCAACCTCAATCCAAGAACTCGCTGTAGATTCTTCCTCTGTATCTTAGATATCTCTTTCCCTACAAGGATAAAGTAAAACCTTCCTTTCCCCTAGTGTCCTCCAGCTCCCGCCTAAAGAGAGACAGAGAGACAGAGAGAGGTGAAGTAAAAGACCAGCAAAGAGTAGCTTTCTCAAAGCTCCGAAGTGGTATCCAGAAACATAATCATTAACATACGAGACTTAAAAGAACAGTGTCTGTGGGACAAGACACTTTTAGAGAGAGGAAGAGAGAAGAGAGGTCAGATCTGAAGCTCGGAATGCAAGAAAACCGCCATTAAAGACGAACCGCATTCATTTTTTCCTCAGGGGAAAACTCAAACAGGAGGAGTATCTATTACAAAAAGAAACCAAAAGTGAACGGAAATGAAGAGAGAGAGAGAGGTGTTAACTAAACCAAAAGGAAAGAGGAGGTGAAGAATCAGTGAGATAAAAAAAAAAAGATTAATTAAAGAAAGGAGGTAAAGGAAAGAAAGCGAAGACCAGTTATTGTGGGTTTCTCTTTCTCTCTCTAAAAATGTGATGAATGTAAGTAGGGAGTAGTAGGTACCAGACAGAGTAGGTACAGACACAGTAGATCTGGCATTACCTTGGCAATACCATTGGATTTCTAAAGGGAGTCTTCGGGTTTCTCTCTCTTCTTTTCTCTTCTCTCTCTCTCTCTCTCACTCGTTTCTGGTAAGTGTGTTATTTATTAAGCTTCCCTTGAGAAACACCGCACTGCAGATGGAAAGTGGTATAGTATAGCTGAAGCGATTAAACTAATCATTCTATTCTGCTTCCTCTACAACTACAACCAGTAAAACCCCAAATATGTGCCGCCTAAGTTATCAATACCACGCTCTTCTTTGGCGCGTGTCTCTCGCTTTCTAAACTTTTCCGATATCTGATTTTCCCTAATATTACTCCATCACTAGAGTTTAGACAAAACGTGCGCTTACCCGGTCCAACACCACCCCCCGCGATTCCGTCAGTTGAGTTACGTTCGAGGATCAAGACACTGAAATATTCTTTTGCAGTGATATTTTAGCAATTTTTAAATTGAAAAAAAAAATTAACCATTATAACAATGAATTATTAGAAAGTTGGAGGGGTGAAGAGCAATTTTTTATTTTTTTATTTAGAATACCGTTCAATTTGTTTAAAGAGATATAATATATAATTTTGAAAAAATTCAATAAAAAGTATTATTCCTATTCAATTCTGAAAAGTTCTAAGGATGTCATGCTTTTTACCATCCTACAAGTACCCACACGTCAAACCAAAACAAATTTTTTCCTTTTCCTTTTTAAAAAAACAAAAAAAATTCTGAAATCTGAAAAGTTAGAAGGGAAAGAAAATAATGGAGGTCAAATCGGTGATTGTCGGGCGTTTCTTAGGGAGTGAACAGCCGACTAATGTGTGGTAAACCACGCTCTCTTTCGACGCGTGTCTAGCTATTATGCGACGTTGAACGTCTGGATTCCGCTGCACATATCTTTCATATTATTATTTACAAATTTCAGAAAAACTATTATTTTTTTTTTTTGAAATGAACAAATTTATATTTGTAAATTAATTTTACAAAAACTTTATTAATAATGAAAATAATATACCATAACTCTTATTTTATGAGGAAGAATTACAAAAAAAAAAAAAAAGAGTTAAAAGTATAATGACAAATTAAATAAAAGAATTTAATTCTATAATTTGTTTATGAATTGTATTTACAATCAAATCCCCTCACTTTTTAAAAAATGAGGTTACAATGCAAAAATTTATCAATCGTCTTAATGGTATTTTTGTTCAAGCAGTTCTGATAAAATCATGGATGGGCTTTCTTTCCTAAGTTAATGATAGATTGTCAAATCTTGTAACTAACATTGCAAAGAGTAATTAAGACGCAGCCGTGTAACGGGTACGGAACGAAATATTCTTTCACTTTTTATTAAAGAGTAATTAAGACCAATAATTTACACCTGAAAACATTATTTGACAATAGAATCCATTTCTTAGTCAAATTGCGTTGGGGGTTGGGTTGTAAGGGCAATGCCGTGTAGATGGTTCCTGTGAAGAATGAGAGAGAATTTATTAGTGCACTACAACATCAAAAAACCTTGTCAAACTTACGGCAATCAAGTTCAACCGGAAATTTAATCTCTTGATGTAACCCGACTCCTTTCTCAATTCATGCTTAAGATTAAAACTGGAAAAGGGACCCAATTGTTTCTCATTCATTTATCGCTTATTACTCAATTAAGCCTTCGAAAGTCCTAAATTAATAATGTGGTAAATGCGTGACATGGGTCTTCTTTCAATTGGGGTTCAACATTCATTGATTACTCCAAATCACCCTATCAAAATGGATTTTTTTTTTTTTTTTTTTTTTTTATAAAAACTGAAAATCACGTTAACTCTAATTAAATTTAATTTAAGTTGAGTTTGGATTTTAACATTAAATTTGATTAAATTTAATTAGAATTATATTAAATTAAAAAAAAAAAAAACAATTTTTACCTATCTTTTTGTACACAAGATTTTATTTTAAAGGTATTAATATTTAAACAATATATTAATCATTGATCAGTACCAAAATGGAATTTGAATTACACATTGCCGTGTTTTCTGATGGGTGGGACCTTTGGTTTGGCCCTATTATTGCAAACCCAATCCATCCGGTTGTTGTGCTCAAATTTAGCATATCAAATTTTTAAGGGACAGCATTTATACAAGAAAGCTCACAATAATAAAAAGCAAAATCAAGTCTTGCTTTTCTCTCCTCTAATTATTGCTGTAAATTCCTCTTCTTTTAACAAAGTAGGGAAAAATTAGGAAACATGATGATATCAGAAGGTAGGCCTCCTTTTGCAAGACCACACTCCCGCTTCTTTACTATAATTTATCATAGAGACAAAAAGGCCATACCTTGTTCCTTAAAAAAAGATGCTTTGCCTTATGCTTTAATTGTTTCATTTCATCTTTTTTAAAACGACGAATTAGATAAATCTTCTATATCCATGCATTGGGTTTGAGCATCAATAAACAAATACACAAAAATACACACGATAAGTGCTGTGATTTTACTACATAAAAATATTATAATTAATCATTAATTTAAAAAGCTCATAGTATACATTCATAATAACAAATTACAACTAAAATTTTGTAGATGTAACGATAGAATATTACACTCTTTTAATCATAAAATCTCGAATTCAACGTATAAAATGAAGAAATAGGATTCGGATGAATCAATTTCTTAATGAATCCCACAATAATCGATTCACATTAATCTGATAAAATCTAAATATCGATTGATTACGTGTAAAATCCATTTACACAAAAAAATAATAATAATGAATTGCACTATAATTTGGTACATTGTAGTATGGATATAATTTCCCTTTCGAAACATTTTTGCTCATTTTGCTAAAGCAGTCTAACAGGGGTAAGCACAAAGTGTGGCACCACTTATTAAGCCAAAAGGCTATGAATTGCAGGCTTGAGTGATTCATGATATTCAACCTTCGACTTATAATTTTATCACTTGAGAGGGGTCACAGTCATGAGCCGTGAGCCGTGAGCCGTGAGCCGTGAGCCATGAGCCATTGAGCCATGTCAATCGTTAAAAATTTTTTAGTACTATGGAAACTTAAAGAGTATAACGGAGACAGCATCACAACACCCAGTTGACGGCACCAAGCAATAAAGTCACGCCACGTGTTTTCCAGGCTTAGTTATATAATGTGGACCATATCCATATAACACAGTTTTAATCATTGTGGTTTAACCAAACTTATAACATTAGAAAATATTCTCTTACGTGCAGCATGCAATTTAAAAGCAACCCACCACTTCCAAATTTGACTCGAGAAAAAAAAAAACTTTAATTTTAAATTTTTATTGTTAAATTTTACATATTCACTAATTTAATGTATGATATATAAATATAAAAATTATTATTTTTTGATTATCAGATTTTTAGATAGGAATCGGATTCTCTTTTGACATGATAATATGATATTAAAATCATACTAAAATTTTGATTCAAATCCATTCGCTTGAACTTACACTCCCCGTTGAAGGGTATTCATATTCACTAATTTAATATTCTAAATGTGGTATTTAAATATAAAAAATTATTGTCTTAATTCATAAGACAGTACTCAAGTTATCCCTGTATACTTATTACACCAAAAGATTTTCAATCATTTAAATGATGCATGTATTTTCATTTTAATTTAAAATTTTAATTTAAACGGAATTGAATCACACAATAAAAAAGATTTCCACTCAATTTATAACATTTTAATTTAATTCAACTTTATTGAAATCTTGGATGGATTAATGTAGTTTTATTATTATTATTATTATTATTATTATTATTACACAGGATTGGGTTGCGGTATCCTTTTTTTTGTGTTTCCTTTCCCTATCTTTAACTTTCTCTAGGATCTCTCGAAGTCCGAGGCATTGCCGTCTAGAATATTCGGAGCATAAGGCATGGAAGTTGTGGTTGCTTTTTCCATAGTCCATGAACTGCTATAGCCATGGCATCGACGCGAGAGAGAGAGAGAGAGAGTATTTATGGTGCAAAGTCAGGCAGTCGGAGTAGTTGTGTATCATTGTCATCCAAATGATTGCTAATTTAAACATATTATTCAGCTGAAACTGGAACACTAACGTTGCACCCAATCGAATCGATATTATATGCTTGAAAAACACACAAAACTAACCCTTTAATCTAAACCTAAACCCCGGTGAAGAAACAAGTAGGTTAATAATTAAATTAAGAAAATTGAATACGGGGCATTTTCCTTGTCTAATCGATATTATACGCTTGGACCTTTTTGTGTTAATTGAAGGCAGATTTAAGAGTAAATATAGAATCGGTCCTTTTTTTTTAATATCATTTTGTCTTTTTACTTCAATAGTAATTTAGTAGTTTTCAGAATCTATACTTGATTAATCACTTCAATTCGTGCTTGTCAAATAACTTCAATAGAATTGGGGTATTTCTTTCTCCTCATAGATTCTATTGTAATAAAATCAGTATTTTGATTTATTTATTTTGTGATAAATAAAGATATTCAAATTTAAAATTTTTATACAAAAGAGAGAGACAGTACCAATTAATTTATAGTTCATGGTGTATTTTTATTTTATTGAGACATTTTGTCGTAGACTATTTTTAAGGAGTGTTTTTGGACTATCATGAGAACTAGAATTAATGGATACAATTCTTTTGTTAGTGTAATTTATTAAAGTTAGCACACCATATGGACAAACGAAAAATTAGCTCAACATTCTTTTTTGCATTCCTCCTAGGACTCCTTTTGTAATTTTATTTGAGGTGTTCACAACAGGTTTTTGTCATATGCAAGTGAGATCAGGAAAGTCTTTGAAGAGAAAAAAAATGTAAACTCCACCATTATAACCAAGTGCAAGTGAGATGGCAGCTGCAAGTCGCACTCCCTTTCCAATTGTTCGAATTACTACCATCATTGGGTGCAAGGGGGTAGGGCTGCTATAAGTTAGGTCAACTTTTCACTTATATTGAACTTTTTATGATCTAATATATATGTCTATATTAAATATATTATGTAATGCCAATATTTATACAAACGCATATGTTAATGTAATGGTTTTCTCTTGTTTTAGATTTCAAGTATACCCTTTATTTGTAGTAAGTTGGGCTACTCCAATGGGATTACCACTAGCAAACCTCAAAGGCAATTCTTTCCGGCTAATTTAATGGCCTCAGCCAATCTATTAGCTAGTTGAGCATCCTTAACTGATTAATCACCGAAGGTCGGTCAATGCAGTGAAAAGTGTTTTACGTCATTTAATTAAGTGCTCGAGTTTAAGTTTTCTTAGGAACGAAAAAGACTATTTTTGGAGACCTTCCCTTTATAGGAGGTCGACAGTCAGATCGATTCAGATTAATTGGAGTGAAAGTCTGAATACCGAGGGCTCAGGGACCCAAAAAAAAAATCCTTAACTGATTAATCAACTAATTTAACATACTTAAACTAGATGTTTGGTTATCCAACATGACAACAATTAGCTAATTCATGGATGCAACAACCAAGAGAACCCGCTATCTCAATAAAACAACTATGATACAGGTATGACCAAATAATCACGAGATTTCTAAACACTCGGGTTAATATTAGTTTGTGATCCTCCTCTCTTATGACTAACCTATTAACCACTGGTTTTGCTTATCAGACGATTGCATATGAATTCATCCCACCCTAACCATTTCCAGCTAGTAAAATTAAATATTTCTAACACAAAATATCTGGGAGATTTTTCTATGGAACAAATTGGAACATATTTCCACCTCTTATGGCTAGTCGAAGTCCCTATCCTAAAAATCCAAAATAGTTAATACATCACCGAGAACAGCCATGTAGAGCATCTCAACTTCAATGCTACTGCTAATGTCAGCCAACCCTCAACAATTCTTCCCAATCCAACTGCCATTTGTCTATTGATGCATATATGTTAGTTGAGAAAATGGGGAGGCATTTTAGCATGGGTTAAAAACCAATTGAGAAGTATGCTTAGAAAAACCTTTCCTCAAAATGCATTAAAGGACGATACCTTTGTTGAAAGGGTTTGCGACATCTAATCTCATTACCTTCTCGGGAGAGGATAGTAAATTTGAGGGTGGTTTACTACCAGTTTTGTGAGCCTAAATATAAAGAATTTCAAAAATTTCCATTATCTTTAACCATATTTGCATTTGCACGGTGTTCTTTCTTACCACCTAACTCCACATAGAATTGGATAGATATGGAAAGACTCTTCCATAATCAATTTTATTGGTCATAATAAGAAACTATTATAGTTGATCTCAACAACTTGAAGCAACTTGAAAATGAGTTACTAGCCGATTTTCTCCAAAGGTCACTACACTACAAAACAAATATGTTATTCAGATAGATAAAAACTATCAGCTAAACCTACAAAAATTATCGATAGAAATTTCTCCCACGGATGAGCCTTTAGTTGACTATATACCAATCGTGATATATCTATTTCTACAGTTTTAGTCACTTTTAGAGCATGTGCTGGATTTATACTGACTGTTAGAAAAATATTGATAAAATTACTATTTTTTATCATTGATTTCAAAAGTATTGGTAAAAATTATTATCTTTTATCGTTGGTTATCACATGTGTTAGCAAATATGTTACTATTTTTTATCGTTAGTTATCACAACTGTTAAGAAATGTTACTGTCATTTATCATTAGTTGTCACATATATTAGGAAATGCTACTATATTTTATCGTTTATTATCACAATTGTTAATAAATATTATTATCTTTTATCTTAGGTTACCACATATATTAAGAAATATTACTATTTTATATCATCGGATACCACAGGTGTTAGGTACTGCCCTTCGTCGGTTACTACATATGTTAGTATAAGTAACTACTTATATTGTTTATTACATAAGTGTTAGGAAATGTTATTATTTTTTGTCTCAGTTACCACAAATGTTAGAAAAAATTATTATTTTTTATTATCGATTAGAAAAGTGTTGAAAAAAATTACAATCATTTATCGTCGGTTATCACATGTATTAATATAAATTAATGTTTTGTATCATCAGTTATTACAAGTATTAAAAAATATTACTCTCTTAGGAAATATTACTCCCTTTCATCGTGTTAAGAAATATTATTCTCTTTTATTTTCGATTATCACAAGTATCAGAAAAAAGTTATTACTTTTATTATCGGTTACCGTAAGTTATTATATTTTACCGTAACTGTTAGAAAATGTTACTATATACAAGTGATAGAAAAATTGTCTGCCTATTACCATATGATATCAATTGTGACGGGTTTTTTAAGACGGTCTAAATTTGAATTGTTATAGATGAATTAAAAGATTGGAAAATAAAAAAATTAAAAAAATAATGTAAACGTAATAACAATTGTATGAATATGTGAGAATGATTGATACAAAGTAAAATGATAAATACATATAAAACTAAAAAAAAAAAGAGAAAATATTGCATGTCCCACAATTATATGTCTTCCGAAATATTCTAAATCAAAAATGTTAATCACATTTTGAAAGTATTTTTATTTACAATTTTTCGTATCAATATATTCATTAAAAACCAATAGTGAAATAGTGAAATAAATATAATTATATAATGACATTGTAAATAAAAATATTTTCTTTTGCATGGAATCAGGTAGTGATGATAATGTTTGATTCTATATGCACTCCCCGTATCTATACTGAAGGAATCTAATAATACAATTAATTTAGATTATTATTTCAAAAATAAAAGTTAAATTAGTAATATTATGTTAAAAAACCAGAGAGAGCTTTCTTTTCTCTAAATCCAAAATATCTTGATAGCACGTTGGTTTTTACATTTCTTTACAACTATTCAAAATAAAAAATTAAAAATGAATAATTTAAAAATTACTTGATAGTATGTTAATATTAAATTTAAATTTAAAATTATATGTTTATTTTTAAAACTGGGTAACATTTTGGATGATTGAGATTGTTTAAACTGAACTTGTTTTTGGAATGGTTGTGATTTTTCGTATAATATTCATCTGTCGTTTAGCTTAGTTTGTCCAAATCTTTCAAATACCCAACCAGTAGAACGTAGAGTGACTTTTATATATATATATATATATATATATATATATATATAAGTGATTAACTTTTAATAAAATTTTACAAAGTGAGTGAGAGGTTTAAATGTGTTAGAGTAGAAGAGCTTTCAAGGAAAAGAGAAGATTTGATGGTGAAGTTTTTATCGCGTATGCTTTATAATATATTATTTTCACAAACAAATTTTCAAAATCCGCCTATTTTTTCTTTCGCGCTTTTTTCCCGTCTTTTTTTTTCATTATTCGCGTTGTTCTTAATTTCTCACTTTTTTATACTTTTAATTAATACCGTCACATGTCTTTCATATGCATTATTTAGATTTGTTGAAAAAAATATTTACTACATTTCAGTAATTTGTATTACTTATTACCTTACTATTACTACATTTCATGCAAGCGTATGTCGGCGTAGTTTCCTGCCATAAGCTATGTACTGTACTAATTATATCAATTTGATTAATAAAATATAATGTTTATTCTATGATAATTCAGTATAAACTTATTAATATTATTAATTTAAATAATGTAATGATACGTAATTAATAATTTATATAATATAGTGTTATATTTTTAAAAATTTATTGATCAATTATTAGATAATATAATATTATAATTTAAAATTATGATAATTTAATGTAATGGTATAATTAATTATATTGGTATAATTAATGAAGAATACTAAACTTTTTACTTGTAGTATCAGTAGAAATTTGGTTTTGTAGTTCAAAACTCATATTAAGTTATCTAATATCGGTTCTCAATTTCGTGGTAGCACTAAGATCTCTTCCGTATTTTTAATCACAAAGGTGTGATCTTTGCAATGAATAAAAATTTAATTTATCACATTTTCACACTTCACACACATAATTTCCACACACGTACCATCACCTCCAACCCCACCTCAACTACTAATATTTCACATATAACATTATTTAAATTTACGATATTAATTGTAAACATATTATATTTTAATTTTGGATATATTAGTTTTTTTGGTATTCTAAAATAATTTATTAAATTTATCTGAAATTGGTTCATTTACATTAAATGTGTGGAAGTTGGTTCATGTACGTTGGATCGATTATGTAAATGTGTGAATGGATAATATAACATGTCAAATATATCATGGTAAAAAAAATTATAATTTAGGTTGGATACATTGAATACATGAGATATAGATTTTTATTATTTTTTCTATGATATATCCACTTATCATAGTTGGTTGAAATTTATGACGTAATAAGTGATTAAAGACCGTGTATATAGAAAATTTTAATGTGTTGAAATATTTAAGGCAAAAACATGATATCTTCTCTATTGATGGATTGAATATTTGCATATGTAAATTCAAGAAATATATTAATCCATTAATACATTCATCAATTTCTCTTAATTTAGAATACATCCATAACTTGTTCATCATATTAAATATAAATCAAATATTTTACACAAGTTTGTATTGAAATAAATACATGTAACAAAGCAAACAGAGTAGAAAAAAGAAAAATAAATGAAATAAATACGGAAATGTTTTGACGCAAAAAAAGATGATTAAATTGGTGCTAAATATGCGAATAAAGAAGAAAAAGAGAATTTAAATTAAATTGACACTAAAATAGAAAATTATTTTTGGCGTCAAGATGTGAGATTTTATTGTAAAGTTATCATTAAAATGTCTAAATTGTAGATTATAAATGTTAAAATGGTAAATGTTGTAAATTAATTTTGTATTAAAATAAGTTAATATTAATATTGTTAATTGTTTTATTGTAATTTATATAAAATTATATAATATTGATAATTAATGTATTATTGTCAATATTTTATATAATAATAATATATTATCTAATAATAAAAAATAAATCATAACACTATATTATATAAATTACTAATTTAATATAATTATTTAAATTAATAATATTAATAATTTAAATTAATAATTTCATATCGTTATATTATTAAATTAATAATATAGTACTCAAAACAGGGTATGTGTAACACCGATATTGCGGTATCTGTAATATTGTATCATTTTCGAAATATATATATAAAAATAAGATATTCTTCAATTTATTTATATGGAAAGAAATTTTATTTATTTATATTCATTTTTGATTTTGAGGTATTTAAATTGAATTTTTTATATATTTTAAATTTTGCCATATCTGCGAATTTTAGTGTAAAATGAATATAAAAATAGATATAAAAAATAATAATAATAAGAGTGAAAAAAAACAGCGGAGTATTACGTTTTGAGGCAAAACGCAGCACCCCTCTCACCTAAATCAGATTAGAGCTTTTAGCCATAATCTTTCTTTCTCTCTCTCTCTCTCCACCTCTTCCCCTTCCCGCGGTCGCCTCACCTTCCTCCCCCTCCGCCGCCCTCTTCCTCTCCTCCGCCGCCGCTCTCTCTCCATCGCTGCTCCTCCTTCCCGCGAGCACAGTCTCCCCATGAGCGCGATCCTCCTCGCGCAAACTTGCGCTCAGCTCGCGAGCTCGTCAGCCTGCAGCGTGATCCTTCTCGCATGAGCGGGCCACTACGCGCGACCTTTTGCTAGCGCGCCATAGTGTAAGTGCGAGTGCGTGACTGCCTGAGCGCCTGATAGGGAGTACACTTGCGCATGAGCACGCGCCTGCGCACGAGCGCGCTCCAGCCCACGAGCGCGCATAACCCACGAGCGCGCGACTGCAATCCAGCTCGCGAGCGCACGCTCCAGCCCGTGAGGGCGCCAGCCCGCGAGCGTGCTAATCCGCAAGCCCACCAGCCCGCGAGCCCACCAGCCCGCGACAGCCTACTAGCCCGCGAACCCATTGCAGCCCGCAAAGCCCACTGCGGCCCACTAGCTTGCTGACCCACGAGTCAATGAACCTCTGCGCAGATAACTGACTTAGGGTTTTGATCCAAATCTAAGTGTTTATGACCTATCTAATAAATCTTGTCTTGATAGGGAGCAGTGCAGATTTTGGAGTGGTCGAGGAGACGTTCGGACGAAAGTCTGCGTTTCGAGAAAACCCTATGTGAGAGAAATGCGATCTTTTCAACATTTGAAATAAATTTTATCAAATTTTGATTTCAATACCTTTAATATGACATTGGTGTATATTTATATATTGAGAAATTAAAATTTATACAAACTTAGGGAAGATGATAAATCCTAAAAATAATTGGAAATTTGAAATTAAATTGTGATGATCTGATTAGGTTGATCTTTTTGTAGACTCGATAAGTCAGATTGGATAATTTTTGAAAATAGAGAGTGACCACTCTCTCTAGAAAAGTGAGTGAGACTCTAATCTCTTACATGAAATAGTAAAATCTGATTTTATTGTGTTTTAATAAAACATACTTTTGATATGTATTGTCTCGACGTATGGAATTGAAATTCAAATCTGTTTTGTAATTATTGGAGTGTCGTATTTATATTTCTACGATTATGCATCCATATTTGAAATGAAATGAAATTGTGCCATAATTTGAGAAATAGAATGTTTTCTATTCTACTATTGTATTGGTTTGTTGAATTTAAATGATTTCGATGAAATATATTGGCATACGGATTTGAATTGTTTTGAGGATATGATGAGATGATTTGGTTATGTGGGTTAGATGCCTACTAACTTGAGATAATATGATAATATGGTATTATTTGATAAATTCTGTAGTTACGAAGGGCATTTGTAAAGGTACCGGGTTGCCCATATATGCTTATGCAGGAGGTATTTGCAAACGTCATATGTCTAATGGCTATACGCGCGGCCGGTTGAACCCACGTAAGGGGAAGGACGTGTGTGACGCCACCGTCTAGTACCGGGTGGGGTCCTATACACGATGATGAGCTAACCCCAGCGAACTCATGGCCAATATCGGGGTAGAGAGTGACTTTTGAACTCTTTGCATAATAAAACCCCCGATATGCCTGTCCTTGGTCATGGTTGACCTTTTCTAGAATCTTTTCGGTTTGTTCTATGATCTACTTGATTTTAAATAGATACATATATGTATATTATCGTGTGAATGATTAAATTAGTTCATTTTAGCGAACATATCATAATTTACTGTAAAATTTGAATTATTGGTTATGAATGATATTATTTGACATTCCAATATTCATCTATACTATTAGTACTTGAGATTAATCCCCTCACTCACTGGATATCTTTCTTGATACTCACCCCTCTTCTTTCCCTTCTCAGATAGGATTATTGTGCTAGAGCGATGTTTCGGGGTCTAGAGGATTTGGTAGCTCGTTGGCGGATTTGAGTGTTTTTTGACGGTGAGATTTAAATTAAGTTGAGATATGAGCTCTACACCTTATTTTCGACCCTGGGAGGTCTTGACCTTGAGATCCGTAGTTGACCGTGTATTTATTACGGGATTGACTATAAAATTTATGTACATTTATTTACGAAACTCTTATATTTCATTTGTATTGAGGCAAACTGTAGTGTTTAAATGATAATTTGGGAAAATTGGTTGTAAATTGTATAAAACTTAAGCCCGCTCAGTGTGACGACTGCTCATGTTCTAGTTGGGTATGACAGTAGAGGTCTGTGATTATGATTATTGGAAATTTACTTAGTCTGGTGTTGTTCTGGATATCTGCTGTGGTTGGTGGGTTGTTGTGAGGTCAGGATGACCATTTTATTTTATTTACAGAATGATTTTAAATTACACAGGTTTAAACAAGTTTATTTGTATATGGGAGACCTCTGATTTATTGAGAGGTTCTGTTCAATTTTTTGTAAAAATATAGCCGGCATTCAGGGCAACGAGCGGCTGCTCACAACCCCGGTTTGGGGCGTAACAGTATGCGTGCTGCGCTTGCCTGTGCGGGGGATCGCGTGGGCATATGCGGGGGACCATGCTTGCCTGCACGACAAAGCCGCACACATGCATGCCCGTGCATAAGCGAGCTCCCGCATACGTGCGGGCTATCATGTACCGTACATGCCTTCTTTTTTTGATGCAAAAAAATGTTAGAACACGGGTTCAAACCTCAGATTTGGATCTTATTTGAGAAGCTATTTGAATTGTGTCAACCATTAGACCACAATGTTTTGTATGCATAGCTTTTTTTTTTTTCTTTTTATTTCCTCTCTTCGTTCCTCTCTATCTAATTCTCACCTCTTATTATTATTTTTTTGTCCCTATCTCATTCTCATTTTTTCTTTTCCTTATCTCACTCTCACCTCTATTTTTTTCCTTCACCTTGGGGTCATGTTTTTTTTTTGTTTTTCCCTTTTCTATTTTTATTGAATTTTCTTACTATTTAAATTCGACTTTGATATAGTCAAACCAATGTATTTGAATAATATTTATATTGATTGATACATAATATTTAGATGAATGAATTATAAGTTATTAATATTATATATTTTGAATATTATTCAATAAATATTTATGATTAAATATATAGATTTTTTAAATTATTAATATATTATAATTCAAATTAATATTAATAATTATAATTTTATATTATGACGCTAACATAGTATGCTCTACTCATCCACACATACAATACAAAGATTGTGTTGTCTAAGTTGGTCCAACAATAATATAATTTATAGTAATATACATAGTAATATATTGATATTCAACTAAAGATGGTGAATAGTTGAATATAGATATTAAAAAAATTTTAATAATTAAAAAGATCTTATAATAGAGTAGCTTGAAAATCAAAACAGAAAAGTAAAAAACACATAGAACTTTTTATAGTGGTTTCATGAAACTAGGTGTACATCTACTCCCAGACCCCCCTGAATTTTTCACTATCAACTTAATGATACAAACTTGATTGTAGATTCAAGTTAAACCTTTTACGGCGTTTCTTTTTAACACTAATTTCCCAACCTTACACACAGATTAACTTTCTCTCATACTAGAGCAAAGCAGTGACACACACTCTTTGGTCTTTTGAACACTCAATACAAGTAAGAAAGGAATGTCAAGGATGAAATGTTTTAATTCTCAGATTTGATAGAATTAATTTCAAATTAAATACACTTTGAAAAGATAAAGAAATGAGAACAGAGTATAAAGAGTAATCAATGCAAGGAATAAAGCTGTTCAGGACTTAATCGAGCATCTCTTTTTCTTCATTTCTGTTCTCTGGTATTTATTATGGCATTGAAGAGATCCATTGAAGGGTTATTAAAGTTAAACATTGCTCATAAATGTTCGTAAATAAATGCTCTATAACAATAGCCATTTTTTATGCTGAATTTCTATTCTCTCACTAGTGCCACTTTCTTATTAACCAATCAAAGTTTGTTTTTGTTGCATTTGAACATTAACTTCGATCGAAATGAAAATATTTAAAGAATCAGAAAAAGAGAATGACCGTTGAGTTAAAATCTGTTTTAAAAATTTGTTCTCTGACACTTTCAGGTCGATAGGACTAAATGACATATCGACCTTAATTTAAAAATTTAGTATTGTGGTCATGACTAATTAGGTCGACAAGAGAGTATCTAGGTCAAAAGGACATGTAGCAAATTAAATAGGTGGACATGTAGAGTTAAATTAGTCGATGTATTCTAATGTGTCGACATGATTCTAATTGACATCAACATGACGTACTTGAAAATCAATAGCCTAGGTTGACAAGGTTTATCTCCACATCAACATATTCTTGTGTCTACTAAAAATTGGTGGACCTGTCTTTTAAAATTGATCGATGTGATAGGTGTGTCGACAGGGTTAAAGTTCAGATCGTTGTGTGATATCTGAGATTTAACTAATATCAGGTCGACATGCTTTGGAAGGCATCGACATACCACTGAGTGTACACAAAATTTGTAAACTTGTTCTCAAAAATTGGTCGATGTGTTGTGTATGTCGATACGATTAAAGTGCAAGTCAATGTGTGATATCTAAGTAATACCTTACATCAGGTCGACATGATCCAGGCTTACATCGACATGCTTTTGTGCTAATTTAAAATTGGTGGACATATATTTTAAAATAGGTTGACGTGTTCTTCATGTTGACAAGGTCAACAAACAAGTCGTTGTGTATTTTTTAAAAAATAAAGGAATCTCGTCAACAATTTATCGGGCATGTTGACCTCTTTAGATTTTTGCCTTGTATTTGTCGATGTGTTATGAAAATGGGTCGTCATACTTCTAAAATTGGTCGACATGAAATTCTAAATTTGTCTACCTAAAGCTAACAGGTCGATGTATGCTAGAACTCAGGTGTTGTGTGAGATAGGTTGATGTGTTCATAGGAATGTCGATATACATTTACTTAGTAAAATGTATTATATTTTTTTTGTTCAGATTGACAATGGTTACACATCAGGTCGACGTATTTATGGTCAGGCTAAAATTGATCGACATAGATCTTAAAATTGGTGGAGGTGAGGGATAGGTCGATGTATGTAAAGAGCAGGTTGATAAGTTATGCAGACTTCTATTTTCTAATAGCTTTTCCTATTTTCTTCAAAATTTTCATTATCAAAACCTATTCATGTCAACAATCTCTTTCTTTTTGATAATGACAAAACTTATAATACTTTATCTAATGCTTATGATCCTATTGATTCAAAGTTTGATTCAAACTGTGCTTCTTGTTCTATTCAAGACTTCAATTACTCATTATTCAAACTATACTACCTTGAATCAACATTCACATGCGCGACACACTGCATTGCACCTAGCATCATTAGTCTAAGTCTATCATTTTGATGCACCTGCACTACACACTTCACTTAACCAACTTGTCTCCTTAAGTTTCACTTAGCACTATCAACTTGTGCTCCAGTGTACACACACTACAACCACTGCACACACATGCTGTATTGTTTTGACTTCTTAGCATTGCATACACACTATGTATTGTCTAGCACTTCACCTAGCATAAACACCATTCTGCACCACGCGGCACTTCAACACTTCACCTAGCAATATATAGCAATTACTGTAGCATCAACAGCATCACCATACTTTTACCATTTTAATAATTATTATACAGCAGCAGCATCAAACTCCATACCATAGACTTCACTCACAAACCACCTCATTCGATAGATAACAGATAGCAAACCCATCTAACTTTCTCCCCCTTCTTGTCATCAATAAAAAGGGTTATTAAAATCTTAAACTAACCTCCCACAGATCATAGATCAATTGAATCCATAAACCCCATCAGTAACTTCTAAACTAATTTATGCAATATTGACTTCTCTTATTTTATATTAACTATATCAATAAAATGTTCCCCCTCAAATGGATACTCTAACAACATAGATCATAGACCAACGTCATTTTTAGCATGCATACACAAACCTCATATAGCAATGCACTCACAAACTTCATAAAGTTTAAGAGATAGCACAAGAAACACATAGCCAATTTTGGAATTTGCACATAGTAAGCAGTAATAAACTAACATTAGTTAGAAACTAGAAAGAAAATCACATGTAAACCATACATAAGATATCAAATCAGAAACTAAAAAGAACAATACAATGCATATCAGCATGAATGAAAGGGCTTGGGAGGATGAAATAGTTTTCTTTTGTCTTTTTCAAAGGATTTTAATCTTTTCTTGATGTCTTGAAGTTTCAGTATCAATACACAGCCCATTTGACCTTGTAGACGTTGTCTCTTCTCAAATTTCTCAAATTTCTCCCAGATCATGTCAAGAGTAATAGGTATAAGGTTGATCGTTGCCCTTCATCTTCTTTCCTTCTTTCCCTTGGCTCATTTTCTGTTGCTTCTTTAATGTCATCTCCTATCTCCTTTATTTGCCTATTGTTGGCTCCTCCTTCTTTTCTAACCCACTCTCCTTCACTGTTACACATCCATCTGGCTTGGAGTATAGAGGATGTATTGATTTTATTCTTTTCATTTAACTCAATCACCATATCGTTCTCTAACTCTACTCAATTACAAGATAGGATTTTAGAGATCATACTGACATATAGTAGAAGTGAGTTTTTAGACCTATGTGCAGTAATTATAAAGTGGGGAACTATGAAATGCAATCCATGATTCTTGTTACTTATAATGCAGGCCATCAACTAGAAATCATTTCTAGAAGTGATTATGTTTTCTCCTCTAGGTATCAACATATGTGCCATAATCAAATACAGAATACGTTCATGAAAACCTAATTCTTTGGCACTAGTGTGCACAACAGTCAAGGTTTCATCACCGAAAACAATTCTAGTATTTTTCAAATAATTAGACTTCACATATGGCTTACATTTATCATAAAGCACCCATGTAAGTCTATTTTCTCTACATGCGGAGGTGTGACTTCAGTCATTTTTCCATTCACTTAAGTCTTAAATGCAAATGAGATAGAGTGATCATCTAGGATAATCCGAGATTTATTCTCATCTCCATTAGAAATCACTTCAATATTATTATAGAATAGTTGAATTGCATTCTCATGAATGAATTTGATCGGAATCATCAACCAATTATGGTATATCTCATTCAGATGTTCTTCATACTTGAAATTAGCCCTTTTCAGAAAAACCCAATCGATTAACTTCTAGTGATTGACCTTCCTTCTCGAAAATACTTTCTCATACAATTTGCTCTATTCAATCGATTTGAATTCATGAGTATTGAATTGTGGGATTGGCTCTGGTTGCGGAGGAGGCGTAGGGGGTTTTGCAGATTAAGATTTCACAGTTGAGGGTTTTGAAGAGGAGGCTTGGAGGATGTGGATTGCTTGGAAACAGGTAATTTCATCTTGGGAGCCATATTCGATTAGGGTTTTGCAAAGGAGAATCACCTAGGGCTTCAGAGAGAAGGAGGGAAATTCAAAATTTGGAAAGAATTGGGGATGGGTAGTGAGATGGGTCGATGTGTCAACCGTTCATATTCTATTTTGCATGTCATAGGTTGACATATTTTCGTGTACTTTTAAGGATGTTTAAATGTAATTGGATCAACATACTTTTAAAGATATCGACCTGGCTTCTATTGCTAAACAGGTCGACATACTTATTCTTAAGTCGACAAGCTCATGTCTGTTTTTTATTTTAAACTATGGGTAGACGAGGCTTTCTAATTCAACCACTGGTAGGTCGAGAAGGCTTTATAACTTCTAATTTGTCAACACTTTTGAGAAATATATCAACCTAGAGTTCATTTTCAAAAATTTAACTTATACTCTATTTTTTATATTTCTTTCCCATTTCTCCATTTTAGTCATTCCTAATTTTCTTAGTTCACAGAATCTATTCTTATCTAGTGGATTGGTAAGAATGTCAGCAATTTGTATTTAAGTTTTTACATACGCGAAAGCAATTTCATTTTTCAGGACATGATATCGATGAAGTGATGTCTTACTTCAATGTGTTTGGTTTGAGAATGATGGACTGAATTCTTAGCTAGATTTATGGCATTTGTGTTATCATATTTGATAGGAACGCAGTTGAAATCTATGTTATAGTCCTTCATTTGATATTTAATCCAAAAGATTTGTATAGCACATTGTCCAACAGAAATATATTCAGATTCGCTTGTTGACAATACCGCACTGTTTTGTTTCTTGAAAGACCATGATACCAACATATTTACAAAGAATTGACAAGTACCGTTAGTATTTTTTCTATCTAATTTGCATCCCACAAAGTCAGTATCAGAGAATCCATATAACTGAAAGTTTGAATTTCTGTCATACCAAAGACCTTGATGTAGATATCTAAAGATTATTTTAACTGCTACCAAATGAGACTCTTTTGGATTTGATTGGAATCTTGTACAAAGACATATACTGAATTGTTTGTCTGATATCGAAATAGTGAGATATAGAAGGATCCAATCATAGTTCTATATAATTTTCGGCATAATGACTTACCATTTTCTTATTTATCCAGTTTTATACTTAAGTTCATGAGTGTAGCATTTCCTTTGCATTCACTGAACCTAAATCTTTTAATTAGATCATTAATATATTTTGATTGATTAATGAAGATTCCTTGTTCTGATTGCTTAATTTGAAGTCTTAGGAAGTTATTTAATTCTCTCATCATACTCATTTCAAATTCTCCTTACATTTCTCTTATAAATTTTTCACTCACTTTTATACTTGTTCATTCGAAAATTATGTCATCCACATATATTTGGATTATCAGAAAGTCATCTTCTTTTCTTTTGATGAAGAGAGTTGTGTTTACCTTTCCTCTTTCAAAGTTGTTTTCAATTAGGAAATTACTAAAATTTTCATACCAAGCTCTAGGAGCTTGTTTAAAACTATACAAGATTTTGGTCAGTTTGAAGATATGTTCTGAAAATTTTGAATCTTCAAATCTAGGTGGTTATTTTACATATACAATTTCATTTAAATAGCAATTTAGAAAGGTATTTTGAACATCCATATGATATAATTTGAAATTCATATAATAGGAAAAAGTTAGAAGCATTCTAATTGTTTTTAATCTAGTCATTGAAGCATATGTTTCATTGTAGTTAATTCCTTCCTCTTAACTATATCTTTTGACCACTAATCTTAGTTTGTTTCCTGTAATTATTCCATATTCATCAAGTTGATTTTTGAATACCCATTTGATTCCATTACAGATTGATCCATTGGTTTAGAAACAAAATTCCAAACTTTGTTTCTTTTGAATTGATTTAATTCATTCTGTATGACTATTATCCAATTTTCATTTCCTAATGCTTCCTTCACATTCTTAGATTCATTATGAGAGATGACTACTACATACTCACATTGACTATGTAGGGTTGATCTGGTTCTAATACCTGAACCTACATCTCCTATTATGTTTTCTATGTTTACATCTTTTCTGATTTGAGTATATTTGATTTCTCATTCTTGTTGAGTTTTATCTTTTTCTTCTTATTCAGTGAATTCATTTACTTCTTTTTGAGAATTCATATTTTCTATAAGATTCAAATCACTAAGCTTTTCAGATAAATCTTTATCATCTAATTTTCTTTAATCAGTGTTATTTTCTTCGTCAAATTCTAGATCTATTGATTTCTCTTTTGTCATGGTTCTTTTGTTTTAAACTATATATCTCTTACTCACTATCGAATAATCTAAGAAAATTCTTTCATTACTTTTGGTATCAAATTTTCCTAAAACTTCTTTTCTATTGTTGAGAACAAATCATTTACATCCAAAAATTCTAAAATTGGCTATATTGGGCTTCCTTTTTTTGTAAAGCTTATAATGAGTTTTCTTTAAGATTGGCTTGATTAAAATCCTATTTAAGATGTAGCAAGTAGTATTCACTGCTTCTGCTTAAATAAATTTTGGTAGATTATGCTCACAGAGTATGGTTATAGCCATTTCTTGAAGTGTTCTATTCTTCCTTTTTATTACCCTATTTTGTTGAGGTATCCTACGTACTGAGAAGTTATGATTAATGCCATGATTGTTACATAATTTTTCATGGTTTTATTTTCAAATTTTTTGCTATGATCACTTCTGATACATTTAATTGATATTCCTTTTTTATTTTGAATTTTTTTATACTGTTTGATAAAAGCCTCACTTGCTTCCTCCTTCTTGGCAAGGAATAAAACCATTGTGTATTTAGAATAATTATTAATGATTACAAAACCATAGTATTTTCTTCCTAAATTTTGAGTTCTAGTTGGTCCAAATAAGTCGATATGAATGAGTTCTAGAGGACTACTAGTAGATAGTTTTTGGGTTAAGGAAGTTTTTGTTTGTTTTCCTTTCATGTAAGTATCACACAACTTATTCTTTTCGTATTTTAACTTAGACAGACCTTTCACAATATCTTTCCTAATTAAATTTGGAATGGTGTCCATACTTGCATGTCCTAATCTCTAATGCCATAACTATGAATTATTTTTACTTAATGCAACTGGACAAGATTCATTTTGAATTTCTAATTGTTCTAAATTTATTACACATATATTTCCCCTCCTAAGGCAATTAAATTTAACATTACCAGAGGTTTTGTCGATAATAGAGCATGCATAAGATTCAAATATCAGTCTATAACCTTTATTACACAGTTAACTTACGCTTAATAGGCTAAACTTAAGATCAGAAATGGGAAGAACATTTTGAATTTGAGAGTTAGTGGACTTACCTCCAATATTGCTTATTCCGATGACTTTTTCTTTTAAATTGTCACCAAATATCACATTTCCTCCTTTCTTCTTTTTAAGAGATGAGAATTTTGAGACATCTCAGTCATATGCCTTGAGCATCCACTATCAATGTACTAGACAGACTTTCTGGGAGATTCTCTTGACTTTAGACTGACATAAAACAAGATTCAATCATATTTTTACCTTTGGTACCCATATCTTTTTGGATCCGGCTGAGTTAGTTTTGATTTGATTCTTGGGAATCTATTTTAAGCTTACTGTCGATGAGTTCTTGAACTAGCAAGTGTAAACTCAGGGTCCAAATTTTTTACAGAAGGTGCATTTGGGATTATTTACTCTTGTGTTCTTTGAAATGATTGAAAATTTATTCTTTTTTTTTGTTGTTTTTTGTTTTGTGTCCCAATTTCATACAAATATGACATCTTTGTAATTTAACGGTTTCTGAACTAGGTGTGAAGAAATTATATAACTTTTTCTAGGTTTGAGTGGGCTTATATCCTAACACAGTCTTATCAAATACTACACTCTGTGCTTTTAGAATGACATTCAATTTTTCTTGACCCTATATGAATTTTATTAGTATGGTACTTTGTCTAACGTTTTTCTAATTTTGTTCAGTTAGTTCCTTTCTTAGAGCTATGTTTTCATTCATCTGATTTTCACTATCCTTTTCATTTTCTGATCCAGTTGTTTATTGCCAAATTCTTTTTTGATCTTAGCAATTTTCAATTCTAATTTAGTATTTTTCTCTCTTAATTCATTTGCTTTTATTTTTGATTTTTCTAATGTTCAATCACGACTTTCTTTAACAAATTATTTTTCATTTTTAATCTTTTTAATTCTTTGAGTGATTCTAGTAATGGTTCAAGTTCATACAATTCAATGATGGTGAAGTTGTTTTCATTAGAATTAGAACAAGAGGAATAGGAAGTAGAATTTATCTCACCGTGAGAAAATTTTTCATTGGCCATGAAGCATACGTTAGTTTATTCCTTTGCTTATTCTTCTCCACTTGAGGTAGAGTTTTCATCACTTCAAACTGCAAGTGCTTTTTTCCTATTCTTCTCATTTCTTCCCTTTTTATTTTTCTTTTCTTCATTTTTCTTCATTGCATGGGTTATTAAAGATCCCACGAGTTCATTTATGGTCAAGGTTTCAAGATTTTTGAACTCTTCTATTGCTATAACTTTAGGTTCCCAAAATTTTGATAGACTTCTTGAAATTTTATCTACCATATCTTCTTGAGGAATTCTCTTTCCAAGTAACCTTAATTTATTAGTTACCTTATTGAACCTTGTTATCATTTTGCTGATAGTTTCTCCTTCTTTCATTTTGGAGACTTCGTACTCTAGTTTCAACAGTCTGATTTTTCTCTTGTGAACTTGATTAGTGTCTTTGTAAGTATCTTCGAGTCTTTCCCAGATTTCTTTTACTGTGATACATGATAAAACTCGATTGTATTCATTGACGCTTAGGGTAAGGTGAAGGAGATTTATAGTCTTGCAGTTAGTTTGATAGGCATTTTTCTACTCCATTGTCATGTTGTTTAACTTGACTGGTACACGTACATCATCAATCTCTTATGTAGGAAATTCAACATCTTCTTTGATTATTTCCTAGGCATTGAGATCCTATGCAATTATGAAATTGCGCATTCTTTTTTTCTAATAGTTGAAATTGCTTCCATTGAAGAAGGGTGCATAATCTGTTGAATATGCTTCTATTGGTATATTGTATCCATTAATGGCCATTTGGATCTTGGTGTTAAGTTGTTAAGCTTATTATCAATACACCCACTCTGATATCAATTGATATTTAATTAGAGGGGTTGAATAGTTGAATATAGATATTAACAAAAAATTTTGTAATTAAAAAGGTCTTATAACAGAGTAGCTTGGAAATCAAAACAGAAAGTAAAGAATACACAAAACTTTTTATAGTGGTTCTACAAAACTAAGTGTACATCTATTCCCAATCTCCTCTTAAAATTTTTACTATCTTATCAATGATACAAATTTGATTGTAGGTTCAAATTAAACCTTTAAAGTATTTCTTCTCAATACTCAATACAAGTGAGAAAGGAATGTCAAGGATCAGATACTTTAATTCTCAGATTTGACAGAATTAATTTACAATTATATACACTCTGAAAGGATAAAGAAATAAGAACAGAGTACAAAGAGTAATCAATACAAGAAAAGAAGTTGTTTAGGACTTAATTGAGCATCTTTTGTTCTTCATTTCTCTTCTCTGGTATTTATTGTGGTATTGAAGAGATCTGTTGAAGGGTTATTAAAGTCGAACGTTGTTCATAAATGTTCGTAAATAAATGTTCTGTAACAGTAACCATTTTTCACGCTGAATCTCCATTCTCTCACTGGCATCACTTTTTTGTTAACCAATCAAACTTTGTTTTTGCTATATTTGAATGTTAACTTTGATCGAAATAGAAATATTCAGAGAATCAGAAAAAGAGAATGACTATTGAGTTTAAATCTATTTCGAAAATTTGTTCTTTAACAACTACAGATCGACAAGACTAAATGACAGTTCGACCCAAATTTGAAAATTCAGTTTTATGTTCTTGACTAATTAGGTCAACAGGAGAGTATCCAGGTTGACAAGGACATGTACCAAATTAAATAGGTAGACATGTAGAATTAAATTGGTTGATGTATTTTGATGTGTTGACATGATTCTAATTGACATCGACATGACTTGAAAATCAAAAGCCTAGGTTGACAAGCTTTATCTCTACGTCGACATGTTCTTATGTATGCTAAAAATTGGTATATCTGTCTCTTAAAATTGGTCGATGTGATAGGTGTGTTGACATGGCTAAAGTTCAGGTTGCTCTGTGATATCTGAGGGTTACCTAATATCAGGTCAACAAACTTTGGAAGGCATCGACATACCACAGTATGTACACAAAATTTGTGGACCTGTTTTACGAATTTGGTCAATATGTTGTGTATGTCGACACAATAAAGTATAGGTTGATATATGATATCTGAGTAATACATTACATCAGGTCGACATGATCCAGGCTCACATCGACAGGTTCTGTGCTAATTTAAAATTGGTGGACATGTCTTTTAAAATAGGTTGATGTGTTCTTCATATCGACAAGGTCAACAAACAGGTCATTTTGTGTCTATTAAGAAATAAAGGAATCAGGTTGACAAGTTATCGGGTACATTGAACTCTTTAGAGTTTTGGTTTGTGCTTATTGATGTGTTATGAAAGTAGGTCTTCATACTTCTAAAATTGGTCGACATGATATTCAAAATTTGTCCATTTGAAGCTAACAGGTTGATATGTGCTAGAATTTATTATTGTTATCATGGTTTGAATTTGAATTGTTTAATACACTAATAGTTGGTTTTATTGAATTTTATTTTTAGGAAATTGAAATTGAGGACTTGGAGCAAATTGGGCTTAACAAGAAAATTTTGGTGCTAATTGGGAGTAAAGTTTATAATGGGAAGATTCGTAATTGATTTGAAAGATTAAAAGGAAGGAAAATGCTACTAAATCTCTCATGTTACTAATTCTCTCAAAGAGCTTGGAAGCCACTTATATTCTCAAAGGAAACAAAAAAAAAAGGAAATTCCAATGATACATTCCAAGACCGGCTGCCCTTGCATATATGTTACACAAGAATTGCATTCAACACACATATATATATATATTCAAAGAAGGCTGCTGGCGGAAGAGAGACACACACATTCCAAGAGGAGGCGGCTGCACCTTTGGGGAAGAAGGAAAAGTCACATAAGCCAAAAACTTATTTTCTTCACTAGGTTTTTATTTTTTTTCTTCTTAGGATCATTTTTTTTTTATTTTCTTGTATTGATACTTACCACCATGAGTGGCTAGTTCGTTTATTCTGATTCAAGGGGAATTTTAATTGATTGTTCTTCATTGTGAGGTTATATTCTTAATTTAATTTCTTGCCCTTTATTCAAGTATTCATTGATTCTTGATTTATTTTTAGAGAAACCTAATATTGATTAATCTGACAATTTAATTGAATATTAGTTTTCCTATTGCTATCCAGGAATTCAGTGATCCGTAATTGTCATGAATGAATGGTACGAGTAGCGAATAGGTTATTTATGTTTATGGGTCGTTGCTGATATTCATGTTAACCTAGGGAATCGATGGAACAAAATCGAATAATTGTACGGCTATCCTGGTTATTTGTATTTTGGTTTAACTGTTTTCATAGAACTTAATGCTGTCATTATTTGATATGGAACGCTATCATACCCGGTCAATTAATGATAAGTTTTGATTGGATGTTGCGTTTGGTCAATTAAATTAGGAAAACACAAGATTTATTATGGCTATCCTAATAAATCTAAGGTTAAATGCTTGAATCGCAAGAATAATATTTTTTAACCAATAATCAATAAGATAATCGAATATATGAACCCTTGGATCGGATGTTTAGCATATTGAATTTCTTCTCCAATTTTTAGTATTTTTACATATTTGATTTGTCTTTTAATTTTATCTATTTAAATTTTGATTTAGGAATTTATTTTATAAACCCACATTTTATTTTTACATTAACTAAGAGATTGAATTAATTAGTTCCCTTGGGATTCGATCTGGTAACCACTATTGCTACAGTTTGTTGCATTAGGGGAATCAGTTTTAATTTGAGGGTTTCGACAACCCGACCAATACATTTACTTAACAAAATGTATTATGCTTCTTTTGTTCAGGTCGACAAGGGTTACACATCAGGTTGACATGTTTATGGTCAGACTAAAATTGTTTGACATAGATCTTAAAATTGGTGGACCTCAGGGACATGTCGATATATGTGAAGAGCAGGTTTACAAGTTGTACAGAGTTTTGTTTTCTAATGGCTTTTCCTATTTTCTTCCAATTTATCATTATCAAAACTTATTCATCTCAACATATATATAGTAATATGTATGTATTATATCATAATGTAAGATTGATATTATTTTGTTAATGAAAAATGATGCATTTGTATCTCAAAACAATTCCAATTTTTTTGTAAAATGTTTGCACCTTCATGAATCCAATAGTTGGATAAAGTTGAAAATATTACTAATTAATCCAATGGTTGCAATAATAATTTTCAAATTAAATGGACATATCTTATCACATGTGACATATACCGCCGTTTTCACTAATAAATTTTCAAAATAAAGTTTTAAAACCTCTTTTCGGTGCCTTTTTTCATTACACAATTTAAACCCCTTTTCGGCCTTTTCCTCCTTTTTTTTCATTATACAATTTTTTTCGTCTCTTTTTTCATTATACACTTTAATCATTATCCTCCCTTTTAGTCAATATAGTTTTACTCAATACCCCTATTTCTTTTTCCATTTGTGCTATTTTCCATATGCTTACCAATACAATTTTTAGAATTTGTTACAACTTGCTACCTTATAATTATTACATTTCATGTAATTTTTAGAACACTCGCGGTTTGTTTGTACTTTGCATGTTAACCATTGATAGCTTAATTTAATTTAAACCAACTCATTAGATTATTTTTAAATTTAGTTTTCACTTAAATTTAATTTAAACCGATGGTTGCATGTACAAATCTATCTTGCCGTCAGGATTTTTAGGACTAGGAATAAGTGATTTAAGTATGAAGTTTGTAGACTTCATATACAATCAAGAAGACAGATTATGTGGTATTATGAGCACTAGCCAAGTGTTATGTGTTCATTGTTTAAATGGATTGAAACCGTCTACTACTAGCAAATATTTCTTGGTTTAGAAGAGAAGTTAGTGTATAGGGAATCAAATTCTTTCCATACAAGAGAATCTGTTGGGTGTTAAGAGTCCATCTTTTATTTTTTTATCATGATGCCATCTCATCAATGGATCAGTTTATCCACAAGTAAATAGTCTTTGCAATCTAGGAATTAGAGAAAACCATCTCAATATTTTGACAGTTTTTTTTTTAATTTTTTTAACATCTTGATTTTCTTGATCTTCATTTGCATTTGGTTTCCATCTATAAGCACCATACACATAACATACATTGTTTTTAACTCTGTGTTTCTGGTATAACTCATTAGAACAATATATGTATTTTCTCATATCTTGGTGCTAAATAAGAAAATAAAGAAATAAAATATTTTTGATACGAAAAATAGAAATTTGATTAAATTGGCGCTAAAACTAGAAAATTGTTTTTGACGCCCAGAGCAGAGGTTTTGTTATGCAGTTATTGTTGAAATGTCTAAATTGTGAATTGTAAATGTTAAAATATTAAATTTTGTAAATTAAATGTGAATTAAAATAACTTAATATTAATGTTGTTAGGTTTTTTTTTTTGAATTTATATAAAATATATAATATTGATATTAATGTATTATTGTCATGATTTCATAGTATAAAACTATATTATCTAATAATAAAAAATAAATCATAACATTATATTATATAAATTAATAATTCAATATCATTATATTATTTAAATTACTAATATTAATAATTTAAATAAATAATTTTATATTATTATATTATTTAAATTATTAATATTAAATATTTAAATTAATAATATAGTGCTCAAAATAGGGCGTGCGGTGTGGGATTGCACTTGCTTGCGTTGTAGAACCACGCGGGCAATGTAGGGTAATGCGTATGCCTATGCGGTAGAGCTACGGGGGCATGTGTAGGGCACTGCACATGCCCGCACCCTACGCTGTAGACCCGTGCGAGCATGCATGGTGGACTTGCGTGGGCATGCACGGTAGAGCCACGTAGGCAATGTGGGGGATCGCAAATACCCACGCCTTGTGCTTACCTGCCTGGTAGAGTCGAGCAGGCATGCGCAGGAGACCGTGGATGCCCTCGCTATGCGTTTGCCTGTGCGGGCCCGCACATGCCCACGCCCTGCCCTATAACCCCACGCGGGCATGCGCAGTATAGCCGTGATGGCATGCGTAGGGGACCGCGAGTGCCCTTGCGTGCACAATAGCCCCGCGCGGGCTGGCGAGGTAGAGCCGTGCGGGCAGGCAAGGTAAAGCTGCGTGGGTAGGCGTGGGGGACTACGCAGGCAAGCATGGGGGACTACGCGGGCAGGCATGGGGGACCATGCGGGCCCTTGCATGCACGGTAGCCACGCTCTAGCATGAGTGGTAGAGTCGCGCAGGCATACGCGGTAGCTATGCTTGCTTATGCAGGGGACCGTGCTTGCCTACACGGTAAAGCCGCGCGGGCAGGGCGGGGGACCACACATGCCCGCGTCCTGTGTTTGCTTGCACGATACCACGACTTACCACCATTACTTTCTGTTATCATAATTTTACCATTAGTTATCTCTATATTTTACTCTAATAAATAATAATATTATCAAACTATATTAATACCGGTTATCATTATATTTCACTTTAATGAAAAGTAATATTATCAAAATATATTACCACTAATTATCACAAATTTCTTACAAATTATCATAAGTATATGTTATCATTATATTACCACTACTTATCACTATATTTTAATTCAATGAATAATAATATTATCAAATTATATTACCATTAATTATTACAAATTTATCGTAATTTATCATAAATACATGTTATCACTATATTACCACAAATTATTACAAGTTATCATAAACATCTATTATTATTATATTACCACTAGTTATCATAAAATTGCCACTAGTTATTACAAAGTTATCACTAATTATCATTATATTTTATTATAATGAATAATAATATTATCAGATTATATTACCATTAGTTATTACAAATTTATTACAAGTTATCATAAATATCTATTATCACTTTATTAGAACTAATTATCATAAAATTATCACTAATTATCATAAAATTACCACTAATTATTACTATATTTTACTCCGATGAATAATAATATTATCATATTATATTACCAATAATTATCATAAACAATCATAAACACATGCTATCGCTATATTATCACTAATTATCATAAATTTACCACTAATTATTACTATATTTTTCTCCAATGAATAATAATATTATCAAACTATATTACCACTAATTATTACAAATTTATTACAAGTTATTATAAAATTATCATATTATAACAACACATTATCTGTTATCACAAATTATCCCATGTTAAGACAGCTTATCACCGGGTATCACAAATGGTTTGACACCTTAACTTTTAAAATTTTAAACTGTCTCTAAAGATTATACAGACAGTAGAATTCAGTAGTCAGTATATGCCATATATAGAGACTATTTTCAAATAGTCAGTAAAGAGTACCACATTTACCGATGAAAACTAATAACCGTTAAAATAGTATTAGCATTTACAAATGATACAATATATGAATTAGCTTTGTCAGATGCTGATATAGACAGTATGGTTCAATGGATAGTATAAATTACTCATATAGAGTCTGTTTTTAATTTGTTCTTAAAGACTGACATATTTATTGATAAAAAGTGATAATACAGTTACATACAGTACAATTTATGAGTTAACATAGCTATAACACTTATGTAGATGGAATGATTCAGAAAACTCAAATAGAAATTGTTTTCAAATTATCCCTAAAAAAGTATCACATTTATTAATGAGAAATAATAACTATCCTAATTGAATATCGTTTTACAGATGGTGCAATATATAGGTTAGCATAGGCATAGAATTTAGACAAACGGTATGATTAACTAAACCCTAGAAAAGAGTCATATAGAAATTATTTTCAAACTATCCCTAAAACTGTCACATTTACTAACTACAAGTAATAACATTAGAATTAAATATTGATTTTATAGACGGTAGTGCTAACTTTACTAATGGTTGATAAACATTTCTCGATGTACAATTTATAATGTTGGAATATATATATTTTCCTACGGTTTCATAAAAAACGTCTCTATAGGGCATAGGAAACCGTTATTAAAAGTTACCAATAATAAAAGTTACCGTTAGTATAGGAATTTAATTTTGTAGTGCTACAAAACAAATGCGCTATTTAGACGGACGAAAACCATCTGCTAAACCTGTTAAAACCATTGCCAGAATCTTCTCCAATGAATGGGCCTTCAGTTGGCTATATACCACACGGGATAAGTCTATCCCAATAGTTTTGGTCATCATTGGAATATGTCTTGGATTTATACTAATGGTTAGAAAAGTGTTGGTAAAATTATTGTCTTTTATCATCGGTTTCAAAAGTATTGATAAAAGTTATTATCTTTTATCGTCAGTTATCATATATGTTAAGAAATGTTACTATATTTTATCATCAATTACCACAACTATTAAAAAATGTTATTACCATTTATTGTCGATTACCATATATATTAGGAGATGTTATTACCTTTATCATCGATTACCACAATTATTAAGAAATATTACTATCTTTTATCATCGATTACCACAAGTATTAGAAAATATTACTACCTTTTATCATTGGATACCATAAGTGTTAGGAACAGCCCTTCGTCGATTACAACATGTGCTAATATAAGTTACTGTTTGTGTCGTCGGTTACACAAATGTTATGAAATGTTATTACTTTTTATCTTGGTTACTACAAGTGTTATGAAAAATTATTATCTTTTATCGTCAGTTAGAAAAGTGTTAGAAAAAATTACTGTCATTTACCGTCGGTTATCACATATGTTAGTATAAGTTACTGTCTTGTATTATCGATTACCACAAATGTTAGGAAACGTTACTCTTTTTTATCGTTAGTTATCACAAGTATCAGAAAAAATTATTGTCTTTTATCATCGGTTATCATAAGTGTTAGGAAAATTACTATATTTTATCACAAGTGTTAAAAAATGTTACTCTATACAAGTGATAGAAAAATTACTGTCTGTTATCACATAATATCAATAGTGACGATTTTTTTAAGATGGTGTAGATTTGAATTACTATAGATAAATTAAAAGACTGAAAAATAAATAAATTACGAAAATAATGTAAACGTAATAAGAATTATATTAATATGTGAAAATGATTGATACAAAATAAAATAACAGATATATATAAGACCAAAAAACAAAAAAGAGAAAAGATTGCATGTCCCACATCTATATGTTTTCTGAGATGTTCCATGACAATTTAGTATAAAGTTATTAATATTATTAATTTAAATAATATAATGATATGAAATTAATAATTTATATAATACATTGTTATAGTTTTAAAAATTCATTGACTAATTTTTAGATAATATAGTGTTATAATTTAAAATTATGACAATATAATGTAATGATATAATTAATTATCATTACTAAATTAAAGCGCTGCGTTGATGGTAACTTTAAGTGTCGGTGAGTTTTAGTGACTGTTTTTATGGGTTATAGATACGGTATATGATGAAACCGTAAAAAATATAGACCTTTCCCAACCTACTAAAATGTTCGTGAAGAAAAATTTACCAACTATTAGTAAAGTTTCCACAACCATCCCTAAAATAATAGTCAATTCTGAGAGTTAAAAATTATGGTTAGTCAATATAATAGTGTTTTTGGCACAAATTAAAAACAATTTCAATATAAATCTTTTTATTGTCTATTTAACAATACGGTCTCCATAGATTTTAGATATATGATAATATACAAATTCTACCGTCTTTTAATACTATATTCAATTCCACTATAAGAACAAACTGTTTGTATAAATTCTATTTATACTAGTATATATATTTCGTAACGTTTGTAGACCTAAAATTTTAAGATTGTTATCATTTTTGTATCATAATTTTAAAATAGTTTAAGTTGTGGTAAATTTATGATAGAGATAGTTTAGTAAGTAGGTGATAATATTAAGTAGTAGTAGGTGGTAAGTAGCAAGCAGGTGGTAAGCAAGTGGTAAGCAAGTATGTATGTTTATATAGTGGTAAGTTTATGACATGATAAGTAAATTGAAAATGGTAAGTAGATGGTAAGTGGTAAGTAGATGATAAGTAAATAGTAACTTTATCATAACTTCATGATAAAATAGGTGGTAAGTAAACAGTAACTTTCGTAACTTCATGGTTGGTAAGTTAGTGGTTAGTAGGTGATAATTTTGTTAAATCTAACTTTATTTTTATTTATACTTCAACTATCATTTTTTATTTTCATTAATTCCATTTCATTTAATTTAATTGTGTTTTTTTTTAATTTTTTGTTTTTTATGGAATTTATATAAACTAAAGAGTTTCATAAATAAATAAATTGAAACAAGTAAAAATTCTATATATTTAATATAAAATCATCTGAAAAATATATATTACATATAAGTTGAATGAGAAAAAAGATAAAGAAAAAAAAAGGTGTTTATGATAATATAGTGATAACAGGTGTTTATGATACTGCGCACTAATTTCTTTTCTCACCTAAAAAATATTTATAACACTTTGTTAGTGCTCATGATATTATACAGTATGAAGTTTACAAATTTCATACTCAAATTGCTTATTCCTTATTCCTGGTCCTAAAACGATAGATTTGCACATGCATTGGTTTAAATTAAATTAAAGTGAAAACTAGATTTAAAAATAATCTAATGAACCGATAAAAAGCACAACCAAACCACAAGTGTTCTAAAAATTGCATGAAATGTAATAATTGTTAGGTAATAATTCGTAACAAATTTTAAAAATTATATTAGTAAGCATATGAGAAATAACATATATATGGGAAAGAAAGAGGAGTATTCATTAAAAGTATCAAGGGTGGAAAAGACTGGGAAAAATTGTTTAAATTGTGTAATGAAAAAAAGGCATGGAAAAGAGATTTTGAAAATTTGTTTGATATCCATTTAATTTGAAAAATATTATTACTTTGTTGGAGATATGTGGGTAAATGAAAGTGCAAAAAATTGCAAAAATTTAGAATTATTTTGAGATACAATTGCACTATTCTCCAATAATATAATAATATCAATCTTATATTACTACACAATATATATATTATTATATATATTACCATAAATTACATTATTGGAATGATTTAGACACAAGTGGAGGATACTATGGTAGTGTTATAATATAAAATTAATAAATCATAATTTAGAGGGGAAAAAAAAGAGTTGAGATAGAGAGCAAGGAAGTGAACAAAAGAAAAAAAATGAAGATCTGCCACACAACAAATTATGGAATGGTGGTTATACAATAGAAATAAGTTCTCTTCCGGTTATGAGATCAGAGGTTCGAACCTGTGCCCTTACACTTTCTCATCATTGTTTCAATAAAAATAGAAGGTTGCGTGCATGTTGCGTGCGCGGGTGCCCGCGTGGGTATGCCCGCGCGCGTGCGCTCAAGCTGCCTGCGAGGGTGCTCGTGCGTTGCAAGCACGCTTGCAAGTGCTCGACCATGCCAGTGTGGGCCCCTGGCCATGCCATCGCCTGCATGGCTCTAATTTATTAAATTAGTAATTTGTATATTATTATTTTAAATTATTAATATTATTATTTAAAAATTGTAATAATATTAAATTACTAATTTATATAATACATATAATATCAAAATTTTAATTATCAAAATAATATTATAAATAATTTATATGAATTCTAAAAAAACACCCACGGTCAAGCCAAAACATTTTATTATTTTATTTCATTATCAATCAACAACTCTCACAAAAATTGGTGGTAAAATTTTTTTTTATTTCATTTCAGAAACCGCGAAAAACTTTTTATTTGTTTTTTGTTTGAACTGTGTCAAAAACTTTTCATTTGTTTTTGTTGGAACCGTGAATTTAGTTTTGAGCGCCAATCATGTTACTTAACTTTCCTATTTCTCTCTCTCTCTCTCTCTCTCTCTCTGTTTTTTTTTCTTTTTACTCTCTTTACAAAAATAATCTAAAACAATCACTAAATTAAATTGAACCTATTTGTTAGCGAAATCAAATCATCTTACCATAAAATTCATTATCTCATTACAATAAGATGATTAGAAGATGATGTGTTGGATTTAACAAAATTAATCAAACCCCCTTACCATTGAAAAATAAAATTCAAGGATGTGATGCCTTTCTTTGGGCAAAAAGTTGAATTACTTTATTCTCAAACTTTGTTAAGTTACTTTGCGAGATGAACACCTTTTCTAAGATTGGTTACCTTAAAAACTAGATTAAATCTGCCTTCCAATATATCTATTTAAGAATAATGTTACAATATAAATTTTATCTTGACCCCTATCAACATTAATTTTGTTTTAGCGCCTAATTGTCAACATAATTGAGCATAATTGAGTGACCTTTTCAACTATTTATATCATATATGACATCACCTATGCACATGAAGAAGAAAGATGTTGTTAGGGGGTCAAATGTTCATGTTTATTCTCTTAATCAGATTGGTTGCTTTAATAATCATGTTGTTGGTGGGTCAAATGTTCATGTTAGTAGGATAAACCAAGAGGTATTAAATCTAAATATATGACATGACAACAAGTGTATTTTTTTAAAATTGGTTACTTTAATTATCATCCAACTAGATTAATATATCTATCCAAGAATAATGTTGCTAGTGCAACATAAATTTTATCCTGACCCCTAACAATATTAATTTTGTTTTGGCACCTAAGTGTTCTGCAATGGTATTTAAGTAATAAGGAGTGACCTCTTTTGTACTATTGCACACAAGAGAAGAGAAGGATGTTGTTAATAGGTTGTTCAACTAGTTAGTATTATACAATTTGATATTATTCTCTTAAATGTTATTGTTAATTGATGTTGTTAGCGAGGTTTATTGTCTAACATCACAATCTTGATATTATTCTCTTGCAATCCTTTTGGTTTGTCTCTAGAAACTTTAAAATTTTACCGATTAAAATCTTATTATTTTTTTATTTTAGCATAGAAAATATAATTTTGTTTACAAATTATTCAATCATTCTCTATTTTTATATTTTTTTCCTCTATTTTATTTGGTATATCATGTGTACTCATATGGGTATAATGCATGGCAATGAATAGATATTCTTATAACAAGTGATACAATTGGTATAACTTGTAACCAGTGCATATAATAGGTTTTGATATAAAAACTAGATTTAATCCTTAATTAGGTTTGCTTAATTAGGTTAACCTACAAATGACTAAGACAAACCGCGAATACTCCAATCGTATGGTTAAAAGTTGTAACAATATTTCAAAAAATTTCATATACATAACAAGCATCAAGGAAAACAAGAGAGCTAAAATGACGGGTCAAAAAATTGTAAAAATTGTTAGCGCACAAAATTTTCAAAATATTGGCGCGGAAAAGAAAAAAAGTTTTTGAAAACTTATAGGTAGTAATAATGTAGTAATAATGTATGGTACGTGTATTGATATAGATAGTAATAATTTATTAATAATGAAGAACTAATGTAATGTATAATAAAATAAATATATAATAATAAAAAAATTGGTAAAAGATAAAATCTAAAGTATGCCAGATGGGCGAGTGCCATCGCGGGCGCCTGCGCTACCATGGCTGGTTGCCCACGTGGGCGCTGCATGCGTGGTAGCACTGTGCTTGCATGCATGGTAGCACCGTGCTTGCCTATGCAGTGGCATGCACGGGTGCCCGCGTGGGCGCTTGCGTGTGCGTACATGCCATGTCACTTGCGCGCCACTGCTTTATTTATTATATAAAAATTTCAAATATGAATTAAGTAGAATAATGATATAATTAATATTATTAATTTAAATAATATAATGATATAATATTTGAGATTATTTTTTATTGTAATGTAATGCAGTAACAATATAGTAACAATATTGTAATACAGTAACAATGATTTAGTAAAAACAAAAATGCAAGCAAAATAAAAAAGGATAAAAAAGCAGGAAAAAATGGCGGGCTTCTAAAAATATTTGAGCGGCTAAACCAAATACATTATAAATTATTTCTCACAAACCCTCTTTTCCTTCAAAACCTCTCATTCCTTAATATACTCTCCTCCCTTGTGACTTAACGAAAATCTCATTCCACATTTTCTTAACTCAATATGGGAAGAACTAAACGAATGATGATTATTGTTGCTGATCATGAAAAATCACAACCATCCCAAGAATAACTTCACTCTGAAGAAGCCCAATCATCCCAAGATGCTACCCGAGGTTAGGTTTGGCTTTAAAACAAATCATTTTATTGTGAGATAAGTACTTGTTATCCATTTTTAATATTTTTTTAGCAGTTGTCAAGAAATACAGAGATCTAACATGCTGGACTTAGAAAAAAGAAAACGCATAATTAATGATGCAAGGTATCTAGGTATGAATGTTATTTCTCCGTTTCACCACAATCTTACTAATTTTACTTTTACTTTTCAATAATAATCCAAATTATTTGTATTGTTAGATTTCTCGATACTGGAAGTACACATAAAAATGAACAATCATGATCATCACTGTCTGAACCAAAAGGTAATATTTTTATTTATAACTATTTTTAACATGTACCATTATATTATATTTATCTCATTACTTATTTTTATTTTATTTTTATTTTATCAATAGATTGATATACTCCGTCAAAGGTAATATTTTTATTTATAACCATTTTTTACATATACCATTATATTATATTCATCTAGCTACTTCTTTTTATGAATTAATAGATTGACATGAAGGTGGTGCTGTGCTAGTAATCTTTTTGATATTTGAAGTGAAGCATATGTATGAGCATCTCAGAAGAAATGGATTGTGGGATATGTAATCTTTTTTTTTTTAATTTTGTTATCTTATTGTAACAATCATTCTCCGAGAAAGATTACGGTTATAATATTTTACCTAAATTTCTAACGTTTCCTAATATTTTCTAATATTTTGATACATAGTATATTTCCTAACCCAGGGTCTTTTTTATGATATTTGAAGATATACGATAGTAACTAATTATAATAATATGTGATAATCGATAGTAGTAACTGATTATAAGAGATAAGAGGTAGTAATATTTCCTATGTTTTAACCGTCTATAAAACTTATAACATTTCCTCACATATGAATATATGTAGTAATGTGGTATGTGGTAACCGACCATTACTAACATTTCTTAACAATATTGCATCGTAATACTTCTTAATAGTAATTGACTAGTAACTGACTAGTAAGTGACTAGTAAGTGACGATAAAAGTAGTAATATTTCTTAACACTTGTGTATGGTACCGATGATAAAAACTTATAACATTTCCTAACATATTGATATCTGGTAACTGACCATAAATCACAGTAACATTTCTTAACAGTTCTATAACCGAAGATAAAAGTAATAATATTTTCAAACATGTTATATGTCGTAACATGATAGTAACATGGTAGTAACAACATAGTAACCGACGATGAAAGTAGTAAAATTTTCCAACAGTTGTAACCGATGATAAAAATAGCAATTTTTACTGATATTTTCCAAACATGTCATATGTCGTAACATGGTAGTAACATAACTAACATGATAGTAACAACATGGTAACCGATGACAAAAGTAGAAAAATTTCCCAACAGTCATAACTGATGACAAAAATAATGATTTTTACTGATAGTTTTTAAACTGATGATAAAAGACCAAATTTTACTAACTCTTTTTAACCGTCTCTATCAATATATAATATGCTCCAACAGTGACCGAGAGTATCGAAATACACCTATCTCGATTGGTATATAGCCAATTGAAACCCTATCCATTAGAGAATGTTTTGCCAATGGTTTTATTAGATTTATGAGACGGTTTTAGTCTGTCAGAATAAGTCTCTTGTCTTGTAGTGTATGTTGGTAAATTAATAAAAATACTAAATTTTGTATCTATTGTATTCGCAGAAACTGGGTTTTGTAGCTCAAAACCGATATTAAGTTATCTAAGTTATCTAGCATCGGCTTTCATAATGTGACTCGATTTCAAGTTAGCACTAAAATCTCCTCCGTATTTATAATCACAAAGGCGCAATTTTCGCAATGAATAAAAATTTAATCTCTCACATTTCCACACTTCACACAATTTCGACATATATAACTTCTACACACGTACCATCACCTTCATCCCTACCTCAACTACTAATATTTCACATGTAATATTATTTAAAATTACTATATTAGTTGTAAACATAGTGCATTTCAATTTTGGATATACTGGTTTTTTGATATTCTAAATTAATTGATAAAATTTATCTGAAATTTGTTTATCCACATTAAATGCATGAGAAATTGGTTCAAGTACAAATATGTGAATGAATCATGTAACATGCTAAATCTATCATGGTAAAAAAGATTATCATGTAGGTTGGATACGTTGAATGCATAAAATGTAGTTTTCATTACTTTCATGATATATCTACTTATTATAACCACGTTGAAACTCATGATATAGTTAGTGATTGAAAACCGTGTGTATAGAAAATCTCAATATGTTAAAACATTTAACATAAATACATGATATCTTCCCTATCGATGGATTGAATATTTGCATATGCAAATTCAAGAAATATATTAACCCACCATTATATTTATCACTTTCTCTTAATTTAGAATACTTCCATCACTTGTCCATCATATTAAATATAAATCAAATATTTTGCATAAGTGAATAGAGAATTGTACAAAGAAATAAATGAAATAAATACACGGAACAAAGCAAAATAGTAGAAAAAAAGAAAAATAAATGAAATAAATACGGAGATGTTTTTTGCGCAAAAAAAGATTCATAAATTGGCGATAAATAAGGAAATAAAGAAATCAAATATTTTTGGCGTGAAAAAGAGAAATTTGATTAAATTAGTACTAAAAGTAGAAAATTATTTTTGACACCAAGGAAAGAGGTTTTGTTATGGAGTTATTATTGAAAAGTTTAAATTGTAAATTGCAAATGATAAAATTGTAAATATTGTAAATTAAATGTGAATTAAAATGAGTTAATATTAATGTTGTTCATTTTTTTTGTAATTTAGATAAATTATATAATATTGATAATTAATGTATTATTGTCACGATTTCATATTATAATACAATATTATCTAATAATAAAAATTAAATCATAACACTATATTATATAAAATACTAATTTAATATCATTATATTATTTAAATTAATAATATTAATAATTTAAATTAATAAAATGGTGTTCAAGACAAGGTGTGCGATGTGGGATTGCGCTTGCCTACGCGGTAGAACCGCACGGGAAGTGTAGGTTACCGTGCATGCCTATGCCCTGCACTTGCTTACGTGGAAGAGCCGAGGGGGCATGCGCGGTAGAGCCACACAGACAGCACAGGGGACTGCGTATGCCCAAGCCCCATACTTGCCGGCGACGTAGTATGTGCGAGCATGCATAGGGGACCACGCATGCCGATGCCCCGTGCATGCCTGCGCCTCGTGCTTGCTTACATGGGACCTACACATGCTTGCACCCCACTTTGTAACCTTGCGCGAGCAAGTGCGGTAGAGCTGTGTGGGCGTGTACAGAGGTCCGCGTGTACCCTTACATACACGATAGCTACGCGCGTGCCCATGCATGCACAGTAGCCCTGTGCGGGCATGCACGGTAGAGCTGCGCGGCATGTGTGGTGCTTGCCTGCATGGCTCTACCGCGCATGCTACACGGGCATGCCCAGGCCTGCACATGCACGGTGCGTGCGGTCCTGCGCTTACCTTCTTTTTTTGTTGTAGAAAATGTTAACATGCGGGTTCAATCCTCAGATTTGGAATCTATTTGTGTTGTGTCAACAATTATACCACAATGTCTTGTAAACACCGTTCTTTTTTTTCCTCTCTATCTTAGTCTTACCTCTTTTTTTTTTTTTTCTATCTCACTTTCACTTTTTTTTTCCTTATCTCACTCGTACTTCTATTTTTTTTCCTTCACGATGGGGTCATTTATTTATTTATATTTTGCTTTTCCATTCTCACTGAATTTTCTTACTGTTTAAATTTGATTTTGATATATTCAAACCAATGTATTTGAATGATATTTACATTGAATGATACATAATGTTTATATGAATGAATTATGAGTTATTAATATTATATTTTTTGAATATGATTTGGTAAATATTTGTAATTACATATATAGATTTTTTAAAGTATTAATATATTATAATTTAAATTAATATTAATAATCATAATTTTATATTATGACACTAATATAGTATCCTCTACTAATCCACTCATCTAACACAAGAATTGTGTCATCTAAATTGATTGAATGATAATGTAATTTATAATAATATATATAGTAATATGTATATCTAATATAGTAATGTAAGATTGATATTATTATATTACTAGAAAAATGGTGCATTTGTATCTTAAAATAATTTCAAATTTTTTGGACTTTTATTAATTCAACAATTAGGTAAAGTTGAACATATTACCAATTAATTCAATGATTGCAATAATATCTTTCAAGTTACATCAACATATCATATCACAGAGCGACATATACCGCTATTTTCATAAACAAATTTTCAAAACCCATTTTCCACGTATTTTTTCATTACACAATTTAAACCCATTTTTCGTACTTTTTTCATTACATAGTATTTTTCGTCTCTTTTTTTCCATTACACACTTTAATCATTATTCGTTTTAGTCAATACGCACGATATTTTTAGTCAATATCTATCTTACTTTTCCATATATGTTATTTCTTATATGCTTACTAATGCAATTTTTAGGACTTGTTACGATTTTTTACGTTGCAATTTTTACGTTTCATGCAAATTTTAGAACACTCGCGATTTGTTTGTACTTTGTATTTTACCCATTGTCAGCTTAATTTAATTTAAATCAATTGATTAAATTATTTTTAAATTTAGTTTTCACTTATATTTTCACTTAAATTTAATTTAAACAAATGGTTTCATGTATACATTATTATTGTCATTAGGATTTTTATGTCATTAGGATTTTTATGTCATCAGGATTTTTAGGACTAGGAATAAGCAATTTGAGTATGAATTTTGTAGACTTCATACACAACCAAAGAGGTAGGTCATATGGTATCATGAGCACTAGCCAAATGCTGTGCGTTTATTATTTTAAATGGATTGAAACATCTACTGTTAGCGCTAATCGAATATTTCTTGGGTCAAGTGTTTAGGGAATCAAACTCTTTCCATGCAGGAGAATCTGTTGAGTGTCTTAAGAGTCCATCCTTTGTTGTCTTACCATGATGCCATTTCATCAAAGAAACAGTTTGCCCACATGTAAATAGTCTTTTTAATCTAGGAATCAAAGGAAATCATTTCAATATTTGGTCAATTTTTTTATTAACATCTTGATCTCCTGGATCTCCATTTGTATTTGGTTTCCATCTAGAAGCACCGCATACATAACATGCATCGTCTTTAGTTTTGTGTTTCCAGTATAACATACAATCATTAGAACATGTATGTATTTTCTCATATTTCAACCTTAAAACTAAAATAGTTTTCTTCACTTCATGATAACTACTTGATAATATATTTTTATCTGATAACAATTCTGCTAAAAACACTAATAGTAATAAAAAATAATTTGTCGGTCCATCCATACAAACATTTTAAATGATATAAGTGCATAATAGTTGTAAGCATAGTGCATTTCAATTTTGAATATATTAGTTTTTTCGGCATTATAAAGTAATTTATGAAACTTATCTGAAATTGGTTCATCTAAGTTAAATACGTGAAAAGTTGGTTCATGTATGTTGGATCGATTCTGTAAATATGTGAATGGATCACATAACACGCCAAACATATCTTCCCCATAAATGGATTGAATATTTGCAAATGCAAATTCAAGAAATACATTAACCTTCCAATATATTCATTACTTCTTCTTAATTTAGAATACATCCATGACTTGTCCATCATATTAAACACAAATCAAATGTTTTGCACAAGTGAATAGAAAATTGCATAAGTCAACATAGAAAGAAAAGAAATAAATATGTGGAGTAAAGCAAATAGAGTAGAAAAAAGAGAAATAAATGAAATAAATACGGAAATGTTTTTAACACGAAAAAAAAGATGATTAAATTGGCGCTAAATAAGGAAATAAAGAAATAAAATGTTTTTGATGTTAAAAAAAGAAACTTGATTAAATTGGTACTAAAAGTAGAAAATTGTTTTTAGTACCAAGAAGAGAGATTTTATTATGGAGTTATCATAGAAATGTTTAAATTGTAAATTGTAAATGTTAAAATAGTAAATATTATAAATTAAATATGAATTAAAATAAGTTAATATTAATATTGTTAGTTTTTTTTTAAATTTATATAAAATTATATAATATTGATAATTATATGATATTGATAATTAATATATTATTGACATGATTTCATATTATAATACTACATTATCTACTAATCAAAAATAAATCATAACATTATATTATATAAATTACTAATTTAATATCATTACATTATTTAAATTAATAATATTAATAATTTAAATTAAAAATTTCATATCATTATATTATTTAAATTAATAATATTAATAATTTAAATTAATAATATGATGCTTAATACAGGGTGTGAGGTGCGGGACTACACTTGCTTGCGCAGTAGAACCGCACGGGTAGTGCAGGGAACTGTGCATGCCCCCGCCTTACATGTAGCCCCGTGAGGGCATGCACGGTAGAGTCATGTAGGCATGCGCGAGGGACTGTGGTTGCCCTCGAATGCATGGTAGCCCTGTGCAAGGAGGTGCAGTAGAGTCGCGTGGGTAGGTGTGGGGGACCACGCGTGCCCTTGCGTGCACGGTAGCCCCGCACGGGCATGTGTGGTAGAGTTGCACGAGAATACACGGGGGATCGTGCTTGCCTGCATGGTAGAGCTGCGCTTGCCTGCGTGGTACCGCGACTTCTCACCATTACGGCCTATTATCATAATGTTACCACTAAATATAACAACTCCACCCTATAATAATATCACAATTTTACCATTTATAAATGCGCATGGATGGTAAAGTATGGTAATATTATTATAAATTGGGATTGCGATATCTAGTGTAATAAGAGGTAGTAAGTGGATGATAATCAATCTTGACACATTTATACAATTGGAAAATATATACATTTCTTGATACTTTCGTTAAAAGCGTCTCTACAAGATATAAAAAACTGTCACTAAATATCACTGACAATAAAAGTAACCGTTAGCATAGGGTTTTAATTTTGTAGTGGGTTTAGAAAGATGAAGAGTAAGTGCCATGTGCAGCTCCCAAAATCTGAATATGCTACTATTGCAGTAAACATGTACTAGTAGCTGAAAGAGAAATTGATCATCAAAGAGCACACTAACTTGATGGGGTAATCACTAGAGCGACCCGAATTTAGTAATTTATAAAGAAATAGAAGCAATTCAACAAAAGAATATGCTCAACTGGGGATTATGATTCAGCTGAGTTGATGGACTTTAGAGATGATTAATGAGTTGATTGCCTATTAGTTGACAGTGACCTTTTTCTTGTCATATTAATTGTTATGGTAATAGCTTTCTTACTACCTAAGTTTAAAAAATTTTCAAAGGATTCCAGGTAGAAACAACCAAATCAGAAGGAATGGAGAGTTGTAGGAAGTGGATTGACTCACAAATGTGTCGAGATTGAGTGACCATTAGTTACACAGCTTAAGTGTCTCAATTCTTCTTGCAAAAAAGTTACAATTTGTGATACATTTACCACGAGAAAGGTCATGGTTTTTGGTAGATCTACTAGTAGAAAGTCACCATTAGTAGTGGATTGAAGTCTTTGGGGGAATAAAAGAAGCCTTGAGTACAATTGATTTGAGAGAAAAAAAAAAAAAACTTTAGAGATAGATAGAAATAGAGCTTATTCATCATTTGAAGAACCTCTCAACTAATGACATTTCACAAACAATGGGTAGTCGACAACCTTTAATATTTTACACAAATCTTGGTCAATTGACGATTTAGAAAAAAATTGACAAGAATCAGCTCACAATTGACTAGAATCAATTGACAATTGGCAAGATTCAATTGATACTACATGAAATAGTTTAAATTTGCAAAAGTTGATACCATACCAAACCTAGCATAATTAAGCTGATTTATATATTATTGGAAAGCATTTTAAGTCTAGCTTCTAATGCAATAAAAATAAGCTCAATTGGAGTTCTCTATCAAAAGTTATGAATGATTTACTTTGAGACTTTTAACTGATCAATTGATTTTAGTTCAGCCAAAAAGTCAACTTTTGGATGCTGAAATAGTAAGATAAGTTCATCTTATACTTAAAATCAAGATAAGAATAATCAAAGATATGGTTCTTAGCTAACTAAAAGGTGATCAGATAAGGAAATCAAGAGAAAGGCAAGAGAGATGGATGACAAAAAAAACATTAAACCAATTGAATTCTACTCGTGTAGTTTGAAAACAAAGATATGGACATTAGATGTCTCCAACCACTAAAACTTTATTTCTGTAATTGTACTCGTTTGAAGATAAGGGTATGAAATAAGATTAAAAAATTATAATTGTGGAAAAAGAAAATAATGAAAGAGATTTTTTTTTTCTGTATTTTTCCACTCTATATTTTACATAGTTTTAGCTTAATATATATAGAAGACTTATCACGAATTAAAATAGGAAAACCTAAATACAAAAATTTTTTGATCTTATATGAATCAAGGAAGATATTCCTTGATTATATTCCCTAACTTAGAAAATATAATAAAGTCAATTTTTTTTCTAATTTTATTACATAAATAAAGTAAAAATAAACCCAAAAACCTTCCCTAATTATATTACATAAATTAAGAAAGAATAAAATGTATTAAATGCATATCTTTCAACACTCTCCCCAAGCTGGTGAATGGATATCCTCCATTCTAGGCTTACTGATGATATGTTCGAAAACAATGCTCAGTTGTCCCTTTTGTTATACAAATAATGTTTTGATGATGATCACACATGACATTTTAAAGAAACAAAGGCCGAACAACCTAGAAATATACAGACAATCGAGCACTAAGTACACAGGTCGACTTTCTAAGTACACAGGTCAACCCATTAAGGTTTATGTGTTAGGAAAGTAATTTCATTCGACCTACCAAAGCATTTAGGTCAACCAACACACAGGTTGACACATAGATGAGGTCGGTTGGCCTAAGCCATAATAACCTTAATTCCTAATGCAAATTTGTCTACCTATAGGATGTACTTGTTGACCTAGGGATATACACAGGTTGACCCTTTGGCATTACTTAGTCTCAAAACATACTTTCTAATATATATAAGCCGACCTGCTATTTGACCTAAGAGTATGAGTGAACCCATAAGAGAGGTTTGTCTACCAATTAAAAGAGAAGGTCAACCAATAAGAATAGCATGTTGACTTGAAATGACTCAGAACACTTTGATAGGTTTGAAACAACATAGGTCAACGGCACATATGATAGTCGACACAAAGAGAACAGGTCAACCAAAGCAAATAACCGGTGAACCCGAGCAAACACATCACTCAAATTAAGGCTGAATGACCCTAAGTTGACCTATAAAATAAATTATGTTGACCCAAGCTTTTAATTGACATATATATATATCTAAGTCTTAGACAGGTCGATCCTCACCTAAACCGGGTCGACATACTTTAGTTAGACTCATATAATGTGTCGACCAGTAGATAAACATATTGATCTATGAGCACAGGTAGACCTATAGAAGTTCACAAGTTGACTAATTGAAATCACAGGTCGATCAATTGAAGAACCAAGAGGTGTTTGGTTCACACTCGAGAATTGGAGGAATACAAAATCTTAGGGATCGAAATCGAAATCGAAATCGAAATCGAAATTCTATATTCTTTGTTTGGTTCAAATTTTGGAATGGATATGATTATTATTGTTGTTGTTTGGTTTGTATATCTTTTAAATTAGAAATCAAATGTTTTAAAATTAAGATTTTTAAAATTTTATTTTATTTTCTAATTATAATTATAATTATAAAATTTTATTTTATTTTAAAAATTATGTTTTAACTTCAAAAATTGAGATTTGTCATCATTTAGCTATTTACTATTGAAAAAAAAGGATAAGTGTTTTATTTCTTCCAATAAAAGGAAAAAGAGGGAAGAGGCATGTGCAAATTGGGAGAAGATTTCTCGGACTATGTGAAAAAGGTTTGTAGTGGTGGTTATGACGCCGACCATGGAGGCTCCAAGGAAGGAGAAGATGAATTCTAGGGAATTTTGGAGGAGTACCATGATGACATCACCTTGATTGATGCCAAGATTGGATAAACCTATAGCAACTTTTTTGCAGATCAAGTGGGTTTCGGAGAAACTAAGGATTTTGTTAGTGGAGCCAGAGATGAGACAAGGCAGTCGACTAATTCGGAGATGTTTTCGAAATAATAGGTATGGAGAGGGAAGTGATTTAAGATGGGTATGTAGAGGAGCTTTGATATGAAAATGGTTGGTAAAGAAGATTGATCAGTGGCTCATGTAATTGGTGGTGGGGTGATTCTATGATGGCTTCAGTGACGGCTTCAGTGATGGCTTTACCATCGCTGATTCCTAATTCTCATATTTTTTAACCAAATGCCCCCTAAGTCGACCTAAGAACACTTAACACTCAAATAGGTTGACTCACTACAAGTCGAGCTACACAAAGACTAGTCGACCTATCTATAATTAGAATCAAGAGACAAGCCAACCCACACACAAGCATGCCGACTTGCCTTTTGTTATAACCAATCATTCATTTAACCCAGAAATATACCTATTGACCTAAATTTTTTAATGTGTCGACCTACTTTTGAATATGTCGACCCTAGTTGCTTAAATTGTCTTGAATTGTCGACCTACCATGAGTTAAAACCAAGTATCCATTCGACCTAGCAACGCACCCGTTGACCTAGATCTTTAATGAGTTGACCCATTTTTTAATGAGTTGACCCTTGATGATAAAATTACATTAAGCTATCAACCCACTCACTCGTAAGTCGAATGATTCTTACAAATTGGTTGACATTAGAAGTTAAATTGGCTGACTTATAGTTATAAGTCAACCTAAGAACAAGTATGTTGACCCTAATCTATGAAAAATGAAGTTTACATCTACATAGGTCGACCCTTGAAGGAATTGAGGCCAACCCAAGCCTATGATAAATCAAATTCATATTACATAGATCGACCCTGGGAATGGATAGGTCAACCTAGACCTATACTAATTAGTTTTTAAAACTACACAGGTCGACCCAGGGGATATATATGTCGACTTAAGCCTTTGTCATTTTATTTTCTCATAACATAGGTCAACCAAGATCATCCACAAGTCTACCTAAACTTCTTTATGAATCGACCCAAGAAATTGACAAGTCCACCTGTACTTATATTTAATCTTAACTGACAAAACTTTTTAAAATTAAGTTAACTTAGGAACATTATTATGTCGACCTTAGGCAAGCATATTTTTGATTTCGAGAGGGTTAAACTTCCAAACCTTTGTTACATAGACATTTAACTGTAATCGACTAAGTTTAGCATGTCATATTATGTATAAAGTGTTTGTTTAGTCCAACCACACTTGTGCATCAAAAGCAATCAAATTGATTAGTTAGTAGTCTGAAGGCGAAAAAAGCAATGAAAAGCGAAAGAATAGAGCAACAGGCAAAACATTTGATGAGACCGGTAAAGAACATTAATAAGAAATGTTTGAATTCATATACCACTATAATGGCTCTCATCAATTCACTTATAAATGCGGAAAAAAAGATGATGAACAATAGATGAATGAATTGAATGCAATAACCATCTAATGACTTAAGTGCTTTGTTCTTGAAAATATATACTCTGTGTTCATTCTCTCATCTTTTCTTGAGTGCAATCTTTCGTAATCTCAAGTCAGGAATATAAGCTCATTCTTTGTAATATTCTACATCTCTTGTATTGAAAATTTACAAAACTGTTGAGAAATTCACGATCTGAAATTTAGAGAGAGAGTCAACTTGTATAAGGTTGGGAATTTAGTGTTTATGGAAAAATCCTGTAAAAGGTCCAACTTGAACTTGTAATCGAGTTTGTGTTATTTGAAAACAATAGTAGAAAATCTAGTAGAGTGCCTAGGAGTTGATGTACATTGGGTTTGGTAGAACCACTATAAAAATCTCTGTGTTCTTTGTACTTTATTTTCATTGTTAATTGTCGACAATCATTTTAAACCTTTGTTAGTTTGTAAATTCTTAGAAAAACTTAAAAATTGTCATGCAACCTATTCACTCCCTCTCTAGGTTATATTTCACCTTTGTAAACACATCGGCCAATTGTTCTTCAATTGAGATGAATGGTGTCCAAATTAGACCACTATCCAACTTTTCCTTTATAAAGTATTTGTCTACTTCAGTGTTCAACCGGATTATGTACAATGTTGATAGCCAACTTATTATCATAGTACAACCTCATTTGGCTTTCTCACTTAATTTTCAGATCTTCCAAAATTATTTTCAGGCATAGGAGCTCATAGATTCTAAGTACCATTGACTTGAATTCTGCTTCTATGATTGATCTTGCAACCATGTTTTGTTTCTTACTTCTCCATGTAACAAGGTTTCCACCCCAAGAATATATAATAACCGTTGATTTTTTATTATCCACTAACCCTGCATAATCTGCGTTAGTATAGATTTCAAGACTCAATCCTTCTCCTCGTTTAAAAAAAATTCCCTTGCTAGGTGAGCCCTTTAGGTACTACAAGGTTCTATTTATAACCTTGAGAGTTTTTTTGGGGATTATGCATAAACTGATTCACTATACTAACAGCATATGCTATATCTGGTCTACTATGTGATAAATAAATCAATTTCTCAAAAAATCTTTGATAATTACTTTTGTCAACTATTGCATCTTTTGGGACATCACCCAATTAATGATTGAGCTCTATAGGCGTGTCAACTAGTTTACATTCTAATTTATCGGTATCTTTTGGTAGATCAATCATACACTTATGTTGAGAAATGAAGATCTCTTGCCGAGAATGGGCTACTTCTATGCTAAACAAATATTTTAACTTATCAAGTTATTTGATCTCAAATTCTTTTACCAGACATATTTTTAACTTTTCAATTTCTTCCATATCATTCCCAGTCACTACTATGTAATCCACATAAACCAATAATATTGTGACTTTCCCTGAGGCTGAATGTCTCACGAACAAGGTATGATTACCTTGACTCTATTTGAATTCAAGGTCAACATTACTTTGGCAAACCTTCCAAGCCAGACGCTTGTAGATTGTTTGAGTTCATACAAATCCTTCTTCAAATTTGCATACCATTTGTTCTTCATTTGTAGAGTCAAACCAAGATAAAGTTTTATATAAATCTCTTCTTCAAGATTACCATGTAAGAGCACATTCTTTACATCAAATTGTTGCAATTTCCGTTCAAAGTTGACTACTAATGACAACAACACTCCCATTCATTTTTGCAAATGGAGCAAATGTCTCAACATAGTTTATACCATAGTTCTGAGTATAACTTTTGGCAATTAGTCTTGTCTTTTACATCTCTAATGGACCATCAGAATTATATTTCACTATAAAAACCTATTTACACCCGATTGGTTTTTTTTCCCTTTTGGCAACTTCACAGAATCCGACATTTTGTTCATTTTTAGAGTCTCCGTCTCTACCTTCATGGCATTTCTTCAATTCTCATCCTCTAGTGTCCAGGATAATGTTGTAGGAATGACAATACTATTAAGCCTAGTAAGAAAGGCCCTATGGTCATGAGATAGGTTTTTATATGAAAAGAAAATGTACAAAAGGTGTTAGGTATAGGTTTTGGTTCCTTTCCTCAAAGCTCTAAGGATGTCAAGGTCATTTACATTTTGAGTATCTAGCACATTAGGAGAAGTGGTTCGATTGCATACTTCAACAGTCACAGGATTTAGATCAAATGATTGTACCTGTGTTAATTGAGAGAGTGACCCTTTCTTTCTTAAACAAACATGAGGTTAACGACTATAGTTTATTTTTTGTGCTATAGGTGAAGGAGGATCACTTTCTACTAACACATACACGAATAGTAGGGACAACAGAATCTTGTCGGATAAGTGCTAATTCGAACTGAATGGATTCAAACTAGACAACAGAATCATGTTGGATAGGAGCAGATTTGAACTGGATCGACTTACATTGGATTGGAATAGAAGAGGATGACTTAGACACAAGTAGATCAGGAAGAAAAAAAAATTATCTTTATCCTCTGTGAAAGTCATCTCCCCTGAAGATAAGGATGGTGAAAGTATTGATCGTTTTCAACAAAGGTGATACCAACGGACAAATAAAATTTTCGCATGGGAGGATGATAGCACTTATAGCCCGAACGAGGAACCAAAAAATACACATTTAAGAGCCCTTGAGTCAAGTTTACCCCCATGTTGAGAATGTACATGAACAAATGCTGCACATCCAAATATTTTGGGAATAAAATTGTTGGTGTCATTAAAGTTACGATAGAATTTTGCAAGGACTTGTGTGGGACTCTGAAAATTAAGTATCCTCATGGAAAGTTTATTTATGATGTGAGTTCCAATTAACATGGTTTCTCCTTAACAATTTTTTGGAATCTGTTTTTGGAAAGGAAGGGCTTCTAAAAGATGGCTACTTTCTATTGGTCCACTCTATTTTATTGTAGAGTGTTAATGCAAGATAATTCATAAATGATGCCGTGCTGTTGAAAGAATAGAGAGGGAGAGTTTGATTAAAATAACCTTTAACATTATCATATCAAAATCATTTAATTCCCTTCCTAAATTGTATCTGCACCATATTGAAAAATTTTTTAAACACAAGACTTACATTTCTTTTGTTTTATAAAAGAAAAATCTACATTATACGAGTATAGTCATCAATAAATGAAACAAATCAACAAATTCTAAAAATGCAGAAGAAGGATCTCAAATGTCACTATGAATAAGAGTGAATGTAACGATGTACTTTTATTACTTATTGGAAAAACAGAAAGTTTATGTTTTACGCATTCACACACACAATAATGAAAATTTTCAACTGCAATTTTATTGAACAATGAAGGGAACAAAACTTTAAGGACATGGAATGACGGATGACCAATATGAAGATGATGAAATTAAAAATGATTACCAACTTTGTATTATTCACTCGGCTATTCAAGATAGTATAGGTCATTTCTCTCTCTAGCACGTACAATCATCTTTCTCGTATCCAATTTCTAGAATAACAATGAGAAGGATAAAAGTTCATGTTGCAATTAGCATCTTGGGTTAGTTTTCGGATTGACAAAAGGTTGGTGAGCAATTTTAGGACATGGAGAATAATTTTTAGTATATATGAATCACTAATAAAAATATTTCTTTGACCAGCGATAGTAGTGATTGAACCATTAGTTAGGATGACTTTCCTATTACTATGGCAGGGAGTGTATGAAATAAATTTTGTAGAGAAAAAGGTCCTGTGGTTTGTGATTCTTGAATCGATAACCCGTGTTTGAGATATTATTCAAAACATTAGAGGCATGAGAAAGAATGGATATATCTGAGAAGACTAAATTAGAAGTACTTACCAAAATTGCTAACAAATTATTCAATCTCTTAATCTTATCTCCATTGAATCCAAGAGATATGTGATTGACTAGGATAGATGGGATGATTTAGGTGAGATCCAATGTAGATTCAACTTTCTATTCACTCATGGGATTCGGGCAGTCCGGGGGGACCACCATGGCTCCTCTCTTTTTGAGAATCCATACATCCCTTATCAGTATATGGATGGTTATCTCTCGAGTACAAGTTTATGTTTGGCCTCAATGGGAAAATAAAATGGAGCACCTAACAACGCATCTTCACAGACCAAGAACTACACGATCACCCCTTTCATTCTGGGTTGACGGAGGCATCATACCATTCAAGCCTATTTTTTTAGACTTTTTCCAGAGGCTTGGAGAAAGCTGCAATCAATAGGATTTTCCTAATCTTCCCTTTCTGAAAGGAAGAACGTGAAATTCTTTTTCCTTTCTGCAGGGAACAGGGGATTGGATTTAACCGCAAGAAGAATGTTCGGTAGAAATACTTCACTTCTTGGTCTTCAACCCCCTCGTCACTATGAACACCTTCGATCAGTGCAATGGGTGGTGAAGTGACAAAATTGTTGTATTTTCTGGTACATTATTATAGGTTGGATTAGTCCTTTTGGTGGGTATTCTCAATTCTCTCATCTCTTGAATCCATCTATTCCACATCCAAAAGAGAAATGAACCCTCCCTATAATTTTTTTTTATCTTTATTTGCATTTATTTTGAGGACAGGACTCATTTGGAGATTTATATTGAATTTGAATATATCTCACAACATAAAAGAATTTAGGGGAGGGGTCATAAGCTTTGTTGTTTGTTGTTTGAAACAAAAAAAGTCAAAATAAAAAATTAAAATAGAAAAAAAATGGAATTTTAATTACTCTTTATACTTCTATCTATATATTAAATTATATAAATAATTATAATTATATAAATAATTATAATATATAAATATACTAATAATAAATTATATTAATAAACTTGTATTTAATTAATTATAGTATATAGTATTTGATTCTAATTTAATATTTTAATGGAATTTAGAATTGATTGCTTAGAATTGGGAATTGGAATACCCCTGAAGAGAGTATCTAGCCCAATCCAAATATGATCCAAGCATATATTATCATATATGTATGAACATATTTGGTATCAAGAAAAAAAATGTGGATATTGTCAAATCGTAAAATTTCTCGTTGCCAACGAGAAGATACGGGTTCGACTCTAGCTATCCACGCAGGGTGAAATAATGTATTTATTCTGAAAAATTTTTCGGTATACACTATAAGAAAATACGCTATCAGTGATGGAAAATTATTGACGAAAAAAAATCTGTCAATAATAGTAACGGATTTGCAACGAATTAACGTCGAACTGATTATTGAGAGATTAGCGACGGATTAGCAACTGAAATATTTTCATCGCTAATTTGTTGCTGTAGTGGTCCACAGTAAAAAAAAATTTGTAAAATGTATCAGCGATGGAATATTGACAGAATTTTTAACAATGGAACTTTTCTATTACTAATTCATCGGTATAGTAGTGAAGGGTAAAAAAATAAAAAATAAAAATAAATATAACTATCAGCGACGGAAAAATTAGCGATAGATTAGCGACGGAAATTTTAGCAATAGATTACTGATGAAAATTTTAGAGACTGATTACCGACGGATTAGCGATAGATTTTTTTAATTTTTATTTTTTATTTAATAATTCTTTTTCCTTTTCTTTTTATTTTATTTTGTGAAAAAATAATATTGTTTTATTTTTTAAAATTCTGTAATATTTTATTTTAAATTATTATTTTATAATAAAATATCATTTTAAATTATTTTATTATTATTAAAAAGAGAGTGATGAAGATAACAAATAATAATAAAAAAAGAATATGGTAAGAGAGTCTAATGTGGTGTGGTAGTTGTGGTGCTCTATGGTTTTTGTTTGTGCGAAGTAATGCCTAATAGAGCAAGTCAGCACACGGGCGTGCGCGTGGGCCCAACGAGCGGGTGCCACATAGTGGAGCGCGTAGAGCCGTGCCTGAGAGCTCAAAAATCAGCGATGGAATATTTTTCGTCGCCAATTTTTTTAAAATTTTTTTCACATTTTTTTTCAGTGACGGATTTATTTTCATCGTTAATCCATCGTTGATATTAGCGACGGAAATAAATTCGTCGTTAATATTTAGCAGGGTGGTTTTAAGCAACGGAAAAAATTCGCCGTTGATACCCTTCAGCTACGGAAAATGGATTTTCAGTGATAGATTTTTTAGTCGCTGATGGCGTGTTTTTTAGTGGTGATAGTTGATCGTGCGGTATAGTTGACCATGATATGGTAGTAGTTCTATCCTCCCCCTCTTTTCCTTAAACCCTAAAAAAAAGTAATGTACCCTAAAAGAAGTATTGTAACTAATTACTGGTTTCTAGAGGCAAACCTCCATTAAAATAAAACAAATATTGTAGAGACATGATTTGAACCTGTGACCTTAAGGTTACGAGCCTTGCAAGCTACCAAGCTACTCTACCCCGTGCTGAAAAATTAATGGATGAACCAAAATTGAATGAACCCCTCTACCATAACTGTACAAATATAATAGCTTATTTATACATAATGGTAAAGGGGCCCCATACGATCATTGGTCATAGAAATCAATAGAAAAATAAAAGGATATTTTCATCCTTACCAACTTGACCTTGTTGCCCTATTTACTTTTTTTGTTGGGATCATAAAAATCCCTTTCGATCAGGAATGAATCAATTTGGATATATTGTCGAAATTAGTAAATCCATCTATAAACCTTTTACATCAAAATTTGAATAATAATAATTTGGAAGATTGTTATGAATTTATAACAAATTCAATTCGTTTAGTCAGTATAGCTTATTTAGGGATAGTTATAGCGGTTTTTTTCTATAAGCCTATTTCATCATCTTTCCAAAATTTTGGCTTAATCAGAGGTTAAATCTATCATCAGAAGAAGAATTAGGTTAAAAATTAGGATACACTTATGGGAAAATCGAACTTCTATCGGAGAGAAGCAAATGAAAGGCTTTCATAAAAATTCTTGTAGAATCGAGAATGAAGTTTTCATTCTGTACATGTCAGATCATGAATTAGTAACTACACTCAATCTCCAAAAAAATCCCAATTGTTTTGAACTTTTTATTTTTCGAATGAAATATTGATAGAACCATCATGAATGGGATCAAACCTTATTACATGGCATTTCCATGAGATTTCTCTTTCTTATTCTTAAGCAAGTCATCGAGAGAGTTTAGTTGATTCATGATTTATGTTTCATCTTTTGTTTCCTTTTCGTAACCAAAGTTCCAGATTTGATATAGGAAGATTTAGTATTTCTTCATTCATTCCCATCCAATAAAAAATGGTTTTTTGTCTATTAGATGGGTTGATTTTTTTATAAATCATGAGAGAAAACAAATTCCTTATCAATTTTATCAAAACTTCTTATCTGCGTGGGAATCAAAATAATTCAAAATTGAAAATTCTTAAACTAGAAGAAGATAAACACCTTTTTTGGTTTGAAAAACCTATAGTAACAATTCTTTTCGATTATAAACGATGGAGTCACTCATTTCGATATATAAAAAATAATCAATTTGATAAGGTAAAGTTAAGTACATTTTAATTTAAGAATTAATTATAAATTAAAGAAGTAATATCACTCAAAATTGATTCATTCTTTGTACATAATATCCATCTAAATGGGAAAAGGGTTTTTTAATCAATTGAATTGAGTTGAAAGCTAGGTATATAATGATCCTGGGCAATAATGATTCAAAAAATAAAAATTTTGAAATTAAATCAATTTCTTTCGATACCCCTTTTGTTTTTACTAATATAAGAAATATTAGACTTATATTTATATCTCCTCTTATATAGATATGAATAAACTAAAAAAGAAAAAAAATTGTTTATTATAACGAGTGAATCGATGGGCAAACTAAGAATCCTCATCCCAAAAATTAGACAAGTAACCGGGCCAGTTTGGGCCCAAAAACCGGCCCGGCTAGCCCGAGTAAAGCCCGGACCCGGAACCGGCCCCTGCTATAGTAAACCGGCCTGGCCCCGAACCGTTTACTGTAGCGGGCCGGGCTAGTTCCAAAAAAATTTGAACCGTGAATCGGCCCGGGCCTGGAACCAGCACAGAACCGGCTGGAACCGCCGGTTCAGGCCCGGCCCGGCCGGTTCCGGTTCAAATTTTCTCCATTTTTTTTTGAATTTTAAAAATTTTCCAATTTTACCCCTCCCAACAACTATAAAACGACTACTTTTGAGATTATTTTAGTCCATAGGGTCAAAAAATTTTCCTATAAATACCTTATACCCCATTTTCAAAATCTTCACAACAAAATCTCTCTTTCTCTCTCACATCTACATTCTCTCAATATTACTACATTCTCTCAATTTTCATCAATTTTCATCAATTTTCTTTTCCTTTCTATTACCATTTTGTATATCATTTTCATTATTTTCTACACCATTACATACACCATTTTTTATACCATTTCCATCAATTTCTACACCATTTCATCACCTTATACACCATTTTCATTTTCTCCATTATCTACATTTCCACCATTATTTACATTTCCATCAATTTCTACACAATTTCTACTAGCTTATACCACATTACCTACACCATTTTTATACTATTTTTATCAATTTCTACATCATTTCATCACCTTATACCCCATTATCTACATTGATCAAGATTTGACAAGATTTCAAGGTTGGGAGCTCATTCAAGATTTTACGAAAAACAACTGCGATATTCATCAAATCGGTACATTTAATTTTTTTGCATATTTATTTTTTTGCATTTGCATTACATTTGCATTACCTTTTTAAAAAATTTTAATTTATAAATTTTTTTTAAAAATTTAATCTTAAATTTCCTTTAAAAAATTTTATCATATATATTATTTTAAAAATTTTAATCTTAATTTTTTTATCAAATGGCCGGAACACACTCTTCACAATCTTCTCAACAATCTCCTCTTCCTCCATTTTTTGAAATTCCCGATCATATAGATATTGAAACTTTTTTGGAAGAAACTGAATCTAGTAACACTGAATCTAACACAACACAAACTAAAAAAAAATGATTTTAATATATGGATATTTTTTGAAAGGAAAAATGATGAAAAAAAAGTAATTTGTAAAATTTGTCATAAAAAATATAAATTTTTAAAAGGTTGGGGGTAGGCACACTTAAAAGACACTTAATTAATAATCATTCAGATAAATTATCATAAACAAAACAAACACAAATTTCTACAGGGGGAGGTAATATAACTGATACATTTAAATATAATTCGGATAAAGAAAAAATTGGACAAATAGAATGGTTAGCAAGAAAAGAATTACCACTTCGTATAGTTGCATATCCTGTATTTGAAGAATATGTAGAAAAATATTTACAACCCGATTATAAAAAAAGTAGTAAAAAATCCGGTAGGATGAGATTATTAGATAGATATCAGGAATTAAAAAATGGTATACTTACACAATTTATGACTAGTCAATGTAAATTTTCATTAATTTCGGATTGTTGGAAAAGTGAGCATAAAAAAGAATATTATATTATAGTAACATGTCATTGGATAAATAATTCATGGTCTTTAGAAAAAAGAATTTTAACTTTTCAACGTTGGGAATTTCCACATTCCGATGCACATATAGCTAGAATAATTTCAAATTTTGTTTATGATTATGGAATAAGTGATAGAATTTTTTCTATTTCCTTTGATAATGTTTCGGCTAATACTACTATGGTTAATAGTTTAAAAAATTTTTTAAAAACAATTTTCAATGAAACTTTTTTTCATGTTAGATGTGCATGTCATATAATTAATTTATGTGTTAAGGATGGTTTAGCAATGAGAGAACTATTTTTACAACCTATTCGCGTTTTAATTCATAAAATAAGAAATTCTGCTGTAAAAACTCAAGAAATGAGACAATTATGTATTTTACATAACAAAAAATATAAAAAATTTAAAATGGAATGTGACATCAGGTGGAATTCAATATATGACATGTTATAAGGTGTTCTTCCTTTTCAAAATATTTTAATTGAATTTGCAAATTAAAATTATGAATATGGTTTTATTGATAATACCGCTTTTGAATTTGCGTCTACACTTACAAAATTATTGGAAATTTTTTATTTATGTACAAATTTATTTTCTGGATATTATTATCCAACTACTCATTTAATGCTACCAAATTTTTGTAAAATTATTTATATATTTAATGAATTTGAAAATGAAAAAATATTTGGTGAAATTGTTCTTTCAACAAAAACAAAATTTTTAAAATATTATGAAGAAATTCCAATTTTATATTTAGTTGCAAGTGCATTAGATCCACGTGTTAAGGTTGAAGGTGCTGAAATATTAATAAATTGTTTTGCACAAGCTTTTCCATCAGAAATGTCTATTAATCCACATTTTTTAAAATAACAAATATCTTATACTTTACAATCAATATTTGAATTATATGAAAAGAAAATTAATAATTTAAATACTAATAATATAGCTAGTAGTAGTAGTAATAGTATTCAATCATCTTCATTTTCATTTAACCCCTTACACATGTTAGGAAAAAAACAAAGAATTTCTTTATCATCATTTAATAAATTACTTTTATATAAACAAACACATAGATTAGAAGGTTTTGATAATATAGATTTATATGATATATTAGGTTGGTGGAAAAATAATGCATCGTATTATCCAATTTTGGCCCAAGTGGCTAAAGATGTACTAACCCTTCCGGTATCCACAGTACCATCCGAAAGTGTTTTTAGTGCAGGTGGTCGAGTGTTAACCGAAAAATGTACAAATTTAGCGGACGACACTTTCGAAACTTTAATATGCATTAAAGATTGGAAGGATGCAGAAAAAAGAATGCAAGAAATCATCAAAATCTCGGAAGATGATAAACAAGAAGTAGAAGAAAAAGAAGAAGAAGAATAATAATAATAATATTTTTCTTTTGTTTAAAAGTCATTTTAAATAGAAAAAAAATCAAAGTGATGTAAAAATTAAAATAATGTAACAAAAAAATAGTGGATTTTAAAATCCAAGTGATGAGCTTGGTAGTGGACGTACACCGAATTCGGTGGAACCACTATAAAAATTTTGTCTCTAATTTTTAATTAAAGTGAATTATCAAAAGTGAATTAAAAAAAAAACAAAGTTAAAAAAATGGAGTTATAAAATTAAAATGGAATTAAAAAATAGAGTTACAAAAAAATTTAGAAAAATGCAATAGAGAAGAAAAAAAAAAAATTTTGCCGAACCGGGCCCGGCCCAGAACCGCCGGTTCCGGTTCAGCGGGCCGGGCCGATTCCACAGGAAAAAAATGGAAACCGTCCCAGCATGGCCCGGATTGGCCTAGGAACCGCTGCCGGCCCGGCCCGCAGTGTCTGGAACCGACCTTGAACCGGCCGGGCCCGGCCCGGTTACTTGTCTACCAAAAATGATAAAGGATACTAGAAAAATCAAAACCCTCTATCTTTTGTTTATTCTTTGTCAAACTAAATTTCTAATTTTGTAGGCAGAAAGAACAATATAAAATCAAGATGAATCATTATCTAACACATCCCCCTATTTCCCATTTCATCTAATCTTTACCGTCTCTTGATTATCCCTATCAAAGAATCGATAGAGAGCCTATTCCATTCCTAATTAGAGATCAGTCCATTCTTAACTAGAGAGTTGCGAAAAAAAAAGAAATTCTTTTTATACTTTTTCTCTATTTTTAAAAGCCAATTTCAATCCACATACAAAAGGGAATCTTTTGTTACAATAGAAGAATATGTGGTACGGATTATTCAAGAACCGTAGTCGATTTACTTTATAAAAAGAAGATATCAATGAACTTCTATGAAATGGCTTCACGGGATTCAGCCAACTATCTTGATCATGGGATATCAAGGAAGAAATTATCTAACATTTTATTTTGAGCCTGATCCAAATTGTATTGCTGTGTTAGAAGAATGATAGCTATACTGATTTAGTATACTCTAAACACACCCTCGGTACAATATTGATGATCTCACAATGAAATTTCATTTTAATTTTAGTGAATCCACATTTACAGACCTCATCTTTTATGGGATTGGTCACCTTTGACTGTATAAGAATATGTGGAACTCAACATGTTTGGAAGCACAAGAGGACGTTCTTTTGCTGATATTATTACCAGTATTCGATACTGGCTCGTTTATAGTATTACTATACCTTCTCTATTTATAGCGGGTTAGTTATTCGTTAGCACAAGTTTAGCTTATGATATGTTTGGAAGCTCTCGACCAAAAGAGTACTTTATAGAGGACGCTCACTATCTATTCTTAATTTAACACACTTCCATTGTAGTGTACGAATAGAAACTCTTATTTGTTCTCGAACTATAGTAATATTATTTTATCTGATCATTGAATCATTTATTTCTCTTGAAGTCTCTTCCATGTTTTTTTACACACGTCTTTTTTTAGGGGTCTACAACCATTATGTGGCATAGGAGTTACATCTCGTACGAAACTTAATAGTATACCACTTCTACAAATAACCCACATTGCTGCATCTCTTCCGAGACCAGGATTTTTTATCATGACTTCTACTCGTTGCATACCTTGATCCACTACTGTATGAATTGCATTTCCGACTGCAGTTTGGATAGCAAACAGTATCTCTTGTCTTGTACCTTTGAACCCACAAGTATTGGTGGAGGACCAAGAAACTACCCGACCATGTATGTTTGTAACAGTTACAATGGTGTTGTTAAAACTTGCTTGAACATGAATAACCTCTTTTGGTATTCTACGTGCACTCTTACGGAAACTAATACGTTAATTCTTACGTGAACCAATTCTTGATATAAGTTTTTCCTTATTTTATCAACTCATAAATATGAATCAGAGCTATATAGATGCATCCATTTGATGTCAAAGTAGTTTTTTGATTTTTATTTGTATCTGTACATAGAGTCTCTTAGGACCTTTTGCATTTTTTTATTTTATTAAAATTTCAATTTAATATCTATTTATTAATAGAATAGTCAATTCAATAAGAAGATAAATTTGAAATCATGAATTTGTCCGAAATTTTGACTATTTTCATTTAACCGCTACAAGATCAATAATTCTATAAGTTAGGGCTTCTCCTGCAACATCTCTTTCCATATCTTCGGTTACAAGCCATCATTGTACATAAACTCTTGTGATGGTTTCGCATAGCTGCAATAGTTCTTTCGCTTCTAGGATAACTCTCTTGTTTGTGTCTCATATACTACACCTTTCCTCCTCTCTGGGTGCCCAGATATCGACCGTAAGCCTTTCCTCATTTGAATCTCACCCTTAACTTAACTTTACTTCTTAACTTTACTTTCTTTAAAACTATGCCATCCTAAGGTGCTGCTAAATGGAATGATTTTATCAATATCCATGAATGATAAATCATAGATCAAACTGCTGATTCGAAAAAGATTGGATGCTATCTTACAAATTTGTATCGGCTAAATTCATGAGTTGAAGATAAGCGGACTCAAACCATTGACATCTGCCATAGGGTAAACCACCGCCTCTCAGTCTCCCAGACTAATTCTACCATAGAATAGACAATAACTCCCCTCGAACGCAGCTTACAACTTTCATCTGTTTGATTTTCTATTAATTAGTCAAGCTAAAAATAAAGAACGAATAAAGTAAGCCTAATTTACATCTTAAAGACTAGTAATTAATCTAGTAAGTTAAAATAAGAGATCCATGGCTTCATAAAAGTCAAAGTTTTTTTTAATAATTCCTTACTTGGATTCTATGGAAAGTAAAGTGATGAATATTATAGTGTTTACTATAAAAAAATTAAATGTGTTTTATTGAAATGGAAAACAATCAGTTTCACATTAAACTAGTTAATGATCCTAAATAAACAAATTAAAATTATTGAATACCTAGTTCTTTTTTTTTGGTTGAATCAAGTTATTAATCTTAATATGTCCTAAAATTCATATTAGAATTAAGTACTTTTTTGTTTGATTTTTCATCTTTCATCTATAGTTATGGTTCCAAAGGATAAACTGAATATAGATAGTTCCAATAAGATTTCATTCTTGAACACGAATCTATTTTTTGATTTTTTTTTTATCTATTCCATGACTAGAACATGAGGGATACATGTTATAGAGAGATTTCAAGAAATGTTAGATCTATTCGCTCTATCAATAATAGAGCCGGATCTGGTGGATCATATGAGATTTGCCTTTTCTATTGATTCCTACGGATTAGATCAAAAATAATTCTTGAATGAAGTATTCAACTCCAGAGATGAATTCAAAAAGAAATTTTTATTGGTTCTGCCTCCTATTTTTTATGAAGAGAATGAATCTTTTTATCGAAGGATCAGAACAAAAGGGGCCGGATCTCTTGCAGGAATGATTTGGAAGATCCAAAAACAAAAAAGTGATATTTGTTAGCAACAACATAATGGAGGTAGTCAATCCATATAGATTGATCCAAAAATCTGATTCAAATCTAATATACCACCTATGACTATGGTACATAAGAAATGGATTGAATAGACAACCATCCTAACAAATAAGTGGAAGATTCATTAAATTGTGAAATGTTACCCTGCCATAATGTGATGTGCTTCCAATGCCAATAAAAAGTAATCCATCCAATGGTATTTAACATCTAGAAACTGCCAAATAAAATGAGTCCCAAGCTGAAATATCACAAGTAATAAATAATATATCTATGGTCGATTCTACAAAGAGTAGATTCGCTCCTTATGTTATGTCTTGTCTCGTGCTTAGTCACTCACGGGGTCGGATAGGGGAGCTGCAAGTCTTTTCTAAAAGAACTTACAGTTCTCATGAGGGGCTTAGAAAAAGAATGAGAATCGGTGTCGTGTTGGTGCTAAGAGATGGCGATTTATCGTATAGAAGAATAGATCCGCAGATCAATTGATTGACCATAGATGTGAATCAATCAATCGCTATCTAAGAGAAGATACGTAATTCTTCTATCATTCAAGGGCAAGGGGAGAACATATAGCAGCTTGCCTAGATCTCGTATTTCCCACGTAGTCTGTTAAAACCAACGATTCTCCATGCATCCTAATCCGATTTCACTTGATTCTATTTGAATGTATTCATTCGACATAATTAAAAAAAAGTATATAAATAGAGCTTCTTTTTATTATTCAGACGTACTAACCAGTTACAAAATTATATTAATAGTCTTCACTCGTGTCCTAGCTCATCTAACAGCTAGATTAGCTTCAATTGTTTGTCTCTTGCCTTTAGCCTTCCTCAAGTTAGTTTCCGCTATTTCAAGAGTTTGCTGAGCTTCTTGTGGATCAATGTCACTATCTTTGTCCACATCATTTACCAAAATAGTGATTTTATTATTGTTTATTCTAACAAAACCACCCATTAGAGCCATTATTAACCATTTGTCATTAAAGCATATTCTCAAAATACCTATATCTACAGCTGTGGCAATAGGGACGTGGTTCAGTACAAATTTTTATTTCTTCCCAATATTGTATGAAATAAAAAGAAATCACATATCGTATTCTTTTTATTTTTTTCCTGACAATTTTTTTATGTGAATTTTCCATATTATATTTATAATTAATAATAATTATATTATTATTTCTTTTCCTTTTTATAAAGTTTATTTGAAGAGAGTATCTTCTAGAAAATAAATAGATAATTGATAATAAATAGTAAATATTTATTTGTATTGGTACTGAACAAGAGATATCTTTCACAACCAAATATAGCAATGAGTAACCTCTTAAAAATATATGAATCACCCCTGTATCAATCATCACATAGATTTATAGATTTATAATTGATTTATTAGAGCAACAAAATGAAATATATTTCAAATCGTGGTTCAAAGAAAATACATATCTTACATATGTAACTTGATCTTTTGTTAACGAAATTAAAACAAACTCAGATATTGAAATTGATATAAAATATTGTATCAAGTAATTGGGGATGAAAAAGAAGACTCGAAATTTCGTTAACAATGTAAAGTCAAATTTATTGATTCTCGGATATGAAGATATCAAATGGGCTATATCAAACTGGTATGCCGAGTAACCCACGTGTGGTATTTGAAACGCCTTCCTAATTATATCTGAATCTTTTAGATAAACCTCTTAAAGAATTAGAACGCCTAGTATACTACGGTATGTGATTTGATCAAAATTCTGGTTTTATAGATTTGGAATGAGAAACTGTCATCCTATTCAATCCAATTGGGATGCCCTAACTCTAACATGTTTCTTGGGAGGAGTAACACCAAAGCTCAGAATTATAGGTGTATTCAATACTCCCAAAATAAAATTGATCTATGGTCAATTTTGTAACAAGTTACGATAATACGGATGAACCCCTTCTTCTTGCGCAAAAAATCTTACCATTTTCGAAGGATTGGAGTTACATCTCTTTTCCATTTCCATTAAGAGTTCTTTCCACGCCCCTTTGAGATCCGAAAAATGGACAAATTCCTCTTCATTGGAACACATAAAGAATTCGTCACTACAAAAAAGATAATGGTAATCTCACCATTAGCTATTTCATTTATGAATTTTATAGTAATAGAAATAGATGCCCTACCGAGATAGAATTTGTAACTTGCTACCCCCATACCTAGTAGGCAAAGATTGACCTCCATGGAAAGGATGATTCATTCAAATCGACATGAGAGTCCAACTACATTGCATTGCCAGAATCCATGTTGTATATTTGAAAGAAGTTAGATTTGGATCCATAACCTTGGGTTTCCATGCATGAGATCTTGTAGCACTTACCAATTAGGTCCTACCATTAGTATTACACAAAAAAAATCAATTCTAGACACTAATACAATTAGATCCTCTCTTCATAGACAAACTTGTGATTTGCGATCCCAGGTAAAATCGGTTCAGGATCATGGGATCCTTTTCTATCAGCTTATGAAAATTTGAAAAAATGTAAACTAAGAATAACACTCTTTGATGAACGGGATCAAAGATTATTATTCTTTAGACACAAGAAAAGGAATTTTCCACATTCTCTTTCTTGTGCCAAAAGAATAGGAAAATGGGCAACTAAAGCTTCGGTGATCGGTGGCTGTAACCATAACGGTTCTAAGGTAGCGAAATTTCTTATCGGGTAAGTTCCGACCCACACAAAAGGCGTAACAATCCGGGCACTGTCTCGAAGAGAGGCTCAGTGAAATAGACATGTCTATGAAGAGGTGGACCACCTATACCTGGACAGAAAGACCTTATGAAGTTTCACTATTCCCTGGGATTGGCTTTGGGCCTTTCCTATGCAACTAAGGTTGAGGGCAAAGAAGGCCTCCTTTTGGGTGGCTAGAGCCATTAGTGAGATACCACTTTGGAAGAATTAGAATTCTAATCTTATGTTAGGACCTGCAAGCAAAGGGACAGTCTCAAGTAGATAGTTTTAATGGGGCATAAGCCTCCCAAAAGGTAACGGAGGCGTGCGAAGGTTTCCTAGGACTGGACGAAGATTGGCTCTCGAGTGTAAAGGTAAAAGGGAGCTTGATTGCAAGACCCACCCGTCGAGTAGGGTTGAAAGTCAGCCTTAGTGATCCGATGGTGCTGAGATGGTTTACATTGAGTGCAAAGGATAAAAGTTACTCTAGGGATAACAGGCTGATTTTCCCCAAGAGTTTACATCGACAGGAAGGTTTGGTACCCCGATGTTGGCTCTTCACCACTTAGGGCTGTAGTATGTTCTAAGGGTTGGGTTGTTCCCCATTAAAGAAAGCAGTACATGAGCTGGGTTCAGAACGTCGTGAGATACCACTAGGAATGCGAAAAACAAATTCTAAGGAATCTAAAAAATTGAGATATTGGATCTATGTCCAATAGATCGCACCTTCCAAGAAAAGTATTTTGTTTTGATTAGGCTTGTAGTCACATATGAAATAGCGGACGGTATAAATTTAGTAACACTTTTTCCGCAAGATCCGTTGTGGAAAAGAGATAATGTGAAATTTCAAATTGTCAATTATATCCTTTATGGAAATGGAAAACTAATTCGGGGAATTTTGGATACAAGTATTCAATTAGTTCGGACTTGTTTAGAGTTCATCCTTCATAGTAAGAATATATCGAGAATTGTAACGATAACTTGGTATATCTACTATACGATCATTAACTAAAATATGTTTATGGTTAACTAATTGGCGGGCTCTAGGAATAGTAGAAGCCATGCCTAATTAAAAAAATATGTTATCCAAATGCATTTCAAGTAATTGTAGTAAAACCGGCTCGTTTACCCTTTTGCTTTTCCGGCGATACGATCATATTTAAGTAATTGTCATTTTGTAAGACCATAATGAAAATGCAATTTTTGTTTTTCTTCTAAATGAATTCGATATTGAGATCTTTTCCCAAAATGCGATTGGTTTCTAAGATCACTTTAGGTTTTAGACCTTTTACTAGTTAATCCCGGCAAAGATCCTAGACAGCATTTTTTTTGAAACGAGGCCCTCGGTAATGCGACATAAAGACTCCTTCACTTCCATATAATTTTCAGGAGTAAGCGATATACCTTGTTTCCAATACTCAGTGGCTTGATCGAACCAAGTCTCCGTAATTTCCGAATCTCCCTGTTGAATGGCCTATTCTCCTTGGGCGGAATAGGGGGTTAGAACCATATGTGAGACTTTCCTATCTCATACAGCTCAACAGTCAATTCTTTTGGTATCCCATTTTAATCTACCATATCTAATTTAATTTAATCTATTATATCTAACTGAATGAGAATTTTTATGGATCAATGATATTTGACATGGCTCGAGAGAAACCAAAGAATGAAAAAAAAAAAATCTAGATGAGAACTAGAAAGAGTTGAAATCGACAGATCGACATATTGATAAGGAGAAACATGAGCTCCGAGAGAAAGAGTTTAAAACTCTGATATCACGTGGAAAAAAAATAATGAAAGAGGTTTTTTTTTTTTTTTTATATATTTCTCAACTCTATATTTTACATGGTTTCAATATATATATATATATAAAAGAGTTATCATGAATTAAAATAGGAAAGCCTAAATACAAAATCTTTGACATTATATAAATCAAGGAAAATCTTCTTTGATTATATATCCTGACTTAGAGAATATAAAAAAATTAAAGATTTTTCTTAATTGTATTACATAAATTATGAAAAGATAAACCTAAAAATCTTCTCTAATTGTATTACATAAATTAAGAAAAAATAAAATTTTAAATTTTTTCTAATTATATTGTATAAATCAAGAAAAAATAAAATATATTAAATGCATATCTTCCAACAATAATAATATAGACTCTATGAGGATTGCTGCATCATTTTGAGAATAAACAAGTTTAGTTAAGTTCAATTGGTATTCATCAAACGAGTTTAATGAAGTTAGATTATCTTTTTCCCTGTCTTCATAGTTCGATGCACCATGTTGCTTATCAATTAGCAATAAAATCTGCATTTTGATTTTGTTCAGACAATTTAGCATAAGTTTTTATTCCTTTTAAAGAACATTTTGGAATATCCTGGAACTCATAAATCAAAAGACGGAGTCCTGCTATTAGTGTAATCACTTAAACAAAAGGTTTATTAAAAACCACTAAAAATCTACTCAAGAAATATAAGAGCATAAAATATTTGGCACTACATGTCAATATATAAGAAAATTCTTATTTCTAATTTTAAAAAGTGGTGTTTTTCAAGTCAATATAAACGAAAAGGGACCAGCCAGGCCAATGGTAATATCCAGAACAACCCTTATGCGAGAACTGCGGAAAAGGAAGCAACATGGGAGAGGAATTGAATTTAAGAGGGTGAAGTACAGAAAACAAAAACCTATATAATGTATTTGGCAAAATATGTGTGCATGTGTCCCCATTTACACAAGATTTTTGGTACTTTGGCAAGTTGATTTTGCTTGGGGAAGCCGTACTCACGTGGGTGTGTTTGCCAAGTGAATACCCATTTATGCTTTTGTGCGGTCATTTAGCAATGGGGTAGGGTGGGGGCTGCAATTTTTGTCGTTTATTTATTTATTTTTGATATAATAAATTGATATTTGAAATCATATTCTAATTAATCCGATTCGAGTATTATTAGGTTTAATTTATGAAAAACTTTCTTAATATAATTTTTATTTTTTAAATTTTAAATTTAAGATTTGATTAAAAATTTTAACATTCTAATTCACTAAACAGATTGTGGATTGATATTTATTTATTAGGCCTTAGAGTCCCTTGCAACCGTGCTCGACCATAATTAATGCCAATGTCTCACTCCATGAGTTTGGTCCAAATATATATATATATGTATATTTATTAAAATGATCGTTCAGCCTGAGCAACGATGAGTTCACAGTTTTATTTGTTTATTCCTTTCTGGCATAGCCAATCAGACTGTCTGACTATGCTCAATCTAACCATGCAGAACTTCTACTTCACCATATTCTACCCAACCCCTTCAAACTGACACGACACGACACTATTAGAAACTTAAAAGAATTGAAATTTTTAGACAAACGAATTCAGGTTTTAAATATTCCGATTCACTTAGATATGATAGTAAATGTCTTTGTGTACATATAAATCCTCTTACATGATTAATAAATAATCAAAATATATTTAAAATACCTAAAGCACAACATTAGCAAAACCTAATCGGAATGAAAGTAAAAAAGTAAATTCCTTTTTTATCCTGTTTTATTTTATGTCTTTACTTTCATGATATATCTTAATATATATATATATTTATTTATTTTAAATGTATATAAATTTATTTCATACAGTATTATGTAATTATTTAATACATTTGGTCGATGTTGAAAATGTAAACATGGTATTCATATTGTACTGCATAAATTTATAAGCATGCTTATTTAATATTTATGACATGATTAATAAAATGAGTTGTATTTTTTTTTACCCTAATATTTTGAATGACATAAAAATTTACGAATAAATACTAAAATCAAATTACAATCAAATTCGAAAGGAAATTTTGCGAGAAACACCTGACAAACCAAAAAATTAGCTATAGAATTATCCAAGTACATGAGAAATGGAGACTGAACTCAAAATTGAAAATAATCTATCAATCTCAATTAAAATTTTTGGCAACTTCCATACCCGAGAGAAAATCTTTGTCTTCCGATAAATTGCTAATTGACACTCCTATTCAATCAACAAAATTTGAATAAAATTAAAACTTGGTAAGAAATATTATACGTTCACCAAAAAAAGGTAGAACAATTATAATGGATTATGAGAAAGTTGAATCTAGATTTAATTGGGTTTAGTTAGAATTTTAATAAAAAAATTATTGATATAGAAGTAATTTTAGTCAAATTTTAATATATTATTTATGGTCCCATTAATATATCCAAAATTTTGGGACGAATTTCATTTATTTATTTAACTTTTAAAGACTTTTTTTTTTTTTTTTTACCTGGTTAAGTGACCTTATGTTACCTTGGAGACGCGCAAACAACACCATTCACTGTTCAGAATGTACGAGAGAGAATCGGAGATGATTATTATTATTATTTTAAATAATTACAACAACCATATTGCTGCATACACATAAAGTCATAAACCTATTAGGACCCCGTGGACTCAAGCTTCTAAGGCTAAGACCACCACATCCGAATTAAATTTTTTTTTTATTCATTTATAAAATCCCATATCTAACTAACTTCTTTTTCTTAAGGTAAAGCTGTACGTTTGGTGGATTAGGTTCAGCAATGAACATTATTTTCCCAATAATACAATCATTATTTATATATGACCCTTCTTTGTTAAAACAATGTACGTATAGAGAGAGAGAGAGAGAGAGAGAGAGAGAGAGAGAGAGAGAGAGAGAGAGAGAGAGAGAGAGATTGGTTGATGCTTATTAGTAACAACCAAGGATTATTGAAATGGAGGAAAGCTGATTTGGAGTATGAAAGAAACAGCAGCTGGCTTATTGCAAACAAAAAATAGATAGATGGACCCCCATATACTGGTTTCCATATCAATCATTTAAGCATGTAAAGAAAGACACAGATGCCCCCTCATCCATATCTTCAACAATTAACACGTACACACCCACTTATTCAGAATCAAAGATAAAGGGGGCGAGATAATATTATACAGAAGGCCTGTTTGTCTCCTAGAATAATAATTATTTCCTTTTAAAACAAAAATTATATAACTTTTGAAGTAAAAATGATTATGAAAATGCGATTATATACTTATAAATTCAGTAAGCTGATGTTATTTTTTATTTTATTTTAGAAATGTTAAGCTAATTTGCTTTCTAATGTCATAAAAAATCGCATTATAGGATCAATAAAAATCCGAAGGTACTAGAGTACACGACCGTTGTCCCAATCACAACCATAACTTCATCTTGTCATTGGTTTATGTGGATACTATCCAATGTCATGGGTTTTTCTAGTTTAAGAGTTTGAAAGAAATAAAAAAAAATTATATGAAAGAATAACAATCTATTAATCAAGTTCAGCTGTCCTTTTAGGAGTCATAAATTTATGGGCATTGCTCAGATGTCAGAATGCTTCTGTAATGATTGTTATCCATGGCAGGAGGCATTTTACTGGGATTCCATGCGATGCCCTTTGCCCCAAAAGTACATCAATAATTAACAACTTGGGTGAAAATGAAACTCATGTATTTACAAAGATACACACGATTGAACGAGAGAGAGAGAGAGAGAGAGAGAGAGAGAGAGAGTACAAAGCACGATGAGCAGTGTTGAGAGACTTTTTTGAGGAGAAGAAATACAATGATGGTAACCTTTACGAAAGCACTCGTGGCGCAGGGGTGAGGGTAGAAAAGGAAGGACTGGCACTGAGTGGGGGGTGGGGGATGGGGGATGTGGGGTTGGTCAATCGAATCTATTAGCCGACACAATTAAGACACAGTATTGCCTCCTAACCACTTTGGAGCTGACCCCATCGATCATCTTTATTAAGGCTTAAACAATGTTCTAATCATGCCATTCAATCAAAGAAGCTGGCAATCACGACATGCCAGCTTGTCCCCAAATTTGCTCATTCCAACTTAACAATAGTCTTTTTCTTGAGGGTACGTTTGGACGATTCGAACAATCTATATTGATTTTTAGAAATTACTGTAAGATGCTATAAAACGGATATTATAATATTTTGATATTTCGATTATAGCAATTATTTAGGATTATACAGAATAGATATACCAACCTTTATCATTGTGCGCCCAAAATTTTAAACAACTAATCTACCCTTTTTTGACCAATCAAAGGTTGCAAAAAAACATTAAAGAAATAACATGCCAACAAGCAAACTATCTAGAAATCGAATTTATATGGCTTCGCAGCAAAAATGTAATCTCCAGCGGGCCTCCTCCAACTCACAACGCTGATGTCTTTGCTGAAGATGAACTAAAATTTCAAGTTTGCAGAAGGAAGCCAAGGGATTTCATTAGCTAAATTAGGCAAATTCTTTGTGATAACAATTGAACTTTATATTATGTTAATCACATTTAAAAAAAAAATCTATTATATCTTCACCCATTTTTTATTGGACACCGCCGGTCTATGATACATGAACCTCTATCGGTGGTAAAGACCCTACCATTTATGATAAAATCCCGATTTCTAATAAATATAATTTATCTATGATAAATAAAATTGTATTAATAGTAAAAAAATCTCAAGTTAGATAATATTTATTCTACGATAAATATTACCATATAAGTCAGATTCTTTGTCGCTGATAAAATTTTGTTTGCTGTGTATGAGTTTTGTTTATGATCACCACAATCCCGTAATATATAAAATAGGTTATAATACCACAGAATTCCCGTTTTGCAATTGAGTTCTTTTTGTGATTTTAAGCTGTTTGAGATGTTGATATTGTTACATATTACTTGCACATCTCTAATGGAAATAATTTTTTGTGGGCGTAGAACTGTTGTGACATTCACTATGGATTTTTACCGATAGCACTCCCCCCATTATCTTATTTAAGAAAAATGAAAGACTATCCCTCTACTACTAAGGCTTATATGGTTGTATGTAATCCTTTTTTTTTTGTTTTTTTGTGGGAAACTATAAAAAAGAAAATCATGCTTCCGAAGTTTGAAACCACCAAAGTTTTGAAAATCACTATGGACTCCGTACAAACATAATTGTTCCAATTTTGGTTGAAACACTAAGTTTTGTCCAGGCAAATTGTGCGTTAGCACACTCTCTCTTGTCTTCCCAATTTCTTCCTTCTCTCATCATCATCAATCAATCTACATTGAATCTTGGTCAGTCAAAATGCAGCATTGTTCATCAAAATCCAACCACTCTCTCTTTTCTTTTCTCTTTTCTCATATCAATTTTTTATTCTCAATTTTATTTCCTCCTTTTCTCTCTCGATCAATTCGATAAAATTCTGACGATTCTCTCGGTTTGTTTTTTTTTTTCTTTTTATTGAATATAAAAATTAAAAAAAAAGAGAGAGAAGAAAAATAGAACAATTATAATCGAATGAAAGAGAGAAAGAGGAAAATGGATTGATTGATCAATTGATCTGTAGCACATTTGTCGTGGATCAATTGCATGAAATTGAGAAGCGAAAAAAAGAGAGAGGCGAATCTTGATCAATCAAGATCTGCCCGTAGTTCGATTGGAGATCGAACACATTGATTGAGATGGGAGAAAATTACAATGAGAAGATAAAGAGAGAGTAGAGGGAGCGCTGGGCAGTTCAGACATTTTGCTTAGTGGCAAAATTGTAATGCAATCAAAATGGGTGCTGTTAAAGTTTTGAAGAAAATCCTTAATGGTTTTCAAAACTTCTAATTTTCTAAACATGATTTTATATTTTCCAAGATTTTCTCATTCTTTTTTCTGATAATTCATTTAGATAGCTTTTGCCCTCCTTTCAAATGGGACCCAACACCTAAAAGTTGGATTGATGTTTCATGTGGCATGGTGGACTCAAATCGGTTGTGTGGTAGAGCCCGCACAAAGAAAAGCATCCGAAAAGTCCTTTCTTGGGAAGAATTTTCCGAGGAAAAAAAAAAAAGCCACCCACAGCTCCTTTTAGTTTAGTGAAAAGCTGGTTCAGGTCACTGGGCCTAGGCGTTATCATCAGTATGTCTTATTCTTTCAAGGGCAATTTCAATTAAGCATAGCAAAAGATTTGACAAGATCCAGAGGGCTTGCAGTTAATCAATCTTATCATGATTTGTTTAAATCATTGAAATCACAAACTGGCAAAGATTTTCCTAAGTAGAAACAACATACCCCCATAAACGAACGTAAGTCAGGATGGTTTAAAAATGTACTTGAGAATGTCTCTAACAACTTCTGCAATATGCTCTTACTTGCATGACGAAACGAAATTCACTGAAAAAAAAAGGAGAATTCAATGATGGTAGCTTTTTTAATTTGGCCTTTACAAAATTCACTATATGTGAATCTAGCAATTGAACTATGAGCAGAGGTATTGCAAATGGAGCGGGGACCAGTTTAGATACAGCTAAATAAAGTCCCATAGTTATACATTATCATGACTAGTTTTTCTTTCTCTTTTTCTTTTTCTCTTTCATTTTTAATAATGAAATTGACAGGTTAAAACGATTTTCCAGGATGCCCTGATACTTTTGTGTACTGTTAGATTCTCCTAATTTCAGTACTGGTACTATGTTGGCATGGTTAGAAATCTTTAGACGAATATATTCACTATCCTAATTTCTGAAACATCAAGGGTGGGGCAAACAAACAAGATAGGTAAAACAAAGAAAAATTTCCTACTGTTTTCAACCAGCAGTGATTCTGCCTAATGAAGACAATAAAGCAACAATTTCTTTTTGTTGTCACCATTGTACTATTCTTGGCGAGAACAGCATAACAATAATATAAAATAAGTAATTCTAGTTGGGGAGGGGGGGGGGATCATTGGAATCAGACTATGACTACCGTAAGAGAATCGCTTGGCTCATAAGAAAGATGCATAAAATACTGAAAGAAAAGTTTAAATGTGGGGTCAAATGGGGATTCTTGTATCAAATATGATATGATCAATCAATCACATAAATCAGCAACAATTTGAATTCGAAGTAAATGTGCGTGCGTCTCTCTCTCTCCGGTATACACACATACTGTCTCTGCATGCAAGAATCTCCTCCCGACACTAAACCCCCCCATCCCACCTTCGAAGCCCTCTCCACAATCAAAAATCTATATACATTCACAGATGTAGTTCGAAATGTTCGACTCCAATCATCCCTGGGTCACATTCCAAGCCACCGTCCACAATAGAAATCGATTTCTATAAATCTATTCAAACATGCGGTTTGAGATGTTTTGACTCTTTAGGCTACGGTCCATAGAAGGGAGTAAACTCAGTTGTGCAGATAACAAGGCATTCATAAAACAAATACTCAATCGATAACTTGTGTTGCTAATGCTATTTGATATGAGTGCTGAACAACTGCTTTTGATGTCTTTATCTTATACAATTAAAGTAAAGAAGAAGACAGAAAAGAAGAGGGGCCATCTAATAAAAGAGAAAGCATCCAAAATCTCTACCAAACCTATCAATATCTTTACAGTCGGACAGAGCTGACCACACCAAAGATAAGTGGGACCCAATTGGAAAGCAGTACAAGCAACAATTGGGCAATGCACGAATGGTTATGGTTATGGTCATGATTATTTGATGTATGGGTAACATGGATACAGACATAAAACAAGTTTGTGACATGACAAGATTATAAAAAAATTTAAATTATTATAATAAATAAACTATCATATTATGACGTCCGAAAGGTATTTCCCCCGCACAGCATAAACACACTTATTTTTAAAAATATTTGGATAACATAGTTTTATTTCATTACATTCAAGACTCAATAATTATCCTTTTGGCCTTAGTTCGTTTTTAAGATCACACCCCCATGTGATCAATGGTCAAAAGATGGAACCCAGCCAACCAACCACCTTGAAATTGGAGACTTGGGGGAAGTAGAAAAGTACTGTGGCCATGACCTGATGATGTTTCAAGATTTTCTCTCCTTGGGCTTTGCCCACTTTCAAGATCACACTCCCTTGTGAATAATGGTCAAAAGATTGGAATCCAGCCAATCTACCAATTGAGAATTAGAGAAGAAAGTGTACTGTGACCATGACCTGCTGTTGTCATGATGAAAATGACTTCACTTAACCAAAATGTTGTGACACTAATGCAAATTGCACCTGTGATGTTCTGGTGGAGCAAAGACGCAACCCAGCTAGGCACTCAGATTTTGCTTGTGTGAGCAGATTTTAGGATCCTAGAAAAGGTTTAACTCTGCACCTAGAAACCCAGCTAGGCACTCAGATTTTGCTTTTGTAAGCAGATTCTTTTTTTTTTCGTTAGTACCTTGGATCGCCCACCACTTAATATCAGGAGATTTGTCCCGACTAATCTGTATTGACCGCTATAGGGTCCATTTTGGGGTGAGTCTCCCAACATTATTTTTTCTGTATCCAGGGAGAGTGAAACTTCTAACTTGATTAAGGAATGAAGGTGCCTATCTCACCTATGCTAATAAATATCGGTTTGGTGAGCAGATTTAGGATCATAGAAAAGTATTAACTTCGTGGAGCCTACAGCCCCAAAATTTGGCTTATAGGAGAAAGCCTACTCGGCCACTCAACTTACCACGTGAACCTCACCTAAGGGCCCAAAAGGAATCTATGGGAGCTTACTGCCCCAAATATTGGAGAGTTGCAAAAGAAATGAGTTACATGAAATATGTGTTTTGGTCACTAATTTCGCCAATTTTGTACACAATATGTATGGTGGACCACAAAGTGATGTGCTGTGGTGAGGGAATATCTCTCCTGCCCATTTGACTTGGCTAGTGTTCAACAGTCAACATTCACGGCCATGGAGTGGACCATGGTTGGATCGCGGAGATAAAGTGGATCACTGTCTAATGAGAGAAAGGTGTCATCTATAAAATCAAACTACAATCAGCAATCTCTAAAAGCTGTACCGCACCCAAGCATATCAAATAGACCTTTTAGCATTTACTATGAACAACCACTTACTAGACAACTAATTAGCTTCAAACATTTGTATCTTAACCCTAAAACGAAAATAAACATAGTACAAAAGGAAACATTCCAAACATCGTGTAATGGAATGGAATTGTATGACAATATATTCAAGTTGGTCCGATCCCAGAACTTGCTTGCATGTCTAATTGTAGGTGCACAGATCCAGCTGATACATTCAGATTCTTTAACTAGACCCAAGTGCAACAGAAAAGCTTTTATCAATACCAACAACAGGTTGCATCTTGAAAAGACAGGAAATGTAACCCTCGAGGTTCAGCAATTTCCCAGTAGATTCACACATCATCAAAGTCCCCTTTCCGGCGGGCCACAAACTTTATATCCCTGTATCTGATATATCAAAATTGTTTTAGGTGCAACAGCAATCTTTCTTCAAACTTTTAGCCTTCTATCTACCATTAAAAAAACAAATCTCGATTCAACTCAAGCTTCATGAACAATTACTTTTTTATTTTTCATTTTTTAAAATTTTTTTTTTATGCCAAACAGAACAGGACCTTTTACAAGCAGCTGCTGTCAGATAATATATTAAAGTTATAACTTTCTAACTAGTTCATCAATGTGTCTCCATCTATCTTATTCTGTCTTTTTGCTCTTTTTCACATCATTGTGCACTTTCAACTATCTCCTTTTACTCCTATCCATAGCATAAAGTCAAACCTAGTTCAGATGCGGGAAGTCCCCGACAATTTTAGCTGTGCACTCCACGTTCGCCCATCTCACACTCCCAAAGCATAATTTTTCATTTCATTTTTCGTCTCACACTCCCATTTCATATTTCATTTTCCTTTCCTGCGGCCTTCTAGCCGATTGTTTCTTCCTATATCGCTGCTTTCTAGTCCTTTCCATTTTTTTGCTACTTACATATTGACGGACTCAATGTTCCCACCAAATGGGCAGTCTCATATCAACCTACCAAAACTGGTGTAACACAAGAGAACTCATAAAAGTCCTCGAGGGGGATAACATGAATATAGAGAGAATACATGAGGAAACTCACGACTCCTTGTTGTGTATGTATAGGACAAAAAAAATGCTAGATCAAGTATCTATTCCAAGTTTTGTTTAGATTTTTTTTAATTATTATTTTCAAATATTATAAAGAAAACTATCTAAAGAACATCAGCAAAAATGAGATGAACTGGGTATTTACATAGAGAATCTTAACCCAAGGAAGATAGGAAACTCCAACCTTTGTTTAGGAGCTATAATCAGATATGATGCAACCTGCAAATAACAGAGATCTCTTTAAGAGAATGGCAGGAAAACAACCGGAAAATCAGAGAAATGAAATTTATAATATGTCGATGATACCAAGACGGCACCAGCAAGTAAACGTGGAGAGCTATAAAGTAATGATATTTCTTTCTTCTCATAAAGCAGGTCCATTATCTCCATGCATGCTTCAAAATTCAGAACTTCTCCAGCCATTGCTACCTCTCTGACTCCCAAAGACTCAAACTGATAAGGATACTTTGCAAGGGATGCACAACCTTTATAATTATAATCAAAGCAAAAATTACAATTGTCTGCTAAGGAAATGTATTTAACAAGCCAAAGTCACTTACTTGATTTTAATAAGAATTTCTACGAGGAATGAAAAAGTAGTATTTGTAAAAGAGATCTCAAAATTCACCACCTTATTAAGAAAAAGAAATAGATAGTAAAGATAAGTTACCAAATGCCATTAGTGAACTCCGTGAAAATTATCAACAGAGATTATAGAGAATTACCTGCATCAATAGAACCTCCTGAAATATGTCTTCATTAAACATTTGTACAAATTAAGAGGACAGATATTCCTTTTGTGGATACAGGTTATTTAGCTGCAAGCTTACTGCTTTTAAGAAATCACAAGTGGTAAAATGTTGGTCTCGAATGACCTTGTCACTCAATGACTTGAAACTTTTTACAGATGAGGCCCAAGATGATAGGGATAAAAAAAAATATATACAATAAGGAGGATATCGGTTGTTTTGGAGAGACTAAGAAAAACTCAATTTGCTTGTCTTGTCATTTCAAAATAATCCCATGGGTTTATATAGATCTCAAAGGTGTCACGCCCCGAACCGGGATCGTGAACAGCCGCCCGTTGTCCCTGGATGCCGGTTGTATTTTTACAGAAAATCGGACAGAAGCTCCCCATAAATCGGAGGTTTCCCAAGTACAATTTCACCTGTATATCATATCCATCCTGAAAAATAAGTAAATGGCCATCCCGGCCTCTCCAAAATCAACAAATACCACAGCCAACATCCAGAACAACGCAAGGCTATAAGTTTCTAGCAGTCCTACCAACAGACCTCTATTGTCATGCCCAACTAGAGCATGAGCAGCCGCCACACCGAGCGGATTTAAATTCTACGCATATATAAAATAAATTCCCAAGTTATTTTTAAATATTTACAAATGCCTCAATGCAATGAAATAATCAACACGAAAGTTTCAAAAATAAATATCCATCATTTATACAGTCATCCCAGAAAATTTATATAAATACATTGGTCAATCTAAAATTTCCAATATATAATAATATCACCAATCATCGTAGCAGAAGAGATGAAAAATATTCATACCCAAGCCCAGTGGTATCTCCTCGATCCAACACTAATCCTGTGGGAAAGAAAGTGAGGGATGAGTATCTAAGGGAGGATACTCATTAAGTGAGGGGATTGACATCATACTATCAATATCGAGGTGAATTTGGAGTGTCAAAGCATAAGAAAATATCCATAGTGTGCAAACCGATCATGTTATTTCAAAATCATATATAATACGCACACATCAGAAATCAAGATACGCATCCCAAAATTTTACATCAATGTCATGAAGAACCGGCCAATGAAATATTTCCGGCAATGGTCTACCTCGACCAAGGACGGCGCATTGGGGGTTTTTCCAAATGCAAGTATTAAAGAATGGTTCTCTGCCCCAATGTTGGCCACAGACTACCCCAACTAGCCTGTAAAAAAATATAATAATGTACATATAACTAGTCGGCCGTGTATGGTGCCCCCACCTGGTGCTAGACGGAGCCGTACTCAACGTCCTCTCCGATGAGGGTCAACCTGGGGCACCCATACACACGACGATCTGGCGGATACCTTCAGCCGAAGCGTATCTGGACACAAGGGGTGCCTCTACCAGATGTCCTTCGTAGCTACGGATCACAATATCATATCGGCCGGGCACGTAGCCCCATGCATCCCATCACCAGTCGGCCGGGCATATAGCCCCATGCATAATATCATAACGTCGGCCGGGCATACAGCCCAATACATAATATCATAAAGTCGGCCAGGCATACAGCCCAAAACATAATATCATAAAGTCGGCCGGGCATACAGCCCAAATGTGTAAGTAAATCCATTTAAAACCATGTGCCAATGCAGTAGGAGTATTTAAAATATATCAATATGTCGAAAATGTGGCACAATATACGTTTATCAAAACTCATGGATGCATATCAATAAAGTCAACAGTTAAGACACTCCAAAGGTCACAAAACATTCATCAAATATTCGAAAATTCTACCAATCAGACATTTGCAGAAATATGTCATTTAAAAATATTTTTGAAACATGGTTTTCAATCAATAGCGAATGTCAAAGTCCCACTCACTGTTCTAGGGAGGGTGATCACTCCCTATTTTCAAAACTAATCAAATCTGATCTGCTTCCTCGAGTCTCCAAAAAGATCAACCTAATCAGATCATCAAAATTGAATATCATTTTCTCAAGCATTTTTAGGGTTTATCCGAAAAAAACATGAAATGTACAATATCTTCCACTTTACGACTCATTTCATTCCAATCCTACGATCCAGATACTTTCATGCATATTTCAAGGTTTAACTCTAAAGGAAATTATTCGAATTCACTCGACATGATTTTGTATTCTATTCGCATTCCACTTACACTCTAAACATATACAGAACCTTTCATCTTAAATTCAATCCTAGATTCGTCCAATTTATCAATTAGAGTCGAAATCTCCTCACCTAAGGTTTTCTCGAAGCGTCGAGTCTCGTCCGAAAGTCGTTTCGATCACTCCAAAGTCTGTAGGGTTTCCTATCAAAACAAGGTTCATTTGTTAGATCTAAACACATAGATCCGAAACAAAACCCTAAGTCATTTACCTGCGTGGAGGTTCGTGGGCTGTCACGAGCTCACGGACCGTCACGGGCCGTCTCGGGCTCATGGGCTACAGCTAGCGGGCTCGCTGGTCTGCGGGCCAGTGGGCTGACGGGCTAGCAGGTGATGGGTCTGTGGCTGATGGGACTGGTGGGACTGGTGGGCCCGTGGGCTTGCTGCTGATGGGCCTGCGGGCCGACAGTGGCTCGCGGGCTGGTGCTCGCCCGTGCGCTGGTGCGCCGTGTTGATGTATGCTCGTGCGTTGGCTCGCGCACGCTCGTGCGCTGCTGCGCGCTGGGCCGTGCGCCCGTGCGCCTGTGTTTTTTTTTTTTTTTTTTTTTTTTTTTTTTTTTTATAAATTTGGTGTTACAAAAGGAGTAAAAGATATACTACGTTTACAAATGTGAAGTTATTGTGTCAATTTTCGATGGTCACCTTCTAATACCAAAACAACCCCTCGATTACATATTTATTGTCCTATTCATGTTCATATTTATGAATTAATTTTAATTGAGTAACCATTCATATTTCTATACTAAATAAATTCTTCCGTTATTTGTATGACTATTAAGTTTATTCATCAACACCCTTATTTGAACTTAATTGTCTTCTATTAGCCATTCCAATTGAAAAAAGTTGATTGCAAGCGGTTTAGTAAAAATATCAACAGTTTGATCTTATGACATGACATAAAGTAGGTTCACATGTTTGTTTTTCACATGCTCCCAGATGAAATAATACCAGATGTCAATATGCTTGCTCCGTTCGTGATTAAATGGGTTCTTGGCCAACGCAATTGCTAATTTGATATCAGCTCTAATTTTTATTACTTTGATTTGAGAAAAATGTAACTCCTTCAGATTTTGATATCTTTCCTCCACAATCAACGGGGGTGTTAATCGGGTTGCAATCTTCTATTTTAAATCTTTTGAGAACATCCGCCGCATAATTTTCTTATGACACAAAAATTCATTCCTTTGACTGTTTGATTTCCAAACAAAAAGAGTAGCTTATTAGCCTCATGTCAGTCATCTCAAACTCCAAGTCATGGTTAACTTAAAGTCTATGAACATTTGAGGATTGCTACATAAGAAAATGAGATCATTTACATACAAAGCAACAAACATGATATCTCTATTTTTCCTTTTTATGTATAAAGTATGTTCATAAGGATATTGTACAAAATCATTTTCTTCAAATAAATATCAATGTATTTATTCCATACCTTGGTGCTTGTTTCAACCCATAAAGTGTTTTCTTTAATTTTAAGACTTTTTCTTCATCTTCCTTCTTCACATAACTCATAGGTTGTTGCATATACACTTTTTCCTATAGAAAGCCATTTAGAAAAGTGGATTTGACATCTATTTGTCAACTATGCAATTGAAATTATGTTGCAATAGAAATAAGTAATCTAATAATTTCAATACGGGTAACCAGAGCAAATATTTTATCAAAATCAATTCTGGCTTATTGCTTGTACCCCTTTGTCACAAATCTTGTTTTGTATTTCTCCACCATGCCATGGGCATTTTTCTTGATTTAAAAAACCCATTTCACTCTAATGGATGTATGACCTTTTGGGATGTTCAACAAATTTTCATATGTCATTCTTTTCTATGACTTTGATCTCCTAGTTTATAGCATCTCTCCATCTTTGATTTTCTCTTGCTTCTTTATAGGAAATTGAATCTTGATTAGCAAGAAGACAAGTGAAATTAATTTTTTTGTTACCTCATATAGTTATTGTTTTCTCTTTGTCTTTTGCATCAAACTAATTGTTAAAGAGGAGGATGATGACGATGATGTTGATACTAATGATAATGTTGTTGGTGATATTGTTTGCGATGACGATGAAGGAGATTGTGGTGGTGTGGTAGCTTCAATATCCACTCCTCCTTACTCTTTTTCTTTTTCTTCATGAATTTGTATTCCTTTCATTGCGTATTAATTCCAAAACTCTTATTCATTGAATTTCACATCCTGACTTACATGCAACCTTTTGGTGTTTGGGTCAAAAAATTTGTAGGATTTTGACCTTACATCATAGTTGATGAAAATATATTTACTAATCTTGTCATCCTAGTTTCGTTCTTCTTTAGTTTGGAATGTGTGCAAAAGCAAGACAACCAAACACTCTCAAATAAGAAACATTTGGCTTCTTTCCACTCCATGCTTGTTGTGGAGTGATATTCTTTAATCTTCTTATTGGACATCTATTGAGCAGATGCACTGCACAATCTACCGCTTCGGTCCAAAATATTTTTGGACAAATTCTTCCCTTTGAGTATGCTATGAACCATGTCAAGAATGGTTCGATTCTTACTCTCTGCACACAATTTTGTTTTGGAGAGTATGGAGTTGTCAAGGATTGCTAGATGTCATGTTGCTTGCAATTGCTTTCAAAAGCTTTTGATGTGTACTCGCCTCCTCGATCGGATCGAAACTCTTTGATGTGATAGCCGCTTTGATTCTCCACCATTATCTTGAATTTTTTGAAAGTTTCTAAAGACTCGGATTTTTACTTTAGACAATATACCCAACATTTCCTATTATAATCATCAATAAATGTTAGAAAATAATGATTACTTCCAAGAGATGTCGATAAGATTGGTCCGCATCTGTTGGTATGGACTAGATCAAGTGGTCTACTTACATTAAATGTTGCCTTTATGGGGGAAACTCTCCCTTGATTGTTTGCTAAGAACATAGCCCTCATAAAATTGGTTAGGACAATTGATGTAAAGCAACTCTTTCCCCATCTTTTTCTAGAAATTAGGTTAAAACCATCAAAATGAAGATGTCCAAATCTTAAATGTAATATCCATGAAATATCTTCCACACAAACTTTTAGACATTTCACACCAATATGATAGATATTTGACACAAATATCCTATTGTTACTCATTTTGACATCGGAAAATAAGACACCACTCTCATATCTTAAATAAAGACTTCTATCTTTCATTTGAATATTAAAACCTTTCTTTAAAAATTGGCCCAAACTTAATATATTACTTGTCATATTCGGTATATATTGCACATTAGAAATGAACCAATGGTTACCATTTTGTAATTGAATAAGAATATTACCTTTGTCCTTCACAAATAATTAAGAGGAATCACCAAATAAAACTTCCTCTTTCACTGATTCATCTAACTTTATGAACATGTCTTTGTGGCTATACATATGATTGCTTGCTCTGGTATCCAAATACCAAAGATTTTTTTTTCTCATCATCTTCTTCCTTACATGCTAGCAAGAGAATTGAATCTCCCTCTTCTTTTTGGCTTTTTGCATAATTGGCTCTATCTTGTACTTGATTAGAACCAATAAGCTATCATTCAAAAGAATAATAACCGAGTTTTTTACAATTATAGCAACGAATTTTTGATTTGTCATACTTTTGGCTTCTTGATGATTCTATTTATTTTTTTGGACTTTGACTTCTCTCCTCTCTAAAGGAACCTCCTTGTCCATGACCATATCCACGGCATTGTCCTCTACCGTAATATCAGACTTAGCCTCATTCTCAATCACCTTTTGAATTTCCTTTTACTTCTTTGAGCAAAGCCATGGCTTGAAGTATTTGCACCAAGAATTCTTCATTTTTCCTTGTGAACCTTTGTTCATGGGCTTGGAAGGAACCCATAAGTTCATCAATAGTCATCGTCTCCAAATTTTTGAATTCCTTAATTACCACCACAATATAGTCAAATTTGACATCTAGAGAGCGTATAATTCTTTCTATCACTTTAATGTCATCAATTTACTTACCATTTCTTCTTAGTTGATTGACTATGGCCAAGACTCGTGTGAAGTAGTCCGAAACACATTCAGACTCTTTCATTTGTAAAGCTTTAAACTCTTTTTGAAAGGTTTGAAGGTAAACTTTCTTTACCTTTTCAACTCCTTTATAAGCATTTTGGAGTATATCCCAAGTTTACTTAGAGGAAGTAGCCACCGCAACTTTCTCAAAGTCAGAGTCATCAATGGCTTGATAGATGAAGAACAAAACCTTTTTGTCCTTCTTATGAGTTTCTATTAAAACCTCTCTTTGTTGATTAGAGAGAGTTGCACCTTCTTGGAACTCTTCATACCCACCTTCTTCAATACTCAAATATCTTGGGATCCAAGGAGCACCTTCATTTGTATACTCCAATTTTCATAATTGGTTTTGGTAAGAGGAGAAAAGTGGGTTGTAAAAGGCTATTGGTTGACATGACTCTAATACCACAATGATATGGATAAAAAATATATAACAAGGAGGAGAGACTAAGAAAAACTCACAAGAATGATGAAACTGGAGGAGATCATTTGGGTTAATAAACTGTGAAAAAGAATGGGAATAATGCCCGAAATTCAGAATAATATAGCAAACATTGCTCACTTTGCTTGAGATCTATATAGCTACAAGGGTGAACAATTGTAGATTACTCTCTATTAGGGTTGCTATAACCAGTTTTTTTTTTTTTTTTTTTTTAATCATTTTCATCAATAAACCTTTACATCCAAAAAAATGTTAGTGAATTATAAGATCATTTCTGGAGTTGCAAACAATTGTTAGAGAAGAGATCAACATTTGCTATTAGTGGGAGAAAATGTGGAAAAAGTTAACTCTTGAACAGGTTTATTCCAATTTTATTAAAAAAACTTACTTTTGACCGAAATTGTGAACTTCAGAATTTGAAGAACAAATTGACCAACAATGGATGGCTTCCAATCCAATACAAAGTTGATGCTCATGGGCCTTGATTGTCCCATGAAATAAGATATTTCTTGGTATTTTTAAATAGAGTATTCAAGCAAAATGCGATGATTTACTATTGAAAATCATGCCACTCAAATTCATTATTATTAGACTATAATCAACCGTGGAAGACCTTTTAATATTAGGAGAAAACTTTGATATTTAAAACGTTATGATCATTTAATTTGTTGGATATATAATATGTTAAACTAGTCATAGCAATAGATTTCCATTCAAAATTTCAACCTTGATAATAATACTTTACTAGCTCAAGATCAATAAACCAGATTGTGAAGAGAAAACAAGTTATGAGGAAATAAATCTCTGAAATCAAGTAGAATAAAAAACATGAGAAAGACTTCTTCATTGGACTAGTAATTTCTACATGTTCTACATCACTGAAGCAGCTAAAGAGATAGACCTAAGATGTAATACATGAACTTGATTCCATAGCCTCGATGGTGAAGGGACACTCTTAATCCCATGAATCGCATAGAAAAGTCATGAATTTGACTCGTAAAATTTCACAAAATACAATTTATTTTTAACAATCCCTTCTTATACTCCTCAGAATCATCTTTGGCCATTTTATAAGATTGCAATCAATTTGTGAATCTCTCTTATCTGGCCTAAGTAGTAGTGAAAAATCTCCTTGGACATGCCTTACTCAAAGCTAAAATCCTGATTTGAATTCTGAATAATGCCATTTAAGAGAGAAATTGAATCACAGATATTTGGGAGAATTGGAGAATGAAGTATTTATTAACGCCATTCTCGATTAAACAGTAGTAACAACAATTGATAATCATTTCTCTATATGATTATATATCTTGCATAATCAGTAACCATAAATGAACATTCGCATATGCATACACACACATATAGAGAGAGAGGGAGAACTGGAAAGAGAATGGAAGAATCGATGGGCAAAGAGTGATAATGCGATGTATTTGACAATGGGAAAGACTTGTAATTGCTGAATTCATTCGTAATTATTAGAAAAATTTATGAAAATTGCAAATGAAAACAATGGAGAGAAAGGGGGAGAGAGATGAGCTACTTGGATGATGAACTTTATTGCTCCAACTTGTAACCTTTCCATCTCTTGCCCTTTCATAACGTTTTAAAATGTCAAACCAAATATAATTTCCAAGTAAGAAATTGGGATGGAAGAATCGAATTTCACAAGTAGTAACTAATGGGACTGGAGGACGTTGAGGCGATCTGACCCATTGTGTCATACCCCTAACCGGAGTCGTGAACAGCCTCCCGTTATCCCGGATGTTGACTTTCTATAACCAAACGAGCAGAACCTCCCCATAAGTCGAAAGTCTATCAAATACCATATATCGACTTGTCACATATCTATACACATAGGCCAGCCCGGCCAAAATCAACAATCTCCTCAGATCATCTAATCCCTATCAACCATCCAGGATAACGTAAGGCTAACAACACTCTTACACCAGACCATTACTGCCATGCTCCCATCAAAGGCAGGAACAGTCACCAGTTACCCCTCCTGTGATTTAGAGGTGGCACCGAGCGAACTTAGAGGACACTTCTAGAATATGACACGTTTCCCAAAGTAAATATACACAATAATACAAATCATGCCTCAATGCAATAGAATAGAATTGAGAGTTTCAATAAGATACACATAAATTTATATACATTCATCCCATTTCTTTTTTTTTATACACAATGGTCTATCTACAATCCCAATACACAAATATACAATTTCATTGGCAAATCCTTCCCATTATCATATCGAGTACCTAATCAATTGCCTCGATCTCTAACAAAGGCCTCATGCATTGATAAATCTCAACACGTCCCACTAGTGCTATCTCTGTACACCATAGGAAATGAGGAAAAATTGGACTTAGCCGGGTTGGAAATCGAAAAAAAATGGCTAGGTTCAACCACTAACACTAGATTTACACAAACTGAAGTTGGTTTTGTTATAGTAATGCAGCAAGGTAGAAACTGCATTGGTTTTGCATCCCAAGGTCAGAAATTGAATCATTCCTTAGTTAGTTCAGTTCTCTTAGTGGTTTACTAAGCAGATGGGCTCCAAATGACCTCAACTTTGGATATGTTGGTCCTTAGGATGCGTGCAAGGTCTCTGCAAAATTTTATTAAAAAAGACCAAGGGCAACTATGGCTGCCAGTCCAAGGAAACTCACTACCCCATAAAAGTTTCCAAAATTTCTAAAATTCCAGATTTTGGCTGTCCCGGTTTTGCTATTGGTTTCTCTATCAAACTAACTTCAAATGACCCCATTTTTTAACATGTTATAGTTTAGGATGTCTACGAGCTGTCCATCAAAAATCACAGAAAACTATTAAGGTTTGCCTAGGCACTCTCGGACTCATATACTTGTCTTCTCATATTTGCACACACAAACACCACATACATGAAATTTTTCCACTCAAATTTCAGCACACATGTATCACTCAAACACACCTCATTCTTGATTATTTTGTACACTGATATAACTCATTTTCCTTGATCATTTCCAGCACACACACAATACATTTTTGGATACACTTAATCCACCAAATGTATACATTCATATTTCAAATTCTGCATATTTCAACTATCCAATGACTACTCATTCTTGGTACAAAATCACACACATATGCAAGGTTAATTTCTACGCACTCAACTAACATTTGGCCACCCTAAACTAGGTTCAAATCAACTCCTTCAACCACTAACACTAGGTTCTCACAAATGCAACATGTTCCCATGCTTGGTTCACATAGTTAGGCTTCTCCGTTTAACCCAAAATCAAGATATGTTATAGCATAAGATGAGAGGAGTCTACCTTACCCAGTGCAGTCCGGTCGAAGCCTTGAAGAACCAAGATCTCTCCTCTCCTTGGAGCTTCCAGCTGAGCTAAATCCACCAAGCTAGAATCCTCCTTTTTGATTAGTTTTTGGATATGTTGTACTCGGGCTAGAAAGGAGAAGATCTATATAAAAATATTTGGGTGTTGTGTGGAAAAAATCAAACTCCCCTTTCAAGGAAACTCTCGGCTATGGAGAAGAAGGAAGAAGAAGATTTTGTACTTTGGTTCCTTGGGCAAGCCTCTCTCTCTATTTCTCCCTCTCTCTCTCACATTGCCCTCTACATTTCTAAAGGGGCCAACCATAGTTAAGTTAATTTCTAATCATAGTTAAGTTTAATTAACCTAACTCTAGTTGAATTTAATCATTTTTAATTAACTAGGGTTAGTTTCCTCCAATCATGTAGTGTCACTTGTCAAGACCACACAAAATCCAATAAAGTAAATTCACACACTTCAAGAACATTAATTGCTTGTCCTTTATGTTTATCCATTCGTTAACACGCGATTTGAGGTCGGTCAAAGTTACTATTCACCTCCAAAATCTAAAATCGCACACGGGACCCAGGTTTTCGTGCTGAGTCCAATGCTGTTGGTTTCACGTTAATGTGAGGTTGTTTGTTCGCCCAAACATCTTTCGGAGTAAACGAAATCCTCGATCGGTCAAAATTTGATCTTGGCCTCGAAATCCGTAAAATCTCACTACGGACTCTGTTTTACTCATAGATTTCAAAAATATAAGTATTGGGTGGAAACGATACCGTTTACTCGGACAAATTTCAATTATGCAAAAAATTAGGATTTCTCGAGCGAAAATTTTAGAATACCAAGCATTTTTATACTACAGCCTAAATTTCATTTTCGCTTCTTAACTTTTCACTTTTAAAGTGAATTTAGCATGAATATATCTCACGGTATCAAATTTGCACGTGCGGTTTTCATTTTGGTTTAGTAACAAAGATTTTCGCTCTCGGTGATTTAACTGTACAAATCGAGGAGAGTACAATATGAAAGATAAAGAAGTGTCGGTGTTACACATTGGGTTGGCTATTTCTAATTCAAGCCAGGCGCAAAGGATGCCTTTATATATATTGATATAAACTATTGGTATTTGAAAATGACTAAATCTTGTTCAACATAGATTGGACTCTTAAGAGACAAATCTGTAATAGCTGATAAAATTCAAATTCAACAGGTAGTTCTAAATTTGATTGTTAGTTAGCTAGTTTGAGATGTAACAATTATTAGTTAGTCTGTTAGAGTTAGTTGAGTAACTGATCATTAAAATCATGTAAATAGTGTGGATGAATTTAGTGGAAGTGTAATTCGGTTTGCTGATGAACATTCTCTCTCTAACTATCTCTCTTTCTACTTCTCTCTACCTTTCTATCTATTCTCCCTCTCTTTTCTTTCTATCACTCTATTGCTTCTCTCTTGAATCTCCATCACTACTTTCGCATGTCTCATCAATTGTCGATGTCTCTGATCGCTCTGTTCCTTGCCTCTCCTACTTTTATCGTACTCTGTTTTTTACTCCTTTCAGTCGAGGCATCTGAATAAGCCTGTTCTCTTCTTCTTTGAAATTGGTTGTCACAAATTGGTATCAAAGTATGTGATTCTTAGCAAAACATTGAAAAAAATAGCGGAAGAAACTAGATATAAGGCCATCGAAGAACAAATCAAGTAACAGGAGGTGAAAATATAAGAAATGGCTATTAAAATTAAAGAAAATCATCTCAAGTTAGGATGAAGACAGGATGAACAAGACCAGAAAATGGAAACTATTATGGCTAGTATTGATACCAACATCAATACTATCTTGAAGATGATGATTAAAGATAAACCTGAACAGCAAGATATTGAAATTCCTTTTAAGTCTCCTATCTTAGACGTTCCTATTGAAGGAAGGTCAAGGATAGAAGTTGGGTCTCAATTATCCAAGAAAGAACTTGTTAATCGCTTGCAGTATTTACTAGAAAAGATCCATGTATGTGGCTAAGAAAATGTAGCAAGTTTTTTGTTGTATATCAAGTAACCAATCCTCAATGGATAGATACTTTCCAAAATGTACTTAGATGGGAAAATTGAAAATTGGTTTCATGTTTTGAAATTGATAAAGAAAGAGGTAGATTAGAAAGAATTTTCCAAATTAATGTGTTAGGGTTTTAAAGCTAAAGGGGTATAAGATGAAATTGAGGAGTTTAATAAGTTGCAGCAGGATGGTTCGATTTCTGAATATCAAGAAAAGTTTGAGAAACCGTAGTTAGTCATGCTTCACAACATTTCAAAACATATTGAATCTCATTACATATTTGGCTTTATTAGCAAGGTGAAATAAGAAATTAAACTCATGTTAAGAATGATGAGACCAACCAACCCTATTTCAAGTCTTTGAAATTGTAACTCTACAAGAATTGTCCTTAGAACCTGCTAAGCAAAGAAGAACTGGAATGAATAAGAGTTGGGACCCAGGAGAAGTGAAAAATGAAGCAAAGAATTCTAGGGGAACAACTGCTATCTTCAGAATCACTTCAAGCAAAGGAAAAGTTTGGTATTGCTATCGAAGATAAAACACCTAGAATTTCATTACAAGAAATTCAATGTAGGAGAATCAACAATCTTTGCTTCAAATGTGGAGAAAAATTCATACTAAGACATCAATGTAAGTTCAAAAGTTTCGACTTGATCATAGCTGCAAAAGATATAGAAAGGTAAGAAGTTGAAGAAACAAAAGAAAGTGATGAACATAATAGGGAGTCTGTTGATGTATTCTTATGTGCCCTTTTTAGTTCTTTGAATAGAAAGACTATAGTATTACAAGGAATCCTATATGGAATAACTATAACAGTATTAGTTAACACTGGTCGCTCCAACAGTTTTCTCAATTGAGTGCCAGAGAAGAGCTAAAAATGTATTTTGAAGCCGATGAACCACTACATGTTGTCTTTGCAGATGGTAGTGAGAAAACCAACTATACTAAAGTAGGAGTGTCACCCTCACCATGAACTTAGAGGTCAACCATAATCAGATGTAATAACCAATTTCTGTATTGCTCCAACAATTTGAAAAAGTGTTTTCTATACCAAATTCATTTCCACCAGCAAGATCACATGATCATTCCATTCCTTTAAAATCAGAAGCTCAGCTATTTAAACTCAAATCTTATAAAGACCTATATTAACAAAAGGCAAAAATTGAGAAACAAGTGTAGAAGATATTGAACAGTGGAATTGTCAAATATAACACTAGTCACTTTGCCTCTTTAGTGCTGTTGGTGAAAAGAAATGGCAACACTTGGAGTTTTTGTGTGGACTATAGACAACTAAATAATTTAACCATCATGAACATGTATCCAATTTTGAACATTAATGAACTATTAGATAAACTTCATGGTTCTGAAATGTTCTCTAAAAATTGATCTGAGAGCAGGTTATCACCAAATAAGAGCTAGGTCTAGTAATGTTGCCAAAACTGCTTTCCAAACTTATCATGGCCATTTTGGATTCTTGGTTGTTATGCCCTTTAGCTTAACCAATACTCCAACCACTTTCCAATCCTTAATGAATCACATCTTCTAACCCTATCTTAGAAAGTTTGTGTTAGTGTTGTTCGATGACATCCTGATATGTAGTCGTGACATTTCTGCCCCTGTTCAGAACCTTAAAGAAGTTTTAAGGCAACATTTGCAAAATTTCCAAGTGTACATTTGCACAATCATAGGTGGAATGCTTAGGATATATAGTCTCTGACTTGGAGTTAAAATGGACTCCTAGAAGACTGAATGTATCATGTCCTGGCTAGTACCTATTTCTATCAAAGTTTTAAGGAGTTTCTTTGAATTCACTGGGTATTATAGAAAATTTGTTAAAGATTATGGAATGATAACCAAACCTTGAATGATCATCTTAAGAAGGATAATTTTCATTAGAGTGAGGAAGCTGATCAAGCTTTCTAGCACTGTTATGAGGTTATCAATTTTTTCCAAACCATTTGTGGTAGAAACGGATGCATGCTTTAAGGTACGGGGAGCTATTTTGATACAAGAAGGATAACAAAATGCCTACTTAAGTAAGGCTTCAGGCCTAGAAGATATGGGTTTTCCATTTCTGAGAAGGAGCTAATGGTAATGGCGATGAAAATAATAAAATTGAAGCATTATTTGGTGGGTTACTACTTTATCATAAGGATTGATCATCAAAGTTTGAAATATTTGTTGAGGCAGAAATTGATTGACACATTACAACACAAATGGTTCACCAAGCTACTGGGATTAGACTTTGAGATACAATATAAGAAATGTGTAGAGAGCAAGGTGGCTAATGCATTGTCAAAGAAGGAATTTCTAACATAAGAACCACCGGAGGGTGTAGTGATGGCGATATCTCTAATACAACCACAATGGGTAAGGGAGATCATTTAGAGTCGTGAAGAAGATGAAGAGTATTAGAAATTGATAACAACTACCTTTAGAACTAGAATGTAAGACAGACTTCCAATATCAAGATGAGATTTTGAAGTTCAAGATAAGAAAATCTATGTGGGTAACTCAGAACCAAATTTCTTTAGCAGATGCATAGTTCAGCCACTGGAGGACATTCAGGATAGAACTGTACACTACAAAGAGTGAAAGCTACATGCTATTGGCCTTTAATGAAGGTGGATGTAATCAAATTTGTGTAGGAGTGTGATATGTGTCAGAGAAATAAGTATGAAAATGTCTAATATCCTGTGCTGCTATAATCATTGCCTATTCCTTTACAAGCTTGGTCTTAGATAAGTTTGTATTTTATTGAAGGACCACGTAAGTTCTAAGGATACAATACTATCTTGGTAGTCATTGATAGACCTACCAAGCTTAGCCATGTCATAGCCATACATCACCTTTATATTGCTATGGATGTAGCTCATCCGTTTGTAGACTATGTGTTCAAATTACATGGACTACCAGATTCAATTGTGTAAGATAGGTACAAGGTATTTACAAGTCTCTTTTGGCAAGAATTATTCATATTAGTAGGCACTCAATTGAAGGTCAGTAGTGCATATCATCCTCAAATAGTTGAGCAAAATGAGATGCTAAACCAATGCTTGGAATGTTGCCTAGGATGAATGAATTCTGACAGACTTGAATTTTGGTTACAATGGTTGAGTTTGGCTAAATGGTGGTACAATACTAATTTTCATTCCAACATCCAAATGTCTCCTTTGAAGCAATGTACGGATATAAGCCAAGATCCATACCCCTTGGTCCTTATTTGAACACTGTTTCTCTAGCTGTTGTGAACTTTGTCAAGAATAGACAAGCTATGTTGCAAATTCTACATGACTATTTAGCCAAAGCTCAGAGCCGAATGATGATGAATGCTGATCATAATCATTTTGAAAGGGAGTTTAATGTAGGTGATTTGGTCTATATGAATTTATAATCCTATAGGCAATAGTTTGTAGAACTTAGAAGACAACTGAAACTATATTCTAAGTTCTAATTGCTTATCCCTACCTCTCTCACTTTTCTTGTACTCTGTTTTTCACTCCTTTCAGTTGAGGCATCAGAATAAGCCTTGTTCTCTTCTTCTTTGAATTGGGTTGTCACAAAATCTCTCCCAAAAACTCCAATTTGAGGCCTTGCTCAAGGGTACCAGTGTCTCACTACTGAACGAACTGGACATCAATAATATATATATGTCTCTAACATTTGAATGTGATTAATTTTGATAGATTTTATTTATGAAGGGTTCTTTGATAATGTGAACCAAATCTCAAAGTTATATATACAAGAGATTCGAGTTTGAAATCTTTAAAAAGAAGGGGAAGGTGCCAGCTATAACTCATTGGCCAAGTCCCAAAATTTTAATAGTTATCAAACATGTACTATTTTTTATAACTAATTATTTGTCCATTACAAATGGAAATGTTTACCAAATTTGAATGCAAATTCAATTTTTTGGTGAACTAAATCTAAATTTTTTATAATAATTGTTTATTCATTATCATTTATTTATTGCCATTCTTTGTTTTATCTGTAAATAGTACTGAATGTAACCCTTATTCATCGTCCCCCTCACTTAAAATCCCTTAGACTTCACTCCGCTTCTTTCCAAGGCCTCTCTATTAAAAAAGATCGCCCATCTCCTTCCCCATCCCCCTAGTTTTGTTGATTCACTTTTTATTGGCTTTGCTTTCTTCTCCCTTGATTAGTTAATGCATGTGATATATATTTATATATATTGATCATTTCACGCTTAACTTGTTAACTCATTTTGTAATTGTTGTCAAGTCATTTTACAAAATACATCGTCCCCCTCACTTCAATTACTAACATGCTTCTAAAAAATTGATAAATTCAATTGGTATTTTTTCTATCTAACTTACATCCCGCAATGTCTACATCAGAGAATCTATGTAATTGAAAGTTTGAATTATCATATCAAAGGCCTATATGTATGGAATCCTTAAGATATCTAAAAATTTTTTAACTGCTATCAAATGAGATTCCTTTAGGTTTGATTGGTATCTTGCATAAAAACATACACTAAATTGTATGTCTAGTCTCAAGACAGTGAGATACAAAAGTGATTTAATCATGTTTCTATATAATTTTTGACATATTGATTTGTCATTTTTATTCTTATCTAATTTTAGCCTCGTGCTCATAGGTGTGACATTTTCTCTGCATTCAGTGAGCCCAAATCTTTTAATGAGAACATTTGTGTATTTTGATTGATTAATGAATATTCTATTTTCAGATTTTTTAATTTGAAATCCTAGAAAATAGTTAACTCTCCCATTATACTCATTTCAAACTCTCCTTGCATTCTTTTTGCAAAATCTTCACACATTTTTGCATTTGTTCCTTCAAATACTATATCATCTACATATATTTAGATTATTAAAAAATTATCTTCTTTTTTTTTTATAAAGAGAGTTGTATCAACTTTCCTCTCTCAAATTTATTTTCAATTAAAAAGTTATTAAGTCGTTTATACCAAACTCTAGGAGTTTGTTTCTTTGGTTTGTTTAAAAACATGTTTTGAATATTTGAGATCTTCAAATCCAGGGGGTTGTTCTATATACACAGTTTCATTTAAATAATAGTTTAGAAAAGTATTTTAACATCCATTTGATATAATTTGAAGTTCATATAATAGGAGAAAACCATAATCATTCTATTAGCTTCTAATCTAGCCGCTGCAGCATACGTTTCATTATAATGAATTCATTCCTCCTGACTATATCCTTTGGCCATAATTTTGCCTTATTTCTTATAATTGTTCCATGTTTATCATATTTATTTCTAAAAACCCATTTAGTTTTGATTACTGATTGATTTTTTGGTATAAAAATAAGGTTCTATACTTTATTTTTTTCAAATTGATTCAGTTTATCCTGTATAGTTATTATCCAATTCTCATCTCCTAATGCTTCCTCTATATTCTTAGGTTTTTTTGAGAGATGGACGCCACATATTTACATTGATTCTGTAGGACTAATCTAGTTCTAATACTAAAGCTTGCGTCACCCTTTATGTTTTCTATATTCACATCTTTTCAAATTTGATGATATTTTATTTATTGCTTTTGTTGAATTTCTTTTTTTCCTTCTTGTTCAGTAACTTCAATGATTTCTTATTTTTGAGAATTTAAATTCTCAGAAAGTTCCAATTTATTAAGGTTTTATGTTAATTCTTCATCTTCCAATCTTTTTTGGTCAGTGTCTTTATTTTCATTAAATTCTATATGTATTGATTTTTCAATTGTCATTATTCTTTTGTTATAGACTCTATATGTCTTATTTACTGTCGAATATCCTAAAAATATTTCCTCATCACTTTTGGTATCAAATTTTCCTAAACTTTCTCTTCCATAGGGAGTTTTCTTTAGTATAGGTCTAATTAAAACTCTATTTAAGATGTAGCACATAGTAACCATTGCTTCTACCCAGAAGTATTTTGGCAAATTATGCTCATAGAATATAGTTTTAGCTATTTTTTGTACCATTCTATTTTTCCTTTCTACCATTTTATTTTGTTGAGGTGTCTTAAGGGTTGAGAAGCTGTGATCAATGCCTTGATTACCACAAAATTCTTCTATAGTTTTATTTTCAAATTCTTTACTATGATCACTTCTACTATTCCCAACTGAAACCTCTGTTACGTTTTGTATTTTCTTGCACAGTTTAATAAAAACCTTACTAACTTCCTCCTTCTTGGCCAAGAATAATACCCAAGTGTATCCAGAGAAGTCATCGATGATCACAAATTCATAATGTTTTCCTTTTAAACTTTGAGTTCTAGTTGTTTCGAATAAGTTTATGTGCAAAAGTTCTAGAGAACTGTTAGTAGATATATAGTTTTTGGATTTAAATAAGTTTTAGTTTGTTTTCCTTTTATGCATGCGTCATACAATTTATCTTTCTCGAATTTTAATTTATGGAGACCTTTCACAAAATCTTTCCTAACTAGTTTTGATATTATGTCCATACTTGCGTGTCAGAGTCTTCTGTGCCACAACCATGAATTGTTCTTACTTACTACAACTAGGTACAATTCATTTTGATTTTTCAACTATTCTGTATCTGTATCAATTATATAGATATTTTCTCTTATAAAACCAATAAATTTTATACAGCTAGAAGTTTTATCAGTGATAAAACAAACATCTAAGTCAAATATGACTTAAAAACCTTTATCACACAAATGATTAACACTCAACAAGCTGAATTTAAGTCCAGAGACAAGAAAAACATTTTGAATTTGGGTGTTAGTGGACTTGCCTCCAATGTTGTCTATTTCGATGACTTTCCCTTTGGAGTTGTCTCCAAAGGCTAACTTTCCTCTTTTCTTCTTCTCGAGTGATGAAAGTTTAGTAACATCTCCAGTCATATGCCTTGAACAACCACTATCAATGCACCATATTGATTTTTCAAGAGATTCCCCTGATTTCAGATAAACGTGAAATAAGAGTCGATCACACTTTTGTTTTTGGTACCCTTATTTTCTTGACTCCGAATGAATTAGCTCTGATTTGATTTTTAGGTACCCATTTCAAGTTCACTACCAAGGAGTTTTTGAGCCGGTCGATATTAACTAAGTGTCTAACATTTTTGCAATAGGTACACTTGAGATCATTAATCCTTATGTTCCTTACAATGATTGAGGTGTTATTCCTTAGTTTAGGGTTTTATCTAGTTTTTTTCTGGTTTTGAGTAGGATTAAATCCTAATCCATTGCTTTCTGACCTCTTAGGATGGTATTTAGTTTTTCTTGATCTTGTATGAATTTTATTATAATACTGTTTTGCTTAATATTTTTCTCCTTTTGTTCAGTTAGCTCTTTTCTCAGAATTTTGTTTTCATCCATTTCATTGTTTTTAATTTTGACATCTTTTATTTCATTTTGTAGATGTAGATATTTACTCTTTTCATTCTCTAACTTCTTTTCAAGTTTAGTGATTCTTATTTCTAAGTTAGTATTTTTCTCTTTTAGTTTATCAGTTTTTATTTTGAAGTTTTCTAATTTTTTTCACAGTTTCTATCATATTTTTCTTCAGCAGATTATTTTTCAATTTTAACCTCTTTGATTCCTCAACTGATTCTAATAATGATTCATGTAGTTCAACAGCAGAGAAATTACTTTCATCAGAATTAGAGTAGGAAGAATTGGAAGTAGAGTCTACCTCATTGTCCATGAAATATAGATTAGCTTGTTTTTCTGTTGGTTTTCTTCACTTGAACCGGAGTCTTCATCACTCCGGCAGCAAGAGTTTTCTTTTTTTTCTACTCCTTTCTTTCTTTCTTGTTTTTTTTAATCATCATTTTTCAGTTGAGGATAATAATCTTTTATGTGTTCCAATTTGCATTCGTAACATCTAATTTTCTTTTTCTTTTCTGGTCTTTTAAAATTTGATTTGCTCTTGTTCCTCCTTCGTATCATAAATCTCTTGAACCTTCTGGTCGGCAATGCTTCATCTTCTTCATCATCTTTCTCTTCAGAGTTTGAAGAACTCTTATCACTATTAGTTTTGAGAGATACTCCGTTTCCTTTTTTTTTCTTTTCCTAACTCCTTTACAGTTAACTTCATTTGATGAGTTATCAGTGAGCCCATGAGTTTGTACACGGTTAAGATTTCAAGATTTTTTGATTCTTCTATTGTAGTGATTTTAGGTTCTCAAAATTTTGGTAGATTTATGAAAATCTTATTTATCATGTCTTTTTGTAGTATTCCTTTTCCAAGCAATCTCAATTCATTGTTCACTTTGTTAAATTTTGTCATCATTTCACTGGTAGATTCTTTTTCTTTCATCTTGAAGACTTCGTACTCTTGTTTTACCAATCTAATTTTGTTTTTACAAACTTGATCAGTGCCTTCATAGGTGACTTTGAGTCTTTTCTAGATTTCTTTTGTTGGATGCATGAAGATAGTCGATTATATTCGTTGACAATCAGGGCAAGATGAAGGAGATTTATAGTCTTGCAATTTGCTTGATAGGTCTTCTTCTGTTCGGTTGTCATATTTCTTCAGCTTAATTGGTATACACACACCATCAACCTCTTTGGTTGGAAATTCAATACATTTTTCGATTATTTCTCAAGCATTTAGATATTATGTAATGATAAAATTACACATCCTTTGTTTCCAATATCTGATTTGTTTCCATTAAAAAAGGGTGCACGGTTGAGCTTACTTCAACCGGTATACTATCTTCGTTTATAGTCATTTGGATTTTTAATGTTGAAACTGTTAGCTTTTTTATCAACACACTTATTTTGATACCAATTATTATTTAATTAGAGGAGGTGAATAGTTGAATAGGGGTATTTCTTTTAAAAAAAAAATTTGACTGTTTTGGTATTTTAAAAAGAGAAAAACAATGGTGTTTAAATAGAAAAATAAGGGACACAAAAGTTTTTATAGTGGTTCCACTAAACTTGGTGTATGTCCATTCCTAGACTTCTTATGGATTTTTCACTATCAATTTACTGATACAAACTTGATTACAGGTTCAAGTTGAGCCTTTACAGTAGTTTTCCACAAACATTACTTTCTCAACCTTACATAGATTGGTTTTCTCTTTAAATTCAAAGCAGTAACATACTCTCTGGTCATTTGAAATCTCAGTACAATTGAGAGGTAGACAGACTTGATTTTATAAGTGATTACACTCAAGAAGAAAATTAAAGTGAAAGACAGAGTGTATGAATTTTAAAATAGAGTAATAAATATAGTGAATTTGTAGTTGTTCAGATCTTGAATAAAGTATCCATTACTTGATATCTTATCTCTCTAGTATTTATTATGATACTGAAGAGATCCGTCGTGTGGTTGTTGAAACCGAACGTTACTCATAAATGTTTGTCAATTAATATTTTGTAATAGTTCCGGCACCGCTTTATTTTTAACCAATTGAGAGATGATTTTGTTGCATTTAAACATTTAACTTTGATATAAATGAAAATAAACAGACAGATAAAAAAGAGAGAATTGTTGTGTTCAAATTAGTTTCGAAATTTTGGTTTCTGACAACTTCAGGTCGACAACCCTAATTAACACCTCAACCTGAATTCAAAATTATTGTATTGTAGATTTCCTTGATCAGGTCTACATGGTGAGAACATGGGGCGACAAGGTTAAGTTTGAAATTAAATTGGTGGAGACGTAAGATTAAATTTGTCGACATGCTCTGGTATGTAGACATGATTTTAATTAAGCATTGACATGCTTAACTTAGGAACCAACAACCTTTGTCGATATGTTGGAGATTTCAGGTCGATATGAATCTGTTTTGGAATGAATTGGTAGACCAGACATATTTCAATTGTTCAACACATAGAGATGGATTGACATGTTCTAAGTATACATCAACACAGTCCTATTTTTACATTCAGTTGGTGGACTTGACTTTTAAAATTGGTAGATGTGCTCAATGTGTCGACATAGTTGAAATGCAAGTCGTCGTGTGATTGTTAATGAATAGATAAATTAGGACGACATGTTCTAAGTCCACATCGATACAGTCCTATTCTTACATTCAATTGGACGACCTAACCTTTGAAATTAGTCGATGTGTTCAAGGTGTCAACATAGTTGAAATATAGGTTGTCGTGTGATTCCTAATGAACAGATAAATCAGGTCAACAAGTTGTCGGGTGTGTTGAGCTTCTAAATTTTTTCTTAATGCTTGTCGACATGTATAAATAGTGGGTTGACACATCATTGAAATTAATGGACCCGTTATATTAAATTTGTCCACCTAAGATTAATAGGTCGATATATAGTCCAATTTAGGTCGACGTGTAAGGCAAGATGACAAGGTTTCATTCAGGTTGACAGGATGTGTGAGTATTTAAGTCAAGTCGACATATTTTTGAGATTATTGACATTATCTTACTTAAACAATAACGATGTTTGATTCATTTAGGTCGATATGGATCATTAATATGTTGACATGCTCAAGGTATTACTAAATTTGGTCGACATAGTTTTGAAAATTGGTGGACTTATAGAAGTAGGTTGACTGTATCAAGAACAGGTCGACAAGGTTTGCAAACTTTTTCAGTTTTTCTTTTTGATAACTTTCTAATATACTTAAATATATTTTCCTCCAATTTATCATCATCAAAATCTAGCATTCTCAACAAGTTAAGTTTGTCGAGTAAGGTCACTAGGGGGAACGAAAAGCATGGACTCTTAGATGCGTTGAGGAGTATTGGGACTGAAGGCTTTGAATCTGAAACTCAGGGAAATGTAAAGGTTTGGGTGGAGTACTCGGAAGATTCAAACGGAATGACTGGCTATTTGTTGGTCTAGGTCAATGAGACTTGCAAAAAACCCTAGAGAGTGCTCCAGTGGGTGAGACTCCTATACTGTGGTTTTTGAAAAGATAGAAACAGACTAAAATAGAGCTTTGTTATGCCTTTTGTGTGCTATTTGTAAGTTTTCAAAGCATACCTGGCTGGTTAGCTTAACGATGCATAAATAACCCTCTTGTATGAGTTTCGTATGTATCCAAGATGTTAAAACACTAGTTTCCTTATTGGAGTGTCCTGAGATCATAGGGATTATAATGAGAGATTCTCGAATATTTAAAATTCTATTACTGAGGAGATTTAGTTCACTAAATATTTCTTTCTTTATTGATAGTAGCCAAAGGTTTCATTTTTGATCACAGGAGGTTGCCTTCATAATCTAAGGAGAAGTGAATTACCTTTAGATGAGTGGTAGCACTGAGCACAAGAAGATTGGAGAGACTATTAGGTAGTTACCGAGAAAACTTTGGTTGGTATGTAGCAAAAGGATGGGCTGTGTCTGCCTACTGGGGAGATCTTCCCATATTGACGACATGTCTTAGTACATTATTCCAATGGACTATAATTTTGAAGGGCTTCAACCTCACAATAATAGGCCTATAGGCTATGCCCTATTATTTGCTCCTGTCTCCTGGTGTCGTTCTATAGGAAGGGTTTCAAGAGTATCGTCAAATAGATAAGAATTCGAAAATATATTATTGCACAACATTAAACCCATGAACGAAAAGGTCAACTGATTGATTCAAATGCATTAAGAAGTACTGTTATGTTTTATGTCACAAGTACAAGATGGACATGTAGTAGAATCTTTAAAAAGGAAAGAGAAGAAATTTACTTGTTGATATTCTTACAAGACAAAGCAGATACAAATGAAATGAAAATCGCAAAGGCAATTGCAATGCAAAAAAGACATCATACAATTAGAAAAAAAAATTACAAAAATTTTACAAGAGAAGCCAAAAAAATTTGTAAAAGGTAGGAGTTGACCAAAAAGAGACAGAAAGATGCATCAAACTTTGCACCTCTTCTATCATTTGGCCTCCTCAAATCTTCCAACTCCTCTTGTCGCTTGACCTAAAAATGGCTATGGGAGAATCCTCAACCACCCGTTGTATACAGAATCTAGACGATAATTCTGATCTTGAGAAGAGAGATTCCACTACGAACAAAAATCTTTCCTGTCCAAACTAAGATCATTCGGTACCCAAAGTTAGTATCCTTGAGGAGATCCGACAGATTCTATCATAACATCGGGACCTCAAATGTGATGATGGCCCCTTGTATCGGTAGCCTCCCTCTTGATGACACCTTATATTGGTAAAAACCTTCTAACACGTGAAGTTTTGGGGTTTAAAATCTATATTCAAACTATCTCCATGGAGCGCCTACTCTCAACGAATCCAAGAAATCAATTCCAAATCGCTTGAAATCATTTCACGACAATACTGGAGTTTCCACCTCCTTTTATAATCATGAAGGCATGACCTTTATGACTGCTGACAACTAAAAAATTCCAAGGAAAGACTTGCGCAATGAATAAAGAATTCAACCTTTCCAACTTCCCATGAAGCATTTATTTTGGGATTTTTTATTTGGTGGTTATCTTTATTAACACCCCCACTATCTTCTAGGAAACGATTTTTAGACTTACTTTTTATGCCGTTTCTCTTTCCAAAATGACATAAGAAATAGGGAACGTCCCTTAGGGATAGCTCAAGCGGTAAAATCTTCCCACTTCCATCATCCCTTCCTCCATTCAAACCCGTTTGGTTGTATTTCATTGTACAAAAAAAAAAGAAGTAGGGGGCAAATAATGTTACCTGATTTAAAAGCCCATTTAGTACACGACGCAAGCCTAAGGCCCAATGAACATAATATGCTAAGACCTGTCGAAATGCGTCATTTACACAGGACATGCCCTCTCTTCTTTGCGTCTAACAACCAAACCCTTCTCGATAGCTATTTGAATGGCCCTTTAACCTCCTCGGTATCCAATATTCGGTCAGTTTGTAGAAATATTCATCTTTTTATAAAATGCGAGAATGGCATCTCGTAATAAGAAAGAAAATCTTCGAATCCTCTTCGATAAGAAAAGTAGTTCCCTTACCAATTGAAACTTCCTTTAATTGGTAAGACTCCAAATCTCCTAATGATTTGGTTTGATCCCCATAATCTTGGGACACTTTTATAAAAAAACTAGGGTTTTAATGATCCGAATGCATACGGAATTCACCCCTGAAGAGACTATATACATCCTTAATTTAGCCAGCTAGGTAAGTCCTCTCGCTTTTAGAATTTACGCGTAGTATACAAAGATTTAACGGAGATCTCATCTCAGTCAATTTATTTCTTTTCAAAAATCATTCTCTGGCTTGAGTGTCGGAGTCTCCCTACGGAAACACCCTCCAGTGGCTTTTCGCAAGTCTCATTAATCAAGGTTGACAAATAATTAGATAACTAGTTTGAGTCAATAGAGCCATCATTTGTGAAGTTAAACCCATCTGCAATATCCTTATATACAAAATTATGTTATTTATATTCTCAAACTCTTGATTATAAAATTTTTATTGAAACATTTTAAAATTAAATTCTAAAATTGAAAACATAAACTATTTGAATTAAATTAGAGTTTTATTAAATACCAAAAGCAATTGTAAATACAATTATTTTGTATATGTGTTCGGGGCGTACAACTATTTCAAACTCTCATACGAAGCTCATTGTTGTGGACTTTCACTATATTAGAGATCATGTCCCCAAATGTTGTCTTAACATTCTCCTTGTGTTCTCTAAAGATAGCTGACTCATTAACCAAAGCTCTCTTGGAGCAACATCTTCATTTACAAGCCAAGATTGGGTATTTCCAAGGACGCCACCATATTGCATGGAAGTATAAATATATTAGCATTCTCTTCTTTTTTTTTCTTTTAGTGCCATAGGATGCATGATGACTAACTAATATTTGGAATTATATTCTGACTAATTCAATTCGAATAGTTGGTAGACTCCTTTTTAGGAGTATAGCTCATTGAACATATTTTTTTCCATTTTCAAATCTCAAACTTGAGTCCTTGTTTAAGGGACTTAGCGTCTGTGCCCACGAGGCAAACTATCTGTTGGTATTTTAACATCTTGTTTGTGAGCACATTGTTCTCATTCTATTTTATAGAGTCCTTTGATATAGTTGTGTGTAAATATGAACATAAATCAATTAAATGATATTCTCAATTTTTTTATCAACTTTGCTTTAATAGCAATCTAGGATAGAGCACATGTTAGCTTTATGAAACTATGGAAAGGGTTTTGATCTCACACTTTTTATTATTTTGCTTTTTATGCCATGTATTAAATTTTTTAACAAATATTCAAAAGATTAGTGATTGAAATTTGAAAAGCTTTTGTTGTTATTATTATTTTAGAAAAGTAACATTCAAAGGACTTGCATGTCACTAAGGAAGTATTTGTTATAGGTAAAAGGGGTCTAAAGGTTATTCAGGTAAACATTTACCAACTTTCCCATATTTGGTATGAAGTTCTATTAAGTATAGTATAAAGGGGATAAATGCATTTCCAAATTTGGGGTAAAGGCAATGCCCATTTCTTAAATAGTTAAAAGTATTACCTATTTCTAAAATCAAATAATAAATTAAATTAATTTGCATTATTTTAGGGAGTAAAAGATTAAATTTATTTTTTTTAGCAAAAGAAAAAACTAACTAATGTATTTATAGAGAGAAAATATAAATTAAATTGATTTCTTAAAAAAAAAAAGATTAGATTCAGATTTTTTTCAAAAAAAAATTATTTAAAAAAATAATATGCTTGATTTTAGTGAGAGAAAATTTAAATTTAGTAATTTTAGATAAAGAAAACATAAGATCAATATATTTAGAGAGAGAAAATGTAAATCAAATTAATTTTTTAGAGAGTGAAAATTGATGTAATTAGTTTAGATAGAAAAAACTTAATTTGGTTTTTTAAGAGAGAAAAAGTTTAAAATCAATGTCATAGAGAAAGAATGTTGAAAAAATTGATTCTTTTAGAGAGTCAAAACATATATCTTTAGTTTTAGAGAATGAAAAACAATTTATTTACATTGACATAATTTAAAAATAAAGATTTTTTAGAAATATTAAATGTGCTTAATTTTAGATAGAGAAAAATATAATTAGATTTTTTTTAAGAGAGAAAATAAGATGAATACATTTAGAGAGGGAAAAAGTGAATTAAAATGATTTTTTTAGATATAGAAAACTAATTCGTTTAGTTTTAAAGATACAAATTAAATTTATATTTTTAAAAAGAAAATTTAAAATTAATGTATCTAAATAGATGAAGTTCATAATAATTTAAAATTTCCAGAGAGAAAAATCAATATATTTAATTTAGAGTGAGAAAACTAATCTTGACCTTTTAAAAGAAAGAAAATCAAAAAACAAATTCGTTTAGAGAAAAAAAATATGAACTAAATTGATTTTAAGAGAAAAATAATGTGTTTAATTTTAAAGAGAGAAAATTTAAAATTAATATATTTAGAGATATAAATTCTAAAACAATTAAATTCATTTAGAATTAAAATTTTAATTTGATTAATTTTAAAGGAGAAAAAACTGAATTTCATTTTTTTAGAGAGTAAAAACTTAAATGTTATATATTTAGAAATATAAAATACGAAATAAATTAACTTTTTTAGAGTAAGAAACTAATATATTTATTTTTAATAAGAGTTAATTTACGTACTTTCAATTTGAAAGGAAAGAAACATAATGATTAAAATTATAGATAAATGTTGAAACCAAATTTGACTCACAGGTAAACTGCTCTCCTGGCTCGAATGGGGAATAAGGGATGTCGAGTCTGTTGAACTTTCTTTAATGAGAGAACTTGTAAAACCTACCAGAAGTAGTTTTGGTAGAGTAATTCAGACACTCAAATCAAAAAGAGCGGAAGAAAGGAATAAATAACTTAAAGAGTTTTAGCCCCGTATAGTCTCTGTGTACTGTATATGGAGTAGAGAGTTGTAAATATGCACCTAACTGGTTGCTTTTGCAATGTATATATAGTATTTTGTGTATTGAGAGATATAGAAACTCTATTTATCTTGTAGAGAGATTGTTAGAATTTTTTTGAGATTATAGGTATCATAATCGTAAACTTTCGATAGATTCTAAGTCTTCTGAGGTAGAAATGTTTCAGTTGCTATCATGAAGATCTAAGAAAGTCTGAATTGCCAAGGGACTTAGGTCCGTCGCATAATAGGAATTATTTTTATAATGACCAATGGGACTAAGAGGTTGGAAGGTCGAGAGATTGAAGAGTCAAGTAAACAAAACAAACCGAGAGAGAGTGACTAGGTAGTGTGTGGGGAGAAGTAAGGTATTGAATGAGAGGGTTTTACTGGTGCCGAGAGGAGTATACGAGGGTCTCCAACCGAGAGAGCATTTCATCAAGAAAATTGGATAGGGATAGAGAGGGATTTCGACCAAATAGAGACTAAGAGTATTGGAGTATTTGCAGATAGATTGCTTAGTGGCTTGTGGGTTTTATGATCAAGGACCTTTTGGATCATGTATTATCATCTTGCCCCACTCCTAATGTTGTTTTGAAGGAGTGGCATTAGGAGTAGAGTTAAAGTGATTAGAATCGGGAAATTATATAGGCACAAAAGTAGTGCACTTTATGTAGTAGAAAAGACATGAAAGTGGGGCATTAAATACGGATGTGCTATCTCGGTTTCCATGAATCTTCTCAAATACGCTTCTTATTATTCAAATTATGGTTGGTTATAGGCATTGTGGCCTTACTATTTTGGTTATTCGCTTTGTTGAGAGAAGAATATTGGGAGTTTAGGGTTTTGAAGCAAAAACGGTGAGGATTACTAAGATCAAAAGTGTGAGACAAGCGATGAGTTGAATGAAGTAAGGAAGACTATGGTTTTGGGGGATGATTTTTATTTGTGGTTGCCTTTGGAGGACGAGAAAGTAAACATGGCGCACGAGACCTCTTTGTCAATGTATAAGGAGTATATTAGGTATGGTTTGAGGGTGCCTTATTTGGGTGCTCTGGCTTTGGTTTTAAGGGGTTGGAATATATTCCCAACCTTTCTGATTTTAGGTGCTTAGCGGTGGTGAATTTGTTGAGTTTTTGTCATTTAGACTTTAATTTTGAAATTCTTTCTTCCATTTTCTAAGGAGTTGTGCTACTTAGAATTCGACCAAGGGTTGGTTTTGTCTCCAAACATGGTCGAAGATGGAAATTTTTTTATAAGGAGAGTATGGACAAGAGTTGGATGGATAAGTTCTTTTTCATAGAGTTTGGGAAGAAGAATCTAACGCTGGTAGTATCGGAGGTAAGTGGTGATCCTGATATGGGATTGAGGGCTCTGACCCCTTTTGTGCACTGGGGCTTCATTGGCAAAGTGGGAGGTTTTTGTTTATCAGAGAATAGAGCCATTCATGTTTATGCTCTCTTTCATGAGGAATTGTTAAAATTGGCAGGTTTGCTGTTAAATGAGAAGGTACAAATCAAGAGATCTATCTTGGAGAAGAAGGCAGTGGCTAGACTTTTTTATGTTCTCACCACAGCTTATGGAGATGACCTCAGGAAGATCACTACCAAGAAACTGATGAGGGACTGAGGTGGTAAGGTTGTCGAGGAAAGAGAGAGTATGTTGGGAGAAAGGGCCAGAGAAGTACGCCCAATTGCTACTTAAATTTCTAAAAGAAAGAAGAGGAAACCGGTGGTCCTTAGTAATAGTAGTGAAAAGGTTGGAACAATTAGGTGAGAAGAGTTCATGACATTGGCTTTGGCTGTCGAGAGTGTCAAGACTACTAGTGCTGAAGCAAGAACTCTTGGTGGGGAGGAAGATATTTCCTCGAGGGCTTTAGGTGTAAGTAAGGAGGAGGTTGGATCGAGAATTAGGGCTAGACCATTGGGTGCTCTTCTGGAACCTTTATATGTCCAGGATTGTAAAGACGTTATGTCCGATCAGATCACCCCTCCTTCCCCTTATCTTTGTTAGGTCTTTTGATGAGAAGAGGGACCTAAAGGAAAGGGGAACTACAATGATAAGTTGCGATAGTAAACATTTCATTTATATCGATGTAGTTGAGGCAAGGAGGTATGCCGACGGATTGGATTACCATCGCTTTGAGCTAGAGTTGAATGGTTTATTCATAGAGTTAGGCGATGAGGCTTTAATGTCTTTCGCACTTTAAGTAAGTCTTTTCTTCTATAGTATTGGTTAGTCTAATGTTCCAACCTTAGTTGTACAATTTAGTATGACTTGTGCAGGCTACTACCATGGCTAAGTTTTAGAGGTTAAGACAAAACCATTTGGTAGGTCATCCAGGGCATGTGGTGGGCCAAAGACATGAGGAGATTTGTACACTCCAGGTAACTTTGACCCAAAGAGAGAAGTTGAAGAGGAAAGGGTAGCACACATTACTTCTAGTAATAAAGAGAAGGAGATAGCACTATAAAATTAAAGTGCTGTATTGACGGCAATTTTTAACGACGGTAACTTTTAGTGACTGTTTTTATGATTTATAGAGACACCTTGTGATAAAACCATCAGAAAATATAGGTTTTTCCCAATTGACTAAAATATCCGTGAAGAAAAGTTTATCAACCATCGACAAAACTATCACAGCCGTCCGTAAAGCAATATTCAATTACGATGGTTAAAAATTATGGTAAATAAATGTAATAGTCTTTTTAGCACGATTTAAAAACAGTCTCAATATAAATATTTTTTATTGTCTACTTAACAATACCATTTTCATAGATTTTAGATGTGTAGTAACACACAAATTCTACCGTCTTTTAAAACTATATTCAATTCTCACTATTAGAACAAACTATTTGTATAAATTTTATTTGTATTGACGTATATATTGTATTGTCTGTAAAAATATAATATTGTTATATTTTTGTATCATATATCCTTTATATTTGAAAATAGTCTAGATAATAAATTGTGGTAAATTTATGATAGTGGTAGTTTAGTAAATAGGTAAAAATGATAAGTAACAGTAGGTAAGTAAGTAGAAAATAAGTGGGTAAGTAAATTTATATAGTGATAAGTTAGTGATATATAATCATGATAAGTAGATGGTAAGTAGAAAGTAAGTGGATAAATAAGTTTATATAGTGGTAATTTAGTGGTAAATAAGTGGTAAGTAGATAGTAAGTGAGTAAATAAGTTTATATAACGGTAAATTAGTGATAAGTTTGTGATATATAGTCGTGGTAAGTAGATGGCAAGTAGATGGCAAGTAGATGGCAAGTAGATGGCAAGTAGATGATAAGTGGATAAGTAAGTTTATATAGTGGTAAGTAAATGGTAAGTGAGTAAGTTTATATAGTGGTAAATTAGTGATAAATTTGTGATATATAGTCGTAGTAAGTAGATGGTAAATAGATGATAAATAGATGATAAGTGGATAACTAAATTTATATAGTAATAAATTAATGATAAATTTGTGATATAGTCATGGTAAGTAGATAGTAAGTAGGCTACTAACTTTGTACAGTGATAAGTTTATAATATATAGTCCGCACGTATAATTACCACCGTAAAAAGTAAAGATAAGTTTTATCAATCATGTTATTAGTTGTAATCCATCATTGGAGGTGTGAAATCCACCATCATTATATTTATTTCTAATTTTTATTAATATATATTTATTTAATATTTATTAACATACATTACTTATATACATTAAATAATTTTATAAAATATTTTAATTATTTATATTAATTTAATATTAACTTATATACATTTTTTAAAATTTTAAAATATATAACTGCATTTTTGAAAAGATTTATGATTTAATAGTTTGAAAATTAAAAATAAAAAAACATAATTTCTTTTCTTTAATAGTAAACTTCTAACAAGTGTATGCGAGTATAGTGATATATTATAAATTTATAATAAATTTATAATAATAACGATGATATTCATGGAAATGAAATATAACAAGTGTATAATGAAAAAAAAAGAAAAATTATGTAATGAAAAACGATGCTGAAAAATGAGTTTTGAAAAATTGTTTGTAAAAATGACAGTATATGTTTTGAAAAATATTATTGTAACCATTTAATTGGTGATATATCCTACTTTCCTCAATTGTTAGTATAAAAATTTTACAAAAAATTTAGAATTTTTCAATAACATAATAATATTGATACCAATTTAGAGACACAATCCCTATGTTAGATGAATGAGTGGATGAGTGCATCTTAATGTCATAATATAAAATTATAATTATCAATATTAGTTTAAATTATAATATATTAATAATTTAAAAAATCTATATATTTAATCACAAAATATTTATCGTTCAAAATATATAATATTAATTAATCATAATTCATTCATATCATTCAATATAATTATTATTAAAATACATTGGTTTGAATATATAAGAAATTTTAATGAGAACAGAAAGGAAAAAAAAAACCCAATGAGAATAGAAAAAAAATGATATTGAGGAGGAAGAAAGAAAGAAAAAAAAATATTATCACACAAAATTTCATGGCACAATTGTTGACATGTCTTCCTTTCAAATCAAGGTCCGAGGTTTGAATCCCACTTTTTGATAAAAAAGATGATTTTTTGATAAAGAAGAAATGAAGGGCAGGCGCTCGGGTGTGCATATGTTGGCGCCAGCCTGGGCGCGCGCCGGCCTGAGCAGTGGCATGGGCTGGCGTCCGTGCATGAATGCGCGGGCGCCCTCCCGCTCCTGTGTGCGCCTATGCTTCCATGAAGGGCGGGCGCCCGTGTGTGCATGTGCTGGTGCCCGCCCGGGCACGCACCTGCCTGAGCAGTGGCATGGGCTGGCGCTAATGCATGAATGCACGGGTACCCTCCCACTCTTGTGCGTGCCTATGCTTCCATGAAGGGCGGGCACCCGCCCAGACGTGCGCCTACCTGAGCAATGGCATGGGCTGGCGCCCGTGCATGCATGTGCGGGCGCCATCCCGCTCCTGTGCGTGCCTATGCTTCCATGCAAGGCCCATACCTGGCTGCACAGTGGCATGGGTCAGCACCCCGACTCCCGTGAATAATATAATAAAATGAATTTATTAATTTAAATTATTAATATTATTAAATTAAATAATATAATGATATTAAATTAGTAATTTATATAATTATAAATATTATATAATTTTATATAAATTAAAAAAAAACTAAAACCCTAAACCCACTTAATTTACAAGATTTACCTATTTAATTTAATGATAACTCCAAAAAAAAATTTCATGCCAAAAATAATTTTCTATTTTAATACCAATTTACTCAAATTTCTTTTTTTCCCGTTTGTTTCTTAGCGCCAATTTAATAACACGTCAAAAATATTTTCATATTTATTTCTTTTATTTATTTTTTTTATTACTCCGTCTATTTATTTCAATGCAAAATTATGCACGATTTGTATTTAATATGATGGACAAATTATGGATGCATTCTAATTCTAAGGAAGAAGTGATGAATATATTAGAGTATTTCTTGAATTTACATGTGCAAATATTCAATGTCAATGTACCGCCAAAGAAATTTTTTGTTTCAAGGGAAAATTTAGTTTTGGCACGAATTACTTACTTGTTACTCGCCGATTTCTCTTTTTTTCTTTTTTTACAATTGTTAGGGTTCAAAATTTTCAAAATATTGGCGCAGGAAAGAAAAAGTTTTTGAAAATTTATAGGTAGTAATAATGTAGCAATAATGTATGGTATGTGTATTGATATAGGTAGTAATAAAATAGTAATAATGCATTAATAATGAAGAACATAATAAAATAAATATGTAATAATAAAAAAAATTAGTAAAAGATAAAATCTAAAATATGCACGCGCCCTTGGTTGCGCAGGCATGCTCGGGCGCTCGCACTAGCATGGCCGATTGCCCGCATGGGCGCTTGCATGCGAGGTAGCACTACGCTTGCCTGTGTGGTGGCATGCACCGGTGCTCGCGTTGGCATGGCCAGGTGCCCGTGGGCACTGCATGCGCGATAACACCGTGTGGCATGTGCGGGCGCCCGACGCTTGCATGCTTGCACATGCACGCCGCACGCCACTATTTTATTTATTATATAAAAAATTTCAATAAAAATTAAGTATATAAAAAATTTCAAATATAAGTAGAATAATGATATAATTAATATTATTAATCAAATAATATAATGATATAAAATTTAGGGTATTTATTTATTGTAATGTAATGCAGTAACAATATTGTAATACAGTAGTAACAATGTTGTAACAAAAACAAAAAGATAAAAAATTCAAATACAAAAAATACAAAATAAAATTGAAGATTTAATAATAAAAAAAGAGATAATGTACAATAAAATTAAACTCACAAAAGGTAAAAAAGAGGATAGAAAAGCGGGAAAAAATAACAGACTTCTAAAAATTTATTTGAGCGGCTAAATCAAATATATTATAAATTATTACTCCCAAATCCTCTTTGTATTCAAAACCAAATATATTATAAATTATTTCCTACAAATCCTCTTTCCCTTCAAAACCTCTTATTCCTTAATAAGCTCTCCTCCTTTCTTCCTTATTAAGCTCTCCTCTCTCAAAACTCAAAACTTAAACCTTGTGACTTAACCAAAATCTCATTCCAAATTTTCTTAGCTCAATATGGGAAGAACTAAACGAGATGAGTATTGTTTGAGAGTGTGTTAATTATTTTAAGAGTGTGTTATGTTATAGGGTTATAGGTGTTAATCTTTATGACAGGTCGTTCAAATTTTAGAAGTTGTAAGTTATTTGAGAGTGTGTTAATTTTGATAATGTGTTATGTTGTAGGGTTATAGGTGGTAAGTCTGTGTAAGTATGTATAAGTGGTAAGTTAGTGAATAAGATTATGATATGTCATAAGATAAGATGGTATGACAAGAAAAAATTATTTATATATAGAGTATTACAATATATCAATCGTCTCAATTTTCGTCTTTCCTTTTCCTTTTTTATTTTCTTTTCTACTTTGGTTTTCTCTAAAACTTCTTCCTCTTTGTTTCGTCCATCTTCATCTTCAACATAATATCATCACGCACTATATTATGTTCGGATATTAGAAGTTTGAGAAAATATTCTTTTCTCAAAAAATTAAGATCCTGAAAAATAAAGGAAGAATGAAATAAAACTATCAATATTTCTCAAAAAATAATACAATGACACAAATATAATATATAGATAAAATAAGAAATGCAGAATATAACATACTTCTTGAGTTGGTGGAGTTATAAATAGTCCTGGTTCCCATATCTCAAAAAATCTCATAACAAATATTCCACAATAATTTCTATACATATAAAAATATACATTAAATTACATTACAGAATAACTTACAATAATTAATTAATTTAAATTACAAGTTACTTACGTATTAGGTTGTTGTGGAATTTCAACATGAACAATTTCTGAGATAATGAAAGAATTTTCATAAATCTTCTCAAGACAATCTTTCTGGACAACGAAGAGAAGTACAGAGAAATCAATGAAAATATAATAGTTGATAATTTGAAAAAAAATTGATATTTATATATGTTAAATAATTAATTACCATCAAAATTTCCAACTCATCATGTTCATGGCCTCTGAAATGATACCCTAAGTCTAAAAGAGAGATAGTCTGCTTATCCACATAAAGGGCGTAACAAAACCAATGTTGTTTGAATATTACAGGGATAAAAACCTGTTAGTAAGGGTATATTAATCATAGACCATAGGATAAAATAAAATAACAGGGATAAAATCAAAAGATAAATATATAATGTAAAATAACTCTTTAAGTTATATAATCGGAAGTTAAATCCAAATGCTTTCTGAGACAAAGAATTATTAACTATAGAAATATCCCACTTTCTTTTAGGCTTGCTTTCCATAGATGCAACCACAGACAACTAAATATAAAATAAGTATAATAAATAGATGAAAAAACATTATTAAAGAATGATATTTGAGAACAAAGAGAAAAGAATGATATGATAACTTCATACTGGAGTTAAGAAGTTGAGGAAAGATGGCGGTAACAGCTCATAGGCATCTGTCCAGCACATGTAACTTCCTCGAATATTACACAAAATTATTCTATAAATTGTCATAAAAATTAGATTCCGTCAAATATCTCTAAAAATTGAAAAATTAGATTCAGTCAAATATCTCTAAAAATTGGATTCCAAAATAACAAAGACAAATGTTGTAAGACATTTACCTGACATTATTTTTTATGGCTTTTCGACCATAAAAAACCCAAACACTTTCCTCCTCATCAGAAAAAGACCTAACCTTAACAAAGGGCAAAAAAGATATTTGGTTTGTCTTTCCATCTTTCATTTCAGTTAAGGCATTTATTACTTCATATTTATATTTAGTATCTTTATCCTTCTCCTCATCAAAAGCCTCCTCCCATCCTTTCTCATCCGAACTCTCCTCCTTCTCCAGATACTCCTCCTGTCCATTCCCTTTCTCTTGCTGGGCTTCGTTCTCGTCCTCCTACTCGTCCTCCTCCTCTTGCCCTTGCTGGGCTTTATCATCCTCCTCCTCCTCCTCCTCGTGGTCATCACTAAAATCACTAGCCTTAACTTTGCATTTCTTTTGCTTTTTTCCCTTCTTTTGTTCTTCCTTCTCTTCTTCATCTTCTACATACTCACAAAGTCTGCGCAACATATCATTGATGCATTTGTAACAAATTGGAATGAATTTGAATTGACTTCTCCACAAACATTTTAATTTCATGTTTGATGCTGATTCTCTACAATTGTACATAGTATAAGTACTCTATATAAGTGCTTGTGAGTGGTATAAAGTAGTGATTATAAGTTTATCTTAATTTTTTCTCCACTTCCTTCAACACCATGAACACCAACACTTGCTTCTTCAGCTTCTTCAACACTTGCTTCAATAGATTTTTCCATAGATTTTTTAGACAATAAACCCTATAAAAATAAATAGTATAAAAGGTGAATAAACCTATAAATAAATAGTATACTATTTAGATTCTATAGTTATTACATAATGCAAATAAACTTATTTTAACTTACATTTATACTCTCGGATTCAAGTCTTCAATTTACCCGATCCGTCATCCAATAGCGAATGGGTAAATGTGTTTTTTGGCCCCCAAGTCACCAACTCTAACATTCTCAAAATAAAAGATCTATACATAAAACAATATTTGTTAAATATTGTTAAAGTTGATTGCATTCAATCATTAAATTGAAAGCTTACCATAAGTAAAAATAAACAACCACCGATGCCCGACTTCTTTCTGTGTTCCACCTCTCTTGCTCGACGTTTGAATTCAGAAATCTCATCAACTAACCATTCTAATACAAATTTAGCCCAATTATATTGTCGAGCATTCTCAACAACAATAATAGTAGTAAGATGTCTGGAAGCTGGGAAGACATTCGTAGTTGGACATGAAAAGCATCCAAGGATAAATAACCAGAAACATCGTTTAAAGTTGGGTGAGTAGATTTGGATCTCTTGTTTTAATTGGCTATGCTTTAATGTCAAGAAATATTTTCTTATATCTGAAGATTCAATGAAGGAAGAATCTAACACCTCACGTCCCATGTAAGGGATTCTTAAAATTCTTGCTACTTCTTCTACCATGAGTTTAAAATTGTGATGGGGAGGGATAGAAAGATATTTTTGCATGAGTTCAAATCTCATTATAAGTTTCTCACACAATTTTCGACTCAATATATCACAGGTCATGTTCAAAAGGCTTCTGAATCCCATTTCTTTCACTACACATTTCATATCATCCGTAAGAGTAGAAAATAGCTCTCTTACTTGTTTAGGAGAACACCTTGTCAGCATCGGAGTAGTCATTGCTTTTCTCATTCCAGAAATTTCCTCTTTTACTATCTTTTCATCTTCTTCATTTATATCAGTCTATTAAAAATACTATTTTTCAGTATAATTTATTCAATGAAAATGAAAAAAAAATGAGTATTAGTAAAATAAACTAGTAACTCACCATAATAGATTTCAGTTTCTTCGTAGAAAAAATTTCCTTCTTGTTCGACATAGGAAGCAAGTTTGGTTTGATTTGTATGTTTTTTTGGTTTTTATGGAAGCGCAAAAAGCAAGTTTGATTCGTGTGTTTTTTTTGTTCCGATGGTTTTGATCGGATACAGAAGTGCGATAAGCGAGTTTGGTTTGCATGTTTTTTCTTGATAGTTTTGATTGGATGGAAGTTCAGTGAGGTGAAAGTTCAATGAGGTAAAGTACCACAGTGAAGTGAAGTGCAGTGAAATGATGTGCGGACTGGATTGGATGTTGATTACTATTACTATTGATAACTATCGAAAAGACGTTAGCCACCTCCCATAGAGAACAGAGCTCAAAGTTAGGAGCACAAAACAGCCCTTCGATTTAAGTATTACAAATATATTATTATATTATTAAACATATAATATTATATTAAATTATATTATATTACATATAATCCCTTATTAATTAAATAAATATAAATATTAAATTAAATTATATTATATTATATTATATTATATTACTACTTATTATTAATATATTATTATATTATTAAATATTACTATTTTATTATACTACTATTACATTATTACTATATTACTATATTATTAACATTACTACTATATTATATTACTATTATATATCACTATATTATTATATTAAATTATATTATAATATATAACTCTAATTTTTTTAATATTTTTTTGTATAGATTTGTTATAAAAAAAATAAGACAATTATTTGTAAGTATGAACACCTCGGGACGTAGAAATTGGAGTAAATAGAGTTACGAGTCATTAGAGATAAGAGAGAATGTGATTAAAAAAAAACTAACTTTATTAATATTGTGTTTACTTTATTAATAACACCCTCGTATTTGTATAAATTTGAGTTACATGTTAAAAAATCACCACAACACTGTTGACATATTGTTGTCTCAAATCAAATCAAATTATTCCTTCTTTAACTTTTTAGTCAAATGACATATCGGAATGAAGTAGGCGAGGTTCGTAGCGAAGTGGGTGAGGTTCGCAGTGAAGTAAGTAGGAGAATCACGAAAAGAAATTGGACAAATTCGAAACGAAGTGGGTGAATTAAGGCATAATTTTGATGAATTTAAGCGGCATGAAATTGGACAAATTCGAAACGAAGTTGGTGAATTAAGACATAATTTTGATGAATTTAAGCGGCATGATTATAATTTTAAGGAACAAAACCGGGAAGATCATGCGAGAATGATAGGTTGCTTGATAAGTATAGAGACGAATGTAGGGGTGAATAGTAATTTTGTTAAATGTATAAGAGATCATTTGCAGCTCAGAACATCTTCCTCCAGGACCGCGGAACCTAGACCAGCTGTGAGCTCTGCCTATCCCGCCTACCCATTCATCATTCGTCCTCCAAAGACTTCATTTGCTTCATTTGCTTCTCCTCCCAGATCTAATCTTAATCCTTTTGATATTGGTGAAGTGATAAGAGGAATACCATCCTCTTCTGCTGCGACTACTTCTGCCACTGCTACTGCCACCGGTGGAACTGCAAGTGGAACTCCATCATCTTCTCAACAGAGCAGAGCAAAAAAATTTTGACCCAAAGTTCAATTTCCTTAATTCCAAATTTTTCCTTTTTTTTTTTTTCGTGTATCATTTTTTTCCATGTATCATAATATAATAATGTAATATATCATGTATCATGTAGTCATGTATCGGATCCAAATATTAAATGTACATTATTTTTCTTATTTTTTTCATTTTCTAAATTTTTAAAAATTTTATTTATGTTAAATTTTTTAATTTTTATAATATGCAAAAATTGGTTGCTACACCGCAATCGGGCCACCCGCGGCCGGGCCATACGACGGCTGGGACGCGCGCATGCCATACAGTGTGGCATGTGCTCATGTAGTGCACGTGAAGGGCATGCGTGCATGAAAGGGGCAGCGCGAGTACCCATGCATGCCACTGCCTGTTGCATGCGTTGATGCAAGTGCCCGTGGGCGCCCGCTCATGCCACTGTGTGGGCCATCCATCCATGCAGTGCCCACGTGCGGGGCATGCGAACAGCCAAGGGCCAGCTTTCCATGCATGCAACCCCCGCATGGGGCATGCGAGCAGCAATGGCCCAGCTTTCCATGCATGCTGTACCCACGCGGGGCATGCGAGCAGCGAGGGCCTAACCTTCCATGCATGTAGCGCGGGCGCCCGGCCATGCCAGCCTTGGCGCCTGCCAGCCCTAGTGCCCGCCAGCCCTGGCACCCGTGCACACACAACCATGCCACCTCGCGCGACTAATTACTCTATTTTTTATATTATTAAATTAGATTTATTAATAATATTATTTAAAAATTATAATGATATTAAATTACTAATTTCTATAATACATATAATATCAAATCATCCAAAATATTTTATCATTTTATTTCATTATCAATTATCAATCAACCATATAAAATATTTATGCGATTATTTTATCATTTTAATTCATTATCAATTATCAATCAACTAAGACAAAATTTTTAAAATTATCAATCAACCAAGGCAAAATTTTTAGAAAGCTCTAACACATTTTATTATGTTACTTCAAAACCGTGAAAAACTTTCATTCTATTAAAAAACTTTTATTTGTTTTTTGTTTGAGGACGCTTACTTAAATACTGTTCTCCTTTTTTTTTTCATTACTCTCTTTTGCTTCTTTGCAAACAATCTAAAACAATTACTCAAGAATCAAACCATCTTAGTATAAGATGATTATGATGATGTGCACAAGATCATTAGAAGATGATGGATCAAATCACTTAGCATTGAAAAATTAAATTTTTTGTGTTGAAAGAAAGCTATTTAAGATAGCTGGTTATCCTATCTCGATCCAATATATCTATCCATTCCAACTTAAATTTTATCCACTAACATTAATTTTGCCAGATTTAATGTTAAATATTATTCGGTAATAATTAATTGAGTGACTTCTATATGACATCACCTATTCCTATGCACCAAGGATATAGTTGATGAGAAGGATGTTGTCACGTGGCTCAGAAGGATGTTGTCACAGGTGAGAAGGATGCTATCAGTGGGTGCTTTAATCCTACCCTTGACCCTTGGATGGATGAGAGAAGGATGTTAGTGATACTACTGTTCATATTATTCTCTTACAACCTTTCAAGCCAAACAAATCCTAAATTTTTTATTTACTCGAGAAAATCGTACCGACCACTAGCGCATGCCATGCACGTGAGGGAAGGTTATTATTAATTTTTTGATAGCGGTAATTAAATTAATTTTGGCAGAAAAAAGACCAAATTTTTGCGGTAATTAAATTAATTTTGGCTCGAAAAATTACTAAATTTTGGTGCCAAAAATATCTTGTTATATTAACTTCATTTATTTCTTTTTTTATTTCTTTTTTTCCTAGTTTGCTGCTTTTCTTTCCTATGTTATGTTATGTTGTGTTTATGTTGTTGGGTTAAGCATATTTCTCTCCCGTATTTCATTTATTTCTTTCTCTCCCTTACTCTTCTTCATTTATTTGCTTTGTAAATCTCTTCATTTATTCTCTCTTTGCTTTCTCTCTTTCTCTTTGCTTTTGAAAATCTTTATTTTCATGGATAAGATATGGATGCATTCTAAATCTCTTTATTAGTGGGGTTAATGTATTTCTTGAATTTGCATATCAAAATATTCAATCCATGGATGGGAAGATATCATATTCTTGTGTAAAATGTTTTAACACATTGAGATTTCCTACACATACAGTGCTTAATCATTTGTTACATTATGGGTTTCAACGTGGATACGATAAGTGGATATATCATGGAGAGAGTAACAGAGAGAGTGATGGAAAAGTGACAGAATCAACATTTGATGCATCTAATGTATCAAATGTACATGATAATCTGTTTCACCATGATATCTTTGGCATGTTACATGATGTATTCAGTGCATCTAAGGTGGATGATTTTATTTCAGATAAATTTCAAGAAATACTTCATAAAAACCAATATATCCAAAATCAAAATATTTTGTACTTACAACTATTGTGCATTTATATCATTTAAAGTGTTTGTCTAGATGGAGCAACAAATCTTTTTCATTACTGTTAGTATTTTTGGGAGAATTATTACCTGATATAACATCTTACCAAATAGTTGCCATGAAGTAAAGAAAACTATTTCATCTTTAGGGTTGACATATGAGAAAATACATGCTTATCCTAATGATTGTATGTTATACCGGAAACATAGAGCCAAAGATGAAGCATGTTATGTATGCGGTACTTCTAGATGGAAATCAAATACAGATAAAGTTGATGAAGGATGTCAAGAAATTAATAAAAAAAAGGCTGCTAAAATATTGAGATGGTTTCCTTTGATTCCTAGATTGCAAAGACTATTTACATGTCGAGAAACAGATTCTTTGATGAGATGGCATCATGATAAGAGAACAAAGGATGAACATTTAAGATACCCAGTAGATTCTCTTGCATGGAAGGAGTTTGATTCTCTATACCCTAACTTCTCTTCTGATCCAAGAAATATTCGATTAGGGTTAGCAGCAGATAATTTCAATCCTTTTAAAACCATGAATGTTTCACATAGTACTTGGCCAGTGATCATGATACCATATAATTTGCCTCCTTGGTTGTGCATGAAATCTACCAACTTCATACTCACATTACTTATTCCCGGTCCTAAAAGTCCTGGGGATAAGATAGATGTGTACATGGAACCATTGGTGGAAGAACTGAAAGAATTATGGAATGAAGGAGTAGATGCTTATGATTGTTCAGTTGGTGAAACATTTAAAATGCATGCAGCACTTTTATGGACTATTAATGATTTTCCTGCATATGCTAATTTGTCTGGGTTGAGTATTAAAGGTAGATTTGCATGCCGAATATGTGGATATGATACATGTTCTCAATGGTTATCTCATGGCCGGAAGTATTGTTATATGGGACATCGAAGATGGTTAGAGTCAACTAATCCATTCAGGTATGATAAACATTCTTTTGATGGGACACAAGAATTCAAAGTTGCTCCTAAAGAATGATCCAGATCTGATGTATTGTGAGAATTAGATGACTTTGATTTAACAAGTACCAATGACATGCCTGGATGGAAAAAAAGAGCATATTGTTTCATTTACCTTATTGGAAAAATGTTTTAATTAGACATAACATTGACATGATGCACACAGAAAAAAATTGTTTTGATGTAATTGTTGGTACAATTTTGGGCCAAGAAGGAAGGTCTAAGGACAATTATAAGGCCAAACTTGATCTTGAGGAGATAGGAATAAGAAAGGATTTACATGTATGTAGATCAAACTCTACAAACATATTGTTGCCTAAAGCATGTTACAAAATGACCTTGCAGGAGAAAGATGCATTTCTTAAGGTTTTAAAAGAGTTAAAACTTCCTGATGAGTGTTCTACTAATATTTCCAGATGTGTTCAATTGAAGCAGTGGAAGTTAATAGGTCTAAAGAGTTATGACTGTCACATTTTATTGCAAGAATTTATTCCTATAGCAATTTGTGGATCACTCCCCGAGAATGTTACCTCTGTTATCATCAAAATTTGAAATATTTTTAAATGTCTTTGCTCTAGAGTCCTTGACCCACGAGAACTTGAGCAATTAAAGGCATTAGTTCCACAAATTATGTGCGAGCTTGAAAAGATTTTCCCTTCCTCATTTTTTACCAGCATGATACACTTGATGGTGCACTTGACAACTGAAACAAGAATTGGTGGACTAGTCACATATAAGTGGATGTATCCCATTGAAAGGTTTGTTTTATTTTTTAACTTATTTAGCTCATTTCATTGAACCTACACATTTAAAATTCATACAATATAAGTATTTAATTTAATATAATATATGTATATGTATGCAGATACTTATTTCAACTCAAATCCTATGTACGTAATAGAGCACGACCTGAAGGCTCTATCGTAGAAGGATATATAGCAAATGAGTGTTTGCTATTTTGTTCAAGATATTTAGATGGGGTTGAAACTAGGTTTAATCGTGCATTGCGGAATGATGATAATCATATTGTGTTTGGTGAAGATGACTCCACTTTAACAACAATCGGAAGGCCTTTGGGAGTAAGAACACGTTCATATGTTCAAAGACAAAAAAGAAAAAGAATATGTCGAATTCGTCTCGACGACAAGTCATCGGAGCAATGTCATAGATACATAGTATTTAATAGTGACTCAATTGCTTCCTTTAGAGTGTAAGTATATATTTTCATATATATATATATATTTATAATATTTAAACTCTAATATCATATATATATTATATATGAAGGGAACATATGCAACATCTTTGAAGAATAAATCGTAGGAAGAAGTTAAACACTTTCCAAATGGACAAACTTCATAGTAAAGAGTTTACTATTTGGTTTAGTCATCGTGTAAGTATATCATTTTTTAATATTATTAATTTCTTATCTTTATATAATTACTTAATCTTTTAAGATTTCTTTTGTAGGTTACCAATCCAAAATATGCCAGAGAGATTATAGATGAAATTAAATGGATATCTCGTGGACCAGATCCATTCATTAGAAATTACAGTGGCTATCTAATTAATGGATATCGATTTCATGTAAAAGATCACGAGAAATACCTTCAAACTCAGAATTTAGGAGTTGTGGTAGCAGTTGATGATATTAGTTATGCAAGTGCGAACGATAAAAGGCCAATTGAAGGTAAAGTTAATTATTATGGCATCTTAAGAGAAATCATTCAAGTAAACTATAATGGAATGTATACATTTGTATTATTTCGGTGTGATTGGGTCGACCTACAACGAGGATGCAAGAAGGACAGATTTGGTTTAACTCTTGTCAATTTTTTCTATCTCAATCATACCGGCACTGATTTCCTGGATGATTCTTATGTTTTGGCATTCCAAGCAAAGAAAGTGTTTTATGTGGCTGAAGAAAAACATAAAGGATGGCTTGTTGTAAAACATGTCAAAGTTTGAGATGAATCTGATATGGGTGATGAATTGACAATTCATAATTTCAATTCAGAAACTAGTCCTCAACTAATCAGACGTGGGTTTGAACTAATGTTGATGAAGATGAAGGAAATATATCAATGGCGATAAATGACGATGATGATGATGTTGATAGAGTAGGATGGGATGCATATGTATAGGAAATGTAATTTTGTTTATATATTATCCAATCATTCTCTATTTTTATATTTTTTTCCTTTAATTTATTTGGTGCACTTAGATATAATAATTGGTGTAATATTTTATCCTTAATTACGTTTACTAAAACAAATACTAAAAATTACATTGCATATTGCATATGATTATCAAAATTTAAAGGTAGTAAGTAGAGTTTTCGATAATTTACAATTTAGGTAGTAAGCAGATAGTAATAATAATATGGTAGAGTTTTTTAAAATTTATTATTAGTAGTAATAATATAGTAATATTGTAATAATATAGTAGAGTTTTTGAAAATTTATAAGTTAGTTAGTAAGCAGGTAGTAAGTAGGTAGTAAATAGGTAGTAAGTAATAATAATGTGGCAGGGGCTTGCATGGGCTGGCGCCTGCGCTGGCATTGCTGGGCGCATGTACTAGCATTGCCGGGTGCCCACGTTGGAGTTGCATGTGTGCGGTGGCATGCATGGGGGGGCGCCCGTGCTGGCATGACCAGGCGCCCGTCTTAGCCCACACATGCCATGTCTCTCTGCTTTTTTTATTATATTAAATTTTTTATATATGGATTATATCAAAATTTTCAAATTATGTAGAATAATGATATATTTAATATTATTAATTTAAATAATGTAATGATATAAATTTAGGGTTATTATTTATTGAAATGTAATATTTAGGATAAGAACAAATGTTACAAACAATACAGAAAATTAAATTGTTGATGATGTAATAATAAAAAAATAAAATAAAATTTACAAAAAACAGAAAAAATAGAGGTTCTAAAAATTTATTTAATCCCTAAATCAAATATATAATAAATCATTCTCCATAAACATCTTTCCCTCCCATCTTTCCCTCCAAAACTTATAAGTTCTTTCCCTCCATCTTTCCCTCCAAAACTTATAAGTTCTTTTCCTCCATCTTTCCCTTCAAAATTTATAAGTTAGGTAGTAAGTAGTAAGTAGGTAATAAGTAATAATAATATCGCACCCTTGCATGCATGGATGCGCCTACACTGGTGCCCGCCCTGGCATTGCCAGGCGCCCGTGTAGGAGGTTACATGGGTGCAGTGGCATGCGTGGGTGGGAGCCCGTCCTGGCATAGCTGGGCACCGGTGTCGGCCCACACATTCTATGTCAATACTTTTTTTTATATAAAAATTTTTACATAATTATATCAAAAATTTTAAATATGAATTATGTAGAATAATGATATATTTAATATTATTAATTTAAATAAGATAATGATATAAATTTAGGGTTATTATTTATTGTAATGTAATATTTAGGATAAGAATGTAGTAACAAAAACAAAAATATTGTAACAAAAACAAAGGCACAACAGAAAATGAAATTACTGATGATGTAATAATAAAAAGATAAAATTTAACTTAGAAAAAAGTGAGAAAAAATAGTGGGTTCTAAAATTTATTTGAGCGCCTAAATCAAATATATAATATATCATTCTCCACAAACTCTCTTTCCCTCCAAAACCTCTCTCCTCCCTCAAATCTTAAATTTTGTAACTTAAAACCATAATCATTTTTCAAATTCTCAAATCTTTCGACTTAACCAAAATCTTATTTCAAACTTTCCTTAACTCAACATGGGAAGAACTAAACGAAGGATGAGTATTGTTGCTAGTCATGAAGAATCACAGCCATCCGAAGATCAACTTCACTCTGAAGAAGCCCAAGATGATACGCCAGGTTTGATTTGGTTTGGTTTAAAAACATATCATTGAGATAAGTATCAATTTCTAATTTTTTTTAGCAGTTCTCAAGAAGAAATGTAGAGACCCAACACGTTGTCAAGATGTTTGGGATTTAGAAAAAGGAAAACGGATGGTGGTTGAAATGAATGAATTAAATCAACCGATAGGAATTGATGATACGATCTTTACTAGATTTCTTGGTTCTATAGTCAGAGTCCACTCGATTGCTCCCATAAATTATAGGACTTGGCGTGATATGCCAATAGACTATAAATAAGACATGTGGAAAATTATAGAGGTATCTACTAAATTGTACATTCATATAAATGGAAATTAATCCATCTAATTTTATTTCTTTCATTTTGAATTTTGTACATTCACATAAATTGGAAATTAATCCATCTAATTTTATTTCTTTCATTTTGAATTATAGTCCAAGATTACTTTCAAACCACTCAGAGATGATACCAAAAAATGGATTATTGGAAATTTGTGTGAGAAATGGAAGAGTTTTAAAAATAGCCTGAAATCAAAGTGGTTTGATGATTCACTTGGAGTAGATGAAAATATCAAAAGAATGGAAGATGAAAGGGTTGATCCAAATCAGTACAAGGATCTTGTTATTTTCTGGCTAAGTGATAAAGGGAAGGTAAAAAATAAATAATTTTTCTTACTCATTCATTTGTACTCTCGTAAAAAATAAATAATTTCTCTTACTATTAATTGAATACATTTAATTCTAGTACTTTGTATTAGGAAATTTGTAAAAGAAATTCAAAATATCGTGCAAAGTTGACGAATCCACATTGCTTAGGATCTAAGTCATTTACCAAACTCATTGATGAGAAGGTATAAACAACTCATATTTTATTTTACTTATAATTAATTTTACTGTAAAATATTTTACATACTTGGAATCATATTTTATTATTACAGACAACACAACATGAGACGAAACCTTGTAGAGCAGAACTTTATATTACAAGTAGAACCCAATTGGATGGTAGTTTAGTCTCTACGAAAGCATCATAAGTTGTGGTATGGATGATTATTTTTATGTAGTTCTTGATTTATGGACATTCATGTTTCATTTATTTACTTTATAGGAAATGATGAAAAGTCAAATGGAGTCTGTCGAGAGAGAAGAAGGCAAAGTAGAAAGTTCAAATTTATCTCAGAAAAGTGATATTGTGTCAAAGGTTAAAGGTCCTGATTTGCGGGGTAGAATCAGATCTGTAGGAAAAGTTATAAGTGCATTTGTACATTCAACGAGAGCTGACAAAGAAGATATAACTAATATGATGCAACAATTAATGGAACAAAATCATAATCTTACTAATTTGTTAAGTAATATTCTTCTTCATGTTGCTATGAATGTTGGAAGTGGGCATAAAGATGAATTGATGAATATTGTTAATGAAGCAAGGGTTATTGCAAGTGTTCGGGTATGTAATTTCTCTATTTCTACTTCGGCACAATCTTATTAATTTCACTTTTACATTTCAAAAATAATTTAAATTATTTGTCTTTTAGCTTCCTTCAATACCAGATGCTAGGAGTGCACTTAAAAACCAACAATCATCATCACCGCCCGACTCTGTCCCAAAAGGTAATATTTATTTCACTACTTATTTTTATTTTATTTTTAACATAGTAATATTTTTATTTATAACCATTTTTATACCATTATATTATATTCATCTGACTCTACTTTTTTTTATGAATGAATAGATTGAATGAAAGTGGATTGAATGAAGGTGGACTTTGCCGATAATCTTTTGATAATTGAAGTGAAGAATCTCTCAGAAGAAGATATATGAATTGTGGGTGTGTGATATGTAATCTTTTTGTTTTTTATTCTATTGTATCAATCATTTTCCAATATTATAATATTTTACTATTTTCTTTATTTTCAAGTTTTTACTTATATTTCCTTATACTTATACTAACCATCCACAAAACTTATAACATTTACTCACATAAGAAGATATGTATAGTAACCGACTATAGTGACTAGTAAGTGACTGGTAAGTGACTAGTAAGTGACGATAGTAGTAACCGAAAAGTAAGTAACTGGTAAGTGATGATAGTAATAACCAAGAAGTAAGTAACTAGTAAGTGAGTAGTAAGTGATGATAGTAGTAACTATAGTGACGATAAAGTACTAATATTTCTTAACATTTGTACAACTTAAGTGATAATATTTCCAAGCAGTATGATATATGTCTAGCAGTAACATATTCGACATAGGTACTAATATGGTAACCGATAATAAAAATAGTAAGTTTTCTCAACACATTTTAAACCGATGATAAAATACTAAATGTACCAACAGTTCTAACCGTTACTATAAACATATGACATACTCCAACGGTTATGAAAAATGTTAAAATATACCTATCCCGACTGGTATATTACCGACTAAATCCCTATCCGTTAGAGAAGGTTTTGCCGACGGTTTTTGTATATTTAGGAGACGGTTTTAGTCCGTCAACAAAACTCACTTGTTTTGTAGTGTAGAATCTCTGGAGGCTAACATGAGGCTCATAATGTGATAGCGTAACATAGCTCTCAGGGAGTGCGAGAGACTAAAGGCTAAAGTGAGAAAGGGCAAAGCCAAGCTACAAGAGTTGAGAAGTCTCCTGTTGAGTTGGAGGAGAGAATAATGAGTTGGGAGACAAAATTGTAAAGGACAAGGAGAAGCATGACCGTGTTAGGTAGGAGCTTTCTGAGAGGCTATGGCAGGTTGAAGCAGTACTCTGCCAGGTAGGATCGAGGTCCCTACGATTACTAGCACTGGTTTTAGAGAATTTGGCTAGAGCCTTGTGGTGGCTTCTAGTGGATTAGTCGATGGAAGTTCACATGTTACAACCCCGAGTGCTAATTTCAAACTCTTCCAACAGACAGTTGTTCCTCCTCCTCCACCCCCTTCTTCATGACTTCTATCTATCATTGTATTCTTGTTCTTTGGTTGACTTCTCATTATGTATCTTTACCCTTAGATTTGATATGAGCTTTGTTGTTCGGTTGTAATTCCACATCGAGTTGAATAGAATAGGAGTTTTCCTCTAGATTTTCTCCTTCCTTTTAACTATTTCGATCATGTAAGGAATAAAGTAACTCAATTGATGCTCTGCTTATGACACCATGATAGCCAAGAGGGTATGCATAACTCACAAGACATAGTATTGTAAGAATAAGAATTAAATCCTTTCTTTACGCTTAAGCTCACGTAGGGCATGATGTTGAGAGAATTGCCATTAACACTTAGAATCGAGGAAACATTTACATAGGGTGTATAACTGAGAGCATATCCAAAAAATATCTTGCATGTACTGTGGAGTTAAGAGATTGAGTCATAGGATCAAACAAGTAGTATAGAATGTTCGAGAAAGCGAGCGTGAAATCTATGAGTGATGTAGAGTCCGGAGATTGGGTATAAAATCCATATGAGACCGAGAGCCGAGATATCCATGGGTGTGGAACCCATGTTGTTTCCAAAGATGGGATTTTTGTGGATCCAAAGAAGGTAGAGGTCATACGGAAGTAGAAATAGCCTAAAAATATCACTAAGGTGAGAAGTTTCCTCGGATTAGCAGGGTATTATCAGAGATTCATAAAAAAATTCTCGAAAATAGCAGCTCCAATGACTAATTTGACTCGAAAAGGAGTCAAATTCGAATGGGATAAAAAGTGTGACGCTAGTTTTCAAGAGCTTAAGCGAAGATTGACCTCTGCCCCTGTCATTGCTCTTCCTAGGTGGTGATTTTGTGGTATACAGTGACGCAAGCAAGCAAGGACTAGGGTGTGTGTTGATGCATGGTGATAGGGTGATTGCTTATACCTCTCGCCAACTAAACAAGCATGAAGTGAACTATCTTACTCATGACTTGGAGTTGGCTGCCATTGTCTTTGCTTTAAAGATTTGGCGACATTATTTATATTGGGTTACCTACAAGATCTATACCGACCACAAGAGTCTTATGTACTTACTCAAAAAGAGCTCAATTTGAGGCAACGAAAATGGTTAAAACTGATCAAAGACTATGATCTGGTAATTGATTATCACCCAGGAAAAGCGAATGTTGTCATAGCTACCTTAAGCTGCAAATCTTCATCTTCAGCATTCCAAGAGAGTTCCTACCTCTCTTGTCTAGTTAGATTTCGAGCATCTGGAGTTGAATTGGATAATGACGATTACGGTACATTATTAGCCAAGTTTGTGGTAAGGCCTACTTTCGTAGATCACATTCGGGAGTTTTAGGCTACCGATGATGAGTTAAAGGGCATAGTGGAAAAGATCCAGAAAGGGGAAGGTAGCGAATTCCAAATCTAGCAAGATGGACTTGTAACTTATGGGAGACGCATATGTGTTCCAAAGAGTGATGATCTCCTGAAAGCCATACTTGGAGAGACACATTTCTCGGCCTATGCTATGCATATGGGGAGTACCAAGATATACCGAACTATCAAGGAATCATATTGGTGGTCCGAATTGAAAGGAGAGATAGCTGAATTTGTTGCTAGATGTCTAGTGTGCAAACAAGTCAAAGCTAAACACCAGAAGCAAGCCGATGTCCTCCTACCACTGCCGATACCCGTATGGAAGTGGGAATATATTATTATGAATTTTGTTATAGGATTGCCGCGTACTCCAAGACGTCACGATGCCATTTGGGTGATTATGGACTGTCTCACCAAGTCAGCCCACTTCTTGCCGATTCAGAACACATATTCCTTGAAAAGATTAGCCAAATTATACATTGATGAGATCGTGAGGCTTCACATAGTTTTGGTATCCATTGTATCTGACTGTAATCCTCTACTTACTTCTAGATTTTGATCAAAGTTGCAAGAGTCCTTAGGGAAAGCTAAAATTTAGTACTGCGTTCCATCCTCAGACAGATGGACAATTGGAATGTACAATCCAGACTGTAGAGGACATATTGAGATCTTGGATTTCCAGGAAAGTTGGGACCGACACCTTTCATTGGTTGAATTCGCCTATAATAACAGCTATCAAGCTAGCATAGAGATGCCTCCTTATGAAGCTCTTTATGGAAGGAAGTGTCGGACTCCATTGTGTTGGGACGAGGTTGAAGAGAGAAATTCAAAAGTATAGAATTGATCGAGATCACTAAAGAAAAGGTGAAATTGATTCGGAAAATGATGAAAGCAGCTCAAAATCGGTAAAAGAGCTATGCTGACAAGAGGAGAAGACCCTTAGAGTTTGAAGTTGGGGATAGGGTATTTTTGAAAGTCTCTCCTTCGAAGGGTATTATTCGATTTCAGAAACGAAAATAGTTAAACCATCGATATATCAGACCATTCAAAATCATTGAAAGAATAGGGAAAGTGGCATATCGGCTAGAATTGCCGTCGAAGTTGCAAAGAATCCATGATGTGTTTCACGTTTCAATATTGAAGAAATATTTATCAGATCCTTCACATGTATTGAAAACTCCTCCGATAGAATTGAAAGAAGATTTGGGTTTCAAGGTACAACCGATGAAAATCATTGATCGACAGATCAAGCAGTTGAGAAGTAAATAAATCCCTATGGTCAAGATATTGTGGAGAAGCAATCAGTGCAAGAGGAAAATTGGGAGACCGAAGAGTTGATGCGAAAACAGCACCCCTAACTTTTTAATGTGTAATTTTCTTTTAAATTTAGAGAACGAAATTTCTTTTAGGGGGTTAAGTATTGTAACATCAAGGAAGAGAGAGAAAAAAAATTGAAAGTCAACAATAACTATCCCAAATTTCACTTTACTCTCTCTCCCTCTCTCTTTCGTCTCTCTCTGCCTCTCTCATTTGCTCTCTCCTTCCCCTCTCCAGAAATCATTCTCTCCCTCTTTATTTCTCTCATTCTCTCCAGCCTTCCGTCTCCCTTTTCTCAATCTCTCGATCATCTCTCTCTCCCTCTCTTCATTTCACCATTTTTTTCTCTTCCGCCTCTTACTACACCATCCATCTCATTCTCTTTCTCTTGTCCTCTCCTTAGCCAATCTCCTTTCACATCTCTCTCTTCCTATAGTTGTCGGAAGGGGTTGCCAAAAGACCGCATCTACCTGACGGTCACTAAAATTTCTCTCTCGGTTGGGTTCCATTGTTTGCAAACCCAACAACTCTGAATTCAAAGCTAAGGTAATTTCTTACTCAAAACCTTATATTTAGCTTCATTTATACTAGTTTGGGTTTAATGTTGAGATTTGTAGATGTTCGTAGAGAACCGAAAACCCTAACGTTGTAAAATATTTGGGTTTAGGGTTTTGATTCATGAAAATAATATGCTCAATGATCTGAATGTTGCCTGAATATTAAAAGTGTTGGAACAAAATGAAAGCCCTAAAAAAAATGTTTCCTGCAAACTGGACAGTTTGTACATGCTGTGATCTTTGTGCTACAACTCCTACTACACTACTCAAGATTGAATGGGGTTTATTTTTCTTGAAACTTGACTTCTAGAGTTTTAAAATGACATATGACTCAAAGGTTTTCATTGAGAATAGAATATTTGGTGAATTTTTGAAGTGGCATGAATTCTGCAGAAAATCTGCTCTGTGTCCTGTTCTGGATGTGAGTTTTGCTGCTGATTTGAGCTGCCTTCAGGTAGATTTAGGCTTAAGTCTGAACATAAAATAGTATAGCCATATCTTATCATTAATCGGAGACCTGAATCACTTAAATCTGATATGTGTGGTGAAAGTTATGACAGTTTTTCCGTGGCTACGCAGATAGGAATTTTTAATTCTGGACTATGATGTTCATGGATTTAGGTGCTTTGCTATGATTTGAATGGATTTAGGACATAAGTATCAAAGTTGTAGTTTTATGTCTAATTTTTAAGTAAAAATTGGAATTTTCATGATCCAAGAAGTGTAGGTCAAGGTACGACTATTTTTTTTTATAACATGTTGTGTCGGAAATTATTGGGAGGTTAGGAATTTGTGGTGTATTGAGAAGAACCACTTTGCTTTAGTATTGGTGTATGATTTAATGATTAATTTGTGACCAATGTCTTAGCTTAAGGTATTCGGAATTAAAGGAGAGGTTGGATTTTTTTCGATTTGGGAATTTGGAGTGATTACCCTCCCAAAAGGTGAGTAGATGGTTTGTTGTGTCTTAAATGAGTAAAATTGTTTCAATTCTTTTTATAAATAGCTTTAAATGTTTTTATATGATTTTGTATAAATTTTTGTGATTGTGGGATGTCCTAAAATGAGAATTGAACTATATATGCATCTATATCATCTGTAAATGAACTTGTGCCATGCTAAATTTGAAATTTGCGTTCATGATTGTGATATGTGATTTGGAAATCTGATTTTTGAGTTATGGTACATTGAATGAGGATTGGATATTGTGAAATGATGGTGCATGAGATAAATGGTTATAGTTATTCCCTCCATGGAGCGACCCGACGGGGTGACGTGGTTGGGGTGGATGAGCGGGGGAGGTAGACGTGGCTCCCTCTGCCGAAGTCGTACTATATCTAGAAACACCCTGGTGAGGTACGAGTCAACGCCAAGGATGGGGGAACTAGTGTTACATAACAAATGGATTAAAAATCCCTTGGCGGGCTTTCGTCCGAGTTCGACCAAACCTAAGATGGGAGTGATTTCTTAAGGAGACCCCATGATTTTCGAAAGTCTAAAACTATGGATGCATGTTTATTTGAATTATTCTGATTTGTTAAAACTATTTTTATATCCAAAGAGTCGATTATGAAATATGCTCTAACTTTCTCACATTCATCCCTCATTTATTGACACAATTATACTATTGCACTCCACTCACTGAGTATTTATAGTACTCATCCCTCTCTTTCACATTTTTCAGAGGAAATTTAGGTGGGAGATATCGATTTGGAACCAGTGGAAGACATTATTTTGCTAAAATTATATAGGTATTGATGGTGCAGGTTTTATTTTTTGATTGATGTAGCATAACCCATGGAATGAGATAATTGTAATATTCTTTCAATTTAAATTTGATTGATACTTGTCATATCTCTTGGGGCAAATATTGATGGAATCCATACTTGATTGTTATAGAACTTGTTTCATTTTGTTTTAAAACTTTGCTTCTGAAAAATTTATTGTTATGTTCGGACATTTGGACTTTACTTGTGAATTTTGAAATATCTGGAGTTCGAGGAAATTTTATTAAGATTTCTTTGATCGGCCGAGATGGCTTTATGCATGTATTTGATTTTGATTGGCTGGGATGACCTCATGCATACTTGATGTGATAAAATGGACCGGGATGGTCCTTTGAATGTTGTTTAGTTGTTTTTAAAAACATGTTGAACAGGTGGAAATGCCTTGCGTTGTCCCGGTATATGGGGAGACCCTGCCCGTATGTCGAGATAATGCGGCGGTTGTTGCGTACTCGACTCACGGGTCGAGGCGTGATAGTATTCTTCTTCTTTGGTTTACTTTTCATTATGTATCTTTACCCCTAGATTTGATATGAGCCTTGTTGCTCGGTTGTAATTCCACATCGAGGTGAATAGGATAGAAGTTTTCCTCTAGATTTTCTCCTTCCTTTTAACTATTTCGATCATGTAAGGAATAAAGTAACTCAATTGTTGCTCTGCTTATGACACCATGATAGCCAAGAGGGTATGCGTAACTCACAAGACATAGTATTGTAAGAACAAGAATTAGATCCTTTCTTTACGCTTAAGCTCGCGTAGGGTATGATGCTGAGAGAATTCCCAATAACACTTAGAATCGAGAAAACATTTGCATAGGGCGTATAACTGAGAGCATATCCAAAAAATATCTTGCATGTGCTGTGGAGTTAAGAGATTGAGTCATAGGATCAAACAAGTCATATAGAATGTCCGAGAAAATGAGTGTGAAATCTATGAGTGACGTAGAGTCCAGAGATTGGGAATAGAATCCATATGAGGCCAAGAGCCGAGAGATCAATGGGTGTGGAACCCATGTTGTAGCATAGGGCCGAGAAATCGATAAGTGTGGAACTCATGTTATGGCGTGGTGCCGAGAGATTGATGGGTGCGTAACCTATGTTGCGGCATGGGGTCAAGAGATTGGTGGGTGTGGAACCCTTGTTGCGGCACAGAGCGAGAGATTGATGGGTCCGTAAGGGAAAGACCATGGTAGACGCACTATTTATGGGCACAAGGGTCTTAATTTTCACTATTGATCAAAGAATTCAAAAGAGATGAGTAGAGTATATAAAAACTAAAATATTATTATGGTAAGAATCCAAAATTGAAATAGAGACATGAAAGAGTCAACATAGTAGTGATAGGTAGTGAGCAAAAGGTACTAAACTGAGGCCTTTGAAGGGTTTGAGTTACAGTCGAGTGCTTCAATGTCAAGGCGTGTGCTGAACTTTATCTTTATATGTTTGGTGCTCGGTAATTTTTCTAGATTATGTAGGCTAGGCTGACCTAGGATAACATTGTAGTGAAATGTTAACTTGACTACATTGAATGTAACTGTGGCTGTGGCATGATTCAGTAGTATCCCCACAGTCACCGGAAGAAAGACGGTACTTTCAGAATATATCTACTTGCTCTAGAGTCCTTTCAGGAGTCTAGCATGGGGCCGAAAGTCAGCATGATTGAGGCCCATTTGTCTAAATGCATCCCAATAGAGGAAATCACAACCCACTTCTTGGTCGACGAACATCCTCTTGATAGTATATCAGCCTACTTCAGTAGTGACGATTAAAGGTCATGTCGTCAGGGATCAGTCATCACTAGTTTGTCATCATCAAAGCCAATCAATGGCCTTTTTTGTTTTTGCTCCCTTTCAGTCCAAGTTGCAAGAACTTCTTTGGAGACAAGCATCTCTATTTTTGAAATATTGAAGTAACCGCTTATTCTGATATTGATGAGTTGTATGGAGAAGGGTCTCCTCTGCATATCTAAAAGATGACTCTTTCGGGCTAGTTCCAAATGACCCCTGAACTGGTAGCTCGATGGGCTCTATATGATTTGCCTCTAAGTGGCCCTGTTCTCTCGGTCGTTGTGGGACATTTACATCTTATCAGGTGTCGACGAATCTTTGTAGCTCTCCCTCCCTAACCAAGGCTTTAAGTTCATCCTTCAGCCTTTGGCACTCATCCATCGCATGGCTGAATTCTCGATGAAAATTTCAGTATCGAGTTTTATCCTTCTTGGAATCATCCCCCCTAGTGGGAGGAGGCGAATTAATGTAAGGTTTGTTCCTGAACTACAGAAGTATTTGGCTAGGAGTATTGTTTAAAGGTGTATGGTTAGTGAAACTATAAGGGGTGTCCTACTAGAATCCTCTTTGGTGAAGGCTGTGTGACGTAGGCCAAGCGCACTTGTTTGTCTCTTATTGGCTTCGGTGCTTATCGAATGCCTCGGTTTATTCAGCAGCAATATACCTTTTTGCCTAAGCATAAAATTCTTGTGTAGTGGACGGAGGATTCTTAGTGATCGAGATCTTCATTCCCAAAGGCCTCAGTTCTGCAAACAGTGGCTTTAAGGCGATTGAGTGATCTAATCCAAAAACTTTCATCATCTCAAACTTGAACTTGTCAAGGAAGTCCTTGAGGGCTCATTATCTCTTTGTCGGGGGATAAAAGGGAGTTACATTGTCTAAATTGGGAGAAATTCTTGATGCGGGTGGCGGGAGCGAACTAAAATACGCCAAGGCATTTTCCTTCAAGTTCGTGGGGAAATGTTTGCACATGACCGTATCTAACATGTCTTTCGAAATCATGACAATAACAAAGGGTGGCGCCTTGTTCGAAGATTCGATAGTGCCGTTGTACATCTCCATAGGGAGAAAGAGGATGTTCTGAGGCATCAGCTCAAAGACAATCTTGGATGTAATGGATGAGGCCGTCTCCTCTTATGTTGGCCTGGTTAAGCTCAACGGAAACGAGTTCTTCAACTTGCATTTTCAAATCCTTCGATTCCAGTAAGGAGGTTACAGAGGGCTCTGGGCATCTGCAGGGCCGGAGCCTGTGTAGATGTGAGTGTTCTGACGTGTTGGAGGAGGATGAAGTTTCTTGCCAGAGAGTGCGATTGATCTCTTACAGTTGCTTACTCATACCCTGTATTTGGGACTCTAATTTTTCCATTTGGGCATGACTGATCCGATAGGGAGAAATTGGAACATGGGATGGATCAGGGCAGGCTTGAGATGAAGCCGCTAGAAGTTGATAGTTTTCTTGCAAGTGTGGCTTGGGATGGTACTATGTATGGATGACTGAAATACTCGGCAGAACAGCCAGAGGTGCCTATGGTGGGGGATCAAAGGAGTGGGACGTCTGCCCTCCCATCTTTGATGTTATCTTGGATGTGTTATCTCTATTTCATTTATTCGGGCGGCATGGTGGCATTGGGGTGTGAGGGAGATTGAAATAAGGTGTGAACTTCTTTGAGCTAATTAGTCAGTTGTTCTCACTGATGGCGCTAATTTGTTTAAGTCAAATTTGATTCTACATATAAACTGCTCTTTTGGCTCGAATAAGGAACTAGGGATATCGAATCCATTGGGCTTTCTTTGATGAGAGAACTTACAAAAACCCATCGGAGGTGGTTTTGGTAGAGAAAGCTTTGATATTCTAGTTAGAAAGAGCAGAAAAAGGGAATGAAAGACTAAAAGAGTCTCTACCTTGTGTAGTCTCTGTGTGTTATATGTGGAGTAGAGAGTTGTGAATGCGTACATGGTCAGTTGTCTTTGCAATGAATATATAATATCCTATGTATAGAAAGGTATAGAAATCCTACTTATTTTGTAAAGAGATCGTTTGAGATTTTCAGAGATTGCAGAAATTATAGTCGTAGACTTTCTATAGATTCGGAATCTTCTGAGATAGAAAAGTTTCAGTTGCTGTTGTGGAGATTTAGGAAAGTCCGAATTGCTAAGGGACTTACTTTCTTATTGGATGAGATCATAATAGATTTGTATTAGATCAAAAAATATTTAAATTTGTTAAAAATTTCTTTTCTTATCATGACTTAGACCAATTGCATAATAGAAATTATTTCTATTATGATCAAAGGGACCAAGAGGTCGGAAGGTCGAGAGATCGAAGAATCAAGTAAACAAAATGTACCGAAAGAGATGGACTAGGTAGAGTGTGGAGTACCAAGAGATAGTGACCAGGTAGAGTGTTGGGAGATGAAAGGTACCAATTTGAAGGTTTTATTTAACGGTGGCATAGAGAAGTACACGAGGGTCTCCAATCGAGAAAGCATTTCACCAAGAGCATTGGATAGGGAGAGAGGGATTTCAACTGAATAGAAGCCGAGAGTGTTGGAGTATTTACTGAGAGACTGCTTAGTTAATTATGGGCTTTAGAATTATAAATCTGTTGGACCATATATCGTAAAAATTATTTAAATATTTAATGTGCATATGAATGATAAAAAGGGCATTACCCTTCTATCATTTCTCCATCTATACTTTTCTCCCACTAACATTTTCCTTCTAATTTTTTTACCTTATATACTAAATATTACCTAAATGCATCCTATCTATTTGGTAAGGCAATACATAATAATATTTAACAACTGGATCCCACAATGATGTTTTCGCAAACCTGGTAAATTTAGTATTTCGCTTATGAAAAAGCCAAAACCACATCGTCCTCTACCATCTACACGTGTGATCTACTGCTGGTTGTCTGTCATGGAAAGAGTTTGGTTGTTGGCTTGTGTGTGAGCGTCAGCCATTGTTCTGTTCGTACTGCCAAAACTTGGGGCGTATGGCTTGGGTTGCACTTGGCTCGAAGTCTGGGCATTAATAAGCTTGTGGTGTAAATGGATTCTGAGCTTCTGGTCATTCTTTTGAATAAGAGGATTGAGTCTTTAACTCTTTAGTCCCAACCTTATTAAGGCTTGCTGGGATTTGATTAAAGGGGATTGGGATTGTATGCGTTAAGATACAAAATAATTAGTAATAACACCTTCCATTGATGTTTGTTATAAAAAACATAAGGGCCTGGTGTGGTAGATAAGTGGGTTGATTGGCTGGCCTTTGTGGCTCAGGCTCACTGCTTCCATCTGGTGTTTTTGTGCTTCATTCTCCGCCCGTTAATCTTCATTTTCTGCTTTGGAATGAAATATGCTTGGCCGGGGTTTTCCTATGGGTGGAATAAGTTCCTAAGCTTTGGACTTTAAGTTTGTCTTCTGTTTCGCCGGGCTTGAGGCCCACCACTTGAGGAAAGAAGGGGACTTCAAGAATCAAATTCTGAAACTTTACCAATGAAAAGCAGTGATAAGCCGAAAAATGGCCCACCATCTGATCTCTGCAAAAGGCATGAACCGACCAAATTCTTTATTTATTTATTTATTTTTCATAGGCGAACTATAGATGTCCAGAGGAAGGGATAGTACTAATTGAGTTACTGCCCGAGACCAACCAAATTCAAAATACACTGAATGTTCCTTATCCATAACTAGTGGTCATTATTTATTCAATTTCTTCATGGGCTGCAACCACCCAACTACATTGGTCGAGGCCAAAATTTGCCCATAATTTCTCTGCACCACTTTCGACGTTTTATTTAATTACATCCATTATGTATGCAACTTAATTTGTTTCCCAAACTTTTACCAATAAAAAATTATAATTTTCAAGAAAATAGACCACCCCACTTGGAATTAATGCACTGAAGATATGCGACTCATGTCCCACAAATCAGAGGCAGGTCAAATGCTCTCTCACTAAAGCATTCAATCCACACAAGTCAGCTATTGTTGGCTGATGCAAATGTGTGACTTTGTTTATTATAATATTCAAGATTTGGACGGCCAAGATTTTTTCAGTGATTATAATGTTAAATCTAGCCAGTCATTGGCAGGTCGTACTTGATTTAAAAAATGGGTAGAGTCTAATTTATGCATGGGTGATGGCAAACAAGTTCTGTTTGGTAGCCCCAACATGTGCATTTAGTTTTTATTTTTCTTTGGAGGATAGTTGTTGGACCAAAACATGCCTCCCAAAATTCAATGCAATTGAAAGAGAAAGGATGAGATGGGCATCTCCATGGCTATAAAGAACAAAGAGAAAACTTAAAAATCAAGTTCAATGTACACTCATCCCCCTATATTATAAAAATCCAAACAAAAGAAGCTTCTTAAGTTCTTCTTTTTCCTACATTTCCAAAATTTTAGAATTCAATATTATGATCATTCATTTTTATAAAATATTATCAAACTTGAAAGCTTGGTCTGTCATTACAACTAGCAGGATACATGTCTAATTTACTTGTGATTTGTTCAAACCTATCCGATAAAAAGAATCTTTGATACAATTTTGATTTCTTCAAAATCTCAACATCGGCTGAGAAAATAGCCTTCACGGGTCTGTGATCGGATAATTTTGATTCACCTCTGCTGTATTCTTGTTGCTTCATTCCATTCCCATGCCAGATAATTCGATCGCACCACGCAGGAGCACGCCTTTTTTCTCCTTGAACACTCCCATAATATACATCAGAGTTTGGGCAATACTTGTAAGTTGGAGCAAATTTGATTATGCTTTCATGCCAACCATCAAATACTTGTCCTTCTATGAGCTCCATCCTTAGCTATTATTTTCAAAATCAAAAAAATAGGTTCCCACCTCAAACAAATTTTTTTCATTTTCCTTAAATAATTAATATATTATTTTTTATGGTAATATATACCTGATCATATTCTAACAAAGTTTTCCACTCTCTGTCCACCAATAATCTTGTTTTGGCCTCTGGTAGTGAGATCCGGTAATTCAAGTCCCCAAGCAAAACTACGTGACTGCGAGTATGTCCTTAATATGTCACAACATGCATATATCAAATTCTACAATGGTAATTAAAAAGATATATATATATATATATATATATATATATATATATGCTTAAAAGGTAATTATTTAACTTTGTTAAACAAAAATAGATAGTTTTGCCTCCTATGGGAATCAACCCTTTTAGGTAGTTTAGCTACCATTTTTTATGCTCCTGGCCCACCAGTTTTGTTGTTGTTTCTGTAACAACATCAAGTCATGAAAATATTAAAAATGGGCGGAAGGGGTCAAATTGTATTATCTATCGAAAACAACTATATGGTTCATTTGAAATCGTCCAACAATGGTAATTAATTATGTGTAGGTATGCCTTATTTGCATGATAGTTAAAACTATTAGCCAACACACTTAACATTGTTTATGGGAATTAACATATATACATATATATTTCATATATAATGAATTGTTTTTGGACAATTATACTGAATTATGATAAAGTTTTACGTACTCGTGATCAAGGATTTTTGGAGGCAAATCAAAGGAAGGGCCTCTAGGAAAGGTGGTTCTTGACAAAATTTCCATGGCATTGGAGTTTCTCAGTCTCTCATCTCCTTCTCTACTCCCAGAAGCTAGATGACTGCATACAAAGCAGAAGCTTGTTTCATGTAACTGAAATCTAACTGATACCGAACCCTGCAAAAATTATAATTTTTTTTAAAACCCACATAGAAAAATGTAAGATATATCATAAATTTTCAACAGGATCCATTCATAAATCAATATCTCCTCAAACAAATAATTGTTTTCAAAGATATAGTATAATATGGTACATTATAAATATGATAAAAAAAATTACCTTGTTTCCAAGACAAGCCATTACACCACAACCAACACATGAAGTGCTCGGATGGCGAATATGGGGATGTAGTTCATTTCTAATCCAAACTGATATGAAAATTCCAACCATTTGCTTGCTAATGATGCACTTGAAATCCCTCACATTGCTGCTTCCGATCGACTTGCAGTTTTTTATAGTTTTAGCTTTCATGTCTTTTTGGTTCTTGTTTAGAGCTCCCCTTATTATAGAATTCCATCTCGTTGTGATCTCGCTGTTCTCAAAACCGAGAACATTTGATGCACTTAGAGGCACAACTTCTTGAAATCTTTTCATGCAAGGGGAGAAAAAGAAAAAGAAAAAAGTACAAAAAATATATATGGTTAATTTTTCACACTAGAGTTTTCGGTAAGGAGAAAAAGGAATTCGGAAATTACCCAAGAACATAGATATCACATGAGGTGCCATTAATGTCCACCCAATCCTCTATATTTAGATCTTCAGGTGGAGGTAAGCCGCCAACATTCCACGTGCTAACAAAAACTCTTTATCAACAAAATTATGTACCAAAACAATCAGGAAAATTAAACAATATATATGTGTGTGTGTGTGTGTGTGTGTAAAGATACAGATATACATATTTGGGTTGGGTGAACGGAAATCTTACTTATGGTGATGTACGTCCTTGTGATGCGTGGAGGTGGTTTCTGTTATTGAGGATTTTTTATGAAGCAATTCCTCCGGAATGTCATGCAATGCTTTCGTTGGAAAATCCGCAACAAAATTGTTGCTTCCCAGTCTTTTTCTCAGGAATTTATTTGCTATTAATCTAGGCCACATGACCTTCAAACACAAGACAAAGTATTAGTACAACTGAAACGAGAGAGAGAGAGAGAGAGAGAGAGAGAGAGAGAGAGAGAGAGATTTACTTCTCTCCCGTTTCCAGCTATGGTTATGGTTGAGGAGTTCTGAAGGGAACATTCAAGAAGTTTTGGATGGAGAGTGCCGCCACACATAAAAATGAGATGGACGGGGTAGTTTTGAAATTATGAATTTCTTGACAAGTTGCAGAAGAAGAAGTCTAGAAGTGACGTAGGTGATGATGCGGAGACTGCGGTTAATTTTATGTTACTAAATTATATGTGACACGGTGAAAATCACAGTTAAAATGAATGTGATGTATTAATAAAGCCTTAGGCATTATGAGGTTGACATAGATTTTTAGATATATGTTATTGGTATATAGCTGATGGCATGGAAGATGAACCTGTTAGGAGGCGAAGGTTTTTCCCATTGTTATAAAGAGGAGAGAGTAATTCAAACAATGAGTTGGATAACAAACAATATATGAGAATTGGGAAAGTTCCCATTTTAGCTTAATCTGCCCTATATAAAGTAGAGCTTGGATATAATGCCCAATTCTAAAACCTGGACCTTATTTTGATTAAAAGTTCATGTAATTTTGGTCTGACAATTGTCATGTCCTCGGACAAAATAGAAACCTTTGATTACTATTTAATTCGGCAGCCGCTTGCGGAAGAGAAATGTAGGGCGAGAGGTGGTGAAAGTAGCCGTGAAATTGCCCCCCCTCCCCCCGCAGCCGCAAAAGCCAATACATAAAAGTGGTCCGACTAAGGATTTTTTAGGGTGTCAATATATATTAATAATCTTGGTATTGAAAGGCTTTAAAATTGGTATCCTTGGACACCTTGTCAATATATATATTAAGATCTCTTAAATGTTATATTTTAAGTTTTGAATATCATAAGAATGATACATAATTTTTTCTGAGGTACCAATATATTAGCGGCTGGTGAATAATCCAGATTGGACAAAGTTGGTAATAAAAAAACTTGGTTGATATTTTTTCTCTTACAAGTGCCGAGTACTCCTTCAATCAAGCCTATCACCTCCTGTGAGTTACAAGAAGAAAAATGGTCGCGAGAGAGAGAGAGAGAGAGAGAGAGAGAGAGAGAGGCTAAGATTTGAAGTTGGGGTAGTAGACTCTGATGTGGCCTTATGTGGGATCCATAATTGAGATGTTGAGAAGGGGAGAGAGAGAGAGAGAGAGAGAGAGAATGAATGTGTTGCCGAAAATCTTCCTACGACTGGCTTTGGGCTGTGGGCCAATATAACGAATAATGAAGAAGAGAAAGTAGCTACTCGGAAGTATGTCTCTTCAAGAAGGAAAAAAAAAAATTGATGGCTACGGTTTGATGATTCAATGATATATTGCATGTGCACAATTATTTTTTCATGCCCCATTTTTAGGTGTTCATAATTTATGAGACAAGTTGCACAAGATATAATTTTGCCACGTCATTTTCCCTTTCCTTTTGTTTTCTTTTTCTTTTTCTTTTTTTAACTTAAATCCCTTATTTTAGAACATCAGAAAGAAATTAAAAATTATGAAGCAAAACTTGTTCAGGTCAGAATTGACAAGTATTTTTCAAGTCAGTGTAGTTGCGGTCATGTTAGGAATCCGGCTCGTTGGGTCCCTAGGAAAACCGCTTTGTGGGCGTTTTGGCGGGATGGCTTGTGGTCTCGGGGCGGTCTCTTACTGTATTTATGTCCTACGAAGAGAGGATTTCTTAAGCAAAATGTTTGCTTGGCGGGTGAATGGTGTGAAGGGGCTTGAGCCAAGGAAGCTTGGCTAGAGAGGGAAGGGTTAAACACGGGCTTGAAATCGAAATCAAGATCGTAAGCATGTTAAACTTATGAAGTCTTGACTTGCCTAAGAGTCTAAATAAGAAAACTCTAATTTAGAGAACTCAAACATTTGAAGAGGGATTGTTATTTTTCAAAAGTATGATTTACAATGCTTGGGGTTAACCAATTTATAGGCCTAGGGGAGGGGACATCTAGATTACATAATAATAAGCCATTCATGGTTGTGGCTCTTGGATTTTCCATCATTTACATATGCTAATCCCTACATTTCCCCTATTGATTATCAATTATTGCATTTATTCAAATTCCGTCCATAACTTCTCAAGTCTTTTGGCCTTCTTCGAAGCTTCCTTCCTTTGTCCCACAAGATAGCTTGTACTTGGTCGGGCCGAATGTCACGCCTCGACTCTCGCGTCGAGCACATAACAATCGTCGCGTTATCTCGGCATACGGGTATGACCTCCCCATATACCAAGATAGCGCTAGGTATCCTAATTGTATAATAAATCTTTCAAAACATAAAATCCATCAAAATAAGAATTCATATATATAACACACATACAAGGAGCCCATCCGGCCTATCCCTGTACATACATGCATGCATCGACACACAATCAAGAATCCCTGTACATGCATACTTACAGATTTGGCCATCCCATCTATTCCAAAATTCTCAAATATTTCATGGATTTACAAACCAAAAAAATGTTCCAAATATCCCAATACAAAATAAACGACTTTCAAAAATGGATTTGTACAAATGATGAAATCACAAATGATGAAATCACAAATTATAGTCGTATAGATTTTACCAATACTTGCTCAAGGGAATTAAGCGAGTATCAAATAAAATCCAAACAATATGTGATGTACAGAACTTCCTTCCCATAGATTCCCTTAATCCTAATTCAAAAATAAAATGTATAATCATAATTTACCAAAAATCCACAAAAGAAATTTTCAATCACCACTACGAGACGTCCTTGAGCTACACTTCCTCTGAAAAATTAAAAAAGAAGAGTGAGTATTTTAAAATACTCAATGAGTGGAGTACAATGATATGCAACATATACATGAGGGGTGAAAATGGTTATACCAAACAATTATATACAAATTACATTGCCATAATAAAAAAAACTTTATATAAAACAATTCATCACAAACCACCATGACTCATATATATATATATATATATACAAATCAAACAACTTACATTTATTTTTCACAATTTTGGGATATGCCGAAGTCTCTATCCTATCAATGACCGTTGGTAGGATCCATCAAGGGATTTTTTTTCACAATTTTCTCAAAATCCCATCCCCTTGGCATTGGCCCGGAGATCCGTAGGGTGCGTCCACGTTATCATGGCAGCCTGAGGAGGCTCTCCAACCCGCCTACCACCAAGCTAAATTAAACAGCCTTAGCTACACCGCCCTGATGACTCGGTCCATGGCTAGACTTAGACTATAGTCATTTTTCAGCACCTTGTTACCAAATATTTATTTAATAAATCAAATCATGCTCAAATTTCAAGGTAAAGCAAACATCTCACAATTCTCATGATATCCAAACATGATACAGTGAAAATAATTCAATAAACATACTCGAGTCATGGAATTGTTAAATCACATTTCAGGGTACACCAATTTCACAAAACATTTCGAAAAACATGTCAAATTTAATTTAAAATCAGTTTATAAATAATAATTTAAAACAATTTACTCATTTACATAAGATATAATCGTCCACTCACCTCAGGAGGGTATTCACTCCCTATGCATTATCAACTCCAAAGAAATCTTCTTTCAATCTACAATGGATTGTCCTAAATCAGCAATAACAATTTTCGGGTCATTTCTCTTTAAATTCAAAATTTTATAAATTTTCCTTAATTTTATTTAAACACTAGCATTCATCTATCTTTTGGACCCTTTTCCATGAGTTCACAAACTCCAATAAAAGAGGGATTATATTAGATTAAGACAAACTACCATTTTTCCACAACATGAACAAGACTTAATAAGGCAAGGATGAATAGGTACTCAGAACATGTCTTTCCTTTAGAGCATGTCTTTCCAGCATATAGCCTATTAGTGTAAGCCATGAATGGTATGAGTCAAGAAAGCACATGGAATCCTCAAATATTCAAGCTTTGATGCCCATGGAAAATTTTTGATTGCTTTTATAATATCCTATTAAGATAGACAAGACTTGGACCTAAGAGACTTTGATTCTTTGCCATTTTAATATTGACCGATGACCAGGAAACCTTACAGTTTATGCACAGAAATTCTCTTAACTCTTAGGTCAAAGGATTCTCTTTGATCAACTTTCTAAACCCTTGTATTTATGGGAGAAGCATCAAAATGTCCCAGTTCACTATATCTCTAAGCCAACATTCAAGATTGTTTAGTACACATCAAAATTTTTACCCACAAAAGAAAACCTTAATTCAAGTAATTGGTCTTCAATAAGAATAATTTAACAAAACCCTAAAGAAATTACCATATTCCCAGTCTTGTTCGCTTCCAAATTGCTTATGAAATTTAAAAAAAAAAAATAGAGAAGAGTTGCAGAGGCTACACTCACACTCACAAAGATGAGTTCACTGTAGTAGAGGGGAGTGCACAGTCTTCTGGCGTTGGCGATGAAGGAGAAGTGAAGCTCGTAGCTCGACTTTGGAAGGAGGCAAAGAGAGAGATGAGAAGCTGAAGTAGAGGGAGAGAGTGAGAGTGAGAGTGAGAGAGAGAGAGAGAGAGAGATGGGGGGTTGGGGTTTGTGGGAAATGAAATTGGGAATTTGGGAAAGGGGGGAAAGAGGAAGAGAGAGAGAGACAGAATTAAAAAAAACTTTGACTTTTATTTTATTTTCTTTTTTATTTTTCCTGTTTCTCGGTACTACACCGAACCTCTGCATGGCCTAGATGTTGGGCCTTGGCTCTTAGTGCTGGTCCTCATGGTGTTGGGCCTTGCGATTCTTCATTCAGTACTTGGGCTCATGAGCCATTTTAGGGTTTGTAATATTTGCCCCCTTGAAGATCGACCTTACCCTCAATGACAAAAGTAGGATAACAATAGACCACCATTCCAACTTCTTCCCATGTTGCATATTTGGGGCTTAGATCTTTCCATTTAACTAGCACTTCATAGCAAGTATGGTTATCTTGGCAAGTCATGCGGGTGCCAGTAATGTCTTCTAGCATAAGGAACATGTGTTTGATTTTTAGTAATGTCTTCTAGCATAAGGAACATGTGTTTGATTTTTTCAATCACTGGGCTGGTGGTTGTCACACGTGAATGATGCATTATATGCCTTCTTAGCTATTTGCAAGGGAAAATGGGATTCATTTGAGTAGTAGAAGGTAGGTAGAGCTTGTATTCAATATTTCCATACTGGCCACAATAGGGTAGGGACCATAGTGCTGGACTTTGAGTCTCATGATAGCTCTCTTGGGATCTCTTTTCATGGTATAGATGAAACGAATATATGCCCCTTCTCTAACTTTGAAAGTTTCCTTGGGCAGAGGAAGGTCAAAATGACTTAGAATGTCCAGTGAGCAAGACTTCCATTTAGGCCTTGCATCTGGTTGTTTTAGGTCTTGGGATGTTTTACCTTGGTGGGCTGGTGACCTTGGCATTGGAGCTGTACCAATGACGACATTGCTAGCATGCTTGTCTTGTGTTGAGGCCATGGCTTTATGAAGCACCTCCTCTTTGTCAAAGGATGGCCCTTCATGGAGAGGGTGGCTTCTTTGCTTGGGTGGTAATGCTACCAGCTGCAAGTTTTGGAGAATGTTTATAATGTTGACCAAGCTTTGTTCAAGGTGATCAAAATGCTGGTCCATTTGGGTAAAGTGCTAATCGACGTCCCTCCTTGCTTGTAGAGTGGTTTCCATGTGGGCTTCTAGGGTTTTGAGTTTCTCAAGTTGAGTGGGGATCTTTTCGGCCATGGTGGTGGTTGGGATGAAAAGGGTTGTTTTTTTTTTTTGTGAATGAAGAGTGTGTTATGGTTGAAGGATGAAACATTGCAAGGATAGGTATGTGGTTTAGGAGTGAAATGGTGTAGGTGGAATGAATGCATTCTCAATGAAATGTGGGTTAGGCAACCACCCCTCTCAATGAAATATCTCCCAATGGTAGACTCTCAATGAAAAGAATGTAAAGGCATCATCATCATCATCAACAGCTAGGGAATGGAAGGGTGTAAGGACAGTATGGGGTAAAATGGTGTGAGATGGAATGGATGCACTCTCAATGGAATCCTCTCAATGAAATATGGTAGTGGATTGCCTGCTCCCAATGAATACACCAATATGATGGAGACTTGGATCTATGGTTGATAAATTGGACACAATTCTAGAGTAAAATTATGAATCGATAATGCTATACCATAGGGATCTCTCGCGTAGTATGTAAATTAAGGGTTTAAAAATTGCCTTTGTAGAAGAAGAACTGTAAGTCTACTACTCTGCATCGTAGGGATTACTCGAGTAGTTTGTAAATTAAGGAAAGATTTGCATCCTTAAACTCCTAAGATAGATCTCTTTCAAAGTAAGAGAGAAACTTGTATTTTTACTTCTTCAAAGGATGATTACAGTGGCTGAGACCTTGACGGGAGGGAGGAGTACAAAGGGTTATATTCGATCTTAGCCACACATCCAAGTAACTCTTAGGACACTTTTAGATCTTAATCATATATCTAAGTGGCTTTTGATCTCTCTCATTAATTCCTTTTCTAGAATACAGCTCTTAGATATCCCGTTATTTATTCTCCTCATATATTTATTTCTTCCCACACTTATTCCTAAGTGTTCCTTTATTTCATCCCTTTGATTTCCCGCATGTAGTTCTCATGCTTTGCCTCTTGGCCTTTCTGTTGCATGGTCCCTTTGGCCACCTGGGGCATCAATGGAGGAAGCCTTGGCTTGCATGAGAGCCTAAGTAAGAGAACTATAATTTAGAGAACTCAAACACTTAAGAGTCAAACTCAATGAAATGTAAACTCACATACTATCCAATTCAATAACAATTGGTGCTCTCATTGAGAGTCGAACTCAATGAAATGAAATGGTGTAGGTGGAATGGATTTACTCTCAATGGAATGTGGGTTGGGCAACCCCTCTCAATGAAATGTCTCCCAACAGGAGGCTTTCAATGAAAAGAATGTAAGAACTGTATTATTAATATTATTATTTCGAAATGGAAGGGTGTAAGGATAGTATGTGGTAAAAGGGTGTGAGGTGGAATGGATGCACTTTCAATGGGAACCTCTCAGAAATATGGCAATAAATTGCCTACTTTCAATGAAAACACCAATTATTAGGAACCCGGGTCTATGGGTCCCTATGAACACCGCTTGGCGGGTGTGTTGGCAAGATGGTTTGTGGTTTTGGGCGGAGTGTGCCTCTCTCGTAGCACCTATGTCCTACGAATAGAGGATTGCTTGAGCAAAGTGTTTGCTCGGTAGGTGCATAGAGCGAAGGGGCTCGAGCCAAGGAGGCTTGGCAAAAGAGGGAACAAAGCCTTGCGATGGAAATCAAGATCGTGAGTCTATTAAACTTAGGAAGCCTTGGCTTGTCTAAGAGCTTAAATAAGAGAACTTTAATTTAGAGAACTCAAACACCTAAAGAAGGATTTGTTATTTCTCAAAATGATGATTTATAATGCATGGGTTACATGCCTAGGGAAGGAGACATCAAAGGTTACATATTAATAAGCCATTCATGGTTGTGGTTCTTGGGTTTTCCCTCATTTACATGTGCTAATCCCTACATTTCCTTTTTGATTACCAATTATTGCATTTATTTAAATTCCCTCCATGACTTCTCAAGTCTTTTGGCCTTCTTGGAAGCTTCCTTTCTTTGGACCATAGAGAAACTTGTGTTTGGGTGGGACTAACCTTTGCTTGGCTTGGATGTTGGGCCTTGGGTCTCAATACTTGGTCTCTCGATGTTGGGTCTTGGGTCTTGGGGTTGGGTCTTTTTGTGTTGGGCTCTCGGTGTTGGATCTCTCGATATTGGCCTCTTGATGCTGGGTCAATGAGCAGTGGGGCGCTGGACACTTAGAGCTCATCTTGTACGAGCAGTCTTCACCGGCTGCAGTGGCCTTGCACTCCTCTATCTAGTGCTTGGGTTTGTGAGCCATTTCGCGGTTTGTAACAAGTCATCCGATGCAAGTGTGCGCAGTTACTACTTGAAAGATATAATAAATTAGTACAAATTTTCAACTTTCTATCTTAATCCATATCTTATCAATGTCAATTTATTTTTAACAATAACTAAATAAAAATCCACCAACATTACTTGAATATTAAATAAAATTGAATTAAAATCTAAATAATTAATAGCAATATTGTTATACACTTGAATTTATTTTATTTTATTTTATTTTAGGATTTATTTATGACTTTTAGAACTATTTTTAGGTTTTATGTCAAGATTTTATATTGATTATTTTCATGGATTTTATTTTAAGATTATTGGGCTTATTTAAAAATATTGGATTGCACACACAATTATTAGTATTTTGAACATAACTTTCTGATATGATATTTGATTGGCCTGATTCTTGTTGGGTTGGAAAGAAAACTTCAAGGCCTACAAATCTTATGAAGATCTCAGAGGCTGGATCATACTAGAAGATATTTGAAATTTGAGTCAAAGTTACTGCAGTGCTAGAAATCAAGGTCCAAGAGTTTTAAAAGCCCAAGTCTAAGTGAAATATCAAGTTGTTATGAACACCCACGAATTTTAGTCAATTAGGTCTCTTAGGAATTAGATTATAAGAAGGAGACATCCTTTACACTTGAAGAAGGGAGGAGAAACCCTAGCAGCCGCCTCTTTGGTCTTCTTGGATGGGACTCTTCGATCTTCATTGGAGTCGAAGAGGTTGTACTGTTTTTTTTTTTTTACTTTTCTTGTATTTCTTTATCATGTCTACTTAGATTTCTTGTTCCTAGGACTCGTCAAGTTAATCTCAGCTTTGACGAGGCACCCTTCAAAATGCTGGTCCATTTGGGTAAAGCGTTGATCAGCATCTCTCCTTCCTTGTAGAGTGGTCTCTACGTGGCTTTTAGGGTTTCAAGTCTCTCACATTGAGTGTGGATCTTTTCAGCCATGGTGGTGGTAGGGATAAAAAGGGTTGTTTTATTTTTTTTTTGAATAATGTTATGGTAAGAGGAAGAAAGGTTGCAAGCATAGGTGTGTGGTTTAGAGGTGAAATGGTGTAGGTGGAATGATTTACTCTCAATGGAATGTGGGTTGGGCAACCCCTCTTAATGAAATGTCTCCCAACAGGAGGCTTTCAATGAAAAGAATGTAAGGACTGTATTATTATTATTATTTTTTGGGAATGGAAGGGTGTAAGGATAATATGTGGTAAAAAGGTGTGAGGTGGAATGGATGCACTCTCAATGGAAACCTCTCAATGAAATATGGCAATAAATTGCCTACTTCCAATGAAAACACCAATTATTAGGAACTCGGGTCTATGGGTCCCTATGAACACCGCTTGGTGGGTGTGCTGGTCAGATGGTTTGTGGTTTTAGGCAGAGTACGCCTCTCTCGTAACTCCTATGTCCTACGAATGGAGAATTGCTTGAGCAAAGTGTTTGCTCGGTGGGTGCATAGAGTGAAGGGGCTCGAGCCAAGGAGGCTTGGTAAAAGAGGGAACAGAGCCTTGTGATGGAAATCAAGATCATGAGTCTATTGAACTTAGGAAGTCTTGGCTTGTCTAAGAGCATAAATAAGAGAACTTTAATTTAGAGAACTCAAACACTTAAAGAGGGATTTGTTATTTCTCAAAAGGATGATTTATAATGCATGGAGTTGGCCTATTTACATGCCTAGGGAAGGGGACACCAAACGTTACATATTAATGAGCCATTCATGGTTGTGGCTCTTGGGATTTCCCTCATTTACATGTTCTAATCCCTACATTTCCCTTATTGATTACCAATTATTGCATTTATTCAAATTCCCTCCATGACTTCTCAAGTCTTTTGGCCTTCTTGGAAGCTTCCTTCCTTTGGACCATAAAGAAACTTGTGTTTGGGTGGGACGAACCTTTGCTTGGCTTGGATGTTGAGCCTTGGGTCTCAGTACTGGGTCTCTCGATGTTGGGTCTTGGGTCTTGGTGTTGGTGTTGGGTCTCTTGGTGTTGGGCTCTCGGTGTTGGATCTCTCGGTATTGGCCTCTTGATGTTGGGCCAATGAATAGTAGGGCGCTGGACGATTGGAACTCATCTTGTACGAGTAGTCTTCACCGGCTACAGTGGCCTTGCACTCCTCTATCTGATGCTTGGGTTTGTGAGCCATTTCGGTGTTCGTAACAAGTCATCCGACGCAAGTGTGCACAATTACTACTTGAAAGATATTATCAATTAGTACAAATTTTCAACTTTCTATCTTAATCCATATCTTATCAATTTCAATTTATTTTTAACAATAACTAAATAAAAATCTACTGACATTGCTTGAATATTATACGAAATTGAATTAAAATCTAAATTATTTATAGCAATATTTTTATAAACTTGAATTTATTTTATTTTATTTTATTTCAGGCTTTATTTATGATTTTTGAACTATTTTTAGGTTTTATTTCATGATTTTACATTGATTATTTTCGTGGGTTTTATTTTAAGATTATTGGGCTTTTTAAAGATATTGGATTGTACAGACAGTTGTTAGTATTTTGGACATAATTTTCCGTTTTGATATCTGGTTGACCTGATTTTTATTGGGTTGCAAGGAAGACTTCAAGGCCTACAAATCGTATGCAGACCTCAGAGGCTGGGTTAGACCAGAAGATATTTGAAATTTGAGTCGAAATTACTACAGTGTTAGAAATCATGGTCCAAGAGTTCTAAAAGGCCAAGTCCAAGTGAAATATCAAGTTGTTATGAAAACCCACGAATTGTAGTCATTTAGGACTCTTAGGAATTAGATTACAAGAAGGAGACATTCTTTGCACTTGAAGAAGGGAGGAGAAACCCTAGCAGCAGCCTGTTTGGTCTTCTTGGACGGGACCCTTCGATCTTCATTGGGGTCAAAGGGGTTGTAATATTTTTTTACTTTTCTTGTATTTCTTTATCACATCTACAAAGATTTCTTGTTCCTAGGACTCGTCAAGTTAGACTAGGATTTGACGAGGCACCCTTCAAAATGCTGGTCCATTTGGGTAGAGTGTTAGTCAGCATCTCTCCTTCTTTGTAGAGTGGTCTCTACGTGGGCTTTTAGGGTTTCAAGTCTCTCACATTAAGTGTGGATCTTTTCAGCCATGGTGTAGGTTGGGATGAAAAGGGTTGTTTTTCTTTTTTGTTTTTTAAATAAAGGGTGTGTGTTATGGTAAGAGGAAGAAAGGTTGCAAGCAAATGTGTGTGGTTTAGAGGTGAAATGGTATAGGTGGAATGGATTTACTCTCAATAGAATGTGGGTTGGGCAACCCCTCTCAATGAAATGTCTCCCAACAGGAGGCTTTCATTGAAAAGAATGTAAGGACTGTATTATTATTATTATTTTTTGGGAATGGAAGGGTGTAAGGATAGTATGTGGTAAAAGGGTGTAAGGTGGAATAGATGCACTCTCAAAGGAAACCTCTCAATGAAATATGGCAATAAATTTGCCTACTTTCAATGAAAACACCAATTATTAGGAACCCGGGTCTATGGGTCCCTATGAACATTGCTTGGTGGGTGTATTGGCAAGATGGTTTGTGGTTTTGGGCGGAGTGCGCCTCTCTCGCAACACCTATGTCCTACGAATGGAGGATTGCTTGACCAAAGTGTTTGCTCGGTGGGTGCATAGAGTGAAGGGGCTCGAGCCAAGGAGGCTTGGCAAAAGAGGGAATATAGCCTTGTGATGGAAATCAAGATCATGAGTCTATTGAACTTAGGAAGCCTTGGCTTGTCTAGGGAAGGGGACACCAAACGTTACATATTAATGAGCCAGTCATGGTTGTGGCTTTTGGGTTTTCCCTTATTTACATGTTCTAATCCCTACATTTCCCTTATTGATTACCAATTATTGCATTTATTCAAATGCCTCCATGACGTCTCAAGTCTTTTGGCCTTCTTGGAAGCTTCCTTCCTTTAGACCATAAAGAAACTTGAGTTTGGGTGGGATGAACCTTTGCTTGGCTTGGATGTTGGGCCTTGGGTCTCAGTATTGGGTCTCTCGATGTTGGGTCTTGGGTCTTGGTGTTGGGTCTCTTGGTGTTGGGCTCTCGATGTTGGATCTCTCGGTATTGGCCTCTTGATGCGGGGTTAATGAGTAGTAGGGCGCTGGACACTTGGAACTCATCTTGTACGAGCAGTCTTCATCGGCTACAGTGGCCTTGCACTCCTCTATCTGGTGCTTGGGTTTGTGAGCCATTTCAGGGTTCGTAACAAGTCATCCAATGCAAGTGTGCACAGTTACTACTTGAAAGATATAATCAGTTAGTACAAATTTTCAACTTTATATCTTAATCCATATCTTATCAATTTCAATTTACTTTTAATAATACACTACAAAAAAACAAGAATTCGTCGCTAAATTTACAACGAATTAAAACTTCGTCTCTAAATTTCGGATGAAAAAAAAATTGGTCCCAAGATTTGCGACGAATGAAAAATTCGTTCCTAAATTAGGGATGAAAAAAAAATTCATCGCAAAATTTGCGACGAATGAAAAATTTGTCCCAAAATATGAGACGAAAAAAAAATTTGTCCTAAATTTTTGGAACGAAATAGAAATTCGACCCTAAATCTGGGACGAATTAGTTTATTCGTCCCAAAATTTTGTAACGAACTTCTCAATTCGTCCCTAAATTTGGGACGAAAATGAATTTATCCCTAAATTTGCAACGAATTTCTAAATTCGTCATAAATTTAGCGACAAATATTTATATTCGTCGTAAAAAATTCGATTATTTGTTGCTAAATTTGTTCCAAATTAGTGACAAACATAATATTTGTAGCAAAATTCATCGCTAAAATTCATTTTTCGGTCATTACAAACATTTTCTAATATAAAAAATGATTTGTAAACGGTGATATACACTGATAGTGTATAAAATCTTAAGATGTTCAAAAAACCTTATATAAAATAATTCATTTATTATCTATTTATATAAAAGAATGATAATATAATATAATCTTATAAATTGGTACATTTATTTTCTATAACTTTACAAATCTTTTAATTTGTTACAAAAGATTATTATTAGTATATTCATTTTCTATTCATTAAATGTTTAATTTTCCATTCCCAACACTGATAACTCTATCTTATAAATTTGTTTAAATATTTGATTAAATAAACTAAGAGTTAAAGTAGAAATACTTGTTAATTAATAATCAATATATTAAATGTCTTTTTTATAATTATATAATAGTATGCAATTATTGTTAATAGTTTGTCGATTTAGTTGCATAAATATTGTTGCAAAATTCGTTGCAAATTGTAAAGGAAAAAATTATTTATCGTTAAATTTGTTACAAATTACTATAAAAACATATATTTATCGAGAATTTAGCGATGAAACCATTTTTTCGTCGTAGATTTTAGACACAAAAAAAATTTCGTCCCTGCAGGGAGGAAAAAGAAAATTTGTCTCAGATTCAGGGACGAAAAAAATTTTTGTCCCTGATTCTGGGACAAAAAAAAATTTCGTCATTGATTCTGGGACGAAAAAAATTTAGTCCCTGATTCTGGGACGAAAAAAAATTTCATCCTTGATTCAGGGATGAAAAAAAATTTCGTCCCTGATTTTGGGACGAAAAAAATTTCGTCCCTGATTCTGGGATGAAAAAAAATTTCGTCCCTGATTCTGGGGCAAAAAAAAAAATTCGTCCCTGATTCTAGGACGAATTTTTGGACAAAAACGTTTTGTCCCTATTTTCAATATATTTCACACTTCACTCTTTCTCTCTCTCTCTCTATCAGGTTCATTTTTTAATAGGCGCGAAGGGGTCTGCGAAGGGATGGCGGTCTACAATGGTGTTAGGTAATCCCTCTTTCTCTCTCTCTCTCTCTCTCTTCCCCGTAGATGGCACCGCCAAATCTGAGCTCCAGAAGGCAGATCCGATTGCCAGCCGCCGGATCTGAGCTTTAGAAGGCAGATCCAGCGGCTAAGCCGCCGGATATGCCCTTCGCGGGCGAGCCGCGGCAAGGGAGGACAGCCCCTTTGCGGCCGAGGTTCGTGAAGGGGCCTCTGGGCTCTTTGCAGCTCCATCGCACGAAGGGGCCGCCTGCGTAGCGCGGCCCAGGTGCGCGAAGGGGCCGATGGCCCCTTTGCGGCTTCACGGCCCAGACGCGCGAAGGGGCCGCTGGCCCCTTTGCGACTCCGCCGCCCTTGCACTGGCCAGACACTCGAAGGGGCCTTTGGCCCCTTTGCGCCTCTGCCGCGCGAAGGGGCAGCCGCCCCTACGCTGGCCAGACACTTGAAGGGGCCGCTGGCGCCTTTACGCCACCGCCGCGCGCAAGGGTAGCCACCCCTACGCGGCCCAAACGAGCGAAGGTGTCGTGTAGCCCCTGCACGGCCCTGCTGCGTGAAGGGGTCGCAGGCCCTTGCGCAGCCCATCATGGCCCATTGGCCTGGGCCATTGGGCCCGGCCCAATGATTTACTTTTATTGATTTTTTTTAAATTTTTTTAGAAATGTTATTTAAGAAAATGTTTTTATAATATTGCTTTAATAATATATTAGTTATTTATAATTGTTTTTTATGTGTTAGGTTTTGCGATTTTCAAATATTTGGATTGGAAGCTGTTACTGGTGTTGATATCGGAGTCTATCGGTGAGTTATTAATTGGTGATGAGAAATGTTTTAATTTGTACTATAATGGTTGAAGAATGCAATTTATAGTAAATCTTATGTGATAATTGATTATGTGAAATATTATGTTAACAATAATCAGCAATTTTTAGTAAATATTATATCGATTAGTTAAATAATCAATGTTGTTAAATGTTTAATATTTTATACTTTATTTAATTCTATGATAATATTTAATATTATTGTAATAATTTAGTTAATTTGTTTGATATTAATTAAGTTTATAATATTATTTATTATTATATTTAATTTTTGTCACTAATTAAGGTTAGTATTATTGATGATTTGAGTTTTGTGCAATTAACGTTATTATTTATTGTTATATGAACTTAATTGGAATTAATGATGATATTAGTATTGATGATTTTGTAGTTTTTTTTTTGTAGTTTTTGTAATATTTAAAAATGTTTAAATTTGGAGACAGGGAAAATGCAGAACAAAAGAAGTTGGATGTATAAAAAGAACTTATCTGATCGTTGGGATTTAACTGATGAATTTATTTTTGGGTTGGAACAATTTTTAGATTTTGTTTGTACTCATGTTGATTTTATGGATGGGAATAAGTTAAGGTGTTCGTGTAGAAGGTGTCGTAATGGTAAATTTTTACAGTGTGATAAAGTTAGGGAACATTTTTGTAGAGTTGGTTTTACCTTGAAGTATTATAATTGGACATGTCATGGTGAACCATTCATTTCTGATGAGGAGTTTGGACGAAATAGATAATTCTCAGTTAGTGGGGATCAGAGTTATTATGATCAATTAAATCCGTATCAAAGGATGGTAATTGATGCAGCGGGTCCGAATTTTGTTCCCGATCCAAGCGCTGCAAGTTCTAGCTTTCCTCCAATATTTGAACATGGGTATACTAGTTATGCATCACCATTGGAGGAGGTAGAAGTACAAGGTGTTGATGAAAATGTGAATAATGAATCATCTCTCCAATTTTAGGAAGTTTTAAGAGCTGCAGATGAACTTTTGTAGGCTAGTTGTGACAACTACACTAAGCTATCTCTAACCGCAAGACTGTTGAATGTCAAGGCAAAGCATAATGTGTCTGAGAATTGTTTTAATGATTTTGTTCAAGTTATTGGAGAAGTATTACCGCGTGATCATATTATGCCCAATGATTTCTACAGTATGAAAAAGCTTGTGAAAGAATTAGGACTTCCGGTGGAAAGAATACATGTTTGCAGAAATGCTTGTATGCTATATTGGGGAGATGATAAAGATGTAGATATTTTGTAAATTCTGTAATCAATGTAGATACAAAAGTACTCGGAGATCGGGTCGTAATCAGCAGCGTAAATCATACAAACAAATGTTTTATTTGCCTTTAACTCCTAGGTTACAAAGACTTTATGCATCTGAGACCACTGCTCAACACATGACCTGACATGCAGATCATGAAACAGAAGAGGGGTTAATGTGTCATCCTTCAGATGCAGAAGTGTGGAAATATTTGATAGAACATATCCTGAGTTTGCGAGAGAGACTCAAAATATTAGGTTAGGTCTCTGTACTGATGGGTTTGCTCCATTTGGCAAATCAGGAAGAACTTATTCTTGTTGGCCAGTTATCTTAACTCCGTATAATCTTCCACCCGGTATGTGTATGAAGACAACGTATATGTTTTTAACATTGGTCGTGCCTGGCCCGCAAAATCCAAAGAAGTTAATAGATGTTTATATGCAACCATTGATTGCGGAGTTGAAACAACTATGGGATGAAGGTGTTCCTACATATGATGTTCATACTAATCAAATGTTTGTAATGAAGGCTGCTCTTCTTTGGACCATAAATGACTTTCCAGCGTATGGTATGTTATCGGGATGGAGTACCACTGAGATTTTAGGATGTCCAATTTGTTTGGAGAGATTAAAGTCATTCAGATTGAAACATGAGAAGAAAGCGAGTTATTTTGATTGTCATAGACAATTTTTACCGTTAACTCATAAATTCAGAAGAAATAAAGAAGAATTCACTAAGAATATAATTGAAAGAACACCTCCTCCATTGAGATTAACTGGTGAACAAATTTGGCATAGAGTCCTTAACTTTCCATCTGTTATTGAAGAGCCACATGGTACAACATATGGCTATGGACATTCACATAAATGGACTAAACGAAGTTTATTTTGGGATTTACCGTATTGGAAGACTCATTTGGTTCATCATAATCTCGATGTAATGCATATCGAGAAGAATGTCTTTGATAATCTGATAAATACAGTGATGGATATCACTCGGAAAATGAAAGACAACTTGAATGCAAGAAAAGATATGTGACTCCTTTGTAAACGACTCACTCTTGATGTCGATGAAAGTAGTAGGAGACCAAAACCGAAGGCAGTTTATACATTGAATAAGGATTAGAGACGGATCGTTTGTGAATGGTTGAAATCATTGAGGTTTCCTGATGGTTATGTCTCAAATCTTGGAAGATGTATCGATTTAAAGGAATGTAATTTGATTGGTTTGAAAAGTCATGATTATCATATATTTATAGAAAGACTAATTCTTATTGTTTTTAAGGAACTCTTACCGAATTTTGTTTGGGGTGCCATTACGGAGCTAAGCATTTTCCTTCAAGATATTTGCTCAACAGTGTTAAGACATTCACACATGGAGATGTTAGAGAGAGAGATTCCAATCATTTTGTGTAATTTAGAAAGGATATTTCCACCGTCATTTTTTGATTCCATGGAATATCTTTTGGTTCACTTGCCATATGAGACGAAAGTTGGAGGTTCTGTCCAATTTTGATGGATTTATCCATTTGAAAGGTAAGTTTTTCATCTTTTAATTACTAATTTCATTACATATATGTTTTATTACAATTAGATTCCTATATCATTTGAAGAGAAAAATGAAAAATAAGGCACGTGTTGAAATCTCTATTGTCAATGCATATATTGTGGAGGAAGTAACAATATTTGTATCATATTATTTTGAGCCTCACGTTCAGTGTAAGAGGGGGAGAGCGTGATGAAATGATGAGGGTCCTATTGATCCCAATTTGAAATCATTCTCAATTTTTAACTATCTTGATCGACCAAGTGGATCATGTAAGCGTAGATATTTAACTGATCAAGAATGGCGGGCAGTCCATACATATATTTTACTGAACTATCCGGAAATGACGCCATATTTCGTGTAAGTATATATTTTCTATTTTATGTATTTTTTATGTCGTAAATTATTTGTGTTAAAATTTATTTCCTTCGATGGTAGAATTTTCCAAAACGTATATTCTCAACTTTCGAGACATGAGTTTGATCGTTTTTACGATGAAGAATTTGCACCATGATTCAAAAAATATGTAAGTAGACTATAAATTATTTAAATATTTACTTTAAAACATATTAACATATTTATTTGACTTTAAGTCCATGATAATCAAGCTCAAGTTCAACATGAATTGTTAATTCATCTATCATGGGGTCTAAAATCAATGGTACGAACTTGGCCAGCCTATTTTATAAACAGGTATAATTTTCATAATGAAGAATATGGAGTGGGGAAAACGACAATGAATAGTAGGGTTTGTGTTCAGTCATCCAATGATGGTGGAGGTCAAAATGATTTTTATGGTTTGTTGGATGAAATCATAGAGGTAGAGTACCCTGATCTAGCATTACGAGTTATTTTATTTATGTGTCGCTGGTTTGACCCTATCAAAAGTGCATCCACAGTTTAATTTGGTTGAAATAAATCATAAGAAATTGTATAAAAGATATGAACCATTTGTGTTGGCACAACAAGTGATTCAAGTATTTTATGTTTCATATCCTAGTTTGAAACGTGACAAAATTGATTGGTGAGCTGTTTTTAAAACGAAAGCACGGAAAAAATTGAAGAACATTGGGAAGACACAACATATCAACAAGAAGAAGTTGCCAATACAGTTCAGACCGAGGAATATAATATTCCAACGTTACGAGATCCCAGCGAAGTAGTGACAGATGTGGATGCAAGTGAAATTCATGAAGAAGACGATGAAGAATCTAATTTTGAGACAGATGATGAGGATGGAGATGAGGATGAGAATGAGGATGAGGATGAGGATGTTGATGAAAATGATGTTGAAGAGTCTAATTTTGAGACGCATGATAAGGATGAGGATGAAGATGATAATGAGGATTTTGATTTTTTATGATGGGTAAGTTTTGTTCTCTTAATATAATAAAAATCGGATATTTATCTTGATATATGATAATCTATTTTTTTAAGTAGGTAACTTAGTCGACACATATAATTTGCAAATTTCGTTACTCAATTTTTTGTTTATTTACTGTCTCATTCTTAAATTTATATATTTGATTTGTTAATATACTATATTTTTTTTCTATAGGTCATTAGAAAATATTTCTTGACATATTAGTACCTTGTTTCATCGCAAATAATTTGTCAAATTAAATATATTAAGTTTATTCATGTTCTTCATTATGCATATGATGAATATGCAATTTTTATTTTATTTTTTGTTTAAAATATATTATGGTTGACAGTTTCGATGTGGCGGCCATAGACGAAATTTTGATGGAAATTCACGCTCTTCACTATCGCAGTCCGCTTCGGCACCTTCGCAATCTCATTCCCTTGCCGGCAATGTACCTTCGCCTCTCCCTTCTATTGCAGGCCCTTCGCATTCTCAACACATCGCTAGCAATCTACCTTCGCCAGTCCCTTCGGTGGAACACTCGTATGCAGATAGGGAAGACAATTTAGAGTTAATAGCCCCTTATAGAGATTCGTAAGTACTAAATATTAAAATTTTAGATGTATTATTTCTTTTTATTTATAAAATAAATTCATCTTTTAACTATCTTATTTATTTAATATTGTTTGTTTGAAACTTTATGATAGATTTATAAATTCTATACATGTTATTCACGAGCTTAATAGAATAGTGAATAATCATTGGAGAGGGGCTTGAATGTCTTACACAAGCACTCCGGAAGAAACAAAAGAACTATGGTGAAATGAGTTCAAGGTAAATTATCCCAATCAGTTTATATATGAAATTAAGTTAATAGTTTTATAAGTTATTTGTTATTTTCCATTGCAGCGCGTATTCACTTGGGATGAGACTGAAAAGTTGGAAGTAAGAAGGATTTTCAAGAAAAAATGTGACGATCACATCCGACACGTTCTAAATCATGCAAAGAGACATGTAAAAAAGCCCAACTGCATCATCGAGCAAAATTGGAGCAGGATTGTGAATTTTAGGGAATTGGAGGAGAGCAAACGAAGAAGTGAGCAGAATAAAAAAAACTGAGCTTATAATTTAGGGGAATAGTCTGCGACGTATGCGGGAGGCTCGATCAATATTGGTGAATATAGAAATAGATTGGTAATTTTATACAAATACTAATTTTTTTTATCTAATTTAAATTATTTCATTATTTCTAATAGTGTTTTTTTATTTTAGGCCAAAGAAATGGGGAACGAGCCTTCATTCATAGATACTTTCACGCGCACATTTCAGACAAAAGACAAGACTTGGAGCGGGGAGAGAGCTAGAGCAATTAAGGTTTGTAATTTCAAAATTTTCAATTATTTTATGAATATTTTCAATGTTGATTTGAACATATTATGTTGAACATATCATAATAAAATAAGAAGATAAATTTTTTATGTTAGTCTCTCCCAAGTTTATTTTTATTGCTGATTTGATTTTTTGATTTCTAATGAATTATTTGCTAGAGATTCTCTTTTATTTTTTTTCCAAAAATTTTAACTTATTCAATGTTAATATGAATGTTCATAATTTAGATCCTACATAGTCTCATGATTTATGTGACAAATTTTTTTTTTCCTTTATATATATATATATATCTAATCAAGATTATATGTGTTTGTATTATAAGGTTATTGTAAATTTATTTTAATTTTTCTCATGACAATGTAGGAGAAATATGATGAGCTATCATGCAGAAGTTCGAGTGCTAGTGATGATGCTGGCGGATCTGAGCCATCTATTGATAACATGAATACATGGCTCGAGGTGACTGGTGGACGAAAAGGAGGTAGAGTAGTTGGGCTAGGTTCTTTGAGCAGAACATACAAAATCACTGATTCATCTTCTTCCACCCCACCAGCAATTAGAGCAGAAATAATTCAATTGAATCAATAGGTGAGCCATTTGAAGGAGTTATTACTGCAAAGAGATCAGGAATTCAGTGAACTTCTAGCAAAGCACACGCAAGAAATGAACGAGGTCCGCACGCAGCAAATGTTAATCATGCAGCATCTTTAGTTAGTCTCTGCTCCGAGTCAGATTTCCCCTTCTATTTCTCCTCTTGATAATGCTTGCGATGGTGATGAAGGTGATGATTTCTTTGATGATGATGATGATGATTATGGTGGTGGAGGTCGTGCTTGAAATTGTGTACTGTTATTTTACTGTTACATTTTGATACTCGTTACATTGATTTTTTTTGTTATGTATGATTATTGATATTTTAACATTTAGTTTTGATATTGCTTTTATTTTTTATATTATAATTATGTTTTCTTGTTAAATTTTTAATTTATTGATCTTATTGAATAGTTAGTTATAATTATGAGTATAGATTGCTTAAATTTAATATTAAAAACGATTTGGATGATTAATTGTTGATGAGGTTGGGTGAGCAGGTATAAAAACAGATTATATAGAAAAAAATGGTCCAAATATACCAATAAAATTTATATTCGTTACAAAATTTGTCTCTAAAAACTATGCTTATCGCAAATTTCGTTGCTAAAATTGAATTATAAATTTTGATTAGCGACGAATTTTGTAATGAATAACATTCGTCGCATATTTGCGACAAATTATTTTTCGTTTGTAATTTGTGACAAATAACATATTCGTTGCAAAATTTGCAACAAATATTGTTTCGTCGCAAATGTTGCCACGAAATTTTTTTCGTCGCAAATCGACGACGAAAAAATATTTGTTGCAAAAGTTGCGACGAATGTTCTTTCGTCACCAAATTTGCGACGAATATGCTTTCGTCGCAAATTTTGCGACGCAAATTTTTTCGTCCCGAATTTTGCAATAAATTGTTTTTGTTGGAAAATTTGTGACGAAAAAAATTTTTCGTCGCAAAATTTGTGATGAAAATGGTTTTGTTGCAAAATTTGCGACGAATATTTTATTTGTGACAAATTTACGACAAAAAAATTTTTCGTCGCAAAATTCATTGCAAATTTGCGACGAATTTGGCAACATCTAAATATTTGTTGGAAATTTTTGCGACGAATAATTAATTTTTTGTCCTAAAATTTTGTGACAACTTATTAGCAACGAAAAAATATTTATTGCAAAATTCGTCGCAAATTTGTTTTGTGACGAATTTTTCTTACAAATTTATCGCAAATTTTGTCTTTTTTGTAGTGATAACTAAATAAAAATCTACCAACATTACTTGAATATTATACGAAATTAAATTAGAATCTAAATAATTGATAACGATATTTTTATACATTTGAATTTAGTTTATTTTATTTTATTTCTGGTTTTATTTATGACTTTTAGAACTATTTTTAGGTTTTATTTTATGATTTTACATTGATTATTTTTGTGGGTTTTATTTTAAGATTATTGGGCTTATTTAAAGATATTGGATTATACAGACAATTGTTTATATTTTGGGAATAACTTTCTGATCCGATATCCGATTGACCTGATTCTTGTTGGGTTGGAAAGAAGATTTCAAGGCTTACAAATCTTATGAAGACTTCAGAGGCTGGGTTAGACCAGAAAATATTTGAAATTTGAGTCAAGGTTACTGTAGTGATAGAAATCAAGGTCCAAGAGTCCTAAAAGCCCAAGTCCAAATGAAATATCAAGTTGTTATGAAGACCCACAAATTTTAGTCATTTAGGACTTTTAGGAATTAGATTATAAGAAGGAGACTTCCTTTACACTTGAAGAAGGGAGGTGAAACCCTAGTAGCCCCCTCCTTGATTTCCTTGGATGGGATTCTTCGATCTTCATTGGGGTTGAAGGGGTTAAAGGGGTTGTAATGTTTTCTTTACTTTTCTTGTATTTCTTTATCATGTCTACTTAGATTTCTTGTTTCTAGAATTCGATGAATTCTGTTCTTTGATTAATAGCATGGTTTGATTCGTTTCTTTTTCTTAAATTTTTATTGGTATGTTTTTTCTTTGATTTCATTGTTGAATTTAAAATTCATTCGTAAAGGACCCTATGATTTGATGATTTGCGATTACATGCATGAGATCGAAAGAAAATTGTATAAAATCTGACCAATACAATAAAATCCATATAGGGATATGAGATCGATGGATGATCAACTCTGAGTGTGGGGATTTTAAGGGAAACCATAGATTACAAATATTTCATAGATTTTAATGCAGTTCGGTTTAATCAATATTGCATGACTATTGGGTGAATTTAATTTAGGAAAATTTGTCATCATTAAGAATGAATTTTTAGTCAATAAACTTTAAGGGATTTTAAATAGTTCAACCGTGTGAAAAAATTGAAGACAGATGAAATCAATGTTCTAGGGTTTTATAAAACTAGGGTTTTTGTCTATCAATATTTCTATTTTTCATATTTTCGTAGTTTTAATATTTTTAGTATCTTGATTCATTGTATCTAATTTAGATAGGGTATTTAATAATTGGTAATACATAATATACTCGTGGAATCGACACTTGTTTTGCACTATACATAACACTCGACTAGGGTATACTTGTCCAAATTCGTGATATACCTAAATCACGTAATAATAATAGAAGGGTGTATATATATATATCATGCACACCAAATACCCCATACTTATATCCCCATATGTATTTCATGCACATCAACTAAAAATAAAATTCGTAACTCACTTTCATGGATATTACGATTGCATTCAATTTATATAATAGGATTTTAAACCCCTAAGTGATACCTAGAGGATGACTTGTGCTTCGTAAGGGTTTATAGTAGACACATCCACAAAGTCTATATATAATACAATATATGAAACATAACACAAATTCTCACAAGCAAAGGCATGACAAGAATCAAATTTGGTCAAAAAATAATTCTACAGTTGTACTCGAGTGTGTGTGAAACTTAGAGAAATATGATAAGTTAAGATTCATGGATTATTTCATACAATCAATTAGCACAATAGAATTGAAAATAATAATACTTGAGTCACACATCCTCCCAACTTACCTTTTATCCTCTCAACTTAGAAATTTTGTACACATAAATTAAATTTGTAGGAGTCAACAGGTTGTAAAGTGGCCATGGGTGAAAGGGTTAAGAAAGGAAGGTGTATGGGCTCACATGAAATACAAAAATGTAATGCATGATGTCCAAGTAAAATGGATGGATGAAGTTTCAACTTCTTCCTTCATGTGCAACCAACGCAAGGCTTAAATGATAGCTAAACTCAATATCTTTTAATGTTTGGCTTCTCCTTTCCATTTCCACACCTTATTGATACATGAAAATTGTCTTTTATTCAATGGATATAATTCTCATGCTCAAGTCTTTACATAACACAATCATCATATTGTAGTGGGCAGAGTTCCATAGTATTCAAATTTCATCAAGTTCTTCCTTGATGTATCACAAACAAGCAACACAAGACTTAACTGATATCTAAACTCAACATCTGTTTGATGTTTGGCTTCTCCTTTCTATTTCCACTCCTTATTGATACATGAAAATTGTCCTTTATTCAATGGATATAGTTCTCATGCTCTAATCTCCGCATAAAACAATTGTCATATTGTAGTGCGCCGAGTTCTCTACAGTATTCAAATTTCATTTTGTTTTCTTTTTTTTGTGTTTTTTCCCAACAAGGGATTTTGTGAAGGAGATTATATATAGTAAAGGTGAGGCACACATGAGAACTACAACTTGCTATAAAGGCTTTCGTTGACAATCCCTTCAAATGATCATGCGTATGTCTCATATGTGCTTGTCCATGCCATGTAATTAACTTATCAAGGTAGAAGGGCAGAGGTAAATGGATAATAAATTATAGAAATGGAAATCATAGTGGTTGTTCACTTGTGTGTAATGCATTTCTAGTGTTGGATAATGAAGAAAAAAGATAGATTGGTAGCCATTCAAGCTTAATGTGTGTCCCAAGAGTATTGGCCATCAATGGCAGTAAAAATATAACTAGAGATGATGTTCAAGCCGGCTTGAAAGGCCCAATCGGTCCAATAATTTTGATTCCATGTTTTTCTCTCATTTTCACTCATGAAATCTCACAACAATGTAAATAACTCTATTGCGGTCATGAAGTATTATAATGGGTTTCTAGGATTCTCACTAAACATTTTCACACAGTTAATGTGCATGAAAATAGTTTGAGACACGAATAAAAATTACTACTTTACAAAATAAAATCCTAATTTGTGATTTGCCAACCTAAGAAATTTATGTTATGCATATGGAAGAATGATGCATGTTCATGAAAAAGAAAAAGGAAAATGATATCGTGATATCTTACCCACACTTAAACTTAGGGATGCATGCGAATCCAAGATCTGATCCACAAGAAATTTTTACCATCTGAATTTGCATTTGCAAATTCTAATTTTACTTTCTTAATCTGTACCCACAAATGAGGATATCCACAAGTGCAGATATCTTTTTTTTTTTGTACCTTGGCTTGGCCACTATCAGTGTCCGGAGTTTCACCCAAACTAATTTGGATCGACCGTTGTAGGGCCCGACCGAGGGTAGGTTTCCCAATATTATTTTTTCCGTGTTCAGGGGGAGTCGAACTCCCGATCTGGTTAAGGGACGAAGGTGTCCACCTACCTACGCCAACAAGTGTTGGTCCCAAGTGTTGGTCACAAGTGTAGATATCAGCATTTAGTGAATTGGATTTGCAAATCTCTTATTTGAATCCACACATTTTTTCACCTTTTTTTATGTAATATTAACTTAAAAAAATAAAATTAATTTTAAAATACTAATAAAACTTAAAATTAAAATTTTTTATTTTTTAAATTAAAATTAAAATATAAAATAAACCAATAGTTCAGAATTAACATTAAAATTAAAACCAAACAAGCCTTTTGCTCTAACAATTGAAACCCAAATTTAGAAAGTGCAAACAAATTGGCATTCAAATTGTTTGATCATGGAGAGAATTGATGAATTGGGGCCTCGATGATGGCAAAAGGATGGAGAAATGAAAGATTCAATGGCGATGATGAATCTGGATGGCAAGTAGTTGCATGGTAGCAAGAGAAATTGAAGCATGCCGGTGACTTCGATTGAGAAATGCAAAGAGCGGACCAAAGGTTGAAGGCGAATCCTAGAGTCGATGGTGAAATTTGGAATCAAAGATGGTCGAAATAAACTCAAACATAGGCAATAACAAATGAAATCCAATGATTGAGTTCGAATGGTGGTGGCAGAGTAAACAATGTCCACAATATATGTTATTTCAGGTTTTATACAGATCTGCGCATACATGAGCTTCCAACAACGAAATCATATAGGATGTTAGTCATTTTTTCTCTTTCCAAATCTGTCTAGGGTATTGATCCAAATTGAATCTATCACCTTTGACAATCGAATATGTATTTGGTGAACAGTTCTCTATCCTCTATCTCTAAAACACTTTGTTGATATAAGTCTCTTAAGATAGTTTTAGGACTTTATAGAATCTATCTCAACATATTTTTATACCAATAACATATGATGTATTAACTAAATCTTTTATCTTAAATTTTTTAAAGAGAAAATGTTTCACCTCATATGATATCCCCTTATCATTTGTGACAAATAGTATATCATTCACATACAAGACAAGAAAACAAAATCTACTCCCACTGACCTTGAGATATATGCACTGATCCACTATATTCTTTTCAAAACTGAATGAAGCAATTACATTGTGAAATTCCAAATACCATTGGCAGGAGAATTGTTTTAACCCATATATGGATTTTTTGAGTTTGCACATCAAGTACTCACTACCACTAGAGAAGAATTCTTCAAGTTGACATATGTAAACCTCTTCCTCTAGTCCGTATTAAAAAAAGTTATTTTCACATCTATTTGTTACAATATTAGATCAAAATGTACAACAAGTACCAAAATGATGCAGAGGGAATCTTTCTTAAATATCAGAGAAAATGTTTCTGAGTAATCAATTCCTTCCTTTTGCATAAATCTTTTAACAATGAGTCTGGTTTTGTATTTCTTAATGTTGCCTAACGAATCAATCTTAGTCTTGAAAATCCATTTACATCCTGTGGGTTTTACCCCATGTGGCAAATCTACAAGATCCTTGACTCCATTATTTCTCATGGAGTCCATCCAATCTTTTATGGCATTCAGCCATAACTTCAAGTCCTTATAACTTATGGCATATAAAAATGTTTTCGTATCCTCTATGGTTTCAATGTTATAGTCAGACTTTTGAAAATATAACACATAGTTATCAGATATAATTGACTTTCTTTTTCAAGTAGATTTCATTAATATTGGTTTAACATTCTTCGTAAAAGAAAATTGAATACTTTGATTTTGGTCAATTATTTGTAAAATTTTTTTATTGTCATCTGTACTTTGATTTGTGTCCATAAACACTTGAGGGTCATTTTGAATGACAATTAACTTGGTAGTTGAACATGATGGGATACTTGACGGGTCTCTTTCATGACTTAAGTCTCGAAAATAATCTCTTCTACTAACCAAGTTATTTTTTAGAAATCTAGCATTTCTAGATTCTATAAATTTAGTGTGTTAGGATAGACAATAAAATCGGTATCTCTTGAATTTATTGGCATAACCGACAAAATATACACTCACGATCCTTACGTCTAGTTTCTTTTTTCATGCATTGTAAACCTTTATCTCGCAAGACAGTTTTAAATGCGTACGTGTCTTAAACTAGATTTTTAACTCTTAAATAAGTCCAAGGGAGTTTGGATACAATTTTAATTGAAACTCTATTTAGGATATACACTACTATTATGAGAGTTTTAGTCCACAAATATTTAGGCCATTTGGAGCTACCCATCATACTCCTAGATATATTAAGTAAGGTAATATTCCTTCTTTCAACTATCTCATTCTAGCTAAGTGAGATTGGCATGGTTTATTAAACAACAATCCCGTTTTCAAGAAAGAATTTTGCAAATGAACCCGATATTTGTTCATCCTCTGTATACCTTATTTAGTATTCCCCATCTCTATATGATTTCACGACCTTTATTTATTTACCGCATTGTTTTTATACTTCTACGTTAAAAATATTTATCGCATTGTTTCTATACTTCTGTCTTAAAAATTTTAAAGTAGCCAACACCTTGTTATTATGATAAAAAATATAGAGATACATATATCGTGAATAATAATTTATAAATGAGATGAAATAACTATAACTATACAAGTCTGCATCTGGAGTACAAATATCCGTTTGTATAATTTCAAGCAATTCTAAACTCTTCCTAACATATTTTTTAATCTTGTTGCTCTCTTTCTCTAAATGCAGTCCATGCAAATCTCAAAATCGTTAAATTTTACCCTTCCTTTATCAACGTTTCTATCTTCTTTACGCGAATGTGTCCTAATTTCCAATGTTACAATATGAAAGAGTTTTTCTCAATGATACTTCTATTAACCTATATATGTGTTACATTTATGTAAGTATTGTCTTGTAAAATAATACTATACAATCCATCTAATAATGGATCATAACAAATAATATTTGAACGAAAAAATAATGTCATTTTATTACTAAATTGGAAAGAGTAACCGAATTATATAAGTTTTAAAATAGAAATTAATTTCTTAAAAAATTTAGTTACATAAAACACTTTCTCAAATTTCAAAACATGTCTGCTGACTAGAATGAACTCGTAATCACCAATACCCTTTATCCATGACCTAATCTTGCTGGCCAAATAAATGAGTTATTCACGGTCTACTGGCTTTCTCAAGTTTTGCAAGCCTTACAACATATTCATAATGTGGATGGTACAACTAAATTCAATGTACCATATGTCATGAAAAATCTCAATCATGTAACATTCATAACAAGCTAATAAGATTTCAGTATCTTTATTTTCAAACCACCACTTGTATTTAGCACAATTTTGGTTCATGTATCTCTTCTTTTTACAGAAAAAATACTTGAATTCTTTTTTATGTTCGCTTTTGGTTTTGTATCTTTTTGGTTCGGTTTGGACCTACCCTTATTTTTCCTTTGCACTACTATATGTGCACTTGCAGAACTCTATTTCATCTCCATCATCAGACTTCCTTCCTTTACACACACATGACCATCAACTAATTGATGGACCATTTCTCCTTATCTGTGTTGTAGGAGATTTTAAAAGAACCATAGGGTTGAGGGAGAGAGTTCAGAATAAAGCGTATGAGAAGGTTTCGGACATCTCAACCTCGGGGTTTTTAAATGAGCCGCTATGTTTCGTATCCGCATGATGTGCTCGCACACACCATAGATAGTAATGAGTCTCATAGAAGAGAATTGCATAATGAGCATATTGGCCAAAGACTTTTTCGATACCATAAATTGCTCATCTATAACATTAAGAAGAATACGGACATTGGTATGCTAATTGATCGAGTCACAGATATCAGCCGAGATCTTACACTTTATGAATGTAGTTGTTAGGCGATTAGATCACTCCTAACATTCATAAAGAGACTTATCTGTCTCAGAACTAGTATCGGTCACTGAAGGTGATTCGTCCTTCCTAATAACATAATCAATGTCCAAACATTCCAAATGAAGAGACACCATTTCCCTTTATTTTTTATAATTCTCTACATTTAAATCAGAAAAATCAGATTTCAAATTTGTGATTTGAAATACTATAAAATAAATAAATATATTTACTAACTATACATAAGACATTTAAAAGGTCTCCCAATGCAAACATATAAAAATTAATTTATGATAGAAATTGTCTGTAAAGTAAATTTTTAAGTATGTTAGATTTATTTGATTTTATAATAAAATTTATCAAAAACAGTTCATTTCCTAATACCTATGGGTTAATTAGAAAATTATCAATAATTGGTATCACTTATCCTTTTCTATTTAGAGATATGAGACGACCTCTCTAGTGCTTCAAGTAGGTTCCTAGGTAGGCGGTCGGTCACATGGGACTACTTACCAGCCACTTTTAGATTTATTCTGATCTTTTTTATAGAATCAGTTTATATATGTACTAGATCAACCCTACTTATAGTATTACGTATTAAATAGATTTTAATCAAGTAGACTACTATTGAAAACAGTTATTTTAATATCCTATTTTCAGTTTTATTATTTTATACAATAAAAATTATTATGGGATAAGATTTATTATATAAAAATGACTTCATGGTAAATTATACTTTTCTTAATGCGATCATATTTTTTTTTACATAATTTGCTACTTAATCATGACTATCGTGGCTAAACCCTAATTTATTTTAAAAATTATTTTGATCATCAAGATAATAATGTTACTTAATTTTGTGATGTCAGAATATATAAAATTTTCATATAAAAATATAATCAAATTGTCTAATATATTTTATTAATTTTATATCTCCCCTTACATATAAAATTATGTCAAAAATTAATTTTATATACGATTTTTCAAAATTTGAACTTAGAAGATACATTGAAAATTTTAACCAAAAAAATATTTTAATAATTTTGCATGTTTCCATGTGTACAAAAATTTAGTCAAAAATTTTTTCATGCATTTGAAATATATATATATATATATATATATATATATTTAGATTTTGCACATGTGTACAAAATTTTTTAAAAAAGGTTATGCATTATTTTTTTAAAAAAAAAATGGATGGCTACAAAAGTTGTAATATTAGCAAGAACGAGTCTTTCGTAGTTTCAACCGCTAATGATTCTGTAGAGTCCAAATTCCTAAGTTCATTTAAAAAAAATAAAAAAATTGGACTATTATTAAACGAGCATTTATGGTGTTGTAACGTGCACCCTGGTTTAGGAAATTAAGCATTTGACCGAAAGTGCTCGCTTCTTTCTACCAAAAAAAAAAAAAAGAAAGTGCTCGCTTCTTTCAGACACTGTTCATCAGGACCTTCTTCCCCTGGAAAGGCTTTCGAGGGTTCCAACCGGACACGATGGGTCCTGTTATCAAAAATTGTTCATAAATTCAAAAATACTCCGTTTTAAATTTTGAAAAAATTGTATTGTGCAAATCTTACGCCAATCCATTTTTGATCTCCATTTTTCAAAGAAATGGTTAAGCCAATTTGAATAAAAGAAAATCCAAGAGGGAAAATTTTGAAAATTCGCCAGAAAACATGCAAGTAAAGCATTAGAATGTAAAGCAGTCTTAATGCATGTCTTTAATGTAAAATTGAGATAAAGTAAAGTGAAAGCAAAAAATGAGATTTAGAGTTATCTTCGATCATATTTTTCTCTTTTAATTCTGACAACTATAAAAACTTCAAAACATTTCTTAGGATGTGCACAAATCTTATAAACCCTCAATTTCATTCAATAGATAATATGGAGTTGCAAAATTTAGAATTAGGAATCCAATATATTATGAGGGAGTTTATGTAGACTTTCAACCATAAAAAAGCCATTCAAACCCTATAATTGTTACCCAAAATTATTATTAGATATTATGAGAAGATAATTAAATATTCAAAATGGAAAAATAAAGATTAATTATGTAAAAATTTGAATAGGTCACCAAAATCTGATCAACTACAACGCAATTCAAAATTCTTTCCAATTTTTATCACATTTAATCTTTTTTTCAGTTATTTTTTCCTATTAAACCAATTTTAAACGCATTAATTTATAGAATTTGAATTTTTTTAAAAAAATTCCTAACAAAGAATACATAAACTTATCAAAATCCATTCTTTTATAACATTAGAAAAAAAAAAATAGAAGTCAATAGGTGAAAATGGTTCATGCTGAAATTGACAAGTATTTTTCATGTTGGTGTAGTTGTGGCGATTGGGTGCAGGTGCGCTCAATGGGGACTCGAAAGATATGATCAATTTGCACATATTTTCAACCTTTTAACCTTTAATTCATGTTTTATCAATTCTAATTTACTGTTAATAATAAATAAATAAAAATCTATTGAGATTATTCGAACATTATATAAAATTGAGGTAAAATATAAGTAATAAAATGGTATAAATATGTATATATTTCATGCAACTTTCAAATAATTCCCAAAAAAGACTTTAGATTTAATGTTTCTCCTAAGCATATGTGTTATGGTTCGGCTTTTATCACTCTTCCGATTTTTCATGTGAAGCATAAATCAAGCTTCAAAATGTGCATGTCATTCACCTTTTTGTTTTTTTTGTCTTCCCATTTTTCTTTTAACAAAAGGTCATAAAATGTGCTAAAACTAATGCTTTCCAATAATTTTGGGTCAATTTACTAGGCGTTTGCTAATATTTTTTTTTGTTCAAAATTCATATTTCCCAAATAATTTTTTTCTTCAAAAATTCTATATTTCATCTCTAAGTAATTTTATATTTTTTCTTCCTAGTTTGTTTTCTCTATCTTTATAATGTGTTCATTTTCAGTGGACAAAGGAGAAAGAAAAGATACAAAGTCTAGTGCATTACATATGAACATTAAGTGAAAATAGAAAAAAAAATCACATCTTCATCCTTCTTTGAAGGGATTTTAATCTTTTAATTAAATATCAAGGGATTTTTTTTAATCATACCATAGACTAATACAAACATTACTAGAAAAAGAGGTATCAACGACTGGAATATCAATTGCTGATAGTACAAATTCCGTCGCTAAACAATATTAGCGAATGATTAACGACGAAAATTTTCCGTCACTGAAAACCACTCCGCTAAATATTATCAACGGAATTCATTCGTCACTAAACTATCAGCGACGGAATATTTCCATCGTTAAAAATTTCATCGCAAATCTGTCGTTGATGGAAGACAATATGTAAAAATATCAGCGACAAAATTTTTCAGCCGCTAAAAATTCCATCGCAGATAGTACTATCAGCGACAGATATTTTCACGTGCACGTGCTCTCATGCGCCCACACGCACTCCTATTGTTGACCTAGTAGAGTTTTGATAATGAAAAAATGAAAGAAAAATAAGTTCGAAAAAATAAGAAAAATAGTTAGAAAATTCAGAAATCTACAGTACAGGTCGACTTGCTTTGAAAACATATCGACTTGTGATATTTACATACACACATCGACCCGGTTCATATTCTTGTCAGCCTGAACCAAATGTTTTCTATTAAAAATATAAGGCTGAACACATCGACCCACACCAGTACACATCGACCTAGAAAGTCAGGTGGACCAATTTAATGTTCATATGTATCAACCCATCAACCTAATATGACAAACGAACAGTAACACATCAACCTTTGATTTGCACATGTCGACCTGGCCATTATGTTTCTTAAATACTACACATCAACATAGCAAAATATTTGTCAACCCGAGAAAACACATCGACCAATTCATTTCTTCAGGTCCACCAATTTTTATTTACATAGTAAGATGTCAATATACATAGTGAGTCTTGTCAACCCGATGTTCAATTGTTCATTAAAATACACATCGACCTATTAGTTTCTTATCGACATAACACATACACATCAACCAATTGAATTCCACACATCGACCAATTTGTAATCTGAATAGTAATATGTCGATGCATCAAGTTAAACTTATCGACCTACCTTTTACAAAGTTAGAAAGATCATACATCGACACGATTAAAATGTTGTCCATACAGAGGAACACATTGACCAATTAAAAATCTCGTGTCCACCAATTTCTTTTGGTATAGTTCTTTGTCGACCTATAATAGTTGCTTGTCGACCTGATTGCATAAAAATACACTAGGAATAATTCAAATTTAGGTCGATGTCCACAATAGACTTGTTAACCTGACTATGTCAGAAGCCAAATCTATGAAACATTTTTGAATCTGATGGACCCATACTTTCTTTGATTCTTGAAATATTTCCTTTTCTATTTAAACTATCGTTCAAATGCAGCACAAACAAAGTCTGATTAGCCTATTTAAAAGAGACGCAGAAAAAGAACGAAACTTCAACACGAAAGAAGGAACAGTTGCAAAAGCAGTAATGACAGAAATTAAATACCCAACGTTCGAATGCAACAACATTGACCAACCCTCAATGGCTCTATTCAATACTTCAATAAATACTGAGAGCAGAAAATGAAGTAAGATAGATAAGATATCAAAAGACAATCACACACAACAACTTGAATTAAAAACTCCATTAAATATTGAAAAATATATCTCTATGTACTTGAAAGTTTTAATTGTATTAAACGTCTTTTCGAGTCTTTCATTCTATCAAATCTAAGGAAGTAAGCCTCAATTCTTGACTTCTTTTTTAGATTAATTCGAATGTCAAAGATTAAGGAGTGTGCGACACTGCCTTAAGTCTAGAGAAGCCCAAATTCAGTCTGTGAGAGATTGAATTGTTGTGTTCAGATGCAACACTGTATGAGATTTAACTTGAACCTGGAATCAAGTTTATAAACTAAGCATTTAGTGAAAAATCTAGGGGGAGCCTGGGAGTGGACGTACACTGGATTTGGTAGAACCACTATAAAATTTCTTTGTGTCTTCTTTACCTGTTTTCATTTATTGTCATAAAGTTTTAAAACTAAAAGAAAGTGTCGAAAAGTCTATATTCAACTATTCATCCATTCCCTCTAGTAGAATAACAATTGGTATTAGAGCGGGTGTATTGTCAAAAGTTTTAACAGCTCAACACCAAAGATCCAAATGGCAATTAACATTAACAATATACCAGTTGAAGCTTGCTCAACAAACTGTGCACCATTCTTTAATGGAAGCAACTTCAACTACTGAAAACAAATTATGCATAATTTCATCATTGCACAGGATCTAAATGCATGGAAAATCATCAAAGGAGTCGAATTCCCACTGAAGAGATAGATGGAGTTTGTGTGCTGGTAAAATTAAAGAACATGACTGTCGAACAAAAGAAAGTCTATCAAACCAACTACAAGACTATCAATTTTCTTCACCTTGCATTGAGCGTCAACGAATATAATCGAGTCTCTTCTTGCATAATAGCAAAGAAGATTTGGGAAAGACTTGAGGCCACCTATGAAGGAACTGACCAAGTATGTAAGAGCAAAATCAGATTGCTGAAACAAGAATATGAAGTCTTCAAGATGAAGGATGGAGAAGCAATTAGTGAGATGATCACAAGATTTAACAAGATAACTAATGAGCTCAGACTACTTGGAAAAGGAATCCCTTAAGAAAACATGGTAGACAAAATTTTAAGAACTTTATCAAAGTCTTGGGAGTCCAAAGTGACAGCTATTGAGGAGTCCAAAAATCTTGAGACTCTGACAATGGATGAACTCGTGGGATCCTTGATAACCCATGAAATGAAGCTAAATGTGAAAGAGCCTGCTAAATAAGAAAGAGGCAAAGGGGTAGCATTGAAGATTGACAATGAGGAAAGCACATCCAGCTCAGAAGAAGAAGAAGATGAAGAGGATGAAACTCTTATGGCAAGAAAATTCAAAAAATTCATGTAAGGAAGAGGAACAAAAATAAGTCATTCTTCAAAAAGCCATATAAGAAGGAAGAAATCAGATGTTTTGAATGCAAAAAATTGGGACACATGAAGGCTGACTGCCCCTCTCTCAAACTGGATGAGAAGAAGCACAAAAAGGACAGAAAGGAGAAGAAAAAGGAAAAGGCACTTGCTGCATAGAGTGATGAAGATTCAAGCTCAAGTGATGAAAAGCAAAATGAGGAACAAGCAAACGTATGTTTCATGGCAAATGAAGAAATCTCAGACAATGAGGTAAACTTTACATCATACTCATCATGTTCTAATTCTTCTAATTCTGAAAATGATTTACTATTATGAAATTACATGAAGCATTGCTAGAAGCACTAAAGGAATTAAAAAAATCTAAAATGAAAAATAACTTGTTAAAGAAAGAACTAAGTGAGATTGTTAGAACATCACAAAATTCAAAAAATGAAATAAGTGAGTTAAGAAGAGAAATTGCTACGATAGAACTGTATGTAAGTAAACTAAAGAAGAAATTGAATGATGATTGTTCAGAAAAAGACAAATACTCTAGCAAATGACAACATGCTCTTAAAGAAAGAATTAGAGATTTTGAAAGAAAAGAACAGTAGGCTAAACACTGTCTTAATGAAATTCACTCAGGCCAAGAAAAGTTAGATGTCATGCTAAAAATTCAAAAAGCTGTGTTTGATAAGACAGGATTGGGATTCAACCCTAACCAAACACAAAAATGGTTGCATAGATTCTTTGTATCAAGTTCTGAAAATGCTAAACTAGAAAAATGTCACACCTGCATGAAGATTGGGCACAAATCTGAAATCTACAGATTTAAAAATATTGTTTCAAACAACACTAAGAAACCAAAAACACCTAATAGATACTGCACTTATTGCAAGAAGAATAAACATTCAATTTTTTATTGCTGGTTTCTAAACACCTCAAGAACAACCTTAAAATGGATCGCCAAAGATAATTTCAAAGCTAATTCAGCCGGAGCAAAAAATATATGGATACCAAAGGCAAAGGTGTGATTATTTCTCATTGCAGGTGTGCTTAAAGTCAAGAGAGTCTCGCAGCAAGTCTGTGTAGTACATTGACAATGGATACTCAAGACACATGACTGGAGACGCATCGAAATTCTCTCACCTTGAAAACAAGAAAGGAGGAAAGATTGCATTTGGAGATAATTCAAAAGGAAAGATTGTTGGCATAGGCAATATTGGAGGTAAGTTTTCTGAATCTCAAATTCAAAATGTGCTACTTGTTTTTGGATTGAAATTTAGCTTATTAAGTGTTAGCCAACTATGTAACAAAGGTTGTTCTGTACTGTTTGAAGCTGATGCATGCTCCATTATTGAAAAATCCTCTAGACTTACAAAGTTTATTGTCCATAGAAGAGAAAACATATATGCAATTGATCTAGATTTCTTAGGACCCTCAAATAAATCATGTCTAGTTACTGTGAATAAAAATTATTTATGGTTATGGCATAGAAGATTAGAATATGCCAGTATGGACACAATTTCAAAATTAGTTAGTAAAGATATAGTTAAGGGTCTTTAAAAATTGAAATTTGAAAAGGACAAATTGTGTGATATTTGTATGAAAGGAAAGCAAACAAAAATACCTTTTAAATCTAAAAATTGTGTATCAACTGGAAGTCCTCTAAAATTTCTTCATATTGATTTATTTGGACCTACTAGAATACAAAACTTAGGAGGAAAACATTATAGTTTTGTAATCATTGATAAATACTCTAAATTCATATGGATGCTATTTTTTGCTAAAAATGAAGAAACTAGTGAGGTATTCATTAGACTATGCAAGAAAATTCAAAATGAGAATGGAATATCTATTAAGAGTATTAAAAGTGATCATGGCAAGGAATTTGAAAACAAAACTATGGATGAATTCTGCAATTATTGTGGTATTGACCATAACTTTTTAGCTCCTAGGACACATCCAAAAAAATGGAGTGGTAGAAAAGAAAAATAGAACCCTCAAAAAAATGGCTAGAGCAATGTTTTGTGAAAATAATTTACCAAAGATCTTTTGGGTAAAAGTAGTGAATACATCATGTTACATTTTGAATAGAGCACAAGTGAGACCAATCCTAAATAAAACCCTTATGAACTTTACAAACGAAGGAAACCACATATATCATACTTTAAGGTATTTGGATGCAAATGTTTTATCTTAAATAATAAAAAAGAAGTATTAGGAAAATTTGATACCAAAAGTGATGAGAAATTTTTCTGTATTATTCTTGAGCAAGCAAAGCTTATAGAGTCTACAATAAAAGGACCATGACAGTAGAGGAGTCAATTCATGTAGAGTTTGATGAAGAAAATGATATCAATCAAAAAATGTTGGATGATGAAGATATATCTGAGAAGCTAAATGATATTAGTCTGTTTGATGAAATTAACAATAAAAAAGATGAGTCAAATGATCTCACGGTGCATGAGGAAAGGAATGAAATACAGCAGGAGCAAGAGATCAAATATCTTCAGATTAAGAAAGACGTAAATCTAGAAAATATAATTGGGATCATTAGTTCAGAAGTAAGAACCAGATCTGCAATCCAAAATCAATGCGAGTATGTAGCTTTTATCTCTCAAAATAAACCCAAAAATGTGGATGAAACTTTAGGAGATGAAAATGCAAGATGAACTAAATCAGTTTAAGAGAAATAAAGCATGAAATTTGGTGCCTAGACCTATAGGTCAATCAGTAATTGGAACCAAATGGGTTTTCAGAAATAACCTTGATGAATTTGGCACAATCACAAGGAACTAAACAAGATTAGTGGATAAAGGTTACAATCAAGAGGAATGAATTGATTACGATGAGACGTTTGCACCAGTAGCAAGATTAGAATCTATAAGAATATTGCTTGCCTTCTCTTGTTTCATGAATTTTAAGTTTTACCAAATGGATGTCAAAAGTGCATTTATGAATGATTATTTGAATGAAACAGTATATGTCGAATAACCTCCTACCTTTGAAGATCCTAAGTATCCTGAATATGTGTACAAATTAACCAAAGCATTGTATGGTCTGAAACAAGCTCTTAGAGCTTGATATGAAAGATTAAGTAATTTTTTGACAAAAAATGACTTTGTACGACGAAAAGTAGATACCACTCTATTTGTCAAAAAGAGAGACGATAATTTTTTGATCATACAAATATACGTAGATGACATAATATTTGGAGGAACTAGCACGAGAATGTATGAGGAATTTGCAGCCAAAATGTAAGGAGAATTTGAAATGAGTATAATGGGTGAGCCGAACTACTTTCTTGATTTGCAAATCAAACAATCAGAAGATGGAATCTTTACAAATCAATCAAAATATACAAGTGATTTAATTAAAAGATTTGGGTTCAGTGATTGCAAGAGAAATGCAACACCAATAAGCACAAACATCAAGCTGGACAAAGATGAAAATGGCAAGTCAATTTATCAAAAACTTTACAAAAGTATGATTGGGTCATTACTGTATCTTACTGTTTCAATACCTGACATATAATTCAATGTATGTCTCTGTGCAAGATTTCGATCAGATTCTAAAGAATCCTACTTGGTTGCAGTCAAAAGAATCTTTAGATATTTAAAGGAAACAACTCATTTGGGGCTTTGGTATGACAGAAATTCGAGTTTCCAATTGTATGGGTTTTGTGATGCTGACTTTGCTGGATGCAAAGTAGACAGGAAAAGCACAAGTGGCACTTGTCAATTCTTCAGAAGTATGTTGGTATCATGGTTTTCGAAGAAGCAAAGTAGTGTGGACTTATCAACTACTGAAGCTGAATATGTTTTAGTTAGACAATGCACAACACAGATACTTTGGATTAAATACCAAATGAAAGATTACGGGCTAGACTTTGATTGCATTCTAATCAAATATGATAACACAAGTGAAATAAATCTCACAAAAAACCCCAATACATCACTCATGAAACAAACATATAGAAGTAAGGCATCATTTCATTCGAGATCAAGTTCTGAAGAATGAGATTGTTTTTGAGTATGTTGAGACTCAAAAACAAATTGCTGATATCCTCACTAAACCTTTAGACAAAAATAGATTTTATGAATTAAGAAGGGATTTGGAAATGATGGAAATTAAAAAATAGAGAAGACAAAAAAAAGTATTACTTTTTTAAGTAATAGTTTACAAGTCGACCTATTTATTGAAATATGTCGACAAATTTGAAAATGATCAGAGGCATGTCGACCTAATGAATGTTAGTATTATGAACTGTGTTGACCTGATCTCAAACCAATACTTAGAACCAAACTCAGGAAATAACACATCGACCCGTCTTTAATAATGTCGACCTGAGCAGCAAAAGAATACAGGTCGATGCCCTTCTTAGTATGTTAATCCAATAACGTAGGTCGTTGTGTACTCAAACTTGTCGACCTGAAACTTACCCAATAGAATACCAATAGTCGGCACGTCGACCTATCTAACCCTAAACCCCAAAATTTCAAACTTCCCTATTTTCTTTTAAAACTCTAACTCTCAAAATCCGTAACCCTAATTCCTAAATCGAAACCCTAATCATCCGAATCTTCTCAAGATTCAAATCCCAATGGCCCCTAAAATGAAGATACCCATCAAAAAGCCTTCCGAACCATCAAAAAAATCTTCGAAACCCACGGGAAAGGGTTTGTCCTCTTATACGCAACCTGCGAAACCAACACCCCCTCCACTGCATACATTTCCTCAGTTCAGCACCTATGAGTTTTAGACGATTGAACAAAATGAACTATACGATAGGGTGTTTTCGAAAAGAAAGGTGAACCATGGTCAATTGATCGATTGGAAGTTTTTTTAAAAAATTGGGTTCAAGTACGAAGAACATTTAATAGAGGTATGCCCTACTTCTCTTTTGAATCCTGACAAGTATATTCATGAGAAAGAGGTCAAATTATTTTACAACAATATAGAAGTCATTTGTGAAGAACCTACGGATGAAATGAGAATCACTCTAGATGACCATTTTGTGTCATACGCATTCAAAACCTTTGTAAATGGAAAGGAGTTCAAAGTGACCCCTAGGAAGATTTATGAAGACAATAGCATGACATGGGTCTTTTATGAAAAATGTGAACCATATATGGAATCAAATTATTTGGATAATGCTAAGATTGTGTATGATGATCAGAACCTCACTATGGTGAACTCTAATGCTACTGAACTTAGCTTTCATGAAAGAATCTTGCATCTGATTGTTAGTCATATATTAAGACCTAGAGGAGGAAACTACATTACAATCTCAAAGGAAGATTTTTTGTTAATGGCCTGTATTATTAGTGGAAAGAACTCTGGCTTCCATTACATTATTCCACACTTCATGATCACAGAACATAGATCTGAAAGCTCTTTGTTTCCATACACAAGTATGATCATTGATATCCTTTCAAAGAATAAGGTAGATATTGAAAAGGATACGATTGTTGAATTGAGTGATAAAAATGCAATCAATGCTTCATCAATGTTGAGAGCAAAATGGATGTGCGATAGTGAAGAATATAGGTAAGGAAAGAAGGAGGAACAGGGAAGAGATAGGCTGAGGAGATTGAGGCTGAGACTGACGAGGAGATTGAAAATGGCCTAAGGAAAGAAAAAAGGACTGGGGAAGGTGAATCATCGAGCATACAACCAATCACACTTCAGATGATTTGGGACTAATTGGATCATATGGATAGGAGACAGACTATGATTGGTCAAATGTATTGTTTTAACCGAATGGACCTCAACAGCATGCAAGAGAAAATAGATGTTTTGCTGAGGGAAAAAGGCAAATCAAAGAAGGACCCTAAACCTTCAAAATCCTACTAGCATAGAAATCTGTTTTTCTCCTTTATTTGTTGTGTTTGTCTTTTCAAAGTATCTAGTCTTTGCAAGTTGTTCTTTCCTTTTGTTTCGTCAATGCATTTTATAGTTCTTTATCCTTTGAAAATGAAATGAAGCATAGACCTTCTGTGATTTATGCGTACACTGTGAAACATGGCACGTGAATAGAATTGTATGCTCATGATACTACTGATGAATATTGTGAACATGTTGCTTTTAAAAAGGGCTGCAGTCTAGTTCTCTTACTAAATTTGAAATGTATGTTGTGAAGTGTAGTAAGTACAAGGCTGTGATTTGCTATGCCCTCACTTGTATGTTGTCTTTTAACTATTCGAGTACTACTAAATGGATATAATCTTGTTTTGCTAATAACAAAAGGGGGGGAAATTGAAAGACTGAGTACTCATGCTAATTAGTATGATGTGCCAACATACTGATATGTGCATATATGTGCTAAACCACATGCTGACATGCATATGTGTTGATACATGTTGCGTGCTCTAAAGTACTATTGAATGCTATGTGCTGAAATAAGATATAGGTATATGTGTGTTGTAGGGATTGATATGGACTGAAACACATGTGCTCTGTGTGGAATGCATGCTATGAAGTATGCTAATGTATGAACTATTTGCTGAAGCGTGCACTGAGTACATGTGCAGGGCTAAATGTGTATGCTGATGGAAGAAGCTCACTATACCTACTGTACTTAGTGAGCATGATGAAATGTGAATGATCAATGTATGGTAACTGCAGACTAAGCTAGATAAGTGCATAAGTGCTAACTGAATGTGTAATGTGCTAATGCTAAGTATATAAGTATGCTAGTATGGGCGCTGAAACATGTTGAGTGTGTATGAGAATGCTGGATGTCAAAATGAAGAGCACTAAAATATCAATGTATAGAAATTAAGATGTAAAATGACTAAATATTATAGATTGAACACTAGGAGTTTTGTTATCATAAAAAAGAGGGAGAATGTTAACCTAGTAGAGTTTTGAAGATAAAAGAATGAAAGAAAAATAAGTTCGATAATATAAGAAAAACAGTTAGAAAATTCAGAAATCTATAGTACAGGTCACCTGCTTTGAAAACATATCAACATATGACATTCACACACACACATCGACCCAGTTCATGTTCTTGTCGACCTAAACCAAATGTTTTTTATTAAAAACATAAGTCTGAACACTTCGACTCACACAAGCTACATCGACCTAGGAAGTCAGGTGGACCAATTTAAAATTACACATTGACCAATTGTTTCTGCACATCGACCTGAACATATCAGACATCAACACTAAAGAAAGAGAATACATTAGGATATCGATATCTGCACAAATCTTGTCGACACAAAGCTATAGGAACACTAGCATATCGACCAACTTATTTCAACACATCAACCAATTCTCTTTATGAACAGTGACACATCAACATGTTCTCTATACACATCAACCTGTCAGCACTTGGTTGTGATATACACACATCAACCTGGAGTCATGCTTGTTGACCTAGCCTAAATACATCAACCAATTTATTTCATCACATCGACCAATTTGACTAATGAACGTAACACATCAACCTTTGATGTGCACATATCGACCCGGCCATTATGTTTCTTAAATACAACACATGGACACAGCAAAATAATTGTTGACCCGAGAAAACACATCGACCGATTCATTTCTTCAGGTCCACCTATTTTTATTTGCATAGTAAGATGTCGATATACATAGTGAGTCTTGTCAACCCAATGTTCAATTGCTCATTAAAATACACATCGACCTATTAGTTTCTTGTCAACACAACACATACTCATCAACCAATTGAATTCCATACATCGACCAATTTGTAATTTGAATAGTAATATATCGATACATCAAGTTAGACTTGTCGACCTACCTTTTACAAAGTCAAAAAGATCACACATTGACACGATTAAAATGTTATCGACAAGAGGAACACATCGACCAATTAAAAATCTCATGTCCACGAATTTCATTTGGTACAGTTTTTTGTCGACCTATAATAGTTGTTTGTCAATCTGTTTGCATAAAAATACACTAGGAGTGATTCAAATTCAAGTCAATGTCTACAATAGATTTGTCGATTTGCGTATGTCAGAAACCAGATCTGGGAAACATTTTTGAATCTGACGGACCCATACTTTCTTCGATTCCCGAAATATTTCCTTTTCTATCTAAGCTAACGTTCGAATATAGCACAAACAAAGTCTAATTGGCCTATTTAAAAGAGGTGCAAGAAAAAGAATGAAGTTTCAGCGTGAAAGAAGGAACAATTGCAGAAATAGTAATGGTGGAAATTAAATGCCCAATGTTCGAATGCAACAACGTTCACCAACCCTCAACGGCTCTATTCAATAATTCAATAAATACTGAGAGCAGAAAATAGAGTATGATAGATGAGATAACAAGAGACAACAACACAAAACGACTTGAATTAAAAGCTCCCTTGAATATTGTAAAATATAATCTCTGTGCACTTGAAAGTTTTAATTGTATTAAGTGTCTTTTCGAGTTTTTCATTCTGTCAAATCTGAAGAAAGTAAGTCTCAATTCTTGACTTTCTTTTTTGATTAATTTGAGTGTCAAAGATTAAGGAGTGTGCGACACTGTTTTAAGTCTAAAGAAATCCAAATTCAATTTGAGAGAGATTGAATTATTGTATTCAGACGTAACACTATATGAGATTTAACTTAAATCTGAAATCAAGTTTGTAAACTAAGTATTTAGTAAAAAATCCAGGTGGAGTTTGGGAGTAGACGTATACCGGATTTGGTGGAACCACTATAAAAATTATTTGTCTTTTCTTTACTTGTTTTCATTTACTGTCATAAAGTTTTAAAATTTAGAAAAAGGTGTCAAAAAGTCTATATTCAACTATTCACTTCTTCCCTCTAGTTGAATAACACCTACACTCCACCGCATGTGCCCTCACGGGTGCCCATACTCACCTACGCCACCGCCCACCCGCTCCCGCCTACCAGTATCCCACCCTCCCACGCCCGTGCACCAACTTACCCACACCCGCCCTGCATTTATTTTGTAAAAAATGTCACCTATAGGAATCAAGCCTGTGCCTCCCACGTGGATGATGAGTTCTCCGGCCACTATGCCACAATCCCTGTTATGATATTTTTTTTATTTATTATTTAATCCTCACTTATTTTTTTAATATTAATCTCTCACATTTTTTTTATCTCACTCTCATCTCTGTTTTTTTTTCTATCTTGGGGTAATTTTTTTCATTGAATATTCTCATTAAATTTTTCTAACTGTTTAAATTCGATATTGATTAAATTTGCACTAAATGAAGAAATAAAATATTTATTTGATTAATTATGATAGAATAGTAAATTATTATTTTTTATTTATATATTAAATTGAATAATAAAATAATAGAATAAAAGAAAAAATAAAATAAATAAAAGAAAAAAAAGAAATATAAAATAATAAAAGAGAAGAAAAAATTAAAAATTAAAAACATTAAAAACATTAAAAATTATAAAATAAAATAAAATAAAATAAAATAAAATAAAATAAAATAAAAATTACAAAAGAACTATAAGCGACGGATTAACAACAGAAAATTTCCGTCGCTGGTAGTTTATTTTTTTAATTTTTTTTACTTTTGAATACTATTAGTGATGGATTAACGACGGAAAATTTTCGTCGTTAAAAAATCTATCGCTAATCCGTTGCTGATAGTTTTTTTTTTATAATTTTTTTTTACCTTGAAAACTATTGGTGATTAATTAGCGATGAAAATTTTCGTCGCTAATAGTTTTTCTTTTATGGAATAGCTACAGGTATTTTGCGACTAAAAAAATCCGTCGCTGATAGTTTTCCTTTTTTTATTTTAATTTTTGTTTTCCTTGGTCCACTATCAGCAGCAAATTAGCTATAGATTTTTTTTGTCGCTAAAATATCTGTCGTTGAGAGTTTCCTTTTTAAATTTTTTTTTTTTTAGTTCACTTTCAGCGACGGATATTTTTAGTCACTAAAATATCCATCGCTGCTTCGTCAAATAATTCCAAGAATGGCCTCAGTCCACAATCATCCTCTTTTTCCGTTTTTGTTCCCTTCAAATTAGGATGATTGCTCGAATAACTCCTAAAATTTTTAGTAAAATCTATTAGCAAGTGTTCTAAAATTTTCAGCCATTGATGTAGGAAAAGTCTCGCAATAAAGAAGAAATAAAGGATTTTTTTTTTTTTAATTCTTTACATAATTTATAAGACAAAAGGAAGACCTTCGATCAGAGGCCTTGTAGATCGGGCTGGCTTAATAAAAATTCTTGTTGTTCAGACTTCGGCCCCTCTGATTACCAGACTTATAAAAAATTGTTGGTGTTGGACCTTTAAAACAGAAAATTCTCAAGTTCAAATTATTGATTTTTTAAAAAAATTTTTATAACTAATCGATATTTAAAATTATATTCTGACTAATTTAGTTTGAGTGCTATCATAATCAATTTAGAGAGAACTTTTTAATATAGTTTTTTCTATTTTTATATTTTGAATCTAATATTTAATTAAAAGATTCAGTACCTTTATTTATTAAATTCATTTTCTGTTGATCCAAATTATTGAATTTAAGATAGAGTGAGCAAAGCAAGAACCAGACCCAGACCCATGCTCAAGTCAAACAAAAAGTTCTCCACTCTATTTTTTGGAACATTTTTCCATCCCCGTGGATCTAATGTTGTCTTAATCAATATTGGCCTTATTCACCATTAAACTACTAGATGTTTTAGTGGGAAAAGCGTCCATGGATGTCCTATTGATACATGCCAACCACCCCCCCCCCCCAAAAAAAATTGCATCTTCAACTGTTAAGGCTTCAATTTTTGGACCCCCTGGAACAGACAAAGGAGAGACAATGTCCTCTAGTACCCTAATTATTCAGATTGGATAATTAGACAATTTCCTATTGATATATGCCTATCCCCACATAACTTCTTCATTCAAGATTTTTACACTCCAACTACAGTTTTAAATACATCTACCTTTTTCTTTTCTTTTATTTTCCAATACACTTTCTCTCCTAGCATATTTATTACAATATTTTGAGGGTGCCCTACCTAGCTAAGGGAACACTATACAGCCCCTTGAAAACGATTCCCATCTCCCCAAAGCTGTGGACACAGCCTGCATGTTCATGTCCCAGGCTCGTTTTAAGATAATATCTCCACATAATTTTCTATTGTGAAAATTTTCAGATATTTTCAAGTCTGCAATGCCTAAATTAGCTTTTTTAAAAATAACTCCAACCGATCAACATCTACTTTTTTCATTATCAAAATATCCTACGCACTCTTCAAATTTATAAAATTCCCAACACAATGTCAAACAAGTGAATGAAAGAAAATATATGTTATCAAATGGTCATCAAATAATATAATTTTTGGCCTGCATGTTGGCATAATCTAATGTAGATTTTGTTGTTGGTCTTTGTTGAAGTTTCACATGGACGTTTTCTCACATTGCCCGAATTTTACTTATCAAGGTAAAGATCAATAAATTTAAAAATCTTTCATTTTAATATTACTTTTTTATTTCAATTAAAAAATTTTTAATACGGTATAAGAATAAAAAAGAAAACCTTTTCTCATCCTACATAAATATTAAATTTATAAATTGTATTAAGAGAAATGAGAAAAAGGGTGCATTGAAAGAGAACTATAGAAGACTAACAAAAAGAGACATTGAGGGATCTAACCAATATTAATTATATCAATGTGAACCCAAAATCATCAACTTATTCTAGGGGTGTTCTCTTCTTGTCTCATGCGAGAGAGAGAGAGAGAGAGAGAGATAAGGAATTGTGTTGTGTAAGGGATATGATTAAATAGGGAACCTGTTACCTAGGAACAGTATCAAACCTAACCATTAGACCACCAAGATTTGATTAATTAGTACAAGCTGCCCTACATACATTCAACAAATAAATAACATGTAATATTTCAACTTCTTGCAAGTTGGGTGGTGATCCAAAACACCATTTCCGGATTTTTTTGGGTGGTGACCTCTCTCTCTCTCTCTCTCTCTCTCTCTCTCATATTGATTGATATAAAGATATATCAATCTACCAATCTTTTCTAGTTGGTTAAAGGAATTTTAAAGTTTTGATTCTAGACTGTTCATACCCCACGACACTCGATTCTGACATAGCACATCAAATATGAAAGAAAACCGAACAACCTTAATTTGTTCCTCACAATAGCAAAATTGGAAAATGGTCAACTTTGCAACTTGTTAATATTAAACATTAATTTGAAAAACGAGGGTAAGTAAAATACTTACTATGATTATTATTATTATTATTATTATTATTATTATTATTATTATTATTATTATTATTATTATTATTAATAAAAAAATACTTATATCTATTATTTTGAATAGTATTTCTGATATCCTTTAGGCTCCATTACATTGTAGAGTCGCATTTTAGAACAGCACACGTCGCTTGTAGAGGGCTTTAGTGGGCAAGCGTGAGAGAGTGGTGCCTCCTATCAACATGCTATTGCGTTTTTCTCTTTTTTCTCTCTCGAATTTTAGAAACATCATGTTTAAATCAATCTCTATCTCTTTCTCCAATGGTTCTTGACCACAACTCTCTCTCTCTCTCTCTCTCTCTCTCTCTCTCTCTCTCTCCCCCTCTTTCCCTGTCCACCCCTACTAATTCAATCTTCAGTGGCCTTCATCACCTAAATGATTTTCCTCTATAAATAAATCTATCTAGTTCTTATGAAAAAGAATTAATTTCAAAATATTTTATTACCAATTCAAGTGTTTCTATTAATTAATATGATTGAGAGTGGCCAAATAAAACCAGTAATGAAAAAGTTATTTATGCATTCAAGTTGCTCATAATTTCAATGTTTGTACGATTACAACGTGACAATAAGGAAGGCGCAAAATTAGCAGAACCAATGTGTTTTGTCTACTTAATATGAAACATCATTCCAATTGTGTATGCAGCCTCTCGGTGGTTGGCCTGTCAGTGCATACCAAACACTGTTACATCATTATAAATGTCTTACGTGCTAATTAACTCCTTTTATCGGAAACACAAAATGGGTTGGCTAGAAGATCAAACAAAGATTAATACTGTTTCCATTTTTTTTTTTTTATAATCTATGACAAAATTGATAGAGTAGTCTCTTCGACATACATTCACTAAATTTAAAGTCATAAATTAATAATAATAATAATAATAATAATAATAATAATAATAATAATAATAATAATAATAATAATTAAATTGTCCTCTCGTTTTTATTCTCAAGCATACATAACACCCACAACCCAGAATGTCCCAAAATAGACGTCACATTTGCAAGAATTGAACTTGTGGCTACGGGACTTGCAACCTCCACCACATCTGGCCCCAATCAGCTAACATTATTGAACATCACGCTTCCCTAATAATTCAAAAGAATTCTTGGATAGAACAAACTCAAAAAACTATGCACGAATGTCCAAAAAAGTGTAAGATTTAGAGGAAGAATTAATTTGAAAGCATGCAATTGGAGAATTTTCAATATCCTCTATGCAATGTGTGTGTCCAATATCTTTTAATGGCATTTTTCATTTCTTCACAATCTCAATCTCTCTCTCTCTCTCTCTCTCTCTCTCTCTCTCTCTCTCTCTCTCTCTCTCTCTCTCTCTCTCTCTCTCTCTCTCTCTCTCTCTCTCTCCTTTCTCATAACATATTCTTTTTTACTAACATTGTTTTCCTCGCGTAGAGTTATTTTTGGTTTATCCGCTGCACAATCTAAGTATTATTTGCGCTTTGTGTTTTATTGAATAATCAAACAATAACATCTTATTGAAATTTGATACTAGTGGAGTTCTCAAAAATATTTTTGTATTCATATATTTTTGTTTATTTTAATAATTGATATTTCAAAAACAGCATCTAGATTGAGAATTTTATTCTCTTATAGTTGATTATTCTATTGTGTGTAATTTTCTAAATTCACAACAAAGAAAATACTAAAAAGAATATTATTAAGTTTTAGTGATATTCAATTAGCACCTTCCAAACCATAGGACAACTTTACTGAATCATTCTTAAACTTTTCATAACTATAATTGTTATCTAATATTGTGTTTTATACTACCCGATAGATATTTCTACAAGTAGAATTAGAACATTCAAATAATAAAGCATGAAGAGCTTATGTGAAAGAGTGAAGAGATTATATAAAAAACACAGAATTGCAGGAGCAAGTTCAATGTCTTAGTGTTAATCGGAAAATGCGAGCCTCTGGAGTAACCTTGGCCCTCTCTTTGATCATGTATAGAACTTTGTATTACAGCATCCCCAGTAGCACCACCAGCCTTAACTCCGCTTTCAGTGTGAGGCCTCGCCCTCTCAAGCCCAATCCTGTGAAGTTGCTTCCATGTTGTTTAATGACAATGATGGTTTTGAACGACTAATTTCATGTTATTGGGTGATGTATTTGAACATTTGTATTTTTGTATTTTTCTTTTTTTAATATTTTGTTGATTATGTATTTAAAACATTTCTATTTTTAGCTTTTTTATACACCAAACATATATAATTTATTTATTTATAATTAATTTCATTCATTCATTCGATGTCATATAATAAAGACAAAAAAAAAATTAATAAAAATCACATAATTTAAAATAAAATTTTTAAGTCAATTTGGTTTTTTAGTCCAACTTTATCCCAAGGCAAAACTTTGTTAGGGGTCATCCTGAGTTTAGGTCACTAAATATTATACCATGAGCCTAAATATTAGCGCTGGGTTAGAGTTAACTTAAGCAACCTCTGGTTATTGTTATACTGAGAGCGGACGATAATGCTGCCGCACTTTCTCCTCCCTTGACAAGTAAATTAAAAAAAAAAGAAAAGAAAAGAAACAATTTTTTTGATTAATTGTTATAATCAATTTATTGATTTTAATTAATTTATTTCAAATTAACTGTTGGGTCTATTAAGAGATGAACTCTTCTGACGTTTACTCTTTCTATTTCTAAGATTTAAATTTGAGAATTTATTTTAAAAATTCAGTATTTTTATTACTAATAATATGTTAGTTAAAAAGAGGGGGGGGGGGGGGCGGAAAGGAAGAAGAAACAAATTGATATGTGATGCCTGTCGCCAATGCATATGAGCAGGTAACTTTGGACTCGATGAACAGTCTGGGGTAAATGGTCCAACACAATGACCAACGACTTTCGACACAAAATTTTAATTACATGGCTACGTATAATACTTTACTGTTCTAACTATATATTATTTAAAATATTCAAATTTTACTTTAATGCACATTTATTTTGTATCTTCTGGTTTATCTGCATTGACCCAGCTCACTTTGTCTTAGAACAATCTCATTTTTATATTTTGTGGGAAATCTTGGATTGTTGGAGCAGCTGGGCGAAAAGGAAATCTTTGTCAGATGTTATAATTTTAATCCCAATTTGGAAAATTATTTTTACCTCACTTGCATTGGTTTAATGGGTTCATTATTTTAGGTAGCATTGTAATATATTATCCAAGAATTTTGTTATGCACTTCCTAGGATCTCTTGGGGAATTCTATAGAAACTCTCTTGTCTCGTGAGAGCCCTCTTTGACCATAAACACATATAATATATTTAAAATAATGGAGCTTTTATTGTCATGAAATTTATATTGATGTGAAATAATATATTATCTATATTATTTCAAATTTAAATTTAGAATTACGATTCAGATTGTTATTGTTATTGCATTAAATAGAAGTTTCCAGCATCCAAATGAGTCACAAATACTAGCCATCTTTGTGTTAAATATCTTTCCAAATGTGATACCCATTTAAAACTTTTAAAATGATGTCTTAGATGTGCCCTTGCTTTAGTATTTTCATCCCCCTCTACACCCTTTCTCGTGACACTTATTAAATACTTAAAAAAACATTTCATGGACAAATATGCACATACATTTGTGAAATTGAAAACTATCGATAGATGCTAATACATATAACATGTTAGAAAACTTTATTCGTGATAAATAAATTAAACGCCAATATAAGATTTCAGATTCTTCATAAAAATATATTAGATGTGGAAATATACCTGGATCCATAGAAATTGATGCGATTGTGGTTTTTAGCGTTCTTGATCTTCCAAATATTACGTAGTTTTAAGAGAGTGGGCCACTCTTGGTTCTCCTCCAACGATGGGACATTGAATCTAAAAGCTCTACATACCATTTCAGAACCACAACCATTTATACATATATATATGTCTTTTCTTATTCCTAATTTGCTCATCATAAATTAGAAATAACACTTTAGAATTTTCACATATAATAACTCATACTCAATAAGATGATTTAGTCCCATTTATTTTCAAACTCTGTTAGATCACTTTAACAACAATGCTATATTTCATAATTCAGATTGCTATATTCATTGCTTCTTCCACAATTCGCAACCTAGTGGCAAAATTCCATCGCCATATTTAATGATTGGATATCTTATAGCATGCTATAAATTCAGTTGCAATAGTGGAAGAAGCAATAAGTTTCTATTTAGCACTATTCCATAAGATAGTTCCCCAACAAGTAGATATAGCTTGAGGTAAATCTACGACTGTCTTATTAAGTTGTGATCGGGACTTTCTTTTGTATATGAGCATGTAGCAATGCAAAATTGGAGTTTGGAATACCCAAATTGTTCTCTGAAGATACAACATAAACCTTTTGACTACTTTCCAATGATTCATTCCTGGATTGCTCAAATATCTGTCCAATTTCCCAATAATATATGTCATATCCAGATACTACAAATCTAAGCATACAGCAAGCTCCCTATAACTAAATCATAAGAAACTTTCAGCATTTCTTTAGTTTCAAAATCATTCTTGAGGCATTAATCAAGACCAAACTTACTCTCTTAGCAACAGGATGTCACCTGATTTACAATCTTCTATGCAAAATCTTTTAAGAACCTACTCCATATAAATATTTTTGTGACAATCCGAGAGTACCTCGAGAGAGAACTCGGTGTATTTGTATTCCTAACACAAAATAAGCATCACCAAAATCTTTCATCTCAAATTTTTTTGTAGGAATCTCTTAATTTTGTGTAATAAGTTTATATCATTGCTAATAAGCAGTATGTTGTCAACATTGAAATCAGAAAAATGTTGTTACTTTCACCACCACAAAAAAACAAACTTTCATTGATGGAAAAAATTCCGTCACTAATAGCAACGGATTTCTGACGGAATACCGTCGGATAGAATATCAAGCGATTTACAATGAAAATATTTATGTTGCTAATCTGTTTCTATAGTAGTCAATTGTAAAAATAAAAAATAAAAAAATTTTATAAAACTATTAGCGACGGATTACCGACGGAATTTTTAGAGATGGAAAATTTTTGTTACTAATCCGTCGGTGTATTGGTGAAGAGAAAAAAATTAAAACAAAAAATATGTAAAGCCATCAGCGACGGATTACCAATGAAAAAATTAACGACGGATTTTTTTTTAATTTTTATTTAATAATTATTTTTATTTTTATTTTATTTTGTAGAAGAATAATATTATTTTATTATTTTAAATTTTTATTATTTTATTTTAAGCTAAATAAAACTTATTCTCTTGCCATTTTCATTTTGCTCGGGTTCAAAGGTCAGTGGAAACAATAGCAATTCTCACAAATTAAAGGACGCGAGTAGGTCGGTGGGTCTTGGAGCAGCGCACATATTTTTTTGAGAACTCAAAAATCAGCGAGGGATTGAGATCCGTCATTGATTTTTTTTTCTTTTTTTTTTTATTAGCGACGAATTTTTTCCGTCGGTAATCATCAGGGACAAATATTTTCCGTCGCTAATCATCAGCGATGAATTTTTTTCATCACTGATATTAGTGACAAAACTAAATCCGTCGTTGATATTTAGTAGGGTGACTTTCAGCGATGGATTTAACGATAAAAAAATTCGTCTCTGATATATTTCAACGACGAAAAAAGAATTTTCAGCGATGGATTTTTCCGTCACTGAAAATCTGTTTTCTAGTAGTGCACTAAACTTGTGATATATGCAATAATAAATCACATTCATCTCAAAAACCAAAATAGATAACAACTTGATAAAATTTTTAATACCATTGATGGGTAGTTTGCTTAAACTCAGATGAATTTCTTTAATTTGCAAACTATTTGCTTTAAATCTCTTGAAACAAAGTTTGCAGACAGTATCATGTAAATTGTCTCATCAAATCACCATTGAGGAACATTGTTTTAAAATCTATTTGATATAGTTTAATATCAAAATCTATCACAAGTGCCATTATACTCCTAAAAGAGTCTTTTAAAGAAATCAAAGAAAAAGTCTCTTTAAAATCAATATCTTTTTTCTGAATAAAGCTCTTTACAACAAGATGAGCCTCAATATCTTCCCACATTATCTTTTGAATTCCTTTTGATCTTAAATATTCATTTGCAACTAACAAGGTTCATACCTTCAAGCAGTGGGATAAGATCTCGAATGTCTGTGTCTCTCATCAACATGATTTTTTCATTCATGTCATCAAGCCACTTTTGAGAATCAAGATTTTTAATGGAATCACAAAAGTTGATTGGATTATCTTCCACCATTCCAATATCTAACTCATGTTCTTGAAGAAAGAAGATATAATCATCTCATATCACATTTCTCCCTTTGCAGTAGATATTTTTATGGCATTTGTTCTTGAGATTGTTGACCTTTTTCTTAAAAAAATAACCAGTTGATCTTGATCATGAAGATTTGGATTTTCAACATTGTCTTGTGGATTTGGAGTTGCTTCTTAAACAATATTAGGAATAGAAGCTTGATCATGGTTAATAACAAACTTAGAAAGAGTAATGAATTCATCTTTAAAGACAGTTTCTAACTTTTTCTTTCCCCTTAAATCAATAGTCTCAAAGAAGCGGGTATTTCCCATTTCAAAGAAGGATCTAGTATGGGATTATAAAACTTGTATCACTAAGACCGTTCAAAGTATCTAACAAAATAGCTTCTAACCATTCTTGAGTTGAGTTTCCTTTCATTTTCTATAAGGCCTTGCTTTAGTTGGACAAACATATAAATTCTTTATACTAGACTTCTTGGCTCTCCTTAATTCATAGGGGGTTTTAGCCATTCTCTTAGTTGGAACTTTGTTGGTGATGTAAGCAGCAATCTTTAACGCCTCTCCCTAAAGTGAATATGGTATAAGCAGTATAACTAAGCATAATCTTTACTATGTACTTTATTGTTTGGTTTTGTCTTTGAAAAACACCATTTAGTCAGAGCTCCTTAGCATGGTGTACTTGGAACAAAAGCACATTCCTCTAGGAATTTGGCAAATGAATCTAGACATTGTTCACTAAATCCTTTATGTCAACCATAGTTTTCACCATTACTATCAGACTAGGTACTCTTAATCCTTTTGTTAATTTAATTCTCAACTTCAGTTTTGAAAGTTTTGAATATGTCCAATGATTTAAACTTGTCATTAACGACATAAAGGAACCCGTAACATGAGAAATCGTCTAATTATTAACCATTCCAAGAAACCATAGGGAATGACCCAAGAAGAATTAAAACTTAACAACCTTGAGGGGAGAGTGAATATATTGTTTCCACTTTTTGGGTTTTATTAAAATTGAGACTCATAATACAAAACATATAGAGAAAGGGAGAAGAATGTTTGATATTCAAATTTATAGTGGTTCCATCTTTCCGATGTACATCCACTCTCAGGCTATACTTAAAGTTTGCAATCCACTATTTGATCCATAAATAGTACAACCAACTAGATTTCCAAAATTCTAATTAAATCTTACAAGTTTTACTCCCCATAACACTCACACTAGATTTCACGGCTCTTGCAAACCTTCACTTGTTTCTCACAGATAATTTAATCTCAGATCAAGAAGATCATCTCTTCTTGATTTCTTACAAAATTATAAGAGAAATAGAAATTACAAACTTGAGCCTTGATACTCAGATTAAAACTTTATAGCCCACAAATTAAATACAATAATTAGAAATAAAAATAGAGAAGCTCAATTAATATTTACAATGGTTCTAAAAGATTGTTTGGTCTTCAATAGTGGTTGTATTTTTAGTTTCTCAAGATTTTCTAACCATTGGAGCTCATTAAATGTTAAAACTAGTTGTTTAAGAGTTGTTGTGGTTCATTAAATGCTTGAAATTGCTTTTTTGAAACTAGTTGTTGCTCTCGTGATAGTTGACTGCCCTTCTCTGCTGCTTGACTACAACTTGAATCTTGCCTGTGTTCTTTCATGAGTAAGTCGACTACTTCCCGGCTTAGTTTTGTGAACGTTCTAAGTATCGGTACTCAAACTTTCAAGGATCGGTACTCGTTACTATGCTTTCTTTCAGCTCTTGAATGAGTCGAGTACTTCTACTCATGCTAGTTGACTACGATTGTGGCTCAGGTTAGATCTTGGACTTCAACAGTGCTAAGAAGCAGTACATCTTTTGAGACTTTTGATAGTCGACTTCTTTATTCTAATGAGTTGACTAGGTACTTGAACCTACTTTAATGTATATGCATTGTGAAAGTGCAAGGTGGCTCAGTAAATGTGGCATAATGCTATGGGCATATGACATGTGTCATGTGGCAGGGTTGACATGAGAAGTGTTTTATTTTGCGAGCGTGCATATGTAAGTTAACTTTTGCCTCTATGGTGGTCAACTTGCTTATGTTTTATATATGGGAGGATCAATTCTTAATTATCCAAAAATCGGTACTTCATCTCCATACCTATAATTAGTCATGATAATGTGAGTCGACTAGGTGGAAACCACAAGTCGACTAGGTAAATTGCCTAATGTGAGAATGTATGCTATGACCTCATACAATGGCGTGTGGCATGTTGCCTGTGGCATGCTAATACTCATGCCATGCTCATGCTATGTTAGTGTGATACTTGTGCAATGCCCGTGTTATACTACTGCAGTGCTCATGCCATGCTGAAGTTGTGCTAGTGCCACGTCTATACAGTGCTCGTGCCATGCTGATGTTATGCTAGTGCCACATCTATATAGTGCATGTGCATTGTGCTCATGGTTCAGACCTCTCTTAGTAGACCGAGAGCCTTTCTCAGTGTATGAATCGATTGCCACTCAAGTGCAAGTTGACTAGCCTTAATGTCTCATAGGCTAATCTATGTTTTAGCACTTCTCGTTATGTAGTCTTGTATATTCGAGCATGTGCTTGCTTAGTTTCTTTATGTCCGAAGCAGGTGAGTCGACTAGGCATCCCAAGCAAGTCGATTAATTCCAACGTATATGTGCAATGTAATGCAATGACATGTGTCCTGCATGTGTTATGGCATGCTTTTTGGTCTGTGTCTTTGTGCAATGCCATGTACTTAGTAAATTAGCTTATGTGTATGCCCTAGCTTGTAAGTCTAAGTCAACTTGATCTTTAGGTGGTCAACTATAATGTATTCTATTCTCATTTTAACTGTTATTATTCAACCATTAGCATTTCAAAAATTTTTTTATTATAGTTAGGCTAATTACGTGAGTTGACTAGGTGTTTGAGCCAATCGACTAGTGCACTATGTTGGATTTAACTTATATTTTTGTATACTAAGCAAGTTGACTGTCATTATGATGTACTTGACTATATGTTTTCTATGAAGTTTAAACTACTTCTAACTCCACTTAATTCATTCTTTCATTAGTCCAACACCTTGTTTTCATCATAGTATACCTTAAACTCATCATTTGTTCATCATCAAAACTTATTTTGCTAACAATTCCCTCTTTTGATGATAACAAAACTTAGGCTAATGACAAATGCTTCCAAATCTTTCTGAAAGTCCATGAGATTCCATGGAGGTAATTACTCCCCCTTAACATATGCTTCTATGCTCCCCCTTTATCTATACACTTAGGTTTTACTTTTCTCTTTAATTCACATGTTTCTCCTATATTTTCTCTTTTGCATTCCTACATCTCTCCATTTCTCTTTTTCATTTACTCCTTTTCATTCCTGTACTTTCATTCTTATATTTCTCCCCATTTTTGTTATCAATAAAAAAGTTAAACTAGAAGGGTAAAAATATGACCCAACTTTAAGGTAATTGACCTATTAGTAGAGTGAACTGAACCTAAACTTCCCTAAGTCATTGACCTATCAATAGAGTGAAGTGTATGTAATGTATGACATATAAATGAATTGCGAGTGTGTTTGTGGGAGTGTGAAGTATGCAATGAGAGTTTTAGCATGTTTAATAAAAGTAAAGACTTAGAAACATAACTCAAACCTAAACAAGCAACACATGATCAGCAAGAACATGTTTCATTATAACCACAACATCATAAAACATCTCGAAAGAGCTTAGTACAACTAAAGTAGCCATTACGTATTCTTTACAACCAAAAATTTTGAGACAAAGACATCAACAGCATAAGCAGATGTCAGCAACAAACAGCAGAAATAGTAAACAAAGGTAGAAAGCAGAGAGTAGTGCACATACATGAATGTAAGATCTCCAGTCATGGCTCCTGTGGTGGCTCATGAGGTAGCTCAAATGGTGGCTCATATGATGACCATTTGGAGTACCTCTAGTAAGCAATAGGTCTACTTTCACTTTTACTCTATCTATCTGTACCTGAAATTATGCCTACATGTGCTGAAAATAATCCCATATGATGGTCATGGTGACATGCCACTTAGGGACATGATGATGCTCAAATGCAAGACGAGGGTAATCAGGATCAATGCTAGGCTCTGCACCTACATGGTTGGGCTCTCCTTCATTTGTTTCTTCTTCGTCTCTTTCTTCTTTTTCTCCCTTCCTTCTCCAAACTCTATCCTCATCCTCAAACCACTTTGCCTTATTCAGAGATGATGCTCCTATCCTACACTTCATTTGAAGTTCTGTGCCAACCTCCATACTAGCATCTACTTCGTACATCTCAAGAAAGTCAGTGATAAGAATGGTATAAGGAAGGTTTCCTATCTTGGCTCTACCAGTCATCAACATATGAAAGGGATTGAGAAAGTGAAGGCCAAGATTTTTATTCTCCATAATACAAGCCAAGGGCCAAAAATCCTCCTTAGTGATTGTAATGTGACTATAACCTCTAGGCCTAATTGCATGAAACACAATGGGGTGTAATATTCTCTCATGAATATCCCAACCCGTTGCCTTATTATTTCCCATTTCAAGTGCACAATTCTTGTAAGCTAGCCTCACACACTCCTTCAAAGACATACACAAATATTCCTCACATTCATCCCTAGGTACCCATGTTGACCTCTGAGCCTACACAATAATCTAGGGAAAACTACAATCTCCTTACCAAGCACATAAATCTTAAAAATGCATCTTTTATCATTCTCACCAATCTTAATTTCTATTTCAAAGGTGTTTCTAAACTTTTTCTTCACATCTGCAATATTATTGTGCAAAATTCTTACTATCCACTCACATAAAATATGAGTGGGTTTAATAAGAGTTGGTGGAACAACCTCCTTAATGAAATCTCCATGAGGAAACCCTTTGCTTTCTAAGAAAGCCCAATCAATCACTCTATTATGTGTAGCAGCACAAGAAATAAGATGGGTCTTGAAGGACTTACTCTTTTCTCTTGAAGGAAAATTATTTTTGTCAAAGGGGGATTGATTCTTTGTTCGTGACATCTTTGATAGCTCTCTGGTAGATCTAGGGTTTGGGTTTTAGAAGATATCCGTGTATGGGAGAGTCAATTGGCGTGTTAAAGGAGAGTGAGAGACTGTTAGTAAGTTTTAGAATGGGTAAGTGAAAATTTTAACTTAGGTTTTTCTATTTATATCTACGACTGTCCAATAAAGTAGTGGACTAGATGACTAAAGTAGTCAACTGTCTGAATTTTCTACCTAAAATTTTAAACACTATTTTAATAAGATAGTCGACTCATTATTTAAGAGTAGTTGACTATCAATGTTTAAAAATGAGTGTATAGTGGTGAGTATCGATTCTTTATCTTTGAAGGATTGATACTTAATACTATTCATGTCTCATTTTCACTAAGTGTTGAGGGGATAATCGACTTGGGTATTCATGTAGTCGACTTGTAGTTCTTGAACTTATGTTTATAGTAATGAGTAACAGTGCTTCAAAAATGAAGGATCAGTACTTAGCACTATTTCACCTATTTGTGAATGATCTAGTTGACTTGCTATCTAGAGCTAGTCGACTACTAGTGCTAGGATGAATGCTCTGCCCTGGTGCTATAGTCATAAGGATTAGTATTTAACCTGTCAATTATTGGTACTTAGCATTTTTCATGCTATGAAACTATACATTAGTTGACTGCATATTTATAGGTAGTTGACTGAGTCAAATTTCTGTGCTCGAGATCCTTTCATTTTCTCTTATCTCCTTGAGACCCGGTTGACTAACATTGTGACAAAGTTGACTCGTCTGCTGAGATGCTCAACAACATGCTTGGACACATACAAATTTAGTACAAAATCAAATCAAAATATACAAACAGTCATCAATCCTCAACATTCATCATACTTAGTTCTCTCCTTGGACTATAGAACTGATTTTTATCTAGAGGCTTGGTGAAAATGCCAACTATTTTCTTGTCTATTTCTATGTACTCAAGAATCACATCTCCCTTAAACACATGGTCCTTTTTGAGTGATGTCTTACTTCAATGTGATTGGTTCTTTAGTGATGGAAAGGATTCTTAGTTAAATGAATGGCACTAGTGTTATCACATCTAATTAGGATGCAATCTAAATCTAATCCATCGTCCTTCATCCGATGCTTAATTCATAAAATCTAAGCACAGCACTATCCACAACAATGTACTCTGCCTCAATTGTTGATATTGCTACATTATTTTATTTTCTAGAAGATCGAGACACCAACATACTTTCAAACAATTGGCATGTGCCACTAGTGCTCTTCATATCCATTTTGCATCCAAGTTTGCATCATAATAACCATGAAGATCAAAAGAAGATCTTCTATCATACTATATACCTATACTATGTTTGTCCCTAATGTATCTAATAATTCTCTTTATTGTAGACATATGTGGTTCCTTAGGAGCTAACTAAAATCTTGTACATAAGCATATATTAAATAAAATGTCAAGCTTAAAAGCTGTAAAATATAACAGAGAATCTAACATACTTTTGTACAACTTGAAATACACCAGTTTCCCTCGTTCATCCTTATCTATCTTTAGAGTTATGCTCATAAGTGTTGGACTTCCCTTAGCATCTCCTAGGCCAAATTTTTTCACTAACTCCTTAGCAAACTTATATTGACTAAAAAAGATTCTTTTCTCAGTTTGCTTTATTTGTAATCCTATGAAATAATTAAACTCTCATATCATGCTAATCTAAAAGTCAGCATGCATGGCTTGAGCAAATTCTTAACAAAGATTTTCATTAATAGCTCTAAAAACTATGTCATACATAAATCTGTACTATCAATATTTCTTTACCTTTTCTTTTAATAAATAAGATTGTATCTACCTTACCTCTTTCAAACTTATTCTCTAGAAGAAAGTTGCTCAGTCATTCATACCAAATTTTAAGAGTTTGTTTCAAACCATACAATATTTTTGACAATTTATATATAAGGTTTGGATGCTTAGGATGTTCAAAGCCTAGTGGTTGCTCAATTTACATGTCTCCTCAATGATTCCATTTAGAAATGTACTTTTCATATCCATTTGGTATAGTCTAAAGTTTATAAAACAAGCAAAAACTAGATGCATCTTTATTGCTTCTAATCTAGTCACAGGAGTATAGGTCTTATCATAGTTTATCCCTTATTCTTGACTATGTGTTTGTGGTACAAGTCTTGCCTTGTTTTTAGTAATCTACCTATTTTGTACCTATAAAAGATTGATTTTTTGATCTCGACACTAGATACTAAACATTATTCTTCTCAAATTGATTAGCATCTTCCTGCATTACTAATACCTAGAGTTTCATCAACATTTTTGTGCTCTATTTAGGATATAAAAGCTACAAATTCATATTGATTTTGCAGTGTTAATCTTGTCCTCACACCTAAGCTAGCATTCCCTATAATGTTTTCAAAATTCATAGTCTTCCTAATCATAAGATATCTATTCTTTTGCTTTTGAGGAGTAGCTTCTTCTTCCTTTAGTTATATTTCTATCTCAAATGATTGCTTATGAGCATTTTCATTCTTTGCACCTTTTGGTATCCTAATTAGCTCATATAAAGCATCAACATCAATGCTTTTTTTGCCTATGTCATCATCTCGATCAAACTTTACATGGATTGACTCCTCAACCATCATGGTTCTCTTGTAATATACCATGTATGCCTTGCTAGTGGTTGAGCACATAGCACCTACATTCAAATATATATAAATAGGCTATATTGGGTGTTTTGCCTTTATAACATTTATATGGTGTTTTCTTAAGGATGGGTCTTATTAAGAATCTTTTCAAGATATAATAGGCTATTGGGGTGTTCAAGGAGCTGAAAATTTATGGTATATGCTATATTCTTCACAAAAATCTTCCATCATTTTGTTCTCAATCTCTTTCCTATGGTCACTTCTAATATTTTTTAATTGAGTACCCTTTCTCATTTTGGACTTTTCTACAAAGTTTGATAAAGGTACTACTTGCTTTTTCTTTCTTTGCCAGGACTAGCACCTATGTGTATTTAAAATAATCATCTATGATAAAAAATCCATGGTGCTTTCCCTCATAGACTTTGACTTCTAGCAGGTCCAAACAAGTTTATGCACATGAGTTCTATTGGCCTACTTGTTGACATTGTTCTTGGACTTAAAGGATACTCTTGTGTGCTTACCTTTTATATAAGTATCACATAGTCTATTTCTTTCAAATTTAAGTTTGGGCAGGCCTTTCACTATGTTTTTCCTCATTAGTTATGATATTAGGTCCATGCTTGCATGACCAACCTCATAAACCAAAACCAATCACTATCATGGCTCGTTGCTATGAGGCATGCCTCCTCAAAATGCCTTATGTTGTCTAGATTGATTATATAAATGTTTTTTTGTCTAATTCCTCTAAATCTAACCTCCTTGTTAGTCTTATTTATTATCTTACGATAAGCAAAACAATATAACATTTATCACAAAGTTAAGAAATACTAAAAAGATTATACTTCAAGTCTTTAACTAATAAAATGTGCTTAATAAGGAGACATAGCTATGTTGTCAAAACCAATTATTCTTCTTTTATAGTTGTCTCCAAAGATAACTTTCTTCATGTCTCTCTTTCAGGCAGTTGAATCTAGTTGCATCTCCTGTCATGTGGCGATTGCAGCCACTGTCAAGGAACCATATATTCCTGGACCCTTCAGCTTTCAAGCATATTAGTTCAAGAAAGAATATAGTTCTTTGGTACCCAAATTCTTTTGGGTCTAGTTAGTCAAGACATTCTTCCTAGCTACTTTGGATAACCATTGCATTTTGATTTTGTTTTGTATTCTAGCATTAGTCCAGTATGCAATAGATAAGTGTCTTAATCTATGGCAGTATGTGTATCTTTTGTGCATTACAGATTTCTAAGTCTTAAGTATGCTAGACTATTTCCTAAGCCTATAGTGCTTAGCTTTCTATCTCATTTTCATGCATGCTTGGCATCTGATTTTGGCTTTGTTGGGTTCTAACCTAGGCACAAAGAAGCTATAGAGCTTCTTTTGAATCTTTAATGGGTCATATCCTAGGTCAGTCTTGTCATAAACTACCCTTTGGGTATCTAGCATTAAATCTAATTTTTTTTACCCCTGCACTAACTTACGTAACGAAGTACTAGGTCTTTGATTTCTATTCTTCTCTTCTTTAAGTTCCTTTTGTATGGTTGATAATTCAATACAGTCCTTTTCTTTGCATGCAAACATAATTCTAAGATTTCCTAGTTCAGTTTCTAGTTCCATATGTTTCATTTTTTTTATTAAGTTTCAACCTTGGCATGCAGTTCCTTTTTGTTTTGCTTCCACTACAAAATTAAAGCTCTATACTAATAGTAATATTTATTGTCGGTAACTTTTAGTTATAGCTTTTTATACCCAATAGAGACCATTTTGACAAAACCATGGAGAAATGTATACATTTTCTTACAGGTATAAATTGTCCATTGGGAAATGTTTATCAATCGTCAGTAAAAATAACATAACCGTCGGTAAAAATAATATTCAATTATGACGGTTATCAGTTGTGGTAAGTAAATATGGCGCTCTTTAGGGACGGCTTGAAAATATTCTTTATATAACTTATCTTTATTGTCCACTTAATCATACCATCTACATACATTCTATATTTATATTAACACATATATTACACAGCCATTAAAAACTATGTTCAATTTTCACGGTTATCACTGTTATCACTTGTGTCAATAAATGTGACGGTCTATTAGAATGGTTTGAAAACATTGTCTATATATGTCATCTATACTGAGTAATGGGACGGTTTAAAATTTTGTTATTTGCACTATTTGGTGGTAAGTTGGTGATAATTTAGGATAATAGATCTAAAGTTGCTATAATAGGTGGTGTGGTGCGTTGAGATACGTTATGATAAATTTGCGATAACTAGTGGTAATATAGTGTATATGGTAAAATTGGTAATATTATTATACATTGTAGTAAAATTGATATAACAGGTAGTAAGTTTGTCATAAAATAAAAGTAGTAAAATTATGAGTAATGAAAACTTATGCTTAGTTTGCATGACACCGGAGTCAAATGTGCATAATTGTATGATTATTAGAAACATGTAGTAATATATTGTAACATTGTGTACAATGGTGAGAATTTTATCATTATAATAACATTATTAATATATTATTATTAGTATTATTAATATAGATTATTATTGTTTCAAAAAAGTTAAAAAAATTTATTTTGAATGTTTTTATCTAATTTGGGGTGGGTTGTTATAATAGGTTGTAAGTAATAATAAATTGTAGTAAGTTAATTCATAGTAGTGTGGTAATTTCATGATAATAGTTATCGGATAACTAGTTATAATAGGTGGTAAGTAACAATAAATTGTGATAAGTTAACTAGCGGTAATACAGTAGTGTGATAATTTCATGATAACAATTATCAGATAGCTAGTGGTAATACAGTAATATAGTTATAATAGGTGGTAAGTAAAAATAAATTATGGTAGGTTAAGTAGCGGCAATACAGTAGTATGATAACTTCATGATAATAGTTATCGGATAATTAGTGGTCATATAGTAATGTGGTTCGAACTGCAATAGATTTCAATAACTTGATTTCTTTATTTTTGTTTACACAACATTGCTACTATATTAACAATTTAAATTATAATATATGAATAAGTTAAAAATTTGATAAATAAATTTAAATTATAATATATTAATAATTAAAAAATCTATATATTTAATCACAAATTTTTACCTATTCAAAATATATAATATTAATAATTCATAATTCATTCATTTATTCAACATGAAATATCATTCAAATATATCAAAACATAATTCAAATAAATAATAGATGGTCAGAATATACGAAGTTGAATTTAAATAGTAAGAAATTTCAATGAGAATAAAAATGGAGAAAAAAAAACATAAACCCAAAGTGAAGCAAAAAAATTGAGATCAAAGTGAGATAAAAAAAAAGGGCGAGAGTGAAATAGAAAAAAAAAAGAGAGTGAGAAGAGAAGAAAAAAGAGAAAAAAAAATAAAAACAAAAGCACAATAAGACATTGTGGCATAGTGGTCAACTCATGTTCGTTCTAAATCTAAGGTCGTAGATCCAAACCTGCTTGTTAACAATTTTTGCAACAAAAAAAGAGGGCCATGCACGGTGCATGCCCGCGCATGGTCTGGGCGTGGATGAGCCTACGTGTGTCAATCGCATAAGCCCACGTGGCTGAACTGCACGCACCTCTCATGTGCGGGGCACAAGCGGGCATGCGCGATGCCTGCCCGTGCCTACGCAGTTGAACCGCACGCACCGCACATGCGCGGGGCACCAACATACCCGGGCATGTGCTGGGCACAAATGGGCCCGTGCGGCTCAACCGCACATGCATGGGGCGCAAGCAAGATCGCACGCACCGCACATGTGTGGGGCGCAAGCGAGCATGCACGATCCATGCTCGTGGTCGTGCGGTCCATGCCCACGCTCGCACGGTTCAACCACGCATGCTCGCACATGTGTTGGGCACAGTGGGCCTGCGCGGCTCAACCGCACATGCCCCTGCAGCTGAACCGCGTGCACCACGCATGTGCGAGGCATGCCTAAGCCCGTATGGCTCAACTGCGCATGCTTGCACGACTGAACCTCGCGCACCGTGCATCATGGGGCGCTAGCATGACTGCGCACAGTGCAAGTATAGGGCCCGCGCGGCCCAACCGAGTACACCTCGCATGTGCGGGGCGCGAGTGGGCTTGTCGGTGCATGCTCACATGGCACATGCGCTTGCCCACGCAACTTTACAACCGAGGCAAGCACTGCAACAAAAAAAGAGGGCCATGCGCGGTGCATGCCCGTGCATGTGTAGGCGCAAATGGGGTTGTGCGGCTCTAACCCGCATGCCCGTGCATGCCCGCACGGTGGAACCGTGCCCAGCACGTATGTATGGGGCGCGAGCGGGCATGCGCGGTGCATGCCTGCGTGGCACATGCGCTTGCTCATGCGGCTCTACCACGCAGATGCGCAGGGTGCTAGCAAGCGAGGCACACATGCCGCGTGGTCAGCACAGTTTGCATGGTCTTGAGTATCATATTATTAATTTAAATAATGTAATGATAAGAAATTGTTAATTTAAATTATTTAATGCCAAATAAACCAATTTCAGAAATTACTTGAAAATGCAAAAAAAGAAATACATTTTGCTTATAGCTATTGTGCACTTACACAAAAATTAGGTTTTTTAATTAGGTTTTGATGATAAAAATTTAAGTGAATATTGGATTTGAGAATAATCAGTTGCAAACAAGGTAATAAGTCGTAAAAATTGTATGAAATGTAGTAATAGTAAGATCAAGTAATAAATGTTTGAAATATAATAATAGTAAGATAAGAAGATAACAAGTCAAAGTCACTAAGATAACAGGGTAATAATTGTATGAAATATAGTAAGAGTAAGATAAGAAGATAACAAGTTATCTGAACAACGTAAATAACACATATGGCAAAGATATGGGAATGACATGTCATGGGTATTAAGTAAGTATGAAAAAAGATGAGAAATTTAGAATAACATGTGTAATGAAAAAAGAGACGGGAAAAGAGTAAACTTTGGAAAAATGTGAAAAAAAAATGTGTAATGAAAAAAGTACGTTAAAGCAGATTTTGAAAATTTATTTGTAAAAATGGCAATTAAATGACTTAATTTGATTGGATTAATTGGTGATATCCGACAACATACAAAAAATTTATAAAAAATTTGGGATCGGTTTCATGTCATTGGCATTGCTTTTGATCTTACATCATTTTCTAATAATATAATAATATTAATCTTATATTACTATATAATACATTACTTACTATGTATTACTATAAATTAACTTATCGTAGTGAGGTATTGTAATTCACCATTCAACCATTGAATCTCGTATTATCAATATTAATTTAAATAACATTATTATCATTACATAACTTTATAACTTAATTAATTATCTAGTTCTTTAAATAACATTGAGCAATATTATGTTAGAGGATTATTAGTAATTTTAAATAATTAATAATTTTAAATAATATTACATGTGAAATATTAGTAGTTGAGGTGGGTTTGGAGGTGGTCTCAATTACTATGAAATAATTGTAAAATAACATACGCTCATAAATAGCAAAATCTGAAGCTAAATCCATAATAAAGAATATATACATGGATGTATTATATATATTTGTCTCTATAATTATCAAATAAATTATTAAATTTTGAACTTGATTATATATATAAATTTGTATATATACGTTGATTATTTGTAAATACCAAAATTAATGATTTATTTATATACAACCAAATTAATAATATTTACGGACAGAGAGGATTGTCCAACACAAAATGCAAAGAGCTTAAATTCCCCACAAAAAATTGATGCACCCATACGGATTCAGAAATAATAATAATATATATATTTTTATAATCATTAAGATCATAAAATATGAAAAGCATGGATCATGAATATACGAGAAGGAAGATTTTGTTTGATCATACGTGCAAGAGTCATAAAAGATTATTGTCCGAATAATCACGACAATCATGTCATAATCCAAATTAAAACATTTCTTTCTTAATAATTCAACATAAAACTGTTCCGGTACCAATTATTAGAAAACTTTAATTGTGATAAATAAATTAAATCCCAACATAATATCGCAAATCATTCATATTCAATTATTAAAAAATATATATATTAGATACGTAAAAATAATTAAATTCATGAGAATTGATTAATTGTGGTTTCTAGAGTTGTTGATCATCTAAATTAGTATGTAGTTTTAACAGAGTGACAACTCTTGACTCTCTAACATGGGATATTACAAAATCTAAAAGCCTACATACTATTTGGGTATTATAACCTTATATATATAGATATATATATTCCTATTCCTAATTTGTCTCTCAGAAATTAGAAAAAAAAAAATTTGCACTCATAAAGTAGCAAATAATATACAAATTATATATACTACAAGTCCAAAAGAAAGTCTACCATAAAACTCAAAATAAAGCAAATATGTAAATAAATTGAATATACAAATAAAGTTAATTTATTTAATTTTATTTAATTTCTACTGAAAATCTTCAATAGTCACTAAAAAAAAAAAAAAAAAAAAAAAAAACATAATATTACGATGCGCTTTTGAGTTCTTTAATTTAATTTTATTTATTAAATTCTTGTGTACTACTCATTTGGAAGTCATCCCCACGAATGCAACAGTTTTTGTCGGCCCACTTGCTAAATGCTAATTATTTTTCAATTAAAAGTTCAGGATGGGGCTAAGTTGAAATGTCCTAGTGATAAGCTTTTCCATCTTAAGTGATACAACATCAGTCAAATAGATTAGGTCACGGGTGAGGGCAATTTTTAAATTATGTACAATAATTATTTTTTATGAACATCATAATCATTAAATTTTTTTTATATAAATGAATTATTTATCATTAACTGATATCAGGGATTCAGCAAATTAATCCAATCCGAACACTATAGCACTTGTTAAGAGATTAACTCTTCCAAATCCGGTTTCTCCGAGGTGAGTTTGTGTTTGGGTCATCTGTCAATAATTCCTTCAGAAATTTTTCTTTCAAGAATCTCTCCCAGCTTGCATCATCAACTATGATTTACTTACCAAGCGATGGAAAGACGATCTGCCAATTAATCCCAAATCTTGGTATGTTACTTGTCTCACTAATTAAGGTTGGCAGAAGTTATGTATAGTATCATACTGGTGGACCCTTACGCTGATGTTTGTACAACCTTTAAACGTAAGCTTTTCAACTTTTTCTATGAACTCTCTCTCTCCTTTTCCTTTTAGTTATCCATAGTGTCTGTACATAACTTGTTTGGTTCTTGTTTCAGAGACAGAAGATGCTTAAGACTGAAACTTACCAGGGATGGCAGTAGCTTGGCCGTTGTGCGGTCCAAATTTTACAGTTGAGTTTTTGTTACCATTTTATTTTTGACTTTTGTTTCATGTGTATGATTTGAGGATCTTACTGTACTCTCTTCCACATTTCCATTTGCCTCCTTGAGGCTGTGAGATGTAAAGATGGTAACTTTTTATTTAAGAGTAATGAGAGCACATCCCTTTTTGCAGTTTCTTAATTTTACAGTTTTAGTACTCTGATTGTTGTAAGAACTGTTAGTATTGTGTCTAAAAAGCCTCAAAAAGGAAAGAGGGAAGTGATTTCATGTGGATGATTAAATTTAGTATTAAATTTATAGTTTTAGTATTCTTACTTATTTTGTTTCATGTTGATGGATTTTTTTGTTTAAGGCTTTCATGTGAATGATCAAATTTAGTTTAAGACTGGATGAGAATTTTGTTTAAGGCCAGATGTATTTTGGATGATTAAATTTAGAATTCCAAAATTTTTTTCATCGCTAAAAGAAAATAAAAAATCTCAAAGTTAATTGCTAAAGTTCCGCCACTAAATTTGTCACTAAGTCCATAGTTAAATTTGTCATAAACAAGATAGACCATTGAAATGAGTATTTTTGTCATTAAATTCATCGCAAAGTTCGTTGCTAATTCACTACAAAAAAAAAAAGCCTTTTAGCCACAAATTTAGCGACGAAAATTTTAAAAAAATTTGTCGCTAAAAACATTAGTGACGGATTTAGAGACGAAAAATTTTTCGTCGCTAATAACGCGTCGCAAAAATTTAGCGACGAAAATTAGAAATCCGTCGCTAAATTTAGCGACGAAAATTGAAATCCGTCGCTAAATTTAGCGACAAATAATTTTTCGTCGTTAAAATTCGTCATAAATTTTAGCGACGAAAAATTATCCGTCGCTAAATTAGCGACATAAAAAAATCCGTTGCTAAATTTAGCGACGAAAATCTAAAATTTGTCGCTAAATTTAGCAACAGATAATTTTTGTCGCTAAAATCCGTCACTAATTTAGGGAAAAAAAATCTGTAATAATAAAAAAATCCGTCGCTAAATTCAGCGACGGATTTGGAATCCGTCGCAAAAGTCCGTCGCTAAATTCAGCGACGGATTCATATCCGTCGCTGATTTCAAATTCCGTCAAATAAAATGTTCTGGGCACGTATCACCCGAGCGCCACCCTTGCCCACCCGAGCCCGCCCGCCCGAGCGTGTACCACCTGAGCCAGCACCCCGCACAGGCACTCTTAATTGCTGGAAAATGCCTTCTGCCTCCACCGTGGTTCGAACTCTGAACTCCGCACTCCTCCGAACTCCTACACGCAACCTATAAACCACCGAGCCAAAGATATTATTATGATATAAATTTCTTTTTTATTAGTTATTATCTTTATTTCACATTTTTCTAATAATAATAAAATAATATATAATAATAATTTAAAATAATAAATATAATAACTTTTTTTATTTATACCACCCACCTAAAATAATATTAATTAAAAATAATAAATATGATAATTTTTAATAAAATAAAAAATAATAAAATACTAATTTAAAATAAAATAATAAATTAATTAAAAAATATGTTTATATTATATTTTGATTTCTTCTTTTTTCTTTTATCTTATTATCTTATTATTTTTTTTTTTTTATTTTTTTTTTTTAATCCATAATTTAAAAATGGATTACAATATCTCAAAACTATAAAATTATAATTATCAATAAATTATAATATATTAATAATTTAAAAAATCTATATATTTAATTACAAAATATTTTTATTCGTTATAATAAAATTATTATATATTATAATAAAATTATTATATATAAGAAATAAGAGTAGAAAGAAAAAAAAAACCCAAAAATAGAGATAAGGAAAAAAAAGTGAGAATAGAAAAAAAAGAGGAGGAAAAAAGTCACACAACAACACTCATGGTATAGTGGTAACATGTCTTCGAGGTCGAGTTCCAAGTCCAAAGTTTGGATCCCTTCGAATACATTATTTTTGTGGCGCGCCTGCCTGCCTGCCTGCCTGCCTGCCTGGGCGGGCCGGCGCCCGCGAATATTTAATTAAAAAATTTATATTATTAAATAAAATAATACAAATAAAATAAAATTACCTATACAATAATAAAAAATATTAAATCAAAAAAAGAAAAAAAATAATAAATTAATTAAAATATATATATAATTTAAATAAAATAAAATATATGGTTTTTTCTTAAGAATTAAGAAATATAATATAATAAAATAAAATGTAAATTAAAATATTATAAAATAATAATATGATTTTTTAATATAAAATAATATAATAAAATAAAAATAAAATAAAATTATAATTAAAAAAAGATAAAATTCAGCGACGGATTTGGAATCCGTCGCTGAAATTATTAAAATAAAATAAAAATAAAACAAAATTGTAATTATTTAGCGACGGATTTGGAATCCGTCGTTGAATTAGCCACGGATTTGAAAATCCGTCGCTAAATTAAATTCGGTTGTTAAATTAATTTTTTAATTTAAATATTATATTAATATTATATTTTATTTAATTATATATAAAAAAAAAACCTATTTAGCGACGGATTTAGAAATCCGTCGCTGAATCAGCCACAGATTTAGAAATCCGTCGCTAAACCGTGGTTGTTAAATTAATTTTTTAATTTAAATATTATATTAATATTATATTTTATTTAATTATATATAAAAAACTAATTTTACGACGAAATTTGCAACGAAAAATTTTTTTGTGGCCAATTAACGATGAATTTAGTCATGAAAATTTTTTTGTCACTAATTAGCGACGAATTTATCCATGAAAATTTTTTCGTCACTAATTAGCGACGAATTTTGCTACGAATGATGTGTCCGTCGCTAATTTAGCCACGACTTGCTTTTCGTTGCAAATTTTGTGACAAATTAGCGACGAAAAAGTTTTTGTCGCTAAATTCGTCGCAAAATAGAGACGAATTTTTTCCATCGCGAAAATCCGTGACTAAAACCGTGTTTTTTTGTAATGATTCTTCGTCGCTAAATTCATTGCTAAGCATTCCTCGGTAAGTTCGGCGCCAAATTCATCGTTAATTACTGACGTATCATTTTATCGCTAAATAGTATCAATTTTTGTGATGAATTAATTCATTGCTAATTTGTAACAAATTAAAACAAAATTTGCACCGAACATTTTTGCCGCTAATCTGTGACAACTTCTGTAACAAAACTTCTCATCTCAATTTTGCAATGAAATTTGTAAGTTTTCATAGTCAAATTTTGTGATGAACTTTACAACATAACATTGTCATTGTAAATTTACAACGAAACATCAATTTTTCCATCACTAGACGTCGATTTCGCCCCAGATTTCCCTTTGTAGCAACGACATTTTGTAGTGAGTTGGTGTCTTGGAGCTCTAGATGATGGCAACAACATTTGCATCCCAAGTGTGTCGTTCTAAAGTTTTTTTTTTTAAATAAAGGTTAGAATTAAAATTAAATCTAAAATTAAAAATTATAAAAGACATGAGCCGAAAAAGAAGGAAAATACATATTTATTTTTGGTTTATATATATAATACCAAAAATAAAATAATGTTTTAGATACATTATGAACACAGCGATGTTTTAAAAAATATTGTGTCGTCATAGTAGGCCCAGTAGACTGCGAAGGCTGGTCTTGGGAGTTGAGTTGGGGTTGAGATGGTAAGAAGTTACGTGCATGTTGAATGTCACTCCGAATATTTGTATTTTTTATGTGAACTTAATGTTGAAAGGGTTCGAACTTATTAATCTCTAAATCTGCTAATAGAATATATTAACTTATTATTTGGATTTCTTAAGTCCATTACTTTAATAAACATTCAGATTTTGAAATTACTGATTTTATAAATAAGATATACATACAAATAATTCAGTTGGGTATACACTAGTCGGGATAGATATATCGTGACGCTATGGGCTACTGTTGGAGCATGTCACATATGTATACTGACGGAAGAATAGAGTTGGTAAAACTAATGATGTATCGTCAGTTACCATGTGTTACCATATATTACTACCTTTATCTTCGGTTGCGATTGAGATAGAAAATATTAGAAAATGTTAACGGTTAGAAATGAGTTAGAAAATTGTACCAAATATTGACGGTTACTATTGAGTTACAAAATTATACAAATTGTCAATGACAGGAAAGTGTTAGTGAAATTTGTGGTTTGTATAGTTACTTATCATGCGTTAGGAGATGTTACTACTCCATCATCGGTTACCATTGAGTTACAAAATGTTACAAAATGTTGACCGTAAAAAAGTGTTAGTAAAATTAGTGTTGTATGATCAATAACTATTGAATTACAAAATTGTGTAATATGTGAACAGTAGAAAAGTGTTACGAAACGTTACTAATTTTTATCATCGATTACTATTGAGTGACAAAATATCATAACATATTGACATTAGAAAATATTAATAGAATTAGTGATTTTATCGTCAGTTACTATGTGTTATCATATGTTACCCTGTGTTACAGTCACCGTGTGTTATCACATGATACAAAATGTTGACAGTGTAAAATATTAGTAAAATTTGTGGTTTTATGGTCGGTTACTATGTGTTACCATATGTTACTAACATTAGCATCGATTGCTATTGAGATAGAATATGTTAGAAAATATTGACACTTACCAATGAGTTACAAAATTGTACTAAATATTGGCGGTTACCATTCAGTAATGAAATTATACATAATGTCCACGGTAAAAAAGTGTCAGTCAAATTTGTGATTTTATAGTCACATATCATGTGTTAGGAGATCTTATTACTTCATCATCGGTTACCACTGAGTTACAAAATGGTTGTTGATGGTAGAATAATGTTAGTAAATTTTTTTTTTTTAACGTCGGTTGTTATTAAATTACAAAATGTTTTAAAATATTGGCGATAAAAAAGTGTTAGTAAAATTAGTTTTTTATGATCGGTTACTATTGAGTTACAAAATGGTACCAAATATTGACAGGTGAAAAGTGTTACGAAACGTAGTTAGCATTGAGTGACAAAATACAGTTACTATGTGTTACTTTGTGTTACGTACTAAGTGTTACTATGTGTTACTACTTTTATGATAGACTATGGTTAGTATAAGTTACTGATTTTAATATCGCTTACCATGTGTTATTGGATGTTGCTACTTTAATTGTCGGGTTACGATTGAGTTGGGAAATGTTATTGATTTATCATCAGTTACCATATGTTTTAACATGTTACAACTTTTATCGTAGGTTACCGTCGCTTACCGTGTCTTACTATGTGTTACTATGGGTTACTGGAATTACTTCATGGACTGGCGCAAGAAGGGCGCAAGCATACGCCTCACAGGGGCGGACGGGTGCAAGAAGGGCTCAAACGGGCGCAAGAAAGGCTCAAGCACACGCCTCACAGGAGCCCTCGCATGATGGACGGGCGTAAGCATATGCCTCACAAGGGCCCGTGCATGCATGCCGGGCGTAAGAAAATACCATGCATGTCAGATTACTTCATTATTTTTTATTTTAAAAATATTATTATTAAAATAAATATATCTTGATTATTATCAAATTAAATAATGTAATGATATAAAATTAGTTATCACCACCACATGATTTAAGTGTATATAAAAGAATTACAAAAATATTATAAATTTAAACAGAATTGTATTAACATACCAAGATTGAGCAGTACATCACATTGAGTAATAGGTATAAGACCAAGAGGAAAGAAAGATTCCTGTTCCACAATAACAAGTCTGTCTTGTACTAATAGTAAGAGAGTGAAACAAAAATGAAACAAAAAATATCTCTTGGTAAAACCCAAAATGAAACAAAAAACGTTCATTCTATCGCAAAAAATATTACTATTACAATTTGGAACTCACAATCCCACCATATTTTCAAAACTAAGTAAAGTGGTGAGCAACAAATTTATGTCAAACTTTCTTCCTATCAATAAAAAAAATGAATAAAAAAGTGAAGTTAATACAATCATGTAGTAACATTATAATGAATATAAAGAATTGTTATAAAAGAAAATATTACCGTGGGATTAACTTGGGCCTCTTCATTCGTCATGGCAGCATATGTTGTTGTGATTTAATTCGTTCATTTCAACTAGCATACATTATCCTTTCTCTAAATCCCAAATATCTTGACAGCTTGTTGGAGCTCTATATTTCTTCACAACTACTGAAAAAATAAATATGAGTTGTCAATTGATACCAGGATAATGTCAAACCTCAAATTAAAATAATATATGGGGTAACATTTTCACAAAATTGGGTTTCTTCATATTGAACTTGTTGGAATTGTTGTGATTCTTCATGCTGAGTAACAATATTCATCCGGCGTTTAATTCATCCCATAGCTACGGTGGTTCACAAAGCAGATGCTTTCAAAGTAAGAGTTTTGAGGAGATTTGAGGAAAGAAATACTTCATACTTAATATAATATTTTTGGATTAGAATCCAATTACAAAGCATGCCATTATGTACCGTTCTTTTTTTTTCTTCACCTGCCTTTTTTCTACATTTCTTACCGCCTTTTTTAAATTACATTTTGTACCACTCTTTTTTTTCTTCACCCACCTTTTTTCCGCACTTCTTACCGCCTTTTTTAAATTAAAATTCTTACCACTGCCTTTTTCTTCTTTCATATATTTCTTTTTTTCATATTTTTAAATCGGTAAGATTTGTTGCATATTGATTTCATATAATTTTCAATTTCATGTCGAGAATTTAGAATAGCGAAAAGGTCACTCAATCTAAAATTTATTATTAAATTCTTTTTAAATTAGATTTTATAATAACTTAATTGCTACCACTTTATTACCACCGGTTAGTATATATAATTGTAAATAACAATTAAATAAAACTGATAACACTTATCTCAAAAATCTTCATCTATTCAAAATATATGCTTATGAACCAAATTAAATAAAATTACATGTAAATTAAACTAAAGAGATATATAGAATATATTTATATCGAGTTGAATGGTGTTGAATAATTTTATTAATTAATTAATTAATACACTATTTTTAAAGTAAAAATGAACATCGAGATTGAAATTAATATTAATGTTGTCATTCGTTTAATTTGAAATTTATATAAATTTATATAATGTGAATAAATAATAAGAATTCCTTCCTTTTTCTTTAAATTTTATTTGTTCATATAATATTGATGATAAGATATTTTGTTTAAATATTACTCTTATTTATGTAACTTATTATATAAAATTGATAATAGAAGTGGCATGTCAATGTTAGATTAAATGTATCTATAATAGTCGTATATATTAATAATATAATACTAATTTATAATAAAATAGTAATTATAATTAAAAAAAATACTAACATACTAGAACAAAATTATGTAATAAAATAGTAATAAACGGGTAATAGTAATATATAGTAATAGATAATAATACATTGACAATCCAACAAATATAACCTAGTATGATAATATATATTAATATATAATAATATATAGTAGTATGTAATATTACTATATAATAGTGATAGTTATTTAATACTAAGTATATAGTAATTATAATTAAAAAATATACCATAGATTGTAATATATTGTAACATGTAGTAATATTAGTAACGTGTGTATATAAAGTTGTCGATTGGTTTGCGATTGATAATTAAGATTTTTTCTTTAATTTTGAAAAAATTTCTGGTAGAAATTAATATTAATTAATATTGTATTATATAATATTCTTAATAAATTATGTAATAGATAATATATCATTATCTAAAGTAATAGTATATTTAAAATTTCAAGATTTGATACAATACAATTTGGGGATTTGGTACCTATAATTTGTTATTATAATTTATCACTTGTTACATGATATCTTACCATCCATAGATTGAATATTTGTCGATACAAATTCAAGAAATGCATTAACCCCGCTAATAGACGGTTAGTAATTAATGAAATAACATATGAAATAAATTGTAATTTTTTTTTTAATTCTTTGGTCTAAAAAAAGAAATAGAGAAAGAAGAAAATATGGTGTTGGCGCTAATATTTGCGCCAAGAAGCTTTGTCCATATCAACATATCAGAAAGTTAAGTTTAAATAAGTACAAAGTATTTGTAGCCACATTTTGCTTTTTAAAAAAGTTTTTGGTTTGTAAATAGATTATTATAATTTGGCATTCAATCAAACTCAATTTCTTTGGTTGTCTTGATAATTGTCATCTTTATAATTAGTAATTGTCATGTTCATAATTGGATAAATTTTTTTGTAATTTGTTATTAAATAAATATAATATTAAAAATAGTTAATAATAATAATGTAGTATTATTTAATCATTAAATATCAAATATTGTAAATTACGTTAATAGAGCAATGTTTGGTGTATATTGCAGTTGTCCGATCTAACTCTACTTTCCTCACTTAAGCTTAACATTATCATTATCTTCATATAGTAGATTAATGATATAGTAATTGTAATTACATAAATATGTTTTTATTTAAATATAAAATATAAAATTAAACAGATTATAGTATTATATAAATATAGTAAATTAAAACTAAAATATTTGTTTCAAATATTATGCAATATGCAATAGCAATTGATAAATGGGGTAATTGATGATAATTGATGGTTAGTATTAATTGATGGTAAGTCATGGTAATTGATTGTCACGTCTCGACCCGCAGGTTGGGCACACGAATAGACTACCGTGACTCCTCGAGACACGGGTATGCCCTACTCGCACATCGAGGTGACGCAAAACTAATATTATGACCTTACTCGATGTCGTTAAGTCAAAATCATATAACGAAAGAAAAAAAGATAGTTTTCAAAAAAAAATTTCTTTAAAACATCTGCCTCCAATTTACATATAATATTTATATGCATGATCCAATCGTAAACAAGAATGGATATGATCACTTACCCGATAGCGTCTCTCAGTAAAACTCGTGGGATAATACTTCAATGTATGTCAAATACAGATAAACTGAAAATATTAATATGAGAGGTGAGTATAATCCACATACTTAGTGAGTAAGATACAATGACTATATAATGACAATAAATGAATTTGTGAGAGTGGCAAGTCAAAACATCATTTTTAAATTTATATTTCATTCCTTTGCAAATATATCATGTAATTCAAAATAATAGGTATCCTTATTATCAATCATATATAATGGGGTGTCAAAAACATATTATACCCATAGTTTGGCCTAACTATGGTAAAATCCACTAAGAGGCCACCAAAATATCATAAGAATAAAACACATATATTTTTTCTATTCCCTTGATGTTGACACGGTTCTCACGTGGTGCTCGTCTATTGGATCCGTTGGACAGAGATAGGGGACTCAAACCACTACTCCCATGTTACCCCACCACATCACCCCATCGGGTAAACGCTCAATACCGTGGTAGGCAGTACGCTATAGCCACTATACACCATCCCATAATCATACACATATATCATATGTCATCATTCATAAATCCTTACTCGTAAAAACAAGGCACTATCAAGTAACCATAATATTAGGATACAAATTTTTACCAAACAACATTTCAAGACATGCCACAAACACTAAAACATTTCCAAATCACATTTCAAATTTTATTTATAAAATCATGATCAAAACTATTTCTCATTTAAAGTCAAAAATAGTTCGTTTCACTCACCTCGGCTGGGGAGGGTACGCCACTCCTCCTAACTATTCTCATTTCTCGATTGAGACATCTCTCGAATCCTAATCCTAACACTGCAAAATTATATCTCTATACTGACGGTAACTTTTATTATCGGTAACCTTTAACAACGGTTTCTTCTTACCTATTCCGACGTTTTTTACAAAACCGTAGAAAAATATATACATATTTTAACAGTATAAATTATAATGTCGAGAAAAGTTTATAAACCGTAAGTAAAGTTAACAGAACCATCGGTAAAAATGATATTCAATTTCTGATGATTATCTTTTGTCGTTGGTAAATATAATATTTTTAGAGACGATTTGAAAATAATCAGGTCTACTGGATCTATTTAACCATACTGTTTATATAAATCAATAATTATGATAACTTGTATTCTACTATTTGCAAATGTTATATTTTTATATATATTTATATAATTTTTAGAAACAGTTTAAAATTTTAGAGTTAATATAGAAGGGAATAATTTATGATAACGTGTGTTATGTGTATTGTAATACGTTATAATCTGTGATGACGTTAAAATCTGTGATGTTAATAACGTGTGATAAGTAATGGTAACAACTTAAGTAGTGGTAATCTATAACTGTGATAAGTAGTGGTAATAATTTGCGAGAAATTTGTAAAAATATAAAAAATTTATAAAAAAATTAGAATTATTTTGAAATACACAATATACCATTTTCTAATAATACATACATAATATTAGTACTGTATATATTATTATAAATTATAAATTATTGGAGAATATATGTTAGTTAATATTAATTTAAATTCTCTTATATTAACAATTTAAAAAATTTAAATATTTTTGTATAGAAAAAAAAAAGAAAAAAGAAAAGTAGAAAAAAGTGTGGAAGATTGAGAGAAAAAAAGAAAAAATAAAAAAGAGAGATAACTTTTTTTTCGTTATTTTTTAGTATTTTGACAATGGATATTTTTATTAATATGAAAGTGAGAAAAGTTGAGACTAAAAAAAAAAAAAAAGAAAAGGGACACGTGATAAGTTTATGATATATACTTGTGGTAAATAGTAAATAGAGTGGTTAGTATATGGATGGTAAATAGTAGTAATTTAAGTTTTATTTTAATTTATATTTCAACTATTACATTTTATCATTTTATATTTTCATTAATTTAATTTAATTTAATTTAATTGTATTTGTATTTTTTTTCTTATTTTGTGTTTTTATAGAATTTATATAAACCATTTTATAAATAAGTTGTGATAATTTATAGAATTTATAGAATTTTTTTAATTTATGATAAATTTAATAAAAAAGTTGGTAATTGTGAAAATAAGTGGTAAGTAATGATAAGTTGTGATAAGTTGTGATAATAATGTTGGTAATTGTGATAATAAGTGGTAAGTAATGATAATTTTGAATGAATGATATTATTATATTAGTGTGATAATATAAAATGATGGTTATTAATATTAATTTAAATTATAATATATTATTAATTTAATAAATTTATATATTTAATTATAAATATTTACCAAAATATAAAATATTAATAATTTATCATAATCTGTGGAAGGTAGAGAATAAAAGAAAAAAAAAGAAAAATGAGACACATGGCAAGCTGTGTCATTTCCGTTACTTCCATTTTTATTTAATTGTGTCTCTTTATTATTTGTTTTAATTTATTTTTTCTAATTTTTTGTTTTTCAAATGATATTTATTTGTGAAAAATTACGTCTGCAAAATTTATCTAAAATTTATTTGTCAATGATAATATAAAAAATCTATATCATCTTCAAATATAATATTCATCTAAACAATTATATATTATATTTAAATACTTGAAATTTGTAAACTGAAAAAAAAAAAAGAGAACAAAAGGTTGAACAAGAGTGAGATAAGGAAAAAAAAGGTGGCAAATAAGAAAAAAAAAAGGAGAGTGAAATAGAAAGAAATATCATCGGTATTTTTGAAAAAAGAAAAGAAAAAAAGAAAAAAATTGGAAGATGAAAAATGTGTAATGAAAAAGTGCAGGAAAATTGTGTAATAAAAAAATATCCGGAAAAAGAGATTTTAAAATTTTATTTTGAAAATTTGTTTGTTATTAATTTAATTTGAAAAAGTGGTATATCCAAGAAGGTAAATTGAAAATGTAAAAAAATTACAAAAAATTGAGATACATATTCACCATTTTCCAATAATATAATAATATCAATCTTATATTATTATATAATATATATATATATATATATATTGCTATATATATTACTATAAATTACAATGAATTTTAATATGATAATTATCGATATTAATTTATATTATAATATATAAAAAATTAAAAATTTTAAATATTTCATTATAAATTTTACCAAAAAGAAGAAATTTTATTTTATGGGTGAGAGTGGGATTAGAAAAAAAAAATTGATAAGAGAAAGAGAGAGAAAAAGGAAGAGAAGAGAATGAGAAAAAAAAAATTCTATAATTATCAATATTGTTCATATATTTACCTTGTGCCGTGCCCCCCGCGGCTGCAACCGTGGGCACTATTGTTCATCTTTTTTTTTTCTTTTTTTTTAACTTCTTTTTTCATATATTTACCAATTTTTTGCGTTTTTTTTTTTACCCTTCACCCTTTCCTTTTTTTTGAACTTTTTTTTTCTTCTTCTTTTTTATTTTTATTTTTATTTTTTTTACCTTCACCCTTCCGTTTTTTTAACTTTTTTTTGTTTCTTCTTTTTCTTTTCTTTTTTTTTTATTTCAGTTTTTTCTTCACCCTTTAATTTTCTTTTTTTTCATTCTTTTTTTTTCTGTTTCACTATTACAGGTTGCCCTTGTGTAGTGCGCCAAGAGAAATATTGATAATAATACATTAATTATCAATATTAATTATCAATATTATATAATTTTATATAAATTCTAAAAATATTTAATTTACAAATTTAACTTTTTAATATTGAAAAATTGATAACTCTACAGTAAAATTATATTCTCGTCAAAATCAATTTTCTAATTTAATCAAATTTCTCTTTTTTGTGAAAAAAATATTTGTTTTTTTATTCTAATCTAATTATTTTTTTACCGAAAACAATTAATTCATTTTAGATAATTCAAAACAATGATTTTTTTTTTTGCACCACCTCACAAATTAACAATCAAATTTGATTGCAAAAAAATTTTATCATTATTTCAAATTCAAACAACTCAACTTTATAAAAGCTGGCGGTATAATACAGAGTAACAAGTGGTAATAAATAGTAATAACCAGTAACAAGTGAGATATGATACGTACATTTAATTTAAAAAATATTATTATAGTTGTTAAATTAATTAGTGATAATGAAAGTATAAAAAAATTATAAAAAATTTAGAATTATTTTCAGATACAAATGTACTATTTTCTAATAATATAATAATAACATTTGTAAATTATTACATAATACATACATATTACTATATATATTACTATAAATTATAAATTATATTATCGTTAAATGGAGAATATATGTTAATAATAATATAAAATCATGATTATTAATATTAATTTATCAATTGTCCCGCATGCCAAAATGATGAAACATATTGGTTGAGTGTATTTGGAATAAATATATTAGTGGAATTATCAACGTTATATAATTTTAAATAAATTTCAAAAAAAATTATTTAATATATGAATTTAGTTTTTTAAAATTTTTCAGTGATAACTCCACAAATTCATGCCAAAATCAAAAATAATTCAAACAATGATCTTTGCACCACATCACAAATTGGCGGTTAAATTTGATAAAACTTCAAAATATTTTATCATTTTATTTCAAAATCAAGCGGCAAATTTTATGAAAATTCCAAAAACATTTTATCATTTTATTTCGGAATCAATGTACCCGCAAAAAACTTTTTATTTTTTTGCCCATTTTCCATGAATATTTTTCATTTTACAAATCATGACTATTAATATTAATTTAAATTATAATATATTAATAATTTAAAATTTTTATATATTTAATTACAAATATTTGCCAAAATATATAATATTAATAAAGATAAAAAAAAGAAAAGAAAAAAAAGAAAAAAGTGTCATGATTTGCATTTTGCATTTTACATTATATATTTACAAAAAAAAAAGAGAAAATATTGTTTTATCGTGATAACAAATAATACCAACATGTAAGATAGTGTATTAATGCATGGTAATAAGTGGTAACAAATAATAACAATCGGTAACAAATGATAATATATCATAATATAATGCATGATAACAAGTGGTAACAAATAGTAACAACCGGTAACAAATGATATTCTTATAATAAGTGATACAATTGGTATAAGTGTAGTAAACAATGTTAATAGAAATGAAAATATAAAGAAAATCAAATACAAAAATTATAAAATAAAATTCATGATGTAATAATAATAAAAACAGGTCAAATAAGATAAAATTAAACTCACAAAAATAAAGATACACTATACACCAGTGGGGATAAGTATATTCATAAAAAAGAGAGTAATAAAAATTTATATGGATCTAATATATCCAATTACATGATAAGTTTTTGAACATGATATGTTTGGCATGTATGATTCATTCACAGATTTACATGATCATTTACAAATTTACAGATAAACTAACTTCTCATGCATTTAATGTGGATGAAAATAAATTTCATGAATTATTTTTAGAATGTCAAAAAACCAATATATCCAAATTGAAGTTCACTATACTAATTTTAAATAATATTACATGTGAAATATTAGTGGTTGAAATTAGTGGTATGTGTATGTGTGTAATATGTAAAAGTTGTGTATATGGAAATTGTGGAGTGTCTATATAAAAGATTAAATTTTTATTTATTGTAAATTATATTTTGTAATTATAAATTGTAATTGAATTTGAAATTCAATTTCTACCGATACAATAGATGCAAAATTTAGTGTTCTTCATTAATTATACCAATATAATTAATTACACCATTACATATAATTAAATTATATTATCATATTTTCAAATTATATTCAATAAATGTTCAAAACTATAACACTATATTATATAAATTATTAATTTCATATCATTGCATTATTTAAATTAATAATATTAATAAGTTTATTATCATCGAATAGAATATATATTATTTTTTATTAATCAAATAGATATGATATTAATCAAATATAGTAACTAGTTAGTAAGTATTTGTTAATAAATAGTAAACATTATAAGTGATTTTTTCAAAATACATATGAAAGACACATGTGAAAAATTAAGAAACGCGGTAATGAAAAAAGAGGTGGGAGAAAAAATACGGTAATGAAAAAAGAGGCGGGAGAAAAAGCGCGAAGGCTGAGTTTTAAAATTTTGTTTGTAAAAATTATATATTATAAATCATATGTAGGCGAAAGTTCCACAATCAAAATTTCTCTATCCTTTCCTTGAAAGTTCTTCTCTCATAACCCATTCAAAACCTCTCACTCATACTTTGCAAAGTTTTATCAAAAGTTAATCATGTTTGGTATTTGAAAGGTTTGACGAACGACGGATAAGTATTGTATGAAGAATCACAACAATTCCAAGAAAGAATAAGTTCAGTCGAAGAAGCTCAATCATCCAAGATGTTATTCAGGTTTTAAAAATAAACATCTTATTTTTATTTTAATTTGAGATTTAATATTAAAATATCATTTTTAATTTTTTATTTTGAACAGTTGTGAAAAAATATAAACATCAATGCTATCAAGATATTTTGCATTTAGAAAAAGGAAACGCTCTCTGCTTACTTCTCAGGTAATATTTTCATTTACATTCATTATTTATTATTTATAATGATTTCATTATTTTACTATTGAGTTTTAATGAACAGATTGTCACGAAAGATTGTGGATAAAGACATTTTCAAAAATTGTGATTGTGAATAAAGATATCTTCAGAAACTGTAACGAATATTTTTGGTTTGGACCATCTCAGAAGACATGTAATTGTGAGACATGTAATCTTTTTTCTATTTTTTTGTCTTATATGTATCAATCATTTTAGTTTGTATCAATTACAATTCTTATAATATTTATATTATTTTTATAATTTCTTTATTTTTCAGTATTTTAATTTACCTATCATCTTAAAAAAAAAAAAGAAACCGTCAATGTGATAATCATATGGTAATATTGGTAACAAGTAGTAATTTAGTGATAACAGAAATAATAAATTTTTTTAACATTTGTAATAACTGAGAAAAAAAAAAGAGTAACATTTCTAACTTAATATAATAATAAAAGAGAGAGAGTAACTTTCTGACGCTTGTGTAACCGACGGTACAAAATAGTAACCATGACGATTAGTAACCATGTGGTAATCGACAGTAACATGATAATTGACAGTAACATGTAGTAATCTATAGTAATCTTGTAGTAATCTACAGTAACTTATACTAATATTTTCCAACCGATAAAAATAGAAATTTTTTCTCGCTTGTGGTAACCGATAGTACAAACAGTAATTTATACTAACGTGTAATCGACGATAAAAGATAGTAACATTTCCTAATATATGTGGTAACCGATGATAAATGATAGTAACATTTCTTAATAGTTGTGATAACTGACGATAAAAGATAGTAACATTTCCTAACACATGTGATAATCGACAATAAAACCTAATAATTTTTACTGATATTTTGAAACCGATGATAAAAAATAATATTTTTACTAATACTTTTCTAACCGTCATTATAAATCAATCACATGCTCCAACGGTCATCAAAACCGTCAAGATAGATCTATCCCGACTGGTGTATAGCCGACTGAAAGCGTATCCGTTGGAGAAAGTTTTGCTAACGGTTTTAGTATGTTTAGCAAACGGTTTTTATCCATCTGAATAATGCATTTGTTTTGTAGTGTAAGTTAAACAATATTATTTATTAATTCAATATTATATAGTTGGATTACAACATGCATATAAAAATAGCCTCTTTCATAAGATTAAATTTCAATTTTCATACTGGAATTTCTATAAACATATAACGCGCTGATTTAGTAAAATCATGATATATTCAAAAATCTTGATCGGATTCAATTGATTTAAATTTTCTTTCAACACTAAGACATATATCTCCAACTTTTATGTTCAGACCATCTTCAAATTTGGAATACACGAATTTATAAAAAAAATTATCACTTTTCGTGCTAAGTTCCTAAAACCAATTCCGCACAGTTTTGGGAGAAATTCCATATCTCCCAGTATATATCTCCAATTTAAGTGTTTCTTATCTCAAATTGAAGGTAAGACATATATCTAAAACTTTCTAGTTTTGACCATTCTCTGATTCTAAATGTATAATTTTATAAAATTCGGTTTTCATCTCAGTTTTAGTTTTAGAACTACTTCTGCATAGTTTTAGTAATATTATCATAACTTTCTGTATACAACTCCGATTCAAGTGATCTTTATCTCAAATTAACGATACGTCAGAGACCTAAAACTTTTATGTTTAACATTCCTCCAAATTCGGAATACAAAATACCTCAAAAATTCATAAATTTTACTGGTAGTACACATGACATGAAACAGAATTTGTGAAACATACTAGATTTTCAAAAATCACCAAAAATTGATTTTTTCATGAAATGTCTAACATGATATACCATTTTTAAAACTTAGAAAGTTTAGTTTATAGAGAAATAAATATCTTAGATTTTTGAATTCTACAGAGTGAGATATTCTAAGAAAGCTATACAAGACTCAATCTAGAAATCAACATTTAGCACGCTAGTATGGATACCAAAGTAACTACTCATCAAATAATTTAATTTTAGCATAAGTTAGAATATGTTAGCTCCTTTGTAAGATCTCTTGCTAACAATATATATCACCAGCCCCTTTGAATCTTTGAATTTTTATCACCTTAGAAAAAAATCAAATTACAATAAATATAAATTCCTATACAATACCTCTATACTTCCAATTGAAATTCAAGAATTTCCAAAAATGTTTTTACCCCTTTGGCTCCATAGTTGAACTCAAAATGGATATAGAACCCTCACAATTTCGTCCAAGGTGAGTTTGAATGAAGAAAATAGGTCAAACTCTTATTAAACAAATTCTTTTATAAACCTAGTCAAATATCCTTAACTATTGGATCAGTCCATACATTATCTTGACCTTCCACTTGTCCTAGCACTTAACCCATGCAATTGTTGATTCAAGTAACCTCCATGCACTCTACCAAGTGTCTTTGGACGTCCATGTCAAGGGGGAGAAGTGTCACAATCTAGAACAAGCTAGTCTAGTTGGTTTTCATGCAAATATTTCTACCCAATAAGTTTTCATGCATAAATTTCTATCCAATGAGTTTTATTGAATGTGAAAAATCCTAAGTGGCCACTAACCAACCTTATTTCCCTCTTGACAATCATTTGGCTCCAATTGTCCATCCTTGAGTGGTTTGCAACTTAGTCTCTTAACTTTCTTCAATTACATTTAAACCCCTAACTTTTAACAATTGCATTTTTGGTCCCTATGAAATTTTGTTTGAAATTTCTTAAATATGTGAAATTTCATTTAAATATCTTTATTTCAGTGTGTAGGCCTTCTCTTAGTTATTTTTGACTTCTTTAGGCCTTGTCGGCACTTTCCGAAAAGTTTTTCGACTTACCGATAAAATTTTCAGTTTTAGCGATTTTGAGGCGAAATCTCAAAATAAATAATTAGATAATTAAATAGATGTCTCAAAAGAATGCTTATATATTTAGAATCATGAAGAGTAGTACATAATATACACTCACTAAAAATTGATGTTACACGGATGGTAAGTTAGTGGGCAAAGAATCGACAGTTAGGGTTGGTTGTTGATTTTCTTGCTTGATCCAATGGCCGGGATTCAAAGTCATCAGAAGAGGAGACATGTCACTCGCACGTCTTTTCAACAATGAGTTCCAAAGCACGTACAGCTCACAACACCCACGAGCACAACACCCTATGAACACCATCAACGATAGGCATTTGATCCGGTGAAAGGCATTTTATCCAATGGTAGTGAAATAATGGTAATGTCTTCGCATTGCTCAGCATTTCTTGATAACATGTTGTCACCATTTCAGTTTTTTTGGACATTTCCTACCATTTCTCCATGAAATTACTTTGATGGTTTATCGAAGTTAGATTTGCAGAAAAATACTTGTTGCAAGAACTGAGTTAGAGAGAGGGAGAGAACGAGGGAGGAGGACGAGAAAGAGAGAACGATGGAGGAGGAAGAGAAAGAGAGAACGAGCAAGGAGGAGGAGAAGAAAAAAGTAAGAGGAGTAAAGACTGAAGACTGAAGACTGAAGATAAGGATAGGGTAGAGAAGAAGAAACGAGGACTTTTTTTGAAAATAAAGAGGCCAAGAGCAGAGATTTGAAGATATTATTTTTGAATATTTTGAAAATTTTGAACCAGAACGACAAATGGAAGTTTATTTCGACAATGAGGCTTTTGCAGGTTCGTCCGCCAATATATTTATCCTTTATTTGAGCTTATTTATAGTTATTGGTTATTAGAGTATTTAGGGATTTTTAGTAATTGATTTGAGATTTAGTGATTTATGTTATAAATTCTAGAAATTTAATATACATTATTTACGTTTCTAAACACAGAAGAGAAGAAGAAAGGAGTGGCTAAGAACAAGAAGAAGAAGAGTACCTTGTGTGAAAGTAAGATAATGAAATCTAACATCGTCTGCATATATTAATAATTATTATTATTGCTATCAATAATGTAAAAATTATTGCAAGAATAGAGTCAAAGTATTAAAGAATGGACGGAATTAAAGGAAGGGGAGAGGGACAACTACAACAAAGTGAAAGAAACAAAGAAATTACTTACACTAAGTAGAACAATGGCATCACCTGTACTAGCACCGATTCAAACGAGGTGCTCTCCAAAGCAATTAAAGGAGGTAATTCTTTTGCTTAATCATGAGATGAAAGAAGAGGTAAAACATATGGGGTTTGGCAATATCTTGAAGCTTAGCTGTGATACATTAAGCCGAAAATTGTGTGAAGAATTGATAATGAGATTCAAACCGATGGAAAAACTTCTTTGTGTTCGTCCAAACCAAAACTTTAAGCTGACACCTATGGAAGTAGGACAAATCCTAGGAATCACTTCAACTAGACGTGAAGTTTTTGGCTCTTCATCTTTATTTGAGTCTCCATACATCAGAAAGTATTTTTTGAAACTAAAACATACGGAGTTGAAAGAGAACATGCCCATGGAAGATGCCTCCTCCCCAAAATTTAAACGCTACTTCTTGCTCTTCCTTCTTGGATGCTTTTTATGTCCTACCACAAGTGTCTTCCCTTCTTCCAGACACCTAAAGGCAACCATTGATGTGGATAAAGCAGGTCTATATAATTGGGCCGATTTTGTATTAAAATGGTTATGTGATGAGATTTACCAATTTCAAGCTCTTTCTGAGTGCACACACATCACTTTACACCCTACAAATGCATATGCATTTACTCTTCCTGAGTGCACACACATGAATCTTGCTGACTGAACACTAATTGCCATACTATCAGTCTCTTATTCACTCCTTATTTTGTCATCTATACATAGTATTATTATTTGGTAAATAAGAAGAACTTCAATTGGACTACCTTAACTCAGGAAGTATATATATTTTCTTATTGCATTTCATCATTTTTATTTGAATTTGACTGATATGATTAATTTATGAATTTTCATGGCTGGATGGTTTCAGGAGCTAAATTTTTTAAGAAAGGAATATTTTTTGAAACTTTTAATGTCTGAGCATAATAGTATTCGAAGTGACATTATGGAGAAGATCTCACAACCATCAGCATCGCAAAGCAAGCTAATCAAAGCAAAGCCAAAAAAATCGTAAATAAACCTTGAACGGATAGAATTGAGATGTATGGAATTCAGATTGTATTGATGAAAAGTATTCAAATGAAAATTGAAATTACTTACCACTACTTACCATTGCTTATAATTACTTACCGTTACTTATTATACTTACCACTACTGCTGATTATTATGCAAGGTTTATGCCCATGACTGGGTGGGGGCAGCATGAGCACGAGGCTGCGCATGGTACCGGGCTTATGCCCATACTTGGGTGAGGGCAGTATGAGCAGGAAACTGCGCTCGCATGAGAGGAGATTGCGCCCGCGAGGGATTTCGAGCTTGTGCGGCTAGCAGGGGCCTCCGCCCATGGTGCACAAAAGCACGGCGGCTTACACGGGTGCTTACCCTGCGACCCATTGCTTAGGTGGCACAGGACTGAAACATTAAAGACATTGGTTTCAAATCCAAATGGAAATCAAGAAAAGAGCAAGTATACACATGAAATGGAACAGAAAAAAAAGTAAGCTATCAAAACAAAGCATGGTTGGTTTGTGCATTCTGATAGAGTTCATAGGGGCCATAGATGAAAGGTTAAAGATTGAAAGGAAAATTTGAGGAGAGCATAAAGAAAGAGTTGTAGAGATGGAGAAGATGAGAGATAGAGACAGATAAGGAGAGAGATAGAGAGACAAAGAGAAGACTCGAAACAAATTAAGGAATCAATCTTTTTTCTCTCTTTCTTCTAGAACTTACCCCTTTTTATACATTTTGTTTAACATTCCTTATTGTCTTAACTGACTTAACAGGTTGGTGGATCAACAAAATTTAACCACGACCAACCTCACGTTCTTAATAAACATTACAACTACAACATATCATTACATTAGAAAATTAAAATTCAGATACTTACAAATACAACTAAACATTACATTACAAATCAAAATACAATGAGAATAAAAAAATTACAAAATATATCAAAATACAAATAGAAAAATACAAAATAGACATAATTACTAGAATTTTCTAATATTGAAAAACAGAAGAGATCAACACATCAACATTGAAATACACATGAAAATACAAAATGAACAAAACTACAAATACAAATGCAAAAAGAAAGGGAAGGGAAGCAAGTACACATAATTACTTCAAATTCTTATTTTTAACTTTTGGTTTAAATTTTTTGACACTCTTTCTTGTAACATCTTTCAACTCCGGATTTGCTATTACAGTATTAACAACTTGCTCAATGGTAAAAGGATTAGGAGTAGTAATAGGGGTAGGAGTGTTCCCCAGGTAGTTGTTGTGGGTGTGTGAGAACCAAATGTCGAAAACGGATGCCTAGGGGCAGGATTGTCATGGCTAGGCTGAGTGTTAGGAGCACGAGGGTGAGTATTAAGAGCAGGAGAACCAAATGTAGAAGGTGGGTGTAAAACAAATGGGTGTGCAAAGCCAGAGCGACGTGGTGGTGTAGGAGTGGCAGAGGAAGAAGGTTGGGTGCTAAGACTGGGAGATAAAGAAGGCTGAGCAGCAGAGCATGAAGGTCGGGCTAGGTTGCCTATCTGCAAATGGTCTTTGATGCATTCAATAGATTTGGAATTTGCCCCAGGATCTGCTCTGATGTTCAACATTTGACATATCATTTTGCGATGCTACTATGCATTCTGATATGCAAATTCATATGTATATTGTTGCATTCCAAACAATCGTCTCTCAATTTCATCCACTTCACTACTCAGTCGACCCATTTCTATCCTCGTTTCTCCCATTTCTCTCCTATGTTCTTGCATTTTCGTCCAAGTCCTCCAACTTGCTCATTAAGCATGCCAATGTCTATTTTCAGACCATAAATACATTGAAACAAATCATTCCACCTTGCCTCGTCATTGGCATTCTGATGGTAGTCATTCCATCCTCCATCTCCTCCCTCGTTTCCTTCATTTTCATTCCCAGCTCCTCCTTCATTCCCTTGATCTTCTTCTTCTTCTTCTTCAACTTCGTTACCAATTCTTCCTTCATTCAATTCTTCTTCATTCCTTGCTTCTTCTTCCCTATCCTCCCTAAGAAATCTGTTCTTCGGATGAACCCACACATTATCTTGCAAAATCCATTGTACTCTTTGTAGCATTCGCAGATTTATACTTCTATCCCTCAAACTTAGTTCCACTCTATTTTCTCTTATTAAACTTATCCCAACACTCTTTAAAATACCAGTGATCATGCTACAGAACGAAAAATTAGACTTCGAAGCTCTTGTAGTCATAAAAAATAATAACTATCAGAATTGAGTAGAATTTATGAAAACAATATGCTTAAGTACTGAGTTAAAATAGTCATAATGAAAATGTTCTCAAACTGTCTCTAAAACTCTGCATATTTACTGATTACAAAAGATAAACGTCTGAATTGGCCATAGCTTTTAAAGACTGTATAATATTTGAGTTCATATCAATGTAGAATTTATACAGACAGTTTGGTTAGGTTGACAATAAAAATAGTCATATAGTGACCGTTTTCAAACCGTCCCTCAAACTCCATATAATAACTCTTACAATTGAATAGAACTTATAAAATTTGTATATTTAAGTAGACAGATAAAAGAAAAATATCAAGGCTATTTTTCAAACCGTCCTTAAAACTTTATCATTTTTACTAACCACAAATAATATATATCAAAATTGAACATATGTATTAAATACTGCACAATATATAAGTTAGCATAGATATAGAATTTATCTCGACAGTATGGTTAACTAGATTGTAAAAGATGAGTCATATAGAGATATTTTTTAATATCTCTCTAAAACTCTGTCATATTTACTTATCACAAATAATGACAGTCAGAATTGAGTATGACTTATGAAGACAATATGCTTAAGTAGCAATCAAAAATAGTTTTATCGAGATACTCTGACATATTTACTAACCATAAAATATTAGCGTTTTAATTGAATATGAGCTAGGAAATATGAAAAACTTATGCAGACGGTATGGTTAAGTAGATAGTAAAGAATAGACATATAAAGACAGTTAAATAACAGTTCCTAAAACTCTACTATATCTTCCAACAACAAATAACAACTGCCAGAATTGAATAGAACTTACAAAACTAGTATGCTTACGTAGAGTATAAAAAGAGTCATATCGGGACTATTTTCAAATCGTCCCTAAAACTCTGTCATATTTACTAACCACAAATGATAAGCATCAAAATTGAACATATGTCTTAAAGACTGTACAATGTATAAGTTAGCATAGATATACAACTTATGTCCACGATATGGTTAACTAGATAGTAAAAAAGAGTTATTTACAGATATTTTTCAAACTGTCTCTAAAACTCTGCCATTTTTACTAACCACAAATAATAATCGTCAGATTTGAGTGAAATTAGAAAGACGATATGATTAAGTAGTGAGTAAAAGTAGTCATATCGAGACTGTTTTCAAATCTTTTCTAAAACTCTGCAATATTTACTAACAACGAAAGATGAACGTTTCAATTAAACATAACTTTTAGAGACTGGAAAAAAATATGGGTTATGATAGATAAAGAATGTATGCAGACGGTATGGTTAAATAAATAGTAAATAATAGACATATAGAGACAGTTAAATAACAGTTTCTAAAACTCTACCATATCTACTGATCACAAATAATAATTGTCAGAATTGAATAAAACTTACGAAACTGGTATGCTTAACTAGACTGTAAAAAAAGTCAAATCGAAACTGTTTTCAAATTGTTCTTAACACTTTGCCATATTTACTAAGCATAAATGATAATCGTCAGAATTGAATATAAGTTTTAAAGATTGTACAATGAATAAGTTAGTATAGATATATAACTTATATCCACGATATGGTTAACTAGATAGTAAAGAAGAGTTATTTAGAGATATTTTTCAAACTGTCTCTAAAATCTTGCCACATTTACTAACCACAGATAATAATCATGATATTTGTGTGAAACTTATGAAAACGATATGCTTAACTAGTGAGTAGAAGTACTCATATCGAGACTGTTTTCAAACCGTTTCTAAAACTATGCCTTATTTACCGATCACAAAAAATAAGTGCCTGAATTGAATATAGTTTTTAAAGACTGTATAATATATGAGTTAGCATAAATGTAGAATTTATACAGACGGCATGGTTAGATAGACAGTAAAGACGGTCATATACTGACTGTTTTCAAACCGTCCCTAAAAGTGTTATATTTACTGACCACAAATAATAACAGTGAAAATTCAATATCGTTTTTTACAAACGATTATCTAATCTTTACTGACGATTGCTAAACTTTTCCTAACGAATAATATTATACCGTTGTAAAATATATATATATATATATATTTGCTAACGATTTCTTCACAAGTGTTGCTATACGTCATAAAAAACGGTTGCTACATGTCACCGCCTATAAATGTTACGGTCACCTCAATGCTCTAATTTTGTAGTGATGACATTTTATGATTGTTTTAATTATAAATATGTTATTTCTACTGTATGATAATAGTACTTCTAATGAATGTGGTGGCTCTCCATCCGTACAAGCAGGTGGTCTTATGTCTTGAGGCACATAAAGGTGATGGGTATGTTGCATGTAATGGGACATTATGTTTGTTCATCAACTACTTTTGTAAACTTATTTGACTTACAAAATGATTGTTAAGAAATTCTTTATTTTTGTGGTTCAAATTTGTGTTGATGGTCGTTTGCTTGTTTGAGGTAGTGAGTTATTTATGATTTAATGGTGACAGGTACATTATGTTGGTTTGCAGTAGTGTGTTATTTAATATTTGTGGTTGATGATTATTTGTTTGAAATACGAAATGTGGATAAAGTGTGAATTTTGGAGTTATAGCATGGATATTTGTTGATAATTGTTTGATATTATGGTTGATAGCAATATGATGAAAAAGTTTGGGTTTGGGAGTAGATTTTGACAATAAACATAAACTAACCATATCTTAAAAAGAAACATACTTCTTCTTAACATTTGTATACAAAAACGTAGGCAAGCGTACATGAATTTGCCGATATTTTAACACCAGAACTTCGACAAGTACTTTAACCTTTGCCAATGTTTTAATTGTAAATGTTAGAAAATGTTTACATCTCCTGATGTTTTACTTGTTAAACACATCAAAAATTCTCAAATGTTTGTCGATGTTTTGTTACAAAAATGTTGGAAAAAATAAAAAAATTTCAGACATTTATTTACAAACGTTGAGGATTATCGACCTTTTTTCCCCGATATTTTGTCTTGTGTTTTTCTTTCATCGCCATAACTTTTAATGACGCTCATAAAATGTCAAGAATGATAAAAAACGTTGGTACAAGTATGTTGTCTTATAGTAACTTGATGCAATTGCCCAAATTGCACAGAGGCCGGATCTGGGGACGTGATGGCCCCGCCCGCATCTTCGCAGGCGGGGCCGACCGGGGGAGGCGGAGCCCATCCTTGTTTGAGGGGTTGGAGCCATCATGGCCATTGCATGTTGCTGTTGCCTTTGTTGAATTAGCTGCACATTTCATAGCCATCCTGCAAACACCCAATTACATGTATTTTTTTTTTTTTTGAAAAAAGGAAACATTATGTGTTCATTTATAAAACTCATAGCATGTCTCAAAATTATTTTTGTAATACCAAATTATACTTAAACACATTATACCACATGTAAAAATTTTAGGTATCGGAAATACTTTAGTGCCAAAGTCCTGATTTTAGAAAATTGGTGTCAATTTAGTTAAACATAGGTATGAATTTCTAATATAAAAAATTATCAATATAATAATAATTATAAATCTCTTGCAGAAAGAAATTTAATTTTTTTATTTATAAAATCCTACATTTACCACTAAATTTTTTCTAATTTAGTTGAAAAAAATATGTGACCAAAGGGGGAGGAGCCACAGCGCCTCCCCCAGCTAAGATCCATGCATTTGTTAATTTTATTATGCTATATTTTGCTTGATAGTGTATGCATTTGTTAACACACAAATGAGAAGTTTTGAAGAGTATAGCAAGCAAGTTTTTATTCAACGTAAGAGTAGAGTTCATTTGCGATTGTATGTATTAACTAGGTAGAATTCTACTATATTATGTTTGATAGTGTTGTAAAATACTGGTATGCATTTGTGGTTCTTCAATTGTATGATAACAATTTTATAACTGAGCAAGAGGTGAGAAAATATGTCAATTTTTGAAACATTTTTATGAAATGCCCATCTTGATTTAACACAATCAGTTTAAAAAATTTTATCAATATAATGGGAGATCAATATAAAAAATTAATTGCTATGTTCCTTTCTTAATGATACATTGTATTAGGTCCTGAATGTAGAAAAATGTTGGTAAGGGCTGCTAGAGCGTAGTCTAGAAGTGAGGCACCACATCTCTACCTAGATGTGGTAAGGAGTAAGCATGGTTTGTTGCATCTATTGAGTGATTATGTTTCAAATTTATAATACATATAATGCTATATATAGTTAATATATATTGTTAATCTTATATAATATATTTTAATATTAGATTAATTCTAAATAACATTAATGGTTTTGCATTGCAGATGTGTTTGCGTTGATTGGACGTGTTGTTCAATTAGAGGGGAGAAATTATTGTTTCAAGCGGTCGAGGTATATATTTTTTTTCGTATATTTTATTTTATTTTCTTTGTTTTATATCCCTTATTCCTAGTTTCAATGTATGTATGTTGTGAATTCGCGAAATGTAATAGTTATAAATTATTTTGTTATTTTTTCCGACTCAACGTTTTTATATTTGTTAAATTTTTTGAAAATATGTTAAATAATTTTAAAATGTTTTGTTATTAGATGTTCTTTATTTCTTATTAATGTTATTTTTTCAGTATAATATATAGTTTGTTAATAATTAATTTATTAATATTTTATAATATTTATTTTTTTAAACAGCGACAATGCAAAACGAAAGAAATTGGATGTATAATAAGAATTTACCTGATCGTCGTGGTTTAACTGATGAGTTTATTTGTGGGGTGGAACAATTCTTGAATTTCGCTATTAGTAAAGTTGAGTTTATGGATGGGAATAAGTTAAGGTGTCCGTGTAGAAAGTGTGGTAATGGCAAATTTCATGTATGTGATAAAGTTAGGGAACATCTTTATAGATTTGGTTTTACTTTAAATTACTACAATTGGACTTGTCATGGTGAACCGTTTATATCTGATGAAGAGTATGTGCAAATTTTGGATTATTCAAGTAGAGGGGATAATAATTGTTATGATCAGTTAAATCCATATCAGCAGATGGTATTTGATGCAGCGGGTCAAAATTTTTTTCCCCAAACAAACTATGCAAGTTCTAGTTCTGTACCAACAAATCAAGATATACCTACAAGTTATGCATCACCATTGGAGGGGGTAGAAGCAACATGTGTCGATGAGAATGTGCAAGATGAGAATTATTTGTCTAATCAATTTCAAGAAATGTTGAGAGCTGCAGATGAACCGTTATGGGTTGGTTTTGACACCCACACTAAATTGTCATTAACGGCTAGAATGTTAAATATTAAGGCATAGCATAATTTGTCTGAGAATTGCTTCAATGATATTGTTCAAGTAATGGGAGAAGTATTGCCTCGTGATCATATAATGCCGAATGACTTTTATAGTATGAAAAAGTTGGTGAATGACTTGGGCCTTCCGGTGGAAATAATTGATGTATGCAGAGATGGTTGCATGTTGTTTTGGGGAGCTGATGAAAATGTACAATTTTGTAAATTCTGTAACCAAAGTAGGTACAAGAGTACTAGGACAGCAGGTCGTACTGAGCGATGTAAACCATTCAAGCAAATGTTTTATTTGCCCTTGACTCCTAGATTGCAAAGACTTTATGCATCGAAAGCTACTGCTGAATATATGACTTGGCACGCAAATCATCAAACAGAGGAAGGGCTAATGTGTCATCCTTCGGATACAGAGGTGTGGAAAAATTTTGATATGACATATCCTAAATTTGCAAGAGAGACTCGAAACATTAGGTTAGGTCTTTGTGCTGATGGCTTTGCTCCATTTGGAAAATCGGGGAAAACTTATTCATGTTGGCCGGTGATATTAACTCCTTATAATTTTCCTCCAGGTATGTGTATGAAAACACCCTATATGTTTTTGACATTGGTTATACCGGGCCCGCAAAATCCGAAGAAGTTGATAGATTTTTATATGCAACCATTGATTGCGGAGTTAAAACAGTTATGGGATGACGGTGTTCTTACGTATGATGTTAACACTGATCAGATGTTTGTAATGAAGGCAATTCTTCTTTGGACGATAAATGACTTCCCAGCTTATGGCATGCTATCGGGATGGAGTACTGCTGGGGTTTTAGGATGTCCAATATGTATGGAGAGATCTAAGTCATTTAGATTGAAATATGGTAAGAAGGCGAGTTATTTTGATTGTCATAGACAATTTTTGCCACAAAATCATAAATTTAGAAGAAATAAAGAAGAATTTACGAAAAATAAATTTGAAAAAACACCTCCTCCGTTGAGATTAACTGGTCAACAAATTTGGGAGCGAGTGTCTCAATTTCCATCTGCGATTGAAGACCCACATGGTACAACGTACGGATATGGAAGTGTGCATAAATGGACCAAACGGAGTATATTTTGGGATTTACCATATTGGAAGACCCATCTGATTCATCATAATCTCGATTTGATGCATATCGAGAAAAATGTTTTCGATAATCTGATTAATATATTGATGGATGTCTCTGGAAAAATGAAAGATAACTTGAATGCGAGAAAAGATATGCGGCTTCATTGTAATCGGCCTACACTTGATGCGGATGGAAGTAGTAAGGGACCAAAACCAAAGGCAATTTACACAATAAATAAGGATCAGAGATGGAAAGTTTGTGAATGGTTGAAAGCCCTTAGATTTCCTGATGGTTATGCCTCAAATCTTGGGAGATGTGTCGATATGAAAGAATGCAAGTTGATTGGTTTGAAAAGTCATGATTGTCACATATTTATGGAAAGATTGATTCCGATTGCTTTTAAGGAACTATTACCAGATTTTGTATGGGCCGTCATTACAGAGTTAAGTATTTTTCTGCATGATATTTGCTCGACAGTATTAAAAGAATCACATATGGCGAAATTAGAGAGAGATATCCCTATCATTTTATGTAATTTAGAAAGGATTTTTCCTCAATCATTTTTTGATTCCATGGAACACCTTTTGGTTCACTTGCCTTATGAGGCCAGAGTTGCAGGTCCCGTCCAATATCGATGGATGTATCCATTTGAAAGGTAACTTTTGCACATTCTCATCATAATAATATTTATAGTGCATGTCAATGTACTAAATTTATTATATATTATTTTCTGATACACTTTTTATTCCATATCAATTAGATTTTTATATCATTTGAAGAGAAAAGTGAAAAATAAGTCACGGGTTGAAGCATCTATTGTTAATGCATACATTGCGGAGGAAGTGACAACTTTTGCTTCATATTATTTCGAGCCTCATGTCCAGTGTAAGAGACGACGCGCGGGTAGAAATGATGAGGGTCCTGTTGATCCTAATTTAAAATCATTCTCTATTTTCAACTATCTCGGTCGACCAAGTGGGTCATGTAAGGTTAGATATTTAACTGCGAAAGAATGGCGGGCAACCTATACATATATTTTACTGAACTATCCAGAAGTTACGCCATACTTCAAGTAAGTCCTTTTTTCTCAAATATAAAAAATGTGTTCTTTTTTTTTTATAAAATTGTTGACATAAATCGTTTTCTTTAATCGTAGGATTTTTCAATATTCACGGTCTGAACTATCGATGCATGAGTTCAATCGTGTGTGCGATGAAGATTTTGCAGCATGGTTCAAAACATATGTTAATTTTACGAATTTTAAATTTTATATCTATTTGATTATTAAAAAAATAACACGTTTATTTTACTTCAGGTTCAATGTAATCAAGATCACGTTGAACAAGAATTGTTACTTAATCTGTCATGGGGTGGTCCAAATTCGACGGTGCGAACTTGATCATCGTATTTTATAAACGGGTATAATTTTCATACTCAAGAATATGGAACCGGAAAAGCTACTATGAATAGTGATGTTTGTGTTCAGTCATCCAACGATAGAGGTGTAAAAGATGAGTTTTATGGTTTATTGGATGAAATTATAGAGGTTGAGTACACTGGAGCAGAGTTGCGAGTCGTTTTATTTATGTGCCAATGGTTTGACCTCGTAAAAGGGATGAATGTGCATCCAAAGTTTAAATTGGTTGATATAAATCATAAAAAATTTTATAAAAGATATGAACCATTCGTATTGGCACAACAAGCGATTCAAGTGTATTATGCTTCATATCCTAGTTTGAAACGTGACAAAATTGATTGGTGGGTTGTTTGTAAAACGAAAGCACGAAAGAAAATTGAGGAACGTTGGGAAGACATGGCATATCAACAAATGGAAGTTGCCAATACGTTTCAGACTGAGGAATATATTATTCCAACATTACGAGATCCACATGGAATAATGATAGATGTGGATCAAAATGAAATTCATGAGTCTGGCGATGAAGAACCTGATTTGGAGACAGATGATGAAGATGAGGATGAATTTGATGTTAAAGAATCTGATAATGAGGATGATGATGACAATAATGACTTTGATTTTTGATCGTCGGTAAGTATTGTTTTTTTAAAATTTATTAAAATTATCTAACATCATATGAAATTTTATTTTACTGTTTTCATGTGAAAATACATTTAGATTTGTATTTTAAATTTCTCAATTTGTATGTTATATTTAGTGCCTCATGTTTCATTTTCGAAATATTATTTGCTAATATGTTTTCTTTTTTTATGATCATTTCGGACGACAATTTAAATATGGTATGTTTCTTCATATACTCTATTATATTTTTTATAATCATGCAATATTCATTGTTTGCAAGAAAAAACTCTTGTTACAATTTTAACGTGGAGGACATAGACGATCTTCTAATGCAAGACCAAACTCTTCGACGTCACTGTCCGTTTCAGCTGCACCTTCCCATGCCCCTTCGCCTTGTACTGATATACCTTCACCGTTTCCATCAGTTGCACCTTCAATTGTACCTTCAATGCAAGATTCACACGTTGAAGGGGAAGATACGCGAGAGGTGATATCCCCTTGCGGAGATTCGTAAGTATTAAATTTTGAAATATTATCACAATTGTTTCTTTATTTATATAGTTGATTAGTTTATTTAAATATTTTTTTTACTAACCATTTTTTTTATTTCTAATTTTATGATAGATTCACAAATTCTGTGTATGTTATTCATGAGCTGAATAGAATCATTAACAACCATTGGGGAGGAGCATCGATGTCATACACAAGTACTCCAGATGATATCAAAGAGTTATGGTAGAGATAATTCAAGGTAAATGAGGTCTCTAAGTTTAAATATACAATTCAGTGTATAATTTAAATATAATAAATTGTTTTTTTTTTGCGAAAGTTCAATTGGGATGAGACCGAGGAGCTTGAAATAAGAAGAATATTTAAAAAAAAATACGGTCATCACATCCGAGGTGTACTAAATCATGCAAAAAAGAGCCGAAAGAAGCCACACTGCATCACCGAAGAAAATTGGCTCAACATTTTAAATTTCTGGGATTCCGATGAGAGCCGACGGAGGAATGAGCAAAATAAAATAAATCGAGCTTATAATTGTGGGGAATCATCTGCTACTTATGCGGGAGGCTCAATCAATATTGATGAGCATAGAATTAGAATGGTAATTTGGTTCAATTAATATTTTTTTGAATTTAATTCATTTGTTTTTTCATTAATTCATCTAACGGTGTTTTGTTTTTAGACCAAGGAAATGGGATCACGGCCATCATTTAGAGAGACTTTCGCACGGACTTTTCAGAAAAAAGACAAGACCTGGAGTGGGGAGAGAGCTAGAACGGTTATGGTATATAATTTCAAATTTTTAAATTGTTTTATAAAAACTTTTATTTGAATATATTATGCTCAATTTATCATCACAACATTATAATAAGAATTTAATAGATTTGTCTATTCCAATAATTTCTCAAATACTTAAATTGAACTTTTCATTTCAAATTCATATATATATATATATTTTTCATTATAAAATAAAATTAGAAAATATATAATATCAAATTTGTTACGTCAATTCCAAATGGTTGGTTCATTATGTCACGTATAGTATAATTTTTTCCTTTATTCGATCTGTTATAGTTTCAAACTCATAATAGTAGTCGAATTTTAATTTCAATTACAATACTCCTCATTATCTAAATATCATTTTAATGGATTAAGCAACTAAATATATAAATATAAGTATGTGTAATTTGAATTCCATAAGTGTATTAAATTTATAATATTTGATTGACAAAGATAATTTTTGTGTCTTATTGCTTACTGTCAATCGCTTAATGAGAAATACAATTTTGTATTCTGACTTTATTTGTTAGATTTTTTATTACATTGTTCAACTGTTAATTGACACTTCTATTTCTTTCGTTGGATATTTTAGTATATTGTTATTTTATTTTTCTTCTAATTTCTTATACGATAATGCAGGAGAAATATGACCAGCTTCTACTTAGAAATTCCAGTGGTAGTGATGATGCTGCAACGTCTGAGCCATCTATTAATGATATGGCTTTATGGCTCGAGGCAACTGGTGGAGCAAAGAAGGGAAGAGTACTTGGGATGGGCTCGTTGAGCAGAACTTGCAGACTCAGTGGTCTAAGTTCTTCCGGCCAGACACCAGTAAGAGCAGAATTAATGCAAATGAACCAAGAGCTGAGCCACATAAATGAGCTGTTAGCACAAAAAGACAATGAACTTCAAGTCATGCGCGCAGAACAGCAGCGAAGAGACAATGAACTTCAAGCCATGTGCGTTGAACAGCAGCGAAGAGACAATGAATTTAAAGAGTTTCGCGCACAACAGAGGCTTATAATGCAGCATCTTCAGCTAGTCTCCGCTTCAAGTTCGATTCCCCCTTTTCTATCTCCTCCAAATGATGGTGATGATGATTATGACATATTTGGTGATGGTGATGGTGATGGTGATGGTGGCGGTGACGGTAATGGTGATGGTGACGATGATGGTGATAATGTTTCTTGAAACAATTTTTATTTCACGTTTATATTTAATTAGACTTCTCATTAGAATTTCATTTATACTTCTACAAATTCGATATTCTGTAACTTATTTAGTACTATTTAATATTATTTCATGACGATGGTAGTGTTTTTATAATTATTATTTCATTCATACTATTAGATGGTCAGTTATTTGAATGAGTAGAGACTGCATAAATTTCGTATTCTTGGCTGTTCGATGGTACCCTGGATGATTTGTTGATGATGATATTGGTGGTTTAGTTCATAAACTGGTTGGTTGAGACTATCAGGGAGGAATATGATATATATGGAAATTTGGTGCAAATATTAAATAAATTTAATTTTTTGTCGCAAATTTTTTACATTCGTCGCTGATTTTGACATTCATTGCAAAATTTGTTGCTGAATTTTTAAGATTTCGTTGCAAAATTCATCGCAAAAGTCGTCGCCGATTTTGTCGCAGAATTGCGACAAATTATATCACAAATAAATTTTGTCGCAAATTGCGACGAAAATAATTTCGTCGCAGATTTTGTTGCAAATATTAGCAACAAAAATACTATTGTTGGAAATTTGCAACGACAAAATTTGTCGCTAATTTGTGACAAAAAATATTCGTCGTTGTGTTGGTCGCAAAATTGCAACAAAAAATTTTTTGATGCTAATTTATCCGACGAATTTTCCGACAGAGAATTTTGAAACATACTATTTCGTCGCAAAATTGGTCGGAAAATTGGAACAAAAAAATATTGGTTGCTAATTTGTGCAACAATTTTTGCAACAAATATTTTATTGTTCGAAATTTTTCCGACGAAATGTTTCGTCGCAAATTTTGTCAGAAAATTGCAACTAAAAAGTTTTGGTTGCTAATGTTTGCGACGAATTTTGCGACGAACTATAATCTGTCGCTAATTGGTGACAAATCTTATATTTTTTGTCGCAAAATTTTGTGACGAGTTATTAGCGACAAATTATGTTTTGTCAAAAAATTGATCGCTAAATAATTTAGCGTCGAATATTTCTTAAATTTTCGTCGTAAAATTTGTGGCTAAATACAAGTTCTTTTGTAGTGCATGATTGATTCGAGATTCAATATTTTAATTGGCTTTTATACTTTTTTCTGGTTACTCCGAAAGTTGCCTTTGTCTTTTGCTCTTAGAGCTCTAGCACAAGTAGCTTGTGAAATAGACTAAATTTTTTGCATTTGGTTGGTAATGAAATTGATAAGAGGGGAGAATTCAAAATTACTTTTAGTTTTAAGCCCCTTTTACAGTGAGAAATCCATGGAGGACATTTTATTCGGATTAATGTCTTAGAAATTTCTACCCTCAATTCAGAAAGAAAATCATGGTTGTTTTAAGCCGTGCATTTTTTCATTGTTGCTCAAGAAAACTAGAAATGCAACCTAAAGGGTAAATATATAAATTCATAGAAAATCCTTAAAGATCAAATACCAAACAGTAAAATTGTCCAAAATTCTCAAATAAATTCCAAATGCAAATTAGAAGGGTTAGAAACCAGAATCTCAAAAGGTTTAGGGGTTCATGGAGACGCATGATTAACTAAATGGTTCAATGGCAGAATATTGATTTCCTTAAATAAATTTTTAAATTCCAATCTTATATATATTTAAAAAAAAACAATTAGATACCTTTGTCGTTAAATATATGATTTGATTTGAATTAAATTCAAAGTAATTATTAATACCATGAATGATTTATAAAATATAGATGTGAGGAGGGCATGGGACCCACCAATTTAGGTATATTCTTGGTCATTTGTTGATAATTACATGGCATATACCATGTGTGTCTCGAATCATATATTTTTTGTTGTGTTTTTTCCTTCTCTTTCTTGTTCTTGCGGCGGAGACACTTGAAAAATTGAAAACGTCCACCCCTAAAAACTTCCGTATTCCTCATCGATCACGTTGATATAAAGCTACCCCCCCCCCTCCCACACTCGTATCACAACAAACACCTTTTTCTCTCTCTATTCTTTCTCTTTCTCTCAAGCCATGGCTTCTCTCCCCAGCAAGCCTATGCTTATCTTAACATGTATTCTGGGCTTGTGTTTGGTGTCGGGTATGGCCGAGCTTCAACGATTGGAGCACTCTGCTAAGCCCGACGGATCACTCAGTTTTCTTGTCGTCGGAGATTGGGGCAGGAAAGGATTCTATAATCAATCTCAAGTTGCTTTTCAGGTCTACTTTCTCTCTCTAACCCGAAATACCTATTTTTATCTAAATTTTGAACATTAACATATACATATTTTATTTATTTATTTATTTATTGTTTGGACTTTAGAACATAGCGACTTAACAAATAATAGCCTGACAGACTGCAAATTATAGGAAAACCTAAAACTTTGTTGTTTTGGTGTTGGGGGGATTCTATATGTCAGCCTTTTGTTTTTTTTTTTTTTTACCTGAATCTTCTGGTATTTGAGATTCGTTTCGACTAATTTAAAATCGACTTGACTGTCGGGTCTCATTTGAGAAAAATATCTCCCAATATTATTTTTTTCTTATCCAAGAAAAGTTTAACTCCTGACTTAATTAAAAGACGAAAATATCCTTCTTATCTATACCTAACCGTCGGTTATGTCAACCTTTTGTGTTTGTGAAGGGAGGTGGACAAAAGTCTGGGACCTCATAACAACAATGAGGTTGTGGGGTCTTGATTTTAACATTTTGGCTACCTATACTCCTTAATTCACTAAACGACATCTTTGATTTCCAAACATAATTTTTTACTAAATAATTAAAGAAAAAATCCAAAAGTTGTAGAAAATCATATATATGCATATAAAGGATAAAAATTAGCATTTTTTATATATAAAATTTCAATTAAAATTCTAGAAGTCATTCAGCCTCGCCGCTTACCATTGCCAAATAGATTTGTAAAGATGTTTTAAACTGATAAAATATGACAATATCCTAATTTATTTTTCCAAAAAGGTGAAAATATTTCCAAGGAAAGTTCTTTCCAGAAATAAACGAATCCCCCCCCCAAAAAAAAAATAAATCTTGGTTATTATGATGAATTTTTACGAAACAAATAGAGCCAAATTCCTAGTTAATTTCACATTTTCCTTTTATATTGTCTTACAATTAGAGAAATGAATTTTGCTCCTTATGTTCCTTATATTCATATTCATGGGTAGAATTTTTCTTTCCTTTTTTTTTTTTTTTTTTTGAACAAATCCACTTGAAAATAATTGTATTTTTTTCCAATAGATGGGAAAAGTTGGAGAGAAATTGGACATTGATTTTGTGATCTCTGTGGGTGATAATTTCTATGACGATGGATTGACGGGCATAGATGATCCAGCATTTGATCAGTCATTTTCTAAAATCTACACTGCTCAAAGCTTGCAGAAGCAGTGGTACACCAGTAAGTTCATTAACCCTATATTTAGCACACAGTGCAGTGTTACAGGAAATTACAATTAAAGATTTCTAATGTCTGAGACGAATGAAGAAGGGTTTAATTTGAATTGCCTGTTTTCTGCAGTTTTGGGGAACCATGACTATAGGGGTGATGTATTGGCACAATTGAATCCTATCTTATCCAAAATGGATACCAGATGGCTCTGCCTAAGATCTTTCATTCTTAATGCAGGTAATGCAATTCACTTTCTACAATACTCTATTTCATCCAAAATTCATATATATAATTCTCATGAAATTGTTTCTCTTTTTTTTTTTGGTGGGGATAAGCAGAAATAGCAGAATTTTTCTTTGTTGATACAACTCCATTTGTAGACAAGTACTTCACCAGCCCAGGCGAGAGTAAATATGACTGGAGAGGTGTGCTCCCTAGAGAGGAATACCTCTCCAACTTGCTTAAGGTATGTTTTAGTTGATTATTGATATTAAACAAATTTATCTTTTCCAAGTAAATTAAGATTTTTGTTTTTGGTCTGATTGAGGTTTTTTTGTTTGTAATAACTTAGGATGTGGATTCTGCATTGAGGGAGTCAAGTGCGAAATGGAAAATTGTTGTGGGTCATCATGCAATTAGAAGCGCCGGTCACCATGGTGATACTGAAGAGCTTGTGTCTAGGCTTCTCCCAATTCTTAAGGTTTAAACATAAATTATTATTTTTATTTAAGATTAATGAACAAATTTTATCCTAAACATTGTACTATATGTCAATTTTCAGGCAAACAACGTGGATCTCTACATTAATGGCCATGACCATTGCTTGCAGCACATTAATAGCACTCACAGGTAATTCTAAAGTTCTAACGAGAAAAGTTTTAATCAGTGAAAAGTGAAATGGGATTAATGATAATTTTGTGAGAATGAATATGCAGCCCACTTCAGTTCTTGACAAGTGGAGGAGGATCAAAAGCGTGGAGGGGTGATTTTAACTGGAGTCCAGAAGTGATGAAATTCTACTATGATGGGCAAGGTTTTATGTCTGTTCAAATGACGAAAACCCGCGTGGACTTCGCATTCTATGATGTTTTTGGAAATGTTCTGCACAAATGGACAGTCAACAAGGAGCTTAACCTCCCCATGTAGAGAGAGAGAGAGTAGGAATTGGAGACTCCAATTATTGATTATTATATATTCTGCAAATCGGTAGATGTGTAAATCTGGCATTATCAATCGAACAAAAGGCCCGCATGAGGCCCTCTTTCCTTTTAATAGGATTTAATGTGAGATATGGGCAAATGTTAATTTTTTTTATTTATTTATTTATTTATTATTTCCTTTTTTTAACATTATGTTTCTTGGAGCAAATGTTAATATCTGGGCATAGCGTTGTGAAGCTCAAACAAACGATCTTATTATTGTCTAAGCCTGGGCCAGTTGGAATTTTGAACGTGTATTTAATTTCCAAATCAAAGAATATAAAGAAAAACAGGTTGGTATTAAGCCATTTTACAAATGGAAAAAAATTATTATTTTTAATTTTATTTCATATTAGATCAAATGTTATTTGTTGAGATGATTTGACTGAGGTGACCTTGAGTTTTTTTATTAATTTTAATAAATCAACTTATATTTGTTAATTATATTAAATCTGATTAAATATAATCCAAACAAAATTAAACAAAACTCGAGACTAATTTTTTTCGTATGCAACCCTCAAATTCTAGACATAGTTTAAAGGAAGCAAGTGTCCAACTATTGTACCACTTATGCGTCTGTAACCTTAAGTTTCCTTTTTGTACCAAATGATTGTTTTATAAATTACTTCGTCGCAAAGGTGATCAGTTATCACTAATCATCGGCTTCTAGCATAGATTAGGTAATCACACGAAGTATAATACAAAATAGCTAAATTCAAACGTGGTGGACAACAAAATGTAAATCAAGAGGGTGGCTAATTAAGATTATAAACTCTTTAAAAAATGTTATAAAATATTTGAAAACATATAAATTCATAAATTTTATTTGGTAATTTGATTTAAAAAATAGCTCCACAATGAAATTATCTTTTAGCTTACAAAGTGATTTATTTTGATCTATACATTGCCTTCACTAATATTTCATTATTCCACTTTTATCTTTTTTACATTAATAAATAATTATTTACGTGAAATTAATGATAAAATGTTATTTTGAATCATTTCGCATCTAAAAAAAAAAATTGTAAAAGTGCATTGTTATTAAATACAATAACAACATTATAAATTCATAGAATATCTTATACATTGTTTGATTTTATTTATATAAATATTTTAATAATTTATTTTGAAAACAAATATAAAAATTTATAAACTTACAAAAATATCTTATAAATTTATAACATATAACATGTTCAAAATAAATTTAGCTAAACTATCCCTGTGATTTTGAAGTAGAAAACAATCTCATTCTCTCTCCTATAATTTGACCAAACGAGGTCCGGACTCCAGATGAATAATTTGTAACAAATAGCAATCAGAAATTTCAAATCTAACGATTAGTTCGTTAATAATCCAAACTGCTCCAACCGAATTGTTAGTTTAAACTATAACGATTGATTAGTTGAATTGTTTAGTTTAATCGAGTAAATGATCAATCAATCTTTGCAAATAGCTTGTTTGATACGAGAAATTCAAGATTTTGGGTCAGTTCACAATCTCTCTCTCTCTCTAACTATCTTCTCTCTTTTTCTTTTTTTTTTTTATTATACCAAACAATATCTGAAATCATAATTCAGCTAATTCGATTCGAGACTTATAATGATCTATTTAAAGAAGTTATTTTCTCAACGTAGTTTGCTGTATACCCAAATCGCGAGTTGAATTCATGATCTTGATTAAGAAACTTATCACCACATTCCACTAAACCAACTGACCGTTAATTCTCTCTTTCTACTCTCAGTATTCTCTCTTCATTCTTTTTCTAATTCTCTCTCACTTTAATCATTCATCACAATTTCATTCATTCCCATTCATTTCTCTCATCCCTAACCATAATTGCAACTCATTCCTCATGCTTTGTTTCCAAGTCTTTGTTTCCCGCGCACTCTGTTTTTCATTCAAAACAGTCGCGCGTGTGTTTGTTTGGGTTAATTCTCATTTAGAGTTTGGGTCGTGACATAATTCTTTAGTAAAAGACGAAAAAATAGTTCGCATGCATTCATCGCATGGCTGCGTGGTCGTGACATAATTCGACCAGCCGAAAAGGATGGGGCGGGTGCGGGCAGCCACATTAGCATTTGTGTCACTCACTTGGGGAATGATGGGCTGGTAGTTCACATAACCATATTGTGGGTCTAAAAGGTAATCTCATGTAACAGTCCTAGACCCGCTGATGATGAGCTTGGTAGTTGGGCTGGGCTCAGGGGGAGAGCCCTGGTGTGTGAGCCCAATTGTTTTTATAAGCAACCCTAATCGTTTATAAAAGCAACCCCACCAATCGTTTCTTTGAGCCCAATCGTTTTTCATTCAAAACCCTTGACATTTTTTCCCCGCAGATAGTGAGAGGAAGAAATGCCGGCGGGACACGGGTTGAGATCAAGGACAAGAGATCTGTTCGCAAGACCTTTCAGGAAGAAGGGTTACATTCCTCTCACAACCTACCTCAGGACATACCGCATCGGTGACTATGTTGACATCAAAGTGAACGGCGCCGTGCACAAGGGTATGCCCCACAAGTTCTACCATGGTCGCACTGGTTCTGTCTGGAATGTTACCAAGCGTGCCATCGGTGTTGAAATCAACAAGCAGGTCTCTCTCTCTCTCTCTCTCTATTTAATCCTATGTGGGTTGTTGAGTTGCCAGATCCTGTGTTCACGTGGATTACAGTGGGGTTTACATATTGATGCCGTTTGTATGATGTTGCCATCATTTTCTGAGCTGTTGGTTTGCTTTATTGTTTTTGCGTGTTGTTTAGTTTCAGACGCCATTTGTACTATTGATGCGGGTTAAAAAAAATAAAACACTCTTTTTAATGTGTGTGTGTGTATATATTTGTTGGTTTAGTGTTGTTTTCATCGGTTGTTCCAAATTGTGCTTAGGTTAGGACTGGGATTTGGGAATGTCGATGGTTATGGAATATTTGTGGCATTCACTTTCATATGAAATATAATTCATACGCATAACCCTAACTTTCTCTATGTTTTCACTCAATTAGGTTTTCTTGCATCTAGGTCATTTAATAATCATTGGAGGAGAGCATTTGCCGAATTGACCTTTGGGTTGTCTATCATTTTTGGATTCTACTTTGTTGGACTCTCTAATTCAGTCTTTGGGTGTTTTCTGGTGAATAATGTCCATGTATTGTGTAGGGGTTTCTTTCAAATGAAGTATAATTCACGCACATAACCCTAATTTTATCCATTTTTTCAGTTGATAAGATTTTCTTGCATCTGGGTCATATAATAATCACTAGTGAACATTTGCGGAATTGATCTTCCAGTCGTCTCTCATTGCTTGGTTCTAGTTTGCCCGATCTCTGTTTTTGTTGTGAGGGCAGGCTCTTGTTGGGAAACAATACATGGAAGTAGGCACAGTTAATGCATATGTATCATTTAGGTGTTTATTTATGTATTATGTTATGAGGTTGAGCTCGTAAACTCATAGATGAGGTTACATTCATTTGATTACAGGTGGGTAACAGAATTATAAGGAAGAGGATTCATGTTCGTGTAGAGCATGTGCAGCCATCAAGATGCAATGAGGAATTTCGACAGAGGAAGTTGATTAATGACAAGGTAAAGGCAGAAGCTAAGGCTAGAGGTGAAGTAATCAGCACCAAGAGACAGCCGCAAGGACCCAAACCTGGTTTTATGGTGGAAGGAGCAACCTTGGAGACTGTTACTCCTATACCCTATGATGTTGTTAATGATCTTAAGGGAGGATATTAGGTATGCTACTCCTTGATTTTGGTTTTTTGTTGAGAGAATTTGTTCTTTCCTATTAGGGTGTTCTATTTGGAGTCGACAACCATGTGCTGTTTTGCACTTATGCTTTGTTTACTTATTCTGAAGAAAGGAATTTTGTTGCTGTTTTCTTTGTAAAACATTACGTTAAGCTCATATTCAAGTTGAAGCGCAAGGTTTTGTTAGGGGTTCCTATGAGAGATTTTTTGTCTTTAATTTTCAAATCTATGTTATTAATTAAAGTAAGCTGATTGAGGGTCATATTGTAAGTAGGGCTTTTTTTATTTTTTATTTTTTATTTTTATTACATTAACATTTTCTATGCTTCTTCCCCTTCTTTGCAATTCACTGAGTACTGAATCTCCATAAATTCCCTGCTCTATGGGGAAACTGCATTTCTCATACTGAAATCTCGGCTATTTTCCCACCCTATGCATTAAACACAAGTCCTACCTTTCCCAATTCTAACATTTTTCTCCATAACAAGCCCAAAATCGATTTGCTTTCCAAGAATGAGAAAGATGAAGTTCAGTTTAATAGGATTGGGGGAGAGGAATTTACCATGAAATTCTGAAATTCGTCCGGACAATCGCAGATTGAATCCAACTCATTTCCTGATCGTCAGATTTCCGCAAATTCAATTCTGAGAATTCCTTGTCGAGCAAGGAAAGAAATTGGTTCAAGTCGCCGGCAAACAAAGCCACAACTGTAGCTCTGATCGTTTTCTGGCCTTTTTGCAGCATTGAATCCACTGGCTGTGAGAGAAGTCGCATGACAAGTCCGAATACAGAGACCCTCGTATTGGAGGAACTAAACATTGGATAGGAGTAAAAGGCATTGGATGAATGCGTCGTAGGTTCGATATGAATGAGCAGGACACCGAGGAGATTTGAGAAGGAAAACAAGTGGAGAGAGAAGGAACAAGACAGGTGGCTTCATTAGGGTTACTGTGCTTTATATTTGATAAATATGTATTAAAATTTGGAGCAAATTCCAGAGAGAAATGTGAGAAAAAAACTAAAATAACTAATACTCATTATGATAGGACAAACTATTATATACTGTTGGTTTGGGGTGCTCACGTGGGGCATTTAGCAATGGATAAAAAGATATAAAATTAAAAATTAAAAATTAAAAAGGATAATGGGTGGTTTACTCCCGTTATCCCACTTACCCAACTCCCCAATGTTTTCTCCAAGATTCAACCCACGTGCATGAGGAGTTTTTCTTCTTCCATTTTGAGAAAAGACCATACGTAATAAAAAAAAAATGTGAACATTTTTTTGTGTACACATTTGACTATTGTGAGAGAAAAATACAATTAAACGGTTTACAAAATTTCAAGAAGGGAATTTTTGTATCACTATAGTCACCAGATTAGGGGTTAAAACGTTGTAATTTTATGGTGATAGTCTGTGTAACGTAGTTATCATTCCGACTATGAAATCGACGATCAAAAACATCACGGTTCCCAAAATCAACGTATTTATTCATTGAAATACTCCTCGTATTTTGTCATTTTTTATTATTCCAAAAAATTTCACCATACTTTTGCTGCGTATATGTGCATTAAATATTCCAACATTGATATCAAAGTGTATGTTGGTTTTATTAAAATTATTTTCAGAATTTTTCGGTATAAAAATATGGGGTTAAAATCACGAATGAGTTTCGTGAATCCAATTATACCATGATATTACCCATGTTACGTAGATCACAGAAATATTTTTTTCGAAATTTTTGGAGTATATTTTGGCCATTAAAATGGAAACCAAAGTTCTCAACTCTAAGGGTATCTGAAACTAAAAACTCTAGATTTGTCCGTGTAGAAAGATTTTTGATCTAAATGAATGACATATTTGTATTCCACATGCGCTCATCTATTTTTGACATGCATTTTGTGATGAACCGTTGTCAAAAACTGAGATTTCCGACAAGGCCGTGAAGGGCCAAAATTTTGGATATTTATTTCGCCGAATTTAGGGCATAAATAACTGGAAAACTCAAGTCTAGAATATTTTTGGAATGTCCAAAATTATTTTTCAGTCAGAATCACCGTGAAAAATGGGCCGCAAATTGGTTTTCCAAAAACCAGGTTGAAAAACCCTATTGCAGGCCCGTTAAGTGAGGAAGGAGGATCCAAACCCGCGAGCACGTGGAGGACACGCGTACAGAAGCACGTCAGACGGCAACAAGAGAGAGCGTGGCGTTCACACGTGAGACAGGCTCGTGAGAAGGTCAGGACCCTGATCGGGTAGGAGCCCGACCCGTGAACCAACACGTGTCGGGTTGGACACTGACCCATTTACTTCAAGTCGGTGCATGGGGAACTCGGGGGCACGTCAAGTCATCCGAAATTGAATTTTTTCAATTTTTTAAAGGTTCTAAATCTATAATTGTAACTATTTGTGGGATTTCGTGCACCGAATCTAAGTCAAAATGGTGAGATAAGATCCCGGGTTGTGGTGTATGGTGTCCATTGACCCATACGCTCGCTTTGGGGTCAATGCTCAAATTATTTTTGATTTGATGATTCATAGGGTGTGCGAAATTATCTAAAAATAAGTTTTATTAGTCATTAACGTCTCTTTTTTTGTATGACAGAGACAAATGGCTATGACGAAGAGTATCGTACTTGATCTTGTGAAACAAGCGACGAAAAGTATCATACTTGATCTCGTGAAGAGAGACAAGCTGAACGATGACAATTATGAGATTTGACACTGAAAGGTTCAGTTTGTTTTCGAGAAACAGTACCTATCGGAGGTTTTAATGCACGAGATGTCGAACCCCGGGGAGGGTACTACGTCTCAAACTAGACGGGATCAAGAGGCATATCGTGAATGGAAAAGGAAGGATGGCCAAAATAGGGCAATCCTCCTAAGCAACATGCACGATGACATGATCCCAATGTATGAGCAGTATCCTACTATGATATCGGTTTGGATTGCTCTGAGAGAGCACTTAGACTCCTGGTCAGCTCCTAAACTGAGGATGCTGATCTATAGGTTCATCATCTATAAGAAGAAGTCTGATAATACTATGAAACAACATCTGATGCATATGTCGAGTATGATCACTTTTTTTAAGAACATATGGGAGCCAATGTCTGATGAGTTTCAGGTACTGGGTGTGATCCAGTCTATACCTGACTCCTGGGATATGGTTAAGACTTATCTCACACACACTGAGAGTATTCGTACTTTCATGAATGTGTGTAGGTATTGTGAACTCAAGAAGAAGCGCCAGGAGGTGGCTAGGTCTATTTCCGGTTAAGCTAATGTGGTGGAGTCAAGCAAGGTCCCGGGGCTTTGAGCGCAAGTGGCGCAAATTTAACTGAAAGGCCAAAAGCCAAAACAAGAAGAAGCCATCAAGAAAGACAGACAACAAAGGGCAGAAGCACGAGAAGAAGGAGCTCGATAAGAGTAAAGTGAAGTGCTACATTTATGGCAAACTTGGACATTTCCCTCGCAAGTATGGCGAGAGGAAGGTAAGTCCTTCTTTTTTATATGGTTTGAGTTATGTTTCATCCACTGTGATACTTACTGATTCCTCTCCTTTATGGATTGTAGACTCAAGAGCCACCGACTATGTAGCTCGTGACAGGAGTGTGTATGTAGAGTTTCGCCGATTGAGTCTCTATGCGAGGAGGCTATATGTAAGGAACGTAACATTTGTAGCCGTAAGGGGGATTGGTATATTCAAGCTAATGCTGCGATGTAATCAAGTCCTATATTTACATGATGTATTGTATGCTCCCGAGATTCGGCGGAATCTCATATCTGTTCTTTGTGTGGATTGCTTAAGATATTCTATTGTTTTTAGAAACTCGAGTGTTTCTGTTTCGTATGATGATACTCTTTTATGTATTGGTTTAGTCCATGATAGACTTTATGCGTTGGACATGGTTTCCTATAATAATAATTCTTATTTATCTTATATTACCTATACATTTGATAGCATAGTTGATAATATTTCTGTTTGGTATAGTAGAATGGGCCACATAAGGCAAGAGAGAATGAACCGATTGGCAGCGAGTATCCTGTTGGGCCTACTAACTCGGGTCGAGTTACCCCTATGTGAGTTTTATCTAACCAGCAAAACGACGAGGAAACCATTTGGAAAGGCAATGAGAGCTGGGACTCCATTAAAACTGAATCATTCTGATATTTATGGCTTATGAATGTGAGAGTCTAAAACGGAGCCATGTATTTCATTACGTTTATAGACGATTACAAGCGTTTCGGTTACATCTACCTAATCTCGCACAAGTCTAAGGCATTAGATTATTTTAAGAGGTTTATTAGTGAGTTGGAAAATTTGTTAGACTTGAGAGTTAAGACTCTTAGAACCGATCGAGAGTGTAAGTATCTGTCTGAGCAATTTAAAGAGTTTTGTTTCGAGAAGGGCATTACGAGACAGTTGACTGTTCCTGCTACTCCACAGCAGAACGGAGTAACCGAGAGAAGGAACAGAATTCTATTGGAGATGATGAGATCGATAATGACGCAGGCCTATTTGGCTATCTCCTATTAGGGAGATGCATTGTTGACTGCTACCTATGCTCTCAACTGTATTCCAACTAAGTCCGTAGTCAGTACCCCACATGACCTTTGGATAGGGAGACATCCTAACTTTAGCTATTTGAGGCCATAGGGTTGTGCAGTATATGTTCACGTTTCCTTGTACCCACATAGCAAGTTAGGCCCGCGAGAAAAAAAGTGTATCTTTATAAGATACTCTGAACATTTCAAGCGACATGTGTTCCTAACCGAACATATGGACAGCATGGTTTCTGAAATCAAATCTCGTATTGCTACGTTCTTGGAAAATGATTTCCTTAAGAGATGTGAAATCGATCAAGACTTCATCTTTTATGAAATGGATGAGCCTAACAACCTAATTGAGCCCAGCAGTGGGACTTAAGAACCTGTTGTGGATCTTGGTCCTAGTAGGAGTAGTCCATCTCGAGGTGAGGAGGCTTCTTCTCCTCGTAGGAGTAGTTGGGAAAACGTACCCTAACGTCATTTTTCGATTGAGGATGATATCCTCATCGTGACTCCCGAGGATGAAGAAGAGTCTCGGACTTTTCAAAAGGCTCTTGAGAGCCCTATGAAGGACCAATGGTTAAAGGTCATGCACGAGGAGATGGAATTTATGAGAGTCAACGGGGTCTAGGACCTTGTTGACCTACGTGAGGATAGAAAGGTCATTGGGACAAGTAGGTTCTCAAAATCAAAAGAAAGGTCGACGAATCGATAAAAAGATACAAGGCTCGTCTAGTAGCCAAGGGTTACACACAGACAAAATGCATCAACTACGAGGAGACTTTCTCCCCTGTAGTCAAGTTTACATCGATCCATATACTCTTGGCGATTGTCATAAACATGGATCTAGAGTTATATTAGATGGATGTAAAAACTGTTTTTCTTAACAGAAATTTGGATGAAGAGATCTACATGGAGCAGCCCTCCGAGTTTATTCTAGTAAGTCAGGAGAATAAGATCTGTCAACTTCGGAAGTCAATATATAGCCTAAAGCAGTCATCCAGGTGGTGGTACTTAAGATTCCACGAGGAGGTGATTTCTTATGGTTTTACAATGATCGAGGAGAATCATTGTGTCTATCTGATATGATCTGATAACTCTTTTGTGATCATGTCACTATATGTGGATGATATCATGTTAGCCGAAAACAACATTGAGTATCTGATGACAATTAAGGCATGGTTGTCATCGAGTTTCGACATGAAAGATATGAGTGAAACTGAGTTCATCCTTGAAGTTAAGATTTAGAGGGATCGCTCAAGATGAGTGTTAGCTCTTTCACAAGAGATCTACATTAGGAAGATTCTTAAGTGCTTTGGGATGAGTGATTGTAATCCTATAGATACTCCGATCGCCAAGTGTGATGGGCTAAATCTTGAGACGTGTCCGAAAACTCAGGAAGAAGTAAGAGAGATGAGTAAAATCCATTATTCCAGTATAATGGGAAGTTTGATGTACGTAATGTTATATACACGACCAAACATATGTTATGCAATCGGTCTAGTGAGTGGATATCAGTCAAATCCTGGAAGGGGTCACTGGAGAGTAGTGAAAAGGAATTTGAGATATCTTAAGAGAATTGCGAACTTCTTCTTGTGTTACGGAGGAGGAGATTTACGCCTTGTGGGATATTCAAATGCCGATTAGAGTGGTGATCTGGATAAGCACAAATCAATATCGGGTTTTGCATTCTTGCTTAATGGTGGTGTTATATCTTGGAGTAGCAAGAAGCAAAACTGTGTAACTCTATCTATGATGGAGGTTGAGTATGTGGCTTACTCAGTTGTAATTCAGGAGAGTATTTGGCTCCGGAGACTATTAGATGACTTAAGAGTTGTGGCTGATCGTGGGAGATTAGTGATAATCTATTGTGATAATCAGACAGTTATCGCCTACACTCGAAACCCTAAGAATCATAGTAAAACCAAATACATCGACACCGGATATAATTTCGTAAGAGATATCATCGAGAAGAGTGAAGTGACCGTCAAGTATATTTTGACACACAGTATGGTGGCTGACTCCTTTACCAAACCTATTGCTAAAAACTCATTTATAATACATAGAGAGTTATTGAGTTTGATCATGTTTTGATATTTCTCATTTTGTACCGAATTGACGATGTGATACTTATTATTTTTATTTATATGATTTTGTGTATTATTCAGTCACACTTGAGTTATTATTTATCCGTAAATAATGCACTTGTTTTATATCATATATATTTTGATATGATAAAAGATATGTCAAGCAAGTGAAGTCGACTCTCTCACATGAGTAACCACCACCAGCTCTGAGTGAACAGAGATGAGATAGTTTCTAGTCGTAAGAGGCATTGAGAGTGATCCTGCTAGAACACAAGTCGCCCTGACATGTGTTCAGGATGAGGTCATTTAGAATATGACCGACATGGTAATACCTACATCCATGTTGCCTGTGAGTAGCCAAATTTGAGATTTCGGATATCACCTGCGATAGTGATAGTCTCTGAGACACTCTCTCTGAAATCTCTGGGTAGAGTCTTACGTGTAGAGTGAGTCCCGTATCTGCACATTATTAGAGAAATCTGATATATGTCCTTTTGAGAAATGAGAGATTAATACTGTGACACGTGTTTCATACCACGTGTGATGAGACGACTATGAGATAGTGGAAAATATTATTTGAGGCAATAGTATGATCATAATCCTCGTTCCCACTGTGTGAAATCCGAGATTCATTGGGTGTGATCTCTTGTACCCTTATTACTTTCGGTTGTTTCTAGAAATTTTGGTTTAGTGTTGATACTTTAGTTTGTTTATTTATGACCCGAAAGATAAATTGAGATCTAAGCGATAAGTTTAGGAAAGCAGCTAAAATGAGATTGATAGATTTGAGTATGGAAAAAGGAAGAACAATAGGCATTGCATTATAGTGTATTATTCACCAACCGATCTGTTATATTTATCCATGTTGGGATTCAACATAATAGTGAATACACAGTCAAGAATTGATTGGAGATCACTTTCGATGAGGAAAGTGGCTCGACAAATGTAATTGCATTGAATCTGGGGTACAACAAGTTCTTTTTTATACTAACGATGACTCATCGATCATCCTAACAAGTGTATCGAGAAGTCTTTGCTTGCAGATGTACTTATCAGTTGCACGATATCCAATCCTGTATGAAAATCTAGTAAAGTGATATAGTAGATCGTATGAATTGTGATCTCGTAACAAAGTTAAAATGTTCCCGTGTGCAAGAAGGAGATGTTAGTTTGGGGTGCCCACGTGGGGCATTTACCATTGGGTAAAAATGTATAAAATTTAAATTTAAAAATTTAAAGGGATAATAGATGGTTTATTCCCATTATCCCACTTACCTAACTCCCCAGTTTTTTCTCCAAGATTCAGCTTACGTACATGAGGAGTTTTTCTTCTTCCATTTTGAGAAAAGGCCATACGTAATACAAAAAAAGAGATGTGAACATTTTTGTGCGTGCACATTTGACTATTGTTAGAGAAAAATATAATTAGAGGGTTTATAAAATTCTAAGAAGGGAATTTTTGTGTCATCGTCGTCATCGGATTAAGAGTTAAGATATCGTGATTTTGTGGTGATAATCCGTATAATATGGTTATCATCCCGACTGCGAGATCGACGATCAAAAGTATCACGGTTCCCAAAATCACCGTATTTATTCCCGACGTACGCCTCGTATTTTGTCATTTTTTATTATTCCGAAAAATTCTACCATGCTTCTGCTGCATGTATGTACATTAAATATTCCAACAAATACAAACGGGTTTAATGCTTGTATACATGAGCAAACAATTGAAGAAATGAATAAGTTGCGAATCAGTAAATATAATCATCAGCTACCTAACTGGCTAGTAACAACTCACTCACTCTGGAACTCCCCCTCAAGATGGGCTGTAAATGTCTTTTAATAGTCATCTTGGATAATAAAGGTAGCAAGGAAGAGGCAAGAAGTGGCTTGATAGAGATGTGAGCTAGTTGATGTTGAGACCAAATAGGCATGAGCTTGATGCAACCAACTATAATTTTGTCACGTACGAAATGACAATCAATCTCAATATTTTTGCTCCATTCGTAAAAAATCGGATTAATAGCGATATGGATAGCAGCTTGATTGTCACAAAAAAGTTGAGCTGGTTTTGAAGTGTCTAGTTGAAAATCTCTCGATAGTTATTTAAACCAAACCAACTCATTAGTGGTGGCAGCTAAAACTCTATATTCAATCTTGGCGGATGAACGAGTCTCCTAAGAAGAAACAAAACCCCGTTGTAGATTTCCTTGAATTTGGACATCAGCCCTAATCAGCATCTAAAAAGGTTGTGAGTTGTAAAGTTGAAGAGGTAGAGAAAAACAAACCTTATCTTGGATGAGATTTAAGATAATGAAGCAGACAATGCACTGCCTATAAATGAGGAAGGCGTGGTCAAGAGACAAACTGGCTTAGCTTGTGAATAGCAGAGGTAATGTTCGATAGAGATAATGTGGGATATAACATGTAGCCAATGAGGTACTCATATTTGAGTAATGTCCTAGAGTGGTTCACCAATAGATGTTTCTAGCTTGACATTCAGGTCCATAGGAATTGAATTTGGATTGGCAGCTATCCAGCCTACATCCTCAAGAATTTGTAATGTATATTATCGCTGGCAAAGCACAATTCCCTTGACTAAACGAGCAATCTCAAGACCCAAAAAATATTTGAGCTTCCCAAGGTCCTTAAGCTTGAAAAATGTGCTCAAAAACTTCTTTATGAAGGACCTGTGATTATGATATCATCAACAAACACCAATAATACCACAAAGGAAGAACTAGATCCTTCGGTGAACAATGAATAATCTAGCTTTGACTAAGTAAAACAAAACTGCAATAGAGATTGAGTGAACTTTGAGTTCCATTGTCTCGAAACTTATTTGAGTCCATAAATGGATTTATGTAAACTACAAATGAGCTTCCCTATAGTACTTATAGTCTCCCCTTATTTGGTATAGTTTAGAGGAAGATCCATGTAAACTTCTTTGAATTGGTCTCCTTTTAAAAATGCATTATTGATATCTAATTGAGTTAGGTGCCAACCTAGACTCACGGCTAGTGCTAATAAGATCTTGACTGTGACTAACTTAGCCACAGGGGAAAAGATTTCAACGAAATCAACTTGCTCTTGTTGTGTGTAACCTTTAGCTACTAAACGAGCTTTATAGCGCTCAATTGATCCATCAGTTTTGTATTTAATCTTATAAATCCACTTACAACCTATGGTGTGTTTTCTAGTAGGTAAAAGTACAACAAACCAAGTGTTATTGAGTTCCATGGCATCTAATTCTGTACGCATTACCTCTTGCCAATGAGGAAACTTGGCTAAATGATAAAACTGAGGTTCATAATGGGATGATAAAGTTAAAACAAAATTTTTGTAAGTAGAAAAAAGGGAATCATACGAAACATGGTTGGCTAGAGGATATAGGACATTGGAAATTTTGGTTTTATTTGTGGTGGAAGAGAGTAGTAAATTGCTATGATATTCAGCTAAGTAAGATAGGGGCTTGGTGGGTCGAGAAGAACGTTTGACTGAGTTGTTTTGTGGTTGTGAAATTTCAGTTTGGTGGTGTTGAGATGATTCAATAGTTAAATCTTGTGATAATTCATTAAGTTCTATTTGAGGTTAACTTAGTTCTGTTGGAGATAATTGAGTGGGTATTTCAGTTGATGGTAAAGGTAGCACAAGATTGAAAAAATGATCTTATATTGAATTAGCCTTTTGTGATGGAATGAAATGGAAAGACCTCTTCAAGAAATATTATATATCGAGATATAAAAATTTGTCTTGATTGAACATTAAGTAATTTGTAGCCTTTGATGTCCAGAGGGTACCTAAGAAAGACACAAGCCCGAGCCTAAGGCTGAAACTTTATCCGATGAGCAACAAGGGTAAAGGCAAATGCCAAGTAACCAAAGACTCCAAAAGTAAAATAATCGATCTTGGTTTTGTGAAGGATCTCAAAAGTTGTCTTGTATTGTAACAGAGGAGATGGAATTCAATTAACCAAGAAGGTGGTTGTGAGGATGCATTTAGACCAGTAAACAATGGGAACTTTGGACTGAAAACATAAGACACAAGCAACATTCAATAAGTGTTGATATTTCCTTTCTACTATAGAATTTTGCTCAAGAGTATCTACATATGTATTGATATAAAACTCTAATTGTACCCAACAATTCAATGAATCCCAATTCTTTGGCATTATTAGATCTAAATTTCTTGATTTTGACATTAAACTAGATATAAACTATGTTATAAAACTTGGGAATAATGGTTGCAATATCAGATTTATGTTTGAGCATGTACACCCATGTAAACCAAGTACAATCATCTACGATGGTGAGAAAAAAAATTATAACCATTATAAGAAGTTTCATGATATGGTCCCCATATATAACAATGTATCAAGTCAAAAGGAGATTCAGCTAAATGGTTATGAGAAACAAATGGCGAACGTCTTTGTTTTGCCAAAGGGCATATATAACAAGGGTTAGAATGATCAAAATTTGATCTAGTGAATTTCAACATATCCTTCAAGATATGGAATCGCTTTGATGAAAGGTGTCCAAGCCTATTGTGCGAGACACAATTTGTAACAGCATTCACATGCACATTTGAACCTTGATTCCAAATTTTGGTGTCCAAAATGTACAAAATCACCCTTATTTTCACCCTAGCCAATCATCCTCATGGACATAGGATCTTGAATTGTGAAGCAATCATGAGTGAAAACTACCATGAGCTTAGAACCATTGATAAAAGTTTTCACAGAAAACAAATTGAACTTGAACCAAGAGACAAACAATATATTTTTAAGGATTAATTCTGCATTTAATCTAATGCTTCTGCGAAAATGAACATGAATGAATGTATTATTTGGGAAACTGATAGTAACATTTTTAATAGGTCTTATATCCATAAAGACATATTCAAACAAGTGGTAGATGTACCTTAATCAATTATCCACAAATTTTGAATAGAGATACCAACATTGATTTATACGGAGAGACATATACCTACTATATGAGAATCATTTGGAATAGTTTCTTGATCCTTAGTAGCAAATGTGGACATATGATTAGAAAGCGAGTTGATTAACTCTTGGCACTTACTTTTGTTGAGATTCAAGAGGAAGCATGCATCATTATCATTATTCTCAAAACTAGATTAATTTGCAACCTAATTGGCTAAAGCATCATAGCATTCTGATGTTGAGGATTTCTTTGTCTCTGCTTATAACCCGGAGGATATCCATGCAACTTGTAGCACCTATCAATTGTTGGCCATGAAAATTGTAGTATGTACAGAATGGTCACTCTTTCTTCTAATTTCTGTTGTTGTTGTTTGTGGAACCTTGCATTTTTGTGTTGTTTCCAGATCTCTTTGTGTCATTATGTCTTACAGCAAAAGCCGTACTATTAGAATTAGAACCAATTAAAATGCCAATTTTTCATTGTCATTCATCTTGTAAAATTAGTAAAAATACCATCTTAATGGGTAATAAAGGATTTGTCAGCAATATCTATGCTCGAAGTTGAGCAAATGACTCATTTAACCCTATAAGAACCATCATTATGTATTCCATCTAATAAAACATATTCAATTCCTTTACTTCTCCACAAGTGCATTTTCCACAGCTACAAGCTGGCCTAAAGTTGCTTAGTTCTTCCTAAAGAGTTTTTAGCTTTGTGAAATTCAAATTGATGGAACCTGCTCTTGATTAAGATTTTCTAACTCTTGACGAAATTGAAAATTTCTAGGATCATTATTTTGTTGAAAACAATCCTTAAGATCCAACCATATCTCATATGCAAATTCATAAAACATTATACTAGTAGAAATTTCTTTGAAAATGGAATTCGGAATCCAAGATAAAACCATGTTATTGATTCTGATCCAAGAGTTGTGAAAGTTAGGATCTTTACATTCGGGTTTCTATATTGACCCATCAATAAACCCAATCTTGTTCTTTACTGACAAGGTGATCAGCATAGCTAGACTCCATGATCCATAATTATCCTCAGTCAATTGTTGTGAAACCAAGGTGAGGCCATAACTGTTTGAATGATGAAGAAAGTACAGACCTAGGATTTACCACCGAAATTAAAAGAATCACCAAATTCAAGAGTTGCCATGGCAGATCAATAAAAGGTTGAAGATAATATGCTATCTAATTCAAGGAAGAATGAAGAACACTCAAATCGAAGATGAAGAGAACAAGATCAAGTAGCAACGAAGGAGTGCTCTAATACCATATTATAATTTGGAGCAAATTTTAGAGAGAAATGTGAAGAGAAAACTGAAACTCATTATCATTGAAATATTATTATATAAAAAAGGGTTTACTACTTATATACATGAACAAACAATTGAAAAAAGAAATAAGTTATATCTCAGCAAATGTAACTAACTATCAACAACCTAACTAGCTAGTAACAACTCACAAACAAACTAACTCTTAAAATATGCATTGAGGGAATCAAGTGCAAAATGGAAAACTATGGTGGATCATCATGCAAGTAGAAGAAAGAAGTTAAATTGTAAACCCCATAACTAAATTGAGATTAAAAAATAAATAAATAAAGGCAGCACCAAGGAGATAATAGATTATTTTCTTATGTGAACACCGATGAATTGTGAAGTAAAATAGTGAAAATGATATTAAATGTATTAATTGTGAAGTTTTCAACAATATACTTATGTGTTCGAGATAACGCAAATTTATTTTTTGAAATTGTTGAAATAAAAATAGAGATAAACTCTCTAAACAGTTAATTACATATCAATTAAGCTGACATTAGTTTTGGATCAAATGGTGAAGTTAAAGATTCAAAAATTGAACCTAATTGAACTATCAGTTCTAGATTAATTATAACAGTTGAAAATTCAGAAATTAAAAAAAAATACAAATATTAAAAAGTATTCAAAGAAATTAGTTTTAAAAATTTTATAATAATAAACTATATAGAGTAGTTTATTATTGATGATGTTACCTACAACTAAGATTGATGGTAGCTATTTTGAAGAAATTTACTAACAACCATCAAATTTGGAGTTTGTCATGTTCTTCTTGATCACCGGCCTTTTTTTTTTCTCAATCTCTCTTGATCTCCCTGTCGTTCTCTCTTCCTTGCCAAAAGCCAGTGTTGGCATTAAGAGTTTTGATGATGGACAAATTAATGTATAGAATGTTGAAGTCATCTAGGAAGAATTTGGAAGAGAGTAAGATATAAAAAATTAAACCCAAAACTCTTGTAAGGATAAGCAAATAATTATGTTGACATCACTTGTTAGATATGTCGATATGAAGAACAATGTAGAACAATCTCTCATGTTCAACATACAAAAACACATGTCGACACTGTTTTAAACATGTTGACACGGGGAGAAATGTTGAAGAGAGCTTTTGGTCCATTCGACATAACCAACACTTAGAAAATCTTCTAAAATTGTAGAATACATATCGACACCAGTGTATAGACAAATCGACACAACTTAGAGCACTAACAGATATTGACACAAGACATTAGAGATCGTCACATCCTGTCGAAGTTAAGAAGAAAAGTGTCCGACTCATCACGTAGAGCATTTGACACTACCAGATGTCGACACACGTTAATTGTAATGTCAACATATAGAGCACACAAAAGACTAGATGTCGACACAAGACTTAATGATATTGACACATCTTTAGATTGAACAACTAAACAGACCATGTTGACACAAACACATAGTAATGTCGACACATAGGGACTTAGAACACATAAAAGAGTAAATGTTGACATAATAGATTAGAATGTCAACACGACTGAGAACCTTAACACACTGTGATATCACATAGGAACATTAAAATGTCAACACATGAAATATAAATTCTTTTTATCTAAGCGTGTTGAATAGCAAATTGAGTCTATTGAATATATGTATGTTATTTCTGCTAATCATATCGACATGAGAAAAGCAATGTCGACACAAGAACTTCAACAACTATTTTTGAACAAAAAAGAAAGTATAAATTCAAAAGTTACTTGATTAGTAAAGATATTAAATGTAGATCAATATTCAAAATTCAAGTTCTCACCTATCCCAATGGCTAAATCCTCGTCTCCAACTATAAATACAACAGCCATTAAAGACCAAACAATCTTTTGGAATAATTGAAAATATTTATTGAACATTTCATATTGTTGGTCTTCTTTGTTATTCTTTCTTTTAGAGTTGTATTTAATTTTTGGGATATAAAGTCTTTATCTGAGTATTAAAAACTCAAATTTGTAATCTTTGTTTTCTTCACATGATTTTGTAAGAGATCAAGAAGAGTGTTTTCTTGATATGAGATTAAATTGTCTGTGAGAGACAAATAAGGGTCTGCTAGAGCCATGAATTCTAGTATGAGTGTTCTGAGAGGAACACTTGTAAAGGTTGGGTGAGTGTTCTAGAGAAGCACTTGTAAAGGTTTAACTAGAACGTGATAACTCAGTTGGTTGTACTATTTGGGAATCAAATAGTGTATTGGAAATTTCAAATGGAGTCTGGAAATAAATGTACACCGGGAAGGTGGAATCACTACAAATACTCGTCAATCATTCTTCTCTCTGTCACTGTTTTCTATTTTCGTGTCTCAAATTTATAAAATCCAAAAAAAATGCTAACAACATATTCATCCCTCCTCTCTAGGTTGTTAAGATTTAGTTCTTCATCCAGTCATTTCATCAAACAAGAAATGGGAGGGAAAATACAAATAAAAAAAAGTGGTGAGGCATTATATGCGAGGTGTCAGAGGTCTAGTTTTTCCCTCAAGATTGACACATGTGACATGCACATGGATATCATTCCAAAGACATCAGCTAACCAATAATGCGCAATTTCATAAAACGGTGCATTTGTATATATTAAGAGTCACGTCAGCAATAATATAGTGAATGAAGTAAATAAAAAAACTAATTCACATGAATGATATTTGATTATAAACAACAAAATAGTTTGATTTACTCAAAAGAGTGAAATTTGCCTATTGGATAGATACTCCAAAAGCTGAGAGTGTTCATTAGATATATCACGAATTCCCGCCCTCCTAAAGATATTTTAAGCTCTAACGAATGTAATAGGAAGAAACATTGAAATATCTATGAAGTTGTATCAGACTTTTTCAAAGTTAGACATTTTTCCTAACTCTCAAACTTTGCACACTATTACAATAGGTGATGGCGCACACCATACCATTTTTCCTGGATTTTACTCTCTCTAATCCTATAAAATATACCTAAAATAAAATACATATAAAAATAGAAAGTAGTATAATACTTGACTTTGTTACAAAACAAACATACCACTATAAAAAACTACTCCTAAATGGACTAAGTTCTATATTTCATGACGAAATCCCTTGTGGTTGATGCATGACAATTTGTCAAAATTGGTGTACAATTAGATACCATGACATTCACCCCCACTTAATTTGTCAATATCCTCATAGAAAAGATGTAAGCTAGCTTTGACTGTTCAATTGAAATCTTCAATTAGTTTTCAATATTATGCAAATCGCTTGCATTCTCTGTTGTGATCTCCTAAGGTTTCAAGCGCTTCCACTTGATTAAGTATTGTAACTATGATCGGTTCATCTTCTTTGCTATGATTTCCACAACTTCTTTCTCAAAGGAGTTTGTCATCTTCACTGTTGTTCCTTTCAGTACAATCCGAGTCAGATCTTCCTTGTCTTCGTGATAAGACTTCAAACAACTCATGAAATGCTGGGTGTACCTTCATCCAAGGTAGAAATTTCAACCTGTAAGCTACTCCCCCCTACTTTCTTGATCACTTTTATTGATCCTTCATACTTCTAAATTAGTCTCTTATCTTTTTCTCATAGTTTTCTGAAGTGTTCTGGCATGATTCATACAAGTACTACATCTCGTTCTTGAAACTTCAATGCCCTTTTATCTTGATCTGTCCATTTCTTCATCTACTTTGAGGCTTTCTTCAAATAAGCTTGGACAATCTCTGTGTTTTGTTTTCGTTCCTTTGTGAAATTGTAGGCTCAATGGGCATTTGCCCATATAAGGTTACTCCACAATATAGGGCAACAAAGGTTGCAGATAGTGACAATCTCAAAAGAACTCTTGTTGGTAGTTGAACTTATTCAAAAGTTAAAGTATAGTTGAGCAACATTCACCACTGTTACCTAATTTTTTTAATTGATACTAACAAAATGTCTCAATAATTCTTCAAGCAAGTTGTTTAGTTGCTCTATACGGTTATCTCATTATGGGTAAAAGCTTGAGTAGAATGCCAATTTTGTGCCAAGTAACTTGAACAACTCTGACAAAAAAAAATCCATATGAACCATCATCTCGTTCACTATCAATGTATTGTGGTACTCCCCAACATTTTTCCACATGTTTGAAGAATACTAAGCGTCACTTCCCTCAAACAATATGTTGGCAATGGAATGAAGGTCAGATACTTCAAAAACATATCAATCACTACTAAGATACCACATAAATCTGCCACCTTAGGTAGTCCCATGATGAAATCAAGAGACACACTCTCCCAAAGTCTAAAAAGTCCTAGTACCTTTCTCTGGACCTTGTCCTGCTAGTAAGGGCAAGCGCAATATACTTTTGCGCATCATCCTTCATCTGAGACTAGTAGTAACCCTACTTTAGTAAAGTAAATGTATGTTCCCATCCTAGATGTCCAGTCCACAAAGTATCATGATAGTCATCCTTCGAAGATCATTGACCTTGGGGATGCACATCATGTTCCTCTTTGCCATCAACAATCTATGAGTAGTATAGAATTGGCAGGTCTTCTCATTGTCTGCTAGCTTCATGATTTTCTAAGCCATAGGGTCCTTCTCTAAATTCTCCTTAATGCACTCTATGATAGAAGCAAACACCATGCTAGCAATAACGTGAACTACTTGTTTCAAAGTTGATAGTTCGGCTTTATTCCTCAATGCATCGGCCACCTTATTAGTGTGTCGTGCCTTGTAATCCAATACAAAATTGAACTCTGTTAAGAACTCCCATCATCTTTGTTTTGAAGTCAACTTAGGCCAAGTCAGAAAATGATTTACTACATTGTTCGTCTTCACCACAAGCATTCATCCATACAAGTGCTGTCTCCACCGCCGAAGATGATGCATACTTGAGCTATGTACCTTATCTCTAAATCACTAAGCTTCAAACTCTCGTAAGCTAATAGATGATTATCTTAAAATAGAACACCCAAAGGGCAAACTCTAAAGCATCGATCTCTACTTTAAATGGCTTTGTCACATCCCAAAGGGCAAGCACCAAATCACTTGTTGCTACCTCTTTTAGCCCTTTAAAGGCCTCTTGGCACTTCTATGTCCAATTCCACCCATTATCCATCTTCAACAAATCGGTTAGTGGTGTTGCTTTCTTCGAGTACCCTTTAACAAACTGTCAATACTAGTTAGTTAAGTTAAGAAATATGGGGTTTTTCACTCCTAAAGAGCTAATACCTTTTCCATATCCATGTGGATCCAACCTTGTTCAACAATGTGACCAAAAACCTATGTGCTCACTTAAGCAAACGGCACTTTTCTCTCTTCACATAGAGGTAGTTCTCCCTCATTCTCTGAAAGACCAATCTCATGTATTCAATGCGTTCCTCCAATGTTGACCTATATACCATGATGTCATCGAGGTACACCATGACAAATTTATCAAGATATTCCTAAAATACTTGATTCATTATTAGTGTGTTTGGCAACCTCATGGAAAAAGGAAGTAAAGGAAAGGAAGGAAAAGGATGGGAAAGGGAGGTAAAATTAAAAACCACTTTTGGAAACAAAGAATGTGATAGGAAAGGGAGGAAAATGAAAATAAAATAAAAAATTACGCTTGGTTAGACAAGGGAAATGGAGGGAATAAATTCAAAAAATATACAAATTTAATATTATATCTTTTTTTAAATTCATTCTTTTGGCTTATTTGTACTGCTTTTATGCTCTGAACAAATTGAACCATTGTTTATTTCATGCAATTTTATTTCATAAGACTTACAAACCTTAAACATACATACTTGGACACTTGCCAATTATTTCATTATAATTGGCATGTTAGTGCCTGTGTAATGCTAAAATTATACTTTTATTCTTTTTTTTTTGCAAGCGAGGATTTATTATGCATGTAAATGGCTAAGAATATCATGACCAAGATTACACAATTCAACCCTTGAACTACAACCGAATCAGCCAAGTGAGATTGCTTCCTTTTTTCGCCCCTATGTTGCCACACGGGAGGGACACGAGGACATAAAAAAAGAGGATCCTATCAACTTGTTTCAACCTAAGATAATAAACTCATGAGCTTGGTCGTACTTCACTGTTGAGAAACGAAAGAAGACTTCCATCTCCAACTCAGACGTAGCTCGCTTCTTTTTTGATGTGAAGTAGTGTCAAACCAAAATACCCAAGAAGCATTAGCTCCCCCTGAAAAGGAGGTGATCCAGCCGCACCTTCCAGTATGACTACCTTGTTACGACTTCACTTCAGTCACTAGCCCTGCCTTTGGTATCCCCCCTTGCGATTAAGGTAATGACTTTAGGCGTAGCCAGATTACAGAATACCAAAAATTGAAACCAGAAACCCACGTGCCACCTACAAGCTTTATCCATAGATATCTAACCACCCTACTATAACTCACTTGATCAACAAAATAAAATATAAAGTAACATGAACAACTCACATAAAATGAAATGATGGTAAATAAAATAAAATTAAGTAAATATATAACACATAAAGAGAAAACATGAACAAAAACTCTAGAAACTTAATTCATACTTTAAAATTGAAATCAATGAAACCAAAGTGACAAATACAGGAACCATCAATTTGGACTTCTAATAACCAAATGAAAAATAGAGAAAAGTTATTGAAACAGTTCGGCTGACCAAATAAAGATGTAAAACCAGATGTAGCTGATGGCACATTGTATTTGAAGAGCCCAATGTCAGCTGCACTATTACTTGCTTCTTAAGATGCTAAGGACATGCCTATACAATACGCAATTTAGTTCTATCACTTATAAGTTTGTTAAAAATTATAATCATCAAATCTGACTTAAATTCCACTTCTTGCAAAAGACTCCAAAGCTTTTTATAACATATTAATGAATTTTCATGTATTGATTTTACCATCTTGCTAGTTGCTTCAATAATATTATTCATTATTTAATATATCTTGTCAAATTTTACTTATACTTTTTTGGTATTTTTTGCTTTTCTATTATCCCATCTATAGAAGGTATTTAAGAAACCACTTCTACATCAATATCAGCATTTACCAATGGATTACATTCTTCCAATATTTTCCATTCTTCCAATATTATCTTATTCTGGAAGATCAAGCTATCGATGACTTCAATGGTATTCATGTAGTCTTCATCTAATATGATAAATTATCTCCTCCTTAATTTAATATAGTTTCAGCGTGATCTCTAGTTACTCTATCATTATCACAAAATATAACCAATTTCTCATAATTTGGAATACAAGTGAACATCCAGTTCTTGGTTTGAGATTTAGACTGTCGAAAAAAAAACACTATAATTAGTATTTAAATGTTATATTTATAAAAGAATAAAAAAATTAAGGCGTATCTTAATAAGTTTTTCCCAAATATTAAGTTTTGCACTCCATAACTGTATTGTTGGATTCCATACAAATCCACTCAACCCATTCTTAAAACTGTCATAAGTTTCAAAAAAAAAATTCTTTATATTCTCATAAGTCTTTGTATTGAATATCTCATTCACTTCATTTCTCATATCATATTGATGCATAAATGCATCAACAAGTGTATCATCCATTACAAGATTCTATGTCATAACCTTATTATTACTTCTATCATAAACTATAAAACTATTGTTAATAATTTCTCCACATCTCATTAGCTATTGAGTCACGTAAAAGTTCTTCTCTAACAATATCTTCATTTTCATCCATACAAACTTGAGATTGTTATTGAGCTTAAGTTTGATTTGCAAGTTCTTCGTCCACTTCAACAATGAGCTCATCGTTTAGATCTACACTCAATAAATAATTATGCAAAATGTAACATACCAAAATTATTAGTTTTTGTGCTTTTAACCCATATATCGGTTCAACTGCATTTTAATTGCACTATGTAATGATACATGTTGAATGTTGAATAATTCTTTAGCATTTTATGGTGGATTCCTTGCAGAATACTCTTTCAGATGATATCGAACCTCTCTACATAATGCAATAAGCTCATTTGTTAACATGAATAACATCAACAAGATAATATTTCACTAAAACTTTTTATTCAACATCATAATTTATTCAAATAAAATGAAAAATATAGTAATAAAGTAGATTATAGTTTTTATACATTGAGAAATTTTAAATTTATCTTCTCTTTTTAATGTATTTTTCAAAATGCTTGAGTTAGATGCAGTTCCTTTCCATCCTCACAACACATAAGTAAATTTCTAATCAAACAATCAAGCAATCAAAATATTTTGAGTTGGATAGTCTTTTCTACCATAATATTTAGGAGTTTCTACACAACTAAGTCTAACACATATATATGTTCCAACAAGTACACCAAAGCAATCCTAACAATATTTGTGCTCATATTAATATTTTGTTTTAAAATAAAATAAAACTATAAAAATAAATTAAGATTTTGTTTTAAAATATGGATAGAATCGATTATTAAGAGTTATCTCGGGTAGAATTTCTGAATCATCAGGTTGTAATAGAAATTTGTCATTAATTTCAATTATATCTCTCAATACTCAATGAAGATGGTGACCAGTGATTTACTAGATCGTTGAAACTAAAATTACACTTCATGATTTTTAACGGTATAAATTATTTTGGTAACTTGCACTTCTACCGAAACCCATTTTGTTGGCTTAAGTCCACCTTCTCTTTCTAAAAGAGCACATAAATTCAAGAAAGCTTGTAGTCCCATTCTTACAATCTTTCGGCTTTTTTCACTATTTGTTATTCGATATAAAATTTCCTCTCTAGTTCTTTTTTGTTTCGGACTCATTATTGCACTAAGTTTTCTATTATGGGATTGCATTCGAAAAAAATAATGATGCTTTGCAACACAGCAATCAGCGAAATATGAATACACAATCTTCTATAATGTGATTTGTTTTTCAATTTCTTGACTATTCATCCACGAAATATAAATATTTCACCAATAAAAATAAATTCAATTATACGTAATATAAAATTAAAAAAAGTAAAATCAATAAAATTATTAAAATTAGAATGAAAATAATAATTTACTAGATGGCAACTAAATGGATAAAGAAACTAACCTTGCTAAAAGGAGAGGTGAGCAAGAGTAAAAACAATAGCATGTGAAAATTACTATGCCATAAGCAAAAGGAATTTTAATAACTATAAGAGATAAAAATATTGTACCAATAGTCGATCGAAATCAAATCAAAGAAAAATAAAATACAAAATGCTAAGAAGGTGGAGAGGCAAACCACAAAGAGAGAGTTGAGTGAGAAGAGATGCACACTAAATTTAAATTACAATTAAAATGTTTTTTATTAGATTTTTAAAATAGAGAGTATAAAAGTAAATTTAATATTTATAATTTTAAAAGAGAACCCTTCCCATACAAACCCCAACGATGAGATTGAAAAATTAGGTTTGAAGGGTTTCATAGAAACCCCCTAAAACCTTTCCCTCCAATAAATAACTTTGCCAAATTTGGATGGATTCTTAAAAACCATCATTTTCCCTCTCCTTTCTACCAAAACTCTCTATCCAAATAGACTGTAAGGTACAAAATCTGGCTGATGCATTTATCAACCCAATAGCATGACCAAGAACTCATACGTACTATATCGAGTTACACATGTAGTTTTCAGCTCTTCCCCCTGAGTAATACAGACTTGATAGTAACTGAGGTCAAATCAAATTTGGTGAAATACCCTGCTTTACATAATTGATCAAACAAGTCTACTATCAATAGAATATGATAGGTATTTCTCACGATCAACTTGTTGACTGCACTATTGTTTACACACAAGCGTAAACTCCCATCACACTTCTTCAGAAACAACAATGGAGCCCCAAATAATGCTTTGGATGGTGTAATAACTTGACCACTTAGCTGGGCATTTCAAGAATTAATGGCTAGTTCAACTAAATGTAATAACCAAACACAACTGTAATAACTAGTTGCAATTAAACTAAACTATAATAATAAGATTAATTAGGGTAGTTAAATTGGTTGAATAACCAATCTACAAAGTGTATAAATAGTCGGTTGTAATTTGAAATGAGATGACAATGAGATTTATGATGTTCTCCTCTTCCCTCTCTATTCTCTATCTCTCTCTCCCCCCTTTGTTTCTAATCTCTATCTACTTTTCTCTCTCTCTCTCTCGCTCTCTCTCTCTACCTCTTTCTTTCTTGCTATAATTCATTCTCGGTTTCACCTTCCACAAGCTCTATAGTCGATCAACAATGAAAAGCCAGCCAACCATCAGCTTACCGTTGACCGCCGCATTTCCTGGTAAATCATCAATCTAGTCCCAGTCAACCACCAAGCAAATAGCCGACCGCTTGGGTTCGTGACAAAAGTGGTATCAGAGCAATCATCCCTTGGCCCCTTCAAAGATTTAATAATGGTAGTATTCGATACAAAACTCTCAAAGAAAACAAGAAAACAAAATGTTAAAATTGACAAATGAATTTCAAGAACACAAACTGCAATTCGAAAAAGGTTTGAAAAAAAGCTAGAAGGTATGTCTCAGAAGTTAGATGAACAAAGAAAGTTGACTAAGGATAAGGCCTAGTATAGATGCCAAATTTTGTTCAAACTTAAAATGTTAAACAAAGAAAAGATTGAAGAACCAGAAAATGATAGGGTCTCTAAGTCTCCTATTTTGCCAACTCTATCAAAAGGTAAAATAATGATAGAATCAAGATCCCAAACATTGAGAAAAGATCCTATGAGCCATGGTTTATTGCCGAGTTCCCCAAGAATAGAACTTCTATTATTTGTTGGAGAAAATCCTAAGATGTGGTTGATGAAATGCCAAAATTTTTTCAATGTTTACCAAATTCTTACCCCAACATGACTCAATACCATAGAAATGTATCTTGAGGGAAAGATAGAAATCTAGTTTCAAGGTCTCAAGTTAGCCAAACAAGAGATTAGTTGGAAAGGATTCTCAACACAATTGTGTTTAAGATTTAACACAAAGGGGTTCCAAGATGAAGTTGAAGAATTTAATAAGTTGTGACAGAATGGACCCTTGTCTGAATACCAAGAGAGATTTGAAGAGTTATGATCAGTAATGCTACAAAAGAATCTCAAGTTAACCGAGTCCTATTTTGTTCAAGCTTTATCAGTGAATTAAGGGAAGACATTAAATCAATATAGAGAATAATGAAGCCATAGACTTTGTTACAAGCATTTGAGATATCAACACTTTAGGAACAATCATCAGAGCTAGCTAGACAAAGGGAGACTAGCCTAAAAAGGAGTTGGGACCCTGGAGAAATAAAAACTGGGATCAAGAATTTGGGAGAAGCAATGGCAACATCCATGAACACTGCATATAAAGGAAAATGAGTATCAAATAGAGCTGAAGTTGAAGATAGAACACCCAAGATTTCATCCCAAGAAATGCAGTAATCAGGGGATTTTATCCCAAGAAGAAGAGGATTTGGAGGAACAACAAGTCTGTCATCCAATGGGTAATCAGGGGAATCAATCTCAATCCAAAAGAATTCACTTGAGAAGACATGATTTTCATTAAGGCATAGTTTTAGGCTTCCAACCTTGAGAACAAGGTGTTTCTTTGAAGGGGAGAGAAATTATAACAACTTGACCATTTAGCTAGGCAATTCAAGAATTAACGGCTAGTTCAACTAATTGTAATAACAAAACCCAACTATAATAATCAATTGCAGTTAAATCAAACTATAATAACAAGATTAGTTATGGTGGTTAGTTTGGTTGAATAACCAATCCACAAATTGTATAAATAGCCGTTTGTAATTTGGAATGTGTAGGCAATGAAATTTGTGATGTTCTCCTCTTTCCTCTCTATTCTCTCTCTCTCTCTCTCTCTCTCCCTTTGTTTCTTATTCCTCTCTCTTTACTTCTTTCTCCCCCTCTCTCTACCTCTTTTTTTCTTTCTATAATTCCTTCTCGGTTTCACCTTCCACAGGCTCTATAGTCGATTGGCTATGAAAAGCCAGCCGACCATCAACTTATGATTGACCGCCACATTTTCCTGTCAACCGTCATTCTACTCCCAATCAACCGCCTTCCAGCAAGCAGCCGACCACTCGGGTCTGTGACAGATGGTTTTCGTGACTAATAGCTCACCCAATCGTCACCGCTAGTTGGGCTGGGCTCAGATGGAGAGCCCTCGTGTGTTAGCCCAATAGTTTAGATAAGCAACCCTCCTTGTTCTGTCCCTGCAGTGAGTCCCAAAACCCTAAAACCATTTTTTGGCCTGAGAGAGAGAGAGAGAGAGAGAGAGAGAGAGGAAGAAATGCCGGCGGGACACGGGCTGAGATCAAGGACAAGGGATCTGTTCGCAAGACCATTCAGGAAGAAGGGTTACATTCCTCTCACTACCTACCTCAGGACATACCGCATCGGAGACTATGTTGACATCAAAGTGAACGGCGCCGTTCACAAGGGTATGCCCCATAAGTTCTACCATGGCCGGACTGGTTCTGTCTGGAATGTCACCAAGCGCGCCATCGGTGTCGAAATCAACAAGCAGGTCTCTCTCTCTCTCTCTCTCTCTCTTTCTCTCTCTCTCTCTCTCTCCATTTAATCCTGTGCGGGTTGTTAAGTTTATAGATCCTGTTTTCACATGTATTACGGTGGGGGTTTTATATTTTAGTTCTAAGTTTATGTTCATTTGTAGTAGTCTTTGTTTGCCGTTAATATGATTGTTGTTCGTTGTTTAGTTTCAGACACCATTTGAATTTTTATGAGGCTCTTCCTTTTATGGTTTAGTGTTATGTTCGTCGGGAATTTCATTTTTGCTTAGGTTAGGATTTGGATTTTGGAATGTTGGGGGTTATCAAATATTTATGTCATTCACTTTCATATGAAATATAATTCACACACATAACCCTAACTTTATACATGTTTTCACTCAATTAGGTTTTTCTTGCATCTAAGTCATACAATAATCATCGGAGGAGGATATTTGCCCAGTTCATCTTTGGGTTGTCTATGATTTTGTTCGATTCTCTCTTTGTCTTTGGCTGTTTTCGTAGTGATTTAGTTAAGAAACTTTGGAAACAATACATGGAAGAAAGCACAGTTGAAGTGTTAGTGTTGTTTTGAGGTTTCCTCATGTTAATTATTCATGAGAGTGACCTTGTAAACTCATAGATGAGGCTACCATTCATGTGATTACAGGTGGGTAACAGAATCATAAGGAAGAGGATTCATGTTCGCGTGGAGCATGTGCAGCCATCAAGATGTAACGAAGAATTTCGCCAAAGGAAGTTGACTAATGACAAGTTGAAGGCTGAAGCTAAGGCTAGAGGTGAAGTAATCAGCACCAAGAGACAGCCACAGGGGCCTAAACCTGGTTTTATGGTGGAAGGAGCAACCTTGGAGACTGTTACTCCAATTCCCTATGATGTTGTTAATGATCTTAAAGGAGGCTATTAGGTTAGCTTCTTCTTGGTTTTGGTTATTCTGTGGAAACAGTCCTTTCCTATTAAGGAGTTTTATTTGGAGTTGATAACCATATGATGATGGTTGGCACAAGAAATACACATTTTTCCATGAAATTTTGCATGTATGCTTTGTTTGCTTTGGTGAGGAAGGTTTTGGTCTTTGTTAAGGGGTCACATGAGAGATTTTTGGAGTTTAATTTTGAAACCATGTTATCAACAAAATAAACTAAAAAGAGGGTCTTAATTAAAAAAAAAAAAAACTAAAAACTAATGTCTACATTTATAATGTTTACAGTTGAACAATTTCTCCAGTACACTAGATGGATTTTGGAAAGAGGGGAAAAAGAAAAAGAAAGAAAAACAAAAAAGAGTGGGGGAGGGATGAGGTGTTTGGTCCTGAATTCTTTTGAGGAGGAAGAACAGGAATGCTCTGTTCATTGTGGAAATAATTCCAAGGATCAAACTTAGTCTTCACATCAACGAGTCGATCAAAATTAGTCCCAAAATACTTTTGCCCATATTCACTTGCTTGTCTAAAACCCACCCTAACATCTGATGAATTCATCAACCCAATATCAAGATCTCTGTAATTTAGAAAAGCTCTTCTTGGATACTTGGAAACATATGGTGTCATAAACTCATGCAAGCTTCTGATTTTGTCCAAGTACAATTTCTCCGCTTCTTCCCCATCTTCTTCCCAATTCACTGAGTACTGAATCTTCCATAGATTCCCTGCTCTATGCGGAAATGATGTCTGTGATGCAGAAATCTCTGCCATTTTGCCACCATATGGGTTAAACACAAGTCCTACCTTTCCTAATTCCAACATTTTCTTCCATAACAGATCCAAATCCTCTCTAGACAATGGCTGTTGCACATAATCCGATTTCCTTTTCAAGAATGAGGAAGACGAAGTCCGGTTTAATAAGACTTGAGGAGAGGAATTAACATCAAAATTCGACCAGACAATCACAGATTCAATCCAACTCATTTCCTGACAATCAGATTTCTGCAAATTCAGTTCTTGGAATTCCTTGTTGAGCAAGGAAAGAAGCCGGCTTGAGTCCCCGAGAAACAGAGCCACAACCGTCGCCCTGATGGTTTTCTCGCCTTTTTGCAACACTGAATTCACTGGCTGTAAGAGCAGTCGCATGAACAAGTCCTTGTCAGTGGAATATGCGACAGACTGCCACTTGTATACGAGGTCTGTCGCGTTCTCTGCCAACTCTCTTTTCACTCGAAAATATGTCACAATTTCAGGAATCTGAACTAGGTTCACTTTGTAAGATAAAATGACTCCAAAACTTGATCCACCTCCTCCTCGGATTGCCCAAAAGAGGTCTTCTCCCATTGTACTTCTGTCCAGAATCTTGCCGTCAAAGGTAACGATTTTAGCATCAACAATGTTGTCGGAAGCAAGTCCATACTTCCTCAACATGTTTCCGTACCCGCCACCAGTTACGTGTCCGCCGACACCTACCGTCGGACAGACCCCAGCTGGAAATCCGAGAATTTTGCTTTTCTGAGAAATATAATAATAGAGTTCTCCTAGAGTTGCCCCAGATTGAACCCATGCTGTTTGTTGTTCGAGGTTTATGGAAACAGATCGAAGATTGAACATGTCGAGGATTATGAATGATGGGTCATGGGACACATACGAGATGCCTTCAAAGTCATGCCCTCCACTCCTGATTTTGATCTGTATGTTGATGCTCTGCCCGCAAATGATGGCTGCTGAAACCTGTGCTTCGCTTAAAGGGGTCACTATGATGGCTGGTTTTGGGGTTGTTGAGGACATGAAGCGAAGGTTGCGGATGTAGGAGTTTAGAACATTGGCGTAGGAAGAATTGGTTAAGCTGTAGACTATGGATGTGATTTTGTCTGATGGGTCTGGGTTTTTAAGGATTAGGCATTGGAGGAAGGCGTCGTAGGTTGAATCTGAATGAGATGTGAGAAGGAAAATAAGTGGAGAGAGAAGGAATAAGATCAGCGGCTTCATTGTTTGCGGGGCTCTTTAGGGTTATTAGTTTTAATGGTGCAAGCAAAGGGTGATGTCATTAGCTTGTCCTGTTGTGCGGTTTAATGTACAAGCTAGTAAACCATAAACCGACAAGGCAAAAAGAACGATAAAAAAGAAAAAGAAATCAGGGCCCTTTTTTCTTTAGGTCGAATTAAAAGAAAAAAAAAATTGTATTTAAACTTCAGGATTGAACTTTTGAAATAACAAGCTTAAGATTTGGGAATTTTAAGGTACGGTAACCTATATATATATTTAGTTAATAAAAATCCTTTTGATAAATAAAACTTAATAAAAATTCCTGACTTATAATCATATATTCAATTAATAGAATTTTTTATTGGGAATAAGAAATGATTTGTGATGGATAAATTATATTTATTAAAAATCAAAATTTTACCATAACTTGGGAGAATCTTCATCACAAACATCTCTATTTGCCATTATGATATAAAAAAAAATGAATTATGTTACTATAGAATTTTTTTTAAAAGATTTTTATTAAAAAACTTTAATGACCTTAATTAAAAAATAAAAAAACTTAATCGATCCTCTCTCCTCCCTCCTCTCTCCTCGGTCAATTTTTCTCTCTTTGGTTATTTTTTCCTCCCCTCCCCTCTCTTCTCTCTCTCCCTTCCCTTCTCTCCAGCCATTCACTTCCTATCTCCTTTCTGCCATCTGTTCTCTGTTCTCTCTCTCCTCTCAATTCCTCTCCATTCGTCTGCCAAAAATTGCAGGGTCAGTGGAGGAGAGAGGAGAGACGGGAGAGAGGAATCATATCGCAGGGCAAATTGATCCAAAAAATTCTCACATCTTCTTCGCTACAAAATTAAAGACATATACCAATGGTAAGATATATTATTAGTAACTTTTAGGAATGGTTTTTTATGCCTATAGAAACGTCTAAACCGTCAAAAAATATATACATTTTTTAATGGAATAAATTATCCGCCAAGAAAAACTTTACCAACCATGAGTAAAGATAACACAACTGACTGTAAAACTAATATTCAATTCTAATGGTTATGAGGATGATCAGTAAATATAATTATCTTTTGATACGGTTTGAAAATAGTTTTTATATAACTCTTTTTTGCTATTTACTTAATAATACTGTCCGCATACGTTTTACATTACACTTAATCATACCGTTTGTATAAATTCTACATATGCTAACATATATATTGTACCATTTATAAAAACGATATTCAATTACGATTATTATTTATTGTCAATAAAACTCATTTACTCATTTAACTTTTTTTTTTATTTCACCCTAAAATAATTAAAATAAATTATAGAGTAGTAAAACTAAGAAAAGAAAAGGTAAAGTTAAAGATTTAAATATAAAGTAAGAGTGTGTGAATATGGCCCTTGTATATAAATTCTATACCTAAATGTTATGAAAGATGAAGGATGGTTTGGTGCTATATCTTGGTTATTACTAGAGATTGCATTAGTAGTAAGTGGTAAGTTCGTGCATTATCATGTAAATTCAGGGTAAGTGGTAAGTGATAAGTAGTAAATTATTATATAATTTCATGATAAATGGTAAGTTATCATATAAGTTTATGGTAAGTGATAAGTTTGCGGTAACTTCGCAGAGGGACGGGCCTATGCATGCCCAGGGCAAGCTTTGCAAAAGAATTATGATACAAATACACTTTCTAAAAATATATATATTACTATATATATTACTATAAATTATAAATTACAAACTTTATAAAAAAATTATGATACAAATGCATTTTCTAATAATATACATATTACTATATATATTACTATAAATTATAAATTACATTATTGTGGAATGAATGATATTACTATGCTAGCATGATAGTGTGACAATATAAATCATAATTATTAATATTAATTTAAATTATAATATATTAATAATTTAAAATTTTTATATATTTAATTATAAATATTTATCAAAATATATAATATTAATAACTCATTATAATTCATTTATAAGAAAGTGAGATAGAAAAAAAAAAAGACAAAGAAAAAAGTGCGGAAAGTTGAGAGAAAAAGGAAGAAAAAAAAAAGGGCACAAGCAGATGTTCGAATCCTTGGACATGCTTTTTTTCATTAAAAATAAAGGAGAGGCGCTCATGCTCTTTTTCATTAAAAATAAAGGAGGGGTGCTCATGCTTTTTTTCATGAAAAATAAAGTAGGGGCGCTAGGGCCCCCGCTTGCGCATAGGAGCAAGCGCCCTCATTCGCGGTTGCAACCACAGAAAGAAAAAAGAAAAAAGAAAGAAAAAAAGAGGCCATGTGGGAACTTGTGGCAAGTGGTTGATACACCTCTAGAGCGGAGGTTCGAATCTTGGGACATACTTTTTTTTCATTCTTTTTTTTTATGAAAAATAAAGTAACGCCCCTGCGGGCAGTTGCAACCATGCGCTGGGGGCACCCTGTTTGCGGTTGCAACCACATGCCCAAATATTTTGGTGGAACTCTAAAATAGGAGAAATATAGCGATAGGATCGTGATAATAATACATTAATATTAATATTATAAATTTTATCTAAATTTCCATAACAGTTATTTAATTTACAAATTTACTTTTTTAACATTTTTTAATGATAATTTGATAATAAGATCTCTAATGTTCTCGTCAAAATCAATTTTCCAATTTAATCAAATTTCTCTTTTTCGCATAAAAAACATTTTGTTTCTTTATTCCAATTTAATTATCTTTTTTTTGTGCCAAAAATAATTAATTCATTTAGACAGAGCGGTCAAATTTGATCAAGCGTCAAAATATTTTATCAATTTATTTCAAAATCAAATAACTCTCACAAAAATTGACGGTAAATTTTCTCAAAAGTCCAAAAACATTTTATCATTTTATTTCAAAATCAATCTACCACCAAAAACTTTTTTATTTATTTTTTGTTTCAAGCGGAAATTTAGTTTTGGTGTCAATCGTAATTATCATCACTTGCCTATTTCTCTTTTTTTCTTTTTTACTCTCTTTACTTGCTTTTATTTAAACGAAAACAATATAAAATCACTAAATTAAATTTAATCTACTTATATTAATATTAGTGAAATTAAATAATCTTACTATAATATAAATATAAAATTCATTGTTTCATTACAATTGATTACAAGATGATGTGGTGAATTTGACAAAATTAATCAAATCACTTTATCATTGAAAATATGCCTTTTTCACAAAATTGGGGCGAAAAGTTTGGATTGTTTTAAGCTACTTTACATTAGTGAAATGAAACAAAATTACTTTAAGTTACTTTACATTAATGGGATTAGCGGGATGAAACAAAATCTAAACATGTGACGACAACAAGTGTATTTTTTTAAAATTGGTTATTTTAATAATCATCTAACTAGATTAATATTTCTATTCAAAACATCTATCCAAGAATAATATTGCTTGTACAACATAAATTTTATTTTAGCCCCTAATAACATTAATTTTGTCCTGGCGCCTAAGTGTAGCAATGGTAATTGAGCAATAAACAGTGATCTCTCTTTTACTATTTCTATCATATCACATCACCTATCCACAGAAGAATAATGATATTGTTAGTGAGTGAGAAAAATACTATTAGTGCACAGTACAACTAATGCACACGAGAGAAGAGAATGATGTTGTTAGTGGGTATTACAATTAACTAATATTGCACAATTTGATATTATTCTCTTAAATATTATTGTTAATTGATATTGTTAGTGAGGTTTATTGTCTAATATTGTACACAATCTTGATATTATTCTCTTTTTGGGTTGTCTCAAGTGAAAACTTTAAAATATTTTTTTATAGATTAAAATTCTAAATTTTTTATTTTAGCGTAGGAAATGTAATTTCGTTTACACATTATCCAATCATTCTATATTTTTATATTTTTTTCATCTATTTTATTTGGTGTATCATGGTATAATACATGGAAACAAATGGTAACAATTGGTAACAAATAATATTCTTATAACAAGTGATACAATTGGTATAACCGGTAACAAATGCAGTAACAATGTAATAACAATGTTAACAAAAACAAAACTATAAAGAAAATCAAATACAAAAATTACAAAATAAAATTGATGATATAATAATAACAAAAGCGGTAAAGTAAGATAAAATTAAACTCACAAAAGGTAAAGATGCATTATACACCGGTCAGAATAGGTGTATTCATGAAGAAAGTAATAAAAATTTACATGATAAAATAAAACCAATAGTGTATTCATAGAGAGAGTAATGAAAATTTACATGGATCTAATGTATCAAAATGATGATTTTTGACCATGATATATTTGGTATATATGATTCATTCATAAATTTGCATAATCATTCACAACTTTGCATGATCGTAGATGAACCAACTTCCCATACATCTAATGTCGATGAAAACAAGTTTAATGAATTATTTGAGAATGCCAAAAAACCAATATATCCAAATTGAAGTGCACTATATTAATTTTAAATAATGTTATATATGAAATATTAGTGGTTGAGATATGGTTGGAGTTGGTGATACATGTGTGTGTGATATGTGGAAATTGTGTGTATGAAAATTATGTAGAGTGTGAAAATATAAAATATTAAATTTTTATTCATTACGGATTATACTTTATAATTATAAATTGTGATCGAATTTGAGACCCAATTTTTGTCGATACAATATACAAGATTTAGTGTTTTTTATTAATTATAGCAATATAATTAATTAGACTATTACATAAAATTATATTATATTGTCATATTTTCAAATTATACTCAATAAAATTTTAAAATTATAACGCTATATTATATAAATTACTAATTTCGTATCATTATATTATTTAAATCAATAATATTAATAAATTTATTGTCATAGAATATAGAATATACGTTATTTTTTATTAATCAAATAGATATAATTAATATAGCACAAATGTTATGACAAGGGACCGCGCATCCACTTGCATGAACTATAATAACTAATTAGTGAGCAGTTAGTAAATAGTTTGTTAATAAATAGTAAAAATTATAAGTGATTTTTTCAAGACGCATATGAAAGACACATGATGTATTAATAAAAAGTATAAAAAAAATTGTGAAGAATTAATAAATGCAATAATGAAAAAAGAGGCGAAGAAAAAGCGTAAAAGCAGAGTTTTAAAATTTTATTTGTGAAAATAATATATTATAAATCATACGCGGACGAAAACTCTAATATCAAAATTTCTCTATCATTCCCTTAAAAACTTTTCTCATCTAATTTATTTAAACATCTCACTCACACTTTGTAAAATTTTATCAAAAGTTAATCACGTTGGGTATTTGAAAGATTTGACGAACGACGAATGAGTATTGTACGAAAAATCACAACTATTCTAAGAAAGAATAAGTTCAGTCGAACAAACTCAATCATCCAAGATGTTGTCTAGGTTTTAAAAATAAACAAATTATTTTAATTTTAATTTGAGATTTAATATTAAAATATCATTTTTAATTTTTTATTTTGAACAGTTGTCAAGAAATATAGATATCAATGCTATCAAGTGTTTTGGATTTAGAGAAATGAAACGCTCTCTGCTCTCTTCTCTAGTAATATTTTCATTTACAATCATTATTTATTATTTACAATGATTTTACTATTTCATTATTTGTTTTTAATAAATAGATTGACACGAAAGATTGTGGATAAAGATCCATCAAAATCGTAATGAACATTTTTGGTTTGGAACATCTAAGATATGTATTTGTAGGATATGTAATCTTTTCTCTTTTTTTTGTCTTATATGTATCAATCATTTTATTTTGTATCAATTACAATCCTTATTATGTTTATATTATTTTTATAATTTCTTTATTTTTCAGTCTTTTAATTTACCTACCATCTTAAAAAAAAATCGTCACTGATATTATGTGGTAATCATGTGGTAATACTGGTAACGAGAAGTAACCGATAATAAAAGTAGTAATTTTTTTTAACATTTATAATAACGGAGGATAAAAAAATAATATTCTTCACCTAATATGATGATAAAAGATACAAAGTAACATTTTTTATCACTTGTGTAACTGACGATACAAGACAGTTACCATGTGGTAATCAACAATAATCATGTGGTAATCGACAGTAGCCATATGGTAACCGATAGTAACTTATACTAACATTTTCCAACCCGACGATAAAAACATTAATTTTTCCTCACTTGTGATAACCAATAATACAAATAGTAACTTATACTAATACATAAGATAACTCAGTAGTAATCGACAATAAAAGATAGTAGTAAAAATTCCTACCATATATGGTAACCGATTATAAATAGCAGTAACATTTTTTAACGGTTGTGATAATTGACAATATTTGGGTGAATTTGGTATAAAAGTGTTAATGGATATTTTCAATAAAATTTGACAAATTAAGAGAATATCTCAAATATGGAGGAAAAGTGTAATTTTATCGTTACATAAAAATAAGGGAGACATACATTATTGCTTTAATTATAGAGAAATTAAATTTATGAGTCATATCATGAAATTAGGAGAGAGGGTAATAGAGTATATATTGAGATTTGAGATAAATGTATTACAAAATCAATTCGGATTTATACCAGAAAAATCCACCATAGAAACAATCCACCTATTAAGACATTTGATAGAGACATATAGAGTACAGAAGAGAGATCTACATATGGTATTCCTTGATCTAGAAAAAACATATGATAGGATCCCTTAAGACTTATTGTGGTGGGTATTGATAAAGAAAGGAATGTCATTGAGATATATCGATCTAATTAGAGATATGTATGAGTGAGTTATAACTGACGTAAGAACTTGCGGTTTGAGCAATAGTTTCCCTATTAATATTGGAATCCACCAAAATTCGACATTAAGTTCCCTACTCTTTGCAATAGTAATAGACGAAATAACAAAAAATATTCAAAATAAAATATCATGGTGTATACTTTTCGCAGAAAATATAGTACTAGTTGATAAAACTAAATAGAGTGTTAGTGCTAAACTTGAGTTATGGAGACTTATATTGGAATCTAGAGGGTTTATATTGACTAGATCGAAAACAGAACATATGAGATTAGGTTTAGCGAAGTTATCATAATGATTAAAAAATGATTAGGTTAGATGAGTAAGATGTACCCAAAACTAAATGATTTAGATATTTAGCTTCCATCATTCAAAATAATGACAATATAAATGGAGATGTGAACCATACGATTCAAGCGGATTAGATGAAATGGAGAAAGACAGCCAAAATTCTTTATGATCGCACGATACCATTGCATTTGAAGGAAAAATTTTATAGAATCGTGGTTAAACCTATACTATTGTATGGTACTGGGTGCTAAACTATTAAACAATAGTAAAAACATAAGATAGCTATAACAAAAATGAGAATATTTATGTGGATGTGTGGAAAAATTAGAAAAAATAAAATTAGAAACGAAGAGATTCATAACAAGTTGGGAGTTAGTTCAATTGTGAATAAGATGCGAGAGTACCGTCTAAATTGGTTCAAGCATATACAAAGAAGACCCAAAAAGACCCTAATTAGGAGAACCGAGAACTTAAATATATGAGATTTAGTAAAATATAGAGATAGACCGCTAAAATTTTGGATATAAATTATTCGTAAAAACATGAAAATTAAGGGTTTGGAAAAGGAAATGGTATTGGATACGAATGGATGATATAGAAGAATTCGTACAAATTAAACCAATATATTTTAAATATTTATCTATTGATTTATTTACTTACTTCTCTTTTTCTTTTTCTTTTATTTTTATTTCTATTTCATTTTTCATTTTTCTATCATTTTTAAATTTGTCTCTCAAATGTCGACTCCAAATATTGGGAAGACTCAGTTTGTTGTTATTGTTATTGTTGTTGTTGTTGTTGTTGTTGTTGTAACTAATAATAAAAGATAATAATATTTCTTAATATATGTAATAATCGACGATAAAAGATAATAATTTTTATCAATACTTTTAAAACCGACGATAAAAAATAGTAATTTTACTAACACTTTTTTAATCGTCACTATAAATCAATCATATATTCCAACGGTAATTAAAACTGTCAAGATAGATCTATCACTACTGTTGTATAGCCAACTGAAAGTGTATCCATTGGAGAAAGTTCTGTGGATGGTTTTAGTATGTTTAGTAGATGGTTTTCGTCCGTCTGAATAGTGTATTTGTTTTGTAGTGCTTGAATAATAAAGTCTTCTCCTTTCATCCTGAAAATTAAATAACATATTCTTTTCATGCAAAATTTTAAATCCGACTTTTATCAGTTGATAACAAATTTCAACAAACACAAATAAAATTCAAACTGTGCACTAAAATGATATAATAACCTGACTCCTATATACCACATAAACATGATAGGAAAATAAAAACCTAAATTGGGCACTAACTCGCCTTCAAACTAGGGGACAACCCTAAATAAATAAATAACCCAAACCACCCATAAAAAAATAGACAAATAAAGTAAAGAATGAGCCAGCAATGAAAATCCAGCCAATTGAGGCCTGTTAGTGCTGATTAGAAGTCTCCTCAGCTTCTCCCATGCATGAGGCGCCAACCTTTTAGCATGTAAGATTGGATCCCATCGAGAGGACTACAGCCACCTCCAATGGAGACCCAAAAATTACGTAATGTCTCCCACCCTCGTTCCACTTGGATCTACTTACTTCAAACCAGAACTTCGACACTATCGTCAAAAATTACAAGCTTCTCGAATGACGATTACTATGGCCTACTTTTCTGCTGCCGCAGTGGAGGACAACAGATGGATGGATAGAGAGAAGATCGGAAGACTCTCCCCATGGAGAGATTTTTCTCTCAACGCACAGAGAGATGATTTTGTGGGATAAAATTAGGTGTTTTTGGGACAGTTTTAGCTTGGGCGGAGTGATGTAATTATTAAAGTTTATATTGCTCGACTTCAAATGAGATCAAAAGTAGACAAAGACGAGCAAAGTGAATCTGAAATTTGCCTAAATTATGGAAATTTTGTTTTGAACGTGTTTGTAACTATGGCCACATAGGGACATTTTATCAAAAGTTAAAAAATTTTAAATTTGATTTTGGAGATAATGGGTTAACTTCTATTATCCCCATAACTCCCACCGAGTCTCATATATCTTTTCTCTCTATTTTAACGTGAATTCTGTAGATCAATTTGAGCTTTTGGATGAACAAGAGAGTGTATTCATTATCACATAAAAATAAGAGAAATCAATTTGTCCAGAATAACAAAATATTAAGAGAAATCAATTTGTCCAGAATAACAAAATATTGAGAGATCAAAAAATTTCAAGTAGGAAATTTTTCTTCATTGGATTCAACAAACTTTGGGTTGAGGCGTCGTAAATCTTATGGTCAAGATTTCTCGCATCCACATAACAAGTTAGGCCCATAACAAAAAAAAATGTATCTTTATAAGATATTCAGAACACTCCAAGAGATATGTGTTCTTAGGTGAGTATACAGACGGTACTGTCACTGAGATTGAATATTGTGATACCATATTTTTTGAGAATGATTTCACTACGAGAGGTGAAATCAATCAGGACTTTACATTCTATAAGATGGATAAGCCTAGTTACTCGACTGAGCCCAGGGTGGAACCCAAGAACCCATTACGGATTTTGGTTCTAGTGAAAGCGATCTATCTTGAGGTGAATAGGTTCCCTCTCCTTATAGAAGTAGTCAAGAATGCATACCTAAATGTCGTTTCACGATCGAGGATGAGATTTTTATTATGACTCTTGAGAATGATTTCACTAAAAGATATGAAATCGATCGGGACTTTACGTTCTATGAGATGGATAAGCTTAGTTACTCGACTGAGCCCTACAGTGAGACCCAAGGACTCATTATGAATTTTACTCATAGTGAAAGCGATTCATCTAGAGTTGAATAGGTTCCCTCTCCTCATAGAAGTAGTTGAGAACACATACCTAAATGTTGTTTCTTGATCGAGAATGAGATTCTCATTATAACTCTTGAAAATGATGAAAAACTTAAAGCGGTCCAAGAGGCTCTCGAAAGTCCTGCAAAAGACCATTGGTTGAAAGCCATAGTTTAATAGAAGGAGTTGATGAAAATCAACGGAGTTTAGGATCTAATTGATTTGCTTGAGGGTAGAAAAGTAATTGAAAACAAGTGGATTCTCAAAATCAAAAGAAAGGTTGACGGATAGGTGGAGAGATATAAGACCCGTCTGATAGCCAAGGGGTATACTCAGACTAACAGCATGGACTACGAAGAGACTTTCTCCCTGGTAATCAAATTTATCTCGATTCATTTACTTTTAATGATTATTGCGAACATAGATATGAAGTTACACCAGATAGATATAAAAATTGTCTTCCTTAACGGAAGTTTGGATGAGGAGATCTATATGAAACAACCCTCTGAATTCGTTCTAAAAGGTCAAAAGAATTAGATCTGTTGATTTCGGAAGTCAATATACGGTTTTAATCAATCAACCGGCAGTATCTAAAATTTCATGATAAGGTGATATTTCATTGTTTGTGATGATCGAGGAGAATCATTGTATTTATCTAATAAATTTTAGTGACTCTTTTGTGATCATAGTCTTATATATAGGTGACATTCTGTTAGTCAAGAACAATATAGAGTATCTGATTACTATTAAAATATAGTTATCATCGAGTTTTCATATAAAGGATAATGTGAGTCTCAGTTTATTCTCGGAGTTAAGATTCAAAAGAATCGATCGAAATGGGTGTTGGTTCATTCACAAGAGTCCTACATCAGGAAGGTTCTCAAGTAATTCAGGATAAACGATTGCAACTCCATAAATATTCCTATTGCTAAAAGTAAGGTTCTGAATCTTGACATATGTCTTAAAACTCAAGAAGAAATACAGAAGATGAGTAGAATCTCTTATACCAGTATGGTAGACAATCTAATGTACGCAATGATGTGTACATGACCAGATATTTGTTTTACAGTTGATTTGATGGATAGATATCCAATTGAATTCTAGAAGATATCACTAAAGAGCAGTGAAAAAAATTATGAGATATCTCAAGAGAATTACGAATCTCTCACTATGTTATGGAGGAAGTGATTTATATCTCATTGGGTATTCAAACGTCGACTGGGATGATGATCTGGATGGACACAATTTAATATCAGGTTTGCTATCTTACTCAATAACGATGTCATATCTTGGAGTAACAAGAAACAAACCTGTGTACCTCAATTTACGATTGAGGCTGAGCTTGTGACATGTTTGGTGATAGTTCAGGAGAGTGTTTGGTTCTGAAAATTTCTAGATGACTTAAGGATTATAATAAATAGTGGGAGGTCAGTGATAATTTATTGTGATAATCAAGCCGCCATTGCCTACACCCAAAATCCTAAATATTATAGTAAAATCAAATATATTGATACCAGATACCTATTTTGAGAAATATTATCAAAAAAGGTAAAGTGACGATTAAGTATATTTTTATACATAGTATGGTGGTTAATCCATTCATCAAATCCATTCCGAGAGATTCTTTTGTAAGTCATAAGGAATCATAAGGTTTACAAATATTTTGACATTTCTCACTATGCACTGATTATGATATTTATTGTTTTATATATATAGCATATGTATATTATTCAGTTACAAATTTATTTATTGTACTTATTTATTATCATATGTTCTATGATATAATGTGATAAAAGATATGTCAGGTAAACGTAGTCGACTCTCACACGGATAACCACCTTCAGTTTTAAGTGAGCGAAGATGAGATGGTTTCTAGTCGTAAGAGACTCTGAGAGTGGTCCTGCTAGAAAATAAATCATCCTAATGCATGTTCAGAATGAGGTCATATGTGGCATGACTGATATAGACATACCAACATCTACGTTATCTGTAAGTAACGAGATTTAAGATTTCAAATATCAGTTGCATTTAGTGATATTGTTTATGAAATATTCTTTCTGAGATTTCTGGTAAAGTCTTATGTCTAGACTAAATTTCATATTTGTACAATATTTGAGAAATCTAACATATGCCCATTTGAGAGATGGAGAAATAACATTATGGTATGTGTTTCATACTACGTGTAATAAGATGGTTATGAGATAGTGAGAGCTATGATTTGAGACAATAGTATGATTTTGATTTTGATTCTCACTATGTGAGACCCAAGATCCATTGAGTAGGATTTCTTGTATTCTTATTACTTTCAACTATTTCTAAAAGTTTTGATTCAGTATTTACTATTTTAATTTGTTTACCTATGATTTAGAAGATAATTAAGATCTAAGGGACAGATCTAAGAAAACAACTGAATTAAAATTGATAGATTCAAGTTTGGGAAAAAAAAGATCAATCAATATTATATTATGGTGTAGTATTCACTGACTGGTCTATTATGTTTATTCATATTGGGATTCAAATATAATAATGAATATACAGTCAAATAATGATTGTGGATCACTTTTGATAAGAAAAGTGGATCGATAGATATAACTGTGTTGAGTTTAGGATACAGTAAATTTTTTTTTGTACTAACAGTGACTTCTCGATTATAATAACAGGTGTATCGAGAAGTTTTTACTTGCAAGTGTATTCGCCGATCGCACAACACTCAAACCTGTATGAAAATCTAATAGGGTGATGTGGTAGATCGCATGAATTGTGACCTTATGACGAATGTAAAATACGTTTGTGTATGAGTGGAAGATGTTGGTAAATATGCTCACGTTAAGGCATTTTACCAAAGGTTAAAAAATTTAAAATTTGATTTTGAAGATAATGGATTAACTTCCATTATCCTCATAACTCCCACTTACTCCCATAGATCTTTTCTCTCTCTTCTAACATGAATTATATGAATCAATTTGAATTTTTGGATGAACAAGAGAGTATGTTCATTATCAGATAAAAATGAGAAAGATCAATTTGTCAAAAGTGATAAAATATCGAGGGATCGAAAAATTTCAAGTGGGAAATTTTTCGTCATTGGATTCATCGGATTTTAGGTTGAGTCATCGTGAAACTATGGTAGTGGTTCGATCTCGTGATCACCATCTCGACCAAGAGTTTAGATCGACGAATTTCATGATTTGTATTTCGTTTATTTTTTGTGAATTACACATTAAGATATTTATTCAAAAATTCTGACTATTTAATTTTTTGTGATTTATCACGCTTCCCTTGTGAATAAATCTAATAGACCGTAATATTCCTTACCCTTGCTCCGTGACACAATGGAATGCCACTTTTATGTGAACCAAGCAAGGTTCCATCCTAAGCTAAACCGGGATGATGACTATCAATTGTGCTTCTATTGTACTTGAAAACAATCGATACCAGTGGATAGTCAGTTTAATGGGATAAGAATAACCACTCCCTAAATACGGTCATGACGACGATCGAATCAGATTAGTTAAAATATGAGTCCAAATATTAGTAATGTGAATAAAAAAAAAATGCCATCAACATTTTCTTGGGTCCTAGCGGTGTTAGATGGTTGTTTCAAAACATTCATTAGGGTTGGAAGGGATGGACCATATGGTGCCTACGCACGTTTCTTGAAAATGATACCAAGCATTCCTGCGTCAATGGGAGGTTTGGTTAGTTCATCATCATCTTGTTCAAGTATAATATATCCATGCTCTATTTCAATTTATCTCTCTTCACTGAAGTGTTGAGTCCTCTGGGCCATTATTTTCCTAACCAAAGTAAAGAATATACTCTTCTTAAGCAAAAGAAAACTTGTCAGTGTGTTGCTTGGAAAGTGGTTTTGGTCTCTTGCAAATATTCCTCCATTCATTTGCAAATCTAATGCTGTTTATCCTTAACATTTTTATCAAAGATAAAATTGATTTCTAGGACAACCCAAAATCGTATTAAAGCAAATAACCAAATAAGTACAAAATTTGTAGCTTAATCTACAAGACTTTTCGTTGTCTACCTCTAGATACAAATAGAATAAACAAGGACTGACCTTTAATGATAATTGACTCTTCGAATCTTCGCTAGAGGGATTTTTCTTTGTATACACTCAAGTTTATTGCCAAGAGATGGGGATCATGTCCTACGCTTTGTGTCCTTTGCTGCTTCTATTGCTTCTTGACTCCTCAGGTTCTCTCTTCTCGGACTACTAATTGTGGTGTAGATTACTCTCTATGCGATTGAATGAAGATAATTTGGGTTTCCAGGTAATTGCTTCTTATTATTCATTGTTTTTTTTTTTTTTTTTCTTTCTTGCATAGAGTTTAGCCCAGGCATTGCAGCTGTTGAAGCTAATGCGATTGGGCTCCCAGAGCACACGTGTCATCAACTGATTGGCTCACACAAATGCCATGCAAAAAGATGTAAGCAGGACTGCTCAGCGAAATTTTTATATGGGAAAGGAGAGTGCAAAGGCTGGGCCTGCATTTGCACATATTATTGCAAACAACCCCCTCAGTAGTAATTTATCTCTCTCTTTCTCTGGGAAGGTTTCCCTAGTTAAGCCAAAGAAATTGCTCCTTTGGCTAAGGGGAAAAACAAACTAAGAAGATGATTTTTCAAACTTTGATAACTCTTTAATTACACAATAATTTCATTCCCATCAAAATGCAGGACCCTTGATCATGGTGTTTTTTTTTTTTTTTCTTTTTCATTTTTGGTCCAAAGTTCTTCATGCTACACAATGGGAGTGGTTCCACCCGATTCAGCCCTTACCTAAAATCAAGCCTAGTGCAGTTCGGAAATGCAATTGAATTTCAATTCTAAAATCTCTTTAATTTCACAGTAAAGGTGTTTAATAAGTTACTCAACGCTATAACATTCACTTAATTTTTTTTTTGGGTAGAAACATTCACTTAATTCGATTCATATGCTTAGAGATCACTCCTAGGATTTGAATCGAAGCTCTTTCATAGCATCGACTTACTACTACTACTATCTAGAATCGCCAATCCCATCTTTGTAAACATGAGAATGAAACAATAATGCAAGCAAAATGGTCAAGGATTTGATTTTGGGCAGATAGATTTTTTTCCCCACTTGGTTGTTGTAACAGATGGTCAAAGTAGTAGATAGGATATATCATGGAAATCGGCAATCCGAACCATAGCCACCCCTGCACTCCTTTTCTATCTTCTGCAAATGGGGCCCTAAGCAAAGTATCTTCTTCACCACCGGCTTCTTTAGATCAAAAGTACCAAACCTGCGTATCCAGCCTGATGGCAGTCAAATATATGCGGCCAGAAAAGAAAAAAGATGCATGTGATGCGGCCATGAGGGAAGCCATACCGTACCTTGTGGGTCTGAAACTCAAGAAACATCCTAACATAGCTTCGATCGGTAGTTTTATTGGGGTCTGTGCTACAACTACAACTATAAATCATTTTCCAATTTAAATGGTCGCTCTTTTTGCAAACTTTTATAAAATCATTTATAAATGACGTACATTATTGAATTTCTTAAAGGAAGCCACCAGGTACATTAATTTTCAGATTTAGTTAGACACCATTATTTTGTCATCAAATTTTACCATCTCGAAAATGAAAAAATATATATAATTTAATTTTTCTCAACTCAAAATTCCCCCGGTAGAAAAATGGAAGTGATATAAATATTGAAAATTTATGAGTATCTTATTGGTTTAAACTAGAAAGAATTGTCATCATTGAGGGAAGTGCAGAAAGGTACAACTACCGCAAGGATAAGATAAGACCCATCATTGCTTTCGGCCATCGAAGCTCATCCATCTGGTCTTTTTAGATGACACCAACACGAGAGGTGGGAAATGATTTCCAAGGAAAACCTCAAGATAGCATGAAGAATATCTTCGAGGGAGTTTATAATTTCAATCTTAGTGAAAGAATGAGGCTTTGCATTTCATGGCTATGCAAGAAGACTTAAATTCATTTAACAATAAACTAAACAAGTTACATATGAGGTTTCTCATTTTCAAATGTTTTGTGTGAGGATATGACATTAATTAATTAAAAAAATTTCTATAAGTTTGTAACTACAAAAGATCACAGAATTTAAATGATCACAGAATTTTTTTTATATAGATTCGAATTCGAAATCTATAAAAGAAAGGAGAGTATGAGATAAATTATAACTCATAAACACATTAGTTAATTATTATTCTCCTATGAATCTCATTCCAATATTTAGAGGACCATTACAAATAAATAAGTTTTGACCATGTTCACAAAAGTAAATCCAAAGCATTAACAAAAAGTAGAGTACTTATTTTAGAAGCCTATTTATTAATTGGTACCGAAGATTTGTATACAATCTTTTTTTCATAATAATTAGAGAGATTGGGAGAAACTGGGGACCCTTTTGTTTTGATTTTTATTGGGAAAAAAAAGAGATAAAAATGATTTTTTTTTTGCTTCTTTTCTAAGAAAAGGAGGATCATAATTGCAAAAAACCCAAATATTTGACATCTAAATACCAATGACGACAAATTAGGCAACCCCATAATCATGCTTTGAATGGTAGAAGCAATTAATGGAAATTCAACGACATTAAAAGAAAATGAGTGTAAACAAGCCAACCCAACCTATCCAATTACTTGAATTTCCCCATCTTGAAGGGCATCATTGCTTCTCATTTCGAATCATCTTTAAATAGTTTATTCCAAGACCTTACCTATCGGTCAAAAAATACTTTGGATTGCCGCATCCGACCACAGCTATATTAGGGCATGCAATGCGTGCAAGTAATGTAACGACTCTTATTTCTTCCCCCCCCCCCCCCCCTAACTCCCTCTCTCCTCTCTCTCTCTCAAAATATGGCAGCACATACACTACTCGACAAACCCCAGCGATTCTCTTCTCTCCTTGCCATTAGTTTGTGTTTATTTTTGGTTCCCTCCATAGCAGAGCTTCAAAGGTTTCAGCAATCAGCAAAGGCCGATGGGTCCCTTAGCTTTTTGGTTATTGGAGATTGGGGAAGACAAGGACTTTACAATCAGACAGAAGTCTCCCTCCAGGTATAGGGTACTCAATCCCTTTCTAAAGTTTTCTGATTTTCAGTGCATGCAAATCAATCCGTTCATCTTCATACTCTCACGTACATGATTGGATGGACAAGTTTTCTACCTTCTGCACATATTCATCACACATGCACATGGACACGTTACATGAATGCATGTGTTACCCTTCCGATGCCAAGAAAGAACAGAAGAAAATGCATCTAAACACTCGTACATGTATATGCTCACACACAAATACATACAAGGCCAACTCAATGGGGCAACGGACAACTACCCCTGAAATTTTAGCGGAAAATAGTCTTCTCATGGCAATTTTGAAAAAGTAAAATACTTCACAAATGCCATTAAAAATCACAAAAATACTAATAAAAATCTTGAAAATAACATTAAAGTCCTTTACAATGTCATTTGTTAGAAAATTATTACGTTTGTCCCACTTTGCCCCATCCATTTTGTCCTTTGTCCCCCTAAGATCAATTTTTTATGTGTAATGCAAACAAGTATGTAGAGGTAAACCGAACAAACAAAAGAACCACAATTTGAACACAATGACAAGTGAATAGCCTTCTAACCATTCCCTGATCTAGCTAACGTAAGGATCTTAATAAAGAAAGAAAAGCCCATTTGTCAACCACCAATGGTACACCTAACTGGGACATATACTTAAAATAATTCTTACCAGATAAGTTTTAATGGTAAGATGTGTTCCAGGTCAGAAAGCATAATCGGCTAACGTCAACTTGACCATCAAATTGAATGCAACATGGCATAAACAATATGTGGTTGTTCTATTCTTGCTCTAAGGCATGATTCCAGGGATATTTTTCTTTCACATAATAATATGACTTTGTCCAGAGCTTCTCGTAAGGCATCATTCCAAGTATATTCAAAATGGATAGATCACATTTGAAGCCAAAGGCTCCAGCAATAACTAGGATACGTGTTTTATTTGAAGTGAACATCGTATTAGCCACAAGGGTATAAACTCGCTCTTTGAAAAACAAATACCGCATTGTGAATCCATCAAGCATCTTGTCTAATTTAAAAGCCACAACAAATTATAAGGAAAAGGAAAATTACTCCAATAAATCTTTCCACCAATTTTACCAACATAACTTGGAACTATATTGCAATTAGTTATCTATGTCATCATCATATATGCATTCTTGCACATCATCCTTAACAGCCCTATAAACAACCAGACAAAAGCTAACAATTTGATTTATGGTTGACCCAATGCTTTGCTGTTTCTCAACCTAATCAAGATTAATGTTTTCCAGATGGGAACAATAGGAGAAAAGTTAGACATAGACTTCATCATCTCCACCGGTGACAACTTTTATGAAGATGGTTTAACTGGCACAGATGATCCAGCATTTAATGAGTCATTCATTGACATATACAAGGCCAAGAGCTTGCAAAAGCGATGGTACAATGGTACATTTTAACCCTTAACTTGCTTATTTTTGTGATTTTATGCCCCTAAACTTCTTGTTTAGAGCTCTTACTCGGAGGAGATTTATGTGGTTTTGACAGTTTTAGGTAACCATGATTACAGAGGAGATGTCGAGGCACAACTAAGTCCTATCCTTAGAGAGAAGGACAGCAGATGGATTTGTTTGAGATCATATATTGTCAATGCAGGTAATAGCGACGTATCCAAAAGCACTTTTTCTTTGTTTTAGTGACTCTCAAGTAATATATAAACTGGAGCCTGCCTTTACTTGATATTTTCTTCTCCTTTTGGCAGAATTTGTGGATTTTTTCTTCGTAGACACTACTCCTTTTGTGGATGAATATTTCATAAACCCAGGAAACCATACCTATGACTGGAAAGGAATTTTACCGCGGGATGAGTACCTCTCAAGGACCCTAGAGGTATAGCACTGAACATTCATCAAAAACTTCTAATGTCAGACATAATTTTGATTTCTTCTTAAGTTTTCCAGATTTCCTATGAAGCTAACAGACATAAGAAATTATAGCAAATCAAAGGTTGCAAAAATTTGCATCCTATGGACACTGACTCTTACTTCATACCATAGGATTTAGATTCAACATTAAAGGATTCCAAGGCCAATTGGAAAATCGTCATTGGTCACCATACAATCAAAAGTGCAGGCCATCACGGGGTGACTGAGGAGTTATTAGTACACCTTCTGCCTATCCTTGAGGTATACAAAATTACTAGCTGCTATCTTGCGACAAAGATCAATCATTTCTTCATTTAGACTATCTTTTGTAAGCTTGTGATTGCACCTACAACTAATCTATGTATGTATTCTCAGGCACACAATGTCGATTTCTATGTTAATGGGCATGACCATTGTTTGGAACATATAACAAGCTCTGACAGGTTACATCTCTCCATTCAACTTTCTGTGTTGTAATATACTTTTGTTTTGATTTACTTATATTACTAAATCTTGTTTCAAAGCAGTAAAATTCAATTCTTAACTAGCGGAGGTGGCTCAAAGGCATGGAGGGGAGATATTAATTGGTGGAACCCAGATGAACTGAAGTTATATTACGATGGACAGGGTTTCATGTCATTTCAAATAACACAAAACACAGCAGATATGGCATTCTATGATGTATTTGGCAACATTTTACACAAATGGAGCGTCTCCAAAGAGGCTATCTCAACTATGTAAAGTGGTTTCAAGCCCAATCAATATTGTTATCCTTGCTTGTTTACCTACATTTTAGTTTCAATTTTTAACAGAGACAATATAAGTTGTGGGTTTATAAAAATAATACATCCCAAATGTAATGACCATGACCATGCATTGAGTTCAGGGAATGCAATTTAAAAAAAAAAAAAAGGTAATCATTTTGTCATTTTATACTCTAACATAGAATGAATTTCTGGCACAGTATGGATGTACAAGATTACTTCTCATGTCAATATTTATCAAAAGGGACAGAGCAAATTGAATTGTGAATTTTCCAGTATGGTAAACACAAAAGCAGTTCATTGTGTAACTTACTTGTGTAACCTTCCCAAGCAGCAATTGCAGCACAGAGAGCTTTCCATTCAAAGGAGTGTGTGGTGGTTTTCCATCATTAGTCACGTAGCTAAAGACTTCATCCACCTTCTGTTCATCCTTCAAAAGAACATATTTCAGGTTGCAAATCTTTTGTTGTTGTGACTTTGTTAATTGTATGATCTTGCCAGTTTCACAGAGACGAGAGTTTTGCAACTCTGAGGCTTTCCAACAACAAAACTGCACCACCTAACAAGTACAATATATATATATATATATATATATATATATATATGTATGTATATTTCTTGTTTTGTAAGTAACAAAATGTAGCCAGTCTAACATGAACTTTCAATAGTTGCAACATTGTGATATAACAAACTGAACTAATGTACCTTAAAGAGGGAAAAATTTCTAGGTCTTACTTAGAAAAAGAAAAATATCAACAACTATACTGGCTTAAGTTTTTGACATGATGAGAAAAATATAAACTCAAATTTGGCACCATAGAATAGTATATACAAGGTCAGATGAAAAACTAATATAAATTAGAAGATTCATCAGAGAGGATCCCCTCCCCCTTTCCCCTAACAACCCCCTCTTCAATGCAACTCTATGCCTCTTAGGAAAAGGAATGCTTACTTCACATTCATGCTTATGTTCCTAATCTGACAGCAACAACAAAAAATAAGCAATGCAACCAAAGTAGGCATTCAGATTAACATGTCCTCTGGAAAACTCTTCAGTTTTTATTAGCATATCCTTGGGAAAAGTCTTTGGTATTTTACATGTGAGCATACCTGCAAGGCATGCAAAATGTTGACAAACTCCTTGTAGAATAATTCATGTCCTCTTGCTAATGACAACGGCTCTAATTTTAGTGCTGCATACTCCTTAGATGATTCTGTAGCTGATATATGACTTGCATCTTGAGAAGCATAAAGATCAACCCCAGAATATGTGCTCTAGCATAACGTATGTCAAATCCAGACCGGCGGTGAGGAGCCATACTACTGGATGCTGGGAAAGGTAGGTAGGATGCAGGCTTGGTGAAATAGGAAGCTAATGTGCTGTGAGAGAGATGGAAATGAGCTTCGCATCCTCATCATGGGAATTATCACGGCTGAACCATAGTGTTAAGGTGGGTATTTTGCCATCAGTTATCTGTCAAGAGGCTGCCAAGGTTAGAATCAAATTGCAAAAACCGACACCAAACTCAACATTCGTGCCAAGAGACGCATGAGATATGCATTATTCAAGTAAAATCACATTGTTAAGTCAATATATGTATTAGAAGTTTCTCATAGACTCATGATAGCAGTTTTTAATAGGATTAAAGTATTTCACCATGGATGTCAAATAACTCGAAAAGCTTTATTGTATGCCATAATTTGTTTTTGCTTGTAAAAGGAGAAATCTATCTGAAGGAAAAAGTAAATGAGTTATGCATAAGGAGTATAAAGCATCCTGCGAAACACAAAACGTGAAAGTGAGAAACAGAAGAAAAATTGGAACAAATCTAATGATGCTTGCCAATCAGCACAGTTCAGCGGCAAAAAAATAATAATAATAATAACAAAAGCAAAAAAAAAAAAAAACAAAAAAAAACAAAAAACAAAAAACACAAAAAAAACAAGAGAAAGAGAGAGATAGCCATAGATAAAAGCCTATGCCTGTGATAGTTTTTATAATGCACGTAATTCTACATAGAGGGTAATATGGTCTTTGTACATATATGTTCTGGTAGAGATATAAGAGGCTGCCTCAGAGTTGGAGCACTCATATTCTCCCCATTATCTTTCTCTGATCAAATGGTTTCCAAGTAGTCTATCTTATCCTAACCCGAGAGAGAAAGAGAGAGAGAGATTATGGTTGATGTTGGCATGGTTCGGTTTTGATGATAAACAAAATAATTCAAAGAATATATTAGAACTCAATGAAAATCAGTCAAACAAGTTACCCATGGCAAATTACTTAGCGTAGAATGAAAATAAAGTTAGAAATCAGCCAACCGGGAAAGCTAGTCAGCCAACTGACCAATGCATGGTCAATCGACCAAGTCAATCAGCCGGCTGCCAAGGCAGCCAGTTGACTGGCCAAGGCGACCAGCCAACCGGGTAAGGCTGCCAAGGGTGCCAGCCAACCGGGTAAGCCTGCCCAGGGTGCCAGCCAACCGGGTAAGACACCCAGTCGACTGAGCAGCCCAAGCAAGCATGGACAGTTGACCGAGTTGAGGACTCAGCCAACTGATCAAATAGGTTAGTGTCTCGGTTCAAGTGAACTAGTTTCTCAACCAACCCAACAAGACTGAGAGAAAAGCGGCCGAGAGATTAAAATCAACAGAAAGTTACAACCACCAAGAACTGCAACAAAGAGATATAGAAAGCAAGCAACCAAGAGATACACAGGGTCTTAGCAGACTATGCAACCGAAAGATATAGAAATCAAGGGTCTTGGTCATTCAACCAACCGAGATAGCTCTTATTTAAAACTCAGTCAACGACCTAACCTATAAGGTTCCATTTTGAGAAATCATTAAAGCATGGTACTGAGTGTTGGGCTATTAAACAACAGTAAGAACAAAAGATAATTGTAGCAATAATGAGGATACTTAGGTAGATCTGTGGAAAAACTAAAAGAGATAGAATTAGAAATGAAGAGATTCGTAACAAGTTGGAAGTTAATTCAATTATGAAAAAAATACGAGAGTGTCGTCTGAGATGATTTGAGTATATGCAAAGAAGACCCAAATATGCCCCGGTTAGGAGAACCGAGAACTTAAATATAGGAGATTTAGTAAAATGTAGAGACAGACTACTGAAAATTTGGATACAAGTTATCCGCAAAGATATGGAAGTTACGGGTTTAGAAAAGAAAATGGTCTTGGATAGAAATTGATGGTCTAGAAGAATCCGACAAATTAAACTAATATATTTTAGATATTTATCTATTGATTTATTCATTTATTTTTTTTATTTTTATTTTCATTTTTAGTTTAGTTTTGTTTTATTTTATTTTATTTATATATTTATAAATATTTATATATATATATATATATTATTTTTATTTTTATTTTTATTTTTATTTTTGGTTTCATTTTTCTTTTCTCTATCTTTTTCAAATTTATCTCTCAAATAGCCGACCCTAAATATTGGATTAATGTTTTGTTTGTTGTAGTTGTTATTAAAGCATGCATCTACATTTTAATGAACACATTTGTTCCTTGCATTGCACTATACTAAAATTCGTTGAATTTTTTTGTGTGACGCATGCTTTAGTTTTTATATGTGTAGTTTTAACTATAGATCGTGTATAATAAAATTAGGATAGATTAGTCTAATATATTGGCAAATGAGAATGATCTGAATAAGACAACAAGAGAACCGAATTAGGGTTTGGTGTGGGACCCACAAAAGAAAAAGAAAAAGAAAAAGAGGACACCACGGCACATCATCACCCAACACATGGTATTCTTACCTTTGACACCTCACCATGCCTAGGGGACCCACAATCCACTTAGAATTGAAATGAGAGAGGGATAGAGGGAGGTCTTTCATTCTTGAACACTATTCACGTTTTCCTCTTCCTCCTTCTAAAAACCAAACCCCAACCCCATGAAAGGTGACTTTTAAGCTTAAATTAAACAACCTCCATCCATATACTTATTATCCTTGGGACAAAGAGGTGTGGAAAAGCTCAAAAATAAGTTTAGAGAACATGGAAGGCAAGGAAGTTGGAGGAAGAAAAGCATAGAAGAGCAAAGTTGATTTTGAAGCTTAGAAAGACAAGTATCATGTTTGTATTTGTTTCTTTGATACCTAATAGCTATGTTTAATATGTTTTCAGATTGTTTGTGATATTAAAATAAGGATAGAATGAAAAAGGAAAGGGAAATATCATATTGGAACATCAAACGATGGAAGAAAACCATGATTTAACATTCTGAACAGTTTGACCTAGATACAATTTTTAGTTCATAACGTTTTCTACATATCTGCAAATTGAATATAGTTTTCTTCTGATAAAACTAGACTTCCATAGTTTTAAAATGACATGATTCGAAGAGTTTCGTGAAATTTGAATTTTTGATGAATTTTTGAAATAACATGATCTCTGCAAAAAAATTACCCTATTTCACAGTATGACCATACTCTATTTTTTATTCAATATCTTTTTCTGCACAACTACATATCGAGTAAGATATCTTCTAAGAAACTCGATTTCCATAGATTTAAAATGATATATAATTCGAAAAGTTTCATTGAGAAATGAATTTTTGATGAATTTTCAAAATGGCACATTTTCTATAGAAAAAATACCCAGTCTCTGTGCTGAAATTTGTTTCAATTGTTAGCTGCCTTAAACGTTGAATTAGGCTACCTCTGAACACAAACATTGTAGCCTTGTGTGGCCATTGGAATCACCACAATCCGATATATGTAGAAAAAGTTATGTTAACTTTTCTATGACTGTACAAGTTATATTGTGAATTTTGAATTGTAACATTATTTGATGTGGTTTTCTCTAGGTAGTTAGAATTGAATCTATCTATGAACATAAAAGTTGTAACCCTAAGTCTTAATTTTGTATGACAATTAGATTCATCTCAATCCGGACATTGCAGTCTAAGATATGACAGTTTTATCAAAACTTATTCGTGTTGAAAACTCATTAAAATAGCTTATTGGAGTGTTATGAGTTGATTGACTATATGGACTGCATATTCGTTATATTTGGTTATGAATCGTGTGTAATCATTGTACTAAATTGGAATCTTTGTGATCATTATCTCATGTGAATATAAAATAAAGAGAAAGTGATAACACAATGATTTCTCCGAAAACCTTGTGAAGCCTACAGGTGAACTTTAAGAAGTACAATTAGTATATGGAGTTCCGAAAGATTTGCGAAACTTACGGGCAAAGCTTGAGAAACTATGAGTGATCTTTTCTCCCTACAAGGGGAGAATTAAAAGCAAGTGAAGTGTTTGACATTCTATTCCTTTCTTTAAATATCAATTTCAAATTAGAATAACAAAGATAGAAATGAATAATGAATCTAAAGTGATAATTGCACTTATTTCTTTGGAATTGTTTGAGAGAATGTAAATCTCTTGTATACTTTTTGATGTCACATTATTTGCATGTTGATATTGATATTCCTATACTTGCTTACTTGTTATGCATGCTATTGGTTCTCTGTGTACTCGCTCAATTTATACTAACTCTGATATCCTTGTTTTCAAGTGATGAGGGAAACGAGAGGGAATCGCAAGGTAGAGACCTTTGAACCAAAAGATTTTATTCCCTACTCATTTTCGACCCACTTATATTGTTAAGATACGTTATTCTTGTGTTTCTTTTAAATTTGTATGAGTTAACTGTTATATATAGACGTATAGTTGAAGACCAAAGGAGCCTTATATGTATAATTTTGTTTATATTGTGACTATATACTATGGTATGTTATTGGATGGCCAAGTGAGCCATTAATACTTATTTGTTTGATATTGGAAGTGTTATATTTGTTTTATCAGATTTTATATTAATTCTAGCTGGCTAAATAGTCACTAAACAGGGAAGACTTTGCTATTATTTTATTTGGAAAAAAAAAGTAATTTATTTTGTTTTAATATAGATCTCCTTCCGTGTTATCACACGTGGAGAGTACGACTGTCACAAGTCCAGACGTCGCGTTTTAATTGTGTTGGTTGTTTTTGCATTTGCATGTTTATCTCCTTTTGCTAGAGGATACGACACCTGAATAGCGGGTTGTCACATAACCTACTCAAGTCCAAATGTCAGCCGACTGTCCCTGCACCATTTTTGAATATACTCAATGCACATGCATTTGTTTTTCTTAGGTGACAATTTGACCACAATCATTCAAATCTCACTGCTTTTGCCTTGACTTTCTTAAATGAATATTTGAGCTCTTAAAATGCTCTGAATAATCATACCATGTGCATAACCATGTGTACTTGCAATAATTTTTAAAGCTTCAAAAATCAAATAAGTCAAGTAACTTATCTCTTGAAAATTGCATATGTATATATTTATGATTCTGTTCAATATTGAAAATTTGATTTAAATATAATAGTGTCGACAGTTTAGCAAATCCAATTTATATTTTTTCTGGCTGACAAACGAATTAAGTTGGTACATTCCAGAATGCTTTTCAACTCAAAAATGTCAAACACATGGATATCATATCATTTCTACATTTGAGATCTAACATTTAACTTCTGCAATAAAGCAAAAAGAATGTCTCTTATTGGTTCTACAGAATAACATTTGAATTTTTTCAAACGGTCGAATGCATTAAATAATAGCATTGAAAACATTAATGTGGTAAGTGAAACATTTAATGAAGAGATTCAAATTTTGACCTACCCCAACAGCTCTCGGCACTCAACACCCAAGGAAATAAATACACAATACCGGAGAACCAAGCATTTACTTTCTGCACTTAGCGAAACATACTTTGTTCTTCAATCTTTTATAAATTCTTCTGAGTTTTAAATTCATTAGATTTTAAGTCTCAGCTCCATTCTTTGTAACATGTACTCCTCTCTTGTACAAAAAGTATAAAGACCAGAATATGTTCTCTAGGTCTAGGGTTTAGAGAGAGAAACAACCTGTGAGGTTGGAAAGTGTTTGTGAGGAAACACTTGTAAGGGTTTGGCTTGCACCTTGAAACAAGTTAGTTGTATTATTTCATAGGAAATAATGAAAATCTAGGTGAAGTTTGGGAGTGGACTTACACCGTTGGTAAAACCACTATAAAACTTTGTGTGCTCTATCTGTTCCCCTACTTCCCTCCCTTCTTCAACTTTTACATCTCTGTTTTAGTTTTCCATAAACAGTAATAAATTTTTAAACCATTCAAAAAGTGTCATAAAAACTTGGGAGGCAGCAGCAGCAACAGCATGGATATGGATGCGACTTCTTTACAGAATTGTGTGTTCTGGATTACCGTTGCATTCTGGATTACAGTTGCTTCAACAGGCAAGATGTTAAGATGTATACCAGTATCTACCCAATGAAGGATCTATTCGGTAGTTCCTCATGAAGTTCTGCAAGTTTCCTTTAGATCCATTCTGTGACTGATGTTGTTATATAGTCCTATTTAGTGTAGTATCACCCTGCAACCCATACCTATCATTTAAGACACCAGTGTGATGGAGTCTAAATAAATGCATAAGCCCATCTTTGTTGACCTCCCAAATTACTAACACAAACTCGGTAGTAGCAATTACTTGAGGTGGTGTAAAGCAGAAGCAGTTAACTGGTCAGAGTAAACAGAAGCATCTCACAAAATGTACTAACTGTGACAAAAGTAAGGATATGAATGATGCTTCTAGTAAGGCTGTAATATGGGAACAAGAGGATATCCAGAATCATAATGTGCTGTGGAACTCAATGGAACCACAAATTACAGATATATATACTTGTTTGGACACATGTAAGAGGTGCGGGAATCAAATGTAAGATCTGTAGCAAATTGACTCAAACGTATGATCTGTCCTCACATTTATTCCCGCTAATGCAGGTTGAAAGAAATTCAACAGTGTTTTTGCAGAGATAGAACATGTTTCTGAGCGGTGGAACATTGTTATGCCAACCTCTGCATATGTTTGTGAAATGCAGAAACAGGGTGCACTTTGTGATTCTAAAATTGTTGGCAGCTTTAAAACCTGACTATGAGTCAGTTCGATCTCCAATATCAGGGGGGGCAGAACTCCCATCACTTGCTGAAACCTATTCTTTTTATTGTTGGGATAACTCCAAAAATAATATTGGTTCCAGTTTTGAGCAGCCTGCAGTGATTACTTGCATATTGGTGAAGGAGGTAGACATGGTAAAGGATCTCTTTGCAGGAGTACTCATTGTGGGTTAGGGAATCACACTGATGAGCAATGTTGGCATTTAGTAGGTAGGCCTCACGTTGTCAATGCTATGGCTGCAGGACCTTCTGTTTCAAGCTCTATTGCTTGTGCAGACAACAGGCTAATACTGACCAGAAAGCTATGACATTATCAGAAGATGAATACCCCAAGTTTCTACAATATCAAGCAGCCAAGAAAGCATCTCTTCCTTTTGCATCTCGCGCCACAATAGGTAAACCAATCGCTTGTTGCTCCTCTTTTCCTAGTCCTTAAGTTGTGGATACCGGTGCCTCCACTCACATGTCAGGTAGCGGCATTCCTTATTCTAAATCATTTCCTAACATCACTCTAGCTAATGGGTTTTCAACGACTGTAAGTGGAATAAGAACAGTCAAGCCACATCCTTCTCTTTTGTTATGTTCAGTCCTGTATATTCCATTCTTCCCTTTCAATCTAATGTCTGTTATCAAATTGACAAGGTATTTGAATTGTTCGGTTACACATTTTCATGAACACTTCATTAATCAAGATTTGAAGATTAAAAGAAAAAATGTTCTACCATCTCAATTCATCCACTCCTCACTCAAATTCACTCTTGCCTCAACAACCTAGTGCATGTGCTGCTTCTGTTTCACCTCCATAAGTTCACCCATGACTTGGTCACCCTTCTTTCGAGAAGTTGTTAGTTCCAAATCTGTGTCACCTGTCATCTTTAGAGTATGGGTCATGTGAGCTGGGAAAGCATCACCATATTCCTTTTGCTTCCTGAAGAGTCTCAAGTCCCTTTATGCTTGTCTATTTTGATGTATGAGGCCCTAGTCATGTAATCTCCAAATTAGGATTTCGATAGTTTATATCTTTGTGGATGATTTTTCAAGGATGGCATGGCTGCATTTAATGAAAGTTCTATTTTTTGTGCCTGTTGTGCTTAATTTATTTATTTAAAAAAAAAAAAAAAAAGCCACCAAAGTTTAGGACATCTGTCAATATCCTTCGCAGTAATAATGCCGGGGAATGTATTTCAGCACCTCTTTAAATAATTTTATGAAAAATTCAAGGATCGTTCATCAATCTTCTTGCTCTTATTATACTCCTCAACAAAATGGAAGTGCTAAGAGGAAGAATTGACATATGGTGGAGATGGCCTGTTGTTTACTGCTCCAAACAAATGTATCTAGGCTATTCTGGAGTGATGCAATGCTTACAGCTTGTTATTTAATCAATCAAATGTCATCTTCCATTCTTGGAGGCAAGTTTCCTCATTCAGTCATATTCCTTATTTAAGCTACCTTTTCCCTTACCATCATCTATACTTTGTTGTGTTTCATTTGTTCCTCAACATTCCCCAGGTTGTGATAAATTGGATCCCCGTGCAATCAAATGTATATTTTTGGGGCATCTCATTCTCAAAAGGGTTATAGATGTTACAGTCCCAAATTGAATCAGTTTTTCACTTGCAGAGATGTCATCTTCGTTGATTATAGTTCTTATTACACTTGATCTTATGATTTTCCTGAGCTCACTGATTCTGTACTTTTACCTTTCCCTATCATATCTCTCGCCCCTTATTGTACATCATGCCACACCTCCTGTTTCTGATCAAGTCCCTCCATGCAGTCCTTTGGGTCACTTATCTCGAACCCACTTGCAAGTTTATGCCTGTACAAAATTTTAACAGGGCAGCTGATGCTCCACAAAGGGATTCATGTCCTCCTTAGCCCTCCAATCCAACCTCTAGTGACTTAAATCTTCCTATTGCACTTCGAAAATGTAAGCAATCTTGTACTCTCTATCCTCTTTCAAATTTTCTATCATATGATCACTTATCTTCTAGGTGTTATTCTTTTATGTCATCATAACTATCTTATCTGCATTTCTAATTCTGTTAGTGATTCTTTACTCCATTCTGGTTGGAGAGCTGCAATGGAAGGAAAGATGAGTGTTTCACAACAAAATGATACCCGGAACTTGTTCCTTTGCCTCCTAATAAGTTGGTTGTCAGCTCTAAATGGGTATACATAGTGAAAAGCAAAATAGACAATGGCCCAGTTGATAGGCTCAAAGCATGTTGAATTGTTAAAGGCTACACTCAAGCACATGGGCAACCTATCCTCCTGACGATGGAAATTCTATCACTGGTTATTGGGTATTTGTTGGCAGCAATCCCGTGTCGTCAAAAGCAAGAAGCGGTTAGTAGGTGCAAGATCAAGTGTGGTGGCCTATGCCACTCGTGAGATGTTCTGGTTGAGGCACTTCCTCGAGTAGTTTGGCTAAGGACCTTCAAAGCCTAGGGGTTTCAAATATGATAACCAGGCAGCCATCCATACTGCAACATATCCTGGACCCCTAGAAAGAACCAAAACTATTGAAAATGACTTCCATGTAGTTTGATGGATGGTTTTGCATAATGATATTTGCACAAATTCAGTGTGATAAATGGACCAGCTAGCAAAATTATTTACTAAACCATGGGGTTTCAAGTCTGGGATCTATTTGTAGCAAGGTAGGGCATATCACAAATTTGTTCCCGCTTAAAGGGAAATGTTATAATGCATGTTATTCTACATATAAGGTAATATGGTCTTTCTACATAAGAAGGCTGCCTCAGAGTTGGCCAGTACTCACACTCTCCACATTCTCTTTCTCTGATCACAATAGTAAGTTATCCTGATCAAATCCTTCCCTATCCCCCGCACCTAATAGGTCAAAAGAATTTGTCTCCACTAACACAGACCTCCAATTACCAAACCCAATTGATAACTTGTCTTGTCACACAATCTGCTGATGATGGAGTAGCAGGGAAGTAATAGAAATCTTGAAACTTCTCAACCTAGTCAAAATCTTTTCAATCGTTCTTTTTTCTTTGGGAGGTGGGTTGGGATGGAGGGGGAGAGAGGGGGAGAGAGAGAGAGAAAGAAGCCTCTGGTCCTTCATTCCCATTTGCATTTGCTTTAAAGATTAAGTTAGATATTACATGACCCACATACAGGTTGATATATAGAGGTCAAAAGTAGTTCTCCATCTATAAATTAAAGTAGGATACTGAACAACTCTTAGTATAACCAGACAAGTACATTACCCTGGCATGCACAAAATAAATAGCCAAATAAATACATGTAAAAGGAAAGGAAAAAAAAATAGCCACACATACATGCATACAGAGAGAAAAATTAAACAAAACAAATTGAAAAAAAAAAAGATTAGACAAAATTCAAATTATGAATTCATGCATTGGGAAAGAATAATCATGTCACAAGATAAAGCATGTGAAACAAGCTATATCCTGAAAGTCACCTCATCAACTGAATGGATATTACAGCTGTCGGCTGTGTATAATAAAACATCCTGCTAATAAGTCATTCTGTAGGAGATGGTTATACACCAAAAAGAAATCCATGAACATGCTAAGAAAAATTGGGGATCCTTCATTAAGAATCTGAAAAAACAATCCAAAATAAAACAAACTGGGGGAACAAATAGAGAAAAAACCATGCCTTCAATCATGATGTATGTATACATGGTCACTAGAACCTAGGAATCATTGGTCCAGCTGAAAAAACTGACATTATCCTTCCATACAAGTATCATAGAAAACTATAAAATGCTAAAAATCATTTGGGAACTTTATGGATCTAGTAGACTAAAATCTTCCAATCAGGATTTCTATCATACTCAAAAGTATTGCCAGACCTTATATGAATCTACGTGAGGACCAGGTTGCATTAACCTGCATATTTGCCATATTAACCAGAAAAGTTTGTTTGGCAGAAAACTACTCTCTTTCCCATCCAACTAAGCACTTTTGCATTTTATCGCAAACTGGCAACATGCATAACAGAATGAACCTTGTTTTGGATTTTGTTCATTGGTGATGCTGAGGTGAAAGATAAAGTGATGTTTTCAGAAGGGTTTACCTAGACATAATGTCAACTGAGGGAATGGAGTCTGTCACAATTAGAGTGATCAAGACATTGGGAATGAATTGCCCCTCCAAAGAGGACATTCAAAGTGTAATGGTGATGAAGTACCATTCCATGGTGGCTCAACCTTGATGACCATGTTGGATGGTCAAGTCCTGAGAAAAGCTTGCAAAAATTAAGATTGTTCTGGCTGGAGAGCTGGCAGATGGGCTCTTTTGGCTAGATTTACAGAGTATGGACAAAAAACTGGCAAAATCTTGGTATGTTTCTTATTTAAAAAATAAAAAATAAAAAAAGAACATTTTATCTTCCACTAAAAAAATTCAGAGCTTAGCTCGATTGAACAGCCGATTCTTCATTTAACCAAACTATCCAATAGTATAACAGAAAATTGCTGGCCTCTGCTATCTGCAGCACCCCAGGGCCCCCACTACTCAAGGAAGGTTAAAAAAAGGAATTCATTTTTATATATATCTTTCCCATAAGTTTTTACTATTTATCATCTCAAAATTCTTAATCTTAATCCCCTTATGAATGAATTTTCAGCCCCCAAATCTAACCACTCAAGGAAGGTTAATTTTATATATATATATGTCTTTCCCATAAGTTTATAATTTATCATCTCAAAATTCCTAATGCCATTACAGTTGAATTTTTTACCCTTATGCTACAATCATCTGATTTGAAGCACTTCACTTTTTGTCTTAGAACAGACTAAATAACATTTCTTGGCCGTACACTTTAGATGGTCATCAATAAATAGAAGCTATTTACTCTTTCTGTTTACCAAGGACAACCTGTTTTTCTTTTCTCATTTCCAAGAATCTCAATGGTTTTCATCAATCATGTTTTCTAATTTGCTTCCTTTAATCAGCACGTGCACATAGCATATAAAATGATATCTTCAATCCTGGTTTTCCTGTCAAAATTTTCTGTTTCGACATGTCAAGTGATCCTAGTTGGTATGTTTTGTATTAATATAGAAAATGAAACTGTAGAAACATAGCCAAGTATAAACTTGCTACACAATTAGAAAAGGAATTAATGACCAGTGTGTCAAACATCTCACAAAATGGACAAGACACTTCTAAGGATAAACGGATCAAGATACAGCAAAATGAGACAGTAAACCAAGGATAATTCATTGCACAATAAAGTAAAAGGATTACAGAAATGTTTCAAATGTCTTCCATTGGTAATGCATGCAATGTTTCAAATGCCTTCCACTAGTAATGCATGCAATGGACAGGATACTTCTGAGGATAAGCATACCTAGGATAAAGAAAAATATGTAGTGGAGACACAACCAAGGAAAATCTCATTACAGGATACAGTAAAATAAAAAATAAAAGAGCCAATGGGTTGTTTTAAACACATCTCATTAATAATGCATGAAATAGACAGGATATTCCAGGAAAAGATTCTCACTTACACCAGCCATGGGTACAACTTCGCACGTACACCAGCCATGGGTACAACAGTAGTAGGTTCCCCATCCTGAAAATGAAAATATCCACCATGGAAATCCTCCCCATGACTGTTAAAATAACATACTGCCTTTCATCCACAAATATAAACATAAACAATGTCAATGCAACTATGTATCCATTTGTATAATTATAAAGATAATTTTGTGGACAAAATCCTGTTGAATCAGCTAATTATTGAAGCATATAAGATACAAGTGTATGAGTCTGATATTCCAGTAAACTTCGTCAAATTGTGGCTAGTTTACTGTACGTTTAGTCATTCATCATTCAGTAATACAAAATCGACCAACTACATGCAGTCATCACTTGGAGGCACAAAAATAAACATGCATATTTACACATTCACATGCATCTGATATGCTTACAAACAAATAGATATCAACCATAATTTTATCAAGCTTTGGCATCAGGGAACCTAGCGGCTGGAATTTTCCATAGGATTGTTATTCATCAGGAAATCTTTCACCATTTTGCCCTCAAAGCTTTCTTTGGAAGGCAATAACCGTTAACCACAACTCAACAGAACTGGACCTTATGTACCACCCTGTTTGTCGTTGGCTGCTTATCCCATTTATTCAGTTCCTTCTATTTAAGGCCATTAGCTAGTTGTATGATGTGACAGCATATATTAGTTATTATAAATTCCAATGTTTTCTCAAGTCTCCCTCTATATTAGAGAACCTTATGTTTTGTAAGCTATTGTTCTTTTTTTTTTAACTTATTTAAAGGCCTGCTTTATACCATGATTAAACCATCTTTCAAATTCTCTCTTCTTATTCCCAATGGGAGCTGCCCATCTATAGAATCAATACTCAAGAATTTATTCTACATTGATGGGCAATCAGTCTACTGTGACTAAATACTGGGAACCATCTGCTATGTCACTGAAAGAAAATTAGGGCATCTAAGGTTTCTGCACATCAAAGCACACTATTATGTAAACCAGTCATACATTAGATTGACCACAATTAAATTATGAATTGGAAAGGATGCTTAAAATCAGAAACTAAATCAATCAATCCAAACCATACTCCAGTTTCTTTTTCAAGTATTACCATCCTCTTATTGTCAACAATTGATGAGTTATTACCAATTCAAAGTCTTTAGCAAGGTGAAAAAAACTGAAATTTAACTCGCTGCAGTACAAAGATGCAATAAAATTGAAAATTAGCCAGAAGCAGCCAGAAGACCTTAACTATCTAAAACAATAATACAAAAAAAAAAAATGAAGTAAAAGATCAAAACAGAACAAAACTTTAAAAGTGGATAAGAAAGACAAGCTTAAAAAATAATAATAAAAATAAAGTTGAGACCAATGGAGTAATGTACGTATCGCAAAATCGTGTTGCTTAAGTTAGGGTTCATTTTCATCACTATGCTATCCAATACTTGCTCCTTTAGTCCAACTGTTGCTTAGAAAGACAAAACCAAAAAAGTGGGACACATATTTGTATACACTAAAATGTGGACAAAACTAAATACCTATATGCTTGAATCTAAGTTGGAGGAGTCAGTTTCACATTAAGATTATTTGAGCAAAATGTCTTGCAAAATATTTGGATGGATTCGAGCTGTCTTCAAAAGGAGTGGGAGGCTGATCATGAGATCAACAAAATTAAGAAAAAACTGGTGTCATGGAGATATATGGTCGAGGATATCCATCCATGGATGATAGCAAATGACTTTGACGGTGAGGGAACCTTAGTTTGTAGGTGCTTTTGCTATGAGAACTAAATGTCTTTGAGAGATCCCAACCACATGTGTATTGAGGGGAAGGCTGGAATAACTTGGTTTCAAAAGCTAGTAGTTTGGAACTCCTATCTGCCTTTCTTTGCATAAGAGGCTGGACAGCACAGGATTCTATCTCACGATAATTCTCAAAGAAGAAATTTGAACATAGCTATCAAGCTCCAACTGTAGATAAATGTATGGGCATAGAGGAACTTAAGAGTCATTATTGTTAAATGCTTTTTGAACTTTACGTTGTAATTGAAAAGGAGAAGATAATTGAGCGATATGTTGCACCTTCACTTGCAATTGAGATGTCAGTGTCAGAAACAGTTGTTAAACACAACATGACATAATACTCATATCATGTCATACCTGGTGCCCCATGCCCATGTCCATGTCCATGTTTCATAGTTTTAGAGGAAAACAACTTCTTTCTGTTTGCTTAATTTGATAAGCAACCCCTTTTTGTAGATTGTTTAGATAGTTACCATTCAACTTTTGTGACATACATATTTTGATTGTTTGTGAAATCAACCATTTTACAGTTACCCAGGTTGTGTGCAGAACCAAAAGAATTCCACAAAGATTTGTGAAGGTCAATGCTAATCCCAATTTTTGTCAAGCGGATGCAAGGACAAACTATAGAATTCAATTTTAACTTTGTTTAAAAAAAAAAAAAAAAAAAAAAAAAAAAAAAAAGGAATTTTTGATCAAAAAAAGGAAACGGAATGAACTCCATAAGAGTTTGTGGGTCCTACATAATTTCTTTATGAATGTTACAAATAACAATTTTTAGATTTGAACTTGAAGATTATCGGTTTTTTGAAGCATGGCAGTTCGATCATATTCCATATTGTAGTTTTTCATTCTAAGTAAAAGAATTCATGAAGTGAAATAAAGAATTGAATTAAACTCAATTTTTTATGTAATTCAAACCCTACGGTGAAAGAATTACATCTAAGAATTGAGCCATTGACTTCATTTCCTAAAATTTTGGTGGACATTGAATGATATATAAACTAGTGAATTACACGAAAAGCTCATACTCGCACCCGAAGAACTCCTCAACTTTCTCTTTCAGCTTCTCTGCCAATTCAATTTAACACAAATGAATAAACATAACACAATTCGGGAGAGAGAGAGAGAGAGAGAGAGAGAAATGAGAAATGTAGATAGAACCTGGAACGGAGACAAAGGGGCAAGATCAAGTGGGGAATTGGTAGCAATGAGGTGAGGGAGAGTGATGGAGAAGACAATGGGTCTCTATCCAACTGCGCTGCAACTCTTGGGTATGAATTGTAATTCCCGCCCCCACATTCCACTCGAATTAGTAAAATTCGACAATTGAAAGAAAGCGCAGGGAGAGAGAGAGAGAGTGAGTGTGTGTGTGTGTGTGTGTGTGTGTGTGTGTGAGGCACAGCGGTGAATAATATCATAATATTTTCAAACTAAACAAAAATTCCACCTTAAAAGCTTTGTAATTTAATAAAACCCTCATAATCTTAAAAATCAGAATAAAACTAACTTCATTTACTCATGTATTTATCTTTTCAATTACCCTCATAATGGTAGCTTTTCATTTTTACTCTTTTTAACACTAGAAAGAGTTTTGTGAGAACTCATCACTATAAAACAAGTTAACGATTTATAACTTATAAAATATTTTATAATTATTTTATTCAAATATTTTATTTTTAAAATAATTTATAAACATAAATAATTTAAAATAAGATGAGTACTAGTGACATTGGCTCTCTCATCTTCAATGGCCCAAATGATTTTGCTAACCAAATAAAGTGAACAACAAAAAGGCACCACGTGATGTATGGAAGTCTTCCAGAATATCAGCAAACCCCCCCGCCTTTCATGCTACCAACATGTCGCGTGATGCCTCTCTCTCTCTTGGAGTACCTCTCCTATGGAAAGGAGGCCTGACATGAGCAGAATTCAATGGGAATTCCCACAAGCAAATTTCTTTAAGCTAAACACTAATGGAGCAGTGGCTCAACTCTCTGGGAAAGCTAGTGCAGGTGGTTTAATCAGAAACGGTGATGAAGTTTGGGTTGCTGGTTTCACAATTAGCATCAGTAGCTCTGAAGGTCTCACAGCAGAGCTTTGGGGTCTCAGGGAAGGCCTTCTCCTAGCTAAAAGGAGAGGCATCTCCCAGCTGGAGGTGGAAGTCGACTACACAGTTTTGGTAAGCCTCCTCACCAACCAGCAAGTCCCTGATCATCCCCTCTATTTTATCCTTCAGGAGTGCATGGAGCTTCTGGCTTCCTTGAATGCGAAGGCCATCAAGCATATTTTGAGAGAAGCCAATGCCTGCGCTGATCATCTTGCGCGCTTAGGCCAGTTAAATGATGAAGGTCAGTCAGAGCTGAGCGAGCCTCCTCTTTCTTTGCGAAGGCTTCTTTGGGAGGACTGCATGAGCACTGTCAGATTCGGGTGATAACACCCACAGGAGATAGTCCGGTCATGTTTTTGCTTTGCTATCTCTTTTGTTTTTTGTTTTCGTTTTCCTTTTCTCTCTCATTCTGGCACCAAAAAAAAGGCACCATGTGTGCACTATCGCCTCTCATGTGATGTTGTGGGCCTGACCACACTGGTTGTCTTTTTTTTAAAAAAAATATAGGAACGCTTAAAAATTAATCTTTAAAAGTAATTATATTCTAAATATCACGTATTCAAGAACAATACACCTTACTAAGAGGGGAGAAAAACTCATGAAGGTCAAAAGAGAGCGATGGTCCTAATTTGGTCAAGATATCAACACAAGGAATACCCTCTTGGAGGACAGAAGGCACCTTGTGTGTTGGGGTGCGGGGTATATGAAAGTTCGGATGAGAGGGATCCATCTTGGAGGAGAGGACTGAAACAAGCTTGATGGAATCGGTTTCTAGAATAATCAGGAAGAACTGAGTACACAGAAAGAGAAGAAAAATAAAAATCCCCTCTCGAACAACACTAAAATCTGCAGTGAAATGGTATTTCAACCTAAAATTCACTATAAAAGCATGAACCTGTAAACTAGACTCATCACATAATAGATCTCTGGCACCGGTCACACAAGAATGAATACTCGATATTGAATAAAATAGCTTTTGATTATGATTAAAAGTAATTAAAAAGATTAGAGTTAATTATTAATGAATTTAGAAAAATTAAAAATTGTTAAAATTAGACCTTATGCAAGCAATTGACCTGCACCATATGTTAGTTGACCTACTCACCTAGAATGGCTAGACTTTACGTAAGGTGACATAGTACTCTTTACTTAAGTCAACCTAGGTTTTAAAAAATAACTAAATATAAAATATTACAAGTCAACCTGAAAAGTTAACAAATCTTGAAAACTAAACCTAAAACTTAATTAAGTCAACTTGCATAGGAAACTAAGTTGACCTAAAGAATTCAAGTATCAGAAGTATAAGTTTGCTACATAACTAAGTCGACCCACCATATGGACAAGTTGATTTGACCTTAGGACAAAGAGACTATAAGTTGACTCTGACCATAAACAAGTCAACTGACCTTCATGTATAACCTTATGTTAAGTCAACCCAATTTTTGCATAAATAAATCAACATACCACATAGATGAATCAACCTAGGAAAGTAGTTCTCGAAATTTTCTAAGTATAGAGTACTACAAGTTGATCTAGGTAATATACGAGTCAACTTGTAAGAAGATAAGTCTACTTATTAATAGTGGAAGTCAACCTAAATAAGTTAACTTTCAGAAACCCAACTCTATAATATAACTAAGTCGACCTGTAAAAACGTAGTCTCAAAAATATATTTTGGAACATAATTAAGTTGACCTAGATATTTATCAAGTCAACCTAATCGCATGATAAGACGACACAAGATCGACCTATAGGATAACCAAGTCAACCTAACCAGGATATAAATCGACCTAACCCAAATATCAAATTGCCATAAATTGATCCGACAAATATACAAGTCAACCTAACATAAAGATGAAAGAACACAAGTCGACTTGGTCAAATATCAAGTCAATTGGACCAACATGCTCTGATAAATGCAATTTCTGAAATATAAGTAAGTTTGCCTAGAGTTCGACAAGTCGAATTAGGTGTAAAATTTATACTATATGTGTCGACTTAACAATTTTATAAGGTAACCCATGCTTGCACAGACTAACCTAGGAGAACTATGAGCAGGCCTGACAACCTCACAAAAAGCAAGCAATTTGATCCATAGCTATAACAAGTCAACTTGACGATGATAACAACCACCTAAATTTTAATCTCAAATTTTAAAATCGATCGTTTGAGAGACAAATATATTAGAAAGAATAAAAAATATATATAATTAAATTTTGAAAATAAAAATAGAGAAAATAACACTAAAAAATAAATTAAATTAAATAAAAATAAACTATTCATAGAAATTTAAAATAATAAGAGAGAATATTTAATTGTTTCGCATTCTCATACGCCATTTATTTCTATCTAAAATCGTCTTTTCAACTAAACTCTTAACACTCATATATTTACAAATAAGTTGTATCCGGAATTTTAATTGTCTGTTCTGACGTTTCATGAAACTTTGTACATCTAAGATCTCATTTCTCCTAACTGTGATATTTGAGTATTTGTTGTAAATGTTCAAATCACCTTAACTGATACTCTCGTATCTTATTTACAATTGAACTTACTCTAAACTTAATACATATCGCTTCATTTCTAATGTTATCTTTTCTAGTTTTATCATATATCCACCTAAATATACACATTTCAATTACAACCATTTTATGTTTTTATTATTGTTTAATGACTTAATACTCGGTATTATATAACAATGCAGATCTTATTGCAGTTTTATAGAATTTCTCCTTCAACTACAATGACATTATGCGATCACAAAACACTCCAAATACACATGTCTATTTCATTCAACCCACTCGAATCCTATGATTTATATCCCATCTATATTATTAACGAGTTAAATAATGAGTCCAAAATATCTAAAATATTCAATTTTTAGTACATCCTGTCTCATAATTTGATCATTTTTTTATCATTCTAATAACTGTTACTAAACATAAATCACATATACTCAGTTTTTTATCTAATCAATCTAAATATTCTGAATTCTAGTATATCTCTCCATAATTCTAGTTTAACACTACTATTCTTTCTAATTTCATCGATCAATACTATATCATTTACAAAAAAATATACGTTATGGTATTTTTTATTGGATACTTTCTATGATTTCATCTATCACTATTACAAAAAATGAGAGAATTTAATACTGAATTTTGATAAACCCCAATGTTAATTAGGAATCTATCACTTAAACTCTCACAAATTCTTATATTAGTAATAACTCTCTCATACATATCTTTGAAGAAATTAATATATTTCAAGAAAATCCATTTTTCCAACAATATTTATCTCAATATATCTTTAGGAATTCTATGATATGTTTTTTTTCCAAATCAATGAATATTATATGTAAATCTCTCTTTTGCATGTTAAATGCCTTAGCAAGTGAATGGTTTTAGTGTTGGATCGTTTTAGTATAAATCTAAATTGATTTTAAAATACATTTATTTTCAATCTTATTCTATGTTTTATCATACTAATGGTTAGTTACTCTAATAAAATGTGATGTTAAATCTCTTAATCAAGATCTCGAATTCGATTTGCTATTTAAATATGGAGCAAACTAAATTGGGAGGGTAGTTCCCTAAATGAACTATTATAAGTTCCGAATAGGATTAGTCAAAATATGATTCTATATACCAATTGGTATAATATAAAAAAAAAATCTATATTTGATCATTTTCTCCCACAACTTTATAGAATGAATCATAAATTTAATTTTCTTATTTATTCTTATATATGGTGCAAATGTGCTCTCCCTTCATAGTTGGGGCATTTTCTTAATTTGCAAGATTTTATTAAAAAGATCTGTTAATATTTCTATCTCCATTTAATCAAATACCTCCACACATATCAATAGGGATGTCATTAGATCTTATGATTTTATTATTCTTTATTTTCTATAAGACTTCTTTACTGCATGAGAACAGATCTTGCATTTAAAATCCTTATTGATCTCCTCTACAGGTATGCGATATCAATGATATCTCTTGAACCCGCAACATTATAGAGATTATCAAAATAATTTCTCCAACACTGATTTGAATCTGTTGGGTATAGAAATTTGAGTATTCACGTACAAGTTAATATAGCATAAGGATCGCCCTAACAAATAATTTTGAGCCGATAAAATAAAGATCTAAAACCGTTGCCATAAAGGAAAAAGAACATAAAGTATAAGACGTTAGAACCATTTCTCACTAGAACAAGAATTTCAATATAAGATGGATAGAATGACATCACAATATAGGTGGTTCAAAGTCTAAATTAATAAGTTAAAAAATTAAATAAGATACCTATCTTGAATAAGTTTAAAGAGATCTCAAAAGAATAAAAATTTGTGTGAAGAAACTTCACAATATTATTAATTCTCTCTAAAATTTATGTTTTATATAATATATAACGGCCTATTTATAGCATACATGTAATCTCTAAAATGACAACTAGAATTAACTAATTCCCTAAAAATAAAAAAAGTAAACTATTTTGATCAAATCTTTTCATTTTTTGACCAAATCAAATAAACTGTCAAACAAATGTGTCAAAGCATATTTTGACTAAGTCTTTGCTCTCTTTGCTCCTATATTTTTTTCTTTCATGTCCTCTCTTAGTTTTGGATAGTTTTGGACTTTTATTCTTCCAATTGGGTTTGAATGAGAATAATTAAGATTCCCTTTGATTTTTCATTTACTTGGACTCTAACTTTTTGTTGTAAAACTCTTCAAATTAAGTTATTCAACTCTTCTTTAAATCTTTTAACTCGAACTCTAGTCATCGGACCAACTGAAACTTAAATTGAATCATACGAATTCCTTACAATATTGATTTCCTCATCAAACACTTTCTTATATTTTCATTCCTTACAAGGATACTATTGGTCTCACTCTTAATACACCTAATACTATTTAAATCTTTTCTTTTCCTCACCCCTAGTTTAGTAATTCTATAAATCTCTTTTTCTCCATTCTCAATTTCTAGTTTCCTATATAATTTGTTATACATCTTACTTTTTTATTCAAAAATAATCTTTTTTACCTTTTTTTTGCAATTTTATACTTTTTAAATGCATTACTACATTTTTTACTTTTGAACTTCCTATAACATTTTCGTTTGATTCGTATAACAGTTCAGATTTTCTTATTCTACCACCATGACTCCTTGTCTGTTGGAGTTCACCCCTAGATACGTCAAGAAGCTCATTACCTATATTCTTAATATTATTTGACATATCTATTCGCATGGCTTCCGAATTATCATTAGTGGATCAGATTGCTAATTGAATTAATTTATCTTTAAAAGTCGTCATTTTTTCTTTTTTCAAATTCCACCACTTAATTCTTAACTCTACAAATAAGCGATACATCTTTTGTTTTTAAGACACACACACATCTAAAACTAAAAATCTATATTGAGTTCCTACACTCTCCTTTGGTATAATCTTACAATCCCTATAAATCATTATATCGCCCCTACTGATAAGGAAGAAATTTATTTGGTTGGTTTTCGACCCACTTGTAAATGTAACTATGTGCGACTCTCTTTTCTTAAAGAAAGTGTTTATAAGAATCAAATCAAATGTTGTGACAAACTCTAAAATGGTATATTCTACCTCATTCCTACTACTAAAACCAAAGTTTCCATGCATGACTTCAAATCTTTCATTATTCTCACATTCATGTCATTTAGATTTTCTCTAATAAATAATTTTTCCTCACTAGATATGATTTGGATAAATTTATCTAAATCTTCTTATAATCATTGTTTACTAATTTCATCTACACCTATTTGAGATATTTAAACACTAACGATATTAATTATCTCTTCTCCATTAGCTAACTTGACAAACAAATTTCTCTCTCTCTCTCTCTCTCTTTTTATCTCCACTACATTCTCTTATAAGTTTTTATGAATAATTATTTTTACTATATTTTTAGTTTTATCTCCATTTGTCTATTAAAATTTATGACCATAAGACTTTACTAGTTTAGTTTTCTCCCCCGCCTACTTAAATTTTTAGAGAGACAAAATATAAATATTTTGTTTAGTCATTAATTCTCTTATCTTTCCTAACTTATTGGTTAAGGATCCTAAATTTCAAGTGGTTAAACAAATTCTATCTCCATGGACTAGCTTCTTTACCCACACCCGTCTATATAAATGCAAGAACCCTTACCTATTTGACACCACATCCAAGTGGCGATGTGGCGTTCTCCTTCTGGACAATAACGTAGAGGCCTTTGCTAACTTGTCACTACACCCGACGATGTGGGGATGTGGCGATGTAGTACATCGTCGAGAAGTGAACGCCTCAATGAAATTCCTATAGTTGTCTCTTATTTTAGTTTTGACAAGAGATTTTATGCTGATTGTCAACCACTATAATCCTCCTCTTTTATTCAGGTTTGGTGAAGTTACAAAATTCAAAATTCAAAATTCAAAAATAAGGTGACCTGAAATCTCAATGAGTTGACCCCATGTGAGTAAGGATAAATGTTCAGAAAAGGCTATTCAAAATTAAATTAAAACTCAACCATCTCAACAGCTTCTACAATTACATTCAATGTACATAAATGATGCTCAATAACTAAATTATTCTCTCTGACAATAAATACAATGCAAGGATGAAAGAAGAACAACTTTTGAATGCTTTAACAAATTTCTGTAACATAGTGCTCATACTATATTTTTCATTCTTATGTTGTGTTTGTAATTGTGCTACCACGAACACATCTGAAGTTTAAGAGCTTCACTTGTATCTTCATTTTCACTCTATAATTTTTGTAAAGATCAGAAGATTTCTTCTTCTTGATCTGGATTTGAGTTGTGACGAGTGAATAATCATTGTGTTCGCTTGCTCCTTAAAAAAGCAAGAGTGAGCATTTAGAAAAAATACTTGTAATATTTGCTAGCACCTAGGAAGCTAGCTGTTTGTAAAACTATCTATTAGAATAGTAGATTAGAAAATTAAGGTAAAATCCAAGAGTGGACATGCACCGAGAAATGTGGAACCACTATAAACATTGTATCCCTTATTTCTATCTTTTTCTCTCATCCCATGTTTTTTGATTTTCCATTGCCTTCTTTTTAAGCTTTACAAAAACCAAAATTTTAGAGATAACATATTCATCTCCCTCTAGGTTATCACATTTAGTGACTATACTTAAGAACTCATCCGTATTCAATTTATAAAATCATGAGAAAGGGGATCATCATATCCAAAAACTCGAGTAGAGAGAAGACTGAGCTCCACTAGCAATCGCTAACTATCTATCCCACGTATAACTAGAGACAACTTGCACCACACATTTTAAAGAGAATTCAAGGCCCACAAAAACAAATTTATACTGAACTTTCTAAATGGCCCATAGAGTATAGACAAACACAACATACCACAAAACCCCATGTAAAGGGCATGAGATTGGCAATTACAAGCCAACCATTCTTTTTCAAGCCGATTCCCCAAAACTAGATTAAAAAGAAAGGAAAAGCTAAGGATCCGAGACCAAACCTAACGAATCAGGGCACACTCCCGAAAGAGATGAAGACCTATTTCTAGAAGGTTATGACATATGGTTATCCCATGCCATAACTAGATAGCATTAGTCATCACTATATAACATGAAAGGCAAGCCATACTAGGAAATTAACCTATTCTTGACCCACCTCTACATGGTAGTAAGAGGATAAGTGGACTCCTTGAGTTGTTGGAAAGTGTAATAGGCCGATCGTACCAAGAAAAACCTAAAAAATCACTTGTCCAACACACCAAATCTTGGGACTTAAGATTTCAGGGGATCAACACAGTTTAAATGTCTCCATGATATATTTTGGGAGAATACTAGGAAGCCCAAAAACATCCCAGTGCCAAACTAAATTAATAAAGAAATTCACCCTCAAGTCAGCCATAAAATCTAAAAAAGCCTTGGCACCTTCTAAGTTAATAGACCTACACTAACCTAGTTATCCTCCCAAAACTTTATGTCTCTCCCACTTTCCATTTGCTAACAATCCACGTTAAGCGAGTTTCGAATTCTTAAAATGTCATGCCAAAAGCACGAATAGTCGGAAGGCCAATTATAGTGAAAAAATCTCATCGACGGATATATTTTCTAAGAAGGACCTCACACCATAGAACTGAATCCTCTAGCAAGATCTTTTAACCTGGCTTGGTAAGAAAGCATGATTAATATCCCAAGACTTTTGAATCCCCAATCCTCTTAAAACCTTAGGATGGCATACTAAGTCTTCAAATCGTATGAACTCAATGGACTCACTTCGAATTACCCTAAAGAAATTGACGATTGTGCTTATCAAGTTGGTCACAAATCGATTCCGAAAGCCAAACTAACTACATAACATAATAAGAGATCAAAAAGGTAACTACTTGAATTTGCCTTCCTCCTGGCAATACTCAAGGTCTTTGCCTTGCAATTGGAAATTTTCTTCTGCACCCTTTGAACAAATGGGATATAAGAACTCCCAAATATATACCCAAATTTTCTATCAAATGAAATTGGCACGAAGAACGTAGACACCTTTTGAGCAACAACAGAGCTCTAGGAGAGGCAAACAGTGTAGACTTATGGGGATTCAACTCCAAGTCATTACACTCTGAGAATTCTCACAAATAGTCCATAACTGAGGTCATAACATAGGCTTCGCATCTACAAAAAGTATGAGATTATCCATAAAAAAAATTAAAAAAAAAAAAAGAGAAATAGTCGAGCCTCGTAAGAGAGGTATAGATAGGAGTCTAGTTAACTTCGCTCAACTGAACCTGAATAATAGAAGGCAACTTTTCCATAACCAAAATAAAGTGGTAGGGGATAACAGATCTCCTTGTCTCAGTCCCTTTCTAGTGGCAAAATAGGGAAGAGCTTTCCCATTCCAAATCAGCTCAGATTGAATATAAGTGATAACAAACATGTTTAGGTGAACCAACAAGGAAAGAGTTTGAAAATCCTGTAGAGTTTGATCAAAAATCCCAACTAATACTATTATAGGTCCACTGAAAATCAATTTTCAAAATTATTTTTCAACAAGTCCCTGGAAAGTGCAAATTGTATGTATAATTTCTTAAGTGATGATAATATTATATAATGAACTATGATCGGGGAGGAAAGTATTTTGAAAAGTATCCACAATCTTTTATAGAATAAGACGAAATCACTGAACTAATATCTTGACTAGTTAAATGTACTGAATATTTATCCTCGTTATTTATTAAATAATAATCATTTTTTTATTATTGTGCTATCAAAAATTATATTTACCATAATATATAACAATATGATATGATACGGTATGATAGCAATAATATATCATAATTAACAAAATTATTGTAATAATTAAAAAAAGTGAATTATATTAAAAGGAAATAAAGACACTAAAGAAAATGTCAACATACTTAAAAGAAAAAAAAATGTCAACATGTTTTATATTTTGGATGTTTAAAACTATTAATAAGTTAGTAAATTCAATTGCTTGCCCATAAAAATCCAAATAAAATGAACCATCATGGAGGATATGTTTGTAGAATGTAAGACCGTTAAAATTTGAAATAAACAATCTATCTTAATACTAAATTAAAATGTGTTTTTTATATTAAAAATCTATGACATATTATTGGGAGTAACAATTCTTTTAGGTATAAAAAATCTATGATATAATATATGGAAATAACAATTGGGCTAGATGTACTCAAGATTATCTTTGAATTCTCTTTCGTTCAACATCTCTTACTTATCGTTAATTATTATATAATAATTAATGATTTATTGTACTCTCAAGATCATTATTATTATCGTAAAAATAGTAATTTATTTTTCAATTACCACTATCATACCGTTTTATATTATTTTGTAAACATCACTAAGCGTTGTGCTTTCTACGATAAACAAGACAACCTTTGCCTTGAAAGAAGTAAAGTTGTGTTTTTTATCAAGGATCGAGAAATTTATTGTTAAAAGTTGAATTTAGAATTCTATAAAAAATGTCAATATTTGAAGAAAATGATAAATAGATGTAAAAAAAAAAAGGAAGAAGAAAAAGAAACTAAAAGAAGAATAAGTTACTATTAGCAGAAGTACAATATGTAAAGGCAAAAAGTAGAAAGGATGAATGCTGTAATTTTCACTAATCTAAAAGATTTTAGTGATATTTTAAAACCATTAATGATATATCCATAACTTTTAATGTTATTTTTGAAACTTTTATCAACAATCTCACAAAATTTTAGTGAACCTCGTAACCCCATTGTGTTTTTACCAATGACTATTATTGTCATTATTATGCTTGGAGATTTTCTTTTTTAATTTTAATATTTGTTGGAGGTGAATTTAGACTTCACAAATAATTGCTCCCTTGTCCCAAGAGTAGAATCGATATTGATGAAGTTTCTCACTCCTAGAGAATTGAACCTGCAAAAGACCACCAGGTGTTGGTCTAGCGGAGAAGAATCTAACCACAAGTCAGAAGGGGTTATCTATAGAAAAAGAGAAACAGGCTAAGGAGAGCTACATGCTTGCCCTCTATTGTTCTTGTGTGCTTTGTGTAGGGTTTCAGAATGTATCTAGTGGATTGCCTTTGTCATATATATATATATATCATGTTTGTGGGTTCTATATGCCCTTAGGAGTATAGGACCCCTAATTTTCTTGTAGGGCGATTGATGGAGATCTTCCGAGATCATCGAGATTGAAGTCAAAGATTAAGAAGATTTTAAAAAAAGTTTAAAATTCTTTTGATTAAGGCAAACTCAAGTTGTCATAAAAGTTTTCTGCCTTAATCGAGGGCAACGCTGATATCCATTTTTTTTATGAGAGAAAGTTCCCTGAGAATAGGGGAGATTTGAATTTGTTAGAGATTTCTTCCTTTACTTAAATTGTACTTATCACAAAATAGGGACACTTGTGTATGATGAGATATATCCTCCAAGGAGTAAGGTAACCGAGAAGTTTAGGGGGCCGAGGATTAGGGTGACTGAGAGAGTTGGAAGTTATAAATTAGTGTTCAGCAAAAAGAGTACACAATCGAGAAATTGAGAGGGCTGAGAACGTATTCGATCGTTTATGGGCTTGGAGCACACGGATAATTCTGTCCTCATGGTAATGGGCCATTAGACTATGTTTCATCATTTGCCGCCCACTCCTAATTGTTGTTTAGTAGAAACAGTATTTAGGAGTAGAGTAAGAATCCGAAGGATCACAAAAATGAAGAGTCTTTTCGTTAAGCAAGATAGGCGCAAAGTAGAGTATTCAATGGGGTCGTATCTTTTTGGTTTTCACAAATCTTCCTTTATATGCTTCTTTTTGCTCATTCCATGATTGGTTGATGTATTTTCATTTTAGATGATCGCTCATGAGAGACAGAAGGGAAACTGAATGATTTTTAGGGTTTATAGAATTGTGAGAAAAGCAGTCATAGTTGAGGGTTCTGGTTCAAGTAAACATCCTAAGATTTGTGAAATTAAAAGCGTAATGACAGAAAAGGAGTTAGAATCTGTGTTAAAAGACATGAATCTGGGCGATGACTTTTGGCTAATGTTGCCTAGAGGTAGGAAAAGGGTTAACAAAATACCGGGGGTTGTGTTCCTACGTATAGGAAATACGTTAGGTATGGATTATGGGAGCCTGATTCGAGACCTTTGTCTACTGTTTTAAGGGATTGGAATGTATTTTCAAGCCTACTGATTCCCAATACATGGCGATAGTAGTGGCGGTGGTTGATTTATTGAGTTTTTGTCACTTAAGATTTGATTTAAAAAATTTTGTATTCTATCTTTTGTTTGAGAAAATATGCCATTGGGGGTCCCACAAAAGGTTGGCACTGTGTTCAAACTCGATGACAATCAAAATGGAAGTTCGCTATAAGGAAACCCTTGATAGGTCATGCAGAAGCAAATTCTTTTTTGTAGAGTTTGTAAGTAGAGATTTGAGGTCATCATTTCCAATGGCTGACGCGGTGCCAATGGCTGACGCGGAGCCCTTCATCGAGTTGAAGTTATCTACGTTTTCCTAACACTATGGTTTTGTTTAATCAATCGATAGTTTTTATAGGGTACAGGTAGAGCGGTGTAGGTGGATGCCCTTCGAGAAGAGGTCCAAGAGGTGCTTTGATGCTGCCAATTATTGCTGAGGTTAATGACCTCGATTGGATTACTACTTTAAAATCAATGAGGCCCCATGCCAAAGCGAGTCCAAAGGGAGAGGAGGATGAGGGGAGCAAGTCTAAGGACACATTTTCAGGTTATATTCCCATAAAGAAGAGGAGGCTCCTCTGGACGCTAAGTAGTGAGGAAGCCGATAATGGTGATGAATCGAGTTTAGTAGGCATGGTTGTGTCGATGCTTGGAAACTTAGTTGTTTTACTGAAAGATGTTTTTGAAGGGAGGAAGGTCGAGGCAAAAGCTCCTTGCGAAAGGTTGTCGAGGTTACCGACTACCACAAACGAAAGAATATAGAGAAAGAGAGAGAAAGTCCATTAGAGGAGAGGGCAAGTGATGAGTGTCCCTTTGCTACTCTTATTCCCAAAGGAAAGAGGAGTAAGTTGTTGGCCCCTACCCCTAATATTGAGGAGGTAGGGGTCATTGGGGAGTTACCTCCAACCCTTCCTTCGGCTATAAGAAAGGATACTTCACTACGATCCCTATTAGGGGGATAGAACCAGGTTCTTCGAGTATCTTACCTAAGTACTTATACGTCCAAAGGTGTAAAGGGGTGATGTTTGAACAAATAGGTCCCCCTTCCTCCTATTTTAGTTTGGTCATTTGACCGATCAAATTAGTTGAAGGAGAAAGGAATCACTACTGTAAGCTTCAACAACTATTATCTTTGCTATTTAGCCATTGCGGAAGCAAGAAGGTTTACTGATAGACTCGATTTTCATTGGACAAAGTCAAAGTTAAATCGCTTATCTGTGTAATAGGGTGACAAGACCATGGTAGCTTTCCTGGTTTTGGCATGCTTTTCCTAATAAGTTTTAATTTAACCCATTGTTTTCGTTATGGTCAGTATGACTTATTTTTCTCTATAGGCCATCGTGATGGCTGAGTTTCAAAAGACAAGAAAGGAATAGTTGGTGGATCATCAAAAGAGTTAGTTGGACTTTCTTAAGAAAGAGATCACTTGGCTTCGAGCCAGGAAGGCCGAAGAGGAAGCCGAGGAAGCAAAGGCATCATCTATTACTTTTCATAAAAAGGAAAAAATGATAGAGATATTGCAGGCTGACCTGGACCATTCGTATGAGGTTACTTACGTGACCATCAATTAGGGTGAGAAGCTAAGGGATCTCTTCAATAGTAGCGAAGTAGGTCGAGTGGCTATTGAGGAGTTAACATGAGAACAGGAGGGAGCTCTTGTCACTTCACGAAGAGAGAACACAAAGCTAAGGGAGACTTATGAATAGGGGTGTTATGATACCCAGGTCAAGCTCGGGTATCATAATACCCAAGCTCGAGCTCAAGCTTGCCGAGCTTATATTTTTCGAGTTCGAGTTCGAACTCGAAGTGTCGTCGGCTAGTATATGTAATATATTTAAAATATATATCAAAAAATATAATTTTACATATAAAAATTATTTTAAAAAATATAATTATATATAAAAATAATTAAAAAAAATTAAAATATCTCAGGTAGCTCGTCGAGCCTTTGAACTCGGCACAGCTGGGCTTGAGCTCAAGCTCGATACCGAGCTACTCGGGGCCGAGCTCAGGCTTGAGCCGGTTTGACTGAGCTCAGACTCGAGCTTTGACCGGATAGTGTCACGGGTACCCGTGACACTACCCAGGTGTCATAACACCCTTACTTATGAATGCGACCATTGGGAGCTTTCTGAGAAGTTGCGTCAAACTTTGGGAACTATCCACCATTTAAGGGGCGGCTCATCTTGCTAGGGCTCTTAGGGTGGTCCTTCCGAAGAAGTGATTGTTGTTGGTTCACGTATTAGTACTCTTCGAGCTGATTTCACCAATTTATGGCAAAGACCGACTTTCCTTTCTCCTTGATCTGTCATTGTTTTTATGCTTCTTTTTTGTACTTCTTTCTATACTGATGACTTTTGGAGCTGAAAGAACTTCTCTAGTCTTCTTTTTCATTCGTGACTTTTATACCGTCAATATGTTATTTTGCTATTCCACTATCTCTTCAAGCAGGAATCGTGAAGGTACATTCGGAGCCTTTTGAAGGTCAATGTTGAGTGAAATTCTACAATTTTATTGTCTCGTGACCTCGTTCCTTGCTTCATAAGACTTCGTTCATTACAAAGAGGGGAACAAGACCCGCATTATGTCATGAGCCGAGAAGTTTCTTGAATTTTGCTATAATACTATGGAGATCTTATTTAGAGAGGATGATTAGGTGCCATGTTGAGCTATATGGAAGCATTGTAGTAAGAGCATCTTTGGTGTCGCGCCAAGAGAGATTGAGGTAGTGTACTACGGTATAGTAAAGGCCTTGTGCCTTGAGAGTACATGGCATACCGAGAGGAAGATATTGTACGGCGTACTGGGCATTGCGCCAATGACACTCGAAGGTATTTTGTCTTGAAAATATATAATGTACCAAACGTTGCACCAATGGTATTCGGAGGCATTGCACCTTGAAGATGTATTGTGTACTCAGCGTTGAGCCGATGGCACTTGAAAGCATTGTGCCTTGAAGATGTATAGCGTATTAGGCGTTGCGCTGATAATACTCAGAGGCGTTGTGCCAATAGTACTCGGAGGCATTGTGTATTGAAGGTGTATAGTGTATCGGGCGTTGTTTAGATGGTATTTGGAGGCATTGTGCCTTGAAAATATATAGTGAACCAGACGTTGCGCTGATGGTATTCAGAGACGTTGCGTCGAAGAATTTATTACTCATATTTTGTAATAATTGTTTGTAACCAATATGGGTGAGTACATTTCGCTAATGTAATAAAATATGAAAAACCAAGACATTGTTATTAAAGCATTTGTAGAGAGAAAATATCAAATAAAAACTTCAATAGTTAGCATAACACTACCAGCAAAATAGTGTAAAACATTGAGTAGGGTTTATTGAACAGGGAGAACCGAAGGATTTTGGTCACAGCTGAGCGTCCTAATGCCGAGAGGGATTTTAAATTTGATTTTTATTTGCTTCGTACTCAGTAATGCTTCCAGAACATTCAGGCTTGGGTGGGCTAGAATAGTGTTATATGGTGACAAAACTTTACCACATTAAAAGTGGCCGTAGCCGTAGAGTGGTTCAGTGGTAGCCCCAATGTCACGGGGAGAGATGATGCCTTTAGGATATAGCTACTCATATGAGAGCCCTTTTATAGGTCTAGCAGGAGGTTGCAAGTGTGTGCGATTGAAACCCATTTGCTTGACGGCATCCCAATAAAGGAGATCACAACCCACTGTTTGATTGACAAAAATTCTTTTAGCTACGTATTGGCTAATCATCGTTGTGATGATCAATGGGTCATAGCAGCCTTGATGGACTCCCACAAGATCGTCATCTTCGAATCCTATCATCAATCTTTTTTGCTTTTGTCCTTTTTCAACACGAGTTGAGAGGACTTCTTTAGAGGCAAATTATTCAAATGAGGGAGACATCGAAGGTGGTTGCCTCACCCATATATGAAGGATTATCCTATTTACTTGATCCTCGGTAGATCTCGGGCCATGTTGCTCGTTGATCTCATCTCCTCGTTTCTCCCCCTATGGTTCTTGGTGAGAGTTACCTTGATGGTCATCATGGATAAACCTTTGGAGTTTACTATCTCGGACTAATGTTTCGAGCTCATCCTTTAATTTCTAACACTCATCTGTTAGGTGGCCATAATATTGGTGAATATGACAGTATTGCGTTCGGTCCTTCTTGGAGTCATCACCTAGAAGGTGTCCTGGCTACTTGACATATGGCTTGTTTTTTATTTGCATCAAGATTTAGCTCACTGTTTCATTCAGAGGTGTATAGTGATTGAATTTTTGATGAGGTGAGAGTGCTGGTCGGGTCCTTTTGGGAAAGTATTGTCGAGGAAAGTGGTTGTGTTCATTCCTATTGGGTTTACTTTGATGACTGTCAAACGCTTTCACCTCCTCGATGGCTATGTACTTCTCAGCACGCGAATAGAACTCTATATTGTGGCTAGGGGGTTCTTTGTGATTGAGATCTTCATTCTCAAAGGCCACAATCCGGTTAACAATGCCACCAAAGCTATGGAGTGGTTCAACTCTAAAACTTTCAGCATTTCTATTTTGAACTTCTCTAGAAAATCCTTCAAGCGTTTGTCATCCCTTTGTCGTAATGAGAGGAGGGAAGTGGATTTCCTCTTGGTCAGCAACTAATCATGAAGTAGGTCTCAAATTGCTCTCTTAACTGGTGAAACTTCTGATACTGAACGGCGGTAAAGAGGTAAACCATGTCAGAACATTCCCTTTCAGAGTCATGGGGAAGTGCTTGCACATAAGGCGTCAGACATATCTCTCGAAATCATCACCTTTATGAAATAGGCAATGTGATCTCAGAGGTCAATCATACCATCATACCTTTCCATAGAGGGTAGGAGCACATGTCGTAGCATTGGTTCCATATAAATCTTTGAATCAAAAAGCGAAATATTGGTCACATATTGAACGGCGTCATTTAATCCAACGTTGGCACATCTCAATTTGGCAGCCATGAGATCCTCCACCTATTTTCTCAAGTCATTCGGATCTTGCTGAGAGGTTGCCAAAAGTTCTCGATTCCCCCGAGGTTGAAGTCTGTGTAGGCATGATTGCTCTGATCTCTAGGGAGAGGTTAATCCTTCTTGCGATGAGTATGATTGAGATCTTCCAATTGTCTGCTTATATCAATCTAGTGGATTGCCTCCACCATAAATATCTATGGGTTTTGTATGCCCTTAAGGGTATAGAAATCCTAATTTCCTTGTAGAGATTGATTAGGATCTTCTAAAATTATCGGGATTTAAGTCAAAGATTAAGAAGATTTAAAAAAAAAAGTTCAAAATTCTTTTAATTAAGGAAAATTCAAGTTGTCATGGAAGTTTCTTGTTTTATTGGGGGCAACTATCGAGATCCGTTTCCTTTATGAGAGAGACTCCCTGAGAGTAAAGGATATTCAGATTTGCTAGAGATTTTTTCCTTTATTTAAGTTATACTTATCACGTAATAGGGACGGTTGCGTATGATGAGATATATCCACTGAGAAGTTCTGTAACTGAAAAGTTGAGAGGGCCAAGGATTAGGGCGATTGAGAGAGTCAGAAGTCATAAATTAGTGCTAGGCAAAAAGAGTACTCAACTAAGGGATTGAGAGAGCTGAGAGCGTATTTGATCGTTTATGGGTTTGGTGTACACTGACAATTCTGTCCTCACAGTGATAGGCGGTCAGACTACTTACCATCAAGTGTCTTATAAGTAGTTTTTTGAAATTGTTTTGTCATTGCAACCCTTACATTTTTATTTTAAAATTTGGTAAATTACATAAAAGCTCCCGGGTACTACCATGTGATTTCAAATTCAACAATCAACTACCCTTTTATTTACACCATTGACGTATAACTCCCTTGTCGTTATTAAACTACAAAAAAAAAGATTCATTATATAGAAATTATATGAGAAGTCCAGACAATTCCAATTTGAAATTTTATATGATAATCAGAGGGTACGTTTCTTGATATTGGTTTAAATACTAATTTGATAATTTTTAACATATGCTAATAATATATTTAAGGTTCAAATGTCGGAATCAGCAAATCAATGTTCACAAACAATGTGTGTAGTTTATTAAGAGCAAGAGAACCATGTCTATGTGCTAATGGTATAAAGCACACTTTATGAAAATTTTAGGTAAAATGAAATTTTTGTCTAGATTTTAAAAATACAATACAACTTGTCATATTCAAACAATATATGTTAAAAATTACAAACTTTATGAAACAAAAGAATCCACAAACAATAAACTTCATAGATTCATGCTAAATTATTAATTTTCTTTTTCTACTCAAGTTTAAATTTTTGAAAATAGAAAAACAAATATCGAAAATACTCATTCTTAAATTAGAGCTCATAATACTTAAATCAAATTAAACTGAATTAATAGGATAACCCAGTACAATAGTCAAATGCCCAAAAATACTTTTAGAAACCTATGTTCCTCATTATTCCATGCAAGACAACAACCCATCATCATTGTTGACAAACTCTTCGGTTAATTCTTAACAAGAAGAGTGTTGCCTTGCATCCCTAAGACAGGGAAGAGAGAGAGAGAGAGAGAGAGAGAGATTAGGGACCTAGCTGTGGGTGATGTGTGACAGCTTGAAATCAAACTTGCCTCCCCAGCCGCTTGGAATTCCCAACACAACAATCCTCGCCAAGAACCGCGAAGAAAACTAGTGGAAAGAACATGACACCGACAATCACAAGTCCACAGATGAGAGCCAAAATAGGGAACAAGGTTCAAAAAGCAATCCTTCAAAAGTAGATGGCACTATAAGCTTCTAAAAAATGAGACTAGAAAAAGCTACGGCAACTTTTTCGTCATTTGGATCTTGAGCTAGTGAAGTGAGAGCACTTAATTTCAACAACCAAAAAGGAACAGAGAACAAGGAGTCGAAATAGAGAAATGAAAGGTTCCTCCCCTCCCCTCCCCTACCTTGTTTCACCTGTTGCTAGTTTGAAATGTTAAAAGGGTCTTAATTTTGCCGCTCTTTACACTTGTTACAGACTCAATGCTGTTTTCAGCCTACCTGTGTTACTTTCAACGATACCTCTCTCTCTCTCTCTCTCTAAACTGCTCCACTTTTCTTGCTTGCAACCTTGGCCTCACTTTGCTGCTGCTCTTCCTTCGTTGATGTTTTTCAACCACCAACTCCATCCGTCTTTCTGTCGCACTCCTGCCTTAGCATTTTTCCATCCTCTAAAGCACTGCCATTACCATCTGGCTTCACAGATCCATTTTCTACAGATGAGGCAGTCTCTGCAGAAATGCTTGAATCTGTAGTTGTATTTGACAATAAATGTTGAGAAGGTAATGAATTAGAAGAGCCTGGTGGGAGAAAAACTCCCGTGCCTGGGACTGGGACACGAGGGGCAGGATGCATAGGAGCTGCAGGCCACCCTGTAGAGACAGGGGGTAGCGGAACAGTTGGAGGAAAAGACATGGCCGGTGCAACTGGAGCAGGCACAAACAGTGGCTGAATGCTATTTGCTGGTGGAAGTTGGGGACGAATAGGCGAAGAAGGCAAAACTCCACTTGTTAGGACTGCTCCGTAATGCTTAGGACCCCCCGGATGGCGGATATGATTTGTTGACCTACTAGGAGGAGGGCCCCAGTGGGACTGTGGAGCTAGTGCTGGTGAAGGTAGACGGTGATTATCCCCGGGGGCTATTTTCCTTGGCTGGGATTTTGTGAAGGTAACAAGTATGCGTTGTTTGCGGATAGAGGGGATTGCATGCTTTGCAAAGTCTGCAGATTTTCCTTGCATAACAAGAAGAGATCTGTATATCAAGGGCCAAGACACTATGATTAGGAAAACTGCAACATATTTGAGAAAAAAGTAAACGTCAAACATAATATAAATTGCAGTCATGGATTAAAATGGTATGGACAGTTAATGGGAGTTCCCCAACAGAATTTGACATCTGAATAATACTTATTTTTCTTGAAATAAACAATAAAAATGCAACCACAAATTTTACCTCATTGAAGCCAAAAAAGAAATCTAAATTTGTATTTCCTTGTCCTCTTTGCTAGCAATAGTGAATAAATGACCTAAAATCCTCAAATCTACAATTAGTTCTAGGTATCTCAAGCTTAATTTTAGTTCTTGAATGGCATATTTTTCTACAAAAAGCTTTAAAAAGACAGAAACATGAGAATGGGGCTAGAAGGTGTACAAGATGTTGCTGGCTCATAATGATCCCGATGCAGTGATAATGATCATGCAGGTGGTTGTAATAGACATTACCCCGTTTGTGCTCCTAGGTGGGGAAAACCCATTTTGGCCTTAGTGCAAGCCATATGGCTGTCACGAGCCCAGATACAACAGCATGTGGGCCTTTGTATTACAACCCTTACACCCCTTTTCAAATTCTTGATACCAACCACATTTCAAGTGTGGGAAGTCTTATGAGGAAGAGAAGGAAACTACGAAACTTGCTTACAAACGCCTCACACCCAGTATGAGTGATTCATGCAGCTTTTGTATCTAATTTAGCATTTCTGCTGTAAAGGTTTCTCTTGTACAACTGTAGATCAAGTTTCGGGAAGTTATGCCACATGTTATTCTACATCGATTCTGACAGGTTTAAAATTCTCCACCATTTTGCAAAATGACTAACAAAAACAACAAAAACAACAAAAACCTAGCTGTTCTCCAATCTGTTAGCGGTATTTAAGTTCATCGAAGATGCAAAACTACCAATTCAATTAAAGACTGACTTTGACAATGAAATGGTTAACACTTATTAGAATGGCAAACCAAAGTATGTTCTCCTGACGGATAGTAGATATAATTGATGCATTGAACAATGGGCAAAGAGAGAGAGATTACCCTGGACCAAGTGAGAGCTTCAGAGAGCCTCGGTAATCACCGGGATGGTCTGCCGCAATCACTCTCCCAAAGGTCATGTCACATTCAGTTAGAAACAGGACACAGACGGGCCTTCCGAACCAAGGTGGCCAAGTGTGGGGCTGTGAATGATCAGCCTACAAATAAGCACACTATTAAGTTCGTCTTATGTGCTCATTTATTTCCTGATCGAATTCTAAGAGTATTCAGATGAGATACTAGAAGTAACAACCTCATAAAAGAAATCAATGATGCAACTGTCTGGCCTTGAACTCATGACTTGCATCCCAACCAAACGTTCAATAACATCTTCCAGGAGACCTGGAATAGCTTCAATCCTCCGATCTGCACAATTGTCTTGAGTGACCAACAAATGGGGCAAATAAAGTATCTATTTAATCTCACACTAAACAATATCTTTTGATCTTTTCATTATTTTGATCTATATTTAGATCTGCTAAAAACTTGGAACTTGCCTTTCGAGGTCCCAGCTACATTTTCATCCTCTGAGGGTGTGTCTACTATTGGGAGCCCCAACTGAATCATTTCTCTGCCATGGCCTTTCATCGGTCTCTTGGAGACAACATAAGTATGTGCTGTTTTTTTGTCAAATAAGAGTAAAATAATCAAGTAGATTCTTAAATTTGTGCATCGAGAGATTGTAGAATGATAAAAGCAGCATCATAAAGAAAGAAGAAAAACCGTCAACTTGAATTTTGCACAGAAATAAGCACTAAACTGCTTATTGTCACTAATAATTTATCATACATACTTAGCAGGTGATTGACAACAATTACTACTAGATGAATTCTCAAACATAGAGAACTTTTGAAGAACAAAAAGGCCAGCTAACATTTTGATGCAAATCCTCCACGGTAAGTTCTTTTTGTAATGAAAGAGGTTTGAGAACATATCCAAAATTCAAATAACTTATCACATTTTTTCGTAGATCACAGTAGTTTAATTAAATAGAGAATAAATCTCATACGAAAGGAAGAAAAGGCAAAAACTCTTGAATCAAAAGTATTTAAAACACAAAGGTACATGCAATTGGAATACATAGGAAGATTATTTTGAAAAGGTAAAATAACAATTGATGGACAAAACTAAGAAATGATAGAATTAGTTTCATTTCCTGGAAAGATGAATGTATTAGGAACTATGCAGCATTTAAGAATAGGATAAGTAAGATAGGAACTAATTTTTTAAGAAACTATAATAAGGACAACAATGCTTCATGTCACAATGTGGGTTGATTAACAATCTACATATGCAGAAAAAGTATTATGAAAATGAGTATACGAGGATGACTGGTTAGACAATGGAAATATGTACCAAGAAAAATTAAGGCCCGCATCCAATTGAAGATATTGTATGAGTCAATAGACTAAGAAACTTTAGCCATGTCTGAGAATGACTTTTAAGTGCATTGTTAAAAGAACCAACATATTAAAAAAAAAAAAACAAAAAAAACAAAAAAAACAAAAGTTTCTCAGGAACTAGAGCGAAACCAAGAAGCATTGAAGTTTTGAGACAAGACATGTGATCGTGTAATGTAACTACAAATATGACCATAAACTGGGTGAGGAAAAAGTGAACTCTTGCGCCAGTTCTCCAACTGAGTGAAGTCTTAGTTGAGCTCAATGTAGAATCCTTAATGGTGGTAAATGTTCCATCTTCTCTTCTATTTAATTCAGTTTCCTAAAATAGCTTGAATGCCACTGCTTTAAATCCACGATCTAATCACCTTCATAACCCTCCTCTTTTCAATACTCACAAAAAAATATGCTCCTAGAACTCCCAATTACCCATGTATTAAGGTACTAAAAGAATTAAAAATTACTTTTTTCACATTTACGGGTAAACATCAACGAAGCAATAAGCCAACACTGGTGATATCTTCCAGTCTCAAACAGGAATAGAGCACATTTTATTCTATTAGACAGAACAAAGACAAGGGTTAGGAGTGGTTCCTTTCGTCTAACATTATACTCATGCTAAGTAGCTCAGTCATTTTTTCCCTACTTAAATGTCCCCTCCAGCTCACAAACAGCACCAACAGAAAACTGAATGAATTCCTCAATATTGTTGTTGATCTAAGAAAACTGAATGAATTCCTCAATATCATTGTAGATCTAAGATTCCTCAAGCACAATAGCATATTGCTCTACTCCATGATTGCTCTACTTCATGATCCTAGTGTCTCCAGAAACCGTCAGAAGTCTCATTCACAGCAGCCCATTCTTTTGCACACCAACCCTTCTCAAAGCAATGACTGTTGCAACCCCCCTCCAAAAGAAAAAAAATAATAATAATAATAAACAAAAACCAAAATAAATAAATGAGCTTATTCCTGGCAGGATCCCAATTTAGCCTGGTCCCATCAAAAATACATCAAAAAAGGGGTTATCTTAACATCAGAAAGTGTATTAATAGGTTGGTTGGTTCCTAAGATTAAAAATATTTCTATCAGAGCCGGAATTTGTTACCATGGTCCAGGATATAATCCCACACGTTTATGCAAATAGGATCACGTGGGTTGCTACTAAAGAATCTGACACACACACATGGTTAATTTGTACCTTCGAGGGATACCACTTCCTACAGGATACTAGTTTCTACCTAGCTTCATAGCAGTGGCAAGTTCATTGTTACTTCAGGCAGACGCATAGCAAATAATATAGAAAAACCTTAAATAACTTTGTTTCCTCCTCTAGATCAATCATCAATCTTAGTTGGCTTTAGGAGAGCCACACAGAACTACAATGAGGAGAGGAACGGGTAACTGTGGTTGCCTACTAAAAGATCTCCCTACAACAACTCAACCAATGGATTTATTGACAATAGCCCATTTGAGGATGTACTTGCCAACCTCTCTGGTCGGCCTATTGATCCACCACTCTAGAATGAAGAGCACATTCTTTTAAATTCAGAAAGTGTAATGCACAACATGTTCATTTTAATGCTGAGATCAATATAAAATAACACTATTTCAGCTGTTGCTTAATATGGAACATAAGCTAAGAGCATGACTTCTTGCGTCTTGCATGGTTCCTCAAACTTTACAACACAGTGCAAATCTACCCATCATATATGTTGATTCGCCCCGCTATAAACTTATGTCTCATCCAAAGGCTCCACCAAATGCATATTCCTTCACAACTATAAGCTTATCGTCATCCAAAAGATCTGTATCCTATTGGCATCACTTCTTCACCCACCTCAAGGCACTTGCCTCCATAACTAAAACACCAGTGGCATGTCAAACAGCACTAAGCAAATTCTTGAGAAGCATGGTGCTAACTTAATATTCTTCTCCCATACTGAGTCACAAACTTATCATATCAGTAACCTCCAAAGCAAACTCAGTCACATTTGTGCTAAATTGATAAAGACAAGATATAATTAGCATCACTGGTCATCATTAGTCTCTGATATCAGGCCCTGATTTCGAGGCAAGCAAGACTATGGTATAACGACACATTTAACTCTTTAACAGGTAAACATGAAATCCAAGAAGATAAGATAATTGAAGGATGATAGAAGATTTGAAAATTAACAAGAACCAAGGTGCGTGCTGACTCATATTTCTTTTCACAAGATGGAAATCATGAAGGCAAAGATCCAAGGGTCTCAATGGTTCAAACTTTGTATGTCCTCAGTAAATAGTACCTTCTGATGATAAAGTGTTCTTATACGGAAAAAGATTTTCTATAGAAATGAAAACTACATATAGATACTCAAGGCACAGAACTCAAAAGATCTAGCTTGATTGTTGATTGTTGACATACTTCAAGATTTTTTCATGATATTGTGCTTCATTATTATCGATCATTAGGGTCAAGGAAAATGATTCACAAACAAACAGGAGTCTGACTATGTCAAATGAATATATTTCCCAATATATCCCCATAGTCTGCAACCTCTAAACAGTAAAACCTTTACACCCATAACCTATTCTAGCACTGTGCAAAATGTGTGAAGAATGCTATGTCTAATTCCCGAAATTTATGGTTCAACCCAATCGTCTTTAGGATTAAATCTGCATTTGAAGGAGACCACGTAATTTAGGTTATCCACAGTATCATCAAGTGCATTAGAAAGCTGTTAACGTAATATGCAGTTTAATATACTACTAAAACTAGAATTATATAATTTTATTATTCAATTAAAACTAAGAAATATAATGTACATCTAGAACTTATAAATTTAACAAAGCTGGAGTCTTTAAGATGCAAATGCAAATCATATTTTATAAAATAATGGAGAGATGTCTGATAAAATATTTCTAGGAAAATACAGTAATTCTGTCAATAAACAAACTGAGCCTTAATTATGTGAATGTTAAAGTAAAGAGAATACAGTAGTCAGCTTGCCTTGAAATTTTCCTTTCTTTCCAGCCGCTCTCAAATCATTCACCAATGAAACTAATTTTGAGACTTCTGATCGATTAAGTAGTTCTTCGTGCAATTTCATTCCATCAACCACATTAACCTAAGCATGAAAAAGAGTGAATCTTGGAAGGCAAAAGACCCAACATAATTGCAGTAAAAAGAAGAACACAAGCTATCACGTAAATGATACATACCGTTTTCCCATCAAATGTCTCCGTTCCAACAAAAGTTTTTGCCGTCGTTGTAATATTCTGAGAATGTGACTCATTCTCCATTAGCACATTTGAAGATCCTATTTTGAATTAAAATAACAAAAACATAAAAATAAAAATAAAAGATCAGAACCTTATTTGTTTGCATAAACATCAAGAAACACGAAAAGAGGTAAGTGAAATTCTTTTCACCAATAGATGTAAATGACTGACCCTTTTTACCAACCAAATATTGTCTATCAGGATGCAGTTCTCTCTCCGTAGTTTTCTCAAAATATTTAAGATGTATGGCATTTTACTTCTAACTTGAAATTTTTTTCTTTTAAAAAAGAAAAATCGAAAAAGCTTGCACGGGAAAATATGATATAAAAATGCTTTTGATTAGCAGCTAGTTTTTCAAAGTTGGATCACATGCGAAAACAAAACAGATCCTTAAGTCCCAAAGACCATCTCAACAAACATACAGATTTCACATCCAGCATGACATAGTAATTGCCTATGAACTTTACCAGTACCAACCTTCTAAAAATTGGTAATCCGACTGGCAGAGGGAGGTCTTCATTGGTGGGTTTGGGGAGGGTGGAGAGAGATCACCTTCAGAGTTTGAGGAAAACCTGCTGTGAGCTTCCTCAGCCTTTGATTCAGACTTGAGACATGCAGTTTCTTCTGAATTACCTACATGAGGCTTTGCAAAAACACCTGCTCCAATGTTCATCAAAATTAATCTTCAAAATTGTATAGCAATTACAACCGACCTTCTCAAAATTAATCTTCTGAATTACCTACAGCACTTTGTTGACAATTCATTAGAGAAATCTAGATAATTGTATTCACCAAAAGAAAGCCAGGCATCAAATGAGGTTAAATTTAAAGGAATGTAAGTTAGGTACAAAGACAGGTAGAATAAATGAATTTGGGCTTCTTTTCCAAAAATGATAAGAAAAAAAAGCATGAGCTATGGTCAGTGCATCAAAGCAACATCCAAAAGGGATGGCTGATGAAAAATGAGAAGATCAACAATACAATTGGAAGATTACAATATATTGAGCGAGGTTGGTGTTGGGGAAGTGTGCCAGAGGGATTAACCAGGGAGTCACCACATCAGTGCATATAGACAAAGTTGGACACCAACACTTGGCGCTGGGCAACTCTATATCTATGCACTTCACTTTTCTTCCATCTTCTGAAGTGGCACAACCACATCAGTTGGGAGGGAATTTATGATACTAATGCAACAATAAAACAAGATGAGTGTTATAGTCCTAGACTCCTTGCAGAGACAATACAACACTCTATAAGGAAAATCTTATAAAAAGGATCAACTTTAAGTTCCTATTTGCTCTGGATATAAGGTTACTTGAGATAAGTTGAGTTCATTCCATATAAAGGCTTAATAACTTTCAATTTTAGAATGTATGCCAGAAAATAAGGAAAAGAATCATAAAGGGCATTGAGTTTCAAAAAAGAAACACAGTATAAAGCATTATTTAACATAGTCCTAGGCCAAATACATTTATTCTCAATTTATAACAATTACATTGGCAAGAGCCTGAGGTGGGTCCTAAATTTTAAGGTAGTTTTCAAAAAAGGTAAAAGTAATTCCTCATTCTAAGATTGTAAAATGTTGTTCTCATGTTAGCTAACAAGCATAATAATCAACTAAGGCTCTCACTACGAGCACACCATGTTAACCAAGTCATAGTAAAAATAATGACATATATTTTTTTTGTACTACTAGTCATTATGAAAAAAGACTTAGATGATCAAGCATCCTTTTACCAACTACATACCCATTTCACCGTCACACATTCATACACCTTTAATTCACAGTGTTAGTTTCCTTCTTGTAGATCTGCCTGTGGATTCACAGACGCACTTATGGACCATGCTTACAAATATTTTTAAAATATTCTGATTTCACATTGCATTTATAAAAGAAACTAGCATCTAAAAGCTTCTGCCTTGTGTAGGAAAAAAAACCCATGCTCACAAGATGTAAAATGCTTGGCTTCGAACTTTAACCTTTGAAATGCTAAATTAGATATCTGAACCTACATTAGGTATGTTACCATGAAAAGCGAGGAAAAGAATTCAAGAACGATATATAAGAGGTTTTGCCATGAATCAAATTTTAGCAGTAAGATCACACAGGGAGAAGAGAATCTGCTAAACTACAAAGAAACCATATAAATTTTTCTTGATCACCATATAATGCAAAATATAGAATCACAAATATCCAACTATGGAAATAGAAGGCCAATTAACATTTTAAACTAATTGCACTCCTAGGGTTAATCTAAATATACTATCCATGTCCCCTTTTACCTTTTGTGGTCCACCACCAAAGATATCTATATGACAAATAAACATGGATTGAAATCCTAATCCATTTAACAAATATAAACTGATTTACCTGTTAATAAACAAGGGTGAGAAATAAATAGAATTTGAACTATAGAAGTTACATTCAAGATCATCACACTGGCATAATTGACACAAATTAGCGTGAGCAAATTTGGAAAGCTAGTGGATACCTTTTCTCTCATCTGCAATTGCTGCACTTTTATCCTCTAATTTCCCAACATCCCCCTCTTGTTTTACTTCTTCACCGTTTTCCACTCCTTGCTCCCCTTTCTCCAAGCCTGCACCAACACCAGAATTATGGGTCTCCTTCACGTTTTCACATCTTTGAACACCCTGTTGCCTTGACCCAAAACCTTGCACACCACCACCACCAGATCTCTTATAATCCTTCCCATTCCCACCAGGCACCTTGAATTGTTCAAAATACCTCTGTTGCTTCCTCCAAGCCACCTGTTGCAAAGAAAACACGACCTCTGCAACCGAGAAGTACTGCTGCATATGAAGCACAGTGGTCCAATTGCACCTCCTCTGCTCAATACACCCAATTACAACATCATACTCACCAGGTTCACTTGTCACTCTCAAATGGTGACAAAGCGAATCTATAATGGCATTCGCCGCTGCAAATTCACCTCTCAACCACGATATAAACCCGTCACGCTCGTCGGGAAACCACTGGCGGTGGTGGATCTCGCCGCCGCCGCCACTTCCACCTCCCGGAAACTGCATTTTATCAGATACAGCCACATTTCCAGATGGCATTGCCATGTAAATGTACGTACAACACTTGTTTCCAAAATTCAATGTTTCATATACATCAATCTCTATCTTCTCAGATCTAACTTAGAACTTCAAGGTTATCAGTTCAATATTTGAACAATTCAACACGATCACAAGATCAAACTAAATTAGATACTAAAATTAAAGCAGATAACAATGCAACGAATTAAACTGCTGAAAATTACGGAAAATTCAGAGAAAATAATGGAAATTTTAAAGGTTGTTCAGCTTGAGGGAAGTGAAATGCGAGGAGAGACACAGGCGGTGAATTGTTACAGATCTGAATTTGAGAAAAGGAAGAGAGAGAGAAGGGAAGAGGAGAGAGTGTGAATTAAGGAAGGTTTTTATACAAAATTGTTATTATAAAATATATAGAAGAGAAAGTCTAGGGTTTTGGGGAAAACGTGGGAGTAGTAAACAAGGTGAATAATGGCTTGTGGAATACGCATATATTGGTCTTAAATGGGGGCTTCCGGCTTCTCTCTCTAGCTTGTGCGTGGATCGAACCAGCAGCAGAATATTCTTGCTTCGCTAATCTTTTTCAGGTTTCTTTCTTATGAAGTGTTTTTACCTTGTTAACCCCAACAAAGGCTAAAAAAAAGTACCTTTTATATTTTTCATTTCATCCATCAAAATGACAAGCATCTTGGGAGGGCATTTTTTTTTTAAAACAAATAGGAGTAGAGAAACTATTTTCTAAAAAAAGTTACGTCCTAAATATTAGGCTTTAAACACCGATAAATTTCACGAGGAAAAAGATCAAACTCATGAATCTCGGGAGAGGCAAATGGCCCTAACTTGGTAAGAGGGTCGGTGTAAATATTTCACTCTCTCAGAATTAAAGATACATGATGAATTAGGTTCGTCATATTAGTTGTTGACCTTCCCTAAGGATATTAAAACTGGGATGAGATATAGCCACCTCGGAAGAGAGAGCCATCATAAGCTCGACGGAGTCAATCTCAAGGATGACAAGGAAGAATTTGCTTCGAAGTAGGAGAAAAAGCCCATTGCGGACATAAATGGGTCTATCACTAGATCCACAGACCCATAATCCATATTCATCTCAAATAAGGCTCTTCATACTTGCCAAACGAGAAGAAAGACCGAATAACCCATCCATATTAAGTTTATAAAATCCCAAAAGAGAGGTGGACCATCGTATTTAGCAACCCAAACAAGGAGAGGACATAGACTCACTGACATCCGCCAACCACCCATCCTGAGTATATTTATAACCGCAACAGCAACTCTTTTCGGAGAGAAAGTGAGACCTTCAAACACAATTTGACACTGAGCTTTCCAAATAGCAAATAGCGTGTAAATAAACAAAAGAGAGCATGAAAGATCTCTGTAGAGAACATGAAATTGGAAATTACGAACCAACTAACATTTCCTGGCAAATGCCCCAACACCGAGAAAGAGAGGACACATGAAGGAGCTAAGTCCAAACCTAACAGGCAAGGGAATAATCTCGAAATAGATGCATACATATTTTCGGAAGCTCATGGCAAAGAGAATACAGGGGATTAGAGGTAGGTCTAAGACGGAAACAAGTACTATTTATCTTCAGGGAACCATGAGAGGTGAGCCACATAAGCAATTTAACCTATTTCGAGCATTTTATTTTCCAAATCCATCTCCATAAAGCAGTAAGAGGAGAACTAGAGTCCTCGATACTACGGAATATAGAGTAAACCGATCAAATTGAGAAAATTCTGTGAAGAATCGCCTGCCCAACACAATATCAACCGGAAGAATAGTAGCAAGGCCGGAAACACCCACCACTGATTAACAGTAATAAATTGGCTCACCCGTAGAGTAGTGGCAGAATTTGAAAGATCTCTAGGAACCCGTTGCAATAAAGGTCCTGCACAACCTATGTATCCTCCTAAAATCAAATATTTGTTCCACTCCCCACCTACCAACATAGCCCACCCTTGAGAGAGTCGTGAATCCATAATAAGGCGTGCCAAAAGGATGAACAACCATAGGGCCGACTACAATGAAGAAAATCCCCTTGACGAAGTTATTTTCTTTGGAGAACTCCATACCATGGGACCAATCTAATGACAAGATTCGCCAACACAGTTTGGCAAGAAAAGCGCGATTTGTTTCTCGAGATTTACAAATCACCAAACCATCTAATTCATTTATTTGACACACTAAATCCCACCAAATTGCATGAACTCGTCTCGCGCCCTGAATATCAGCCTATAGAAACTAGCAATTCAACCTATCAAGTTGAACACAAAGTCAATTCAGGTAACCAGCTTGTCTGCATGACATATGAAGGAATCAAAGATGTGACCATCTGATTTAGAGTTTTCCTCTTAGCCATACTTAATAGCTTCCACTTCTAATCGAAAATTTTGTTCTAAACACGCTCCACCACATATTGATATTGAGATCTATTGGCTCAGCCATGAATTATAAGGACTCCCAAGCATATCCCTTGATCCTTTGTCAGAGGGAACTGACACTGAGAGGCTAGACACCAACTTAGAGATAAAAGAGCTTGAGGATAGACAAACAACTTGGACTTACTAGAATTCATAACCTACTTGCTACTCTCAAAAAATTCTCAATGGCAATCCAGAACTGAGGTGGCATGAAGATTTGCATCCACAAAAAGCATAGGGTCATGAGTGAAAAACAAATGGGAAATAGCTAGACCTCTACAAGAGGTACGAATATAAGTCTACATATAGGATTGAATCATGTAGGAAATCTTCTCCATGACCAAGAAAAAGAGATAAGTGAACAATGGATCTCCTTGTCTTAAACCTTTCTAGGAGAAAAATAAGGTAAAACCTCCACATTCCAAAGTAACGTGAATTGAGCATGAGTGACAACAAATATAACCAGGCGGACTAACTAATCAAGGACTTGGAATCTATAAATTTTGACTCAAGAAAACCCTACTAACACTGTCATAAACCCATTGAAGTTCATCTTTCAAAATCTTTCTTCGATAGGCCCCACGGGAAGTGCAAATGGAATGCATAATCTCTAATACTCTGAAAAGCACCCATTGCCTTCTAAAGAAAAGGGCGAAGATAGAGGACCAACACCTTTGCAAGAATCTTATACCCGATATTAAGCAAATTGATAGGTCGAAAATTGTAAAAACCACTCGGGCAAGCCGTTTTTAGAATTAGGACAATAAGAACCTTGAGAAACTCGGGAACAAAAACACTATCCCAAAAGGCCTCCCTAATAATCAGACTCAAAGTTGGATGCATGATATCCCAAAACTTCTGATAGAACAAAGATTGAATACCATCAGGACCTAGAGCTTTGAGTCCTTTTATGAAAAATTCGCTTCCTGGATCTTTGACAACTCAATAGGATAACTCAAATGGATCTAGTTCTCGATATCGATAACCTACTACCAGTTATCATACCCACAATACCCACCTTAGAGAGAAGCTCTCATAAAAAATATCTATAAATTATGAAGTCACTTACTTCTTAAGCTGATTTTGATCGAACACCATTTTCCATTAATCTTCAACTGAGATATCTGTTTCGACTCGGATAAGTAAGAGTATACATAGGGTAAAACTGAGTATTCTGATCACCTTGACAAAAACAATGAATTTGGGATTTCTAATGGTAATAGGTTTGCATCATATCAAGAACCCAATGATACTCCTCCAATAAATGACTTTCAAGCCATTGCAAAGAAACTAATTGATCATAACCCGCATAACTCTAAATGACATGCAACGTGGTCTCAAGTCGATGCTTTTGACTAAAAATATTACAAAGACCGATTATTTCAAAATTTAAGGGTCTTAGTGGCAAACTGAACTGATCTTAACAAAGATGGACCACCCCTACTACCACATCAAGTTGAGATAAAAAGTTGCTAGAACTAAGAATGCCGAAGCCAAACTACCTCAAAACGAAAAGGATGACATGCCCTAGGAGGAGATGATGTCATGTAGGTATGAAGGAGAGTGGGATGATGATCCCCATGAAAACGTGACAAGTTAATCACCCTCGCTTCAGGAAATATGCCAGGGCTCTGTGGATTAGCCAATACTTAAACCAGATGCTCTTGGAGAACAACAAAACCATTCTATATATGAGCCATAGTAAACAAACTCCCTATAGCCCCAAGGTTATGAAGATTATACTGATACCACTAGTTATGAAAATGATGAGCTTGAGTGATAATCATGGCATTCCTATTACTCATCTCAAATCGACCCATAATGTCAAAGTCACCTAAAACAAACCACGTGCCATTGGTGTTAGCTACTAAGGCATAGAGATCCTGTCGTGCCCTTGGAAAATGAAGCAATTACAATAAATTATTGATCATACCCACACACTTAAGAAACCCTTGGAGCCATTGAGAACAATGCTTAGTTTCAGTTTCAATCATACAAATTATATTTGTGTCATGGAGCTCAATTGACTCTTTGGCAGCATGACAAAGCTAAGGGTTACTGACCCCTCCCACATTCCATGCAAGCAAACAATTATTCAAAAGCATGGAAGATAATTAAGAAAGGAAAGGGTGCTCCAATAAGGTCTAAAGCACTCAATGACAATCATCACACCAATATCTAGCTCATTGGTGGTGACCACAGACAAACCTAAGAATGGATCAATGTAAGCAATTGCATCCCTCAATTTTTTAAAATTCACTTAGTATTTATGACTTATATTTATTTTTAACATACTTAACTATGATTTTATCACATTTATATTTTTTAAAGCTCATTTATCTGACTAAATTCTACAAAAGTTTTTTTTTCAAAAAATCCACCACATACAAAAAAAAATTTCACATACTTTAAACTAATAAAAAAATATCTTGTGATTTTTAGTCAATAAAAATTTTGCATACTTTTCCTTTTCTCTTCCCTCTTTCCCCGAACTTTCCCTCTCCCTCTCCCTCTCCTCCTCAGCCCTTCTCCCTATCCATTTTGTTTTTCCCTACCTTTGCCTTTTGTCATTTTCCTCTCATTTTCCATTTCCTCTCTGGCTCTCTGCTACCTCTCTTGTTTCCATATCCCTAATTCCCTATTTATATTTCCTTTACTTATTGAATACCGAAATTTTCATTTTTTAATTTTCTTTGGTTAACCATCAAAATATCTTTAAATTTAAAGAAAAATCCATTCTTTACCCAATGAAAAGGTGCATGTTGATTTGAATCAAAATTTCAATTAATTTTTTTTTTAATTTAACAATTAATGTTAAACCCTAATATATATATTTTTAAATTGATTTTGTTATGTTTCTTTTCTATTATACTTCTTGTTCTTGGATGAGATTTTAAAATAAAATTTTCTATCTAATCACTTGTTTGTACACTAGTTGTATGGATATGGTGAATATGTATGGAATGATTTTTTTTATTTGTAAGTACAATATTGTAGGTATCATTCATATTTGGAGCATAAATTCTTTTTGGAATTCAAATGATTTAATACTTCAGTATTTTCTTCACATGGCATTTTTTTTGACTGAATTGTTGTTTCATTGTTGTCAAGTCAAGTTACTGTCAATACAAATACTTGTATTTCTTGACTATAGAATTTTAGATAATGTAATAGTGTTTAGAGTAAAGTAAGTTAATTGATATTTTTTCATATCAATAAGGAATGGAATTGTATTATAAGCTAGCACCAATATTTAGATATGATAGTGATCATTTGGGTCAACTACAAAGTTCAACGTGAAAACCTAGAGTTGAATTTAAATTGCAAAATCTTACTGATCTTGGTTTATGTAGAAATATTTTAGACTATAATGTTAATGATTGGGATATTATAAGATAAAAATATTTACAAGATGGACCATTTTAGACAAAGAATTTTAAGTTTCCTCAAAGAAAGATTGGAAATGTTTTGAGAATATTTTGTCCTTCTTGGTTCAAGGAATTTTCGACTTGATTATAATATTGCATAGCCAAAGATGTAGCATTTTGTCTTTTATGCTATCTTTTTCAGCCTAGTCATAGACCACAAGGTGCAGGAGATACATTTGTTGGTGACGGATTTAGAAATTGGAACAAAAAAAGATAAATTTTCTAAGCATGTTGGTGGTCCAAATAGTGCTCACTATATAGTATGGTCGAAATGTCAGGATCTCATGAATCAAAATTAGCACATTCAATTGGCAATTTATAAACAGTCAAGTCAATGTCATGAAATATATCGAACATGTTTGTCTACATTTCACTACAAAATTAAATTCTTATGCTGACGGAAACTTTTATTGTCGATAACCTTTAACAACGGTTTTTTCTTATCTATGCCGACGTTTTTTACAAAACCGTAGAAATATATATACATATTTCAACGGTATAAATTATAACGTCGAGAAAAATTTATAAACCGTGAGTAAAGCTAACACAGCCGTCGATAAAAATGATATTCAATTTCTAATGGTTATCATTTGTCGTTGGTAAATATAACATTTTTAAGAACGGTTTGAAAAAAATCAGGTCTACTAAATTTACTTAACCATTATAATTATGATAACTTGTATTTTACTATTTGTAAATGATATATGTTTGTATATATTTATATAATTTTTAATAACAATTTAAAATTTTAGAGTTAATGTAGAAAGGAATAATTTATGATAACGTGTATGTTGTGTGTGTTGTAATACGTTATAACTTGTGATGTTATAACTTATGATAAATAATAATCACAATTGATAAATAGTGGTAAGATATTATAACATGTTATAATTTGTGATAACTAGTGGTAATAATTTGTGAGAAGTCTGTAAAAGTATAAAAAATTTATAAAAAAATTAGAATTATCTTGAGATACATAATATATCATTTTCTAATAATACATACATAATATTAGTACTATATATATTATTATAAATTATAAATTATTAGAAATTATATGTTAGTTAATATTAATTTAAATTCTCTTATATTAACAATTTAAAAAATTTAAATATTTTTTATAGAAAAAAAAATAAAAAAGAAAAGTAGAAAAAAGTGTGGAAGGTTGAGAGAAAAAACAAAAAGAGAGATAGAGTCAAACTCCACAGTTCAAATCCATTGGTCGCTTTTTTTTCGGCTATTTTTTGGTATTTTAGCAACGTACATTTTTATTAATATGAAAGTGAGAAATGTAGAGACTAAAAAAAAAAGAAAAAAGAAAAAAGAAAAAAGGGACACGTGACAAGTTGTGACGTTGACATGTCAAGCTTCCAAATTGAGAGAAGTGGTAAGTTTATGATATATAGTCGTGGCAAATAATAAATAGTAAGCATTAAGTAGATGGATAGTAAGTAGTAGTAATTTAAGTTTTATTTTAATTTATATTTTAACTATTACATTTTATTATTTTATATTATTATTAATTTTATTTCATTTAATTTAATTGTATTTCTTTTTCTTTTTCTTATTTTGTGCTTTTTACAGAATTTATATAAATCATTTCAAAAATAAGTTATGATAATTTATAGAATTTATAGAATTTTTTAATTTATGATAAGTTGTGATAAAAAAATCGGTAATTGTGATAATAAATAGTAAGTAATGATAAGATGTGATAAGTTGTGATAAGAAAATTTGATAAGAAAATTTGATAAGAAAATTGGTAATTATGATAATAAGTGGTAAGTAATGATAAGATTTGATAAGTTGTGATAAAAAAATTGGTAATTGTGATAATAAGTGGTAAATAATGATAATTTTGAATGAATGATATTATTCTGTTAGTGTGATAATATAAAATGATGGTTACTAATATTAATTAAAATTATAATATATTAATAATTTAAAAAATATATATTTAATTATAAATATTTATCAAAATATAATAGAGAATAAAAGAAAAGAAAAAAGAAAAAAGAGATACATGACAAGTTGTAGTATAGTGGTTTTGTTAAGCTTCTAAACCTGGCCAAGGCATGCATTTTTTTTGCATTTTTTGTTGAAAAATACAGGGCGCTAATAACATTAATTATCGTGTGGTAAGTTTAGAGTTACCATAGTAACATAGTAACATGCTATTCATGTGATAATTTCGTTATGGTAAGTTCTGTTACCACATTGGTAAGTTTAGGGTTACCATAGTAACATAGTAATAAATGCATTTTTTGCTAAAAAATACAGGGGCGCTAGTATCTTAATTATCATCATGTGGTAAGTTTAGGGTTACCATAGTAACGTAGTAACATGCTATTGACGTGATAATTTTGTGGTAAGTTGTGGTAAGTTCCGTTACCATAGGAACATTAGTTATCATGTTAACTTCGTAGTAAGTGGTAATTTGCTCAATTATTTATTTTTATTTACACTTCAATATTACGTCATACAACTACTATATTTTACCATTTGTCATTTCCGTTACTTCCATTTTCATTTAATTTTGTCTTTTTATTATTTGTTTTAATTTCTTTTTTCTAATTTTTTGTTTTTCAAATGATATTTATTTGTGAAAAATTATATCTATGAAATTTATATAAAATTTATTTGTGCAACTGAAGAAGACAAGATAAATAAATTTCAATGATAATATAATAATATAAAAAATCTATATATTTAATACCAAGTTACAAAATCATTTTTAAATATATATATTCATCTAAACAATTATATATTATTTTCAGATACCTCAAAATTGTAAGAAATGTTGACTGAGAAAAAAAAAAGAGAAAAAAAGGTTGAATGAGAGTGAGATAAGAAAAAAAAGGTGGCAGATAAGAAAAAAAAATAAGAGTGTGATAGAAAGAAATATCACCGGTATATTTGAAAAAAAAAAGAAAAAAAAGAAAAAAAATGATTGTCTCAAAAGGAGACGAAAAATGTGTAATGAAAAATGGCGGGAAAATTGTGTAATGAAAAAATACTCGGGGGAAAAGAGATTTTGAAAATTTATTTTGAAAATTTGTTTATTGTTAATTTAATTTGAAAAAGTGTATATCCAAGCATGTAAAATGAAAATATAAAAAAATTATAAAAAAATTTAGAATTTTTTTGAGATACATATTCACAATTTTTCAATATTGCTATATATACACTACTATAAATTATAATGGATTTTAATATGATAATTATAAATATTAATTTAAATTGTAATATATAAAAAATTTAAAAAATTTAAATATTTCATTACAAATATTTACCAAAATAACTAATAATTCATTCATTTTATTTTATCGATGAAAGTGAGATAGAAAAAAAAATTGATGAGAGGGAGAGAGAAAGAAAGAAAAAAAAAATTTATTTTATGGGTGAGAATGAGATAGGGAAAAAAAATTGATGATAGAAAAAAAAATTGATGAGAGAGAGTGAAAGAAAGAAAGAAAAAAAATTTTATTTTATGGGTTAGAGTGAGATGGGAAAAAAAAATTGATGGGAGAAAGGGAGAGGAAGGAAGAGAAGAAAATGAAAAAAAAAAGTTGCAGGAGCAGGGACTCAAACCTGGGCGTTGCATGTGAAATGAGATATTTCAACAACCGCACTGCTTGCCATGTGTTTCTTGGAATGACCTTTGCCTTATATATTTGCTTCTTTGCCTCAATTTTTTGCACCACACGGTTGCAACCGCGCAGCAGCGCGGCTGCAACTGTGCAGGCATCCTCATGCCAGCGCAGTTGCGGCCGCGTGCCCTGCGGCTGCAACCGCGCGCGCAGGGGCATGCCAGCGCCCCTGCACGCGCTTGTAGCTGCGCGCCCCACGGCTGCAACCGTGGGGCACTACTATTCCTCCCTCTTTTTTTTTTTTAGTTTCTTTTTTTTTAACTTATTTTTTCACGTATTTACCCTTTTTTGTTTTTTTTTTTTACATTTCACCCTTCCTTTTTTTTAATTTTTTTTTCTTTTTTTTTCTTTTTCTTCTTTTTGTTTTCTGTTTTTTTTTTTACCTTCATCCTTCCTTTTTTTTTAACTTTTTTTTTTGTTTCTTCTTCTTTTTCTTTCCTTTTTTTTTATTTCAATTTTTTCTTTACGCTTCACTCTTCTTTTTTTCATTCTTTTTTTTCTGTTCCACTATTACCCCAAAATGGAGGAACATAAGAAATATATTGGTAATAATACATTAATTATCAATATTATATAATTTTATATAAATTCTAAAAATATTTAATTTACAAATTTAATAAAGATAAAAAAAGAAAAAAGTGTTATGATTTGTATTTTGCATTTTACATTATAAATTTACAAAAAAAAAAGAAAACAAAAATATTTACCAAAATATATAATATTAATAAAGATAATTACAAATCATGAATTTTTGTTTTGTAATTTTTTTAAAAATTTTTTTCTTGTAATTTTTTTTCTTTTTTATTGGTGAAGAAATTTCAAATTGTTTATTTGATTCTACTATTTGCCTTTTCTAGAGTTATGTGATTAAAAAATAGATGATTTGTATAGGCTCTTCTTTTCAAAACTTAACTTTCTGAAACTCAACTTTTTGCCCAAAAACCTAATTTGAAGTTTTATTCAAAACAACCAGCACTTTAACTTTAGTTACGCGCCCGGGGTGCCCTCGCGCTCCAAAATGGGAGGAATATATTGGTGGAGCGCGTCAAAATAAAAAAAATATATTGACATAATCGTTAAATTTATTTATATTTATATTAACGAAATCAAACCAATTTACCATAATATAAATATAAAATTCATTGTTTCATTACAATATGCTTACAAGATGATTACAATATGATTACAAGATAATGTCGTGGTTTTGACAAAATTAATCAAACCATCTTATTATTGAAAATGCACTGCCTTTCACAAAATTGAAGTAAAAATTTTGCATTAATTTAAACTATTTTATATTAGCAGATGAATGAATCAATGGGTAATAAACCTAAGCATGTGGCATGACAACAAGTGTATTTTTTAATATTGATTACTTTAATATTCATCTAATTAGATTAATATATATATATATATATCTAATATATCTATCAAGAATAATGTTAATAATATTGTACAAAATAATGTTAATAATGTTGTTAGTGCAACATAAATTTTATCTCGACCCCTAACAACATTAATTTTGTCTTGGCGTCTAAGTGTTAACAATAGTAATTGAGCAAGTAGTGATTGCGCTATACAACTAATGCACAAGAGAAGAGAAGGATGTTGTTAGTTGATAATGTTGTATAACTTGATATTATTTTCTTAAATATTATTGTTAATTAATTTTGTTAGTGGAGTTTATTGTCTAATTTTGTACATGATATTATTTTCTTACAACTTTTGACTTGTCTCAAATGAAAACTTTAAAATATTTTTTTATGAATTAAAATCCGAAGTTTTTTATTTTAGCGTAGGAAATGTAATTCTGTTTACACATTATCCAATCATTTTATATTTTTATATTTTTTTTCTATTTTATTTAGTGTATCATGATATAACACGTGATATCAAGTAATAATAAATAATAACAATAGGTAACAAGTGATAGTGTATCATGGTATAATATATGGTAACTAGTGATAACAAATAATAATAATCGGTAACAAATGATAGTGTATTACAATATAATATATGGTAACAAGTGTTAACAAATAGTAACAACCGGTAACAAATGATATTCTTATAATAAGTGGTACAATTGGTATAAGTGTAGTAAATAATATTAACATAAATGAAAATACAAAAAAATCAAACACAAAAATTACAAAATAAAATTAATGATATAATAATAAAAAAAGGTAAAATGAGATAAAATTAAACTTACAAAAGATAAAAATGCACTATATACCGGGGATAAATGTATTCATTTATATGGATCTAATATATCCAACTACATGATTATTTTTTGAACATGATATGTTTGGCATATATGATTCATTCATAGATTTACATAATCATTTATAAATTTACATGATAATAGATAAATCAACTTCTCATACATTTAATGTGGAATTTCATGAATTATTTTTAGAATGTCAAAAAACCAATATGTGCAAATTGAAGTACACTATACTAATTTTAAATAATGTTACATGTGAAATATTAGTGGTCGAATTTAGTGGTATGTGTGTGTGTTTGTAATATGTGAAAGTCGTGTATATGGAAATTATGGAGTGTCTATAAAAGATTAAATTTTTATTTATGCTTTGTAATTATAAATTGTGATTGAATTTGAAACTCAATTTCTACCAAAAAATTTAGTAATTTTCATTAATTATACCAATATAATTAATTACATAATTACATATAATTACAATATATTGTCATATTTTCAAATTATACTCAATAAATTTTCAAAACTATAATACTATATTATATAAATTATTAATTTCATATCATTGCATTATTTAAATTAATAATATTAATAAGTTTATTATCATCGAATATATAATATATATTATTTTTGATTAATCAAATAGATATAATATTAATCAAATATAGTAACTAATTAGTAAGTATTTGTTAATAAATAGTAAAAATTATAAGTGATTTTTTCAAAACACACATGAAAGACACATGTGAAAAATTAAGAAACGCGGTAATGAAAAAAGAGGTGGGAGAAAAAATGCGGTAACGAAAAATGAAGCGGGAGAAAAAGCTCAAAAGCGGAGTTTTAAAAATTTGTTTGTAAAAATTGTATAGTATAAATTATATGTGGGCGAAAGTTCCACAATCAAAATCTCTCTATTCTTTCCTTGCAAGCTTTTCTCCCCTAACCAATTTAAACCTCTCACTCATACTTTTGTAAAATTTTACCAAAAGTTATTCACATTTGGTATTTGAAAGACTTGACGAACGACGGATAAGTATTGTATGAAGAATCACAACTATTCCAAGAAAGAATAAGTTCAGTCGAACAAACTCAATCATCCAAGATGTTATTCAAGTTTTTAAAATAAATATCTTATTTTTATTTTAATTTGAGATTTAAAGTTAAAATATCATTTTTAATTTTTTATTTTGAACAGTTGTGAAGAAATATAAATATCAATACTATCAAAATATTTTAGATTTAGAAAAAGAAAACACTCTCTGCTTACTTCTTGGTAATATTTTCATTTACATTCATTATTTATTATTTATAATGATTTCACTAATTTACTATTGATTTTTAATGAACAGATTGTTACGAAACATTATGGAGCAAAAATTGCGATTGTGGACAAAGATGCCTTTAGAAACTGTACCGAATATTTTTTGTTTAGAACATCTCAGAAGATATGTAGTTGTGAGACATGTAATCTTTTTTCTATTTTTTTGTCTTATATGTATCAATCATTTTAGTTTGTATCAATTACAATTCTTATAATATTTATATTATTTTTATAATTTCTTTATTTTTCAGTGTTTTAATTTACCTATCATCTTTTTTAAAAAAAGAAACCGTCACTATTGATATTTCATATGGTAACATTGGTAACGAGCAATAATTTAGTGGTAACCGAAATAATAATTTTTTTTAACATTTGTAATTTGTAATAACAAAGAATAAAAAATATAACATTTCTAACATAATATGATGATAAAAGAGAGAGAGTAACATTTTCTGACGCTTGTGTAATCGACGGTACAAAATAGTAATCATGACGATTAGTAACCATGTGGTAATCGACAGTGACCGTGGTAACCGACAGTAACATATAGTAATCTATAGTAATCTTGTAGTGACCTATAGTAACTTATACTAACATTTTCCAACCAATAAAAATAGTAATTTTTCCTCATTTGTGGTAACCGATAATACAAACAGTAACTTATACTAACATATAATAACTAAATGGTAATCGACAATAAAAGATCGTAACATTTCTTAACGTATGTGGTAACCGATGATAAATGGTTATAACATTTCTTAACGGTTGTAGTAACTGATCATAAAATATAGTAATATTTCTTAACACATGTGATAATCGACGATAAAAGATAATAATTTTTATCGATATTTTGAAACCGATGATAAAAGATACTATTTTTACTAATACTTTTCTAACCGTCATTATAAATCAATTACATGCTTCAACGGCCATCAAACCGTCGAGATAGATCTATCCCGACTGGTGTATAGCCGACTGAAAGTATATCCGTTGGAGAAAGTTTTGCTGACGGTTTTAATATGTTTAGCAAACGGTTTTCGTCCGTCTGAATAGTACATTTGTTTTGTAGTGTTTGTTGATTGTATTTGGTTCCTTTTGTGTCAAGGGCTTCCATTTTGAGGTCATAATGAATTAGAGAACTCTTTAAATCATGCTAATTTTCTTGATCTTTTGAAATTTCTTGGTAATCACAACAAAGATATAAAAAGGTAATTTTTAAGAATGCTCATGAGAGTAACCAATTAATTTCTCCTAAGATACAAAAAGATATCACGAGTGCTGTTTTTATTAAGACAACAAATGTAATAATTAATGATCTTGGTGAAGAATTATTTGCCTTGATAGTTGGTAAATCTCGTGACATTTCTGATAAAAAGCAAATGGTTGTTGCCATAAAGTATGTGGATAAAAATGACATGATCATTGAACGCTTCCTTGGTATATTTCATGTTAAGGATACTTCTTCTTTGTCATTAAAGGTTACTCTTGAAGCATTACTTACCAAATATAAATTAACAATATCAAACTTACGTGGCCAAGACTATGATGGTATTAGTAATATGAGAGGTAAATTCAATGGTTTGAAGAGCCTAATTTTGAAAGAAAATTTATCAGGATTTTTTGTCCATTGTTTTGCTTATCAGTTTAACTCACATTAATTGCGGTAGCAAAAGAAGACATAGAAGTTGTATCATTTTTCAATTTGATTGTCACTTTATTGAATCTTGTACAAGGTTCGTGTAAATGGTATGATAATGTTCGAGACATCCATTGTGCTAAAAGGAAAGAGGTATTGCGAAAAAGAAAAATTTTGAGTAGTACATAACTTAATCAAGAACAAATTCCTAAAAAGTCAGGTGACACTTGGTGGGGATCACATTATGGTGCTCTCATTAGCCGACTTGGTTTGTTTTCTTCCATGGTTGATGTTCTTGAAAATATCATGGAAAATGGTGTTAGTTCACAGCAATGAGCTAAACTTATGGGACTTCTAGATTCAATGCATTTATGTAACTTTGTGTTTATTTTGTATTTAATGAGAACGGTTTTAGAGATTAACAGTGATCTATCTCAAGCATTATAAAGAAAAGATCAAAATATAATCAATAGTATGAAACTTCTTAAAATTTCAAAGGATTGATTGCAATATATGAGACACAATGGTTGGGATTCTTTGTGGAAGAGATTTGCTTATTTTGTAATGCTCATGGAATTAAATTTGTTGACATGGATGATTTGTATGTCAAAGGAAGATCTCACCGCAAAGCAAAAGATGTTACTAGTCAGCACCATTTCTGAGTGGAGTTGTTTTATAATGTCATAGATACGCAACTTCAAGAGTTGAATGATCAATTCACGGAGACAACAATTGAATTATTTCTTTGCATGTCATGTTTTAATCCTGAAAATAACTTCATTGCTTTTGATAAAGACAGGTTGATTTAGCTTGCTCAATTTTATCTATCTGATTTTTTGGGGTTGTTATTTTGGCATTACATGACCAGTTTGAGAATTTCATTTTTGATATGAGAGAAAGTACTAGTTTCTCAGGATTGAAAGGTGCTGTCAAACTTGTAGAGAAAATTGTTATGACTAGAAAGAATTTGCTTTATTCATTTATTTATTTACTTTTGAAGTTGATCTTGATTTTACCTATTGTTACAGCTACACATGAAAGAGCTTTCTCAATAATGAACTTTGTAAAAAGTTGTTTGCGAAATCAAATAGGAGACATTTCGATGAATAATTGTCTTATGACATTTATTGAGAGAGATATATTTAGAAACGTGGAAAACAAGCCCATTTTGTCGAGATTCCAAAACATGAAGACTAAAAACAATTATAATGTGTTTGTTAGTAAAATACTTGATATTAATGTACTTTTGAAGTTCTCATCATACATTCAATTAAAGTTTTATATTTTTAGGATATTATAGTTGAATTATTTTCTTATTAATATTTTGGATTTTCTAATATAGCTTTATAATTTATGTTTGTTGTTTGAACAAATATCTTGTAAATTTTTTGTATCCCTACTTCTAGGTCCTAGATTCACCACTGGTGGTGGTAGCATCTATCTCAGCTCCAAGATAGGTGAAACCAATGAGGGATCAATGTGGGCTTAGGTAGCCAACAATGCCTCAGTAGGAATTTAAGTGACTGCATGGCGATCACCAAGATCAAGAATCCAGGCTACCGGGGTCGAGAACTCGTCCACTTATATGTGTACCGGGGGCTGCACCACACCAAGAGGATCAGCAGGGGAGGTTGGCTAGGTAGAGGAGGGAATTGCTATAGAAGAATGCTCCAATGACACAGTTGGATGGATGAGGTCAGCAGTGCCATGCCGCCTATGCCGGTGGAGGGAAGTAGACAAGAGCATGATTCTGGCAAGGAAGTCTAGCCGGAAAGAAGTGTATCGATTTTGGGTTTAAAGGAAGAAGTTGAATGCATATCTTTGGAGGACATAATGCTGGAAATAACAAAACCAGACCCAAAGGGACACAAACCAAAAATGGACATAGGTCGAGAAGAATCTAGGAGTAGTAGGCATGAGGTAATCACATGCTTGCCCTTTTGGAGACCAGGCCCACATCCACCGCCAAGGCCCATATTTTTAGATACACAACGTTGGCCCATGAGCTTGGAAACAATGAGAGTAGTCAAAGAGTCCTCCCCATCCACTAATACCTCCAATCAATCAAAACAATTGAGGACCAAAACCAATGTTGATCGGAATAAAAGACCTATCGAAATTAGGAGTCAGAACGTACCCATCCCAACACTGTTCTTTCCAATAACCCACTTGACCCCACCCAAAACAAATCAAATGCAAACCCTTACACTCCATCCACTAAACTGAATTCGGACTCTAGGAGTCAAAGTTTTCTCCATATCAATTTTGACACAAATCCGAGCATATTTACCTTGAGAAGTAGTTGTTGTGTATATGTTGATCCTTAGAGGACAACCTAATTGCTTTTTGACAAGGCACAACACATCTTCATCAAACAGCTCAATCGGTAACCTAGGAAGACGAGCCCAAACTGTTATCCTTTGAATTACTGATTCTAACAGAATAAACCATGAATCCCACTTCATCACAACCAAATAGTGGTCTTGAATGACTTTACGATCATCGCTTGATAGTAATTTGATTGGTTGGAAAGCTTCTCAAGGTACAATCCCTTACCCATGTCAACTAGATCAAGCTACCCCTTAATCTTCCATAAGGTTAGGATCCAATTACATAAAAAGTGATGCACAATTGTCTTATACCACAGTTTAACGATCATTGAGGAATGCCACAAGGCGGGAGAACATGAAATTATTCATCAGAGATGGGAACATAGGGAATCAATGAGTCGACCAAAAGCCTTATCTACCTCCTTTTTATTGTCTGAAAACTCATTGAAATCAGACAGGATCATGAAATCTGATACTTCCGATAGAATGTCAGTCCCAAGAAGTGACTCATTATAACTCTGATGGAAGAATAGATGTTCCTCCCTATCATTTCCTTTAACATGCTTGGTATTTCGATGCAGATGATCAGTCTCCTTGACAAAAAGACCCCTCTCACTTCTAGTCTTGTCTACATCAAAGGCCAAAGGATGTGGAAGTGACACAATGTCGAAAGTGTTACTTGTAATGGTCATTGATTTTTTCAAATTCTCTCTCTCTTTCTGCCCAGTGGTTCCAAGGTATTTTAGAGGGGATTCTATGAGTTTAAATGCTCGTTTAGAAATAATCTCATTTATATCATTGGTGAAGAGACCGATATTTATTTTTCATTTTACAATAACTAATTAATACTTAATTATGACCATAAAAATCTTTCGTTTCTTTTGGATGTTTAGCAATATGAAGACAATTTTTATAAAATTTTATTTTTTGTGGATAATGTTCTTTGTGTGTAATTTTCTAAATTTATCATCATATAGTAATTGACCATCACCAACCTTTTATAATATTAAAATCATTTCCATTCCTGTCATAATTATCAAAATATACAAAAATCTCAAAAGTGATGAGCACTCTAACTTTGCATATTATAACTATCTAATTAGTAATAAATTGTTGTATCACTCAAAAGTAAAACTTGATCATGCGTAATATGTACTTGAATCTCTCTATTTCAAGATCCTTATTTATCTAGGGTCATGGTTATTGCCAAACCCTAATTGACAAATCAAATGCACTCATCTTAGTATTGGTTCTTGCTTCATACATTACTAGAAAACGAACTTTTAGCGACGGAAAAATCCGTCGTTGAAAGTCTCTTTTCTGTCGCTATATCTGTCGTAAAAAGTGACTCCGTTAATTTTTAGCGACTGATTTTTTTTTCGTCGCAAATATCAGCGTTAGATCAGTGATGGATTAAATCCGTCGCTGATATTAGAGACGGAAAAAAATCCATCACTGAAACCAAAAAAAAAAATAACAAAAAAAAACGAAAAAAAAAACGACGGAAAGGATCTGTCGTTGATTTGAGTTATGGAAAAAAAAAATACACAACAAACCACCCACCCCCTCGGCATTTGTTATAGGTGAGAATCAAACCTGCACGCACAACATGGTGTGAGAGCACTCTTGCCACTAAATCAAACAAGCTATTTACTTATATATATATATATATATATATATATATATATATTTACTTATTATCTATATTTCTTATTTCTTAATAATATTAAAATAATATAAAATTATAATTTATTATAAAATAATAAAATAAAAATAATAAGAATTATTAAATAAAATTAAAAAATTAAAAAATTAAAAATAATTTATTATAAAATAATATAATAATTTTATTATTACTTAAAATAAAATAATAAAAAATAAAATAAAATAAAATAAAATAAAATTATTCTTTGCAAAATAAAATAAAAATAATGAGAATTATTAAATAAAATTAAAAAATTAAAAATTAAAAATAATTTATTATAAAATAATAAAATAATTTTATTATTACTTAAAATAAAATAATAAAAAATTTGCAAAAATAAAATAATATTATTCTTTGCAAAATAAAAAAATTAATAAGAATTATTAAATAAAATTAAATAATTAAAAATATAATTAAAAATAAAAAAATAAAAAAATCCGTCACTAATTCGTCGCTAATCAGTCACTAATTTTCCGTCGGTAATCTGTCGCTAATTTTTCGTCGCTAATCCATTGCTAAAGGTTATACGTATCTTTTTTTAATTTTTTTTTTCTTCACCAATTCACCGGCGGAAGTTAGCGACGGAATATTTCCGTTGCTAAAAATTTCATCGGTATTCCGTTGGTAATCTATCGCTGATAATTTTATAATTTTTTATAATTTTTTTTAAATTTTTTTTAAGATTTTAGCGACGAAAATATTTCTGTCGCTAATTTTTGTCGTTAGTCTGTCGCTAATCGCTCGGTAAAAAATCTGACGTTAATTCATCGCTATTACTGACGGATATATTTTCGTCAAAAATTTTTTATCGTTAAAATCGTGTTTTCTAGTAGAGATAAGACCTTTGTTAGAAACTCTTTGATAAACCTATCATTTAGCATGCATGGATTTTGTTTAAGGAAATAAATTTTATGTTGAGATCTCATTTCTCTTACATGCAACTGATTTAGAGTTAAAGGCTACCGATTTATTCATGTATGGCTAGTACAAAACTTGAGACCTACAATTTTCTAATCACTTGAATGTGAGATAAATGCATTATCTTATGTTAGATGACCATATGCATTATGATGATCGAAATAACATGTTTGCATAGACCAATCAATATGTTATTATCATTTTGCGTCACATTCAATGTTTTTATCACATAAATGCCTATGAGTTTCCTATATGAGGCTTAATAGTCCATTAACATTAATAACTCTTGATGGAAACCGGCAAGAACGCGTAGTAATCTTTATATTGAAGACATTTGGTCATGAGTTTTATAATTGTAAATAATTTTAAATATTTAGATAAAACTGTTACACTATAACTATATATATTCTCAAATTCTTGAAAATAATGCATCTCTCACATTATTTAAGCGCTAAAATTTGAATTGAAATAAAACCAGTTCAATCAAATTGGAATTTTATCAATACCGATGATAATTACATAAACACTATTTTATATGATGTTAGGAAAAACTGCTATTATGTATGTCCTATTATCAACGATCAACTTTGGTAAAGGCATCAATCCTCCCAAAACTTTATTTTGTTATTCAATTTGAGTCTTGAATATGAGTTTCCTTTTTTTTCGGGGTCGCCCTGGGGGGGGGGCATAGATCCACATAAAAAATTAGCCTAGTTATCCATCGGTTATTTATTTTTTCACTGATCAAACTGGTATCTAGAACCATACTTTAATTAATTCGATTCGAAACTTACAGTGACCCATTTAAGAGGGTTATCCTTTCAACGTAATTTTTTTTATGACCAAATCATGAGTCGAATTTAGAAACTCGGTTAAGAGATATAGCATCATATTTTATTAGACCAACTGTCCATTGGTCCATCGGTAGTCTATTGTTTAATCTCTGGTCTTTATTTGGCTTAAGTCCTACTATGCATTTTCTTTGGTCTCAATAAATTTTCTTTCTCAATTTCTTACTTTTTTTCTTCTTGCATATATTTCTTGTCTTTCGTTTTTATTATTGTTTTATTTTGCATAGTTATGCATTGTGTTATGTTCTGGTTGGCCACGTAGACTACAACTATTTAGATTATGGTCTTGGTTATGGTTGATGATGTTTGAGCTGTAGTTCTGATTTGGGCTTTTAGTGTTGATTCGATGTAGTTATGTGATGCCTGGGGTATGCCATCATGGTGTTTGGGCAGCCATAGCTTAGATTATCATGGATGGAACACCAGGGATGAGAGTTGTTTTACTGTAGGCAAAACTGTTGTGAGTTGGCTTGGCCGGTTAGGACGTATGGAAATAGAAACAAAAAATGAAAATAAATATGAAATGATATGAAAAAAATAATATTTTATAAAAACACAAGCAATAAAAGCATGGACAAATATATAAATATAAACAAAATAGAATAACTATAGTTTACTATAAAAATTGAAAATAATTAAATATATAATTATTAATTATAAGACAAATAATATAAAATAAAAGTTATAATTAAATAAACAAACAATTCATTAAGTATGAAATATATAAAAATAAGACTTTATAAACAAAGAGTATAAGGCAATAAAATCTTTTTATATAAAATGAACTAAATCTTTTTTTTTCCGAAGGAAAGTAGTTAAGAAAAATACATATAAACATATATATATATATATATATATATATATCTTTTTATTTGTATTTACTTTACAAAAAAATAAAAAATCAACAAAATCTTTTTTTTTTATGTGGGATGGATATCAAAAGGCGCTTTTTTGACGGCCTTTGGTATTATTAAATTATTTTATTTGGAATAATTCTCATTGTTTGTTTGGTGGCCCAACAAACTATTCACTTTGGTAATTCTAATAAACTTTTAGAAATAATTATATCAAAAATAGAAAATAACCTCTTAAATGAGAATCATAGATAAATTTGACTTAGACTTAAGAAAACTCCTAAAAAGAAATTCAAAAAATTTTTATAACTTCAAAATCTCATTTTCAAACCCAAAATTTTTACCCCAAAAAAAAAAAAAAAAAACAAAACCTATTCTATACTATTTTACATGAAATGGTTATGGCTTCCGAAGCCTACAAAATCTATAATAATTTTGACACTCAAATATCTATAATACTAATTTTAAGATTTACTGGTCAACTAAATACCAGTGGGATGATATGATTAATAAACAAGAAAAAACATTTATACTAAACGCTAAAAAGATGGTTTAGCTACAATAAACGCTAAAAAATTATTCTCTCTCTCTCTATCTCTCTCTCCTTTTTCTCTATCTCTCTCTCTCTCTCCCTCTCTCTGTGTTTCTCCCCCTCTCACTCTGTTTCTATCCTCTCTCTCTCTTTACTTCTTTCTCCATCAATTCTTCTCTCTTTCTCTCTTTCTCTCTTTCTATCCCAACACTTCCATTTCTAACCATTTGCCATAAACCCCATCACCTACCACTAGGGCATCTGAGTTCATTTTCCCTATACTTTCTCAAGCTCTATTTTCATTCCCTTTAAATATTACAGTAACGGCTCAACCTTTTGTCAAGTTAGTGGGTCGAATCATGATAAATTGGTATCCGAGTCACTGATTTTTGGCCTAAAGAAAAATGAAGATGATTGTTTATATTCTACTCTCTATTCTCTTTCTCCTCTCTCTCTAAACCCCTTCCTCTCTCTCCCTCTTTTTCCTTCTCTATAACACTTTCTCATTACTCTCTTTCATTCCTTCTTCCCATCCACCAATCCTTGCAAGTTGTCTTTCTCTTTCATTGCAAGTTCTAACCCCAGCAATGTGCATATTCTGTTGTTCTTTCGCTTTGAGTCTTTCTTTCCACACCTAGTTTTCCTCTCTTTTCAACTTTGTTACAAATTTGGTACCAATGGCAAAAGGAACTTATCAAGGAACCCAAGAAGATCAATACAAGAAATATGAAACTAGAATTGATGAGCTGCGACAATCTGCTGATAAAAGGTTCAATGGCAGAATCAGAAATTAGACACCATCCTAGTAAATATAGATGCCAAATTCAATGCTCTCTTGAAAATGGCACAAAAAGAAAAAAAAAAATGAGGAATTGGCACAGAAGGAATCTTGAATTCACTGAGCTCAATTTTGCGCCTTCCATCCTTGAGGGCAAGGATGATCTTAAAGGGGGAATATTGTAATAGATTGTAACTAAACAAATAGTTTGAATACCAATGATTAGTTTAAGAAGTGTGTTATTAGAATTCAGTTGGTTAATCCATCAACCAACTGAAAGTTGTTAAGGCGTTAAAAATAGTTAGAATCAAGAGTGTATAAAGTTTATAATCTGCAAGGAAAATGGGAGTATGGATTGATTAATTGAGCTCCTTCTTTCTGCGTTCTTTCTCTTTCTCTCTCATTTTCTCTATCTCTCTCTCTCCCCCTCATTTTCTCTATCTCTCTCTCCCCCTCTCTCTCTCTCTACTTTTTTCTCCCTCAATTCTTCTCTATTTCTCTCTTTCTATCCCAACACTTCTATATCCAACCATTTGCCATGAACCCCATCACCAACCACCAGGGCATCTCAGATCATTTACCCTGCACTTTCTCATGCTCTATTTTCATTCCCTTTGAATTTTATAGTCACAGCTCAACCTTTTGTCAAGTTAGTGGGTTAGATCGTGACACAAGTACGGGAGGCCAGAGAGTCAGCCAGATTAGCGAGGGGGCAAATAATAGGGCGAGAGAGTCGCATGTTGGCCAAATAATTCAAACCAGGGGGGATGGGAGAGAGAAAGGTAGACTTCTACCCTAACCATTTTTCTGAGGGCTCAAAACTTTGGCTAACTTGAAAATAGAGTGAATTCAAAAATAAAGTGTGTTAATAACTATATTTAGATCACTATAGAGGGGATATATATATATATATCCAGTCCTAAACCTTAGAGAGGTAATTAATATTCACACAATATATTGAGAATATTATGTTACCATTGTACTGAATATAGTGAAAATATAGTATTATTAAAATTATTTCACCAATTATTCTGGTTTTCATTAAACCATAAATGCATGTGATTAGTACTTCTTACGCTTCAATTTCTATTAGTTTTTTTTTTTTTTTGTTTTTACCATCGATATCTGAGATTTACTTGATTAATTCGGTTCGAATACTATGAGATCTATTTTAAGGATTGGTTATTGCAAATCATTTTTTGTCGTTCTCAGGTTTGAAACTCGAGATTTCTAATTAAGAAAATATAATATTTGATCACTCAATCTAAAAAAAATTGATTAATTTTTAGTAGCTATAATGATGTTAGAACTTGCAAAGGCAAATTTACGATGGACACATTTGACATTGCTACACCTCATTTTCTATGCATCTCATTCTATAATGCTTTGATACGAACTTCAACCTATGTTCTTCTTGTTAGAGTATTTTCTTAACGTGGATCTCTATTAATTATATTTTGTTTTATAAAAATAGATTGAATTAAAGAACTGATGAAGTCCAAAATTGATTTGTGATCCAATAGGGTTGAGTCTAAATTCATCCAAAGATACATATATATTATATATATATATTGGACATTTTATTTAAAGTGTGATATAAAAAGGGTAGGATTTGAATTAAAGTGGGTTAGGATCTAAATACAGTTTTATTGGCCAGATTCATGATCCTGTACTATAAAAGGGTTGGTTTTACCCCCATTTAAAGCAACCTGTTTAATTTAATGAAACAAAGGTAGGGGAAGAATCTAACCACTCAAAAAAATCAAAGAAGGAAATCAAAAGAGTACACTCGATCTAGTCCTTCTGCAAAATTATTATGGCTTTTTATTCAAATATGTTCTCAATTTTTTTTTTTTTTATTTTGTGATATATTATATAATTGTGTTTTATTATTATTCTAGAAATTCTTTTATGTCCGACATGTGGTATCAAAGCTGGGTTAGATTAGGAATAAAATCTTTCACTTATGTAAATCCTTTAGAAAGGAATTATTGGCACCTAATTCTCTTGGAGAAATTTACGGATCTACATCATAGTCGGTTGATTTTTTGAGAAATTAAAATGGGTTGGATTGAACCTATTTATTACAGAACAAAAAAAAAAAAAAAAAAAAAAAGAAAGGAAAGTTGAAGGCTTCTAGAAGCCTTCTCTTATCATTGACGAAGGCTTCTCTGAGAAGCCTACTCTTTGTTCAAGGAATGCCGGAAAGACATGGAGACTTTCTCTCCATCTCACTCTTTATTAACTAGAGAAAAAAGGAAAACTATCGCTTTTGTAGGACATGCAAACGTGCACCCGTTTTTACGGGATGTGAATCCAATAAAAAAATATACAAATAAAGAAGGGAAGGGGAGAAAGGATTGAAGCACATGTATTTTCCCAAGGAGTTGACATAATCCTTCAAAAATTGTATTTAGTTGTTAGGAGTAAATTAAAATAAAATAAATCAAAACTAAATAATAATAATTAAAAATAAATAAATAAATAAATAAAGGGAAATTTGTGGGCAATTGTTTCGGTGGAAATTTTATGAATTAAAATAATACACTAAAAAAAATAAGATTTTAACGATGAAAATTATAAAAAAATTCGTCGCTAAAAATATTAGCGACGGATTTAGTGATGAAAAATTTTTCGTGACTAATGACGTGTCATAAAAATTTAGAGATGAAAAATAGAAATTCATCGCTAAAATAGGGATGAATTAAGCGACGAAAAATTTTTTGTCGTTAAATTTAGCGATGGATCATAGAAATCCGTTGCTAAATTTAGTGACGAAAATTTAGAATCCGTCGCTATATTCCGTCGCTAAATTATATTAAATATTATCATATTTTTATTTATTATATATATTTTTATTTAATTATTATATTAATATTTTATTTTATTTTATTTAGCAACAGATTTTTTAATCTGTCGTTAAATTATATTATATATTATTATATTATTATATATTTTTTATTTAATCATTATATTAATATTTTATTTTATTATATTTAATATAGCGGATGTTAGAAATCCTTCGCTAACCATGATTGCATACGTGAGCATAAGCCAGGCTGCGGCACCCTCCTCTGCCCTCACATGTGCCCAGACTCACCCCGGGCCGCCCCGCCCATGCACTGTCACGCCCCGAATCAGAGTCATGAACCGCCGCCCGTTACCCTGAATGCCGGCTATATTTTTACAAAAAATTGAAAAGAATCTCCTCATATTTCGGAGGTCTCCCATATATAATTTATCCTGTAATATTCACAACCATCCTGTCAATTTAATAAAAGAGCCATTAGGGTCTCACAACCATTAACCAAACCACAGCCGACTAGCAAGACAACGCAAGGCTATAGAAATTTCTAGCAGTTCTAACCACAGATCTCTACTGTCATGCTAAACTAGAGAATGAGCAGCTGCCACACTAAGCAGATCTAAATGTTTATACACATGTACAATAAATTCCCAAGTTAACATTTTAAATACATATAAGTGTCTCAATGCAAGTGAATCGAGTCAATATGAGAGTTTTTCGAATAAATGTCCATAATTATACAGTCATTCTAGAAAATAAATAGATGAATACATTGATCAAACAAAAATTTCCAATAATTGTAACGGAAGATATGGTAACATCCATACCCAAACCCGGTGCTATCAAATCCACATCACAAGTAATTTTTCTTCAGTCCAAGACTAATCCTGTGGAAAAGAAAGTGAGGGGTGAGTATCTATGGGCAGCAAATAAGGGGGATTGATATCGTGCTATCAATATCGAGAGTGAACTTAGAGTGTCAAAACATGTAACATAATATCGAGTGTTCGAAGATAACGTGCTGTTCCAGAGTAAAACATATCTCAAGGCACATATCAGAAAATAACATATGCATTCATCCATGTATCAAGTCACATATGTAGAGTCAGCCGAATAAACAACCCCGGCAATAGTCTACCTTGACCAAGGACGGGTGTATTGGGGGTTTTCACTATGCAAATATCAAATAATAACTCTATATCCCAATATTGGCCATGGGCTACTCCAACTAGCCTATAAATAATAATAATAATATATATATATATAGTCGGCCGTGTATGGTGTCCCGTCAGTACTACACAGAGGTAAGCTCACGTCCTCCCCGATGAGAGTCAACCTAGGATACCCGTACATATGACAATTTGGCAGATACCTCCGGCCGAAGCGTATCCGGACACAAGGGGTGCCTTTACCAAATGTCTTTCGTAACTACGGAATGCTATAGGAAGCATATCACTATATCGCAAAGTCGGCCGGGCATGTAGCCCTATGCATCACATCATCACGTCGGCCGGACATATAGCCCCATGCATCGTAACATAACGTATGCCGAGCGTACAGCCCAAATGGTACATTTAAATCCATTCAAAACTACGTGTCAATACAGTGGAAGCATTAAAACATGTCAATATGTCAAAAAAAATGGCACAGTGTCCGGTTATCAAACTCATGGATGCAAATCAAAAAAATCAACAGTTGGGACACTCCAATGGTCACAAAAATATGTCTATCAAAATTCAAAAATTTAGTTTTCACACGTATAAAAATCATGTCGTTTGAAAATCGGTAAAACACGATTTGTCAATCAATAGTAGATGTCAAGTCTCACTCAGTTTTCTAGAGAGGGTGGTCACTCCCTATTTGTAAAACAAATCCAATCTGACTTCTCGAATCTCCAAAAAAATCAACCTAATCAAATCATCACAATTTAATATCAAATTTTCAAGTATTATAGGGTTTATCAATTTTTTCTAAATTTGTATAAATCTTAACTCTTCAATTTATGAATACACTCTAATGTTATCAATTGCATTTCATTTATAAAAAATTAACGTACTTTTAAATCAAGTCTAATTCAACTCTAAAATCATTCAAGGTCGGAAATAAGGCTTAAAATAAATAATTTTCCTATAAGATGGAAAATTTTTGAAAAATCATACACTTTTCGATTCCTATCCAAATGTTTCAAACCATATGTCATTTTCAAGATATAAGAGTCTATTTTCATAATACGAAGATCGTATTTAAATTGTCTATGTGCAGAACAATTTATAATGAGAAAGCCTGTATCAACCCTTGAACTCAAATCCCAATTTCTGACTATTTTCATGCATATGTCAATTTAAACTCCAAGGGAAACTATTCTAATTAACTATTCTAAACGCAAGGCTATAGAAATTTCTAACAATTCTAACCACAGACCTCTACTGTCATGCTAAACTAGAGTATGAGCAGCCGCCATACCAAGCGGAGCTAAATGTTTATACACATGTACAATAAATTCCAAGTTAACATTTTAAATACATATAGGTGGTTCAATGCAAGTGAACTGAGTCAATATGAGAGTTTCTCGAATAAATGTCCATAATTATACAGTCATTTCAGAAAATAAATGGATGAGTACATTAATCAAACTAAAATCTCCAATAATTGTAGTGAAAGATATGGTAACATCCATATTCAAACCGGGTGCTATCAAATCCACGTCACAAGTATGAAATCATAAAATTTTTCTTCGGTCCAAGACTAATCCTGTGGGAAAGAAAGTGAGGGGTGGGTATCTATGGGAGGATACTCAACAAGTGAGGTGGATTGATATCGTGTTATCAATATCGAGAGTGAATTTGGAGTATCAAAGCATGTAACATAATATCGAGTGTACGAAAATAACGTGCTGTTTCAGAGTAAAACATATCTCAAAACACACATTAGAAAATAACATATGCATCCATCCATGTATCAAGTCACATATGTAGTGCCGACCGAACAAACAACCCCGGCAATAGTCTACCTCGACAAAAAACGGACGCATTGGGGGTTTTCACTATACAAATATCAAATAATGGCTCTCTACCCCAATGTTGGCCACAGACTAATCCAACTAGTTTGTAAATAATAATATATATATATATATATAGTCGGCCGTGTATGGTGTCCCGCCCAGTGCTAGTCAGCGGTAAACTCATGTCCTCCCCGATGAGGGTCAATCTGGGACACCCATACACATAACATTTGGCTGATACCTCCGATCGAAACATATCGGGCACAAGAGGTGTCTCTACCAAATGTCCTTCATAGCTACGGAATGCTATAGAAGCATATCACCATATCACCATATCACCATATCACCAAGTCGGCCGGGCACGTAGTCCCATGCATCACATCATCACATCGGCCGGGCATATATCCCTATGCATCGCAACATAACGTCGGCAGGGCGTACAGCCCAAATAGTGCATATAAATCCATTCAAAATTACATGCCAATACAGTGGAAGTATTAAAACATGTCAATATATCAAAAAAATAGCACAGTATCCGGTTATCAAACTCATGGATGTAAATTAATAAAATCAACAGTTGAGACACTCCAATGGTTACAAAAATATGTCTATCAAAATCAAAAAATTTAGTTTTCACACGTATAGAAATCATATCGTTTGAAAATCGGTAAAATATGATTTGTCAATCAATAGTAGATGTCAAAGTCCCACTCACTTTTCTAGGGAGGGTGGTCACTCTCTATTTTTAAAACAAATCCAATCTGACTTCTCGAGTCTCCAAAAAGATCAACCTAATCAGATTATCACAATTTAATATCAAATTTTTAAGTATTATAGGGTTCATCCATTTTTCCTAAATTTGTACAAATCTTAACTCTTCAATTTATAAATACACTCTAATGTCATCAGTTGAATTTCATTTATAAACAATTAACGTACTTTTAAGCCAAATCTAATTCAACCCTAAAACTATTCAAGGTCAGTAATAAGTTTTAAAATAAAAAATTTTCCTATAAGATGGAAAATTTTTGGAAAATCATACACTTTTCGATTTCCATCCAAATGTTTTAAGCCATATGTCATTTTCAAGGTATAAAGTCTATTTTCATAATACGGAAATCGTATTTAAATTGCCTATGTGCAGAACAATTTATAATGAGAAAGACTACATCAACCCTTGTACTCAAATCCTAATTTCTGACTATTTTCATGCATAGGTCAATTTAAACTCCAAGAAAAACTATTCTAATCAACTTAATTTGATTTTATCATTCTGAACAGTCTCATTTCATATAAATTTCTACATTTAACCTAATAAACCACATACAATGTCCAAAAATGCATTATATTCGAATCTAGTTTATATTCTAGCATATACAAGACTGCTTATCCTAAATTTACCCTAAATTCAATAACCAAATCGAATGGGTCCAAAATCCCTCACCTAGGGTTTTCTTAGAGCCCAGACTTTCGTCCGAATGTCTCATCGATCACTCCAAAATCTGCAATGCTCCCTATCAAGACAAGATTTATTAGTTAGGTCATAAACACTTAAATCAGAATCAAAACCCTAAATCAGTTACCTACGTAGAGATTCGTGGGCTATCACGGGCTTACGGGCCGTCACGGGCTCTCGGGCTACAGTAGGCTCGCGGGCTCGCGGGTCAGCAGGCTGGCGGGCTTGCGGGCCGCAGTGGGTTTCGTGGGCCGCAGTGGGCTCACGGGCTGTGCGCTAATGGGCTGGTGAGTGCTCGTGCGCAGGCGCGCTCGCGAGCAGGCGCGCGTTCGTCGACTGAGGCGCATGCTCGCGAGCTGAGACACACTCTCGCAAGAGGGTCGCGCACTGTGTTCGCGCGGGGAGGATCGCGCAGTTGCGCGATCGTGCTTGTGCTGGGTGGATTGCACAGGGGTGCACTCAGCTTGCGCTGGGGATATCGCGCCGTGGTGGAAGGTCAGTGCTCGCGGGAGGAAGGAGCAACGATGGCGAAGCAAGGGCAGCGATGGGTGGGTGGGTTTGGACGAAGCCGGAGAGAGAGAGTGCACTGCACGCTCCCGCTCCGCTCCACTGGCCCGAGTCCGCATCCGTCTGCCCAGCTACCTCCGGCCTACGCCCCTTTGATAAATGTCTCAAGAAATGCCTCCGCATGCCTTCGGGAGGCTTTGAACCTGCACACAAGCCAAAATTGTTAGAGCTTATAACCGTCGGACCAAAGGAGAGGTTCAATCTTATTCCTTTTTTTATTTATTATATTACTATCATATTTTCTTAATAATAATAAAATAATATAAAATGATAAAAGATTTAAGAAAAATAAAATAATATTATTATTTTAAAAGATAAAAAATATTAAATATTAAAAAATGAAATAATTTCTAATAAAATAATAAATGAATTAAAAAATATATTAATTTTATTCTTAAAAAAATGCTTTTTAAAATACTATAAAAAATAAAATAAATTAAAAATATGATTTCTTAATAAAATGTTTAGAATAATAAAAGACTAATTTAGAATAATATAATAAAATGTTTAAAAAGTTAAAATAATATTATTCTTTAAAAAGATAAAAAAGATAAAATATTAAAAAATAAAATAATTTTTTTATAAAATAATAATTGAATTAAAAATATATAAATTTTATTCTTAAAAAATAAAATATAAAAAAATTAAAAAATGCTTTTTTAAAATATTATAAAAAATAAAATAAATTAAAATATGATTTGTTAATATGTTTTTTTTTATTTGTTATTTTACACTTACATTTTATTAATCATATAAAATGATAATGTTTTATAAAATAATAAAATACTAATATAGAATAAAATAATAAAATGTTTAAGAAAATAAAGTCATATTATTCTTTTAAAAAATAAACTATAAAAAAATTAAATTAAATTTAAAATATTATAAAATAATAAATAAAATTAGTTAATATAAAACAATAAAATAAAATAAAATATAAAATACTAAATTTAGCGACAAAAATCCTAAATCCGCAGCTAAATTTAAAATATAATAAAATAAAATAAATTAATAAATTAATAATTAAATAATAAATTAATTAGCGACGGATTTTTGATTTTTATCGTTAAATTTAAAATATAATAAAATAAAATAAAATAAAATAAAATATTAATATAATAATTAAATAATAAATTAAGTTAACGACAGATTACTGATTTCCTCGCTAAAGTTAGCGACGAAAATCCTAAAATATAATAAAATTAAATATTAATATTAATATAATAATTAAATATGATAATTTTTATAAAATAAAAAAATAATAAAGTTATAAATTAAAATAAAATAATAAATAAATAAAAAATATATTAATATTATTCTTAATAAAATAAAATAAAATGCGACAATAAGAAATCATATTAATATAATAATCAAATTATCATTTTATATTATTTAACTATTAATAATAAAATGTGAGCCTAAGATAATAAATATAAAAGAATCATATTAACAAATCATATTTTAATTTAATTTATTTTTTTATTAATTTATTTTTTATATTAACTAATCATTTAATATAATAAATAATAAATAAAAAATATATAATAAATATAAAATACAATAATATATAATATATTAAATAAAATATATAATAAATATAAAATATATGAATTAAAAAAAATAAAAAAATAATATGGTATTTTAAAATTTAGTTACGGATTTCGGATTTCCGTCACTAATTTTAAATAAAATAAAATAAAATATTAATATAACAATTAAATAAACATTTAATTTAGCGATGGATTTTCGATTTCTGTCACTAAATGTAGCGACAAAAATTTTAAATCCGTCTCTAAATTTTAAAATAAAATTTTATTTTATTAATATTTTATTTAATATATTATATATTTTTATTTTTTGTATTAATTATATATATTTTATTTTTTAATTACTATGTTAGATGATTTGTTAATATAAAAAAATAAAATAATAGAAAAATAAATTAACTTAAAATATGAGTTGTTAATATGATTTTTTTAATTTATTAAGTTATGCTCACATTTTATTAATAATAATGAATAATATAAAATAATAATTTGTTATAAAATAATAAAATCTTAATTTAAAATAAAATAATAAATGATTTAAAAAACATAAAATAAAGAGAAAAATAAAATGTTATTTTAAAAAATATTTAAAATATTATAAAATTATAAAAATGATTTTTAATATAAATTAATAAAATAAAATATAAAATGTTAAATCTGTCGCTAAGTTAATCTTTTTAAAAAAAATATTAGTATTTTGTATGTTCTTATCTTAATTTTTTCTTTTATTTTATTCTCTTATTATTATTTTTTTATTTTATTTTTTGAAACCATAGAATGGTATATAAATGGACAACCGTCTATCGTAGCCATCCGTCTCACTACTGCCGTAATCTAAAAACTATTGTTTGATTTACTTACCAGATAAAATAGATCACCAGACATTGTTGTATGATCTATTGTTTTTCTTATTGATACGATAATGAATGAAATTAAACAACTGAATTTTCAATAACGTTTGAACTATATGAGAGAAGCGAACGGAATTATGAATTTGACAGTCTCGATTAATTAAAAATTGTTTGTTACAGATTTATTAAATTATTTATTGTTTAAAATTGTCAATTTGATGAAAATTGTAATATTCACTATATATTCAATTCGATTTCGTTATTCAAAAGAGTTTAACAAGTGAGACACGATTGAAAATAGAAAAAAACTGAATTTTGAAATATCAATATTAAATTAACGATAAATTTAGTTACGAATAGTTTTTTTAATTAATTAGCGACCACGAATTTCTTCTTTGTGGCTAATTAGAGATGAATTTAGTCACGAATTTTCAAGTTCGTTATTAAATTTTGTGACAAATATTTTTTTCATGACTAATTAGCAACAAAAAATTTTTTATAGCTAATTGGGGACGAAATTTGTCACGAAAATTTTTCATCTCTAAATTTGGTGACGGATAACAAAATTCCTGGCAAAATATAACCACGGAATTATTATTCATCGCTAGTTACCGATGAAATTTACAACGAAAAATTTTTCGTAGCCAAATAGCGATGAATTTAGTCATGAAAAATTTTTCACCGCCAATTAGCGACGACTTTAGTTACAAATAATATATCCGTTGCTAATTTAACTACGAATATATTTTCGTTTCAAATTTCATTGCAAAATAGCGATGAAAATATTTTTCGTCGCTAAATCCGTCACAAAATAGTTATGAATTTTTTCCGTCGCTATGACAACACTATCAAAATATGATATGTATTAAAATTTATAGAATTTTCATAAGGATTTTGAGATGTTTTGCTTCTTTAAATACTTATAGATAAATATCCATCCAAAGGGGGTTTTGTTTACAGAAGTGTGAGTACTCAGTATGGGTTTAATTTTGATTTTATGAAATTGTATCTACCCAAAGGGGATATTTTTTATAAGGTCATTTCTTATTATAGTATTTGTGAAAACTCATAATGTATATTATGTGTTTTGTTCAAAGGAGAACAAATATTAATACATCTTGAGTTTTAACAGAATTGATATATTTATTTTGCCATCTATCTTAAATACATATCATATTTTGTTTTGCGGTGAGTCAAATTGCAGTGAACAATTAGTTGAACTTAATTGAAACTTTGAATGGAAATAACTAAACAAGTTAGAAGAATGATATTGAACTTACTTTAGGGTTGGCTGATCTTGATTTAACCCTAGTCTAGGATGAGTCTCCTAAGCCAACCAATGAAAGTACTATGGAGCAGAAAATTCTCTACCAAAATGGGAGAGAGCGAATAGACTTAGTATTATGGTGATGAAAAAAATAATTTCTCCTAGTTTCAAAATTAGTGTCTGATAAGAATAATGCTAAGAGATTCTTTGAAATTATAGGACAACGATTCTTAGAGTTTGAAAAGGCTAAAGTTGAGGAACTAATGCAAAATCTAACAAAAATGAGGTATGATCACTACAATATTAAAAACCTATACTGACGGTAATATATATTGTCAGTGACTTTTAGGGACAGTTTTTTATACCTATAGACATGCTTTATGATAAAACTGTCTGGAAATATATATATTTTCTAGTGGGATAAATTGTCCCCCCAAGAAAAACTTTTTCAACCATGAGTAAAGATAGCACAACTGATTGTAAAACCAATCTTCAATTCTATGGTTATTGGGGTAGTCAATAATGTAATAGTCTTTTAGTACGCTTTGAAAACAGTTTTTATATAACTCTTTTTTATTGTTTACTTAACAATACCATCCACATACGTTTTACATCTATAGAAACACATAAATTTGCACTTAATCATACTGTTTACATAAATTTTATCTATGCTAATCTATATATTGTTCAGTTTGTAAAAACGATATTCAATTACGATTATTATTTATTGTCAATAAAGCTCGTTTACTCTTCTAACTTTTTTTTTTTATTTCACCCTAAAATAATAAAAATAAATTATAGAGTAGTAAAACCAAGAAAAGAATAGGTAAAGTTAAAGATTTGAATATATAGAGAGAGTGTGAATATGGCCTCCTATATATAACTATACCTAAACATTTTGAAGGATGAATGAGGGTTTGGTGTTATATCTTGGTTGTTACCAGAGATCGCATTAGTAGTAAATGGTAAGTTAGTGCATTATTATATAAATCTGTAGTAAGTGGTAAGTGGTAAGTGGTAAGTGGTAGATTATGATGTAAATTCATGGTAAGTGGTAAGTTATCATATAATTTCATGGTAAGTGGGTAGTAACTTTGCAAAGGGGCACGCCTGTGCATGCCCACGTGGGGCAAACTTTGCAAAAAAATTACGATACAAATATATTTTCTAATAATATACATATTATTATATATATTACTATAAATTATAAATTACTTTATTATTGAATGAATGATATTACTATGTTAGTGTGATAATAGAAAATCATGATTATTAATATTAATTTAAATTATAATATATTAATAATTTAAAATTTTGTATATTTAATTACAAATATTTATCAAAATATATAGTATTAATAACTCATCATAATTCATTTTTATAGGTGAGAACAAGATAAAAAAAAAGTGTGGAAGGTTGAGAGGAAAAGAAAAAAACAATAAAAAAAGAAGGTTGATATTGTCAAAGTGGTTGATATGGTCAAAGTCCACCTCTAGAGCAAAGGTTTGAATCCGAGGACATGCTTTTTTTGCATGAAAAATAAGGCAAGGGCACTGGCACCCTTGCTTGCGTGCGTGGGGGCATGCTGGTGTCGCTGCTTGTTCGTGTAAGGGGCCATGCTCAGCGCCATTGTGTGTGCGGGGGGCACTGGTTGCAACCACGCGCGGGGGCATTCCCAGTGTGCCTGCGCGGGGTAGCAATTGCGGGCCTACAGTTGCAACCGCACGCGTCCGCGGGTGCAACCACGTGCAGGGGCACGCTCATGCAGCATGTGCACCAAAATGGAGGAATATATTGGTGGAGCGTTCCAAAATAGGAGAAATATTTTGGTGGAATCATGATAATAATATATTAATTTTCAATATTATATAATTTTATATAAATTCTAAGAAAAAATAGTTATTTAATTTATAAATTTACCTTTTTAACATTTTTCAATGATAACTCCATAATAAAATTTTTAATATTCTCGTCAAAACCAATTTTTTAATTTAATTAAATTTCTCTTTTTCGCGCTAAAAACGTTTTGTTTATTTATTCCAATTTAATTATCTTTTTTTTTTTGCCAAAAACAATTAATTCGGTTAGACAATTCAGACAATGATATCTTTTTTTGGAGCCACATCTCAAATTGGAAGTCAAATTTGATCAAGTATCAAAATATTTTATCATTTTATTTCAAAATCAAGTAACTCTCACAAAAACTGGTGGCAAATTTTGTCAAAACTCCAAAAACATTTTATCATTTTATTTCGGAATTAATGAATCGGCAAAAACTTTTTATTTGTTTTTGGTTTCAAGTGAAAATTTAGTTTTGGCGCCAATCATAATCATCATCATGTTATTTACTTATTACTTGTCTATTTCTCTTTTTTATTTTTTACTCTGTTTACTTGTTTCTATTTAAACAAAAACAACATAAAATTATTAAATTAAATTTAACTTATTTATATTTATATTAGTGAAATCAAACCATTTTACCATAATATAAATATAAAATTCATTGTCTCATTACAATATGATTACAAGATGATGCGGAGGCTTAGGCAAAATTAATTAAACAACCTTACCATTGAAAATGTGCTACCTTTCACAAAATTGAGGCAAAAAGTTTGGATTACTTTAAACTACTTTACATTAGCTGGATGAACCAAGAGATATTAAACCTAAACATGTGACAGGATTAACCAAGAGATATTAAATCTAAACATGTGACATGACATAAGTGTATTTTTTTTAAGATTTGTTACTTTAATAATCATCTAACTAGATTACTATATTTATTCAATATAGCTATCCAAGATTAATATATTTTAGCGTATGAAATATAATTTTATTTACTCATTATCCAATTATTCTATATTTTTATATTTTTCCCTCTATTTTATTCGATATATCATGGTATAATTTATGATAACAAATGGTAACAAATAGTAACAATCGGTAACAAGTGATATTCTTATAACAAGTAGTACAATTGGTATAACCGGTAACAAGTATAATAACAATGTAGTAATAATGTTAACAAAAACAAAAATACAAAAAAAATCAAATACAAAAAATTACAAAATAAAATTGATGATGTAATAATAAAAAAGCGGTAAAGTAAGATAAAATTAAACTCACAAAAGGTAAAGATATATTATACATCAGTCGAGATAGGTGTATTCATGGAGAGAGTAATGAAAATTTACATGATAAAATAAAACCAATAGTGTATTCATTGAGAGAGTAATGAAAATTTACATGGATCTAATGTATCCAACTACATGATAATTTTTTTACCATGATATATTTGGCATATATGATTCATTTATAGATTCACATAATTATTCACAAATTTGCATGATCGTAGATGAACCAACTTTTCATGCATTTAATATGGATGAAGATAAGTTTTATGAATTATTTCAGAATATCAAAAAACCAATATATTCAAATTGAAGTGCACTATACTAATTTTAAATAATATTACAAGTGAAATATTAGTTGTTGAGATATGGTTGGAGTTGGTGGTACATGTGTGTGTGTGATATGTGAAAGTTGTGTGTATGGAAATTATGTGGAGTGTAAAAATATGAAAGATTAAATTTTTTTCATTACGAATTATACTTTGTAATTATATATTGTGATCGAATTTGAGACCCAATTTATGTCGATACAATAGATACATAATTTAGTATTTTTCATTAATTATACCAATATAATTAATTATACAATTAAATACAATTACATTATATTGTCATATTTTCAAATTATACTCAATAAATTTTCAAAACTATAACACTAATTATATAAATTACTAATTTTATATCATTACAATATTTAAATTAATAATATTAATAAGTTTATTGTTATCGAATATAGAATATATGTTATTTTTTATTAATCAAATAGATAAAATTAACATAACACAAAGGTTATGGCAAGGGACCGCGATGTACTTACATGAAATGTATGAAATGTAATAACTAGTTAGTAAGTAGTTAATAAATAGTTTGTTAATAAATAGTAAAAATTATAAGTGATTTTTTCAATATGCATATGAAAAACATATGACGGTATTGATTAAAAGTATAAAAAAGTTGTAAAAAATTAAGAAACGTGGTAATGAAAAAAGAGACGGGAGAAAAATCACGAAAACGGAGTTTTAAAAATTTGTTTGTGAAAATAATTATATTATAAATCATGCGCGGGCGAAAGCTCCACTATCAAAGTTTCTCCATCCTTCCCTTGAAAGCTCTTCTCCACTAGCCCATTTAAACATCTCACTCACACTTTGCAAAGTTTTTTCAAAAGTTAATCACGTTGGGTATTTAAAAGATTTGACGAACGACGGATAAGTGTTATACGAAAAATCACAACTATTCTAAGAAAGAATAAGTTCAGTCGAACAAACTCAATCATCCAAGATATTACCCAAGTTTTAAAAATAAACATATTATTTTTATTTTAATTTGAGATTTAATATTAAAATATCGTTTTTAATTTTTGATTTTGAACAGTTGTGAAAAAATATAGATATCAATACTATCAAGATTTTTTGAATTTAAAGAAAGGAAACGCTCTCTACTTTCTTCTCTAGTAATATTTTTATTTACAATCATTATTTATTATTTACAATGATTTTACTATTTCACTATTGGTTTTTAATGAATAGATTGACATGAAAAATTGTGGATAAAGATACCTTTAGAAACTGTGATGAACATTTTTTGTTTGGAACATCTCAAAAGACATGTAATTGTGGGACATGTAATCTTTTCTCTCTTTTTTTGGTCTTATATGTATCAATTATTCTATTTTGTATCAATTACAATACTTATTATGTTTATATTATTTTTATAATTTCTTTATTTTTTAATCTTTTAATTTGCCTGCCATCTTAAAAAAAACATGGTAATCACATCGTAACAGTGGTAACAGGCAGTAACTTAGTGGTAACCGATGACAAAATAATTTTTTCGACACTTATAATAACTAAAGATAAAAAAGAGTAGCATTCCTAACCTAATATGATGATAAAAGAGAGAGTGTAACATTTTCTAATACTTGTGCAACCGACGATACAAGACAGTAACCATATGATAACCAACTGTAACCATGTGGTAACTTACAGTAACTTATACTAACATTTTCTAACCCCATGACAAAAACAGTAATTTTTTTTTTCATTTGTGATAACCAATAACCAATAATACAAGTAGTAACATGTGATAATTAAGTGGAAATTGATGATAAAAGATAGTAACATTTCCTAACATATATGGTAACCGATAATAAATGGCAGTAACATTTCTTAACGGTTGTGATAACTGACGATTAAAGATAGTAACATTTCCTAACACATATGATAACTGACGATAAACGATAATAATTTTTACCAATATTTTTAAAATCGATGATTAAAGATAGTAATTTTACCAACACTTTTTTAACCGTCACTATAAATCAATCACATGCTCCAACGGTCATCAAAACATTCAAGATAGATCTATCTCACATGATGTATAGTCGACTGAAGGCGTATCTGTTGGAAAAGGTTCTGCAAACGATTTTAGTTTGTTTAGCAGATAGCTTTCATCCATCTAAATAGTGCACTTGTTTTATAGTGGATGTAGTTTTTGGGATTATAACATATATTTTAGAAATGCAGGACAAGGCCAATCTATTAACAATCTCAAAATTTCTATCATCAAATCCTTCCTTATCCACCAAGTCTTAAACTCTTTACCTCTCAAATTTAGCCAACTAAAATCCATTTATAATGCTCAAAGGATACCTGGAATGCTAATCAACTCCTCTTTTTTTGTGTTCAAGAGAAAGAAACACTTAAAAAAGAACAAAGTAAATTAGTAAATTTGGTGTAATAGTTTCATTTTGGTAAGAGTGTTCAGGCAAAAGTCATTTTTTTCAACGCAAAAAATGTCATTTCAATTATTACAGGGGCAAATATCCAAAGTCAGTTCCATAATCTTGGTGGTCTTAAGGATGAGGTTAAAAATAATAATATTTGCTAATTCTGCAAAAATGAAAGTCATAGGAAGAAAGATTGCTATAAGGCATGGGTAGCAAAGAAAAATAAGAAAAGTAATGTCTTAACCTTTTTCTATTTTGAAACTTTTTTGGTTAATATACCAACAAATTCTTGGTGGTTAGATAGTGGAAGTCCAATTCATATAGCCAATTCTTTATAGGGGTTCACAAACAAACAGAAACCAAGTGAAGGGAAGGTTAACTTTGCAAATAGGAAATATGGTCAAAGTTGAAGTCACATTCATTGGGACAGTTGTTTTAAATTTTTAATCTGATTCTAATTTTATTTTGAAAAATATTGTTTTTGTACCGTCCATGAGACAGAATATATTTTTTGTTTCTTTGCTTGATAACCTTGGATATCATTTTCATTGTGAAAATAAAAAGGTTGAACTTTCTTTCAATTCTAGTGTTATTGGTGAATGTTTATTAATTGACAGTTTATATCAATTGAATTTATCTTTTAATACCATCATTTTAATTGAAAATGTTAGAACCAAAACAAATTTGGGAAAAGAATTTTTTTTTTTACTCTATGACATAGATGTTTGACTTACATTTCTAAAAAGAGAATTCATAGATTAGTTAAAACTAAGTCGTGCTTGATGATTCCAGGACATGTGTTGATTGCATTAGGGGTAAAATGATCAAAACAAAAAAAAGACAAGTGTTGGCTATAGTAATGACCTTCTAAGAATAATTCATATATATATTAGTAGATCTTATTTCCATACCCTTGTGGTAAAAATTATTTTGTGATCTTTATAAGTGACTTTTTTAGATATAGATATGTCTATCTTATTAACAAGAAATTTGAAACTCTTGACAAATTCAATATATTTAAAACGGAAGTTGAAAATAATTAGGAAAAGTTATTAAAATTGTTAGGTCGAACATGAATAGTGAGTATTATGAGAGACCTGGAGATTTAGATCAATCGATAGGATCTTTTGTTGAGTTTTTGTAAACATGTGTAACAGAAGCTCAATATACTATGCCAGGAACACTACAACAAAATGGGATAGTTGAGCACTAAAATTGTACTCTAATGGACATAGTAAGAAGCATGATGAGTAGAATTAAATTGCCTCAATCTCTTTGGGGGAAAAACTCTTAAAATAACCATGTATATCCTTAACCAAGTTCCTAGTAAATCTATTCCTAAAACTCCTTTTGAACTTTGGGCTAACGAAAAACCCAGATTAAATCACCAAAAAACTTTGAGGTATCCTACAGAAGTGGGGATTTATGATCCTCATAAAAAGAAACTTGATCTTAGTACTACATCAGGATTTTTTTATTGGTTATTCATTTACCTCTAAAGGTTATAGGTTTTATTGTTCCAAAAATGACATGCGAATTGTGGAATCATTAAATGTTTAGTTTCTTGAGAATGATGTTGAAAATTGTGATATTACACCAATTGAGTCAGTGACTTTAGAGTTTCCTTGAGATTCTATCTTTTACCTCTAGTCTATGAAAGACAAGTAATTCTGCCTCTATAAGATAGAGAACCTGTACCACAAGACCTTTTACCTAATCTTGATACTTTTCAAGGTGATACTGAAGTTGTGGAAGAAAAAACTACATAGCCCGTTAAAGTTGTATCAATTAGAAAATCTCAAAGACAGAAAATATTTGCAAAACCTATAGGTCCAAGACCTTCCTCATCTACCTTTTTTGCTCGAGCTCCCACTCCTCTCAATCCATTCTCGATTCGAGCCTCTTCTCCCATTCAGTGTCATTGCCAATGCTACCACTCGTACTCCTCTGCCTTTGTTTATGCCTACTACAATACTTGTACCACCTCCTACTCATCTCGATATTGGTCCATCAACCTCTAGCAAGAAGGCAAAGGCAAGATCAGGCCACATGTGACGGACATGTTGTTTTACTAGTGATTGTAATGAAATCTGGTGATAATTTTACAGAAATATTAACTTTCTTAAGTAATTGTAATATCATAAATTCTTATTATTCTCTTGTTAATCTTAGTTTTATTATTCATTTTCCTTCCTTGTGCAATCATATATTATGTTTTCACATATACCGAAGGCAAGCAAACACATATTCAGGGGGATTTTGTTCTCCATAATCGGTCAATAACCTTAAACTCAGGCTATTTTTTGCCCCTTAGTTTTCAACCTTGATATGCCCCTTTCCGTTGGTGACAAAAAAAGGGAGAAAACGGAGAACATTTAGATCAAGTATAATGGGTTTAGGTTTAAGTTTATTTCTAGATTGTTAAAAGTCATAAGGGGAAGATTGCTGACTAAATTGTGTTTTGATAATGATCAAAGTAGGAGATATGGAGTAAAAACAAATATGAAAATATGAGATAAAGCTATTGATTAAGATAGGTCTAACTTGTGACACATGATAGGTCAATCCACACAAAGAATAAGCTGTAACACATGATAGGTTGACCTACACAAGAGTTAGGTGAGTTAGGCGAGTTAAGTCGACCCAAGGATATCTTCGATCGACCTAAGCATGAGTTCAAGTCAATCCAAAGAGATTTTAGGTTAACCTGAGCAAGAACTCAAGTTGATCCAAAAAAATTCAGATTGACCCAAACTTAGCCTTACGTCCACCCAAACATAATCTTGGGATGACTCAAAAGAAATTCAGGTCAACCTATATAGGTCGATCCAAACCCTAGATTAGGTTGACCTAATCATAACATATATCGACCCAACTACACTATAGGTCAACCACCCATTCAATAAATCAACCTATACTCATATTTGTGTCTCAACAGCTAAACTTTTAAATTTGACTCGACCTAGTACATATTTAGGTTGACCCTAATACAGGCACGTTTTTGTTTGAAAAGTTTCAACATATGATTATTAGACTCAAATCAATTGACCCAATCAAACTTAAGGATTTAATTATATTATTTATGAGATCTAACAAGCTATTTACAGAAAAAGTAAGTTTCTCTTTTGTAAAACAGAAGTTGACTGACTAAAAGAAGAAAAATGGCTCTATTCATCAAGGTATATCAACGAGCAAAAACATTTAATGACAAATGACGGAAGCATTATGAACAACATTTGAAATCGACCTACCAATTCAACAGCTCTGTTCAAATCTCATATAAATACAGAAATTAAGGAGTCGAGAAGTAGTTGCACAATTGAATGATCATACAACAGATTCATTGAATGCTCTGTTTTTAACAATCCCATACTCTGTTCTTAAAGATCTTTTCATTCATATTGTATAATCCTTTCTGAGTTTAATTTTTGTTATCTCTAAGGACATAGCCTCATTAATTATTACATTCCACATCTCTCGTATTCAAAAGTCTTAAAAACCGTGAGTGTCTCTCTTTCAGGATTTAGAGGGAGAAACAATCTATTAAGTTGGGTTTCAAAGGTATTTCTGGTAAAATACTATAAAGGTCTAACTTAAATCTAAAATCAAGTTTATACTATTTGTGAAAATAGTGAAAAAATCTAGAAAAGTACAAGGGAGTGAACGTATACTGAATTAGTAGACCACTATAAATTCGTGTCTCTTGTACTTTACTTTAGCTTTCTATTTTTATCTTCTATTCTCATCTACTACAAATTCATAAAAACCCTAAAAACACCAAAAATTGAAAAACAATCTATTCACCCCCTTTTGACTGATTTACAATTGCAATGAATAAATCCATTCATGTTATATATTATTTGTTTCCATGTTTCGTTTTTAAAGTTTTGATATTGAATAAAGATCTCGAGATACACGACATTTGCAAGTTTTTTTGGAAATGATAAGTGAAATATTCCATGAAAGGTCTATATAAGACCATAATGAGACCTAAAATGGTCTTGATTTCTTTAAAAGTATAAAAGGTTTCTATGAAACCATATAGAGGACCAAATGTGGTGTTGACATGTTTATTATTTTGGAATCACTTGTATCAACTCATACTATATTTTACCACACTTGAAATTCATGTCGGTGTAATTATAACAACTTGTGATTTGTGGAATGTCTTATATCATTTTTTGACACAATTACCGCTACAATTCAATATTATTATTTACATTGGACCGAATTCTATATTGAGAAGTTAGACGTATGTTTTTTGTGAGCACTATAATATATTTAATTTGAGAGTCATTTTTAAAATTTTATTTTAAATTATGAAAACTAATTAGCATTGCTCAAGTTGGAGAATGTTAGAATATTCTTATTGTGGGTCTCTACTAAATGTATTTTGTTTTATAAAAATAGATTAAATTAAAGAACTAGTAAAGTCCAAAATTTATTTATAATCCAATAAAGTTGGACCTAAATTCATCTCACCATATATATTTTGGGCATTTTATTTAAAGTGTGGTATGAAAAGGTGCAGGGTCTAAATTAAAATAGGTTCATTAGTAGAAGAATCCAAATATATTTTTATTGGTTACATCTCCTCTCCCATCCTATAAAAAAAGGTTGATTTTACCCTATTTAAAACCAATCCATTTAGTTTTCTGAGAGAAAGGAAGGGAAAGAGTTTAGCTACTCAAAAATATAACAAAAAAGAAAATCAAACGAACACATTAGATTTAATCATTTTATGCAATTATTATAACATCTGATTCAGGTATGTTCCCAATTCCTTTCTCATTATTTTGTGAGTGTTTTATTCTTAATCTAAAAGATATTTTAGATCATACTCTTCTTTCTCTTGTAACTATGTTATTTTGAATCATCAAGAAAAAAAAAATCAATGTTGAGTTTCGATGGGTATGTGTTGTCTTTGACATTGAAGAGGATGGTGTGTTCGATTACTTGTTGGAAGACGTTTTGACATAGAGTTTACGATGAGAGGAGAGAGAAAAGGGTCTTTGAGAGGGGAAAAGAAGATGGGATCTAGGAAAGAAGAGAGAGAGTGGTTGGAGTGAGGAGAGAAAGTGGAATACCAAGATAATTGTTGATATAATTTTAGCAATAGTTTGTCTTGGAATAAAACACTGATAGTAAGTTCTAGTATGGATATAGGAAAGTTGGGCTATTTGCTTTTGCAAGTTTACACTAATGCTTGTAAACACTAACGGGGAGAGATGTATTCATATGTTGGTACATGAACAATTGCTTTCCTATGTCCATATTAGAGCTCACCATTAATATTTTTTCCAACTTATTTTGGCATTTAATGTTGTATGTATTCCAACATTGTTAAAATAAAGGGAAGAAAGTGAATACCATTACTTAATATATGTCACATTGAGTTTAGAAATATATTCAATTTGAAAAATATCGGCTCAGACAACAATCCCAAGATGTTACTAAAATTTGTATAGAAATACCAGCTATAGGTATACACATTGAGTTTGTAAATATATTTGAGAGAAACCATACCAGAGTCTTGGAATAAAGCACTATTGGTGAGCTCTAGTATGGACATAGGAAAGCAATTTCGAATATCCATAGTTCATGTGCCAACATATGAATACCTCTAGCTGGACAAGTAGATGTAAGGATATAGGACCAAAGAATTGACTTACATAAATGATTCATATTTTGATAGTTATTTCCCTATAGACCTTTCTCTCCCTCTCTCAAGAATTTTTTTTTTTAATTACAATCTCTATGTTGAAATAGTTCAATTTTTTAATTTCCATTTTTGTGTAAATTACACTTTTTCCCTATGTGATTTGATCAAAAATCATATACTTCTCCTATGATGAAAAAATATCCATTTGTACTCGTATACTTTTAAAAAGTATGGCAAGTGGGCGGAAATATTCATAATTAACGGAAATCTAACAAGTCATCATAAAATATCGATTATACCTCTCTTAAGAGGTTATTCTTTTCAAAACCCTAAAACACACTATGGATTTTCCATTGTAAAGAGAGAGAGAGAGGACGAATGGTGATCGAACATTTTGAGTGAGGAGATAAGATCAAACATTTTTCAGAGTAGGAAAGCAAGATCGAACGTACTATCAGGTAAGAATTTATAGGTTTTCTATTGGTATATCTAGAGTTTCAAATTTTCCTATAAACACTAAAGATAATAACCTAAAGGGAGTGAATAGATTATTAAACTGTTTTTGGCTATTTTTTGAATAATTAAAATAGTCTATTAAAAACTATTCAATCGAAAAGAGAGATAAAAGAAATAGATACACAATTTATGATGGTTTCATTTTCTTGGTATATATCCACTCCTAACTTTTATCTGAATTTTCAAATCCACTATTCTATCATTTTACACACTAACTACTCAAGGTGCTGCCAAACCATACAAGTATTTTCAAATACTTTTACTTGCTTTTAACAAGAGTAGGCTCTCTCTCTTGTAACATTCAGACCATAGATCAAGAATACAACTATTCTGATCTTTATACAGCAAATAGCGATTATAATCAACAAGCATACAATAATTTTGTTTTTTCAAAAAATGTTCACAACATTACAGTAATGAAAAACAAAGTGGTGTTCAAGATGTTGTGCAAATCATGCTCAAAGATCACATTCTTCTTCATTACTGAGTTATACTTATAGTCGGAGAAGAAGATTCAACCATTGGATTCTATTGAATATACCGCAGTAGTTGGTGAGATAGGTAAACAGTCCAATTAATTTGATGCAGCTTTTCTGAACATTCAGACATTAGACACATCAAGTCGATCTCTTCAAATTTCAAGCAGACTTGTTCTTTATTTTGAAATCTAGGGTTGACTTGTAGTTTGCTCAAGTTTACTTGTGAACATATTAAATGTGAGAGACAAGAGGACTTGTCTACTCCATGAGTAGACTTCTCATTATACAAGTCTTCTTATAAAAGCATTGAGTCACCATAACATTGTTTTTTAATTTGTAAGGTGACTTGTATCTTTGAATAAGGCGACTTATTACATGAAAACCTTAGTTAGGTTGCCTTGAATAAACTATGAGTCATCTTGTGTTAATTTCAGACTTAGATTTCTATGGCCTTTCATTATCAGGTCGTCTTGTTGATTTCATTGGGTCGACTTGTCCCTTATGATTTTATGATCAGGTTGTCTTGTATTTATAGTTGGGTCGCTTTAGATATGTGCAGACTTAAACTTCTGAGATCCATATTGGTCATATCGTCTTGAGTCAAAGGTCGGGTCACCTTAGATATTGTGCAGACTTAGAATTAGACTTTTGAGGCTTGTTTTCCCTTATGCTTGAGGTTGGATCACCTTATGTATTGTGCAGACTTAGACTTCTGAGGTTTGTCTTCCTCAGTTCATCTTATACTTGAGGTTGGGTCGTCTTATATATTATGCAGACTTAGACTTCTGAGATTTGTTTTACTCAGGTCATCTTATGTCTAAAATTGGATTGCCTTATATATTGTACAGATTTAGACTTCTGTGCTTTGTTTTCCTCAAGTCGTCTTGTACTTAAGGTTTGGTCACCCTAAGTGTGTGTAGATACTGATTTCTAAGATATGATTTTCTTAGGTCGTCTTGTGTCTATTTTTGGGTCGCCTTGAGTATTTGTACTCAACTAATTTTTGCTCATTCATGCCCATAGGTCAACTTGTACTATATGGTTAATGCAACTTCCTTATACAGAATTCAATTTTAACAATTTTTTTATTTCTTTATAATTTTAATTAATTATCCAAAATCAAACTTTATTACTCTTAATTATCAGCAAAACTTATTTTACTCAACGTTTTCTAAATTTAAATATTTAGTAACACGAAATTAAAATTTTCAAATAATTTCAGTGATTCAAATATTTTTCAGATTGCGAAGGCGAGATTGAAGGCACTATCAGGTAAGCAGATCTATGGTTTCAATATTGGTTTAGACACCAACTGGATCTACTATTTCTCAGCAACTTGGGAGTAGCTTCAATGATGGGGAATAGAGTTCATTATGCATCTAGAACTCCTATATCACAAGCAATTATTAATGATTATAGACCATCTAAAAGATTGCGTAGGAGTACAAAAATTAGGAAAGCACCAAATAGATCCCATGAATTCATAAATCTAGTGGCCTAGTTTGGTATATTAGAGTTGGTGTATAGTCTATGAATAGGTTTCCCAAAATTGGTATAAAAACAAGTGGTATTTGTAATTAAAATGTTACTGGTATTTGAAACTTATATTTCATACGAACAATTTGTATTTAGAACAACTTGTATCACAGGCAACTATCAATGATTTTACTGGTGTATGTCTCTTGAATCAAATATGTTTATCTCAATACACCCAAAATTTGGTTTAATACAATATTTTCTTGTGTCAATATAATCACTTAAATCTTAACATTTGAAGGCAATATGTCGACACAATTGAAATATCTCAACACTTAAAACACTATATCGACACATATATCGATATAGTTGAAATAAAACATTGTGTTGACACTTAATGTTAACACAATCATCTTGGATAAAAACCATATCTATATGATTCTTAATTATGTTGACACAATCACTATGTTGACATATCTATGACCTATGTCAATACAAATGGATTACATAACAACTAAATAGATTTGTATCAACATAAAACTTACTTATGTTCTAAGGCATTATAATATAGCTCTGTTGTCACAATTACACATTCGATATTAGAATCTGGATTCTCTTGGTCCTTAGCACTGAAAAAAACACACACATTACACCACAAAAACACAAACAATTGAAATCTGGGCATAATATTTTATAATGAATGTTGAAGAAAATATATACAACTTAAATTTATTTAAAGCGGATAATTGATATAGTTAACATCCAAATTTCGAGCTACCAAAAACAAAAGATTTAAAGAAAAGTATAAACCCCCTAAATCTAGGCATAATATTTGATATGAATAAGAAAAAATCTGGACATAGGATGTTACCTTCATAGATCATGAAGAAATGTTTAGAAAATTTGAACAAAATATATTTAGATTTTCAAGATACGTTTAGAAGATTTTAAGAAAATAGGATATCTTCATAAAGTTTTAGGATAATTTGATTTGTTCTTGTACTCAGACACCAAATTCGAATTGGAAGCAATTTTGGGATTTAAATTTGCATATGGACCAGTTGACACAAAAACCTACGTGTACATCACAATTTTCTTAATGATTGATCAGTTCCGTTTACTTGCCACACTTTTTAAAACCATAGGGGTATAAATAGATATTTTTTTCAATATAGGAGAAGTATGTGGTTTTTGGCCAAATTACCAGAGAAAAGTATAATTTACCCTTCCTTTTTCTCTCACTTCCTTTCTCCATGGTATTACTAAAGTTTTGGAACAAAATCATAAATTTTCCTTTGAAAGTTCTAACCACATTATAGCTACTAGAAATTGAGGTGTAAGAAGAAATTAACATATGCATTTATGGATTAATGAAAATAATGTGAATACCATTTCTCCCTGTAGAACTAGTTTAGCCTTTTGTTATAATTTTGTAGTAGAGAAAGGACATAATTTGAAGTTTCGATCATTGCACTCAGTCTCCCAAGTGGGCTGCTACAAAAAACAGTATTATATATTAGGACGGGACCTATATATATATATATTAATTACCACATTATAGTTGCCTATAAGTCATGAATCTCTCTATTTGGAAGAACTTAAGTAGTTAGAATTAGGTAAGAAATTTTTTATTTTAACTTTTTGTGACTATGTTATAATTTTTGTCTAATATAATTTAATACTAATACCAATATTTTACATTTTTATGTTGTAAAAATTTTGGGATATGAAAAGTATCACATCATTAACATTCAAGAATTAGAAATTAGTGTTAAAACTGAAATTTGAATATCTTAATATTAGAGTTTATTGGCTATCATTTATTGTGATTGATATGTTCTTTTATTGTATACTGTTAAATTAAGATTGTATTCGATAAATAATTTATGTGTTATTTATCTATATTTTGAATGTATTTTTATTAAGTAGTTTATATTCTCGATTTTAAGTGTTTAATTGTTTTAATTAATGAAAGTTGTTTAATCAATAAAAATGAGACAATTGGATATAGTGTGCTTATTTTAGAACTCATGTTTTTCTAAAAATGAAAGTTGTTTAGATTGTTCTTGATACAAAATTGTTTAACTACTTTTAAATGTGGGTTTTGTAAGTTAATATTGCATGAGAAATATATACGTGGATTCAGATGAAATATCTATAAATTTGATCCACTAAATAAAAATATCCATCCGACGAGGACATCCGCATTTATAGATATTCTTGTTTGTGGATACGGATTCAGATATTAAAATTTTGAATTCGAAAATGTAGATTCAAATAGTAAAAGTAAAAGTTAGATATCTAACCAATATGCACCTCCACTTCCAAGTCATAACAATTTTTGTTTTCTCTATTGTCAGTCCAAATGACGAAAACACCCCTAACAAAATTGCTCCATATAAACCCCTCCCCTAGCCCACTCTCTCAGGTTATTTTCTAAAATATTAAAAAATGGTACAAAATCCCATGGATATGGTTGTTTTTTTTCTTTTTCAAACTATCGATTTCCAACGATAAGACTGTTCAATCGTAGTAAAAATAAAAAAGAAGTCGATTTCAAAATGTGTCGGTAAGAAAAAGGAGAATAGAGGGGGAGTAGTGACGGGGAGTAGTGACAGAGAAGTGGGGGGGAGAGAGAGTTGAATGTCAAGATGGGAGAGGGAGGAGAGTTGATATGAAAGATGAGTGAAAAAAAAAGAGAAATGAGAGGAGAGGAGGAGCTTTATACAATCAGACATTGAAAAAAAAATTAAAACAATGCTCGCGAGAAAATAATTCCTAAAATGACACACATATATTGAGTTTTCAAGACTCGACATATACTGTTCATGCATGTTGAGTTTTGAAAACTCGACATGTTCATGACTTAAAACTCCCCCTTCTTTCTTCTTCTTCCCTTTCTCTTCCCTTCTACTTTTCTTCTCTCCTTCCTTCGCTATGGACGACTGCATTTGCTCCCACTGCGTGCACGATTTGCAGCATTTGAGGATATCTGCAACCTCGGGGTAATTAATTAAGCATGATCCAAGATTTTGCATGATTGAAATTTGCGAAGGTAATATCTTGTTTGTCCGTTACAAATTTTTAAGATTTATGTGTTTATATTGATTCAAATTTTATGTATATTGTTAAATTGATGTGTTTTTAGTTCATTGAACAATATTTTGTAGAGATTGAGGTAGGAAAATTAGGGTTTAGATTTGTTGGAAATTAATATTAATTTAGGAATTAGGGTTTTTTAAATATAGGATAAAATTAGGGTTTAGGGTTTTTTGAGAAATTGTTTAATTTGTAAATTTATTATTTGTATTTAAATTAATATTGTTTACCTAATTTAATTAATTTTGTCAAGTTGATTTGTTTAAAAATTTAAATTTAGGGTTTTAATTGAAAATTTTAGTAAATTTATTATGTATAGTAAAATTTAGGGTTTTAATATAATAAAATTTATTATTTATAGTTAATTTGATAAATTTATTATTTTAGAGATTATGGTTTTTTAAATTTAGGAAAAAATTAGGATTTAGGATTTTTTGAAAAATTATTTAATTTGTAAATTTATTATTTGTATTTAAATTAATATTATTTACCTAATTTGGTTAAGTTTATCATGTTGATTTGTTTAAAATTTAAATTTAGGGTTGCAATTGAAAATTTTATTAAATTTATTATGTATAGTGAAATTTATGATTTTAATATAATTAAATTTATTATTTAAAGTTAAATTGAAAAATGAATTGAATTTAGTATAGGGTTTAGGTTTGTTGGAAATTAATATTAATTTATGGATCAGAGTTTCTTAAATTTATGATGAAATTATAGTTTAGGGTTTGTTAAAAAATTTAATTATTAGTAATTTTAAAAAAAATTATTATTTGTAGTTAAATTAATATTATTTAACTAATTTGGTTAATTGTTTGTTGATTTATTTAAATCTTAAATTTAGAATTTTAATTGAAAAATTGATTAAATTAAAAATTGAATTGAATTTAGTGTTATGTTAAATTGATATTGACATGCTATAGTAATAAATTGTTTTTTGATATTCAATAAAATGGGCGGAGATGGTGAGATTATTATGTTACTCAAATTATGAAATTGTGACGGGAAGAATGAAGTTGTTTATGACCGTGGACTTTCGAAATTGATTCGAGTCAAGAAAAGTGCATCTTTTATTGAGTTGGTCTTCTTGATATGCAAGGGTTTTCAGATAAATTCCATGAGATAACATGTAGAGATTTATCATCGTTGTCATGTTTTACACATGCAAGACAGAATGTACGATACGAATTGGTACTAATAAGTGATGACGACAATGTTTTGACATTGATAGAGTTTGCGGTGAGTATGTGAGTGGGAACGATGCATGAATTGTATAGGGAGACATTAGATAGATAGATGATGGATTAGGTTACATAGGTCCCCGTACATGGAGGATTTACTAGCATCCCTCCTTGGCTACTATTACAAGGGAAGGGATATTTGGCATGCGTAGGTCCCATTGATCTGTTTTAGTATCATGAAGTAACACTTTCTAGATAGTGTTATAATAGTTTGGAGGATTTCAGTACATTCTGATTCATTGTAACACAGAGGATTAATTCCACGATATGAGCACTCGAGATATACTAGAAGTCGATTGGTCAGTAGAGCATGCAGTGTACATTGATCTTTGGATGCACCGACATGACTATCTAGTTTTACTAGATACTTCGGCTGGATTTGCCATCAATTCTGCCTACGCTATCTGGTTTTACACCATCTCTCACAGATTTGTCGGTCGTCGGGGAACTTTTTTGACTTACGTAGTAAGTCCTCTATATCTATCTTCTTTTCTTTATCAATCAATGATTTTAATTTATTTTTTTAACTAACTTTTACCTGATTTCTTATAGTGGGATACAATGCACGAGTTACGAAACACTTTGGACGCCACTATTTAGGGACGCCACTGATTAAGCCATCTCAGCACTAGCAGATGATATGACTTATCTTTTGAGACGTAGACCCGCTAGAAGTGGTGATGATGGTGGTGATACAGACCGACCACATGGGCGACGACGAGAACAAGGACGACGTACGAGACACCACCCTCACCCAATCATGCGTCACCGCCACCGTCTCAGCAGCTCGAGGACATTGCATAAACTTAGACTACATTTGATAAGTCTTCATCTTTCTATACATCTATATTTGATGACTTCCCTTAGGTTTTCACTTCAGGGACTCCTTAAAGAGGAGCTCGTCCAAATAGTTTTATGGACGAGAGACTGACATAGGTACAGAGAGATGATACACCACCTGTGGATCACGTTTTCCCGCTGGTTTTCTCTGACCCCCATAAGCAGAATGTAGACCCATTCTAAATTACACAAATAGATGACTTGAGATTAGTATCTCACTCTGATTATACTGAGAGTAGATTTGATGTAGGTGCTAGATATTATGCTAGGAGAAGAAAATATCGTTGATCTTATATACTAAGAACATTTTTTTAATTAATAAAATCTCTTATGTTCTTTATATTTTTTGGTAATATGTTTATTTTTCTCTATCTGCTTTAGTACTGGACATGTTTAGACTATATGGTTCAGAAATTTTTTTATGTATCGAAGTTGGGATGTGATATTTCAGAGTGTGTAATTAGGGTTGGTATAGGAATGCATAAGTGTTGGGGTAGAGGGGAATGTGGTATGTCGAGTTTTGAAAACTGGATATACGTGTGTCATTTTAGGAATTATTTTCTTGCGGGTATTATTTTAAAATTTTTTTATTTTTTCAATGTTTAATTCATACAAAACTTGAAGAGGAGAGAGAGACCAAGAGAAGGGGGGAGACAGTTGATTGTGATGTGACGAGTGAGTTGAAAAAAAAAAATAAATATTGAATATTTGAATATTGCAAACATTTAATATTTTAATTTAAATAAAATTATAAATTTTAATATTTAATTTAATATTTTACAAATATTACTTAATATTTTAAATGTTTAATATTTAAATATTTAATTTGAATATTTGATATTTAATATATTAATATTTAAATATTTAAACATTTTATATTTAATATTATCATTTAATATTATTTATATATTTAAATAGTTAATATTTAAATAACTTAAAAAATATTTAATATTTTTTCAACTCTCTCCTCTCACTCACGCCTCAAGGTCAACCGTCTCTCTCCCCCTGCTCTCTTGCTCTCTCTCGCTTTATAGATATGAGTACATTGAAATCGATTTCTTTTTTTTTTTTTTTTTTTTTAAATAAATATCGGATAGTTTGAAGTCGCAATTTTTTAAAAATTAATTTATGAACTCAGATCGTAGGAATCGACTTCGGTTGTTTGGAAAAGAAAAAAAAAGGGCCGGACATTTTCTCAATATTTTGAAAAATAAAACCCCCCCTCTGTTTCTGTCCCTCTTGCTCTTCGGTAACCGCAGCACTCTCTCAAACCTCTCTCCATCCAATCAAACACCAGCAAAAATTTCAACATCGAAGTGCCAAGGAAACCGTCATTTCTGATTAGTAGAATCGCTTTTCAAAACAATTCACGGAGATTCCATGGAATTTCGGCGAATCCGATGATGGTGGCAAAGGCATGCATGTCGGTCGCAGAGGCCAAGGATGCCGTTTCTGATGATGGGATGAAGAGCCCGATCATTATCATTGACAATTACGATAGTTTCACCTACAATATTTGTCAGGTATAACTCACAATTACATTCAAAACCCTCTCTCTCTCTCTCTCTCTCTCTGTGTTTCGCCTTGCTCTTGTGTTTTCTTCTCGTGTTTGTTCGCTAGTTACTGTTGGATATGGAGAAAAGTTTAATGACCTCTTTGATTTTGCTTGTATTTTCATTTATTTTATCTAATTTTATTTGCATGCACGATCACGAGCTTTAATTCCTCTGATTTTGTTTATTGATAGTGTGTGATCAAAATGATTTGTGGTCAATTATTCTTTAATTATATGTAATTTTTTGTATAGAATTCTTTGATTCAATCTTTCTATGTTCATTTTTTTTTATTTAATTGTATTTTCATGCGCGAACATGAGCTTTAATTCCTCTGGTTTATTTTATTCAATGTGTGTGTTTCTCTTTTTACTCATCCGGAAGAAAATGGAGATTAACAAACTGAGGGGACTGTTTTATTGGTTTCAAAGCCTGTTCGTTTGGAAAATTCTGTAGCTTTTTTTTTTTTTAATTTTTATTTTATACTTTTCTATTACCTATTTGAGTTTTTGCAATCCCACCCCACCCCCAAAAAAGAAAAAAGAAAAGAAAATGGTTGCCTGGTTTTCTACTAAAATCAGGGGATGAACAAATTGGGATAGGATGAATCAGATGTTTCAGGTCCAGGAACTATGCTAATTGATTACCTGTGATGGAGATAAAATGGAATTCATTTTCGTGGGGCTTAATTCTGTCACTAAAGGACAATGTTCAGATCCATAGTAGTTAAGGGAGGCAACGGTTCCGTGATAATGAATGTGGGTAGTTTATAGGATATTCGTTGTTGCTGGAAAAGTACTTAAGTGGCTAATTATAATGCTAACGTTCTGTATAGATGACACTTGAGCGCAAAATGATGCCTATCTGGGCATTTCCCTACATGTTGCTTTTTGATTGGCTTCATTGATCAAAGTCTAGACAAGAAAGCTGTGAACTGAACAGTTATAATTGATGGGGCTTGAAATTCACTGTAGACCGAATGTATCGTATGGAAGTATAGTTCTAGTATAGTTCTAGAATGTCTTGTTTGCTAGTCTGTGACATATAAAAAAGGAATCACTTTCTTTGATCATATTACAACAACATACGACAAAAAAATGACCCTTGATACCAAATTTTGAGGTCGGCAATTTGAGAGACCAACATAGGAAAGAGAAGAGAGAAAAGAAAAAAAATATATAAAGAAGATTTAAAACTACCCTGAAAGTTATATGTATGAGCTTATCCAAATGAGGGAATCATAGACCATCTAAAGTGGCTACTCATTAAAAGTTGAAATTGCAGTTTTTCTGATGAGAATCGTAGACCCTTTTAGAAGTATGATGGTTCCTTTCTTTCCAAATAATATGAGACATAGAGGAGGGATGGTCTTCTTTTCCTACATTATCTGTTTCTTAAGAGTTTAGATCTGTTCAAACCTCAAAGTCACCATCAAACCTTGCAACAAATATTGGAACTCCTATAGCTGACCTTCTTGTGCACACATGTCCAAGGAAATACGTATTTTCTGGAATTCCTAGAAATAATGAAAAGAATTAGCATGCTATTACCTTTCACATTTTATCCTGATATGTTTGGCTTATTAATTAAGCCATCCCATGCAATCAACAATTGTCTGTAATAACTTTAGTTTATAAAAATCTGGATTCAAATAAATCTGCTATTCTTACAGTCTCATTCCAACAAATTTGGGAAACTATAGTTCATTCCCTTAGTAAGGGAACAAATGAGTTATCCAACCTTCACATAGGCTGCCTTTATCCGCAAATGCCATCTTCACCCAAGCTCATAAAACTAACCCTTAGGTCCAAGGACTTGAAGCAAATGATTTACACTACTTCTTTCTCCAAAAACTACAACTACAAGATCCGCTAATTGGCTCCGTTCATCCATTGCACATCTTACCAACAACCAATTCTATATTACCTCATTAGAATCTGCCTTCTCGAAGATCTTTCTCCATCCCATTATGTTGCTGTTAGTATGTACACAAGCCTAGATGACTTGATAGAAAAATGGAATTGTTAAATGGCCATCCATAATTTCAAAGATGATGATGCACCCTTTCCCTTGCATCTTTATAAAACTTTATTTTTTCTTTCCATTTTAGCTAAATGTGGGTGCAAATGTGCTATTTACCCGAATCAATAGAAGAGAATTATGACTTATTCTGTCTTTGAGATGTTAAAGATCTTGTTCAAGGTCAAAACCCCATGACTTGTATAACCTGCCATGATCTTTTCTTAAAACATTTGGCATGTCATTTTTCTAGGTTTTAGTTATTAGTTAAATGCTTGTGTCATCAAGAAATTTTGAGAAACTTAGGATTTTCCAGATTCACAAGAAAAGTTCATGCAAAAGCCCTTTGGCGTTATGATTGGGATCACCAACAGTATCAATCATAATAAATCATTTTAAGATGCATGACTTTTGGCGTCTCATCTCTAGCTCTCCCACCCCCAAAGGGAAAATATTAAGGATATTATAATTCATGAGACCTCTCTTTCCCATTTTATATGTATCTCATAGACATGACTACACATATTTCTAGGTATATCTATGATTTCAAATTTCTCCAACAGCTTCCCTCAGATCCCCAAAATGTCTGCTTTGCTTTGTTAGGGGATACTTTGTACTGTTGGAGCCATTTCAAAAATAAGCCTTTCTTCTGGGATGGAAACTCTGGCTCTATGTACATTTGACACCATTTTGGATCTCTTGAAATTGGCAGTAGACTTTGACTTGTTTAAAGGAGTGGGCAAGATTTTGGTGGTGTACAGATAGGCTTATTTCCATGGGAAGTAGACCTACACCAGTGATCTTGACTAGGCCAAAGTATATATCAACTTTCTTTAATGGCATGTAAACAAACATTTCAAAATTTTGGGCCCCGTAATGCATCATTTTAAGAGGTGTTAATGAAATGTTATTAAATTATAGTGGATATTAGTAAAAACTTTTCAAACTTTGGGGTGCCAAAAGTCTTTTAGGTTCTGCCATTGATTTCAATTCAGTATGCTTATTTATAGACAAAAAAAAAAAGGGAATAGAGGAAGCATAAGTCACTTTGATTTCCTTTTCTTCCTGTTTTTCCTGTTTTTCTCTCTCACATAATTACATTAATAGCAGATTGGTATTTACTAAGATAATTTCTTTTTCATATGAACGTGTTATTGTCTTGTCTAATGTTATGCTTAATCAATCTCTTCAGTTTTTTCCTTGACTTGAATTCCTCATATTTAACTACTTTATCTTCCATTTTTTGTGATGGTCAGAGTACGAACAAATTTATCTTGCATGGGATATTAAAATGGCCTTTAAAAGACCTTCCAAATTGGACTCTTCAGTGAACTGACTCATCTGTAGCCGACATTTTTGTGTTATGTTCTAGTGGGAATAAATGATAAGTAGACTGTATTTTGTTGATATAAGAAGAAAATAGAGTAGTGTGGAATTTTCTTATTGTTAGAAAAGTTGTTCCGTATGTGGCTTAGTAAGCATATCCAGAATGATATCAGGGGAAACTGTTGCTAATAATTAGTATATGACTATTTTTCTTTTGTCTGCTTAGCTTGTGCAGTATACGAATTTATGTGCCGAGCTCTCCTTTTGTTTCTTTTTTCACAATTGACAAAACCTTTTGTCTTTACCTGTTTGTTACCTTCTTTTGCCTTTTCCCCTTCATGTCTTCTTTTCTCACTGTAGTGAAGCAGAAAGTTCAGTTCTTTTGTGTTAAAAAGAGAACTTTTTAATGCATGCAGGGAAGATCATATTTTTCTGCTGAGGGCTCTGAGAATATCTCTTGTTAGTTCCGTCTAGCTGTATGTTTCTGTTTTTGATTGTTGATGTGCATTCATGTGCGATCTTTTCACTAACAATTAAATTGAAGTTTGCAGTACATGGGAGAATTAGGATGCAACTTTGAGGTTTACAGGAATGATGAGCTCTCTGTGGAGGAACTAAAAGGGTAAAAGTTTTGGATAGAGTGAAATTTAATGAATTTCTTAAACTTGCTTTGCCCTTTTTAGTACTTTTGGATTGGATGCAATCTAATGATTTTTCGGCAGTTATTTCTATTGGTGTAGAAAAAATCCTAGAGGAGTGCCTACCAGGTAAACACGTATGCCATTTGCTTGCAAATTTTGGATAATCAATACCTTTCCTGCTTTCAAGATTCTGGAATATCACTGCAAACTGCTTTGGACTTGGTCCTATTGTACCTTTATTTGGGGAGTGCATGGATTTGCAGTGCATTGGACAGGTTTTCGGAGTGAGCCTTTGAAAAATGCTTCATATATCTGGTCTCTTACCTTTTACAACTGGATTGGATCCATTGTGCAATAACTTCTGCTGGGAATTTTGCTTCAGTTATTTAAACTCTTTTCTCCACTATTTTAGTTCTTTATTTTTAAATTTCTATTTTTCTTTTAGCTGGGATATTGAGCTGCTTGAATGTAGTTTTATACCGAATCACATTATGCGGGGAGTATTGTGCGTTCTCCTTATGGTGTTAGGCATGGAAAAGGTTCGCTTGTATACTATGATGAAAAGAGGAAGATGGCTTGTTAAGTAAGGTTATCCTCCTCTTGCTATGTCCCTCTGCTCTTGTTAGTTAAGGTCATTAATGCTTGTTTCAGTGATCATGAAATGGATGATGTTTTTATGGTTAGCTTGAACTGTTGATGAAATTTACAAATGTTGAAATGCTTGTCATTATAAAGTTTAGTGGGTGACATTAGTGTGTTCATTTTGTTTCAGCCTTTTTATTGCTGGAAGATTCATGGCCTTGTCATTGAAAAGGATAGTTTTCCTAGTGAAGAGCTAGAGGTTACAACATGGAATGAAGATGGACTGATAATGGCTGCTCGCCACAAAAAATATAAGCATCTCCAGGTAAGATGCTCTGTTCCATTTCACCTTATGGCTTGGAGAGACACAAGGATGCTAGACGAGAGTTCAATAGTAGGGTATATATATAAACATTAGATGAATCATCCCAACACCTGCCATTTCTTTGAATCAAGAAACATGGCCATTTGAAGCATTTTCTTTGGGCCGTGATCGAAAGTCTGAAGAAGTTGGAGGTCAATGAAGTAATATGCTCTCACATAACCAAATGCCCGAAGTGCAAATTTACTCTTTATGCAGTATTATTCTTTTATTCAATGCTTTGCATACATGGAAATCTTGCTTCGTAAGTGGCATTAGAAAATATCAATATACTTCATCTATTATATAACAAGATTTAAAGTTGTTTAAAATTATTAAGAAACAAAACATGCAAATTTACTAAAGAAAAGGACCCAGAAAAGGTTTATGTTTCCTGTTGCTTTATTAGTAAGTCTACGGCTTGGGGCCAGTAAAACTAGCCATCTTTCCTCCAACAGAAGAGCGTTAGTTCATCGTTGTTCTTCAGAACACAGTTCTTTTTTGGGTATTGGAAGTTATTCTCAGCAAGTACATTTTGTTCATGAAGCTTTATCATTGATAGTTTGTGTAAGTGCACAAACTGAGCATCATAAGTAGAAAATCTGCTGCGGTCTACGATCTCCAGTGGGCCTGTTTGGTCCTACATTTCTGGGGCTCTTTGAGGAATTTAGTTACAGGCTTCATTTCTGTACAAGTGATCTTCTATAGATACAGAGTTGTGGAAGAAAAATTGGTATAAAATCCTGTTGTTAATTGTGATGGAATAACAGCACATGTTGGAGCTGTCCTGTACCTGCTTGCACATTAGTGCATCTTTTAGAAAAATAAGATGGAAGCACAGCCAATTTGCTTATTGGTACGCTCCTCAATTGACGCTTTTTGATCAGATCGTTCTGTACATTGAGAACTCTACGAACTGTCCCTTTTTGTCACCTCAAGAATTTGAGATATTACAATGAGTTGAGTGTTCTTATACTGAGCAAGGTAGAGCAGATATGGACTGCGCAATGCAGAGATTGGCTTTAGAATGACCTCAAGCTCCTACTATGGCTTTTGGTAGCGGATACATGTTGGAGAGGACAACTTGGAAACGAGACATATGTTGCACCATGGATGTTATATCTGAATTGGTCAATAGACTTTGTGGTGAGGATGACTTAGAGCTCTTAGCATTGTGCTCGAGCTTGATTACTGTGTTCGCATTTTGAATGCCGGAGAAATTTGACGAATATTAAATCCACAACTGCAACACTTTCAAAAGCACATTTAATTTTGGTTTTCCCAAGGTGAGAAGAGGTGGGTTGGAGTTGACTTGGATATGCATTTTGTTTTAATTTGTTGAACTTCCTTGTGTGGTGCAAAATCCTTCTCCAAAACCTTGATTATTTTAAGAGGAAAGGTTGAAAGGCAGCATAGTCTATGACAGAGTGAGAGATCAACAAGAACACGCGTCATTGAAGTGGAGAGAGAAGCATATATAGGTAGAAATTTGGAACATGAGTGTCAATGTCGTCAGACAAGCTTCTTTTAGTCGCTTGATTTGTCCACTTTTTTTCCCATGCAAACATTACAAAAAGAACATTAGTTTGTATTTGTTGATGTATCATAACTTTGAAACTGTTCACATTGTTAGTGATGCCTGATGGTTTTGTGAAATAATACAAGGAGTTCAGTTCCATCCCGAGAGCACTATTACCACCGAAGGCAAGACCATCATTCACAACTTCATAAAATTAATAGAGAAAAAGGAGGCTGAATCTCAGAATTAGAAGATTCGGTGTTCTCCCCAGAAAATAACATCGTGTGTGCATTCCCTTTAAAGAAAGCTGTCTTCCTAATCAGGGGTCTACACCGTCAGGTCTGTAGTTTTATTTATCCAGACTCACAAAGATAGTACTGTTGTATGAAACCAATTGAAACCTCCAAGTTTTGTATAATAAGTTGGATTTTGGATTTTCTGGGGAACATCTATGTGGAAACATGATTTTAATGACAGTTAGTGGAGGCCATGTGTGATTTGCCATTGATGACAAAATATTTGGGTATGGTCCATCCTTTAATAGGTGGATTTTTATACAAGCATCACCTCTTGTGGAGTGCTTTTTGAGTCCTCAATTTTGGCTCTATATCCAAAAGTTTGTGGTCCATTGTTTGGGTTCCATCTTAATTTAGTCTTCAAATTTGACAAGTTGTGGCACGCCCTTACCTTTGCTGATTATTGCAGTGGGCCATGGTAGACCACAGAATACTTTGTGCATCATTAGTTGGGAAATTTAGCAAAACGCACCCTTTATTGCTCTGAATCTGATGCCAATTTATTGAGAGTGTGTAATCACTGATTTTCTAGTCTAATTCTTTGTTATAATAAATGTTGGGCCCTCTTGTGTTGCCTTTAGCTGCACAACAGGTGGCCTAAAGTTGGTAGTCCTCAATAAAGTCAAAAATCGTTTTAGGAAATCCTAGGAAAGGTAGCAAAAGTTGGGTGGAGTGGAGGAGTCTACATTCTTTGATAGAGAGAAAAAACGAGGTTTCAAACGTGGGACCTAGTAATAAATGGCCATCATAAAAAACTAGTACCAGTTAGCAGGAGTGGTTAGAGATAAATGAGGTATATTGCATTATCATTATTGAACTTGTCCAAATGATGGCGAGTGAAATTGGCCAAAACCGTGAATGGGGAATTTTGGACAGCTGGAAAAGATTTGGTGGGTTGCTGAATTTCGCTGTTTTACAGATGTTCAGTTTTTGATGAACTTATCCAACACAAAAAGACAATGTCTTTGGTGCTTTGCTTTCTTCCCCTTTTTGTTGTTCCCCCCCTTTCAAGTACTTTATCTGATGTTTTCTTCTGATCATCTTTGCAGGGTCTGGTCTGTGCTCTGCTGCATTTTAATTTATTTTAATGTTCTTAAAATGGATATCAGAAAACAGTTCACTTTTTTGAAACTTCAACGCCTGAAATTTTCAGAAATGTTGCCCTTTCTGTTTGTCTTGTTTGTTAATTAACCTTGCCTTTTCCAAATGGCAGATACCTTTGTCTTTTGTCTTCTTTCCCCAATTAAATTCTGAGTCTCAAATAAAGAACACAGCCCTTGGATTTTGTTTTGAATTGTGGTTAACAACTCAGAACTTAAAGAGTGAAAAATTTTAGCTCCAAACCGGAACATCACTGGCAATAGTGCCAGTCTGCCTTAATGTTTGTAAATTCACAACTTCACGAGTTGGAATTGATCAATGGAGTGGTGTTGGACTATTATTAATCCTTCATTTGAGTTGTAATACTATTCTCATCTTATAAACCCATCAAACTAGACATTTCACTGCCCTAATCATATTCAGAGGAGTGTTCAGAGGAGTAGATGCATAGATACACTATTATACATATAGGGAGAGATGGAAATTTTGGTAGAACAAGACATGTTACGTGATCTTTTGTGACTAAAATTATGAAAATTTGTGGATTACGATATCATGTTCATTACAAAGTGGTTGGTCATTTAATTAACGTAGGTAGATATGATGGGGTTGTGATCACAGATTTGAGCCCCATGATTTACAAACAAAGAGGATGAAATAAGGGTATTCAATTTCAAAACCCAAAAGATAGGTAGGGAATAGTCAAATTTATCGTTTGTAGGAAACTCGGAACATCAAGATTACTTTAATCTATTAAACGATGCCATATCCCCTCTGCAACATTCTTCGGCTCCAAAAGAAAAGGCAACAGTGTCTGGCGGTTGACATTGGCATCGTTTTTCTATCTCTGTACAATTCAAAGGTGACAATAGTCGCATATAGTAGGCGAAACTCTGACCTGGTTTCTTTGTAGGTATGAATCCATTTTCAAAAGGAATACGTAAAATCAAAAGTCTCTCTCTCTCTCTCTCCCCCCACATTAAAGTTCTAGTAGCTCAACAAGTCTTATTGGATTCCCACAGGGCCATATCTTTTGAGACAATCCTCTTTATACTAGATCAATCTAAAGCTTTTCGCAGGGATCAATTCAAAGGTCTGAAATGAATCTCCAATGTAGGATCAACGGCTTGATGCGTGGCAAACTTGCACGTACTTTGGATTGCCTGTGGTAGTATGACAAAATGTCACTCAAAATATGACAAACCTGAGCAAGAAAATCAGCAACAGAGCAATAGGGTCCCATAATTTTTGGACATTAAATTGAACAAAGACACTTTCTTCAGGATAAAAATGCACAAAAATATATGAAACACTCGTCCCCGCCACCATACACATGTATTTCATAACTCCATATGCTAAAAATGTTTATTGAAATCATGAGGGTATACCGAGTACAGCAATCATCACAAATTCAAAGTTTTAAAAGCCCAAACATCTTGAGAAAATGTCTGGAAATCTATGAAATATATATATTCCCCATGTTGAACCATCACAATCTAACCCTTACCCTCTTCAATAATCTATGCTCTCTCGCTATTCACAGTAAAAACTGACTCAACTGTATCAAGATGACAATAATGCCCATGTGAGAATATAGAATAATTATACCCTGTGCTTTTAAATGGAGGTGGCCTCAGAATGGCTTGCTCTACGGTGGTGCCTGTTCCCACGGCGGCGCCTGCTTCCGCCAAAAGTAACAGGGTCAAATGCCCTAAGGTGCTCAGCTTCTTGAGGATCAAGAACACACTCAGAAGGAGGGCTCTGGTACCGAACCCGGTCATAGCAGTAAGAATAGGTCATGTACTTGTTCCTAAAGTTTACCATTTTGATTCTTTGTTGGAGAGTTATACCATTAGGGATTTTGAAGGAACTGGCAGCATTGTCACACTTCTTGGATGTATGCTCAATTGGGTCCACTGTACATCCATGAAGGACAAGATCAGAAAATTTGGCAATGTAAGGGGCATATCTGTAATTTATCCTGTATTTTCCTCCATTGGTTGCCCAATCAGAACCGTCCCATATCGTTGCATACAAGGACATTGGCTTTGAAGGGAAGTCCCCACCCATTGCTTCTGTCCTTTTAATCTCTCTGATAGGAACATCATCAACATAAAATCTGCAGATGACAAAAACATACCCCAAAAAAAAAAGATCATTTACAAACTTATCAAAATACCATCAAAGATCAATAATTTGAATGGAGTTAATGCAACGACATCTTTTAATGACGGGAAATGCTAGTCAGTACCAATCAACTACCCCAAAAAAATGCACAGTAGCCCAGAAACTACCCACACTGCAAAAGCATAAAAAAACCATAATGTGGTCTCCCAGGGTCGCTCCATAGAGAGGTTTGATCAAGGGCAATGAGCCTAGTTTTACCATGCTAACAACATTCCCTTCTACTTGTAAATCAAAAATGAATACATAGGGAGACAATACGAGTAACAAATATTGAGAGAATCTTTCTCAATCTAGACCATAGATACTAAAAATTTACTAACTAAACCTAATTATGGATAATAATAGAGATTTCTAGCTAGTTTTAGAAGGCCATTGGGTTCTCTAAAACAATGGGCAACTTCTAATTCAATATAATACAACGATATTTGTACAAAGTCCACTAAAAGTGGAAGCACTGGTAGAAACCTACACAATAGCGGCATCACATCAAAAAGCCCTAGACAGTAAAGTCCATATTTTCTGATATTTCGGCATCAGCTGCAGTAAATTCAGAAAGATATATATGTATATGAAAAAATAGTTTTCTAAAAATGGGAAATTTAAAGCACAGGAGTAAATTAGAGTGGTGAGGTGGGAAAATGAATTAATTAAGGGATTGATGTTTACATTATCTGAGATTGAGTCCAGAGAATGCTGTATTGATGGTAGTCTTCAGAGGGATCAAACCAGAGTCCATATCTCTCTTCTCTGCCCACTTTTGTGCTTCCATTGCCATAAATGTTTGTCTGAATCCTCCAATCTTTGCCTCTTATGTTTCCCAAAAACTCAAAATCCAACTCGTCATGGTTTTTCTCATACATATCTCCATTTGACATCTGCCCATTTATTAAACAACCACAAAAACAATAAGATGTTGGAAATCCCATGAATCAAAATTCTAAAAAAAAAAATTAAAAAAAAAAAAACTAATTGAAATCAGAGACAAACACCCAGAAAAAATTATATAAATCATTGTAAGATCAAAACACCAAAAAACTTGTACCCAGCAGAATTTTCAAATAAAATTTGATATTTTTGAAAATATTGAAGTTACAAAAATTCTTATTTAAGAAATACAAATTCTCGACACAAATTAGAGTGAACTTAAAAATGATGGCTTTCTTTGTCAAGATGTATCTGTATCTCATAACTCGATCTAAAATTCCCAAAGAACTCAGAAACCCCATTTAGTTTGTAACTTGTAGGACCATTTTGAAATAAAAAAAGAAATGAGGAGAAAATATAATTAAGTGTTGATTATTTCCATTTCTAATCAGAATCGGTATTACTTACATAGAATGCAACAACAACACCTGCAGTGTAATCTGAAGGCAATTTAATGGAAGCACTGAAGTATCCATGGAGATACAAATCTTGCGATACAAATCCAGCACCTGCAAACTCATAAAACCCGAAATATGAAAAACCAAGGAAAGAAAAAAATGAAAAACAGGGCAAAAAAAAAACAAAAAAAAAACAAAAAAAAAAAAACAAAGAAAAGAAAAGAAAGAAAGAAAGAAAGAAAGAAAGAAACGGAAAGAAAACAAAAGGGGGTTGGTTTAAAAAACAGCAACAGACCTGTTCGTTCATCAAGAGTAAGGTGAACAGATTTGCCATCTCTGAGTACGATAAGATTATTATCTCCGAACAGATGGGTATAGCCTTCATCAAAAGACAGAATGGGAAGGTTTTTGGAAGACCCAAATGCCAACACAACAAGAGAACAAAGCAATAGTGGTGCCAGATGAAATCCCTTCATTATATTAGGTGATTCGTTAACCCTTTTTACCTCAAAGTCTCTCTCTTTCTCTCTAGTTGGTTTAGTTGTGTGTTACCCTGTGCTTTTGCTTTTGTAGTTGTAATGAAATGTATGAAGAGAGAGAGAGAGAGAGAGAGAGAGAGATGGCTAACGAAGAGTGAAGGTGAAAGAGGCAAGTGAGTGTGATTTTATTGGTGGAGAGAAGGGGAAAGAAAGGAGTGGTGAGCTGTTCTCTCTTTCTTAACGGAGACACCCTATTGTCATTTGTTAATCTTTTCCCCTTTTCGTTTAATTATCTTTGACAAATTTAAATCACTCCTAAATTATCTTCTCACTTTCTTTGTTTTTTTCCTTTTCTTTTGGAGTAAAATCTATATATATAGCAGTTTTTTAATTATTATTATTTGTACTTAATCCAATGTTTAAGTTGGACAAGTGTGATAAAGATTATTCTTTTTCGTGGGTATCAGCGTTAATGATCACTGAAAGAGAATAAGTAAATTTTAATTATTTAAAATTTTTATTTTAAAAAATTTTATATGATTAGTACCAATTCTGGACCATTCAACACACATCAAACTCTGTGATTATCAATACCCAGGATAAATAATAATAAAACATTTATAATATAATTAATTTAAATATGTTCTTGTTCGGCATATTTTTCATCTTTTTAATAGTAAATTCCTTTATCTGTTCATTGAAAATTTTATTTAAATTTATTTTTGTTAACCAGATAAAATTAGCATAAATATATATAACTGATTGAATCAAAAAAAAAAAAGAAAAGAAAAGAAAAAGGATAACATTATATGAATAAAACATGTGTTTGTTATGTTTTAAAAAATATGGAATAATTTTTAATGTGATTGTGAGCTAAATTAATTACCAAATAAGAAAGTGCTTTGTTGGAATTTATGGAAAAAAAATAATAATAATTATGCTTTATATTTTGAATAAGTTTTGATTTGTAACCCATTAAAAATAGCATTCGACAACCTAGAAAATCTATTTTTTTTTTATTTTATTCTGTTAAAAGAAAAGCATTTTGAAATGGAAGAAAAGAGAACACATGATTTTTTTTTTTTTTTTTTATATATATATATATACCAAAATGAACTTTTTGTATAAGACTCTCAAAATTTGTTCTTATTTCAGTAATCTTTTATATTGAATTTGAGGTGTTTATTTGTAATAAATAAATAAATATATATATATATATATATATATATATATATTTTGACTTGCAATAACGTTTGGAGTATGAACCTCCGTTCTGATTGAACCCCGCAATATTTGGGGCTAAAGGCACCATGTGGTACATTACTAATAACAATTAAGGCTAAACTTGGGTTCGGGGATTTGCTGACCAGGAACGAATTTGGTCTTTGGATTCGAAGATTTGTTGAAAATTGAGTGTGGTTGATTCGTTTTCGGTTGAGTTACGGGGAGTTATGGAAAGATTTTGTCTTTTGATTAAGGCTAAACTTTATCCGATCATCCAATATTGCACATGATATGAGAATATCAACAAATTAACGAGACAAATATAAATGTAGTTTGTTCTTTACATCTCTCGTAAAGATAACTCATATACGGATATTTTAATTCTGGATATTCAATATCTCCTGATATTTATAAATCATTATCCTCTCGTGATGAGGTTTATATATTTTTATTGCATGATATTCGGGGTTCAACTTCTTTTGGAAATCAATTTTCTATTCTATCCCTATAACAAAATAAAAATAATAATAATAACAATGTCTTCATCAAGACAATTATTTTTTATTTCTCTCTCTTTCTTTGTTTTTTTTTTTTTTTAGAATGTCATCTCTCATGATACTTTTACTTTATCCCTCCTTGAAGATTTCAAAAAGCTCCATTTTAATCATAAGCCGATATAAAGAACCTCCTCAATATCAATACCCAATAAAAACCCTCTAAACCCTGAATTCTGAAGCAAGAGATCAAATTCTTCAAAGCTAAATAAAGTGCCAAAATTAAAACAAAAAGAGTAGTGGGTAAACAAGAAAGAAACCATGAATCATTAGGGCAAAATCAATGATTCATACAAAAAAAAAAAAAAAAAAAAGCCTTTGCTTTTTGAAATATTATTTTTAATGTTTTCCAAAAACATGTTTATATTCCAAACTAAAAAGAAAGAAAAGAAAAATGTGTGCAACAAATTTTTGGGCAACCGCCTGATCGCATTTTATTCCCATACTACCATTAACATAATTAAATTTTACAGATCTGCCACCACCAGGGGCTGCGCGATTAGTGGTATTTATTGGAAACGAAAACGTAGACCAACGGGCAACGCGTGGTCCACCACCCCCCGCGCGTGACCGGCTACGCATGATCCACCTGGCAATTAATTCGGCGCTCCTTCCACGAGACATGTATGACGTGGCAAATAGTCGAGTGACACGTCATCAACGGTAGCCGTTACCAGCCAGCATGGACCCCACAGACAATAAAATGAATGTTTGAGCGTAGCGAGAGGGAGAGCGAGCGAGCGAGCGAGACAGCAGGGTGGACATTATAGCGTGATTTTAGGGGTCGGGGAAGTGGAGATGGTCTAGGTCTTTGCTGCGAGGTTAACGGCGTTAATTTAGGGGTCAATCCCGTTACAAGGAGTTTCCTAGGTCTTCGTCTAGGCAGCCGCTGTAACGTCCGTCGAGGATGCCGTTCTCTCCAAATCAATTTTATTTTTCTATTTCTAAATATTTACTCATCCTTTCGTTCGGTTTCCGTGACAGATGGACCCCACTTTCACGAGCAAAGAGGAAAACGTTACAATTTATTTTTTATTTTTTTAAAAGTAGTTTCAGTTTAAAAAAATGTGAAATAGGAGGACGAAATTTATAGAGTTAAAATTACTTAATTGTTTTATTTATTCTTGTGTAGGGACTTTAAACTACGAAAACAGGAAAAGAGAATGAAACGAATGTTTGCATAAGTAGGAATAACCTTGCGTCAGCGCACCCGATGGAAGCACCTCTAGATTTTAGTAGGGGCAGATTATTTAGTAAATGTATAAGTAAAAGTTATTTTTATTGTATAATTTTAAACTTATGATACCTTTATTGAAAAAAAGTATATAAATAATATTTAATACAAAATTGTGTAATTTTATTTTCTTTTTTTGAAATCTTAGATATCGTTAGTTCAAGATATATATATATATATATAATATTAAATAGATGATATGTAAAATTCAAACATTAAAAGACAATTTTTTTTTGGGTAATTTGCTCTGACTAAATAGAAAAAAAAAATTGCAAATGAACAAAATTCATTGATTTATAATCATTAAATAATTATTAAATAACATAAAGTGCTTATTTATTAAATAGGTATTTGAGGAATTTGGAAAATAGATGAAGCCTCGTACCATACCAATTATCAAAAAAAAAAAAAAAAAACCACCACGTTAGTTGTTTTAGGAATTGAGTATTTATTAGTTTTTGTTTTTTTTTTTTTAACTTGGAAGTGTAAACCTGGCTTTATGGTTGAAGATGAAGATGGATGGCACATTTTAAAATATGCGCTTATATTAGAGTGGTGATTGGTCTGGGAAATATGATATGAGGGATTGAGAGAAGATAATTGAGATGCCAAGAAAGTGCGTTGAGGCTTGATGCCTTGCAGCCATCCATGCACGTGACCTCCTAATGTGTAACACGTGCGCATCTCTCAGTAGCTGCTTCCCACTACTCCATCTCCGCCTTTAAATCACCGGCGGACTCCCACAATTTCCACACCTCGTGAATTTGGACTTCTTTCCTACACAAGACTAAAGTATTATTTAAAATCAAACAAGAGTTTTATTTAATGAGCGGTGATGATACATGGTATAAAGGTCCATTAACATGGGAGACTTAAAGCCTATGATCAATAGTTTACGGGAATGAAATGAACCTCTCAGTTGAGGGGAACGTAACTCGCTCTCTCGGTATTCATCGAGAGATTTTTCTTGGTAATCGATTGATTGGTCACAATGCATTCTCGATACTCAATATTCAGTCAATTCAGAACAATATTCAACTTTTCTCAAACTGCGAAAACAATATTTCGTAATTAGTAAGGAAATTCTAATTCCTAAACGATAAAGAAAGAAATCCATTGACAAGTAAAACTTTCTAACAAAAAAGATCCTGGATCTCAGGAAAATCTTTCCTTAAAGATCCTATAATCTTGTAGGCACTTTCGTATGAAAACTAGAGTTTTAACACTCAAATGTACACGGAACTCACACACTAATACTATATATACATTGTCAAGCCAATCGGTTAGATAAGTTTTTAGACATACACATAACACACAAAGACATTATAGAGCTCTCTTTCAGTCTATTTCTCTTTTCGAAAACCGCTCTCTAAGTTGAGCGTCGGAATCTCCTCTACTGGAGGATCTTCAGTGGCTTTTTACAGATTCCATTGATCAAAATTACCCGACAATCAGACATCCTGTTCTAGTTAGCAGAGCCATCATCTGTGGAGCCAAACACACCTCTAATAGATTGACGTGTCTGTGGGAATAGATTGATTTCTCGAGTTTCTACCACTATCCTCCTTCTTTTTACAATCATGGCGTCAACCAAAAGAATAAGGTCAATCATCGGTTTTGATGATGACAATTTGATAGGAGTCGACACTAACTGAACAACCCACTGATCATCACTGCAGGAATAGGGTTCTATCTTGTCAAAAGAACTTTTATTGATCAAGGAGTAGATCGAGATCTCCTCTTTTGGGAGGTCTTACAACGATTGGGTCTGAACCCATCTCATCTTCAATCATCTGACGGACCCATAAAAGGATTCACCGATGAGTGCATACATCCGAAGTTATCATCTCGCTTGTCATCACCTTAGGAACCCCTCCTCACTATGTTATTACCGAAACCACTTTCCATATGGTGAAACTCCTGTCCCCCTATAATGCCATCTTAAGTCATCCTAGTTTGGATGGTCTCAAAACACTATTGAGCACCAGACATATGAAGATCAAATTTAGGACACCTTTAGGGATCGCAATGCTTCATGGTGACATTGATCCATCGACTGACCCCACCATTGGTAGAGAGAAAGTTCTCTTGATAGAAACACTGGAGTTTAGGGATGATACCGAACATCAATCTAGTTTAGGGATGATACCGAACATCAATCTAAAGCTCAGCCTTGAGATGAAGTAATTGAAGTTCTATCATGGATGTACCAGGCCAAACGGTCCAAATTGGTACCCACCTATTGATACCCCTCCAAAATGCAATCGTGGATTGTTTTCGATAATATTCTAAGGTTTTTGCATGGTTCTCAGAAGACATGTCAGGAATTTGCCTTTTAGTTATAGTCCATAAACTAACTGTCGATACAAGTTGAAAGCCTGTTAAGTAGAAGAGAATGGTACTCATACTGGAATGACAACACGCGATATAAGAGGAAGTTCAAAAACTTCTAACAGCAGGGTTTGTTCAAGAAGCAAACTACTCGAAATGGCTAGCCAATGTTATTATGGTAACAAAAGGTAATGGCAAGTGAAGAATGTGAGTAGACTTTGCCGACCTCAACAAGGTATGCCGAAGAACAGTTATCCACTCTTTAATATCGACAAATTAGTAAACAACTGTTTAGGTCACCAACTTTTAAATTTTATGGATGCATACTTTGGTTACAATTAGAGACGCATGGCCATTGAGGACGAAGAAAAACAAGTTTTATTATGGAGTTCACCACCCACTGCTACAAGGTCATGCCGTTGGCCAAAAGAATGCTAGGGCAACTTTTCAGTGCCTAGTCAACAAGATCTTTAGCGAACAGCTTGGCAATAATGTAGAGATCTATATCGATGACATGCTTGTTAAAAGTGCCAACACTGAAGATCATGTGACAGATTTGAAGGAAACATTCCAAACGTTAGAGCGCTACATCATGAAGCTGGACATAACAAAGTACACTTTCGAAATCACCTCTGCAAAGTTCGTAGATTTTGTCATTACCAATCGGGGGATCAAAGTGAATCTGGAGAAGTTATAGGCCATACTGGACATAGCACTGTCGAGGACAATAAAAGAAATATAACGTCTCACTGGGAGGATCACAGCTTTAAACCGATTCATATCAAAAGTAGGGGAGAAATATAAGCCATTCTATATACTCTGGAGAAATCTTAGAAATTCATGTGGATGCCGAAGTGCCAAAAAATATTCGAATGGTTTAAAGAGTACTTCACATCGCCTCTGTTGCTCTCTCGACTTGTTTCGCGTGAAAAACTTTATTTCTACCTCTCTATCTTTGATCAAGCACTCTACTTTATTTTTGTGACACCGGAGTCCACCATACAAAAGTCAGTATACTATGTTAGTTGTATACTTTAAGACTCAAAAGCTAACTAAAGACCTATTGAGTAGTTGGCCTTTGCCTTAGTCATAACCGCTAAACGCCTCTGGCCCTACTTCTAAGCATATGCCATTGTGATACTGACCAATCAGTCTCTGAAACAGATTTTACAGAAAAGGGATACCTCAGTTTAACTCGTCAAGTGGAGCATTGAGTTAGGCAACTTCGACATCGAATATCAACTGAGACCATCAATCAAAGGCCAAACTCTCACTGACTTCATTCTCGAATGCACACTGTCGCCACTCATCGAACAAACCCTGTTGATAACTGAGAAGAATGCTTATTGCTCAAATGGACCCTCTATATAGATGGGTCCTAACTTCTCAGGAAATGGAGTCGGACTCATTCTTGTGAGATTGGATGATTTTAAAGTCGAGTACGCCTTTTGTTTTGACTTCCAAGCAACAAACAATCAGGTCGAATATGAAATCTTTCTAACCGGATTGCAAATCGCAACATTATTAGGGGCCCGAAACATTTGGGCTTTCACCGCATTGAAAAGCCTAAGTAGATCTTATCGGCGAACAGCTCATCAAATTGGGAAGACCCTATAAAGGCTTATTTGAAATATAAACAACTACTAATCTCACCTTCCGAGTCTGCTAAGTTGAGACTTAAAGCTACCCACTACACCATCATCAATGGGACCCTCTACAAGAAGTCTTTTATCCATCCATACCTGAAATATCTGGTACTGGAGGAAAGGAATTATGTGCTTAAAGAAATCCATGAACGGATATATGGTAGTCACTTAGGCACTTGGAATTTGGCAAACAAGGCTCTCCGACAAAGGTATTATTGGTCAATCATGAAAACCGACACAGATGATTATGTCAGAAGATGCGACAAGTGTCAACGGTTCTCGTTGGTGCCATACTAGCCCTCTACCGAACTCTACCTGATAGCAAGCCCATGGCCATCCACACAATGGCAAATGGATACTCTTGGACTATTCCCATCGGTTATCGAAAAGTGAAAATTCCTAGTCATGGTTCTCGACTATTTTACCAAATGGTAAGAAACCGAATCGTTGGCCCAATCACCACCGGCAAGTTGTAGAATTTTGTGTAGAGGTCCATCATCACCAGATTCAGTGTCCCCATTTTCTTATCACTGACAATAGTAAACAGTTTGATAACAAAAGTTTCCAAAACTTTTGCAACAAGCTAGAGATCTAACACTGTTTTATCTCCGTTGCGCACCTACAAACTAGTGATGTTGCCAAGGTAATGAATCGAACAATCCTACAAGGATTAATGGTTGCACTGGATGCAGTTAAAGGTCATTAGGTAGACGAGTTCTACAATATTCTCTGGACCTACTGAACGACACTCCGAATGGCGACAGGAGAAACACTATTCAGTTTAACTTGCGGTTGCAAAGCAATGATATTGGTGGAAATTGGCGTTCACTCATTTCGAGTAAATCAATACAAGCATGGGTGGAATGAGCTTGCACTATGCGAACGGTTAAGACTTGCTCCTCAAGTTGTGGGAAACCGTGCCTATCTGGATGGCCGCTTATCAATAGTAGATTACGCAATACTACAATAGGCGAGTCAGGACTAAAACGTTCAAACCAGGTGATTTGGTCTTAAGAAAAGTAGAGGCAACCAGTTAACCTCAACCAGGGGAAAAACTAGCATCCAATTTGTATGGCCCTTATTGAGTATGCTCAGAAATTTGCCTGGTGACATATTGTCTCAACCAACTAGATGGCTTGATTGTGCCCAGAACTTAGAACTTTGGAAACCTGCATATCTACTATCAATGATGTTTGTTACTCTCTAGAGGGAACATGCTCTATTCTGCATCTAGCTGAACAGTTAGATAAGTTGCTCTACGGTCCTCTACCCTACTATACTGACATGTCTCTATACGACATGTCTCTATAGTAATGTTTTTTAAAGTGTGTCGTCAACAAGGGATATATCTACCCAATGGATAGATTTGACTCATCCTATCATTTGAACTCTCATGATTAAATGTCCTATCGAATGTAGCGTATTATCAATAGGGGATATATCTCCCTGACAGATAAACACAATCCATCATATCATTTAAACTCTTGCAATCAAATGTCTTATCGAACATAGCATGTCATTAGCAAGAGATATATCTCCCTGTCGAGTAGACATGGCCCATCCAATCATTTGAACTCTTTCAATCGAATGTCCTATCGAATGTAGCATCACCAATAAGGGATATATCTCCCTGTCGGGTAAACACAACCTATCTGATTGTTTGAACTCTCATGACTGAATGCTCTATCGAACATAGCGTATCATTAATAAGCGATATATCTCCTTATCGGGTAGATATAGTCCATCCTATTGTTTGAACTCTCACAACTGAATACTCTATCGAATGTAATATGTTGTTAATAAAGAACACATCTTCCTGACCGGTAAGCATGGCCCATACTTTTTATTAATTCTTAAAATGTGTTAGTCGACGATTAAACACATGTAATCTACTAAGGAAACGCTAGTCGAATGATTCAAATGTATCAATAAGTATTATTATATTTTGCATCATAGGTACAAGACAGACACGCCATAAATTTCCAAGAAGAAAAGACAAATTCGTCAGTTAATATTAACAGTGGGAGATGGCCAAAAAGAGACAGAAAAGATATATCAAATTTCACGCCTCTTCCATTGACCATTCTCCTTTGATCTCACAACTTCTCTTGTTGCCCAACTTGAAGAATGCTAAAGAAGGACTCTCAGCCACCTGTTGCCCATGGGGCCGAACGATGATACAGACCTTGAGAAGAGAGTTTTTACTATGAACAAAAATCTCTCTTGTTCGAACTAAGATCTCTTTGTACCCAAAGCCATCATCCTCGAGAAACTCCGATAGATTTAGCCATAATGCTAAGATTCCAAGCGTCATGATGGAACCTTATATCAACTATCCCATTCTTGATAGAGTCTTGTATCGACAGAAGTTTTCTAAACTACCGAGTTTTGTGATTCATAACCCATATTCAAACTGTCTTTTGGAAGCATGACTCTCAATAGTAGAAACTGAAGAAGTCAATTTCAAACTACCCAAAATAACTTCAAGACAGTAATGATATTCCTCTTTTATTTATACTTATGAAAACATGATTCCTACGAATATTGATAGTTGAAAGTGTAATGAATGAAGAATTCAAACTCTCCAACTTTCCATGTAGCATATACTCCGAGATTCTTTACTCGGTAGCTATCTTCATTAATACCTCTACGACCTTTCAAGCAATAACTTTTAAACTTACTCCTTATGCCATTTTCTTCAAAACAATACAAGGAGTGGGAGACAAATGATGATATATGGTCCAAAGGCCCATTATCATAGGACTTAAGCCCATGATCAGTAGTTCGTATGAATGAAATGAATCTCTCAGTTGGGGGGAATACAGCGTGTTCTCCCAGTATTCACCGAGAGATTTTCCTCAATAGCCCACTGATCGATCACAATGCCTTCTCAGTGCTCAATATTTAGTCAACTCAGAGCAATATTCGACTTTCCTTAAACCATTGAAACAATGCTTCGTAACTAGTAAGGAAACTCTGATTCCTAATTGATAAGGAAAAGAATCCCATAGCAAGTGGAACTTTCTTAACAAAAAAGATTCTGAATCTCATGGAAATTTTTTCTTAAACGTCTTACAATCTCGGAGGCATTTTCGTATAGAAACTGGGTTTTTAACACCCCAACCGCACATGGGACTTACATACTAAGACTATATATACATTATCAAGTCAATCGGCCAGGTAAATCTTCAGACTTCACACATAACATACAAAAGCATATCAGAGCTCTCTTTCAGTCTGTTTCTTTTTTTGAAAACCGCTATCTGACTTGAATATCAGAGTTTCCCCCGGAGCAACCTTTGATAGCTTTTTACAGATCTCATTGATCAAGATTATCCAATAGTCAGACATTTTGTTTGAGTCAACAGAGTTGTCTGTGGAGTTGAATCCACCTCCAACAAGAGGAATGGGTAGATATACATAGAAAATACTTAATTAATGTATATGATTAATTAATGCTTATGCTTTGCATGGTAGCAAAGCTCAAGACATGCATTACCATCATCTATATATTTTTTTGAAGACATATGTTTAAATCCAAGAAATTACAAAATAGAAATAGTGCCCGAATTGTAAAATTTGATGTAATGTATTTTGACTACTTGAAAGGTTCACTTATGCAACACAACAGTTACTTGCAATTTAATAGAAAATCAATAGAAAATAACAAAAATTCATGCAAACAATTATAAACCAGAACAATGAGTATATTAACTTAAGGTGAAAACTTGATCAAATCATAACTGAAATAGTCAAAATTAAAATAATTGAAATAATCATTTTAATTTGATCATACAATTTTCATAATTATAATCTAGCCCAATAGACCAAAAATCAATAATTCAGTTTGATTGAATTAATTGATTAATTCAGTTTGATTATTCAAATTGATCTGATTATTGAAATCTCTATAAGAAATTTTTAAGTAATGCTGCATTCTAATAATGTCTATGTAAATGTAATATATATTATCACATCAACGCATGACTATAAAATGTAATTGTAATTTTGGTTCATCAAATATCAATTTGAAAACTTCAAAATTCAAAATTCAAAATTCAAATTGTTAAGAAAATTGTTGTCAAAATATAATATGTTGATGATAACAAAATTCTACATACGTTACTAACACTACTAGAAAAAACAGTATTAGTGACGGATAATTACCGATAAAATAAAATCCGTCGGTAATAGCAACAGATTTTCAATGGATTAACGTCGCATTGATTAGCGACGGATATTTGTAACAGAAAAAATTTCCGTCGCTAATCCGTAACTCAATAGTAAAAAAAAAGAGAAAAAAATCTGTAAATCTATTACTGACGGAATTTTTTATGACGGAAAATTTTTGTTGCTAATCCGTCGGTGTAGTGCAAAAGGGTTAAAAAAAATTAAAAATAAAATATGTACAGGTATCAACGACGGATTAGCGATGGATTACTGATAGAAATATTAGCGATTGAAATTTTATTGACAGATTACCGATGGAAATTTTAGCGACGGATTGCCGATAGATTTTTTCTTTTTATTTATTTATTTATTATTTATTATTTATTTATTTTATTTATTATTATTATTTATTTTATTTTGTTAAAAATTTTTATTAATTTATTTTAAGATAATAATTTATTAATTTATAATAAATTATCATTTTAAATTATTTTATTATTATTAAAAAAATTGTGTGTTAAAGATTACAAATAAAAAAAAGGATACGAGTAGATAAGTTTTTGGGGTCTGATGGTTGTGATTTTTTTATTGATTTTATTATGCACAGATTCGATTTCCTCTACAAGCGTGCGTAAGGGAAGGAATTTTCCCCGATTAAAGGAGGCTGCCTAGGCCTGCGTGTTTATTTTTTTTTTCAGCGAAAGATTTTTTTCTGTCGTTAATATCAGTGACGAAAAAAAAATCTGTCGCTAATATTTGCGATGAAAAAAAAAATCCGTTACTGATATTTAGCGGGGTCATTTTTAAAGACGAAAAAAATTTGTCGCTGATACCCTTTAGCGACAGAAAATGGACTTTCAACGACGGATTTTTTGTCGTTGAAAGTCCATTTTCTAGTAGTGTAATCAATTTTCCAAGTGTGCAGGGTTTATAAGTTAATTTTATAGAATTTTAAGTCATAGAAACTGTTGCTATAAAATTTGGGTAGAACCAATTGAAATTCAAATTTTCAAACCAAATGTGTATTGTTATAGTTTTAATTCATTTTTAAAATCTAACTCAACAAATTAAATATAGATTGGCGAATTACACTTAATTCTAGATTTGTCTGAATGGATTAATTAAATTCAAATCATTTGGAGGTTTCAAAATCAATCTTTTATCGGAGATAAAAATAAAATTTAGATTCTGAAACAATTTTCCAAATGTTATATGTTGATTTTTAGAAGGTGTTTTCTTGAGTAAATCTTCTCCATCAGTTAAGCTTTTTGAAAATTGAATATTTCACATTTTAAGGAGATAGTTAGTATTTAAATTTGAAAAGTTATAGCAGTTAAAATAGAATTTCTTTAGCAATTGAATGCTTTAAATGACCACGAAGGAAACAAACTTTAAGTAGAATTCGAAATGGGTTCAAAGAGGAATATTCATACTATATTTAGAAGCTTTTGAGAGATTATTCATACTTTAGTTTGAAAGAAAACTATATTAAAAAATATCTATATGATCACTACTTTTTGACAAGTTTTTCTATCATTTTTCGATTTGCTAAGTTTTTCTATCATTGTAACTTGTTGTTTTGATTCTGAGAAGTCTCAAAAGGTTGGAGAGAGTGTGAGGAACATCCCCTTGAGTCGATAGACTAGGTGTGTGAGAGTTTGGATTGAGTTAATGTTGATCTAAGTCATCTTCAAAGGTGGAAGGTGCAGATTGTCAACATTACCGTATTATATTGGCCTTTGTAACTCTCTTTGCATAGAAAAAACTGGCTATCACTAGACCCTGCCTTGTTGAGTTGGAAGAGCAGACGTAAACACAAAACTAAATCACTATAAATTGGGATTGAACTCTCCATCCTTACTCTTTAATTTATGCATTTACATTTATAGATTTCATATAGTTTGGCCATATGTTTAATTGAGATTTCAAGTGGAGTAAAATCTGGGAATAAAACCAATCAATTCAACCCCCTTCTTGGTTGCACAGGGACCAATAAGTGGTATTAGAGATAATGCTCGATTCCACAAAAGTGTTGACTTTTGAGACAAAGATCCAATGGCATCACACTCAACTCTTGGCCAATCCACCAATATGACTTCATACCTTGATGGAGTAAATTTTTTCCATTGAAAGTGTAGGATGAAAACTTTTATTAAAGCCACATATTATGATACTTGAGAGGTTATTTTTTATGGAGATTTAGATGTTAAACCCCCAATCATAACAGAGGAAGATAAGAGAAAGATTTCAATAAACTTTAGAGCAAAAAATGTAATTTTATGTGCTATTTCTCTCATGGAATTTAATTTTGTTTCCTCTTGTGCTACAACTAAGGATATGTAGGACAAGTTATGCATTACTCACGAAAGAACAAGTATTGTTAAGAAGACTCGAATTAACCTCTTAATACAGGAATATGAATTATTTAAGATTCAACCAGAAGAACTTGTAAAAGACATGTTTAATCGTTTTACTGCTATTTCTAATGAGTTTGATTATCTTGAAAATACCTTTTCAGATTCAAATTTTATTAGAAAAATTCTGCGAGTTCTTCCTCAAGCCTGGAATGTCAAGAAACCTAGAGCATGGGATGCCAAGAAAACAACAATAAAAGAAGCCCAAGATCTATCCAAATTGTCATTGAATGACCTGAGAGGAAAACTCATGACTTAGAAGCAGAGATTCATCATTCTGCAAAAAAAATGATGAGAAGAAAAAAGTCATTGCATTCGCGGCAAAGAAGGAAGCAGAATCTGATGAAGATGTAGTAGTAAAGATGAGCTAAATTTGTTAACAAAAAGACTATCACGAGTCCTTAAAAAGAGAGGCAAAAAGTTTAATAAATTTAAGAACACTAATGTCTCTAGAAAGCTCAATAATGATGCAGGAAAAAATAGAAAAAATGAAAGAAAAGAAAAATGAAATTATATGTTTCAAATACCAAAAAATTGGACATATCAAGTATGAATATCCAGTTTCGATAAAGAAGCGACAGAAATTCTAGAAGAAAGGAAAGGCTAAGATGGTAACATAGAGTAATTTAGATGAATTCGATTCAGAATAAGAAAGCTCAGAAAATGTAGAAGAAGTCAATTTTTGTCTTATGGTAAAGCCACAAATTAATTCTGATACTGACTCTGAGAGTTATGCAAATTCTTATTTTGATACTAAAAATGTGCTTAATGTGATTATTAGACTAAAATGCAGAATAATTGATTTAGAAAATGAAAAGAATGTTCTGAAACAAACTAATGAACTTCTAACTTCAGAACTAAAGTCTGTTAAATATGAAAATTTTACTGTAAATTTTAAACTAATAGCATTAAAGTCTAAAAATGAGGTTGTAAAACTAAAAAATTCTGCTATGAAAGATGAAGTATATCTGCTAAAAACTAGAGTAGAAGATTTGTCAATATCCCTTAAAAACATTTTCCAAAAATTCAATGAAAATAATGAGAAACTAACTAAGTTATTTGCATTTCAAAGACATAATTTTTCTAAAAATGATTTAGGGTATAAATCTGAAAATGGGTTTGGTTTACAAGTTAAGAAAATAGTGTTTTATAAGTATAGTAGAAAACAAAGAATACAGAAAATTTCAAACTGTAGAAATCAAGTATAGAAGCAGTGGTCATAGAAACACAGCTTTTACGGGTAGAAAAAGTCATAAACTCGTCTATTTTTACAGAAAAATCAAGAATTCTTCTATTCAAAAATCTGATTGTTCACATGTAAAATATAGATATAGAGATAATTTTCAGAAAATGAAAAATATTTTTTCATGCTATTATTGTCATACAATTGGACATGTTATTAGATTTTGTTATTGAACAAGTTTAGTAATAATAATAAAAAAATTTATTTCAAAATCAAACTTGTTTTCTAGAGGATTCAAACTAATTTGGATTACTAAAAATAGATGACCCTTTGAATGGATATAAAAAAAATTGATATATATGAATGAAGAAAATAATGAGAATACAAGAAATCTCTCATAAAAATGATAAAAATAAATGGGTAGAAATTGAAAATGAGTCTAATGAAGAAATCATTAGAAACTAAAAATTTTCACCTAATCACTTACAAGATAATATTATTGGTGATATAGATGAATGTATAAGAGTTAGATCAAATTATAGAAATATAGAAAACGAATTTATATTATTGTTTAGCATAGAGCCAAAAAGTACAGAGGCATATATGCCTTAGGAAATTGTTGTACTCAAATCATATGGTTAAAATAACAACTTAAAGATTATAAATTAGATTATAAAAATATTTTGATAAATTGTGATAATTTCTAAAAATGATATTAAGATATGTCAAAATGTAAAGGAGAATACATATACATTACATATTTTTATGATAACAAAAGGAAGGAGAAAAATGAATTTATTTAATTTTGAATCCGAAGTTAAGATTTCTTATTTTTGATGAAACAAAAAGGGGAGATATATATATATATATATATATATATATATATAAAATTGTGAAAAATTATGCACATATTAAGGGGGAGATAACAAAAAGTTCATATGTTCATAAATAGAGGGAGAGCGTGATGTTAAGCATTCATGAGCAAATTTTTTCAATTTTGCAAATTTTTTAATTTTTCTTTATGGTTTTGTAATCATAAAAGAAAGAGATTGTTAAAAAATTTATTGTCAAACTCTAATATTTTGATGATAACAAAATTCTAAATATGTTACTAACCAATTTACCAAGTGTACAGAATTTATAAGTTAATTTTATAAAATTTTAAGTCATAAAAATTGTTGGTATAGAAATTGAATAGAAACAGTTGAAATTCAAATTTTCATACTAGATGCGTATAGCTGTAGTTTTAATTTATTTTCAAAAGCTAACTTGGCAAATTAAGTGTAGATTGAGGGTACACTAAATTCTAAAATTTTAAAATTTTTTGAATGGATTAATCAAATTCAACTTATTTGGAGGTTTCAAAATCAATCTTTTACTAAAGGTAAAAATAAAATTCAGATTTTGAAACAATTTTCTATATGTTACATGCTGATTTTCAGAAGGTATTTTTTTGAATAAATCTTCTCCATCAGTTAAGTTTTTTGAAAATTGAATTCTCCACACTTTAAGGGGATTGTTAATGTTTAAATTTGAAAAGTTATAGCAGTTAAAATGAGATTTTTTCTGTAGATGTAAGGATTGAAAAATAGAATCTGAAGATACTTTAGTTATGCAACAAGTTAGTTCTAAATGAGTGTTGAAGGTTTTAAATGATTATAAAGGAAACAAACTTTAAGTAGAATTCGTAGTGGATTTCAAAGAGGAATATTCAGACTATATTCAAAAATTTTTGTAAAGATTATTCGTATTTTGGTTTGAGGGAAAACTACAATAAAAAATACATATATGATCACTACTTTCTGACAAGTTCTTTTGTTATTTTTTGATCTGTTGTGTTTTTTTATCATTATAATTTGTTGTTTTGATTTTGAAAAGTCTCAAAAGGTTGAGAAGAGTATAAAAATATTCTCTTGAGTCGATAGGTTAGGTGTAAGAGAGTTTGAATTTGGATAATATTGGACTAAGTTATCTTCAAAGGTTGAAAGTATAAATTGTAACGTTACAGTATTGTACTGGTATCCGTAACTCTCTTTGCATAGTGAAAACTAACTATTGCTGGACCCCGATTTGTTGATCTGAAAGAGCAAATGTAGGCATAAATTCAAACTACTACAAATTGAGTTTGATCTCTCTATTTCTACTCTTTAATTTATGTATTTACATTTATATATTTTATGTAGTTTGGCTAAACATTTAATTGAAATTTTAAGTAGAGTAAAATTTAAGATTAAAACCAACTAATTTAACCGACTCTTCTGGCTTGTATGGGGACCAACACAAACAAATTAGCAAAATATGAAAATTTTAAACTAAATTTAACTCTACTACTAATTCATGAAACAAAAAAGTAACTAATATTATATCATCTTTCAAATAAAAATTATCTGAAAATTATATATATTTTTAAATAATTCGATTAATTCTATTTTATCATAATAAAAATTATTAAAACCCATGATTGTTAAAATAAATTAAATTAAATTTCGATTTTATTTAGAATTGAAATCGAAAACTAAATAAATCATACCAAATATAAAAAGTGATTCGGATAAAATGATTTTTTCAATTTTAAATGAAAACCGTGACTCCTAATATTAACTTGTTTTAAGCTTTTCATTATTTAAGCTGTGGTTAACGTTGCTTTAGAAAAAGCACCCACTCATCTGAAAGAACAACATTCAACATGGTCATCAATCCGAAGGTGCACCCAAATTTTTTTGTGAATACCATTTCATGCTCGGACCTAGAATGACACAATGGCCATTTCCGATGATATATATACTTTTATTATACAGTTTTGATCGAGCATAAAGTAGATTGCCAAAGGGAAATTACAAAGATAGACAGATTAACTGGATATTTTATACTTGACAAAAGGAGAAGATATCAAACCATAAATGAAACACACAGAAGTTAATGGCAAAGCATTAGAGCCAAATATTCTCAAAACCAACTTTAACGAATTGCATTAAGGGGTTGAAGGATGTTTTCCAACCACAATGGCCTTCCCAAACATAAATGGGGTAGAAGATTAGGGGTGTGCAAACAAAATTTGCCACAACTGCCAGATTGGGGGTGTGCTTTTCATCTATGAACAATGACCATTCAACAAATAAAACGAGGAAACTCACGATATTTAATTTGGTGAAAGAAGAATTAAAAAAAAAATAAAGAGTTACCTTTCTTGGACAGGACAATGCACTTAGTAACTAAATGTAGAGAGTATAAAAAGAGAGAGATTGGGGTCTAGGAGGGGTGGTGGATGGGGTTTGGTGGGTCGGGTTGCGGAGGGGTGGGAAGAGAGGAAATGAGGTTGAGGGAGGTATGGTGTGGATCCTTTGGAAGCCGCATATCCGAGGTCAAGTGGAGAATTAGGAGGGTGATGGTTTGATGGAGAACCACGTTTAATCTAGGGTTTGTAAGTTGCAATTGCAAATAGATTAGAGGGAGAATTAGTCCAATCAAATGTCAATAGAGAGATTCGAACCTCTTCCCTCACTCAAGCAATATTAAGTTTACCGGTTGATTATATTTTATTATATAATGTATATATTCGATATTATTTTGATCGATTTAGCTATTAATTTGTAAAATTGTCAATCAGTTTAAAAATTAAAATTTCTAAAATGTAAAATCAAAAACTAAGGTTAAAATCGAATCAATGATCGATTTAATCAATTTGTTTGATTTTAACTAAATAATGCTGACCCACAGCTCATAATAGTTTTAGTCTCACCTCACTTTGAACAAATTCATCAATACACACGTGAAAAAACACTGATTTAATTTTTACTTTATCAAAATATTGTTGAAATAACTTTGAAGAATGAATCACAATGAAAGTAATGGTAGGATGCAAAATGTCAAAAGGGGGTTGGTCCCATGCAAATATTAATATTTAGTATTAATATTTTATTGAGACGTAATAATATATAACATTAGATCACTTAATTAAAATTTTAAATTTAAATTATTATTTGGATATGAATTAAATTATATTAAAAGAATAATCTTTTAAATAAATTATAATAAATTTTAAATTAAATTAATTAACTTATAATTTTAAATATCGATCGATATAATTAAATAAAAAGAGCGGATAGAGTCCGGTCTGGTTCGGACTCGGGAGGTAGGCCGTGGGCTGCTGGGGCTGGGTTGGACCAACCAACCAATAAATCGACACCGGGATCCTTGACTCGCCTCTCATCCGCTAAGGTCAATTTCATCAAAGGAAGAAAAGACTTTTGAGGGAAGACAAGTTTTGTTGCCTCTCTCGCGCTCTCTCTCTCTCTCTCTCACACCCCCCCCCCCGGGGGGGCAACTGTTGCTTTTATGGAGTAGAAGGTCCACATAATCATTCTCACACGTGTCTGCAGCTGTCAGGTCTTTCAGCCTTTTGCTCTGGCGGAGGTGTTTACCGGAAGGGACCGCCACGTCATCCAGGACCTATCTAAGCCACTTTGTTCTTCCTTTGGAGTTGAGGTTTGTCCCATCACGCACTTCACAATCCCATCCTGAATTCCCAAATCACCCTTTCTAAATCAAGGCCAACAATTTTCTAATTTATGGAGAGGAAGATAATATGATATCAAACAATTATAGTTAAATTCATTTACAAACTTAATTAATTTTCCCTTAATTGTTACTTTTTGGAGGCACTAAAGGGAGAATTTCAAAAGGACCAAAGTGAGGACTCTGAACCCCCGGTACCTTTCAAATACCCGAATTTGTAGGGCATGAACGGTTGGGGTGGTGTCTTTGAGGTTGAATTTTGAGTAATGTCCGATATTTCATCAAGGCGTTTAAGACCATCATACATGTACGAAGCATTATCCTTCCTCTCAATCATCACACTAAACCATTTGTAATTTCGTCACTCAAACTACACTCCTCACTTTACCAAGTTTTTAAGCATTATCTTCCAAAACCTATTCACATTTGTACGCAATAATGGAAAAGAAAGAAAAAGTAGATAAGATTCACTCCAAAATTGGGAGACCCAGAAAGCATTGTGAAGGATAAAAGAAAGAAGGTTAGCTAGCACAGCAAGATATGCTACCTACTTTCTCTTCCGTACCTACCATTGCATGTGCATATAAATTTGTCTCGACATAGAAGAGGAGACATTCTTTTCGAGTGCAGGTTGTACTATGGAGGAATGGCCGGACCAGTCCATGACGTTTGAAATAGGATCAATCGAAGACGCATATAATCAAACTGAGAATCTTATCTTATCCTACAATACAACATTTAGCCCTAAATCGACAGCATGTGGCATGGTACATTCAGCCAGATATTTGGTTTGTTTGAAAGGATTTGTCCCTAAAAAAGGAAGATCATAGTGTCAGGAATTGATCAATATTGTTATTTTTCCTGCTATCGGATTTTGATTGAAAAATTGTTCTTTTCCATTTTTCTTTTGGTGGAAAGGTGGGGGCGAAGGCCCAACAACAGAAGACTACACGATCGGAGGCCCAACAAAACTCTTAAAGGATCCTATACCGAACATACACTACAAAAAAATAACTTTTTAATCACAAATTTAACGACGAAAATTTTAAGAAAATTTATCGCTAAAAACATTAACGACGGATTTAGCGACGAAAATTTGAAATCCGTCGCTAAATTTAACGACAAATAATTTTTCGTCGCTAAAATTTATCACAAAATTTACCGATAAAAAATTATTCATTGCTAAATTAGCGACATAAAAAAATCCGTTGCTAAATTTAGCGACGAAAATCTAAAATTCGTCGCTAAATTTAGCGACAGATAATTTTTGTCGCTAAAATCCGTCGCTAATTTAGAAAAAAAAAAATCTGTCGAAAAATTATCCGTCTTTAATTTAGCGACAAATAAAAAAATCCGTTGCTGAATTAGCGACGGATTCAATTCCGTCGCAGATTCCAAATTCCAAATTCGTTTGCCCACCTGATCCAGCACGTGCCTGGATGGTCTTGCCCACGAGCCAGCACTAGCCTGGAAGCCACGTGCCTGGACGAGCCCCACCCACCCCCACCCACTCGAGCCAGCACCAACCTGCAAGCTGCCCGCCTGCCCGAGCCAGCACCCCCGCTCCAGCCGCTCTCCTCACTTAATTGCTGGAAAATGCCGCTTTGCCTCCTGCCTCTACCGTGGTTCGAACTCATGCACACCTGCATTGCCTCCTGCCTCCACCGTGGTTCGAACTCCTGCACACCTGCACGCATAAACATAAACCTGTAAACCACCAAATCAAATGATATCATGTGATATAATTATTTATTTATTCATTATCTTTACTTCACATTTTTCTAATAATAATAAAATAATATATAATAACAATTTAAAATAATAAATATAATAACTTTTTTTATTTAAACCACCAACCTAAAATAATATTAATTAAAAATAATAAATATGATAATTTTTAATAAAATAAAAAATAATAAAATACTAATTTAAAATAAAATAATAAATTAATTAAAAAATATATTAATATTATATTTTGTTTTCTTCTGTTTTTCTTTTATTTTATTATTCTTTTTCATTTTTATTTTATTTTTTTACTCCATAGTTTAAAAATGGATTACGGCATCTCAATAATATAAAATTATAATTATCAATAAATTATAATATATTAATAATTTAAAAAATCTATATATTTAATCACAAAATATTTTTATTCGTTTGAATATATAAGAAACTTCAATATAATTATTATATATAAGAAATTTCAATAATGAGAATAGAAAGAAAAAAAACCAAAAATAGAGATGAGAGTAAGAGGAAGAAAAAAAAAGTGAGAATAAAAAACAAATGAGAAGAAAAAAAGTAAAAAAAAAATATTATCACATAATATTAAGTGGTGGTACAGTGGTGACATGTTTTCCGTTCAAATGCGAGGTCTAAGGTTTGAATCCCTTTAATAGCATTTAGTATTTTTTTTAGTATTAAAACAATGAAGGGCGGGCACCCGTGCGGGCATGCATGGGCACCCAGGCACGCGGGCGCGTGTAGGGCATGGGCACGCTCAGGGAGTGGGCCGCACGGGCACCCAGGCACACGGGCGCGCGTAGGGCACGGGCACGCGTAGGGAGCGGGCGCCCGTGCGGGCATGCGTGGGCACCCAGGCCCGCGCAGGGCGCAGGTGCGGGCGCGCGCAGGGCGCGAGCGCCCGAGCGGGCATGCGCGGGAGCCCAGGCAGGCGCGCGCCTGCCTGCACCTGCCTGCACCTGGCGCGCGCGGCACCCATGCATGCATGCGTGGGCGCCCAGGCAGATATGCGCACCTTTTGATCACAAATGTGTACGAAGACTTGCACTTCTACAAATTTGAAAGGCAAATCATGGGCTCTACACCCTTTTTGCTCCTTTTCTATTTTAAGGTCAATGAGGATTGGCCATAAAATAAGGGATAACTATTACAGCATTACTTAATATTTATAAACAAAATTTGATAATTGAATCATGTTATTTGGAACTTTAAATTTTCTTTTTCTTTTTAATCAGCAAAACAATTAGAATTTAATTAATGAGCATAGTTTATATAAGATAACTGTTAGATTTATTTGAAACTAACGGAAGTATGATAATTATTTTGAAAAAATTAAAAAATTGAATTTTCGAGTGTATCTCAATGAATATATAAAGAAAATTCAGGACCTACAAAATCTTTCTCGAACAATCTTATAGTCGGGATGATAACTATATAAATCGAGTTATTATCACAATATCACAATCTTAAATCCGATGATCTAAGTGACAGAGAAAATTTTCTATTTGAAATTTTCTTAAAACCCTCTATTGTTCTCACTTTAAAAAATATGTATATCTCACTCACCTCTCTCTTTCAATCTCAACAATATGTAGGGAGACTTGTTAACTCAAAACTACTAAACTTATTTCACATTAGAAGAGTGGGAGAGATATTAGGGAGTTAATGGGAGTTATCATATTATCTCAATTTAATTCAAATTTAATTATTTTTTTTTATTTTATTTTTTTACTTTTGTGGTAAAAATGCCCATACGTTGACATATTTACCAATATATCTCATTTACACATGAGTGCATTTTACTTCGTCATATGATCACAACTTATACGATCTATCACATCGTCCAATTGGACTTTCACACAGAATTATGCGTCGTACGACTGACGAGTATACATACAAGTAAAAATTTATCGATGCATCTGTTTGGATGATCGAGGAACTACCGTTAGTAGCAAAAAAAACTCACTACACCTCAAATTCAACGTAGTTACATCTATCGAGTCACTTATCTTATCACAAATGATTCTCAATCATTACTCGATTGTATATTCATCATTATGTTTGAATCTCAACATGAATAAATATAACGGATTGGTCGGTGAATACAATACAATAATATAATGTCAATTAGTCTTTTTTTTTTCCAAACTCGTATTTATCAGTTTCAATTCAGCTAATTTTCTAAAACTGCCCCTTAGATCTCATTATCTTCTAAAATATGGGTAAACAAACTAAAATAACAAATATTGAATTAAGATTTCTAAAAAAACTGAAAGTAATAAAGGTACATGAGATTCCATCGAATAGATCTTCGGTTTCACATAGTGGGGTTCGGGGATAAAGTTCAGAACATCATCTTATGTAATATAGCTTCCACTATTCTTAGTGATTTTATCACATGTGGTATAAAATACATGCCACTATGTTATTCTCCTATCTCTCAAAAAAATATATGTCAGATTTTTTTAACACTATACATGTATGGAACTCAGTATAAGATTTTATCCAAAAACCTTAAAGAGATTACCTTAGAGATGATATCACTAGCCGCAGATGATATTTGAGATCTTAAACCTGGTTACTTTTAGACAACATAGATATGGGTATATCTATGTCAATTATATCACATATGACCCTATCTTGAATATGTATCAACGTGACTTGTATTCTAATAGGACAACTTTCAAAATCTCTTACATAAAAAAATCGTCTCATCCCAATACATTCAGAATTAGAGATGGTCACTCTGTGAGAGAGTCGATCTCATATGTCTGACATATTTTTATATCACATTATATCATAGAATATATGATAAGAAATTAGTGCATTAAATAAAATATAATAACTCATGTGTGACTGGATAATGCACGAGATTCATATATATAAAAGGGATAAATATCAATAACATTAATCTAGTACATTATGAGAAATGTTAAAATATACATAGACTCAATGACTCTTTATATCCTACAAACTAGTCTCTAGCAATGAGTTTAGCGAATGAGTCAACCATCATGTTGTGTGTAGAAGTATACTTGACAATCATTTCACTTTTCTCGATGATATCTCTCACGAAATTTTTTATGGTGTCAATATGTTTAGTTTTACTATGATACTTAAGATCTCGAATGTAAGTGATAGTGGACTAATTATCACAGTAAATTATCACTAACTTTCCACTATCTATCACAATTCTTAATTCATTCAATAGTCTCTGAATCCAAACACTCTCTTGATCTACAATTGAGTAAGTCTCGAACTTAGCCTCTATCATAGATAGAGTTATACAAATTTGTTTCTTACTGTTCTAAGAAATGGTACCACCATTGAGCAAGAAGGTAAAACCTGATGTCGATTTGCGTCTCTTTAGATCACTACCTCAATCGGCATCTGAATATCCCACAAACTGCAAATCATCTTCTCCATAACTTAAGAAGAGCCTCGTAATTTTGTTGAGATATCTGAAAATTTTTTTCACTACTATCTAGTGACCCTTTTTAGTATTTGAATGGTATTTACTCATCATATTGACTGCGTAATAAATATCTAGTCATATACACAATATCGCATACATTAAACTTCCCACTATACTAGAATAAGAGATTTTGCTCATTTCCCTTTCTTCTTCTTAAGTTTTGGGACACATGTCAATACTCAAGTCATCACACTTGACGATTAGAGTATCTGTAAGATTATAATCGGTCATTCCAAAACTCTCAAGAATCTTTCTAATGTAAGTTTCTCGTGAAAGAGTCAACACCAGTCTCAAGTGATCCTTCTGAATCTTAAGTCCGAGTATGAACTCAGTTTTATCCATATCCTTCGTATCGAAACTTGATGATAACCATATTTTAATTATCATTAGATACTCAATGTTGCTCCCAACCAATATTATATCATCCACATATAGACATAGGATCACAAAAAAATAATCAAAACGTATTAGATAAATATAATGACTTTCATCGATCATTGTAAAACCATAAAATATTATTTTATTGTGAAATTTCAGGTATCACGGCCTGGATGATTGTTTTAAACCATATATCGACTTCCAAAATTGATAGATTTTATCATCTTGATCTTTTAGAACAAACCCAAAGAGTTGTTCTATGTAGATCTCATTATCCAAATTTCCATTAAGGAAGGTAGTCTTTATGTCTATTTAGTGTAACTCCAAATCTATGTTCGTAACAATCGTCAAGAATAAACAGATCAATATCAATTTGATTACAAGAAAGAAAATCTTCTCATAATCAATGCCCTTGGTTTGCGTGTTGGCTTCTAGACGGATCTTGTATCTCTCTATCGATCTATCGACATTTCTTTTGACTTTGAGAATCCACTTGTTCCCAATGAGCTTTCTATCATCAGGTAATCAACTAGGTTCTAAACCTCATTGACTCTTATAGATTCCATCTTCTCCTACATGGCCTTTAACCATTGATCCTTTATAAAACTCTTAACAGTCTCCTTGAATGTCTTGGACTTCTCATCATTCTCGAAAGTCATAATGAGAATCTCATCATTAATTAAAAAATGACGTCAAGGTACATGTTCTTAACTACTCCTACAAGGAGGAGGGGTCTCCTCACCTTTAGATAGGCCACTGCTACTAGGATCAAGATTCGTAATGGATTCTTGAGTTTTGGTGCTAGACTTAGTGAACCACTAGGATCATCCATCTCATAAATGGTGAAGTCCCGATTAATTTCACATCTTTTAGGAAAATCATTTTCTAGAAACGTGGTATTACGAGACTCAATTTTAGTGACAATACTGTTCATATGCTTACCTAGGACCATATACCACTTAAGTGTTTAGAATATTTTATAAAGAAATACTGCTTTCCCTTCGAGCCTAACTTGTAATGCGGATGTGAGGAATCGTGAACATATGTGGTACAATAGCATGGTCTTAACTGGCTAAGGTCAGGCTGCTTTCCCGTCTAAAACTTGTATAGAGTACTGATTACAGACTTTATTGGAATATGGTTGAGGACGTAGGCAACGGTCAATAATATATCTTCCCAATGAGAGATGGGCAAATTGGTCTACGCCATCATAAATCTCACTATTTTCAATAAAGTCTTATTTCCACTCTTGGCTACTCTGTTCTACTGGGAGTAGTATGAATAGTCAACTGTCTCGTAATACTCTTTTTGAAACAGAGTTTTTTGAACTATTTAGACAGATACTCGTGTTTTCGATCGATTTTGAGAGTTTTTACTCTAAAATATAACTGATTCTTAAACTCACTAATAAATCTTTTGAAATACTCCAATGTCTCAAACTTATACGAGATCATATATATGTAACCGAAACGTATGTAATCGTCTATGAATATAATAAACTACGTAACTCTATTTTGAGATCTCATATTCATAGGCCCACAAATATCGAAATAAACTAACTGTCATGGAATTTCAACTCTTATTGCCTTTCCAAATGGTTTCCTTATGGTTTTTCCGATTAGGCAAAATTCATATAAAGGCAACTCGACCTTGGTTAGTAGGCTCAATAGGCCACTCATAACTAATCAGATCGTTCTCTGTTGCCCTATGTGACCAATTCTATAATGCCAAATGGTAACATCATCAACTATACTATCAAATGTAAAGGCAATAGGAGATAAATAAGAAATATCATTAAAAAGAATCACATTCAGTACATATAATCTATCGTGAACTAAACTAAAACAAACCAAAAAACTATCATAAAGAACAGAAACTCTAGAATTTCCCAAAGAAACAACACATTCTAAATAAAGACAAAATATAAATATGAGATTTCACCGAATCTCGGAAGCATACATTATATCATGTAAATATAAGATTTGATTACTTTGCAGTACCTATTTGCACGTACAAATCCCTCTAACAGCCACAAATGCTCCGTTCCATACATACAGCCTCCTCGCATGGGGACTTAGTTTGCGAAACTCTACATACGCGCTCCTGTCGTGAGTTACATGGTCAGTGGTTCTTGAGTCTACAATCCACAAAGGATAAGAGTCGGTGAGTATCACAGTAAATGATACAAATCTCAAATCTTATAAAAAAGGAGGACATATTTTTCGTTCACCACACTCACGAGTGAAATGACCAATCTTGCCACATATATAACACTAGACTTTGCCCTTATTGAGCTCATTTTTCCTACGTTTCTATCTGTTGTTGTCAGTCTTGACAGATGGTTTCTTCTTGCCATGGCCTCTAGTCTTCTTGCATACTTTCACCATTTATGCTTGGTACCTCGAGAACTCTTACTCGACTCTGCCATAAAAGCATGACAAGAAACAGGCCTATCCACCTCTTGACACTCCTTCTCGAGCTTACAATGTCTACTCATATATATAAAAGTACGAATACTTTTAGTGTGCATGAGGTAGGTCTTAAGAACTTTGTAGGAGTCTGATAGAGACTAAATCACTCCCAATACCTGAAATTCATCCGATAATAGCTCTCTCATATTCTTCAAAGAAGCAATAACACTTAACATATGTATGAGATGCTGTTTCATATTATGATCCTACCTCTTCTTATAAGTAACAAACCTATAGGTTATTATCTTCAGCTTAGGAGCTGACCGAGAGTCAAAATACTCTTTAAGAGTATGCCAAATTGATATCGCATAGAATATCTGGAATCATATCGCCGTGCATGCTATTCAGAAGGATTGTTCTAAACTAGCTTTCCTTACTCTTCCATGCACGAAATTATCCTATCTCTCTTGAGACATGATACCCTTCCCAGCATCTTTCATCTCAACTGTAGAATCTCAGCTAGTTCCTGTTTCTAAAAAACTAACAGAACCTTTCGATGTCAAATTTCATAATTATCACCGTTTAGTTTGTCTCCTTTCATAAGATCAAACACGATAGTTTTTATTGCAGTTATTGTCTCTATTACACAGAAAAAAGAGACGTTAGTGACATATAATACTTATTTTCACAATTTTGTACGCCTTATGAATCAACAAATCCTAAATGATTCTACTATGACTCCAAAGCGAGCGTATGAATCAATGTATACCATACACCACAACTTGAGATCATATCTTATCATCTGGACTTAAATTTGATATACAAAAATCTATAAAAAGTCACATCTATTGACATGAGATTCTCTAAAAATTGGAAAAATCTTAAAATTGGAAAACCCCAAAGCGCTCGCTCACGCACTTGACCTGCTTCCTCGGGTCGTGGACCGGGTCGAGACACGGTGTTCGAACACGAATTCGGGTTGGAATCGACCCAGACCACCCCGACTGGGCATCATCTGCCTCAGCGCCCGTGAAACTCACGTGCTCGCTCCCTGTGCCCTTCACACACCTCAGCCCGCGTCTGGGCGCCCTTTGTTTTAATACTAAAAAAACATGCAGGTGGAGGGATTCAAATCTTGGATTTCGGATTTGAACAGAAAATATATCACCACTGCACCACCGCTTAGTGTTAGTGTTGTGTGATAATATTTTTGTTTTCTTTCTTCCTCCTTTTTGTTTCCTATTCTTACTTTTTTTTTCCTTTGGTTTTTTTTTCTTTCTATTTTCATTTTTTATATATAATAATTTTATTGAAATTTGAATAAAAATATTTTGTGATTAAATATATAGATTTTTTAAATTATTAATATATTATAATTTATTGATAATTATAATTTTATAGTTTTGAGATACATTTTTAAATTATGGATTAAAAAAATAAAATAAAAATGAAAAAGAATAATAAAATAATAAAATAAAATAAAAAAGAAGAAATCAAAATATAATATTAATATATTTTTTAATTAATTTATTATTTTATTTTAAATTAGTATTTTATTATTTTTTATTTTATTAAAAATTATCATATTTACTATTTTTAATTAATATTATTTTAGGTTGGTGGTATAAATAAAAAAAGTTTTTATATTTATTATTTTAAATTGTTATTATATATTATTTTATTATTATTAAAAAAATGTAAAAAAAAGATAATAAATAATGAAAAAAAATTTATATCACAATAATATTTTTGGTTTGGTGATTTACAGGTTACGTGTGTGTGTGCAGGAGTTCGGAGTTCGAACCACGGTGGAGGCAGAAATCACGACATTTTCCAGGCAATTAAGAGTTGATGCTGTGTGGGGGTGCTGGCTCGGGCAGGCAGGTTGGTGCTGGCTCGGGCGGGCAGGTGGGGGTGCTGGCTCGGGCGGGCAGGGGGCGGGTAGGTGGGGGTGCTGGCTTGGGCGGGCAGGTTGCAGGTTGGTGCTGGGGTGGGTGGGTACGTGGCTCTGCTGGCTTATAGGCAGGGCATATGGAATCAGCGACGGATTCCAAATTCGTCGCTAATTTAGCGACGGATACTTTTTTGACGGGTTTATTTTCTCCTAAATTAACGACGGATTTTAGCGACAAAAACTATCTGTCGCTAAATTTAGCGACGAATAATTTTTCGTCGCTAAATTTTGTGACGAATTTTAGCGACGAAAACTTATTTGTCGCTAAATTTAGCGACGGATTCTAGATTTCCGTCGCTAAATTTAGTGACGGATTTCTAATTTTCGTCGCTAAATTTTTGCGACGCGTTATTAGTGACGAAAAATTTTTCATTGCTAAATCCGTCGCTAATGTTTTTAGCGACGAATTTTTTTAAAATTTTCGTCGCTAAATTTGTGGCTAAAATGCTGTTTTTTTGTAGTTTTCTAATTTTGGCAAATCAAATGTTGAAAATTTCGGCCCCTTCCGACCATTTTTTAAGCTCGATTTTTTACAACCAAAATTCGCAATTAATCACTCAAACATGTAGATTAGAACATGAGAAACATTTTTACATGATTTTCTTAAATCAATTCGTTATTGAACTCGACAGATCTAAATTCTAAAATTTCAGTCATTGTTTTTGGTTGAGAACTTCGACCATGGATTTGATGACCTTAGCATACTCATAAAATTATGAAAAAGTTATATTTTTGATGTACAACTCATGGGTAACGTCGTGGTATTTTTGAATTCATAAAATTCATTTATAATTCAAATCTTAAATTTTTACCTTAACATTTTTATACCCTAAAGAAAATTACCTTTTTTTTTAATATACCTTATACACACCCTTTTTGAGTTCCTTCCAGTCAATTGAATCTCTTTTCAGCTTTATACTCCTTGATATTTTCAACAGTGTCTCCGCTTCCTCTTCTTCCCAACATAATACCTCTTCCTCTCAACATAATAGCCTTCTTCTCTAGATTAAATTCCAATTGACAATATACGTATTCTTCATATATGGTATAATGAATTTGATTGAGAAAATGCATTTCATTACTGAAATCAATTAACAGTTTTTCAATGATAACTTATCTAATTTCAATTGGAATATTAAATTGAATTAATGCAGAGGTAAGCATATGAACTTGAAGCATAATTTGATCATGAGATAAAGGAACATAATTGATAGGACCAAAAATTCTATCATTATAAATAGAAGACAATAATGAATTTGGGGAATGAGAGTAGTTGAACAAACTATGAATTGACTGAGGCAGAATAATGCAAGCTAGAAGGCAAGGGATTTCTTTGGATTCTCACAAGTTGAGATCTATTAGAAAACACTCGTCTTGAATCATAACAACCTAGCTATTTGTACAAAAACTTGGATGCAAATATGTTCTCCAAATATTAAATAAGTGGAGGATATTAGAGATGCTTCATGAGTGGGGTGAGTTGGAGTGGCTCGACATGAGTGGAGTGAGTTGAAGTGAAGTGACATGAGTGGAGTGAGTCACTATTTCACTTAGAAATTTCGAATTGAGGAGACTGGTGTTTCTTTAAGTAAACCAAATGACCATATTGTGATTCAATGAAGGTGACAAGTAGCAAAAAATACTATAAGGAATATAAGGAAATTGTGTGTTATTTTTAAAATGATCTTAGGCAATGCTGATTGAATTAGGTAGAATTTCGGGAATAGCTCCAAAGTAGTGCCACCACCGGGAAAACCAACATGGAAATGATTGTGTAGGAGTCGTGAAGAGAAAGAATCATGAATGATTGTAATTAGGATGATATAACGTGTTATACCATGCTTGAACATAATTAATGTAGGTGAAATAAGGAGGTTCAAAAGGAATTGAAGATTTCTTAGCAAAATAAGGATTTTTGTTAGGCCAATATATATATTTATTTATTTTTATTATGCCAGGTTGAAAGGAAAGTAAGCAATTTGAGATAAATCATTAGGAATTGGATTGTGAGTAAGCTCAACTGAATTAATATCTATCAGGATGAGTTCATGATAAATTTGAATTTTAATCAGGGTTGAAGGAATAAAATTGAAGTCCTTTGGACAACCATGCCGCTGGCTAGCATTTGTGATAAACATGTTTATGATGAGACATAAGAACAGATGGAGGAAGAGAAAGGTATAAGATGGAGGTGCTAAAGAGTCTAAGTGTTACCAAAGAAGGTGGTGGAGGTGGAGAATTGGGGGTTCAAAAATAAGCAGATCAAATGTCTCTTAGGGATAGCTCAAGCAATAGAGACTCTCAATTTTCATCTTTCCTTTCTCAATTTGATTCCACTTGATTGCATCTTCTTGTATAAAAAAAAAAAAAAGATAAATCAAATGAAACAGGTCAATTAAAGATTTAAAAAAGATGTTTGTGGTCAAAATTGAGGAATTTTTTCAAAACAACTTGGGAAGTAGCAAGACAAATTAATAAGAAAGCAATAATTTTAGTTTAATAATATTATTATTTATTTAGTCGTCTTAAAATTTTAAAATATATAAAACAATCGATAAAATTTTCTTTTTGTTAGTAGAGCTATTTTCTTGAGACCCGGACCATATCCCTAAATGGTATCTAACCAATGAATTTTGTGATAAATTATTGATTATAAATTTGAAGATACCACTATATCCTGTGTGTCTGAAGTATCAATTTCTATAATGGTAAAAGTATTAGGATCGGGAATGACTAAATAAAAAAGACGTTGAGCTTTAGATTTAAGAAATTTAACAATATTAGTATGTTCATGACTTCATAGCGGAGAATTTTTTAAGCATTTGATAGAGATATTCACAAATTAATCTTAAATTTTGTAAAAATCATAAATATAACTTAGACATGTTAAAAATATGTGCAATTGACTTTTATCTTTAAATGTAAAAATTTTATCGACATTTATAGATAAATATCAACAAAATTGAAAGATTTTATTAACGTTTAGTGTTAAAACGTTAGCAAAAATTCTTGTTATTATTCAAATTTGTGCGCGAATGACTTTTTCCTTCGTTTTTGTCACTAGACATCTCGATTTATTTATTTTTTTAGTTGACATTTTATAAAAAACGTTAGGAAAAAAAATTATTAGTGATACAACGTTTAAACATCAGGAAAAGTATATTTTCTTTTTAGTAAAATTATGACTTATGATGAGTAGACGAGTAATGACAATAAAAATACATAAAAATCCATTGTGTGACAATACTTATTGTAAGAGCACCAACGATCTAACAATATCCTTCGTTCGTCTATTATTTGGTCTTCTAAAACATTTTATTTTTATTTTATTTCTATTTTATTTTTTTAAGGTAACCCTTGTTATGATGCGAGCATAAATTGGGTCGAGTAAGGGACCTACAACATGGCATTATCAGCGTGGAAAAAGAGGGATGTGAGAATAATATTAGGGTCTCAACCCAAAAGTGATTACATGTGAAGAGAGAATTGCATTAGAGGTCAAGGCATTTTAAAGGGAGTGTAAAAACCATTGGGAAAACAACGTCTGGATTTGGAGGGGTTTTATGGTGGTCTTATCCTCCCATGATTTAACAACTTGCCAATGTCTTTGGAACCCTCTTAAGGTCTTTGTCACCTCTTACGTCCAATCATTTTGTCTCGGCTTTTCTAGAAATTTATATTTCATACACTGGCGAGGATTTTTTTATTGTTATTAATAAAACACTGGTGCCTGCGCGTGCCCGCACACTGAATCCTCCTGAATTAGGTACTGATTTTCCCTCTTGACCCAACTCGCCATTTTTTTTTGGGGGGGGAGGGGGGGGTGTTGTACATACTGGTCAGAGTCCCAAAATATTGCGCCACGCTGAATAATGTTTTGCTCAAGTAATTAATTACCGACTTGTCCAGGTTGAGTTGGGTCGATTCTGATTGATTTGTGGATGGGGCACACTTTTGGACCCCACCAAATTTGGGTTGGGCTGGGGTTACCCACGGGTAAATCATCAGCTCAACCATCTTAAATTTTTCGTTGCGTTCTCTGGCATAGGCTACATAACACCATTTTAATCCTTTGACTTGGTCAAGAACGCTTTGTATCATCAAGTTTAAGGTCAAATAATACTTTGCATAGTCCATTAGACAAAGAGTGGGATATTAATGGAAAGATAGATATTGAGAGAGTTAATCTCTTAATAAATCTTACAGTATTCGGTCAGATTAAACTTAGAGACCGATTAACGGTAAGTACCCACTTAAAAAATAAAAGAAGGACAAAGAGTTGGATGTTAATCACAACAGCGTGAAGTTTTGTCGAAGGTTCCCATATGAATAATATGAATTTAAAGAAACTTGCGGGGTGCAGAATTTGAACTTCTTTTAGAGGGTTTGATGAGAACCTGAAGTGATGGCAATGAAAATTGTTTATTAGAAGTTGTAATGCTTAAAAATTTCAGGCCATGTTTCCAAGGAATATGTCTGGAAAGAGGCTTGAGTATTGATTAAGGAGGCACACGTGAGGGGCTGCTGCAACTAAGCAAAGCAGATAGTGTATTTGGTTGACCAATGATTGCACTTTTATCTCATTCATAGATGTTCATTGGTCTAATAGGAATGATACTAGTATTTCACATCAAAAATCAGAATTCGAGTCTTGATAATGACAAAAACGATATTGGGAGAATTTCCTCTCGATTGGGATCTGATAACAACTCGGTCGAGATTTGTTAGAGCAAACCTCCAGATAATCGACGGCGGCCCAATTCCAACAAACCAAAAAAAAAAAGGGTGATTGGATTTTTTAATTCTTAAACACCGATGCTAATTACACATGGATGTCCGATATTTTATGTCATAGGTGACTGCACTTTTATCTCCTTCGTAATTGTTTCCGCAGGGTGAAGAGGGCATTCATTTTCTTGGACAAATAGAGGGATAGTGTCCTATGATTCTCTGGGTTATTGTTGATGGAGTCTTTGGCCACGGTGATATAACTAAGGTTGAAAAGAGTTTCTATTTCGATTCCAACTAATCAACAACAAAATCCCATTGGAGTTCATATGATTTAATTTGAAATTTACCATAACTTTCATTGAATTGGGATTTTAAAATGAATGGACTATAGTGCATGAAATGCATGATCTAAGGTTTCTAAATGGTGTCTTAAGACATTCGTTCAAGTCATGACACACGATTTATATTGCACAGAAACAGAGATAGGAATGTGTGGAAAACGTATAAATATTAAAAATATAAAAATTTTTATACAAATATTAATTATTTCATAAAAATAATAAAATAATTACCTTTTATAATAAAAATAAAAAATATCAAATATACAATCATTAATTATAAGATAAATAAAATCAATAACAAAAGTTAAAATTAAATAAACAAATAATTTATTAAAGTAAATCTATTTTATATTTAGGTAAAAATAAATTAAAAAACAAATGTAACCTATTAAACTAATTTTATGTTATCACTCTAGTTCTCTATACTCGTCTTTGCATCTTCAGAAAAAAAAAAAAAAATTTAGAATAATAATTCATTTTGAAAGTTTTAGGGTTTTGCCCCTTTGCAAACCCTATTGTCTTCCTTCTATTTTTCCCGTTTTAGGTGATATTAAAGTCAAGGAATTTCCTTGCGATGGCCAACCAGAGCGGTGAAGGTAGTACATTTTCTAACGTTTTCAGAGAGATGCGAACCATGATGGTTGTACTCCAAATTCTATCTGTTTGAATAAAACAGATATAAACAAAACCGTAGACATTGTGGGCAAATCAAGGTAATATAGGAGGGGAAGGTGGTACCAAGAGTATCGCTTGGGAACCATACGTCAATAGAAGGAAAACAATAGGGTTTGCAAATGGGCAGAACTATAGAACTTTTAAAGAGAATTATTATTTCAAAAGAAATATTATTAATGAAATCTCTCCAAAACAAAGAAACATTACAAATATTTATAGTGTCAATACAAACCCTAAAAATTAGGAAACTAGAAAAAACTAATAAACTAAAAAAATCTGAAACTAGAAAAACTAGAAAAAGCTAGATAAATCAGAAAATAAGAAAATTAGAAAATTAGAAAATTAGAAAATTAGAAAAATTAAAGAACTTAGGAAATTAGAAAAATTAGTAAACTAGAGAAATTATGAAAAACAAAGAAACATTTCAAATATTTATAGTGTCAATACAAACCCTAAAAACTAGGAAACTAAAAAAAACTAATAAACTAAAGAAATCTGAAACTAGAAAGACTAGAAAACTAGAGAAATCAGAAAATTAGAAAAATTAGAAAATTAGAGAACTTAGGAAATTAGAAAAATTAGTAAACTAGAGAAATTAGGAAAAACAAAGAAACATTTCAAATATTTAATTAGTAAACTAGAGAAATTAGGAAAAACAAAGAAACATTTCAAATATTTATAGTGTCAATACAAACCCTAAAAACTATGAAACTAGAAAAAACTAATAAACTAAAGAAATCTGAAACTAGAAAAACTAGAAAACTAGAGAAATCAGAAAATTAGAAGAATTAAAAAATTAGAGAACTCAGGAAATTAGAAAAATTAGTAAGCTAGAGAAATTAAGAAATTGAAATTAGAAAAATCAGTAAACTAGAGAAATTAGGAAAAATAAAGAAACGCTACAAATATTTATAGTATCAATACAAACCCTAAAAACTAGGAAACTAGAAAAAACCAATAAATTAAAGAAATCTGAAACTAGAAAAACTAGAAAACTAGATAAATAAGAAAATTAGAAAACTCAGAAAATTAGAAAAATTAGTAAATTAGAGAAATTAGGAAACTGAAATAAGAAAAATTAGTAAACTAGAGAAATTAGGAAACTAACTAAAACTAAGTTAACAAGCCCTCTTCTCTTTCTTAATCCAATAATTATCCAAAACCTATTTCACATCAATTGTTGACTTAATTTATTTCTTCTAAATAAATGAATAAAAGAACTTTCATTCCTTTTGCAACAAGAAAAGAAACTAGGTTGTCTAAACACCTTGAAAGACAATCTTTGAAGCAAAGTGACTTTGAACTATAATGTCATGCCCCAACTCCAACACCTAGCAAGATTTTGTTGGCAACGAATTGCCTAACTCTCGCCAGGTCTCACTCACTTGATAACTCAAGACATGTAAGAAGAAACAAACAAATTTTTTATTCATATAATTAACCATGTTAATATGTACATAACAAGATAGTGGAATGATTACAACTTTTAAGATTCTACTTTTGCGTGGGATGCATTTACTACAACAAAGAATATCACTCCATATGCTAGGTAATTTACATTTCCTTATCTTTGGTTCCTACAAGGTCTGTAAATATTTTTATTTGAATTTGACGACTCAGTGAGATCCGTGAGTGTGTATACAAATAAGTTTTCAATATAAGAATGCGATAAATATTTGACAACAGCATACAGAAAAAACAGTAATAACAATAACACATTTCAAAGATACAACATTGATTTCTAGGAGCAACCCAGTTCCACCTTATGTCATCATTATGATCACAAGTATAGCCTTATTACTCTAATTAAGAGGTCAGCTCCGAAAAAGCCAATCACTCTCCATCTCATTACATGAACAATCTTCCTATTCAAGTAATGGGCTGCTATCAGCATGTATTCCGACGTTCGGCAAAACCCATTGCTTACCCAATGAATCTCAACACAATACTGGTTATCAATAATACAGTGTGATAAAGTATGCAACTGACGTAACAAGGACAAACATATGCACTAATGAAATACAATATTAGTAAATCAAGATAATTATATGCATTAGAGGCTATATAAATGCAATGGATACTTACTTTAAAGAGTTATATTAATTAAGAGGTTTACCTAACTAATTTATCTTCTCTCTTTTATCCACTTTCTCGAATCAACACTTCTCTCTTTTCCCCTCTCTCTGCCTCTCCCTCTCTTTCTATCTTGCAGCTTGAATTTGCTATACCAAGGTAGAGAAGGGGAGGAGGTATTTATAGTTATAGGAAGATTTATGAGTCAGCAAATTGGCACGTGAGGACATGAGGGGAAGGCGTTGACATGTGTCATGTGGAGACATGAAGGGGACATACATGTGGACACGTCACATGTGGTGGTAAGGTAGTGAAACTTCAAGTTTGGTTGTCAAGTTCATGGTAACTTCATTCAGGGTATAGAATTTTCAAGTATCCAGATCCAGTACTTGGTATTTATTTCCATGTAATATCTTAAATTTACTTCAATGATATTATACATAAATAAGAAAATACACTTCATTTGGATTCAATAAAAATTGTTTCAAAATCTAATTCTTTAAGAATAAAAAGTTAACTTTCCCTTCAAAGAGCAAAATTTATAACGTTTAATTTGGATAGATATTGTTTAGAGAGTTAAAAAATTAGAAAAATTTTAGAAAAATGTGTTTTAACTTAATTCATATATGAAATCAAATACCGTTATTTTTATTTCTCATTTTCATAATATTTTAAATACCTATATTTTTGAATACTTAATCTCTAGCGAATTAATCAAATCTAGATTTTCAATATTTTAAGTATTTGATTTAATACTAATTCACTTGTTTGAATAGTATCATTATTCTATTATTAATAATAAGTTATTTCTTACAACTAAATTGGGGTATGTGACATTCTTTCTCCCTATAAAAAAATTTCGTTCTTGAAATTTGTATTTGATTACAGGAACAGAGCATAATACTTTTGCAGGACCTCATCTTCAAGTTACCATGTAGCACTTTCTATTCCGTGATTACTCCAAAGTACTTTCACTATATGTACTTCCTTTGCTGTAAGCTTCTTTACATCATACTTTAAAATCTTGACTGATTTTTCCTCATAAGTTAGATCTTGACGAATTTCAAGTGGGTGGTAGTCTAGTATACAGTCTAGATCATGTTGGTACTTTTGAAATAATGATACATGGAATACATTGTGGATTTTAGATAAAATTGATGGTAGAGTTAACTGATATTCTTCTTTTCTAATTTGTTCCAATATTTCAAATGGTTCAACATATCTTGGGTTTAATTTTCCTCCCTTTCTATGCTGGATAATTCCTTTATGAGGGAATACCTTAAGAAAAACTTGATCTTATACCTAAAATTTCAAATCTTTCTTGTGATGATTAGCATAACTTTTTTGTCTACTTTGGGCAATATTCATTCTTTTCCTTATCATTTTGACTTTAAGGGTTTCTTCCATCCATGGTATGGTACTTGGTATATTATTGTTTCTTTCTCCAATCCTATCCCAATAAATTGGTGATTGACACCTTCTTCCGTACAATGCTTCATAAGGAGCCATTCTAATTGTGGATTGAAAACTGTTATTATATGTAAATTGTATAAGTGATAAATGCATATCCCAACTTTCTTTAAAGTCTAGAACACAAGCGCGAGCATTACTTCTAATACTTGAATAGTGCATTCAAACTGTCCATAGTTTAAGGATGTGAACTTGTACTAAATTTTATTTTTGTACTAAGAAGTTGTAATTGTTACGAGAGTCGAGAAGTAAATCTAGAATCTCTGTTAGAAACAATACTAAGAGATACTCCATGCTACTTAACCATTTTATCCATACATATCTTACCCAATTTTTCAATAGGATAAGTCATTCTTATAGAAAAAAAGTGAAAAAATTAGGTAAATCTATCCACAATTACCCATATTACATCACGTCCATCCTTACCCTTTGGTAATCCACAAACAAAGTCCATAGTTATTTCATTTCACTTCCATTCTAGAATTAATAAGGGCTACCACAAGCCAAATGGCTTTTAATGTTCTGCTTTAACTTGTTAACAAGTCAAACATGTAGAAATATATTTTGCAATATCCCTTTTCATGTTATCCCACTAATAATGTTCCTTAAATCCTTGTACATCTTGGTTTTTCCTGGGTAGGTATTATATCTTGAACAATATGCCTCTTCCAAGATTTCTTTTTGCAAGGCCCTATTTGTAGGTAAACATATCCTTCCCCAAAACTTTAGCATTCCATCCTTAGATTCTTGATAATTAGATGATTCATTTCCTCTGGCTTTTTTCTAAACTTATGTAGTTCTTGGTTTTGTACTTGAGCAATCTTGATCCCTAAGTACATTCGTGTATGGATTCTTATATTGGTACAACTAATTCCTAGATGAGTCTTGATAGACTTCCAATGTCCCAATTGCTCCAATATCTCCCATTCTTTTACCCTTTGTTTTGCTACCTTCACCTTTCTGCTAAGGGCATCTGTAGCTACATTGGTTTTATCCGGTCAATAGCTGCTTATATAATCATAATCCTCTAAATTCTCCACCTCTCTTCTTTGCCTCAAGTTAACTTCTTTTTGAGAAAAAATATTTTAAATTCTTATGATCTGTGAATATCTCAAAAGTTATCCTATATAGATAATGTTTTCACTTCTTAAAGGGCAAATATTATAGTAGTTAACTCTAAATTATGAGTGGGATAGTTTTGCTCTTAGGCTTCAATTGTCATGATGTATAAGCTATATAACATTTGCCTTTTGTATCAATACACCCCGTAATCCTTCTTTTGATACTCAGGATACACTACAACTCATCATTTCCTTTGGGTAAGGCGAGTATTGGAGCCATAGTTAACCTCCTTTTTAATTTAAGAAAACTTTCTTCACATCTATTATTCTAGTCAAATTTGGCGTTGTTTTTGGTTAGCTTTGTCAAGGGTCCTACCAATTTGGAAAAATCTTGCACAAGTCTCCGATAATAACTTGCTAGTCCTAGAAAGCTTCATACTTTAGTTACTGTCCTTGGTGTTTTCCATAACAAAATGGAATCTATCTTAAAAGGATCAATAGAAATTCCATCCATAGAAATTACATGACCAAGGAAAGTAATTTTTTCTAACCAAAATTCACATTTAATATATTGATGAAATACTCTGTGCATCAAGTCCATAAAGATAGCTGGCTCATTAGTTAATCCAAAAGACATGACCACAAATTCATAATGACCACATCGAGTTCTGAAAGCTGTTTTGGGAATGTCCTCTTTTTTCATTCTCAATTGGTAATCCCCTATCTTCTTAGATCAAATTTAATAAAGACTTTTGCATCTTATAACCGATCGAACAAATCATCTGTCAGAGGCAAGGGGTATTTATTTTTTGTTGTAATATTGTTCAACCCTCAATAATCAATACACAACCGTAACGTACAATCTTTTTTCTTGACAAATAATATAGGATCTCCCCATGGTGATACGTTTGGTCAAATAAACCTATTTCTAGTAAATCTTGCAATTGTAGCTTAAGTTCTTTTAGTTCAACAGGGGTCATTCTATATGAGGTCTTGGATATTGGTTCTACTCTTGGAACAAAATCTATACCAAATTTTATTTCCCTATTTGGAGGTAAGGAGGTTAACTCTTTAGGGAATACGTCTGGGTATTCTCTTACTATAAGGTGTTTTTCAATTTCCTTTTTTTCTATGGATTGATTCATAAGATAGCCCATATATCAAGTACATCCCCTATAAATGAGTTTTCTAGAACGTTTCCCATATATAATAATATCAGAAAAGAGAATTCTATCTCCTATCAATTCAACCTCAGGTTGTCCCGGAGTATAAAGCTTTACTACCTTGGTTTTACAATTCATTCTTGCATGATACCGAGATAACCAGTCCATTTCTAGTATAACATTATAACCTTGGATAGGTAAAACTATCAAATCTGGTGAAAATTCTTGTTTAACGATTCCAACTCTACATGACTTACTTACTAATTCAGTAATGGTGTTACCGCCATTGGAGTACTTACCTCTAGTACATATGGTGACTTTTCAATCTTAACACCAATTACTTTTGTTATATTAGGAGTAATGACTGAATATGTGGAGTTAGGATCTAGCAATACTTTCACTTTATGATAATTAAGTAGAAGTGTACGTTCCATCACATTAGATGCTTCAGATATTTCCTCTCCATCTGCAGCAAAGACTCTACCCTACATTTTGGGCTTGTTATTCACACTACAAAAAAACCAGCTTTTAGCCACAAATTTAGTGACGAAAATTTAATAAAAATTCGTCGCTAAAAACGTTAGCGAAGAAAAAATTTTCGTCACTAATAACGCGTCATAAAAATTTAACGACGAAAAATTAGAAATTCGTCGATAAATTTAGCGACGAATAATTTTTTGTCACTAAATCCGTCGTAAATTTAGTGACAAAAAATTATTTATCGCTACATTTAGCAACGAAAATAAAAAATTCGTCGTTAAATTTAGTGACGAATAAATTTTCATCGTTAAATTTGCGACGAATTTAGTAACAAAAAATTATTCGTCGCTAAATTTAGTGACGAAATCTAAAATTCGAAACTAAATTTAGCGACGGATAATTTTTTATCGCCAAATTCGTCGCAAATTTAGTTACGAAAAATTACCTGTTGCTAATTTAGGGACGAAAAAAATTTGTCGCTAAATTAGTGACGGATATAAATTCGTCGCTAAATTAGCAAAGAAAAAAAAATGCGCTCCCGCCTGAACCCGGCCCACCCGCTCGCCCGAGCCAGCATTCGCCCGCACGCCTGCCCGAGCCGGCACCCACACGCCCCCCTCACTTAATTCCTGAAAAATGCCTCCGCTTTGCTCCCACCATGGTTCGAACCTTTGCGTTTCCGTAAATTTTTAAAATCCTGTAACTATCAAGTTAAATGTTAATATTTGTTATAATTTTTTTTTTTTACTTATTATCTTTCCTTCACATATTTCTAATAATAATAAAACAATAAAAATAAAATATAACATATAATAAATTAATTAAATATAACATATCAATTAAAAATAATAAATGTGATAATTTTTTTAAATAAAAAATAAAAATATATATTAATATTTTATTTTATTTTATTATATTTCAAAATTAGCGACGAATTCGGAATTCGTCGCAAAATTAGCTACGAATTTCGGAATTCGTCACAAAATTAATTAATTATTTAATAAATATATATTAATATTTTATTTTATTTTATTATTTTTCAAATTTAGCGACGAATTCTGAAATTCGTTGCAAAATTAGCGACGAATTCCGGAATTCGTCACAAAATTAATTAATTATTTAATAAATATATATTAATATTTTATATTATTTTATTATTTTTCAAAATTAGCGATGAATTCGAAATTCGTCGCAAAATTAGCGACGAATTTTGAAATTCGTCGCAAAATTAATTAATTATTTAATAAATATATATTAATATTTTATTTTTTTTAATTATTTTTCAAATTTAGCGATGAATTCGGAATTCGTCGCAAAATTAGCTACGAATTTCGAAATTCGTCACAAAATTAATTAATTATTTAATAAATATATATTAATATTTTATTTTATTTTATTATTTTTCAAATTTAGCGACGAATTCTGAAATTCGTGGCAAAATTAGCTACGAATTTCGAAATTCGTCACAAAATTAATTAATTATTTAATAAATATATATTAATATTTTATTTTATTTTATTATTTTTCAAATTTAGCGACGAATTCGGAATTCTTCGTAAAATTAATTAATTTTTTAATAAATATATATTAATATTTTATTTTATTTTATTATTTTTCAAAATTAGAGACGAATTCGAAATTCGTCACAAAATTAGCGACGAATTTCAAAATTCATCGCAAAATTAATTAATTATTTAATAAATATATATTAATATTTTATTTTTTTTAATTATTTTTCAAAATTAGCGACGAATTCTGAAATTCGTCGCAAAATTAGCAATGAATTCCATAATTCATCGTAAAATTAGCGACGAATTTCTGGTCGTCGCTAATTTAGCTACGACTATTTTTTCGTTGCAAATTTTATTGCAAATAGTGATGAAAAAAGTTTTCGTCGCTAAATTCGTCACAAAATAGCAACGAAAAAAATTTATCGCTAAATTTCGTCACAAAAAACGTGTCTTTTTGTAGTGCCAGGTTGTTCCTCCTTTGTCCCTAAGTAAAGTTTCTCCTTCCGACTTTCCTGGAACAATCCCTAAGATAATGTTCATCGCTCTCGCATTTTGTATACTTGCTAGCTTTTATCCAGTAATTATTTTCACTATGCCTTGGCTTTTGGCAATAACCACAAAGGTCCCTTTGTCCCACTTGATTGCTAGAATTAGATATGCCTTTTTCCTGGTTATTTTGACTTTGGGATGCTGAGCCACTTTGATTCCTTTTGGGCAACTTGACATTTCCTAGGAACCTTCTTGTTTCCAATTTGGTGGAGCAGACCTCCTAACTTGCCATTTGTTCTTACTAACCTCTACCTTGCATGCCAACTCTATTACTTTAGAAAACATTTCTACACTAATAGGAGCTAAGGCATCCTGAATTTCCTAACAAAATCCACCAATGAATTGTTTAACTCGATCATCCTCAATTGCTAACTGATTCATTATCATGCGAACTTGTTTAAGGGTAAGAAATTCTTCATCCCATTTTTCTTGAATATGTTGCGGATAATATTTTTCATTGAATTCACTTAGAAATTTGCTCAGGTGTGTGTGGTGTTATTTTATTCCCATTTATGCAAAATGCTCCACCACCACTCTCAAGCTATCCCAAAGAGTTGATACACAACCAACTTAATTTTACATTTATCTGAATAATTTAGCATTGCAAAGATTCCTTTTAACTCTTCTAGCCACATTTCTACCTTTCTATCACAACCGTATTCATCATCAAATCTTGGGGGGATGAAACTTCAGAAATCGTTCTGCTATGACAACCTCAGATCATTTAGTGCTTTGTGTTGAGTTATGATAGCTTAGCTGGTTAGCCACTAGGTTTGCTTATTGTTCTATTATTTGGGAGACCCTATCTAAAGTGGCAATTACTTTGTTTATAGGGTCCGCAGTTCACTCCACCTAGTTATCATGTTGACATCTTGTTCTAACATCCTAATATAGATTCTGAGAAGAGACCTTCAAAATAATTCTTAATGTGTCAAAAAATGGCAAAAGATTTATAATATCAATACAATTCGATAATGTACAATTCCTTAACGTTTCTAAGCACTTTTAGCAATACCCATGACTTAATTCTAAGAGATTTAGTTAACTATGCTCTAAATTTTGGTCAGTTTACTGAGTTTTGGCTATGTCCTTAGCTTTCTCTTCCTACCACATCACAAAGATCATGTAAGCCCATTTGCAAAGCTTTGATCTTGTCTTTATAGTTCTGAATAACTATTGCAAATCTTAGTTTTTCATTTTCCAATGATATGTTCTTCTTGATTAGTTTCTCAATTTCTTTATCTGCCTTATTACAATATTCAGCCAAGAATTGACTTTATTTCTCTTGATAATATAGTTTTTCTTTTAGCGCAAAAGTTTCTAGCTCATGCACATGTTTCACAGCAATCAATTCTTCCCTATACCTATTGTTGTCAAAACAAGCCTCAGATGCTAATCTTTTTTCCACCTCAATTTCCTTCTTAACTTCAAGGATACAACACTGATTTCTAGGAATAGCCCCATTCCACCTTATGCCACCATCCCGATCACAAGTATAGCTTCATTACTCCAATTAAGAGGTCATTTTTTGGAAAATCCTATCACTCTTCACATTATTACATAGACAATTCTCCCATCCAAGTAATAGAGTGCTACCAGCATGTGTTGCGACATTCGGCAAAGCCCTTTGCTTGCTTGACGGATCTCAATACAATACTGGTTATCAATAATACCAGTATGATAAAGTACACAATTGGTATAACAAGTACAAACATATGCCCTAATGGAAAATATAATACTAGTAAATCAAGATAATTATATGCATACAAGGATATATAAATACAATGGACATGCATCTCAAAGAGTTGTCTTAACTAAGAGTACTCGACTAATTTATTTTCTCTCTTTCACCCACTTTCTTGGAACAACACTTCTCTCTTTTCCTCTCCCTCTTTCTCTCTCACAGCCTGAATGTTGTTGTGTCAAGGTAGGGAAAGGAACGAGGTATTTATAGCCATAGGAAGATTGATGAGTCAGCAGATTGGCACAAGAGATGAGGACATGCGGTGAAGGCATTGACATGTGTCTAGACATGTGGTGGTAAAGCAGTGGTAAGGCGGTAAGATGGTGGAACTTCAAGTTTAGTTGTCAGTTTCATGGTAACTTCGTTTAGGGTATAGAATTTTCAAGTATCCAAATCCAACACATGATATTTATTTTCATGTAATATCATTTAAGTACATGTTTTTGAATTTTTATATATCTATTTACTCAAGATATTATACGTAAATAAGGAAATACCTCCAATTTGAATTCAATAAAAATTGCTTCAAAATCTAATTTTTTTTAAGGATAAAAAGTCAACTTTTCCTTCGAAAAATAAAATTCACAACATCTAAGTTGAATGGATATTGTTTGGAGGGTTAACAATTTAAAAAAAATTTAGAAAAAGTGGTTTTAACCTAATTCATATATGGAAATCAAATATTGTCATTTTTATTTCTTATTTCCTTAATATTTTAAATACCTATATTTTCGAGTACTTAGTTTCCTTCAAGTTAGTCAAATCTAGATTTTTAACATTTTAAATTTTCGGTTTCGTACTCAATTTACTGGTTTGAGTAGCATATTATTCCACTATTAATAATAAGTTTTTTTTTTTTTGCAACTAAATTAGGGTATGTGATATATAACATGTCCACCACTTTTTTAGATTCGTGTTATTCTTATTTGTAATTGAATCTAAATTTCTAAATGATTCACTTTTTAGAAAAAATTTATTAAACTCATTATAAATGTTAACATGTTCATTTTTATTTGGAAAATTTTTTTTAAAACACTAGTTTCTTTCAATCCAGATTTCTTTGTCCATATGTGGAGCTATTCTGTTTTTTCTTTATTGAAATCACTTATCAGTATAAAATTTTCATATAAAAAGAAAATCAATAATAAGTTAAAAAAAACCATTCACTATAATGAAGTAAAAAAAAAAATTAGCTAATGAATTAGTAAAAAAATTAAACTAAATGATTATCTTGAATTCAATGAATGAATTAAACAATGTTGTGGAGCTTTATTTTTTACCCAATGTGTAACAAGAATTTGAAGAATGCTGACTTTTACTCATACTTATAAATAACTATCTTCAGTTTCCTAATTATAGAATTCTAGATATCATAAATTAGATGAAAATATGGTTCATCTGTATCATAAACTCTAATTATATCATAAATAACTGTAGTGAATATAATGATATAATCAACTTTCTCTCACCGATTTTCATCTACCACTAATTCACGAACAAATCTTGTTTTTCCTTGATCTTCATCTCAATATTATGCCCATTGGACACTCGTTACCATTACTTCAAGTGCATATCTTATATGTTTAGGATTTTTTAAATATCATAACAATTGAAACATAATAACCAATCACATAGAATGATTTATTATAAAATTTTTTATTTGTAAAGTATCTCTATATACAAGAGTGATCCAATGAGATTTATCGTATGTTTCCTGATAATTTTTTGAATTCTTAGTGACGCAAATGTTTTTTAATGCAAAATTCAATATATAAGCAACACAAGGAATCCAAAAGATATATGAAAATATATTTTAATGATTTTTCTAGCACCTTTGCAATTAGTAGCATTATTTGTAATTATTTGAACTACCTTTTTATACTACTAGAAAATGGACTTTCAGCGATAGAAAATTACCGACAGCTTTTTTTACGTCGGTAATAGTGACGAAATTACGACAGATTACTAACAAAAATTTTACCGACGGATTTTGTATATATATATATTTTTAATTTTTTTATTTTAAGTTTTGTTTTTTAATTTTTTTGTAAACTCATCAGTGACGGATTATTGACGGAAATATTACAGACGGATTTTTAAAATTTTAATTTTTTGTAAACCCATCAGTAACGGATTATCGACAGAAATTTTACTGACGGAAACGTTAGCGACGAATTACTGACGGATTTTTTTTTCAATTTTTTATTTTTTTATTTTTTTATTTTTTTTATTATTTTATTTTATTTTATTTTGTACAAGAATAATATTATTTTATATTTTAAATTTTTTATTATTTTATTTTAAGCTAAAATAAAATTATTTACTTATTTTATAATAAATTATAATTTTTTATTATTTTATTATTATTAAAAATATGAGATAAATAATAAGTAAAATAAAAAGAGTTGTGATTAAGATGTTAACTTAGTCTAGTGGTGGTGGTGTTGTCACCATTTACTTGTTCGAAGGTCAACAGGTGCAATCTGGAGCAATCTGTAGGCAATTCTCAAAGAATAAGAGACGGTTGTGGGCTCTCATTGTACATATATTTTTTTTCAAAATATCAAAAATCAGCAACGACGGATCCCAAATCCGTCACTAATTATTTTTTCAATTTTTGCCATATTTTTTAATCAACGACGGATTGTTTCCATCATTGATATTAGTGACCGTTGTGGGCTCTCTTAGCATTGTACATATATTTTTTTTCAAAATATCAAAAATCAATGACGGATTTATATCAAAAATCAACGACGACGGATCCCAAATCCGTTACTGATTTTTTTTTCAATTTTTGCCCTATTTTTTAATCAGTGACAGATTGTTTCCTTGGTTGATATTAACAACGAAAATAAATCCGTCATTAATATTTAACGATGTGACTTTCAGCAACAGATTTAGCGACGGAAAAAATCCGTCACTGATACCCTTCACCGACAGAAAATGGATTTTCAGCGACGGATTTTTCCTTCGCTAAAAGTCTTTTTTCTGGTAGTATTACTCACCAATTTCATCAATTACCTTTCTTATTAGATCTGCAATGAAATACTTATTCTTCACTTCACCTTAACAATCTACAACCCTGAGAAATATTGGTTCATTTTTAGAAACAACCATAAAATTAATTAACAGCTTTCTTTGGGATCACTCCATCCATCACTAACAATGTAAATACTTTTCTTCAACCACGTGCTCTTAATTGATTCCAATAATCTTTTTACATTTGAATTCTCTTACAAAAAAAAAATATAGTTTTCAATTTATTATAATCTGAAGACAATAATTACCTAAGCATTGATTAGCAGCAAATATAAAAACACTTACACAATATAGATTTTTAATAAAATTAAATGACAAACCACAGTATAGAATATTCTAATAATTTCAGCCTCTGATTTTGCTTAGATTTGCATGTCAAAAACTTTATTAATAGGCGAATTATCAACTTTTCTCTTTTTTAAAAACTCCAAAAAACTTGATTCTATTAAATGTAACAAAGGACTCAAATCACTAAATGTATAGGACAAATACACTCATTTAGATTGTGAAAGTGAAATGTTTTTACAACTTTATATTCAAACTTTTTCATATCTAAAATATTTTCAAATATTACCATCTTACAAACACTAATCCATTTTCCACTAAATTTTAGAAGATGAGCCTTCACTCTCATGTACATCTCTTTTTTTTTTTTTTTTACAAAAATTACATGACCACCACAAATTACCTCCGTTATATCCTGTTTTTTCAATTTTAGTCATATATTTCCATCAAGAATTATCTCTTTATCTCTCAATGCTGAGGAAGACATACTACTACTACTACTAGAATTAGAATTAAAATTTGAAGATATCATAGAAAAAATTATAATCTGATAGAAAAAATTAAAAATAAGATTTCAAAATCCAAAAATTTAAATTGTTAAAAACATATAAAGAAATTGTTCATAGTAAATCTAATAAAAAGAAATTAAATAACTAAGTAAATAATAAATTAAATTTAAATAAACACTATAAATATAATTCTTAATTCTAATTATAAAATAAGAAAATACTAATAGAAAATATGAACCATTAACTTCCTAATATAATAACAACTATAAATAATATCTAATTTTAATTACTAACCCTAAAAAACTAATTAAAATCTAAATTAATATTAAGAATTTATTTTTTTCTCAAGTTAAAAATGAAATTATAAAATTAAAATTCTAAATAATAAATAAAAAAACTAAAATCTAAAAAATTATAAGATACAGAAATAATATTATAAATAATAAAAGCAGCACACATGAAATAAAATAAATAAATAAAAGTAACTTAACCAAACACATTCTAAATTAATTTCATGTTAATTAACCTAATTTCAATGTGCTCAATTTCAAACTAAATGCAAAATAAATACAAACACATCCTAAATGAAATTAACTTACTTTGAAATTCGAACTAAATGCAAAGGAGAGAACATGCTTGTGCTTTTATTAAAAATAAATTTAATAAAAAGTAAGACAACCTTATTGAAGAAATAACAAGGTCTTTATTTTGTCCCTTCCAGGTGATCAGAAAATAAAGAAATTATTAATATATTCAAGATAATTACGTATTTACAAAATAGCGACTCAATTCATTCTATTTCATCAGACCCGAGATATGATATAGCTCTAAAGGATGAACCGAAAATCACAAAAGAAGCAATCGATGATGGTGATGGCCGCTAAAGACAAAAAACAGCTGAAAATGTAATTTGTTTCTTTTTGAATTTATAGAAAGTTCATTTTCTTAATTTTAATTGAATTCTAACTCTGTTCTTTCTTATATTTTTGTTTTCAATTGCATCATGAAATTGTGATTAGAATTTTGTTTGGAGTTGGAGTTTTTTCAGGAGTTGTGGCTTGTGGGAGGATATGCAAATCGACACGTTTTTTCACCTTGTCATATGGTTTCCATATCACAAATGCGAAACGCGACCTAGTAGGTGTTTTCGTACATCACAACACACAATGTTAAGTATCAATCATAACTTATGAGAGCTGGAGGCATTTCTTGGTCATCTAATAATATTAAAGATTTGATATTATATTTTTATTGCCACTTAACAGTAAATCTAGGGAATCACTAAACAAGTAGTAAATGAATAGTAGGATTTAACTAATTGATTAAAGGTGTTTCATCAATACTTGAATTTTGAAGTTAACTTGCTATTATATTTGTCTAGACTCTAACATGTCCGGTAGAAAAAGTCAAAATGAGATCCAACGTTACAACCTACCACGATTGGTATAGTGGTGATAATGATGATCAGAAATGGGAGATGTTTAAGGAGTAATTCTCATAAATATCAACTTGTATTTTTGTATTTAGAAATTAATATGACCAAATTCAAATACAAAATAGAGTCGAAAAATGAAAAAGGAATGAAACAAATCTCTTATTTTGCTTGGAGTTATACAAAGGAAGGATGGAAAGTCCAACCTTTGTAATTTTGAATTAATTTAAAATTTTGGTAGCTTCTCATTGAATAAAACAAATCTCTCTCTCTCATAATTATCAACTTTTATTTTGGATTTGAATTTTATCGAATTAAATTAAAACTCAAAATGAAGTCAAAAAAATGAAAAAGGAATGAAACTATTGGGTTTAAAATATGAAATTAAAAGTTTGTATCTCAAAATGTAATCAATTTATTCTTAAATTCTCAATCCAATCAAAATATTGATCATAAATCGAATCAATACTATATTATTCATGACACTACGAATCTGAGTGTTTCGATGCTAAAACTGTGTTTTGTGTGTCTTAAAATCATAGACTTGAGACACTACGTCTCTGTCTCTATTTTTTTTAATTAGGATAGAAATTGAATGAGATGGGAGGAGGATGGTTAGCTTCCCTTAACCGTTCCCCCTAACCATATTGAGTTTTAAATTTTGAATTTAAAATACCCTTATGGGCATAACTACCTTCATCACCCACTTGCACATAAAGGATATTTTATGTGTATCTCAGGATCACAACTTATATGATCTTAGACAACACTTCTCTGGATTTTCATAAGGAACACGTATCGTTCGACTGGCGAGTACACTTGCAAGTAAAGACTTCTTGATATACTGATTAAGATGGTCAATAAGCCAGTATTAAAAAAAATATTGTTATACCCCAGATACAATGCATTTCATATATCGAACTACTTTTCTCATTCAAAGTAATCTCCATTAATTCTTTGACTATATATTCACTATTTTGTTCAAGGTTCAACACAAGCAAACACAATAGGTTAACCAGTGAATGCAAAATATTGATATAATTTCGATTGATTTTCCTTTTTCCTACTTGAATAACTCTATCTTAATTCAGTTGTTTTCTTAAACATGTCCCACAGGTCTTATTTATCTCGAAAATCATAGGTAAACATGTTAAACTAGCATACAATGAATCAAAACTATAAGAAATAGTCGAAAGTGATAAGGGCACACATAAGCCCACCTCGTGTGCCTCAAGTCTCACATAATGGGGCACGGAGATTCAAAATATTATCGTCTCATAAAAATATTGCTTTCACTAACCGTTGGTCGTTACCACACGTGATATAAAACACATGCTACAGTATTACTCCCATATTTCTTAAAAAAATATATGTCAGATTTCTCTAATACTATACAATTATAACTTCAGTCTATACATAAGATTAAATAGAAATCTCAGAGAGAGTATCTCAAAAATAATATCACAAAATACATGTGACTTATGAGATCTCAAATCTGGTTTCTTATGGGCAATATAGATTGTAGGTCTATCTATATCGGTTATACTGATGTATGACATTATCTTAAACATTTATTAGGGCGACTTGTTTTCTAAACTGGTTACTCTCAAAACCTTTTATGCTTAGAAACTATTTCATTCCTACTCACTTAGAGTTAGAGGTAATTGTTCGTATGAGAGAGCCGATCTCGCTTGCCTGATATATCTCTATTAAATCATATCTCCAAAATATGATAATATGAAATGGGTGCACTATTGTCAAAACTGTTAATTTCATTGAATAATGCACATATATTCATTAATAAGTATCAAGTTTGTACAATACAGTACAAATGAGAAATGTTTAAACTTTACGCAAATCCAAAAACTTTACATGTCTCACAAAAGGTCTCTTACTATGGATTTAATAAGGGGATCAGCTACCATGTTATGTATAGATATATATTTCACAGTTACTTTACTTTTGCCGATGATATCTCTTATATAATTGTATTTTGTATCTATGTGTTTGGACTTACAATGATACTTAGGGTCTTTGTGTAGGCAATTACGGCTTGATTGTCACGGTATATAATTATAGGTTTCTTACTATTTGCCATAATCTCTAAGTTGATTAGATTAAAAATCTTCTAAGCCAAACACCTCTTTGAATTACCACTGAATATGCAACAAACTCAGTTTTTATAGTTGACAATGATATTCTAGTTTGCTTCTTTCTATTCCATGATATGGCGCCATTGTTTAGCAAGAAAGCAAAACTGACATACATTTGCGTTTATCCAGATCACCCCCAATCAGTGTCCAAATATCCAATCAAATGCAAATATCTTCCTCCATAATACAAGGAGAAGTCTGTAGTTTCTTTTAAATACCTCAGAATTCTCTTTACAACTTCCAGTATTCTCTTCAAGAATTCGATTGATACCTACTGAGCAGACTGACTACATAGTTGATATTTAGACAGGTACATAACATAGCAAACATAAGGCTACCTACTACACTGGTATATGGGACTTTTCTCATATTCATTATTTTATCCTCAATTAAGTACACACTTGAGGCTTAATCTCTTACCTCTAGCGATAGGAGTATCTATAAGTAAAAATCACTCATCTCAAAGTATTTAAGAATTCTTTTAATATAAGACTTTTGTGAAAAAATTAACATCATTCTCAAACAATCCCTTTGAATCTTAACTTCAATGATGAATTCAGTTTTATCCATATCTTTCATGTCAAAACTCGATGATAACTATTACTTGATGGTTATCTCTATTACTTTATAGTTATCTGACACTCTCTGTTGTTTCTAACTAATAAAATGTTATCAACATACAAAGGAATCATAAAAGAATCATCTAAACATTTCACATATACGCGATGATCTTTCTTGTTCATTATGAAATTGTAAAATATCACATCATTATGAAATCTTAGGTAACACCGAAGTTGACAGATCTTACCTTCTCGACCTTCAAGAACAAAACACAATGGTTGTTTCATATAGATTTCATCATCTGGCTTTCCATTTAGGGAGACAGTTTTAATATCTATATGATACAATGCCAAATCCATGTCTATAACAATCATTATAAGTAAATGGATCGAGATAAACTTGACTACTAGAGCAAAAGTCTCCTCATAGTTTACACCCCTCATCTAGGGATATTATTTGGCTACAAAATGAGCTTTATATCTCCCAATTGATCCATCAGCTTTCCTTTTGATTTTGAGAATATACTTGTTCTCAATAGCCTTTCTTCTTTCAGGTAAATCAACTAAGTCTCTTCTTCCATTACCATTCTTTATTGATTCTTTATAGGACCAATAAGAGTTTCCTCGACTATCTTAGATTCTTTTTTTTTTTATCTCTGACTTAGCCACCGTCCAGTATCCGAGACTTTGCTCCGACTAATCTGGACTATTTTAGATTTCTCATCATTTCAAGAGTCACAATAAGAGCCTCTTCCTAAATCACAAAGCGACATTTAGGTGCACTTTGATAATCGGGTCAGAATCGATCTCGAGTCATAAATTTTATTTTTCATATTTTTAATTCATTTTATAATATAATAAATATAAAATAAAAACATATTAATCATCCAAAATAAAATACAAAGTAAATACTATCACACCAAATTAATAATTACACATTATAATGAAAAATAACAATAATAATATCATGAAAAATTAAAAATATATATATCAAAAATAATATATTAAACTTATCAAAATCATCATCAAAATCATAATATTTTTAAAAATACGAAAAAATATTTGATTTTGAACCGATCGAGTCGACTGTTATCCACACTTGATCCGTAATTAAAAATGGTCTAAATAATAGGTCTTAGCTCAGCCCGACCCTAAAATGGTTCGACCTCGGGCTGACCCGGCCCAATTGCCAATCCTGGTAGTAAGAATTTCTCTTATATAAATAACCCCATTTACTAATATTAAAAATCACAAAATGCAATATAAAATTCTAAGCATTTTTCCTTTTTTGTCTCTTAAAATAATTTGCAGAATAATTATTTAACTAAGGACTTTTACTACCACTAGCCTCTTGGTTCAGTAATATAAAGATGCCCATTTTTTACCCAAGGTGAGGTACCATTAGACACCAGTCTTTGCAGCGTCCGATTTCACCGGTCTTCAAGTTCTTTGCCTTTATCGGATCTATTAATTAACGGTTAATGAGAAAAAGATTAAATATTTTAATTAAAATTTTGAATTTAAAATTTAATAAAAAAATTCTTTTTAAAAAGGAATTTAACAACGATTCAGATAAGGATAATTAAATATAATTTTAAATATCCACGGGTGAATTTAGACAGGATAACCAAAAGAGAAAGAAAAAAAAAAAAAAAAAATGGCATCGGATCTCACCTTCAATTGCCCTTGATTCTGCAATCTATTTGTCTTGGAGCGGCTTTTTGGTCTCGTGGTTAAAGATGAACGGTGGGAGAGAGTGTGACGTAGAGATGATGTTAGACGCGTGTGATGATGTGAGACCTGCCATAAGTTAAGTGTCCACATTCTATCAAACTAGGTAATGATTAAAAAAAAAAAAATTCAATTAGATCAAAATTTGTATTTTTAAAAAAATCCAATAGGATTGTTATTTAAACTTTAAAATTCTACTATATTAAAATTAATTTTAAAAATTCAATTAAAATTTTTATATAAACTTTTAAGTACGTAACTTATGATTTCTCCGAAAAATAGCTTACAGAATTAAAATTAAAAAATCAGGGGTGAGGTTGTGTGTGTGTGTGTGTGTCTCTCTCTCTCTCTCTCTCTCTCTCTCTCTCTCTCTCTCTCTCTCTCTCTCTTCGAAGTGGGTAGTAGATAGATAGGGTAGCAATTGTTTCTGGACCTATATATGTTGTCTTATGCGAACACAACACAGTCCATGGCCGTCGTGTTCTGTTCATGTAGTGCTCACTTGTGACCATATGATTAATTATTTTGTTTTTTCTTGTGAAGAAAATTGGACTTATTCAGTATGTTGTTGAGAACTTAACCCGCCCGGGTTACATTCTTTCAATATTTTCAACTTTATATTAATTACAATCAAAGGTTGTTGAAAATTTGTGATTAATGAATGGTCCTGTCTATAATCTTCCCACTTACCTTCCTCCATCCATGCTCCATGTGAAAACATGTTACTCCTAACAAAACAATGTATATATATATATATATATATATAAAGACAAAAACGTAACTTGTATTTCTTACCATACGTCCCCACCATGAGTTGAACTTAATACAACTTTGTCATAATTTTACCTTAAAATACCCATGCAAAATATTTTGGTAAGCCTTTTGAGCAACGTATGTGGCACATGAAACTTCACGATTATTGAATATTAAATATTGTACCCACTTTGGATAAAGATACCCACAACCATTCAAAATATTTCAAACACATTCGACTTTATAGTACGTGGTGGTTTGGCCGGCCCCACGGGTTTTTCTAATTCCTTCTCTGGATACTTCCGATGCCAACTCAACTTTTAGCTTCTTATTTTGCAAATTTACTTTGTTTTTGGTAAAGTTTTCCTCGGACTTTTCACATAAATGTTATATCCCCAACCCCCCCGCCCCCCGGCCACAAAAGAAGGGGTCTGTTTCTGTCCACCCGATTCTTAAAATCTCTTCTTAGTGTCGTGTTAATCACACTCTCATCATCTCTCTTTCTTCCTCTTTCTACCTTCTTCTGTTGCAAATATGGCACCCAAAAGTAGAGCATACCAAGTCTCTGCGACACCGATCACAATATTTGCACATCTGTTGTTCATCTCCGTCACAACCCTTGTGCTTGTTTGGCTTCTTCACTTCAGAGAAGGCCTTGCTTTTAGTTCCACCAACAAAGCCAAGATTTTCAATGTAATTTCTCATCCTATTAATTAATTTCTTGAAAACATTTCTTCATTTGGTTCTAAATTTTCACCCTTTTTTCCCTTTTGCTGCCCCTAATTTTCAGCTGCACGTATTTTGCATGGCTATTGGGTTCATATTATTTGCAGGAGAAGGTAAGATCTTGTGTTTATATGACATAAAATTGTGAATATAATTCGTATGATTAAACCGAAATATTTTTGTCTTCTGATGATGAATTTTGCTTTTTACATGCAGCTATCATGGCTTACAAAAGCGTTCTTGGGGATATGAAGGCAAAAAAATTGGTTCACTTAGTGTTGCATCTAATTGCACTTGCTTGTGGCATTTTGGGCATTACTGCAGTATTCAAGTTCCACAATGAAATGGGTTATGCTCATATGTACACTCTTCATTCTTGGTTAGGCATGGGCACCATATGTCTCTTTGGTTTGCAGGTAAAACATTCCTAAGCACCATGGCATGTTTATAAGTTGTCAAATAGTCGGTCCCCATGAAAGACATTCCTAAGCATGGCTCGATTTGGACCGACTATTTGACACCTTATAAAAATTGGGTAGCGCTCAAACATAATTCTCTTTAGAAACTGGGTTTAGCCTGGCAAGTGTCATAAAAACCCAGTTTAATATCTCTTCCAGGCCTAAACCCGAATCTGACTCATACTCATGTCAAATCCTATATATTCTATGAACTAACTAAAGCAAAATCATGTCGTGTATTCGTTTTTCTTTTCTTTTTTTTTTTTATCAGTGGTTGTTTGGATTCTTCTCCTTCTTTTTCCCGGGCGCAGAGGGGCCGGTAAGGGCAAGACTAACACCATGGCATGTTTTCATGGGGATAACAATCTTCCTGATAGGAATAGCTGCGGCCTTGGCTGGTATTTCCCAGAAATTCATCTTCCTAGGTCTCAAGCGGGAACGAGAAGCATACATAGTGAATTTCACTGGAATTTTAATCCTACTGTTTGGGATCACAGTTGCCTTAACTGTTATCCTTCCGCGGGGTTATTATTAGGACCATCCAAACGAGTCCTTATGTTTCTTTGCTCGTTTGTTTGTTTTCTTTTCTTTTTTTCTTTTTTTTTTTTTTTTTTTTTTGTTTTTGAAAGGTTTGGTACGCAAATATTAATGTACATCCAAAATAGTTGGGCACTGTTAGATAAGTCCTGTATCCATTTGAGGCTTTGTTATTGTTAGCAGATTTTCTTGCTCCTGCAGACATCAGAATCATAAATCTCTTGAATGTAATAATTGAAAATGAACAATTTGATTTATTTATTTATTATAGATAATAGTGGATACCATTCCACCAATTTTCTAAAAGGACGATTCAATTCTTGATAAGTATATTAATGAGGTTTGTAGCTTTCATGCTTATCAAATATGAGAGAGAGAGAGAGAGAGAGAGAGAGAGAGAGAGAAGATCACAGGACACGTTGAAAATTCTGTTCCATAAGGACAATGAGAAAAGGAAATCTGCAGTGTCATTAATCGTAGCCCAGGAATCTCCATTGCACGATGAAGCAGATATTATATTTTGTTCCAAGTGGAATTTATTCACTTAAACAAGTGGCCGTCAATTGGTGCACTAGCGTGGAGCCAATTCAATACTATTGCCTTTTTCAATCGCTTGGGACCAACCCACCAAAGTGGGCACTTGTACGCCCATAATGAAAATTTCCGTTGTCGTCCGTTACCGAGCAATTTGAATACATTAAAAAGAACAAAATCAACTCCGACAACAAGAACAAACTTTGATTTTGCATTTGAAATAATAGATCAGATTCCAAAGTTACACTACCATTGAAATATTACACGCCATTCAAATTGTCTCCAAACAACAATGTCTAAGTAAACAACATGATACATAAATAAAAAAGAAGAGAAAAAAAAAACACTGTAAATTACACCCACTGCTGCTTTGTTGCTTCCATCCTCTCCAGCAAACCGGCGATTTCAGTTTGCATTCTTAGTTTCATTTGGTGGTAGTCCCAATGTGAACTTTCTAGAAGCTTTAGGTCTTCCAGTTTCTTCGTACGCCTTTCCTCAGTCTCCTGCAGACACAGTTTGGCGAGCTTCTCAGCATACTCCTCTTCCAACTTCACGCTCTTTGCACGAACAATTCGTCTATACCCATCTGCCTCTCTCCGGGCTTCATCAGCTTTAGTCTGGAACATCATCGCTTCTGCTTCCTTTATCCGTACAATACTATCCAAACTGTCAAATGCATCATTTTTCATAAGGTTCCCCAAGCAGAACTCGTCTTCATTTTTTCGTTCACTAATTGAGGAAGATTTGACATTGCTCTGATGAATATCTCGTGGCAGCATTTCACGCTGTAGACCAGAACAGCTTGCATTGTAAGTTGATCTTGGGGGTGCGGACATGAGTGGAGGAAGAGAAACAGCATCCTTGGAAAGGCCAGATCCACTTGCAGTAATTTCTTTCAAAGAATCACCAGAACAGGGGATTTCCGACATGCCATCTGTATCTGATTTTGACACAACTTCAACGTTAATACATATATATAGTTACACATGCATAATTATATACACACAGATGCATACACAAAACTAATATATAATATATGGCATGAAGAAAAACAGTAGGAAGACAAAAATCATAATGTCCGTAAGCAGATATTGACACAACCAGGGGATGCTATAACCAACATGGATTTACAACCCAGAATTGTACCAAAAAGTGGCAGAGAAGTATTGCTACAACATATGAGACCTCAATCTAAAATGTTTATGTTCCCAGATGTAAATGATGAAGAGATCGGAAATGGGGCTACTTATAGAAATTCTTAGCTTTGGAAGTTTTAGGTAGCAGGAGAGATGGGATAATTCATGTTTCCCTCTCCGACTCTGGTCCAGCATGTGTTGCAAGCACAGCTCTAAACTTCTAGCCTAACCAGATCCAGCTGATTAAAGTGAGGCTCCACAACAATGTGATCAAATCCAGAACCATTATGAAGTGACCATAGGGAGGCTGCTGTTACTGCAGGAGTTTGTAATGCCCAGTCGAAGCACAGGAGTATCACCAATGTGCAGGGACCAACAAAATTCATGCGCACCACAAAGATCTACAAAAAACACTTTCAACACCAATTCAATGGTTACAGATGACTATGGATTCCAGGCCAAAGTCCAAACTAGCAAGATCATGTGGAATTGCAGAAATGATGGTAATCAAAAGGTTGGTTCAATGATCGCAATTTAGAATTGATAGAGGCATCTAAATCTAAGATAAAGTATAGGCCGACCCAATACTAAACTGCAATGCTGGCTATAAAGTCAAAACCTATTGCTCGAAGTGAATGACTCCCTCCCTCTCCTACTCCTAATCCCAGTTTTAATATCATCAGTCACTAAAATTCAAGCCAAGCAAGAATGCTAGATTTGCCATGCATATCAATTTCCATCTAGAAAGAATTGCAGACACCAGAATTTTAACAAAAACATCAAAGGTGAAGCAATATTGCCATTTTTCCAATCCACAAATGTGGAAGGTAATGTCATAATCAATCTTCCCTACCATCAAGAGTGAACCAACAACTAGCTGGATCGGAACCGCAAAAAATCAATCAGATGCAAATTCTTTTAATTGGACAACGGAAGTACTAAAAATACAAACTCTTTCAATTTAATTTAGTCAATCCAAAGGAGAAATGCAAGGAATGGGCAACCCAAGTATGGGAAACAAGGCCAGACATAGCAATAGTCTTGTACTAAATGCATCAGAGCATTTTCCCACTGTTATCCAAAACTACCGCAACTTAGAGACTGTAGCTTTGAAGTAAGGGGAGATCAAGTGGGGCATTTATAAACCTATGACCTGATGAAGTTGCACTATACATCAAAAAAATAATAAAAAAATAAAAGCAACAACAACAACAACAACTAAAACAAGTAATGTAGGCAATTATGGCAATTTGCTAATTCGTTTGATACTAATATGGCATGCACGAAGCTTGGCAAGTACAATAAAGACTTTATCGGTTCAGGTACATGGACTAGATTATGAACACACTATTTGTTGGGTTAAAGATTGATGAAATTTTAATAGACAAGAAACAGAAAGTTTAGACACTCACAGTTGAAGAACTGTAGGATGTAATTGCAAGCTTCCTTAGGAGATATCCTCTTATTTTCAAGCTTGGATAGCATCTCATCAGCCTTAATGTGCAGCTCCTTGCCTTTGAAATCTTCACTTCCCCTGAAGATTTTCCTAACACAGTCAAGCTCCTTAATGAGTGTTTCTAGACCCCAGTCCTTTGCACAGAGGACAAACACGTCCTTGACAAACCCAAACATCTCCGAAGCGTGATCACATCCAAGGCAGTGAAAATGCATCTCACTAGTTCCCGAGGTTCCTTTGGGAACTGGTTTAATGAGATTCTTCTGAATGCCACATGCGGCATGACACCAATGAGAACACACATCGCATCCAACCCAACTACAAGTATTACTGGCACAATCAAACTTCAAACAAACAGGACACATACATGCACTACAAAATCCTTTCTTTTTTGTGCAGATTTTGCAGTCACAATCATCAACGGGCAACAAACTTTTGCAATCTACATTTTTGCATCTCATCAGCAAGAAGATCTCCACTAACTCACTAGGGGGAAGACTATTTTTGCTCGATAAGAAATTCCCAAGACCCGTTTTTATAGCAACCAAAATGTCCAACTGATCCTTGTGAGCCTTCAAAAGGGTCTCCTTTGTAAGATCAGATCTTCTCTCAATCCGATTCTGCAGTGCCACCAATTCCTCTCTCCTCTCAGGAGCTCCAATTAGGCTCCTCAAATACTCCTTAGTCAATTGAACAGGTTCATCAGTAAGCTCTTGAATCATTTGACACACAACAGGAACAGACTCGGTCACAATATCCCTAATAATCCTCTCAGGCCTAGAAACCTTCCTAGCTCTATTTCCATCAAAATTCTCAAAGCCCCTTTGACTCTCAGACCTTCTTCCTCTCGAATCCGCCGATTGGGTATCACATCTCGGCCTAGCAGGCAGTTCAGAAGGGAAAAATGAGTGGTTCTCAGAGCTGGTTGTTCTATGAAGACCATGACATGACTCTTTATTAACAGGACGAGTACTTTGCATAGCAACAGCACCATGATTATTAGCTAAAGCAACTCCATCACCAATAGGCTTAAACCGGCTATGAACAGATCCGTTAGTGCCTTCCCCACCATACCAAATTTGATCACTCTCTCTCCTAACACTCCCGATAGAATGCTCATAATAGTCAGTGGAATTACGGGTGAGTGAACAACTGGGGTTGTGTGAAAAAGGATGTGAATAAGAGTAAGAAGTGAAATCGTTAGAACAAGTAGTTTGAGTGTTGTTGTTCGAAGGTACCGGCAGTGACTGCATGCTTCTTGTTGGCTTTGGTCTAATGGGTCCATCTGGATTTGAAGATGCGAGTGAGAGAGACACATCTGGTAAAGCTAGAGACAGGTTTAATGTCTCTAACTTTTGCTTTTTCTCTCTATTCTCTCTCTTATTTTCTCTTTCTACTTCTTCTTCTTCTTCAACTTGTTCAATCTCCCTCTTTGAAGAGCCTAGCCTAGTTTCGTTCAATCTAAGAAAATCCCTCTCGACCCATCTCTCATCTTGACTTGAATTTTCTGAAACCACTTCTTTTCCTTTGTAATTGGAGGGGCTTTCCCACAAATTCAGCGGATTTTTGCTCTCTAATTTTGGAGGGTTTTCCTTTTCGCAGAGATAGCTGAGAGTGAGCTCTTGAGAGGCCGAAGTCCCCATTTTTGAGGGTTTTAATTGAAACCTATCACGATCCATCTCTGATTCTCTCAGAAAATCTACACCCTTTTCTGAAAATTCAACTTTGACATCTGGGTTTTCATCATTCTGCGCGGTGAAGCTCTGTGAAGGCCTGTTGCCTACTGAGTTTTCACCTCCTCCTCCACTAGCAAAGCCATTGGAGAGATCTTTCTCTCTCAACATGATCATATTGAGAGAGAGAGAGAGAGAGAGAGAGAGAGAGAGAGAGAGAGAGAGGTGTCAGACAGAAGACCAGACCCTCAATTCTGAAGGAGATTATGAGGGGAGGGAGAAGACTTTGTGGCGAGGTTGTAATTAATGTCGAATCTGAGGGCAAGTGTTCGAACGCATTTACTTTATGTCTTCGGCAACTTCACAAGCGGTTTCTACAACGGCTTTCGCTTTCAAGTGTTCACACAAACGACATCACCGCGGTATTCCCTCACTTTCTTCCCGTTTACTAAAATGCCCTCCAAAATTTCAATAATTTTACTGAAAAGCCCGTAATAATGAGGTGGGTAAGACGTGAATTTGAAACAACAAAAGACAGACAAAGGGCAATACCAAATGTTAACAATCCAAAGTTTTAATATCTTATCTTATTTATGTTTATTTTTGGGTATTATTATTTGACCTAATCACTTGCACCGTTAATATCTGGTCTGGTGGGTGTGGAGCTCAGACTCTCTCTCTCTCAATCACCTTTTCTTCTTCTTTTTCATTTTTCTTGTTATAATCTTTGGATATGATACAATATGCTATCGATATCATGTGCTATAAGGGGAGTCTTCAACAAATGTGCACCTACTTGTTAGGTTTCTTCTCAATGTTTTTGGGACAAAATGAGATTTTATTATTCAATTAATATTCTTCCTTACCGCCGGCATGACAAGTAGGTTTGAACGAGGTTTACAAAGGCCGGATTCAGCCCATTTAAAATTCTATGAGCTCAACACCAACTCTTACTCAAGAAATTTCGAAGAATCGACGGTTGAGATCGGCCTGAAAAATTCAAAGGGCCTCAGGTCCATCTCAAGTCAAGTCATAAAATTTAATCTTTTATATTTTCAACTTATTTTATAACATAATAAATAAATACGGAATAATAAATATTAATCATTTAAAATTAAAAATATAAAGCAAATATTATCATGTTAAATTAAGAATTATACACTTATAAAAATTAATAATAACAGTGTGAAATATTAAAAAATTGTATTAAGAGTAATACATTAAGTTTATCAAATTAATTATCTAAATACCACAATATTTGATTTTAAACAAGCCGAGTCTATAATAGGCGATTCGGCTCAAAATTAAAATGGGTCTAAATAATAAGTCCCAACTCGACCCGATCCTAAAACAAACCAAGCTTCATCATCAAAACAGGCTGAGTTTAGGCGAAGCTCGGCCAGCCCGACCCAACTGTCAATCCTAATTTTTTTTTTGTCCCTAATTCCCAGTGTCCAGAACTTTATTCCGATTAATTCGGATCGATCTGACTGTCGGACCTCTTATAGAGGGGAAGGTCTCCCAAAGTAGCTTTCTCTTTCCAAGGAGGCTCGAATCCAAACGTTTAGTTAAAGAACGCAGAACTCTTCCCATTACGCCGACTAACCTTTAATAACTACCAATACTAATGACAAGCCTTGTGCCACCCGCACCGGGAGGGGCCAAGTTTAAATTTGCTTCCCATAATAAATTACAAACTTGTTACCTTATGAATTTTTTTATGATTTTAATTGATGAATTATAGTTTTAATTGGATATTTTAGAATAGATACAGATTTTTTTTCTTATAATGTCATATATATTAAAAAATTAATTATTAATAAAATTTATACTTTTCTCATCGAAAGGTATAAAGGATCGAATGATAATTTTTTTCGGAGATAATTAGATACTAAATATATAAACTACTGGTCGATATCTAATTACAGATACTATCTATTTGTTCTTTTAAAAAGATTAATTTATATTTTTGTTGAATTTAAGGCATTCAATAACTTATACTAATGGCAAAAAAAAAAATTAATTTTAAAGTTAAAAAGTTAATTAATTCATTTTTTAAAATTATTAATGAGTTTAATTGGTTATATTAATACTTCATTAGTCTTATATTAATATCACTTTTAAATTATTTTCAATTAAAAAGATTTGATATCCTACCTAATAGCGATGTTGCAATTAAACCTTTTAAACTGAAAATAATATTTAAGTAAAGATTATTTTAATTTTTAAGTTTATAATTAGAATTTTGCATATTGATATATATTTTTTAGTAAAAATTTGTCATATGGTCATGCAAAAAATATTCTTTATCATAACAAAATAAAATAAAATTTAAAAAAGAAAGAAGGAAAAAAAAAACACATTTCTCCTTTTCCACCGCTCGGTCTATATCCGCTGTTGCCACCCCTTTCACGATTGGAAAAGGAAGTCGTCCAAGGTCTAACCAAAGCCGCGAGAGAGAGAGAGAGAGAGGGAGAGCGCATGCGCGCTCCTATAGTAAGGAAAAAAAAAATCTTTGTTCTAATTAAGAAATACTAATCTACAGTATATATGAAAATGAAGGACAATCTATTTTAAGGGTTTAGAACAATTCTCCCTTTTAAGAAAAAAATTAAATATAATGATCTACTGTTTGATTGCCACACCCTTTTAGCAAAACAGAAGAAAATACATACAAAAATAAGATTTAAATCATTATAAAACAAATAATATCCGGAATAACGGTTTCTAGATTGTCGTAGGTGGCGACTGGGAAAGAATAATGGGTAAAAGTTTTCAATTTTATTAAATTGTTTAGAAATCGAGTAGAGTTATACTTGTAAATGGGGTAATGCAAAAACAACTTTGTCGATACAAATAGGGACCATATCATCTTTTCTCGCCACAAATATTAAAGTATCAACACTTATAAATAAATCATCACTATTCGTTTGATGAGAAATAAATGAAAGGAGATCAACAGACAGTTGATTTAATAGAATATAATATTAGATTTTTTAACTAAATTTTCGAATTCAAATCACTGCTTGGGAATGAAAAAAACTATATTAGGAAAATAACCCCTTAAATAGGTCATTGTAAGTTTTGAATCGGATTAGTCAGAATATGAATTTGATATCGATAGATATAGTAAAAAAATAGAGGAGACAAATCGTCGCCGGTCCCTATGAGGAATAAACGAGAGATACAGAGAGGTGTGGAGGTGCTCGCTCGATGGATCGATCACCTGTAAGTGGTAGAGGTAAAGACAGTGGTGACAGTTGACAGCTGCCAAAGATGAAAAGAGAGACAACTATGAGAGGGAGAAGAGGTGGAAGCGATGTGCACGATGTGAGAGAGAGAGAGAGAGAGAGAGAGAGAGGCGGTAGTATCACAAACCCCTATTGCCTTCGCCTCACTTCGAGTCATATTTTTTAACCTAATGGGTAATAAGCTTATTTTTAAACCCTAAGGCCCAAATCTAGATTTTTGTTTATACTATGTTTTGGACACCGCCCAATATCTGAGAGTTCGTCCCGATTAATTTAGATCAACCGTTTAGTGGTTCCTTTCGGAGGACGGATCTCCGAACGGAGAATGCTCTATATACATGAAAACTCGATAATTCCAGTGGGAGTCGAATCTCAGTCATACTTAAAAATACTCAACCTTACATCTAGTTGAATCAATACACGTTGATACTCAAATCTAGATATATAAACTGTAGTCTAATCTTACCTATCATGCACAACAAATGAAACACAATCACATAATAATTTAATTCACACATTTTATATTATGCATATGAAATAACTAAAAATAAAAAATAATGCATGAAAAATGTTCCAAAGTTCTTTTTTTTATTATTATTTTTTTTCTAAACATAGGTTCTCTCATTAAATGACATTTAAGCTTGCTATATAAAATGTTATATGAATAATTATGACCTTAAGAATTACAATGACCTTAAAGTTGTACTAATAAAGAATTATTAAAATGATAATATTAATAATAACATAAATTCAAATTCAATTTTCACAACCATATTATTTAATTAACATCTAAATTATATTAACATTTCACTATTTTTTAATTGTTATTCTTTAAGCTATTATAATAACATGAATTTATATAAATCGTATTAGATTTTCAAATTTAATATTTCACCATTTTTAACTTGTTGCACGAAAATTTTATATTTATTTATAAAATTCTATTATTTTCTTTTTTAATTAAAATATGTAGTACTTTTTTGAGCATGAAAGTTGATACCATAGATTGTACCTTATATATAAAATTAGCATTTCATTCATAGGATAAATTATTTATGGTTTGCATAATTTGTTGCGTTTAAGGTAGTCGATAATATATAATTTCACATATGTTTTTTTAAGCAAGTGTTTCATTATTTTTTTAATATTTTTAATAAACATCTTTTGAAATTTTAAAATATTATATGTAAAAAAAAAAGACTTTATATATCTATTTTTAAATTGATTTTTTAATATATTGTTTTAATGAATGTCTATACTAAAGATATGAAATCTATTTTAAATTGGTTATGGTAACCTTCTCTTTCTCTTTTCATTTGCACTTTTTCACACTTTAAATCACATTTGGAAATCGGAATTAAAATCGAAATTAAAAATATTAAGAATTGGAGTCAAAATTGATTCCAATATCAATTGTTTGATTCAAATTTTAAAATGAATATAATTCCATTTGTTGATATTTGATTTGTATATCTTTGGAAATGTGAATTTTACCATTCATAAAAAATATTTTTATACATATAAAATAAATACTAAAGAAAATTAATTATACAAATAAAAAAATTGATACCGAAAATCTGATTAATTAAATTATTATACTAAAGAAAATCTAATTATACAAATAAATACTAAAGAAAATTAATTATACAAATTAACAAATATTCTAAATTCCTCATTGTTCCCAATTGGATAAACTACATTGTCTGTTAACCTCACTCTTTTCTTATTCTGAAGAGCAGCACTAGTAGAATGGGAAGTTGTTTTGGAAGCTGAATTGACTGTCACTCAAAATGGCCCCAAGGATTGAGCTTTTTTGAATCTTTCAAGACCAACTCCACCATACATGATTTTCCTTAATAGTCTTTATTCAATACAATTAAAGCAAACCACAGTAAACTCAAATCTATTGTTTGACAGCAAATGTGATTCGCAATTGAAACCCTAAGGGATTGAGAGAGACACACCAACACATAAAGACACGTCGGACAAGCTAATCAAACAAATTGGACAAGCTAATAGTCAAGTTCGTAGTCTCGTGCGGCTGGAGCTGGTGGTTTAATTCGTGATAAGTTTGGTTTATGGGTTTTTAATTTTACGGTGAATTTGGGAGGATGGATTTATTAACTGTGGAGCTCTACGCTAGCCGTGAGGGACTTTTGATACGGCTTCGTATACAATTCTCTCCGGTCATACTAGAAACCAACACAGTGGAGTTTATATCGGTTCTATTAATAGGGTTTAAATGAATATAATATTTATGATTGATTTTGTATTATTTTTAAATAAATATTATACTAATATTTATATTTTGTGACGTTTGATTTAGAAGGAGACTTATTATAAAAAAGAAAGAAAAATAAATTAAATTCGAGTAATTTTACAAAGCATGGAAAATAAGACAGCAATACGCTTTCATTAGCACGTGAGCATATGGATTTCAAGAGGCAATGCAAGATTTACCGTAATAAAAATTTCTTTTTCTAATTACACATTCAAGAGGAAATTGAAGTGGAATTGGAGATATTAAAAATTTTGAAAAATTTTATTCCATTCCTAATATTTAAGAATAGAAATTTTTAAATATGTAAATCTCTTAAAACATTATTTTTTAGGAAATTACTTTTTAATTTTGTTTTATTTATTTAATAGTAGTCTAAAATTATACTCCTATATATATATATAGATAAGAGTGTTTCATATTACGGAGACACACACTTTTGGGAGAAGAGGTAGCCCCCAAGGGGTCAACAGCCACCATCCACGATAGTAGCAGCCGACAGCAGGACACTTGGGATTCTTCCTCATGTAGAACATTACTTTTATCATCTGAAGGTCATGGCTGCAAGTACCCCTCTTGTCCAACACTTTTGACAATTTTCTATCATATTAATTCAAGCAATTTTCATTTATCTCGTGACTTTCTTTCCTTCATTTTTGTTCTAAAATTCTTTTCTAGTTAAAGGATTATTGAAATCTAGATGAATAAAAATTGTGAGATCTAAATGATTTTATTTACTTGATATTTGTGGGTATTTAATTTCTATATTTAATATTTATGATTGTTTTGGAATTGTTAAATAGAGATTTATGTTTAATAACCCTAAAATAGTTTACAACCATTTAAAAACAGTAAAATTTGTATGTTTTTAATAGAGTGGTAATTGACATAGTTTTATGGTGTTGCAAGTGGTAGAACTTATATCAAAAGATTAAATAATCTAATTTAAAAAAATCCATGTAGGAATTTACTAGATAGAATTTGGTCTCTCTATATCGTAATACTGTTGGAATATTAAATCCAACGAGAGTCTTTTAGGTTGTCTTTCGATTAGAAAAATAATTAACGATAATATTTTTTATTACCGAACAAGTAATGAGAGATTGATCGTTTCATGGTACTTAACGGTTATAACCAATTTATTCATATAATGTCGAGTAATTTTTGTATCGATATTCAATCAAATATATTACGATAGAAATAACTCATTTGATTAGGTTTTATTTTCATTGACATTCTCTCTTTCAATTAGTATTATCTAGTTATTTTATTTTAGTAAATTTTTATTGATTTATTTATTTTGTTATTTTCAGATAGTTTTCACGAATACCCCCATATTTTTATTTTTATTAAAAGTAGGTAATTTTATTTTTTGTTGTTTGACGACACACCAAATTTTTTGTGCCGTTGTCGGGAAATGGTGTTAAGTGATTTATTTCTTTTAATTTTTTTCCTTGTTTTCAAAACTAACCTTTTGTAGGGAACTTGCTGAAATTTGTCAAGGGCTTAAAAGAGAAGGATATCAACCACGAGGATATGGCACCCCAAAGGACTTTAAGGGAGTTGGCAACCCCTGAATTTAATCAACAACCTTTCGCATTAGTTTTTCCAATATTACAATCTCATTTGAATTAAAATCTAGATTGATTTATTTATTGCCTAAATTTCATGGTTTTGCAAGAGATGATCCTCACAAATACCTTAAGGAGCTCTTCATTGTTTATTCCACCATGAGACCACACGGGGTAACCGAAAAACAATTTAAACTTGTGTTTTTCCTTTTTCTTTGGTAGATAAGGCCAAAGATTAGCTTTTGTATTTGTCTTCTGGTTCTATTACTACTTGGCTTGACTTGGAAATGATATTTTTAGAAAAAAATTTTTCAGTTTTCCGTGCAGCTACTATTAGAAAGAAAATTTGTATAATAAGACAGTACAACGAGGAAACCTTATACGAATATTGGAAAAGATTTGAACAACTATGTGCTAACTGTCCTCAACATCAGATTCTAGAACAGTTGTTGATCCAATTTGTCTATGAAGGTCTATCCCCAACGGAACGGAACATGATCGATGTTACGAGTGGATGAGCATTGGTGAACAAGACACCCGATGATACGAGAAATTTGATCTCAAATATGACAACCAATGCCCAACAATTTGGAATAAGGCAAGAAGTTCCAAAGAGAGTCAACGAGATAAGTGATTTTTCCATTGATCAAGAATCGGAAGAACTAACTTCTCTTATGCGTAATTTTATTGTAGGACAAAGGAGATTGGTACAAACTTGTGGAATTTATTCAAAGATGGATCATCCAACCGATAAGTGTCTCATTCTTTATGATAATCCATATTCGAACATATACAACCAAGGATGGTGGGATCAACCAAACTTCAGTTATGGAAATTAGCAATAAGAGTTCCCACAACAACCACAATGCCAACCACAATTTCAATCTCAGCAACCCTCTTTGAATCAAGGTATGTCTCTAGAAGAGATTGTTAAAAATTTGACCAACAGCACTCAACAATTTCAGTTAGAGACAAGAATCAACATCCAAAACTTTAAAAATTAGGTGTCGCAATTGGCAATGATCGTGAGTCGAATGGAGAAAAATAATGGAAAGCTACCTTCTCAATTTGAGATCAACCAGAGAGAAAATGTGAATGTTATGGCGGACAAAAATGAAAGAAAATTACAGGACAACTCATCAACAACTGAAGAAGATAAAGAGACCAAACAAAACAAAGCATCAATATTGAATGAATCAGTCACGAAGGTAAGTGAGGAACCGAACAATTCAAATTTGAAACTAACTCTCTCCTCCTTTTCCTAATAGGTTGGCATATTCCGAGAAGCAAGATAATGGGAAGGAGATGAATTTCATTGTTCATGACTCTTTTGTGCAAAATAAACTGAATTTTGTATTTGAGGAGAATTTTACAAATAATTTTTGCACAATAGGAGAAATTTTTTCAAAACAAACTCCTTTATCGAAAACGATTTATGGTAGGCCAAAAAGTCCTTCATTTCATTTTGGCATATTCCGAGGAGCAAGATGATGAGAAGGAGATGAATTTTATTGTTCATGACTCTTTTGTGCAAAATAAACTGAATTTTGTATTTGAGGAGAATTTTACAAATAATTTTTGCACAATGGGAGAAATTTTTTCAAGACAAATTCTTTTATCGAAAACGATTTATTGTAGGCCAAAAAGTCCTTCATTTCATTTTGAGATTGAAATTCATACCAAACAAGTTGAAATCAAAATGAACTGAACCGATATTTGAGCGAGATTGAAGCAAGAGATCATGTCAAGCCAAAAATGCGAAACAAAGGCGCTCATTAGGAGACAACCCAATAATCCTATTTTATTTTTATCCATTTATTCTCCTTTTTGTTATTTTGTTATTTATTTTCCCTTCTTTATATTTGATTTAGGAGTGATTTTATTTTCTAAAAAAAAAAATTTCAAAAGTGGTCGCCTGTTAGGACGTGCCCACGCCTTAACAGAACTTCATGTATGTCCATATTCAGCCTAGCACTCACGTTAGGGCGTGCCCACACCTTAACCCAACTTTACTTTTGCCCACATGAACACACATTAGACAGTCATACACATGATTTAGGGTGTGCCCACGCCTTAAAATCAACCATCTTCTGTTAAAAAAATTAAAAAAAAAAGAGAGAAAAACAATTGAACTTAACTTCTCACATTGTCTTTTATTTTTTTAGGGTTTCTCTCTCTACCTTGAAGCCTCAAGAATAGAGTGAAATGTTTGATGATTACGGCATGTTCACGTCATAGCTCTTTCTTCGAGTCCATTGAAATTGTTCCCCCATTTTTCACTCCACCCTAGGAGAGTATTTTTCTCACCTTCCTCTTTTATTTCTTTATTCTTTTCTCTTTTATTTTGTTTGATTTATTTATGCATTTTTTTATCTCTCTTAATTTGAATATACATCGGGGAAATATATGATTTAGGTGTAGGTGGATGTTAGGTGTTTTCTTTTTTATTTTTCACACTATATTTGTTTTCTTTATTATATTAGTTTAGATTTTGTTTCTTAAAAAATAAAAAATAAAAAAAAAATTGAAAAAAAATTCTGAATTTTTTTAGTTGATATATACTATTTGATTAACTGGAAATATATGAAAAATAATTTGTATCAATGGTTTTTTGTACTTGAGATAGTTATTCATGTCTTTAATAGTTTTCTTTAAATGATAAACATGTAAAATTTGACACAAACCCTATTTAAATAATGAGGTTGAGCCAAAAATGAACAATTTTATTATTTGTACTCGAGATTATTTTTCTTGAGGTTTTGACTTTCTTAAAAATCTCTACCCTAATTTCATAAACCCGTAATTAACCCAATTTGAGCTTTTACTATTTTTCTTGTTTAAAAGCCACTCAATACAACACCTAACATTTGATTTTAGTTTTCGTTTCAAACCCTTGTACCAAAGGTATATATATTTAATTACATGATTTTGGTTTTATGTTCGCTTAAATAGGAAGATGATGATTGGAATTTTGATATTGACATTTTCATAGAGATGATGTATGTTCGAAAAAAAAAAAGAAAAAAAAAATGATGAAAAAAGAAAAGAAAAGGAAAAAGAAAAAAGAAAAAAGTGGATGAGAAATAGAAGTATTGTATCTTGATTGAAAATTCATTTACACTTCAATTATGAAAAATTATTGTATACTGTTTGCTATTGTCTATTCATTGAAGAGCAAGAAGTCACTTTTTGTTTACTGTTTGCTTAAGGCAAAAATCAATCAATGTTATGAAAATTATGTAGTTAGTTATATATGACATTTGATACGTTTTTAACCCTTAAATATTCCTTTATCCTACCCTTTACTATAATTCTATTACAACCAAATAAAAAACCTTTAAATTGATACATGAAATTTCAATTTTTAAGTGGTGGAAATTTGATATATTTGCAAGCATATGGTAGTGTCATTCCATATTATTGATTTGAGAGATACATATATTCTTCACCATTTTGAGTGCATTAAAGTGACCCCTTGGAGAGAATTGTCGAATCTTGCTATTTAGATTTTATAAGAGACTGTTAGGATATATAGTAGTTGTTTTAGTACGGATCATTGTGAAATATTTGTTGATTCGATTGTATTTTCGGTTTGACTCTTATAGTAATTGTTGACTTAGAAGCTTTGAAGAAAAAAAATAGGTTGGTTAATTTTAATTTTATTTTAGTTATGGATGTTTGAGGACAAATATCATCTAGATATAGGGGAATTTGAAAAAGTTTAAATGAGTGTAATATTTAAGATTGATTTTATATTATTTTTGAATAAATATTATACTAATATTTATATTTTATAATATTTGATTTAGGAGAAAACTTATTATGAAAAAGGAAGAAAAATAAGTTAAATTAGAGTAATTTTACAAAATATAGAAAATTGGACAGCAATACTTTTTCATTAACACGTGGGTATATGGATCTTAAGAGACAATGCAAGATTTACTGTAGTAAAAATTTTCTTTTTCAATTGCACATTCAAGAGAAAATTGGAGTGAAATTGGAGATATTGAAAATTTTGAAAAATTTTATTTCATTTCTAATATTTAGGAAAAGACATTTTTAAATATGTAAATTTTTTAAAATATTATTTTTTAGGAAGTTATTTTTTACTTTCGTTTTATTTATTTAATAGTAGTTTAGGGTTACACTTTTATATATATAAGAGTGTTTCATATTATGGAAAGACAACTTTTGGGAGAGGAGGTAGCCCCCAAGGGGGCTACAGCCACCATCCACATTAGTAGCAGCCGCCAGTAGGACATCTGGGATTCTTCCTCCCACAGAACATTACTATTATCATTTGAAGGTATTGAAGTTCATGATTGCAAGGACCTCTCTTGTCCAACACTTTTGACAATTTTCCACCGTATTAATTCAAGCAATTTTTCATTTATCCTGTGACTTTCTTTTCTTTATATTTTTGTTCTAAAATTCTTTTTTAGTCAAAAGATTATTAAAATCTGGATGAATAAAGATTGTGAAATCCAAATAATTTTTTTTACTTGATATTTGTGAATATTTATTTAATTTCTATATTTAATATTTATAATTGTTTTAACATTGTTAAATAGAGATCTATATTTAACATCTCTAAAATAGTTTATAATCATTTAAAAATAGCAAAATTTGTATGTTTTTAATAGAGTGGTAATTGATATAATTTTATAGTCTCGCAAGTAGTAGAACTTATGTCAGGAGATTAGATAATCTAATTTAAATAAATCTATATTAGAATTTACTTGTTAGAATTGGGTTTCTCTATATCGTAATACTATCGGAACATTAAATCCAACGAGAGTCGGTTGTCTTTTGATTAGAAAAGTAATTAGCGATGATATCTTGATTACAGAAAAAATAAGGAGAGATTGATCATTTCGTGGTATTTAACCGTTATAACTAATTTATTCATATAATATCGAGTAATTTTTATATCGATAATCAATCAAATACATTAAGATGGAAATAACTTAATTGGTTAGATTTTACTCTCATTGACATTCTCTTTTTCAATTTGTATTATCTAGTTATTTTATTTTAATAAATTTTCATTGATTTATTTTCTTTATTAGTTTCAGATAATTTTCATAAATACTTTTATATTTTATTTTTGATTATTTGAGAACACACCTCTTATCTTTCAAGACGGACCTTGCTCATCCAAACCTGCATATTCTCATAAAATATCAACTACTTATTCCCCGCATGTGAGTGCGTGAGGTCCTTTTTGTGCCTCGAAGCAACTCTTGTGCCGATGTCCCGACTAAACTTGGACCTTTCCTATCTCCTGGCTTTCATGAATTTCTCTTCCTCATAACGAGGTGCGTCATTCGTTGATGTAGGATATTTGAGAAATTTAGAAGTTAGTTTTCTCTCTGCCCCTTTTGTAAAATATAATAATAATAATAATAATAACAATAATAATAAGAATAATAATAATTTAAGTGTGCTAGTAAGGAAATCGATACTCTAATTTTCCACCCATTCTATGTATCTCATTTCATATTGTCTAGTGCATTTAAGGTGGGTTAGTTTTAGTTCACTCATTCATTGCGGCATCTCTATTTCTTTACTGCCATTCCATAGTCACACTCCCAGTGCACGTCTCCCATTGTAAAGCAATCTTGAATTACTTTGACAAACACGATCATTGGAGTACGAGTACGAACCCTCACTCATCAAATCTATATTGTACATCGCGCACTTGCAAGTGCAGGATTTCCACATTTAGAACGCGAAACCAACACACGGATCAACTGTTCAAAAGGTTGACAATATAGTACAAATTGAACATTTAACGATGGGCGGAGACTTTCATAATATCGCTTGCGTGGGATAGTAATTTTAACGTTCCTTGCGCTTTTGAATAACATCAAATATTTATTATTTTTTTTTAATTATATAAAAAATTTGAACTTAAAATCAATAAATTAAAAAATAAAGATTTATGCTATTATGTTCTCTTAAAAATATTAAATATTTATTATTTCAATTATGGAGCCGTTGATTAACGTCAAATTGGGGAAGGTAATTGACTATCAGAAATTATTTTTTAGAATTATTTAAAATTATATTTTAATTAATTTATCTTAAATATAAGATATTATTTAATTATAAATACGTATTTCGATATAATATTTTTTATTATCAACTCTTTGCTTCAAGTGCGCCGTCTGCCATCGGCAAATTGTTGGACTCGGTCCGAATGTCTCTCCCAAAGTATAACCAGCTAGGGTTGTTCTTGAAAGATACGCGAAGAGAGATAGAGAGAGAGAGAGAGAGAGATGGTTATTCTACCAAATCAAACTATGTCACGGCAACATAAAATTAAAGCCACAAAAAAGAGATATCATCAAACACATGTGGTTCAGAGGCGAAGATGCGGTCCAAGTTCATTTTGTGAGGAAAAAATAAAATAAAATAACATGATGAAATTAATAAAAAGAAAGAGACAAGGGATTATCTGGTGCTTTCAGTTTTTGTGTATTATGAGCGACCGTCTTGAAATTCTTTTTTTAAGGCATACGAAGTTGAACGAGGAAAATGGTGGGGGCCGAGGAAGTCAACGCGGTTCGCATACGCGTGTCTGCTTGTTTATCGCTAGCGTACATGTTAGCCATCTCATCCCAATTTCCTCTCTTTTTGAATTTTCATACGTAGATTTTTCCAAATGTATCGTACCATTTTCACACGTTGTTTTAATATCTGGCCTGGTGGGTATGGAGCTCAAGATTCTCTCTCTCTCTCTCTCTCTCTCTCTCTCTCTCTCTCTCTCACAAAATCAACTTTTGTTCTTTTTTTCATTTTTTCTCGTTATAATATTTGGATATGATATGATGAGCAATTGATATCATGTGCTAAGGGAAGTCTCAACGAACGTGCGCCTACTTCTTGGGTACCTTCTGAATGTTTACGGAACAAAATAAGATTTTATTTATTAAATTATTATTCTTCCTTAGGACCAGGATGACAAGCCTTGCGCCACCCGTACTAGAAGGGCTCAAGTTTAAATTTGTTTGCCATAATAATTTACAAACTTGTTACCTTATGAATTTTTGTTATGATTTTAATCAATGAATTATAGTTTTAATTGGTTTTTTATGGGGTGTTCTAATCATTAAAAAAAATATTAATTATTAATAAAAGTTATGCTTTTTTCTCCTAGAGTTGCAAAGCAACAAATGATAATTTTTTTGGAGACAATTTGGCACTAAATATATAAACTATTGGTCAATATGTAATTACAGATATCAACTACCTATTCGTTCTTTAAAAAATATTAATTTATATTTTTGTTGAATGTAAGACATTCATTAGCCTTAGACTAAAGGGTAAAATAGCTAATCAATCTCTATTTTAAAATTAGTAATAAGTTTAATAGATTATGTTAGCACTTCATTTGGATTAAAGTAACGTCATATTAATATCCCTTCTAAATTATTTTTCAATTAAAAAGCTTTGATATCCTGCATAATAGTGATGTTGCAGTCAAACCTTTAAACTGAACATGACATTTAAGTAACCCCAAATACAGATTATTTTAGTTTTTAAGTTTACAATTAGAATTTTGCATATTGATATATATTTTTTTAGTAAAAAATTGTTATATGGTCGTGCAAAAAACATTCGTCATTATAATAAAATATAATAAAAAGCTAAAAAAAAATAAAGAAAAAGAAACGCATTTATGCTTTCTCACCACTCGAACTACATCACCGTTGCCACCCCTTTTTACAATGGGAAGAGAGAGTCATTGGAGGTCAAACCAAAGGCCTTGCCCCTGGGGGTTGGGGAGAGGGCATTGTAGCAACCCAAGACTTGGGGCAATATTTAAGAGAAATAAAGGAGTCGATTACAAAGTTTGTCAGGTCGACTAGTGTAGACATTTGGGTTGACCATTGGACTAGATAGGCATACCTGTGAAGACAATTGATGGAGTTACAATAATTGTAACTATAAGGTTTAGGGTGTGAGATATGTAGTTCAAGAAAGAATGAGAGAGGGAGAGAGAGACGGAGAGAAAGAGAGAGAATCAGAAAGACAAAGTAAAGAGAAGAAGAAAGATTTAGAATCAATTCCTTGCCTTTCCGCATTCCAAGTTCTGAACATATATACCCAATTTAAATTTCCATAACCACTTATAACCAATTCCTACCATCCTACTAACTACATTGCTAACTGGACTACGTGACACCTCACTTGTTGACTCAGCTTACACATCATTAGGACTCTAAGTTGTTACAATTACCCCCTCTTTAAGAGACTCCTTGTCCTCAAGGATGAAAGGTTGGAAATTATGCTTGGATGAATTCCATGTCTTCTTAAGTTGTCTCTTCAATGCTCAGATTAACCCATCTAATTAATACTTGAGTTATTGGCTTGTTATTTCTCTTAATCATTCTCCTTTTCAAGACTGTCTTAGACTCCAAAATAGTTTCTTTATCTGATCCTAGTAAGGGCAACATAGGCAGTTTTGTTTGGGTAAGACCAACCTTCTTTTTTTAGTAAGGATATATGGAAGACTGGCTGTATCCTAGATACCTAAGGTAATTGTAGTCTACATGCTACCATCCCAACCTTGACTATCATAGGAATGGAACTATAGAACTTGGAGGAAAGTTTGAGTTGTCTCCTTAACTCTACAGTCTACTATTTATATGACTGCAGTATAAGGTATACCAAATCTCCTACTTTAAACTCCCTTTCTGTGTGATTGAGGCATGCAAATACCTTCATTCTATTCTAAATCTTTGTTAGATGGTCATAGAGAATTTGTAACATAGCATGTCTGTTCTTGATGAAGTTGTTAGTTGCAGGAGTCACAAAATCCAAGTAAGGTCCTAACGGGATATGGTTTGGTTGGTGGCTATTGAGAGCTTGAAAAGGAATCATTTGGATACTAGTTTAGAAGTTTGTATTATACTACCACTCCGCCAAGCTCAACCATTGCAACCAAAGGGCAAACCTATCCGCAGTCATGCATCGAAGATAACACATTAAACATTTGTTGAATCTCTCACTTTGGTCATTAGTTTGTCGGTAATATGCACTGCTTAGTTTAATTTGAGTTCCTAACAATCTAAATAACTTACTGCCAAAATAAACTTGTGAAGATTTTATCCTTACCAAGCACTATAGTATATGGCAGTCCATGTAGTTTGAATACTTGATCCACAAACAACTGAGCCACAATCATAGAAGATTAAGGATGCTGCGGAGCTATAAAGTAGCCAAATTTTGTAAGCTTATCAATCACTACTAGAATAGTATCATGGCGTTGTGATTCTAGAATGACCTTGTGATTCTAGAAGACCCTTAATAAAATCCATAATGATTTGTGATGAAGTTTATGATGGAATGAGTAGAGGTTGAAGCAATCCGGGATAAGCCATATTCTCATACTTTTTTCTGACACACATCACACTCTTACACATATTTAACTATGGAAGACTTAAGGGATGGCCACTAGAATATAGATTTAATTCCCATGAGTGTGCCTTGTTGTTCAGAGTGTCCTCCTATTGTTGAGTTGTGCATTAATTGCATTATTTTCAGCCCCAATTTGGAACCATTTCCTATATATATCTTTTGATTATATCTTAGATTACCATCCATGTATTATACATTAGGTCTGCTTCTAGGTTGTAGAGTCATTTGAGCTAGGTTTTGATATTTTTCATCTCCTTCATAGCTCTGCACCACTTCTTCCATCCATTGAGGCTATACATTAGAGATGGCCAAAATGTCCTGTTCTATTTGTTTCTCTTCCTCTTGCAATTTTTTCCCAGAAAGAGTATTGGCCACATTGTTTTCTACCCATTTTTTATACTGAATTTGATAGTTATAACCAAACAATTTTGTGAGATATTTATGCTCCAAAGGACTAGTCAGTCATAATTCCAATAAGTACTAAAGTTTTTGGTGATCAATTCTTATTATGAAATGGTATTCTAACCAATAATGTCTCCACTTAATAACAACATTACTACTATCAACTCCTTATATATAAATAATCTCATACTTTTTTTTCATAAAGCTTTACTTAAATAAACAATAGGTTGTTCTTCTTGTATCAATACTGCCCCTAACCCCATGTGCATGCATCTGTCTAAACAACAAAGGGTTTAGAAAAATTTGGCAACTTGTGTAGAAATCATTTCCTCTTTGAGCTTCTTGAATGCTAAATCAGTCTCTTCACTCCACAACAAACCTCTATAATATCTTGTTAACCCTGGAAACCCCTCAGGGCCTTGACAGAATTTGCGATTAGTCACAACATTATACATTCAATTTTCCAATCCTCCGTTTTAACCCTTCCTCGGTTATTACATGGCCTAGATATTCCACTTGTTTTGTGCAAAGACGTACTTTGAGAGTTTAGGAAAGAGAAGAAATTGCCTATATAATGAAAAGACTATTTGCAAGTTCTGAATGTGGGTAGATAAATCAGCACTATGTATCAGAATTATATGAGAATGTCATAAAAAAGATAAAAACAAACTTCTTAAGATAAGCTTGAAAGATATGATTCATTAAGAATAAAATGTGACTGGAGTATTGATTAATCCAAAGGGTATGGCAAGAAATTCAAAGTATCTATAATATGTTTGAAAAACTGTTTTAAGAATATCCTTGGGTCCGACTCTTATCTAATAGTAACAAATTCTTAAGTCAATTTTAGAAAATATCTTGGATCTAGATAACTCATCTAACAATTCGTCAATATTATGAATAAGGTATTTGTTCTTAATGGTTTAATTATTCAATTACCTATAGTATACACAAAACCTCCAAATATTGTCTTTCTTCTTGACCTACAAAACAGGTATGCGAGAAGACTTTTGTTGTGCCTAACTATACCATTACTTAATATCTCCTACACTTGTTTCTCAATTTCAATCTTTTGGGAGTGTGGATATTTATAGGGTCTTAATTTAAAGGTTAGGATTCTAATTTTAATTTTATAGTATGGTCATGGTATCGTTCAGGAGAAAAGAAAGTAGGTATTTGTAAGATATCCTTATTTTGCTTCAGTATGGCCACTACTTCTACAAGTGTTTCCACCTTATTCTTCTCATCATTAACAGCAATAGAAACACACATTTGTAACTGTTGTAGTCTAAATTTCTTAATATCTTTTCCCCTAATGAGCTTTATCCTAGGATACTATGCATTCCCTTCTAAAATTATCTCCTCATTCCCTTTGAAAAACTTACTTGTAATTGCTTGAAATCAAATGTTATAGGACTAAAGTGATATATCCAGTCTGCTCCTAAGATGATGTATTATTTGTTTAGATTGATTACTCTTTGGTTAAATAAAAAGGCATAGCCTTCTATATTCCACTTGACATTCTTGACTTCAGTATAGTTAGAGACTATCATCCTATCCACTATGATAGCATGTAGAGGAGTTGATGGTTCAATATTCAAATGCAACTCCTATACTACTCTATAATTTAGAAAACTATTTGAATTGCCAGTATCCTCCAAAATCTTTACGGTAGTCTTATATAGTAGTTCTTGGAGTGTTATGACATTCTAGTTAAAGCGTTTGACAATGTACAGAAAGGGACATCCATGGTTTTACCTATAGTGTCAATCAATTCCTCCTACCCTCTTTTGGTATCAACAAACTCCAATTCTTCATCTTTTTTTTTTCTACCGGTATCAAGTTCAAACTTTTGAGTCTGAATTAGTGGCCAAAACTATATTTCTCTCCACATTTGTAGAATTGATGGTTATTTCTTCTATATTGGATTTCTTGAGTGATCTTTTGTAACATGCCTCCTCATATAATGTTTGTCATCTGACTTTTATGATAACATGCTATCTATTGACTTATTGTAGCTATTGTTCCTATCTCCTTTCCGAAGCCTCTTCTATTTGCACCTCTGAACTTATTCCAAAAGGTGACTGTCTTTCCTTTTCTAGCTATCTCTAAGGACTGCTCTTGTGAGGTTGCAACTTCAAATGCCTACAGCACATATTAGGCTTCATCAACCTCAGCATTGGTTTAATTTATTCCTCGAGTTCACTGATAAAACTGGAAATAAATAAGAATAAGTATCAGTGACCATAGTTCTTTAAATCTCTCTCAACCTTATCTTGCATCCCTTTTATGTCAAATTTTTGATACAAGAGTTTAGAAAACTCATCCGACTCCATATTTCCTTTCACCAGTTTTAAGCCTTGGTACCAAATTTTCGTTTTGTCTTCTAGATAGAATTTTGCAATCTCTATCCATTAATGGCATGGAATATGGTATATCAAAAAGAATTTGTGACATTTTCTTAACCAATTACAAGAATCTTCCCCTAAGAGTGTTGATAACTCAATTCCTAGGAAGTTAGGATTTGTGTTCTGAAATTGTTTTCCTTCCTAGTCAGATCCGCATTCGAGTAGGCAACAAAGAAAGTAATTGGCTTTTATTTGTGTCTAGCGCTTCATCTGTATCTCTGCATAATTTCTTTGCAAGATCATTAAATTTGGCTTCCATATTTGTCATGAAAGACTCCATTTTCCTCCATCTATTCCTTCAACTGTATATGTGCTAAATGCATTTCATGGCTAAGTCCTTTAATTCATAGTTTTTTTTTTTTGTTATGTTCTTCCACAGTTTTGTCCTTGTTCCTTCAACAATGATAAATGGAAGATAGCTTGAAAGGCCAAGGATGTGTGGCTTTGATACCATTTTGTAACAACCCAAGACTTTGGCCACAATGTTTAAGAGAAATGAAGGAATCAACTACAGAGTGTGTTAGGTCAACTTGTATAAACACTCAGGTCAACTGCTAAACTTGACGAAAACAATTGAAGGAGTTAAACGACTACAACCATAGGGTTTTAGGGTGTGAGATGTGTAGTTCAAGAAAGAATGTGAGAGAAAAGAGAAAGATTAAAGAGAGAAGAAATAAAGAGAGATTAAAGAGAGAAGAAATAAAGAGAAATCAAAGAGAAGAAGAGTGCTTCAGAATCAGTTCGTTGGCTTTCTTCACTCCAAGTTCTATACATATACACCTAATTCTAACTTCCATACCTATTTCTAATCAATTCCTACCACCCTACTAACTACTTTGCTGACTGGACTACAAGACACCTCACTTGTTGATTCGGCTTACATGTCATTACAACTCAAAGTTGTTACAAGCACGTGCGAACTTGACCGAGAGGATGAAGGAGAAAACTACATCTAGGCAAAGTGCTAACCACTCAGGAACAACTTGTCAAAGTTGTCAACCAAAACAAATTGCCAATTTTAAAACCATAGGGGACAATTTAGAATCCCATCAAATCATAGAGATTATTTGTAATCTTCCTAACAAAAAATTATGTTCCTATAGTAAAAAAAATCCTAATTAAGAAATACTAATCTATATCATATATGAAAATGAAGGACAATATGTTAAATTAGAATCATTTTCCCTTAGAAAATTAAATGTGATGATACATAATTCGAGTGTCAAAAAAATACATAAAAAAGACTTAAACCATTATAAAACAAACAACAAACAAAATAATGGTTTTTAGATTATTGTATGCAACAACACGAAAGGGATAAAAGGTAAACAATAACAACAACAACAACAAACTGGATATTAATCATAATATTTGGAGTCGGCCATTTGAGAGATAAATTTAAAAAAGATAGAGAAAAGAAAAATAAAATAAAAAATATATATGTAAAATAAAAAAAATAAAATACAAAGAAAAAAGAAAAAAGAAAATAAATAAATAAATCAATAGATAAATATATAAAATATATTGATTTAATTTATGTAGATTTTTCTACGCCATCCATTCCTATTCAAGATTATTTTCTTTTCTAAACCCTTAATTTTTATATCTTTACGAATAATTTATATCCAAATTTTTAACAATCTATCTCTACGTTTTATTAGATCTCCTATATTTAAATTCTCAGTTCTCGTAATCAGTATATTTTTTGATCTTCTTTGCACATGTCTGTAAGGGATAAAATGTAAAAGTTTTTAAAACTATCAACTTAACTAATTTTTTAGAAAATCTAGCAGAGTATCCCTACAAATGGAATAAATCTAGCCGCATGCACAATGTATTGCAAAAACAACTTAAAACTTGGAATACTTCAATCAATAATATTGCCCGTATAAATAAGAACTACATACCAATATCAGAGATAAGTATCAACACATATAAATGAATCATCACTAGCCCTAGGAAGAATGAACAAGAGAGACAAAGAGGGGTGGAGGTCCTTGCTCGACGAATCCATCGGCCGGGAGGTGTAGTGGCGAAGGCAATGGTGACGATTAGTAACTACCAGAGATGGAAAGAGAGACTCCTATGAGAGGGAAAAGGTAGAAGTGATATGCATCATGAGAAAGAGAGAGGTGGCACCCTAATGCCTCTACCTCACTTTGAATCCCAAACTTCACTTTTTTTTAATCTAATGGGCTAGTGAACCTATGTTAAATCCTAAGGTCTAAACCAGATATATAAACCCTAGTCTAATGTCACCTAACATGCACAACAAATGAAATACAGCCACGCACATAATTTAATTTACACATTTTATGTTATGCATATAAAATAAAAACTAAAAAATAAAAAAAAATGCATGAAAAACATTCCTAAGTTTTTTTTTTTTTTTCCAAACATGGGTTCCCACGTTAAATGCTATTAAATGACTTTTGGAATTTTCTATATAAAATGTTATATGAATAATTATGATAGTAAGAATTACAATGACCATAAAGTTATACTCATAAAAAAATTGTTAAATTGATAATATTAATAATAACATAAATTCAAATTTCACAACCGTATTTAACATCTAATTGTATTAATATTTAAACTATATTTTAATTGTTATTATTTAAACCATTCTAATAACATGAATTTATATAAATTACATTAGATTTTCAAATATAATATTTCATCATTTTTTGAGTTATTATATAAAAATATTATAATTATTTATATAATTCTATTATTTTTTTCAATTAAAATATATTGTAGTGCTTTTTTGAGAATGAAAGTTGGTACTATACATTTTACCTCATATATAAAAATAGCATTTAATTCATAGATTGAATTATTTATGGTTTGTGTAATTTGTTGCGTTTAAGAAAGTTGTTAATATATAATTTCACATATATTTTTTAAGCATGAGTTTGATTATTTTTTTATATTTTAAAAAAACATCTTTTGAGATTTTAAAAGATTATATGTAAAAAAAAAAATTATATCTATTGTTTAAGTTGGCTTTTTAAAATATTCTTTTAATGGATGTCAATACTAAAAATATGAAATTAAAATTTAATGACTCAATGCTTGATATTGTTCCTAATTTTGAGGTGTGTATTTTAGTTCTTTTAGGTGCATGGGAGCTAAAGCTATTTTTATCTTTTTTTGGGACAGTTTGGTTTTGGTATTTTTTTTCCTTTCTATTTTCATTTGCATTTTTTGTGTAATAGTAAAAGGATAAGCAAGAGTTGATACATTTAAAATAATTAATACAATTTATTTTAAGAAGATCATAATAAAAATTAACATAACATAAAATAGCTTTTAAGGTATATAAAATTACATATAAAAAAATCTATTTTAGACTATAGTTAAATAAACGACGAAATAAATGATATAGATGTTGTTTTTATTTTTCATTTAATTGTTATGATAAAATAAATTGCAACTAAATGTATGGTAGGAAATGATAAAAAAATAAAAGAACATCGATGTTGAAATAACGGTGAAACAAGTAGCATATATATACATATATATTAAGTATAGAACATTGTAATATATATTTTAAACATATTGATTTTTTTGTACTATACCAATCGGTATCCGAACCCATACGCTGACTAATCTGTTTCGAAACTTATAATGACCTATTTAAGAGATTATTCTCCTAATGTAATTTGTTTCATATCTAAGTTGTGAGTCGAATTCAGAATTTTAGTTAAAAAATTAAGATATCATGACCATATTGTATTTAAATATATCCGCTTAATGCATATTCTAACATTAAATATATTGTATTTAATTATATTTGCTCAATGCATATTCTAACATTAAATTTGGTTTACTTAAGTCGATGTACAACTTAACTTACTTTATCTCATGCCTTCACTTACCACATATATTATGACCATAATATATTTGCTAAAATTGTGCATGTATATTGTCCCATAGACGTATGTTATAGTTAATTTGTCTTTTTTGCTATACATTTTAATTTCCTATAGTTATTTAAAATCATGATCACACAATGGTACTTGATTATTGATTTGTGATATGTGGCTTATGTTTAGATTTGATGATTCTTCCCAACGTATGGGATGCATCATGCTAAGAAGGATATAACATTTTGTATGCAAATGAAGAACATCTAAGTGAATAAAATATCACTAGAGATTGAATTGATACTAAATTATGATAGGTCATGACATATGTGTATGATTTATATTCATTTAGCTAGATTCTATCATTTTATACACCGTTTATACTAAGATTGTATTCACAAGTAACTGAGGGTTTGTAATCAAAATCCCTAATACAAAAGCATAGATCCTATATTAGTTAACTATTAAGTGAGCTGGTGAGGAAATTGATACTAATAAACTATAACTCAAATGACACTGTTCTCCCTTCCATTTATAAAGATCTTGAGTCCGAATTCAATACTCTAATTTTCTACCCATTCTATATACTTCATTTCATATTGTCTAGTGTATTTAAAGTATGATAGTTTTAATTCACTCATTGGACGGGTTGTCGAATCTCTCAAATTAATATTGATTCCCCCAATACAAACAAACTTATTATAATAGTAATACTATATTGAATTCCACGGGAACTAAATTAACTTTACTTTTTAGTTATTGCCAAAATAAAATAAGAAGTTTATCAAATAAATTTCTAAATCAAAAATTAATAACCTAAAATTAAAAAACATATCAATAATGCAAAAATACTGAAAATTAGAAAAGAAATTCAATCTATCAAATTCTGATTCAAGAGTTTATACATTCGATTGTTTCACTGATCATGGGTTAAAAAAATATTATTTTACAGTTCAAGCATTCAATTTTAAATTTATCAGGATTGCCGTAATAAATTTTACGTTTTTCTAAATTAATTAACCAAACCCAATGTCCAATCAAAATTTATTATTAATCGACTAAATACGATAGCGTTCCATATTAATATAATTATAATATTAAGTTTTGTGAAAATAGTTAAATCAAAATACAAATAATCGAGATAGCAACAATTATTTAATTTTGTAACATTGATTCTTTAGATTAAATATAAATATTGATAAAAGATACATAAACATAAATAACCTAGTTGCGACTTGTACCATTCATTCATGACAATTACGGATTACTGAAATCCTGAATAATAATAGAAGAATTAATATTAAATTAAATTATAAGATTAACCGATACCAATTTTTCATGTAAATAAATTAAGAATTGACAAATACTTAAATTAAAAGGGTAAAAAAATAAATTAAACACATAACCTCACAGTGAGAATAATCAAATAAAAATTTCTCTTGAATCAGAGGAAAAGAAATTAGCCACTCATGGTGATTAGTATGTTCTTGAGTCAACAAAAGAAAAAAAATGCTTTTGGAGAAAAAGAAAAAAAAAATAAAACCTAAAAGGAATGAAAATGTGCTGGTGCCGCCTCCCTTCTCTAGGAAATAAATAGTAACGTGAGAGCTATTTAGGAAAATTAGAAGTCTTTTCTTATTGTGACCTAAATCTAAAAAAATTCTCCATTCAAAGGGTTAGGAAAATCTCTCAAAAATAGGAAATAATTAACTCTTTTAAACAATTTAGTAAAAGTAAAATTTCTATTACAAATAAATCTTCCACTGTAGATTTTTTTTTTGTTTTCACCACCGATATCCAGGTTTTACCTGACTAATCCGGTTCGATCACTGTGGATCCATTTTAGGGATTGGTTCTCCTAAATCTTTTTTCGTCATTCACAAGATTCGAAAGTAAGATCTCTAGTTAAGAGAATAGAGTGCCCTGACCACTCAACCTGAATGAATTTGGTATCTTCCACTCTAGATGATTCTTCCTTTTCTTTGTAGGCTCAAAAAATTTCTTGAACCATTAGCCTATTTTGATCCAATCTCCAATTTTTTTATCCTTAAAAATAAAAAGTCATAAAATCATTCATTAGATCACTAACAAATCCAAAATCAAACTATAATATCAAAAATAAATGGAATTGTTGTTTTGACTTAAATTTTTCGATGTGTTCTGATTTAAGATTGTTTAAAGATGAATGGAAGAAGGGAAATGAATGAAAACGAGGATGATTGTATGTTATTAGTCTAGTGAATGCTTGAAGACAAGTATTAGTTTAGTGTGTGGGAATTTGATAATGTGCACCAATCTAGAGAGCAAGTGATCATAGTATCATAATTTTAAAAGAAAATATAAACATCCTATCAAGCTCAATAATTTCATCAAAATTCAATGTATTGAGATTCAATACCCTCACAAAGAATTCACTCTTACACTCAAAGTGTTTCAGAAAATTGATCAATAGCTCTTAAAATCAAAGTATATCATGTCATTACTATAATTTTGCTTATTTATCAAATCTCCACCACTAAATATATGAATTCAAAACAAAAATACGGGGCTCTTTACACGGATTGTAATGTAGATTGAGTAAAAATAAGATAAAAAGGATAAATGTGATGTGTTATGTATATATTAAAAGAAACATGTCAAGAATACAAAACCATTTTCCACTATCAAACATATCTCATATCATGAAATACAATCAATTCAAAAGAAAAATACCCTAACAAGACCATCTCATTTCTCAATCAAAACTTTTGAAAATTCTTCCAAGTTTCCCGATTTCAATTCCTGGGAATTTTTATCTCTTTTTTTTTCAGTTTCCTTTTCTTGCCCTTTTCTCTCTCTTTCTTTTTTTTAGAACAATCTCGAGGATGAATAAACATATAGTGCATACACAAATCACCCCAATCATATGAACAAATCCCTAAAAAATAATCTCTACAATAAAGTGACTCATCCCTTTTACAAATAACCATTCAATCGTATTCTAATCACATGTTTCTTTGATATAAGGATAAAAAAGAAGGTTAAACGTAAAAAGAATGTCATGTATCAATTAATAAGATAATAAACAAAAGAAAATGGGTAGAAGCACAAATGAGTTCTCCAGGGGGAATATTATGCAAGGAAATGTCTTTTTTTCAAGCTAAAAGGGGTAAACCTAAGTACTCCCATCATATTAATACATGAACTCATGGATGTGGTATCAAAAAGTATAGCAAAATAAGTTCTAGAATAAACATACTATGATTGATAAACACTCATCAAAGAAAATTTATAGCAAAAATGATGATTTGCTCTTAAGATTCAAAAGCTCACAGAAGTGTTTAATTTGTATCAAATCTATCACATCTTCAATTGATTCAATTATCAAGATCAATGGGATACTTAAAACAATTTTATCCAAAAATAACTAATTACACTTGTTTCTTTCATATATTTCAACTCAAATCAACAATACATACTAAATCAAAATTATTTTTAGACAAAAATCAAAAGAGTTTGAAATTCCAAAGAAAATAGAAAAAAAGTAACATTCGCATGAAAATCCTCCCCACGCTTAAATACTACATTGTTCTCAATGTATGTAAAAGATAAAAAATTTAGGAACAATGCAAAAAAAAAAAAAACTCACAAACTAGTACAATTTTACACCAACACTCATAAAATCACCCTAATGTAACATATAAAAGTAGGACAATGAAAAAAAAGAGAAAAGAGAGAAAACTCCCCTAGGGTGATGATGTTTGCTAGTCTAAAACTGATGGTCCTTGTTGTTGTGAAGGAGCCGCGAGGGTAGAGATGGAGAAAAAAAGTCAAGGATTTCTTTGTGGAAATGATTAGGATTGGAAATTTTAGGGCTTTCGATTTTTTTTTTGGAAAAAACGTGGGTTTGAAATTTGGAGGTTTTGAATTAATAAGTGCTTCTATGATGAAATCATACAGTTTGAAGTGGTTTTGGAGTGAATTTGGAAGCATGATGGGGATGGTGATAAGTATGGTGGAGAGAAGATAAATGATTTGCAAGGAGAAAAGAAAATGAATACAGAAAATAATGTGGGTTTGATCACTCTATCTCTCTCTTGTGGAAAGAAACCGCATGATCACACACTAAGGAAAAGAGTGCTTCTGCCAATTTGTGACAGTTACTACTGTAAATCGTGTGATCACGCTCTAAGGAAAAGACTGTTTCTGCCCATTGTGAAATTTATTTCTAAAAATCTCGTGATCATGCCCTAAGGAAAGGACTGCTCTACCTAACTTCTCAATTATCCTCTGTCCATCTTTTAACTTGAATAATTGCATCCCTTAAAATTCTCATCTTGGACACCTACAAAAATTAAAAGAATGAACTAATGATACTAATCAAATACCCCTAATTAAGAAATCAAATAACAAACTAATCAAATTCAAGAAAAAATATTGGGTTGCCTCCAAACAAGCACAATTGTTTAACGTCTTTATACTCGATATTTTCCACTTGTTTCTCTTTAAGGAGGCTTCAACTTTACTTTGAAAGGCTTATATAACTCTCAATTTATATCTAATTGTGCATTCAATTCAAAATCAATATCACATTTTTCTTTACAAATTTCTTACATAATTAAATTAAAAATATCAGTAGAACAAATTAATTGATACCCATTTAGGTACTTCATAGGATCAAAAATAATAAATTTAACAATTTTGCCGTCGAACTCGACGGAGAGAGTACTCTTATTCACATCTATTTTAGTCTTTCCTATCTTCATAAATGGTCGTCTTAATAGAAGTAGGGTTGAATCCATGATAGTGTCTCCTTATATTTTCAAGATGTAAAAATCAATTGAAAAAATTAATTCGTTAACCTGTATCAAAACATTTTCAACAATCTCCTATGGGTAAGCATAAGAATAGTCAGCTAACTGAATAACAACCCCAGTTTTTTTTAAGAGACCCAATTTTGTAGTACTATAAATTGAATAAGGCATGATGTTAACAGGTACTCCTAAATCTAGCATGGTATGCTCTATTTTTTTCTTATCAATAACACAAGATAGAGTGAACATACCTAGATCCGCACATTTTTTGGGTAAAGTTTTCTTGATGATATTAGACACATTCTCACCCATCTCATCACCTCTTATTTTCCTTACTTCCTTCTTGTATTCTTCCATCTTGGATTCCTCAAATCTACAAAGAAAATGTGGTATAATTGTACTAGAAGTATTAGGCAAAGAAAACTTGGATGTTACCTTGATTGAATTTTCAGGCTTACATTCATCTTCTCTATCCATATCTTTCCCTTCATCCACCTTCTTAGATGGAGTAAATCTCAAATAAAGTTCATTCTCACTTCTCAACGTTATTGCGTTAATGTTCTCTTTGAGATTTACCACCATTTGTAAGGGCAATTTTTCAGAATTTTATATCTCCAACCTGCTAACTAAGGTCGCTAGTTGGGAAATCTAGTACTCCAAATTCTATATACTCGTTCTCATTTCCTGTTAAATTTATTGAGTGTTAATCACAAGAGATTTCACTATATTCTCTAAACACATACCAGAATTTGAGGGTTGTGTAGGTGCAGGTGTTAGTCTGTTGAAGTGTTGATGTAGATATCTTGTCTATCCTCCTTGGTGTCCATAGCTCAGCTTTGGATGATCTCTCCATCTAAGATTGTAATGAGTGAAATGAGGATCGTACTTCCTTTGAGGTTAACCAGGAAATTCTCCTATAGCATTCACTTGATGAGTGGGATCTTATTGTAGGGATGGACAAATATCCATCGAATGTCCGAAAATTGAGCATATTCTACAAACCCTGGCTACCTGCATTTGCCCTATAGCTAACTGATCAACCAAAGCGTCAGTTCAGAAATTTGATTTTCAAGGTTTGAGTGATATATCTCATTGACACGTTTTGTAACTTCATCCACTCTCATCCCAAATTGTTAAGAATTTTCTGTCATGTTTGAGATTAATTGTCTGGCTTCTTTAGGGGTTTTATTGACCAAGACTTCTCCACTGGCTGTATCTATCATTCTCCTATCCACAGGTAGAAGTCTTTCATAAGAATATTGTATCAAGAGTTGAACCGATAGTTGATGATGTAGGCAACTAGCATAAAGTTGTTTGAATCTTTCAAAATATTCATACAGTGTTTCTCCACTAATCTGTCAGATCCCACCTATTTCCTTTCTGATGTTGGTTCCATATATTTATCAAACCGGGAGATAGGTAATACAACCGGTCCTTTACCTTATCTTTTAGGGAAAAGGAAAAGGCCATCAATTTGATTTGTTCCTCGTTCACACCTTGGGGTTTCAGACTCGAACAGATAATGTGAAATTCCTTCAAGTGTTTACGTGGATTCTCACCTGGAAGACCACAAAAAATAGGAAGTAAATGAATCAAATCATATTTGAGTTCGAATGCTACCTCAAGAGTTAGATACTCAATGCACACTGGTTGTTAGTTCAAAATTGGTGCAGCTAACTCCTTTAAAGACTTTAACGATCTGTCATCTTTTCTATCAAAAATCGATAAATAAGTGAAAAGTACAAATTAAAAAATTAATGTAGTTTCCCGACAACGACACCAAAATTTGGATGGGTTGTCGAATCCCTCAAATTAATATTGATTCACCTAATGCAAAAAAATTTGTCGCGATAATGGGAGTAGGTCGAATGCCACAGAAACTAAATTAACTTAATTTCTTAGTTATTGGCAAAATAAAATAGGGGGTTTATCAAATAAATTTTTAAATCAAAAATTAATAAGTTAAAATTAAAAAACAAATCAACAATGCATAAATACTGAAAATTAGAAGAAAAAAAATTCAATCTACAAAACTTTGATTTAAGAGTTCACATATTCGATTGTTTCAATAATCATGGGTTAAAAAATATTATTCTTACAGTTCAAACATTCAACCTTAGATTTATCAGAATAATCATAATAAATCTTATGTTTTCCTAAATTAATTGACTAAATCCAGCATCCAATCAAAATTTATCATTAATCAACTAGATATGATAATATTCCATATCAATATAATGACAGTATTAAATTCTGTAAAAACAGTTAAATCAAATACAAATAATCGGGATATCACAATTATTTAATTTTGTTCCATCGATTCCTTAACTTAAACATAAATATTGGTGAAAGACCCATAAATATAAATAATTTAGTTGTTATTTGTATCATTCATTTATGATAATTACGGATCACTAAAATTCTGGATAGTAATAAAAAAATTAATATGACCAATACCAATTTTTTATGTAAGTAAATCAAGAATCGATAAATATTTAAATTAAAAGAGTAAGAAATTAAATGAACCATATAAATTCATAGTGAAAACAATCAAATAAAAATTCTCCTTGAAGCAGAAGAAAAGAAATTTACCACTCATGATGGTGAGTATGTTCTTGAGTCAACAAAAAGAAAAAAAAAATGCTTTTGAAAGAAAAAAAAAAAAAAAACTAAAACCTAAAAGGCACGAAAATGTGCTGCTACCGGCCTCCCTTCTCTAGGAAATAAATAGTGATGTGAGAGCTCTCTAGCAAAATTAGAAATCTTCTCTTATTTTAATCTAGATCTAAAAGGATTCTCCATTCAAAGTGTTAGGAAAAACCCTCAAAAATAGGAAATAATTAACTCTTTCAAATAATTTATTTGAAGTAAAATTTTTATTATAAATAAATCTTTCACTAGATGCTTCTTCTATTCCTTTATAGGCCCAAATGATAAGTTGAACTATTTAACTCCAAAATTGTCTCTTTAAATTCATTTTGATCTAATCTCTAGTTTTTTTATTTCTAAAAATAAAAAGTCATAAAATCGTCCATTAAAATATTAATCGGTCCAAAATAAATCAAAATATCAAAAATAAATATAACATTTTACGTATTATCACTCGTTTGTCTCAGCATCACTATTTCTCTACCTCCATCCCTTAGTCACACTCGCCGCACTTCTCATATCATGAAACATTCTTGAATTAGTTTGACAAACAAGATGATTGTATTACGAACCCTCACTCACAAAATCTATGTTGTACACCGTGCACTTGCAATAGTAGGATTTCCACATTTAGAACGCGAACCTTACACAGGGATCAACTGTTCAAAAGGTAGACAATATGGTACAAATCGAACACTTTACGATGACAGAGAGTTTCATAATATCGCTCACATGGGATAGCAATGTTAATGTTCCTTGTGTCTCTTTTGAATAACATCAAATATTTATATATATATATATATATACATATCTATACATATGTGTGTGTACAAGTATATTCTTCACTCTTTCCTTTCTCTCCCACTAACAAAAATACTAAATTTATAAGTTGCATGGACCATCTAAATTCCTTTTTCCTCAATTTTAAGATTTGAATGACACAGCATGTGGGTTAAGATAAAATTACAATAATAACCTAGTTGAAATATCTAGACTAGACCAGACCAGAGCATGTCAACGATAGAGCTGTTGATTGACGTGAGATTATGCCAGGGCGTAATCGACAGTCGGCTAATCGATGGACTCGGTCAGGGTGTCTCACTCAAAGTATAACCAATTAAGGTTGTTCTTCAAAGAGACGTGGAGAGAGAGAGAGAGAGAGAGAGAGAGAGAGAGAGAGAGAGAGAGAGATATGGTTATCCTACCAAATCAAACCATGTCGTCACAACATCAAATTAAAGCCACAAATCAGACCATGAACGTGGAAAATGGTTGGGGCCAAGGAAGTAAAGGCAGTTCGGATATGCGTGCTTGCATGTTTAAGGCTAGCGTACATGTTCGTCATCTCATCGCAATTTCCTTTCTTTTTGTGTTTCCTGCACCTCCCAAATTATAGTTTTGAATTTTCATACATTGATTTTTCCAGATGTATCGTTTCATACATAGTTTTAATTCAATTGTCACCCTTCTACTTTACATCTCAAAAGAAAGCATTAGAATTAACAGCAGGAGATCTAGATTGCAAGTTCTTGGGTTGAATGCCAGACTCATACTGCGGGCAGGAGGGAGAGGGAGGACAAGGGTACCCTTGTTTTCTGATGTTCTCACCGCTGAAAGTGTTCTTAAAAAGCACACTTTCTCTAATTTGCCAAGAACGCCCAAGAGCTGTTCTTCCAAACCTGAACTAAGCATTCTCATTCAACTCACTTCATCACTCATCAAAAACCTGAAATCATGTACAAACTTAGCAGGTCAAGAAAAGGAAAGTTTGATTGTATATCGCAGTCAGACAGCCATGAAAAAAGCAAAAATCAGTAAAATAGAGTTTCCATGATCAAACTAATAGCTGAGAAATGATTTGACAAAGCAGCCAGCAGATGATTAGCCCCATTTTTATATCAAACAATACGACAGTCTATAATATTGTGATTCACAAGCTCCAACCTGACATCAATTTTGAGAAACTTATACAGCAACATCGTGGTCAAAAAACCCAGAATACATAATGGTGACGTAAAATGCTCAGGAAAATAAAATGAGAAAGAGGGCAGAGAAAGGCACCTCTGCTAGTGGAAGCTCACTGTACAAGGAAAGGGCGCGATGCCTATCAAGTCGGACTGAAAAAAAAAAAAGGAAAAACAGTTGGTAGTAAAATCTCAAAGTTTTAAAGTAAGATCAGGTGACGATGAAACTGTCCTTGGTGGGTGAACATTTGGTACGAAATTCTGGTTTGAAGCCTGGGGCAACATATAGCCCAAATTTGCTCCAGATCCTTCACCTCCCTGCCGAAAACTCCCAGGCCAGAATGGCACTACTTCATCTTCTTCAACAAACATCGGCAATCCAAAATAACCTTGCTCAAACCTTGCTCCACCTCTACTATCATAAAAAGGTCTCTCCGCATGCATTGAAGCATGAGATTCAATTCCCAGAGAGCGATATGCTGACCCATGAAGTGGCAGAGATGCCAAGCTGGGATACCTGTAAGAGAACATTCCCATCCTCATGGCTCGCTTAGCTAATGTTCTCTCCCTCTTATGTGCATTCTGGTGGCCACCTAGAGCCTGTGAACTGAAAAACTTGCGTTTACAGTAGTTGCAAGAGAAAACCCTTGGAATTGCCGATGGTGAAGCATGAACCACTGGATCACTGCCTGGCTCACCCATGCCTTCTTTTGAAACACTTGGAGTGCTGCTGATACTTAGTGTTAAGTCAAGTGAAACTAGAGCAGAATCCAGTTGAGGCTGTGTGATGTTCGTAACACATGAAGTGGTGGCAGTGCTTTCCTTGGAGGGATTAGGAGAAGATGCTTGGATGGAGACATTCGAAGCTACCTGACTGCTGGCATCAGAATCATCTTCCGATTCAATGTTGGAGCTAAGAGGATTCATGTCAGGTGGAACAATTGATCAAGAGATTGTTTTCTTTCGCTGATCCCAAAACAAGATGTACTAACAGTTTAACGGCAGGTGCTTCCTACTACTTGGCAGCTCATCACCTGCATAACAATCAATATCCATATATTAAACCGCAAATGTCCTGTCTTGTACATCAACGTGTATCTGCATGCTCTTGTGCAGGTCAATAGAGTGGGAGTGGAGAAAAGAGAGAAAGAACATTCAATGCCGAACATCATCAAGGCTACAAAGATAGATGCACTTAAGGTGGCTGATGCATATTGGTATTCCTCATAAATCCATCATAAAGCAATGACACTGGTCATTCTTTATATGGACTGATTCTCTAGGAAGAGTGTCATGTAGCTGTTAATAGGCTCAAAGCACATGGAAAGAGAAAGGACACAAATAGCCAAGTTCTTTGTATCTATTTGAGGAATCACCATATGTCCAGCACTTCTTGTCGCTGTTGAGGTGCAAAACTTGCAGAAGCACTTATACTATTCTCTGAGAGAACCCTTATTTCAGAAATCTGGCATGGTAGATTCTAACTCCATCAATTCGAATATGCATTTACATCTAATACCGTCTTGCAAATGCCAAAAGCCAGAAACTTTACCATGCCAAGCATTCAATGTTACAGGCAATATCAAGGCACAATGGGCAAAAACCTTTGACATTCTTGCATGCACATGCATTGCCATTCAATACAAAAGTGCATTAAGCTACCTTATCTTATAACAGGAAGGTTTCCCCATGATTCTTTGTGTCAGCATGAAGGGATTTACAAACCTAGAGTTAGTATTTAGGAGCCAAGCGCCAGCACCTTTGATCTACTTGGATGTTTATACCCTTAGTTGGACATATCAAGACCAAGACAATATCCTAGTTTCAACAGCTGAAGCAAGAACTAAGGCCAGTATTATTCAAAGAACACAAGGATTACGCCTCCATTCAAAGTGTCAATTAATTTCTTTCAAATTTGATACTATGTGACATGTTCATTATGTGACTTTTAAGTGTTTGAGAAATGTCAAGACTGGCTGAAGAGAAAATACTTAAAATCTGGAGAGTAAGGCTCGTCTTCAACAAGTAGTCTGATCCTTGTATCCAAGGAAGTGTGACAAGGCTCATTCATGACAGTGCAAGTGCAACAAGGAAATACGCATTACAGTCCAGAAATGAAGCATAAAAACTATTTGAATTTGAACCATAGGTGATGGTATATTATTAGTCATTGTCACAATATCATATCAGCTCAGCACTGATACACGATACATAAAACTGATTAGTCAACAGATCCAATTTCTTTTTTTAAAAAAAGTAATTTAAATAGTCCTTTTACCCAAGTTTGTTAGAACATGCAACAAAGTCAATATTATCGCCCTAATTCCTTAATACTTTGTGTACAGGTTTTTAAGGATATTGACCAATATATACTGCCAAAAAGTTCTTTAAGAAATAAACAAAACATTGCAAACTTACTATAATATAATACATAACAGTGTAATTTTTCTTTCTTGAAATGAATTTCTAATGTGTTTTATTCCACTCCTTTTCCAACCATTAGCATCTTCATCTTCAACTTCCTTCTCCACTTCTTTCACCAAACCCCTCTTAGCCTGTTTTATTTATATATCATTACAACCACAACAGGGACCATGATAAAAGTTACAAGTGGACCAATCTTCTGATCACTGTCAATTTTAATAACTTTCAGTCCCAGCACAGCTACTTATAGGCTGAGACATCCAAAGTTTCACATCTTGCTTCAAATATCAATGTTATTTAGCTGGATAATGATATCTTTATATCAAAGTCCATCTTAAGCCTTCATTTATAGTTGAAGTATCCACTTTCGTAGTATCCACATTTTTAGATATACCATTTTTGACCTAAGATCTCAAAACTACATACTTTGGAGTTTGGATCATGTCAACAACTCATGTTCCCATAATTTTGAGTCAATTTCTCCACAGTCTATTGACTTTCAACAAAGCTTGCGACCCAGTCTAAAAGAGTAAAAGTGCTACATTGATTTCCAATTGCACTCCAAAGTAGCCCAATTTTTTGTTTGTCATGAAGGGACCCAAAACAATTCAAACTCATCAGATCCTCAAAATTTTAAATTTGCCCAAGGAAGGAGCGGAATATAGAGAACCCATTCCTCAGGAGATTACAACTAACTTTAACCACATTCCTGCCATCAAGAGACTATTTTCGCCAACTTGGATTTATAGCAAAGAGCCGTACCACAACGAAACTATAGAAATAGAAACTCCACCTGGTTGCCAAGGATCTACTTAGCATTAATCCAGACCACATACCTCCAACCTACATCTTTAGCATCAAACAGTACTTTTATTCAACTACGATGACAAAAATGTGCATCACTATGGCAGTTCTCCTCATGGACCTTAGCTTGGGTCTATTGGCCAAAAAAATGATTTTGAAGTCTGACCTAGCGCATAGTCAGCATTACAAATCTTCCCTTGCTCTCTGATCCATATTGAAAAACTAAAGTAAGAGAAATGATGGACAACAAATGTCCTTAATTACCATGAAACAAAATGAGCAGTAAATTTTTAAGGGATTCGCCGATGAGAATCATGCAGTAATTAGCTAGTTTGTCATACACAAGATGGGACTTGGTCTTGCATACTTCTCAATTAAGTCTATTTGTAATGAAGAATACGACTCAGCTGAAATCATAAATGAGTACAGTGCTTAACTGCTAGAAAGGAAGAAACAAAAATACATCCTTTTGTGTAGCATCACACCTTGATTGTTACTGAACCTACTTCTCGTTCTGACCCCTGAGCTTGTCTGAAGCCAGTTTGAAAAATCACCAAAAAGGTTTACAATCCATCCAAGTTTCTAGCAAGAAGACAAATATGAACATGGCATGCATCGGTCAAAGGACAAAACGCATCCTCAAGATATAACTTCACTAAAAATGGAAACCATGACCAATATATTCTCTAATGTCTAGGCAAAGTTGCCAGGCTTCCACGTGTTACCAATGACCAAAATTTAATTAATCTCACTAGTTGTGACCAATCTGGTAGAAAACAAATTCAGGAGAAACACAATTTTTTCAAATGATCAGTGTGGACCACTTCAGACATACTTATATCACAAGAAAGTCTTCTATACACAACAGAAGACACAAAAATGATGATTATTCTCCTGACAAACTAATGTCATCCATGGCAAGCAAGGCTGTTTAACTTCACCAACCTGTCATTCATTCTATCTAATGAACTAAATTCACATCCGTATGGTTCAGTTCAAGAAAAAGTTAATCAAACCTTGAATTCAAATAAATGATACTTGAATTGATAATACTCATCAATACTCTTATACCAATATTATCAAAATAGGAAGGCACTGATCTCCACATTCAATATACTTTTTATACCTACATTACATTTTAAATATATACCAAGCACCCCTAGCCCCTTTACCATTTTTTAAAGATGGAATTAAAAAATGGAAATGCATTATATCTCCATGAGAGGAATCTTTTAGTGCTTGTAACTTGCAAATTGAATGTGTAAATAAAATAAGCACAAATGCCCACCATTCATCAGATAAAATACATGTAATGCTTTGGAAGGATGAAGAGATTTATTAAGAGGGCATGGAACAACAGATTGCATAAACAAAATAAGCACAAATGCCCCACAATTCACCAGATAAACTATGTGTAGTCCTTTGGAAGGATGAAGGGGCTTGCTCACTGATAGAGAACAGATTTTATCAAGAGGGCATGGGAATAATAGAAGCATACTCTGCAGGAGTTCTTTACATGTTCATGCCCAGCAATGAACAATATAATACCTCTGTTATAAGCTATGTAGGTCAAACAACCAAACACTCACAACAACACTACACAACATGGACTGCATGTAAAAGTTATATAAAATATTTACACCATTGTGTGCTAAAAAGTGTGGTATCATGTCATGTCCAAAGCATGTGTGAGACACGAACACGATAATACTCATTTATAAATGTATCAGTGCAACATGGGTTATAACTTTGCTTGTCCGTGAAACCTTATAGTGGTAGAATGTTCATAGAAATCAGACAAGCATTTTACCACCAACTTCAGCTACATGACTTTCGCAGACCTCCTAACTTAGTCCCATCAGTACAGCTTCTGACTCCCAAAAATAGTAATGTCTAACAATAACTATCAAATGAAGAACAGAATTCTTTTGTCTTTTAGCAAATTTTCTACGTCAACAAATCAGGTTACTCTTAAGATGGAAAAAATCAACTGCAAAGAACCTCAATGTTGCCCTAAAAGGATTTCTTTCAAAACAGATAATAGCAATTGGAGAGAAAGGCCACACCTAATAAATGACTTGCCAAATCACCTAATCAGATCTTAAAGTAGCTGCCCCGCACATCCAAGAAATCCAAAAGAAAATTGCTTGTTGAAAAGTACAGATTATACAAGAGAAATGAATTTCAAACAAGGATGCCTTGGTGGAAATGTTATAGGAAATAGATCCACGATGTTAAGAGACCTTGAACAAGACTCATAAAATTTCTACTACATAATCTTAATGACATTGCTCATTCAATCTTCTAGAGAATTTTCTAAAAGAAACTCTAAATAGGTTATAAAAGTAAAGTTCAGAGCAGATCCTAAACCTACTTAGGAAAAAAGAAGACCTAAATAACAGGCATCCATAAGGAAAAACCATACACAAATTTTGCTTCACTTACACACAAATCAAAACTCACAATGGCGGAAGAAACCCACTTAGCAGAATCAGAATTAAACCTCGACGAACACAGTTCAAACAGCATATTTGGAATTAGAAATTAGAAGCCACGAAATTGAAGGGTATAAAGACAGAAATATACCTAAGCGGGAATTAGTTCCGCAAATCCAAGAAAACCCATCAGCAAAATTAACTTTTTTATTCAGATTATAGTTGAGAAAGGTGAAAAGAATGCCAAAATGGTACCTTGAACATACAGATTTAAGGCTTGAGTGATATTTCAAAGCGAGAATGATCGTCACAGGCCAGTAGGAATTCTTCTTTTTACCAGAAAAGGTTAGACAAAAAGGAGATAAATGAGAATAAGCGAAGATAAGATAATATGGGGGGGGGGGGGAGAGAGAGAGAGAGAGAGATGGGCAGATAATGGAGATATGAGAGAAGGCAGAGAAAAGGCAGATGCACCCTTTTTTTGTTAATTTTGGGCTCTTTTAACAAATGAATCAATGGGGGGCGGGGGGAGGAGGGGAGAGAGGGGGGAGGAGAGAGAGAGGCCCACTATGAAAATGAAACAGAAGCAAGTAAAGAGTGCTTTTAACTGTAAGAGTGCTTTTAACCGTAAGAAAGAAAGAAAGAAAGAAAGAAAGAAAGAAAGAAAGAAAGAAAGATGGGAGTTGCAAAAGACAGATCAGCCACTTTAATGGAGTGTTCCCATTCAATTCCTCATTCTGCTCCGACCCCCACCTGAGCTAAGCTAAGATACAGACAGAAGAGAGAGAGAGAGTGCGTGTGAGGGAGTGAAAGGTACTCGATTAGTGGGAGAAAGAGATGAAATGAAAATAATCTTTGCTCATTCTGTCTCCACTCGAAAGAAAGTCGGATGTACCTTATCTATGCAGTCAATTCTGTTTTTCTTTTTCTTTTTCTTTTTTAAATTTTCAAGATTCAAAACAATTTTTTTTTTTTAGATCGGAACATCTCCACAAAAAGAAAAGAGAAAAAAATAACAAATACCAACCTTTCGAGTATGTACTATGGGTTGGGTACAAATAATCAAGGTTGGGCAGCGACCTATTATAATTATTTATTAGTTTTGTTTTTGACATATTTTTATAATATAAAAATATTACGATATTGTATTAAAAATAATCATTTATTTATTTATTTGTTTATGTTGGAATTTTCAAATAAATTAAAGAAAAGTTTGTTGTTTAAAGAAGTAAGAAAGTTCATAAAACAATTCATATTTTTGATATTAAAATTAAAATTTAATCAAAAATGTTTAATCGGAATGGTTCTCGTAAAAAAATTTATTATTTTATTTGATTCATTCAGAAATCAATAAATATAAAGTTATTTATTAAAATAAAAAAGAAATATTAAAATTTAAATGTGGGAGTGTACTTGGGAAGGTACTAAGTGAGGTACCACCATCATCAGAATTAAAATTTGGAAAGATCTGGTATTTCTCTTGATTGAACCAAAAAGGAATTGTCAAAAGGGCATTGCAGTGTATGTATGATGCAGAGAATAAAGCCATGAAATGCACAGGGGGAAGACCCTCTTCTACAAGAATCCACCGAGCAATACACACAACATAAGAAAAAATAGTACTTGTACTTGCCACCACTCACAGTGTTCAACATTTTGATTATTGCTTCTCAGCTTTCACTCTTAGTTGGTCTTTTCTTTTCTTTTTCCCTTATCTTCGATATCTAAAATTTTACTCCAATTAATCTAAATCGACCTGACTATCGGACCTCCTATAAAAGAAGAGGTCTCCCAAAAAAATGTTTTCCGTTTCCAAGATGACTTGAATCCGAGCGCTTGATTCAGGAACATAGAGTCCTTCCCACTGTGTCAACTCACCTTTGATTCTTATTTGGTCATTATGTGCAGCGCATTGCATGTGAATAAATTATAGAAATGAAACCAAAGTAGTAGAACAGTACATATCAATGTATATGAACTTTATTGATCGTTATCAGTACAAGACATTGCATTATTATTTTTGACTCCACAGGGATATATGAATCAGGACTCCACCAACTATGGTCTTAAAAATATGTAGCTTAGCATGTGAGAATTTTCTCTAAAATACAAAATTGTTTTATCATCATCTAAAACTCAAAGGATTTGTCCAATATATCTCTTATGGGCTTATAGTAATTATTTAGAAAATAGAGACCAAAATATTTACCATCAACAAAAATAACATGTTGTGCTTTTATCCCAAATTTTAAATTTGAAATCAATATAAGAGAAAAGAGATAAAAATAAATAAATTACCATAAAAACTTAAGAAGAACAACAATAATAATGCATTGACTGAAATATTTACTGTTGTTAAAAAAATTAAAGATAAATTTTTGCATACACATTATACATACATGTATAAATGTATGCATGTGATTGTGATTCACTAAAAAAATATGGTTTTGCCGATGAAATTTAGCGACGAAATAAATTTATCGCCATCCTCACTATTTTGCTATGAAATTAGGGATGAAAATGGATTTCGTCACTATTTTATGATGAAATTAATAACGAAAAGTACTCATAGCAAAATTAGTAATAAATAGAGTATTTGTAATTAAATTCGTTGATAATCGGCAACGAAAATATTATCATGGCTAATTAGTCATGAAAGAATTTTCATGCAAAATTAGTTACGAAGCTATTAGTTTGTGATAAATTTAGCAACAAATATCAATCTTGTAACTAAATTTGTCACGAATCCAATCATCATTACTAAATTTAGTGATGAATTTTGATTTTATCGTAAAATTTAACGACGAAAATAAGATTCGTAATGAAATATATCGCTAATTAGTCACAAAAATATTTTGATAACAAAATTTAACAACAAATTCTAAAATTTGTAACTAAATTCGTTATTAATTAGGTATAACAATATTCTCATAGCAAAAGTTAACAACGAATTCCATTATTTGCAGCTAAATTCATTGTTGTAGCTAATTTGCAATAGTACTTGAGAATTCATGTCTAATTTCGTGACTAAATTCTTTTTATACTTATTTATGAAATATTTTCAACTGTATATCTCTTTTTTATCATTTCTAAGTAATAGAATCAGATTAAATATATGGTAAATATTATAATTCTTATCAAATTAACTATTTTCGATAATATATAATTCAATCAATCTCTAACGAAATATCATCGTATACAATAACAGGATTTTACTTATATAAACATATATTTTATCTTTTGACTAAGTACAAAACTACAATGGTTATCAAACAATTATTTTAGAGATTAAATAAAAGAATTTGTATTTATTTTAAATATTATCAATCATAACTTTCAAAAAAATTACAAAATAATGTAGTCACTATGTAAGCATAAAAACCAAAATTTTTTTAACCAATGAATCACACAACGAATATTTTTAATCTCTAATTTTGTTGTAAATTTCCGATAACTACTTTTTTGTTATTAATTTCATTACAAACAGCTAATTCATTGCTAATTTTACTGTAAGGACTGGATAAAAATAGATTTTATCACTAAATTTAGTGATAAAATGTGTTTTTATTGTTAAATTTAACGACGAATAGACTCTTTCATCACTAATTTTAGCAACAAATAGTACATTTATAGGAATGGAGAAGTTCTTCCACCTTTTAAGCCCGGGCGAGGACTTAAACAAGGGGATCCTCTCTCACTCTATTTATTCATTTTAATGAAGGAACGTCTAGCCTACATGATATAAGACAGAGTAAGGAAAGGTTCTTGACAGCTGTACAAATTCAACAGAAGTGGCCCCGCTATTTCACATCTCTTTTATGCTGATGATCTTTTTCTATTCACCAAGGCAGACCACTTAAACATGAGCAACATCATGGGGTGTCTAAAAGAATTCACTGCTTGGAGTGGTCTCCTAATCAACCCAAACAAGTCCAAGCTCTGGTTCTCTTCCAAAGTTCCCTAAACCCTTAAGGACTCTCTCATGGCCATTAGTAAATTCTTTCTAACTGCTGATCTTGGAAAATATCTTGGTACTCCTATTATTCATAAAAGGGTGGATAATCAGACTTTTGGATTCATAGTTGAGAAAGTTCAACAAAGGTTAGAAAGTTGGAAAGCCAAGCTCCTGAACACAGCTAGGAGGAAAGTGCTGATTCAATCTATTAATACGGCTCTCCCTATGTTTACAATGCAATCTACCTAGCTCCCTGATTCCATCTACAAGAGGTTTGATAAGATCAACCGATACTTCTTATAGGGTTGGGATGGAGAACATAGAAAGGTCCATTTGGTGAACTGAGCGAAGGTTTGAAGCCTTAAACAGAACAATGGTTTGGGATTGAGGAGGACAAGAGATTCCGACGTTGCTCTTGGGCCAAACTAGGATAGAGTATCATGAAGTGATATCAAAATTTGTAGTGTACGGCGCTAAGAAGTAAATATCTTAAAGAAGGAGATTTTTTAAACCTCAGAGCCAATGCTGGAGATTCAATGGTCTAGAAAGGCATTGTCAAAAGTAGAGAGCTTCTTGTCAAAGGTATGAGATGGAGGGTGGGAGATGGAAGCAAAATCAGGTTTTGGCATGATCTTTGAATGGGGAAAGAGTTTTTAATTAATGATGTCGTTATTCTTGCTTTGCAGCTGACCTCTGACATTAAAGTAAATCAATTCATAACAAACAATAGAGAATAGAATCTTGAGGAGTTTCAGGCCTGTCTTCCGATGGCTAAGGTTGAAGAGATCAGAAGTATCGTAATCCCTAAATACAGCATCGTTGATGGTCTCTATTGGGATGGAAGTGGAGATGGGAGCTTCACAGTTGCTTTGGCATATAAACTTTGTCACCTTTCGAGGCACAGGGGAATTCAGGAGGAGGGGGATAAATCATGGGTGTGGAAATTGGAATGTCTTGAAAGAGTGAAATTCTTATTCTGGTTGGTTGTCAACAATAAGATTATAACAAATGTAGAGAGGAAAAAAAGACATTTCACTATGGATGAAGAATGTCTGCACTGTAGAGGATCGAAGGAGACCACTCTCCACTGTCTTTGAGACTGTGATGCAGCCAAAGAAGTATGGAGCTTAGTCCTTCCGGGGGTGGAAAGAATGGCTTGTTTTTGGACCCTAGAAATTACCGATTGGCTCAAAATTGGTTATACAAGTCTCTGCACGGGATTGTATCATATAGATAAAAGAAGGTTTTTAGCCACTGTCTAGATTATTTGGAAGGTTCGATGCAGATGCATATATCAGCAGGAGAAGTTGCGAGCCATGTTGGTTGCTAGATAGGCCCTGAATTTCAGTAAGGAAATCAAGAATGCTAGCTCTAAGGAGATAGATAAGAGCCTCTGCAGGAAGGAGTGGGTTAGTTGGTCTTCTCCTGGGATTAATTGTTTTAAACTGAACACTGACGGCTCTGTTTTGTCAGATGGCCAGGCTGCTATAGGAGGTATCTTGCAAAATGACAAAGGCGAATGGGTGGCGGGGTTCACTGCCAATGTGGGATGCTGTTCAGTCACCACCGCAGAGTTTTGGGGAGTGAGGGAGAGTCTCTCACTTGTTCTCAAGAGAGGAATGCAAAACATTGAGTTGAAGTGGACTCTTTGGCTGTGTTCAACTTCCTCACCGAGAAGACTGCAGACAACCATTCCTTTGGGTACATAATCCAAGAGTGTAAGGAACTTATGAGAGAAGTTAACATTATAGGAATCCGTCACACTCTCAGAGAAGGCAAAAAGTGTGTAGACAATTTCGCGGCTCTCAGCCATAGCTACAGTCTGGGGCTACGTGAGCTCACCTATCAGCCCTCTTCCATGGCAAGTTTGATTCAAAATGATAGTTTAGGAGTCAAGTTTCTAAGGCATAAATGTAGTGCCTCGTCTAATAGGCCCAGAGGTTTGGGTATGGGTCTATAATTTTGGTTCTCTTCCATGTTCACAAAAAAAAAAAAAAAAAAAAAAACCTAAGGAACTAAATTTAAATAAAAAATAAAAAAATATTTGTAAATATTAAATTATACATTTAAATAAAGTCTTTATGAGACACGGATCTTGATTTCAAAATCCGTAACCTTTTTTTTTTTTTAAATATCTATAAACTATATGAATAAATTTGGATAAACTAAATTTTAAAAAATGTTTATTAAAAATATTTAAAAATGTTTATTTGGATAAACTAAATTATAATATTTATAAATTTATGAGTCGGATATTATAACAAAATATTTAAAAAAATGTTTATTAAACTAAATTTAATAAAAAAATGTTTAATATTATTTATAAAACCTATTTTATAAATAATGTACTTTGGTATTAATATATATATGTCTGATTTGGTGCTTGTAATTTTTTTTCATTGCAATAAGGTTTGCATATACATTTAAATAAAATAATAATAATTTTTGATACCATTCCCAATTGGCTTTGGTACTAATATATATAAAAACTAAATTTAGTTACGGATTCTCAAATACATGGCTAATATTAGTCCCGAATTCTGTTATGTGGTTAATTTAACCTCAAATCTTGATATTCATGGATAATAGCTTTGGATTTGAAAATCTGTAGATAAATTTAATCACGAATGCTAACATTTATTGTTAAATTTAGTTATGAATTATATTATTCATAACTATATTTAGTTACAGATCTTGATATTCGTGACTAATTTTAACTACAAATTTAAAAATTCGTGACTAAATTTAATCACGAATTCTGTTAATCATGACTAAATTTAACAACGAATCTAGATATTCGTAGCTAAATTTAATCATAAATCTTAATATTCGTCGTTAAATTTAATCATACATTATGTTATCCATAATTAAATTTATCACGGATTTTGATATTTGTGCCTAATTTTAATCATAGATTTAAAAATTCTTGACTAAACTTAGCCATGAATTATAATATTTATAGCTAAATTTAAGAATGAATTTAGTGATAATATTTTTATTTATCGTTAATTTGGTTATAGATTCCTGACATTTCGTCATTAAATGTTTGCGACGTACATTTTTTTAAAAAAATTCATGGTTAAAACTGTATTTTTTGTAGTGATTAATCACTTCAAGTGTAATATTGGAGCTGTTGGGGTTTTTTTTTTTTTTTTTTTTGACATTTGATAACACACTCTAGGATGTATAAAACTCTTCGTTAAAGACGAATATATAGTGTAATCAATTGATAATTGTATTCATGTGTTGTCATATATATGGCTACAAATTAATGCCACTGAAATAAAATACATCAACCCTTAATTTAATTTTGAACTTTTGAGTGCTGGGATTATGGCCAAACAATCTGATCAGTAATTTTCTATATTCATGGTACTCTTTTTTTTTTTTATTAAAAAAAATAAAGATGAACTAAATTTTATCTTTTCTAGACTGGTGAAATAATTTTTTCAGCTCAATATATATTCTCTTTTTTGTTTTTATAAATTATCAATATAGATTAGATCTGATTAAATTTGTTTCAAGTTAGGTTGGATCGTCAAGCGTCAAATCTTTTAAATTATTTGTTTGTTTTATATGTAAAACTTGAATTTAAAATTTTAGTTAAATAATAATAGTGTCTGATCATTGAATCAATTACACGTTACTAATAAGTTATTCTCGAGCATAAGATTGCACCAAAATTTATACAAACTTGTTGCAGTATCATTTTTGCCTTATTTATGAGTGACAATTATATAAAAGATGAGTGGCAATTATTGAGAGATATATACACACACACGTGTGTGCATGTGTGTTTTTTGGTCTCTGTGCGTGAGAGAAGATGAAATTAATACACAGTGTGTATGGAAAAATAAATGTGAATCGGAGATATGAACCAAAATGATAGTTTTCTTTTTTTTTTTAATAATTATTTTCCCCTTTAATTTAAGGAGATGTGTTGTGGAAGAGTGTTGAAACCCTTCGTCGTACTAAAATCCTTATTTTTGTGATCAATCTTCAACCTTAAATTAATGAATAATACAAAAATTAACTCCAGAAAATATATTCTTTCCACGCATGCATGTAGATGAATAAAAAAAAAGGGGCTGAGTCTTTCATTTATTGGTACTATTAATTCTCGTGTCAGTTAAGTGTTGTCAAAATCTGATATATAAACTCATAATTCTCTATTTTAATATTTTTTTTTTTTATAATTAAAAGTTAAAGATTTTAAATAAGAAAAACTGCAAAATTGTATTTAAATTTTCATGTTTTATCAAATGGCTCCTTGAATTTTTAATTTTTTCGGTATTCTTCTTTTTATTGTCACTTGCTTTCTATGATAAGAAAGAGAAAAGACATATTAAACGAACTCTATCTTATTAATGAGTTATCACTCAAACAGTACAATTGAAGGCAAGAAGAAAATTGAGCAAATCAGGAAAACTCATGTGAGATTTTGTTGAAACTGGACCAGATTAGGCATTGAATAGAAATGGGCTTTTGGTTTTTGTGGGTTGTCAATTGATTTGAAAAATGTAATTTTTTTTTACGCAACCGTGAGCGATGAATGTATAACGAATTATTCTTTCACTTTTTATTAAAGAAAAAGGTAATTTTTCATGTGGGTAGTTTTCTGATTGAAATGGGATCAAATTTGTGCAGTTCAATTGGAAGAAAATGTGAGACCCAGATGAGTTTGTGATAGATTTGGGTTGAGTTACGCATTAAATCAAAATGGGGTTTTGATTTTTTGGGCATAAATTTGAAGATTATAAGAGAAAAGGTAATTTGTTCAAAATGCCCTCTCTCCCTCTCTCTCTCTCTCTCTCTCTCTCTCTCTCTCTCTCTCTCTCTCTCTCTCTCTCTCTCTCTCTCTCTCTCTCTCTCTCTCTCTCTCTCTCTCTCTCTCTCTCTAGGTGTTTGTTTCAGCCCGTTTCCCTCACTCTTGAATTTGATGTGCTTGATTGGAGTAGGAGCGGGGTTGATCAGTGAAGATAGAACTTGATAACGGTGACAATGTGAAGAATGAAGAGCTTCGATTGTTTCGGAAAAAAACGTGCCTTTGGATTAACAGAGATGTTTAATTGGATTTTGTTTTCCTGCGGAGTTTGTGGAGATGTCTGCCATTGTTGAGCTTCATATTATTATTATTTATTTATTTAATATATATTTTTTCAATTAAATGACAGAAGAAAGGAAAAAGTGAGTGTCAAGGGTGTTATTTCGCTCAAGGATGGAATAAATCTCTCTCTTTCTCTCTCCCACCAAAATAAAAATAAAAATAAAAACCCCACCGGACCGGTGGTGACAAAGCATATAGATAGGTGAGATTGGAGAGGGACCAACCTTCCATTAGATTTGCAGGAAAAAAGATCAAACAAATGTACTTGATTTAGTGGTCGTGATAGATATGTCCATGTAGGTCACAACAAGGACTATGGCCCTATGAGGTTTAGCCTCACCTATCCTTCTTGTCATTTCTAACAACCCAACAATAAATATTTGAGCCCCCAGACGAACCTTATTAAACAGGACAATCAAATAATAAACTAGTGACCCTTCACTCGTCATCAGTGTTTGTGGCATCAAATCTAAAATTCAATTCATAGTAACTTTTAATTTCACACAAAATTGGTCCATATTTACTTAATGCAACATTAATTTGTTATATGCTTAATGCTTTTGTTGATTTTTATACAAAGAAGAGTGTCAAGGCACCGGAATCTCCCTCTCTGTCTACTTTAACATAAACAATTAAATTTAGTCTTCGTAAGAACATTCAAGTGATAAATAAGTTTTTTTTTTTAATGTTTTCTCTAAAATCAAGATTTAGTATTTAAATTTTTATGAACGCATGTATTTTTACGATTTTTACGATTTTTGTATAATAAAAAAAAACAACCAGATTGATATGGGAGCAAATTTCTCTCTCTTTCTCTCTCTCTCTCTCTCTCTCTCTCTTCATTATTATAATAAACATAGTTGGGAAAGAAAAATAAAAATAAGCCTAATGTTCTTATCAAAATTGCAAGATTATAAAAGAAATGGGGCAACAAAAAAATTAAAAAAAAAAAAAGGCAAAGGATGAAGTGGTTAAAGTTTGAATTAAGTGATTAAAGGCATTACCAATTTGCTAGAGAAAAAAATAAAAATAAACTCACTTGAAATAAGATAAAACTTCAATATTAAAAAAAATATTTACATTATAATAATTTAATATTTTTATATAAATATTTAACTTTATTTATAAAATTTTTTATTTTATTGATTTTTTATTTTAATAAAAAATATTATAAGAAGAATAATTCTTTTTCAACAAATGAATTTTTGTTTACACTTAGGAATTTATTGGATGGACAAATTTATTTATTTATTCATTTTGTTAAAAGGCAAAAACTTGTGAGTTGTTTTACTTTACTCAAAAAGTACAACCGCAAATAACAAAACAAAAATAGAGAGACAAGTCGTGATGGGTCGCAGAAAGAGGCAGACAGCTTGAGCTTTTATACATGAATATATTGCACTCTCTCTCTCTCTCTCTCTCATTGAGCCCCACCTCCACTTGCAACGTTGCATTTTCTCAACATCTGACAAATATATCCCATTCTTAAATTATGATCCAAATTTTAATTAAATTTTTTAACTTCTTTTTGCAATATTAAGGTCCTCAAACTGTATAATATTACAATCAAAACCCTAAACAGACAAACATTAGAAAGGTAGTTTATTAATCCCCATTTTGGATATTACCAGTGACATAGCACGTGATACCTCATTTCCTTTCATCTGTCAAGACTCTTTCTTTCTCTCTTTCTTTACATAAAGATAACTCAAACTCAAATTAAAAAAAAAAAAAAAAAATCAGTTACACTTAAATTATAACTCATTAATCAAGATACTGTTATCTCTCTTCCTTTCTATCTCATTCTTTCTCTCTCTCATAGAGTCCTTAACTAAGTTTTTCTTACACTTTGTTTGTTGAGATAATCAACTCACTTTCCCATCCCCAAACTACAAACATCATTACATTTTTTTAATCTTTTATTAAAATAAAACAAAGAGATTCATATCCGAAATTTGATTAATATCAAGTGTGATCATACTTAGGCTCATATTTTTTCATCAAAGATAATCTAAAGAACGAAACACAAGACTAGGAAGTCGACACGAACTTGTTAGTGAGGTGAAGGATCATGGCTATTGAAAAAGCTCCAAAGAAGGGGTTGGCTCTTTGTTCTGATGATAGAAGATCTGGAATAGGCAATGACAATGTTGTAAAGGAGATAGATCCTTGTCTTCGAATAGTGATTAGTCTGTATGTTGTGATAATTAGAACGGAGAGTTTTACGTGTCGGCAAGATTTGTTAATGGTTAAAAGAGAGATAAATAAAAAAATATATATATCAATAATGAACAGTTAAATTAATAGAAACAATGTTAAATTTTTTAATAAAAATTTGGATTTAAAGTTTTAGAATGAAAAAAATTATATTGAAATAATTTTTTTTTAAAAGGGATTCGATAGTATTTTAATCCGAATTACTCAGAATAATGTAGAAAAAAAAAAAGAGAGTATTTGGGAGTATGCGGAAAGAGGCATAAGACGGAAATGACATGTCACGTGCTACATCGTTCATGCGTTTGATATCAGCAATTAACATCCAAATTTCTGATGCCCGCCTCTTTATAGAATTACTAGTCAAAAAATTGAAAATTTATGGATCTTGATGTTACAGATCAAAGTTTAATTCTAACTCAGAGTTCAAGGAATCAACATGCAACTCCGCCCATGTGACAATAACCAAATCTCATGGTCCTATTTTTTTGCTCTTTTTTTTTTTTTTCCTTTTTTGTGCCTGCATAATATATATATACACACACATACATATATATATATATATATATATATATATATATGGACACATATGCATTGTTTCTTTCATTGTTGTTTTATATGGGTCTTGTGATTTGTTGGATGAGAGGGAAGGAGAGTTATTCTAAAATTGCATAATTAAAGATTTTTTTTATTATATTATACTAATTAACATTCAAAGTTATATTTTGAGTAATTCAACTTAAGATTTATAGTGATTTATTTATGAGGTTATTCTTTAAATATAATTTATTTTATACCTAAATTACGAATTAAAATTAAAATTTTAATTAAAAAATTGAGCGTTGTTAAATTTATTCGTGTTTGTATGTGTTGTGCAATTGTCCAAAAACACATGTATATTTCCAATACAGTTGAATATCATTATGCTCTGATTCATAAAGGGTGTAGATGGGAAAAAGAAAAGGTATTTAGATTATCTTATATATCACATCAAATGGACAATGAGTTGGATTTGATTCCTTTTTGTTGATAGAATGTCATAAAGATTACTGCCTGGATTTTTCAAAAGCAAAAATAAGATGAAATAAAACAATATTCTTAACGAGGATTTTCATTATTAAAATTTTCTTCTTGATTTAAATAAAAATAACAAAAATAAGCGGAACTAAATTTCAAATTGACTATGGGGTTGACCTTGATCAAGGTTTGATCTAGTGACAAAAGTATAGGATTCTACCGATGGCAAGTTCGTTTATTAAGATATGAAGTTAGATTCTTTAATCAAGATCCTGAATTTGACTCGTAATTTGGGTATGAAACAAACTATGTTAGGAGGATAGTTCCATAAATAGGTCACTATAAGTTCTGAACCGAATTAGTCAGATCATCATTTCGAATACCAATTGATATAGTATAAAAAAAAAAAAGACAAAAGTACTTGGATTCTATTGACTAAGTTTTTGGAATTAAAAAAATAGATTTTGACAGAGCCCATCGCTTAATGGGTCCAATAGTTAGGTGAAAATGGATTAATTGAAATCAATAATTTAATTATTGAATACATGTTAAACAAGAACTTGAAAAGAAAAAATGAGGTTGGCCTTGGCCCATTTCCAGCTATGACCCTAATCGCTGAAGTTGACGGGCTTACAGCCAAACAATGGGCTCGGGGTGATTGGTTTGGGTCGGGCTGTTCAATATTGCTAGAACACCCATATTTTTTATTTGGTGAGACTAGAACACCCATATGATGCACGGAGATGTCAGCCGAGCACCAACGTTTAGTTAGTTCAGTGGAAATAATGTTAAGACCGTTTAATCATACCTGGGTTTGATTTGATATGGTAACAAAAAAAACCACATTGGGAAATCTCTCTCAAAAGCAGGTCTGATAATAGATTTATCTAAATTAATTGGGATAAAATCTAAAAAATTCGATAGATGGCAAATCATGAAAAAAAAAAAAAAAGAAAAGATGATAGTCGAGCCGGGCTCCTAGTTTTTGATACGTATCAGAGACAGAAATCCATGCGACACAATGAAAAATATCCAGTAATAACAGTAGAAAAAGACTTATTCAGTAATTAAATACTTTTCACATTTTTTTTTATATTTTTATAAAATATCGTTTCTTTTTGTACCCATTTTCTTCTACTTGGTCCAGTGACTTGGGAACGCCTGACACTACTAAAAAATCAAAATAGATAAGAAAAGAGTTTGCTACCTCATCTTCCACAAAGAATATAAATACCAAATTGACTTGAGACTTTTGAATTGTGATTTGATTTGAAAGTTGTCGAGTTTATTTTTTTAATAAATTATTGATATAAAGTAATCATATTGATTTCGATTAAATTCGATTAAATTAGAGAGAGAGAATTGATTCATAAAAGGTTGATCTTGATAATATCAGTTGAAATATAGTTTATTGATGTAAATGACAATACGTGATTCAAAATCCTCTCCACCCCTATAATTTAAACTATAGATATTCCTTACCATCTTTTTTTAAAGATGTTAAAATTTGTTATTTGTAATAAACTCCATGGAGTTGACCTCCCATGTATCATTCATTGTCTTGCATCTGCAGAAGCAAGGATCGCTCCAGGATTTATCTGCAACATTCAAATTGTGAAGGGTCAAAACTTGATGACTTTTTAATGGGTGCGTAGGAAGAAACCCAAAATTATCAAGGGTTATGCCCGAATTTAAAATATTTTAAAATACGTGAAATTTAAAATTCAAAAAATAATTACATCATTATTATAGTAGAAAAGAAAAGAAAAATTACAAAAATAGGTTAGAGGTTCAAAATTCCATAAAAACTTTTACACTGATAAGGTCACATAGGCGTCATATTAGTGATTATTTTTTTTAATATCTTGACCGTTTGGTATCTGGAGTTTTATCCCGATTAATCCAGATCGAGGAATCTGTTAGGCCTCAATTGAGGGGGTTCTCTCTTAATAATATTTTTTTTATACCCAGTGAGAGTTAAACTTCCGACTTAATTAAGGAATAAAGGTATTCTTTTTACCTACGCTAATATGTGTTGGTGTTATATTAATGATTATCTCGATAACATACTAATCGCCGAATGGTTTGCAATAATTTATATATAAATAGTAGCAATGTGCCTGTGTGTTGCCGTGGGTACAAAAATTAAAATTATATAAATTCAAATACAAAAATTATAATATTTATTTAATTATTTTAAAATAATAATCACTAAATTTTATGCATTGTTGTTCATTGAATGTGATTTCTTAGAGAAAAAAATTTTTTTTTTCAAAGATGTGGAAAGAAGTTTGAGTAATATGAGTTTAAATTTCAATTATTATTTTTTTAGTGGTCTTAAAACTGAAATGAGAACAACAATAATAAAAGTCCAAGATGCAGTAGAACGATAAGAAAGTGGGTAAAGCGTATTTGAAACATTCTCTTAAATTACATAAAATGTCACAATTTAGAGCATATATCTCAAAAATTTCCATTGATACCGTTGATTTGACTATGATGTCTCCTATGTTACCATCTAATCAATACATTTAATCTTTCTCCAACGCTTCTTTGTCAATGCCAGCGCCATAACTTTATCATATGCGGTTTTTGGGAGAAACTTTTCTAGAATTTCCTTATTCCAATAGCTATTCATCATCTTATCTCTAAATTGCTTGATATTTAGATGTTAAATTTCCATAATTTCTTTTTTTTTTTTTAAATTTTATTTCAGTTTTAGAATTAGTACCTGTATTTTTTTTTTTGTACAAATGATAGGAGCGAGGGAGGTCCCTTAAGCCTAAGTCTAGACACAACTTTGCTTTCTAACCCACTCTGTGCCCTCTAAATCATTGTTGATCATCTCAACCACATCTAGGGGAGGAGAGCTCAGCTCATGAACTCCAGGATTTGCTCCTTGTCAAATGTTAGTGAGCGTATTCATGCATAAGATAAAATTCATATCTTCCATCCATCTCCTACAATCTTGTACCAAGATCTCTGGTGGGTGGTTTGAATCAATTTCCTTACTCAAAGCCTTAGCCAGAAATAATGAATTTGTCTTCACCTTTATGTTTCTCAGGTTCTTCTTCTTTGCTATGTTCGACCCCTTTCTTAACCCCCACAGCTTCGCCAGTTCAATGCTAGCATTTCCTATGTTAATCCAGAAACCATTCGACCATCCTCCATTGTTGTCTCTAAAGAGCCCTCCTGCATTGGCTTTGTCATTTCTAAGGTTGACAGCTCCATCTGTATTGAGCTTAATCAACTCTTCTTGTGGGCATATCTAGTTTACTCTCCTTGTTCTCTTAGCTTATTGCATCCGTTCTAGAGTTCCTCCACAATCATTGGTCATGCTCAATGCTGAGTTGGCCGTGGTCTGAGGATGAGTTTGCTCTCCTCGATGGATAGTCCTGCGTCTTGACCTCCAAATAGCCCATATTGAAGCCATGAATATGAGGTCATAATTCCTATTGCTTATCTTATAAGGTTTTACAGCTTCAGTCTTGAGCCAAACCACCAAATCGTCCCTCCAGAATTGTTGGTTCCCTTCAATTTCTTTATCTACCAATAGCTAGATGCTTCTTGCATGCTTGCAGTCTCATAGAACATGCTCCACAGTCTCCTCATCATCTTTGCAAATTGAGGAGGACCCTTCTTCTGATATCCCTCTTCTATTTTTCTTAGCATTCATCATGATTTTGCCCAATGCTGCGAACTAAAAGAACATCTTGACCCTCTTCGGCCATTTCGCTTTCCAAATCCATGCCTACTTATCTCTTCTAGCTCCTTGTAGATTGCTTCCTTTCCTCTACAGCCAATATGCTAAGGCAACAAAGAACTTTCCATTTAAAGTCTCACTGTAATAGGTGGTGTCTACTTTTCTTTCACCTCTAGGAATCATGGTGTCATTAATTTCCTCTACTTTATCTCTCGGAAGGACTTCAGCTAGCTCCCCAATCTTCTACTTGCTCTTATTATCAATAAAATGCCCCACTTTAATGTCCTTGTCGCATAAGTTCTGTAGGATTAGAGCATGTTTTACAAGCATATCATTTTCTACTCATTTGTCTTGCCAAAAACTGATATCAATGCCATCATTAATCCTCCATTTCAATTCCATCTCTAGCCTCTCCCTGTGTTTAGGATTTCTCTCCATACTTAGAGCTGCCACCCCTCTTTTGGTGCTTAATCAAATCCCTCCCTTTCATGTACTTGTTTTATAGAATCTCACACTAGAGGGGCTTTTCTCACTTATCTACATTGCGGCGTTGCGAGCAAGGCTATATTACATTCTCTCATCCTTCTCAATCCTAAGCCTCCATCTTTTTTAGCGGTATAACTTCTTACATAATTTAATAGAGACCCAAGCAAAATGCATGGTGTATAAAGGAATTACAGCTGTGACATATTATATTAAAGTTCTCTTACCTGCATTACTTGAATCCTAGACATCCAGTTGCTTTACTTGCTTTGGACCTTTTTCCATCACTTGTAGATGGTAGTTCTTCCCTACCCTAACATGGATAACTGGCGCTTGTATGTACTTCCCCAAATTATTTGTGAGGGAAAATTTACTACAAGCTGCCAAGGAATTCTTAAGAGACATCAGTGCCTTAGGAGAAATACATAATTTAGATTTGAAAGAGTTTAACACTCAAGCCACTTTTTTCAGAGAATTCCTTCAAACAGCTCAGCACATTACTAAAATTTAAATACTCTGCCATGCAAACAAGAGTAGATGGTCAACAAAGAATAAGTGAAAAATGTTGGGTCCTTTCCTTGTAACTTTTATAGCCTTCCAAACTCCCTTTTTTATTTTCTCTTGGATCATATATGCAAATCTTTCCATAACCAATATGAATAGCTAAGGGGAGAGGAGACCCGCTTGTCTCAAACCTTGTTTTATCGGGGACAATTTTACCATTCCATATAATAGATGTCTCACCATTTATGACTACAAATATAATCAATTTGACCATTTGGATAGGCAGTTTTATATCCACCAAGATCCGTGTCAAGTAATCCAAGTTTATATTGTTATATTTTTTTAGAAGATCTATTTTAAAGATCATGCTTGGTCTCTTACCTCTTGAATGTCAGAAGGTGTGGACTACTTCCTACAGAGCCACTATATTATCTAGCGGCCGCAGGGGTGTTAATGGAAATAACTATCAAATAAATGATTTCAGAATAAATAGTTAGTGGGTAGTTGAAAAGATTGAATTCTTGATTCATTGCACCCATCCTCCATTGGAGCGTTTCAATTGCTAGCAGTAGTGAAGGTCATGTCTTCGCAGTTATAAATAGAGAAGGAGGCTTCAGTGTTACCATGAAGTGATCTCGAGAGATTTGGGATTGGCTTCTTGAAATTTTATCGCTGAGAGTATGTGTACCTTAAAGATACTTTGAGCATGGGTTTTAAACCCCAAAACTCTATGTGTTAGGAGACTTCTGCCGATATAAGATACTGTCAAGAACGGAGCTACCAATACAAGATACCATCATGACGTTTAAGATTCCAGCATTGTGGTGGAATCTGTCGGGGTTCCTTGAGGATATTGGTTTTAGGTACAGAAAGATCTTAGCTCAGATAGGAGATTTTTAATCGTAGTGGAAGCTTTCTTCCCAATGTCAGAATCATCAGGATCATAATCATCATCCGACCCCTTGATGTAATAGGTGGTTGAAGGTTCTTCTTCAACCCTCTTTGGGTTGGGCAATGAGAGGAGTTGGGGAACTAAAGGAGATCTGTCGATGGAAAGGGTGCTAAACTTGATGCATATTTTATGTCTCTTTTTTACCATCTCCTACCTTCTACGGTGTCCTTCCCAACTTCTTTTATAAAAAATTTGTAATTTTCTTTCAATTGTATGATATCTTTTTTGGATTGCAATGGGTCTTATACTTCTCGTTTCGTTTGTACTTGTTCTGTGTTGTAATAACATTGACAAATGAATTTCTTTTGTTCTCGAAAATTGTTATATATGTCTGCCCTGTACCTATGATATGAAATATAATAAAATTTCTTGATATATTTGAGTCATTGGACTAGCCTTTTCACTTGTGTATCTGTTATTTGTTAGCTTATTACAAAGTTTCAAACGAAAGCTTGGGCAGTGCCTGCCTATCGGGGAGCTACGCCCCTTACTTGACTGGGAAATACATCTCTTATTGATGATATGTTACACTCGGTGGGACATTAGAGAGATGGATCCAACGAAAGGATGCACTGTGTCTACTCGTCTGGAAGATACATTCCCTTATTGACGATATGCTACGCTCGGTAGGATATTCGAGAGAGGGATCCAATGAGAAGATATGCTCTGTCTACCTATCTGACAGATACATCTCTTATTGATAACACGTTATACTCGGTAAGACATTCGAGAGAGGGATCCAATGAGAGGATGGGTTATATTTATCCGTTTGGGAGATACATTTTTTATTGACGACACGCTTCATTCAATAAGACATTCGAAAGAGGGATCCAACAAGAGTATGGGCCGTGTCTACCATCTAGGAGATACATTGTCACGCCCCGACTCTCCAATTGAGCATGCACCAATTGCCATATTATTCTGAAACACGTGTGAACCCCACTCCGTATTCTAAGATACTGCAAGATATTCCAATATCCACCTAATTTTTAAAATAATTTAACCATAAAAATAAACCAGTATGCATTCATCGCACAATCAAAGGACCAGCTCGATCTATCCTTGCTCAAAATATGCATGCATCAGGCCAACCTGACAGTTCAAATCAAATTCACAGAATATAAACAAATCCCTACTCAAGGGGATTTAAATCAAATTCCATCGATACAATTCTCAAGGAAAATTTCAAGGAGATAAAAAGAGGGTTCTTATTTTAAGTATACAAACCATGGTTAAATTTCAAACTCATATAAATACAATAGAAAATGAGTTTTCAAAATAATTACGCCTCCATTTGGGTCTACTAATATCTCAAGTCAAAAGAAAACTATTATCCAAAAAAGTTTAACAAAATAAATTTCTACGAATCTAGCACTATGGTTTACAAGTCTCAAATAGTTTTCCTCTGTGAAAATGAAAGTAAGAAGGGTGAGTATATACTATACTTAGTGAGTGATGTACAAATTGTATAAAAATAAAATTTTGTGTGGTGGATATATCAAATGTATATATTTCAAAACCATCATGTCGTTTTCAATTTCATCTAATAAATAAATAACTCAAACTATTATTTTTAAAATTATCATAATTCACAATTGTTATAATTTAATCTCATATGCATTCAGCTATTTCATATTTTTAAATATGGAACAAACCAAAATCACTATTTTCAAGAAACGTCTACCATGACCTAGAGTAGGACCGCCAAAAGATTTAATAATTTTATATTTAAAAATACACCATCCTTGACGTTGTGTGTGGGCTCTCATTGGAGGTGAGTTCAACTATCCCATACCCGTGGGTACTATTTCTAACCATGAATGTATTACACGTGTTTGGCTACATCCCATGATTAGGGTTTATGGGTTTTTCCAAATATAATACAAGTCATAATATCTAAAATTTATGAATCTATGTTCTTATTTCATCAACCACATGTCATTTGCATCTATATACTATTTCCATTCATAGCTTTCCAAAATCTCAACATTTAAAAACTCTAAATTTAAATCCATAAATCAAGTCTCACAATCGAAATTTGATAATTCAAATTCATGTTAGAAATCATAAATTTAGTTTGAAAGAGTAAAATTACCTCTTGAAAATCCACAAATTTCATTCGGGATCAACTTTTTCCAAAATTAAAACTTTCTCTCTCTACAAATATCCCAAATTCCAAGCATGAAAATCAAATTCATGAGTAATAGAACTAAATCCATGAAAAAGAAGGAAAAATTATCTTAATTTTGTGGTTGGATTGAATCTTGAATGTTGGGTTTTAAAAACTTTAGATTTTTTCCCTTTTGAGCAAATTCTAAATTTCTCCTAAAATCACCTTTATTCACGTGATTGTTTGAGAGTTTGGAAGGTTTAACTAGTGAGTTTGAAAAAAATGGGGTTGATTTCCGGAGAGAGGTTAAGAGTAAGATTGGTGAGAGAGAGAGAGATGAGAGTCGAGAAAGACAGAAATCGAGTGAGTGAGAAGAAAGTAAATTCAGGATAGAAAAAATGAGAATGAAGACTTATTTAAGCCGTTTTTAATTGTATGATGTGAAATCTTCATCTTACCCCTATTTATTTTGTTTGAGTTTGGTTATCCCTTTTTGTCATTTTGTAACCTTTCATACTCATGAGTCGACTTGCAAATAGCACAAGTCTACTTATGTGCCTAAGGTCTTCAGAGACCAAGTTTACTTGTTGTCTAACAATTAGGCTTGATCTTTGTTTTATTGGACTCTCAAATCGACTAAAAAATTAGTTCAAGGTGACCTAATTTCTTTCTTATATAACCCTTAACTCGATTCACTTTTTTAGTAAGTCGTCTTACTTAATGTGTAGACATGTTTCTTTATGACTTAAACTTGATGAGTTGACTCGTGCTGGATACAAGTAGCCTTATAGACACAAAATCTGAAAGCACAAGTCGACCTGTTATTTGGGCAAGTCGACTTACCTATGTGCAGGGTGAGAATTCTAAGGCCTAATTTCCTCAAGTCATTTTGGTACTTTCTCAAGTCGCCTTGGTGAATCTTATACTTAATCAAAATTCAAATTTTGAGTCCTAAGTCGTATTGTCATGGGATAAGTTGGATTATCTTCATTTAATTGACTCCAAATATGTTTTAATTGTTCTAAATTATTACCAAAACCTATTTTTCTCACAATAAAACTTTATAATACTTTTTATTGATAAATTAAAATAAATCACAATCGGTTTCTCCTGGTATTTTTACAAAGAATATTTGAAAATTTAATAAAATAAAAATAATTTTCTAATACCGAATTTTTGGTGTTACATACATCCCTTATTGATAATACGCTATGCTCGATATAGATATAATAGTAAATCAGTTGATAGATAAATTAAAGGAGCGCAGTGGTTTTACTTGACTATTCGGTTGGAGTTGAGTGATTTTTCATGATGGAGTGGTGGTTGTCACTGATAATAGATGCATAAGTTCTAGGAGTTCCAAGTCCTTGGTACAATCAAGCCATTTAGGCGATTTAAATGATATGTTCGCGGTCGAACTTTTGAGCGTACCTAATAAGACCCCTTCTAATTGGGAGCTAGTTTTCTACCTAATTGAGGCTGTCTGTGGCCTCTACCTTGCTTAACACCAGATCTCCAGGCTTAAATGTTCTAACCCTGATTTGTCTGTTGTAATATCGCATCTTTTGCTATTGATAAACTACCATTCGAATTAACATGGTTTCTCGTAGCTCAAGGAGCAAGTCTAATTGTTCATGTAGTATTGGCTCGTTCTGTTTAGATTCATATTGATATACCTAGAGCGAAGGGGTGCCGATTTCCATTGATATTATGCTTTGTAGTCGTAAGTCAAACTGAATGGTATCTTTCCCATTGTTCCTCAGGATATTGTCCTATAGGCCCAGGGGATGCTGTAGAATTTCTCTACCCAGTGGCTTTTCACTTCATCTTGTGTAACTTTTAACCACCCTTGTAGGATTGTTCTGTTTGTCACTTTGGAGAGGCCAATAGTCTGAGGATATATGACGGAGTTGAAGTGGTATTGAATTTCCTACTTCCTGCAAAAGTCGTGAAAACTCTTATTGTCAAATTGCTTACTGTTGTCTGTGAAGAGGACATGGAACATGCCAAACTTGCTGATAAAGGACATCTACATGAAGTTTTGCATCTTGACGGTGATAATCTGGGCTAATGGTTTGATTTCTACCTATTTGGTAAAATAAACAATGGCGATGACCAAGAACTTCCATTGTCCAGTAGCCGGTGGGAATGGCGCAAGGATGTCCATCCCCCATTGGGCGAATGGCCATGGGCTTGCTATCAGATTGAGCTCAGTAAAGGGCCGGTAAGGTACTGATAAGAAGCGTTGACACTTGTTATACCTTTTGACGTATCTGTTTGTGTTAGTTTTCATGGTTAGTATCCTTGTCGAAGAGTTTTGTTCGCTAGGTTCTGGGCACCTAGGTGGTTACCACAGATCCTCTCATGGATTTCTCTGAGCACATAGTTCCCTTCCTCGGGTGTCAAGACATTTTAGGTATAGGTGAGTGAAGGTGTTCTTGTAAAGAACACCATTGATAATGGTATAGTGACGGCCTTGCGCTTTAGTTTGATGGCTTTGAGGGGTAAGCTTGGCAATCGCTTGTATTTCAAGTAGGCCTCTATGGGATTTTTCTAACTCGGCAAACTATCCCCTGATAGGATCTGTATAGGATTGTCGATATTTGGGTATCGTAGGCTCTTTGTATAAACCATTCGACTGGTTGCTACTTAGTTAGAGCTAGCTAATTTCAAGAGGGTATCGGATCGCACATTTTCTAATCGGGGGATCTATTGTATGTCTGCCTTGTCAAATTTGCTTATTACTGCTCATAGCTTGATTAGATATTTTGCCATTGTTGGATCCTTAGTCTCGTAGATTCCTTTAATCTGTTTGAAAACCAGTTAACTGTTGGTGAAGAACTGCACATTTTGGGCTCACAGTGACATTGCTATTTGCAACCGAGTTAGAAGAGTTTCATATTTGACATGATTGTTCATTGCTCGAAAGTCAAAACGAAGAACGTATTTGGCTTTGAAATTATCTGGTCCTATGAAGATGAGTTTGGCCTTGCTTGTTGAGGAGTTCAATGATCCATCTACATGAAGGGTCCATTCAGGCAACAAACATTCTTGTCAGTCATTGGTTAGAGTCAACTAGTTAAGCAATGGGAGTGTATATTTGAGGATGAAGTCGGCAAGAGATTAGCTTTTAATTACTAGTCTCGGTTGGTACTCAATATCGAATTTACCTAACTCGATGCTCTATTTTACGAGTCAACTTGAGCTATTTTTCTTCTGTAGGATTTGTTTCAAAAGGCCGGTTGGTCAATTTCACGATAGTATGAGTTTGGAAATAAGGCCAGAGGCGTCGAGCAGTTATGACTAGGGCGAAAGCCATCTTCTCGACAGGTCGATTAATTGACCTCTGCTTCTTGAAGTATGTAACTGATATACTACACGGGCTTCTATACGGTAAATTCTTGCCTCACAAAAACAGAGCAGAGTGCTTGGTTAGAGATAGAGATGTAAAGATAAAGCTTCTTACCAGGGACAGGTCAAGAGAGGAGTAGAGGTAATTGAGATATTCTTTGAGATGTTCAAACACTGTCGGCATTATGGTGTCTACTCAAACTTCTGAAAGTTCTTTAGAGTCTCTCCTACTTTTGACATAAACTGATTTAGAGTTGCAATCCTCCCTATAAGGCGTTATATTTCTTTCATTTTCCTTGGTGGTACCATATTTAGTATGACTTGTATTTTCTCTGGATTCGTTTCGATTCCCTGATTGATAATTAGGAAGCCTAGGAACATTCTGGAAGTGATTCCAAAGGTGCACTTTGCTAGATTCTGTCTCAAGTTATAACATTCTAATGTTTGAAATGTCTTATCTAAATCTGCAACGTAATTTTCAGTCTCAATACTTTTGATTAGCATGTCATCGACATAAGCCTCCATGTTTTTACCAAGCTGCTCGTTAAAAACTTTGTTGACTAACTGTTAAAAGGTTGCACCAGCATTTTTGACACCAAACAACATCATCTTGTAATAGTAGGTGTCGAACTCTATGATAAAACTAGTCTTTTCCTCATCTTTGGGGACCATCCATATTTGGTTGTAATTGAAATATGTATCCATGAAACTTAAAAGCTGATATCCTAATGAGTTGTTTATTAACTTATCGATGTTAGGGAGCGGATAATTGTCCTTTAGGCATGCCATATTGAGGTCGGTGAAGTCTACACATATTTTCCACCTTCCGTTAGCATTTTTTACCATAACCACAATGGCCAACCATTTCAGATAGTTTACTCACGAATGAATCCTGCCGTTATGAGTTTCTGGACTTCCTTTTGGATTGCATGTTGTTGTTTTAGCACAATTGCTTAATAGGTTTACGGATGACGTCTACAGTCAATCTGTGAACTATGACCGATGGGTTAATACCGGGCATGCCTTTTGGGGACTATGCAAAAACTTTAGAGTGCTGTTGGAGATAGTCTATGATTGCGTTTTGAAAAGTTATCTGTAGATGGATGCCGACTTGAATGGTCTGGACTGGTATACTTGTAAGAGAAACTTTGAGTACTCTCTCCCCTGACCAGGGTTTGGACTGGTTCTGAGCAGTGTCTTTAAGCTCTTGCATATCTATTAAGAAGACTTTTTCGTCTCTCCCAATAGTGGTAGCAATCGGCGGGTTGCTATCGCCATGGAGCATTGCAATCCCTAGAGATATTTTGAATTTTATCTTCATGCGCTTCGTACTTAGTAGCGCTTCAAAACCATCTAGACTAGGATGACCTAGAATTGCGTTATAAGGGGATGGGAGTTTTATCACATGAAAAGTGGTCTTGGTGGCAGCATAGTGATGAGACATTCTTAGGGTTATGACTAGTGAGATGGTACTTTTGGGATATATACATTCGTTAGCAAATAGGTTCGTCGGAGGGTTGAAGGTGAGATGGGTTGAAGCCCATCCACCGAAAAGCATCCCACAGAGGAGATTCTGATTTGCTCTTTGATCGATGAAGTCCTTTTAACGAAATAGGAACCTATTCTTACGGTGATGATTAGTGGATCACTTTAGTTTGTGTCGACTCCTATTAGGTCGTTGTCGTCGAAAACAATGTTTGGCTTTTTTCTTTTGATTGATGCCATGACGAATAAAGAATGATGGTAAGAACTCAAGAAATCAGTTTATTCCCACAGACGACACCAATTTGCTGGAGGTGAGTTTGGTTTCATAGATAATGGCTCTACTAAGTCGAACGGGTTGATTAATCATCTGTCAATCTTGATTAATTGGACTGTAAAAAACTATCGGAGGGTGTTCCAGCAGGGAGATTCTGAAGCTCAAGTCAATGAGCGGTTTTCAAAAAGAGAGAAACAGACTGAAAGAGAGAGATCCGTATGCCCCATGTGCTATGTGTAATATCATAGAGAGAAAATAGATTTACCTGCCCGAAAAGGCTAATGTTTTATATATAGTTTACTTGTTTGAGTTCCGTATATTTCCAAGGTGTTAAAACCCTAATTTTCTTATAGATGTGTCCCAAGAATCATGGGTATTGAACGAAATCTCAAGAAATCAGGAGTTTTATCAATCGGGGAAAGTTTCGGTTCGTGAAAGGATTACTTTTTCTCAATGATGAGCATTCATAAATTTTTTGTCTCATTACAAGATATCATTCACACATTTTATAGAAAGGTGAAAATTGCTCTAATATTAATTGGACATTGAATACCGAGAAGGTACAGAAGCCAATCAAATAACTTTGGAGAAGAGTGATTGTTATGTACCGACAAGAAGAAATACATCCCGTGTAAATGATGTATTTTGATATATTTTTAGCATATTTTGTTCGTTGGGATTTGGATTTATGTCACATGTTAATAGGCTCTCAACCATGTAACATCTGTAGGCATCTTCAAAATTTGGAAAATTTTGATGGTTTTGTCCTAAAAATTATTATTTAGTTGTTTTTCTCATATTTTATATTGATTTTAGTTTTTCACTTTTTTTTTATACTTTTATTTTCAATATTGTCTAAAAATAATATAAAAAAGGACTAACTATCGCTTTTATTTTATTCATTTTTTAATCATACTCTTTAAATTCATATTAACATAAATGCTTGACTTCGTTGGACCATTAATAATCTTGTTTTTATTTTAAAAAATTGAAATTAGATTTAGTTTAAATTATATAAAATTATTAATTCATTCTCTTTATGAGAATTTAATTTATATATGTAAAATTTTATATTTTTATAGAAATTTTGTATTTTAGTTAAAAGATATAATGAATAAAATAAAATTAAAATGGAGAATATTAAAGCACCACGGAAGTCTGAAAACTCTAGAAGCGGATGAGTCATAAACCGCCATAAACTCAGAAACCGTTCAACTCTCCGGTCGGACCGTGAATATCCAAAACCGGATTCGTTCGAACCAATAGAATTGAAGAACGTATTTGGAAAAAGAAAAAAAAAAAAAATCCTGAAGTTTAAAACGAAAACAATGCGGTTAAAATAAAAACCTAATCAGAGCCAACCTTTCGGTTTTCCTCTCTCTCTCTCTCTCTCTCTCCCCTCTCTAAAACCCTAGCTGCACCTGCCTCTCTCTCTCTCTCTCTCTCTCTCTCTCTCTCACATCGCTTCTAAGACGAAGTTCCTTCGCCGATCTGAACAGGTACTTTTCTCTTCTTTCTTTCTGTTTCCTTCAGTCTCCCTCGTTTTCTCACCGATTTTTCGTTTCGGAACTTCACCACCATCGACTAGAAGGGCACGTGGGATTAGGGTTTAACGTGCTCTTTTTCTTCAACCAGTAGGCTTGAATTGCTATTTAGAAAAAGTATATTATGCCCTATATAATAGAAATTTCAAGTTGATGCTAAAAATTGGGCGAAATTCATGCTTTGATTGTGTGGGCAAGTGTTTTCAGTCTCTAGGGTTTATTTATTTATTTATTTATAAATATAAGCAGACATCATGATTTGTTTTACTATGTATCTTACATGAAATGTATGTACTGATTGAATAGGTGTTGTTTGGTTACCCGACCATCTACAGTTGATCAATTGGGTTTAAGTTATTTAGATTAATAAATATAAGCAGATATCATGATGTCTTTCCTGTTTGTTTTGGTATGTATCTTACAAGAAATATATGTACTGATTGAATTTTCTCAAATTAATAGACGTTGTTTGGTGACTCGGCCATCTACAGTTGATCAATTGGTTTTTTTTCCATTCGACTGACGATGGTGGTCACCATGATGACGCTTAAGTTGATATGCTACTCGGATGAAATTGTTGATGGGGAGCCCATTTTTGTTGGTTCCAATTGCCTGCCTATTAAGGCATCAAAGTTTGAACCAGCTGGACATGCTTTTCACTTAGCTGCTTTAAAGCTTGCTGGTTATTTTGAGGAAGAAGTTACTGATGGTGATGATCAAAGTGTGGCCAGTGATAAGGAGCAAACTTACATCTCTTATGAATCATATAGTGGCAAAGGAAAGAAGAAACCCGGAAAAGAACAAGATCATTATGCATTATTGGGCTTGAGCCATTTGAGATTTCTAGCCACTGAGGAACAGATTAGAAAGAGCTATCGTGAAGCTGCATTGAAGCATCATCCAGATAAACAGGGTGCCCTTATTCTTGCCGAGGAAAGCGAATCTGCAAAACAAGCAAAGAAAATTGAAATAGAGAACCATTTTAAAGCCATCCAAGAAGCCTATGAGGTGTTAATTGATCCTGTTAAGAGAAGAATATATGACTCAACCGATGAGTTTGATGATGCTATCCCAACTGATTGTGCCCCACAAGACTTCTTCAAAGTATTTGGTCCAGCCTTTATGCGCAATGGTCGATGGTCTGTCGGCCAACCGGTTCCATCTCTAGGAGATGACAACACTTCTTTAAAAGAAGTGGATGCTTTTTACGATTTTTGGTACAGCTTTAAGAGCTGGAGAGAGTTCCCGCATGCAGATGAGTTTGATCTAGAGTCAGCTGAGTCTCGTGATCATAAGAGATGGATGGAGAGGCAAAATGCAAAACTTTCAGAAAAAGCTAGGAAGGAAGAATATGCTCGAATACGAGCTCTTGTTGACAATGCTTATAAAAGGGACCCAAGAATTTTAAGGAGAAGAGAGGAGGAGAAAGCAGAGAAGCAGAGGAAAAAAGAGGCCAAGTTTTTAGCAAAAAAGTTGCAGGAAGAAGAAGCTGCCAGGATTGCCGAGGAAGAGAGATGCCGAAAAGAGGAGGAAGAAAGGCACGCTGCTGAAGCTGCTTTAAATCAGAAGAAGGCAAAAGAGAAGGAGAAGAAGCTCTTGCGAAAAGAACGGACACGCCTTCGAACGTTGTCTGCACCTGTATTGTCTCAGAAATTAGTCAATCTTACAGAAGATGATGTGGAAAGCCTTTGTATGACATTGAATATGGAGCAGCTGAAGAATCTATGCAGCAAGATAGAAGGCAAAGGAGGAGTTGAGCAAGCGAAACTTCTTAAAGATGCTCTTGGATCTAATAGTAGCTCTTCAAGTGACAAGCAAGGCGAGAAGAAGAGCCTTGAAGTTGATGTTGCTCAAGAGAATGGAAAACTTCCATTTACTAGTAGTGAAAAGAAGGAGAAGCCTTGGGGCAGAGATGAGATTGAGCTTCTGAGAAAAGGGATGCAGAAGTATCCTAAGGGAACCTCTCGGAGGTGGGAGGTAATATCGGAGTACATTGGAACTGGGAGATCTGTTGAAGAGATCCTCAAGGCAACTAAGTCTGTTCTTCTCCAGAAGCCTGATGCAACAAAAGCATTCGATACTTTTCTTGAGAAGAGAAAACCAGTCCAGTCAATTGCATCCCCACTCACAAGTAGAGAGGAAATAGGGGAAGTGTCAGCTACTAATGGCTCTACCAATGCAGAATCCACAAGTAGAGGTGTGAACCACCAGCATTCTGATAATGTTACTGCTGCTGCAAATGGGGTTTCTTTAAGTTCTGAACAAGATGAGTGGTCAGATATTCAAACCACAGCACTGATCCAAGCTCTCAAAACTTTCCCTAAAGAAACTGCTCAGAGATGGGAGCGAGTTGCTGCTGCAGTTCCTGGGAAGACTGTCAATCAGTGCAAGAAGAAATTTGCACTCTTGAGGGAGAATTTCAGAAGTAAAAAAACAACCGTGTAGATTTTGGTTTTCACATGAAAAAAGACATCAAACTCAATGAAGTTCACTCAGTTGAGTCTTTCTCACTATTCTATTTAGTTTCAATTCATTTCTTTATGGGGATAGAGATTACCTTCAAGAGTATTTATATCTAAGGAGGGGAGAACATGTTTTTTCCCGCCTTATCGGCGGCCTTGATACTTCAGCTACATTTGTTGTTATGCTATACAGGATCAGCAATCCTTTTCTTATATAATTTTGGGAACAGAGGAAGTGATAATTAATCACGGATGCTCATTTTGTTTTTGCATAAGATGTACCGAATCTTAATTTATTCATCTTTATCCAATTTATCTGGTTTTCTTTATTCGTTTTTTCACTTTACTTTTGATGGTGGCTACCATTCAAATTGTCTTCCACTCTCAATTACTCAACCAGAAGCAGCAGCAGCAGCAAGTGCGGTTTGTTTGTTCTCTTGTCATGCTCTGTCAACATATACCCTCATCCACTGCCCTTTTTCCTCACATCATCTTAGGGATGTCAGCAGGGTGGATATGGTGCTGGTTTTGCCAATATCATATCCGTTCCGAAATCCTGACCTTGTAATCTATATCGGACTTTGACTCTATTTGGGTCAGCGAAATGAAAAATCATATTTGACCCTTAAAAACTGACCCTACCCGACCCGATGCTATAAGTTACTCCATCACAAAGTTTAACTGTCGAAGTGGCTCTCTCTCTCTCTCTCAATGTGGCTGTATGGGTGGGGTTGGGGAAGGGATTGGAGTGGCCGTGGTTATGTGGGCGCGGAAGAGATGAAGATTGGGGAAGGAACCAAGGGGACTCTCTTTCGATGTGGCTGTACGGGTGGGGAAAGGATGAAGGTTGCTGGCGGTTGGGAGTTTGGTTGGAAGTTTGACTGTTGCGATCTACAGATTGCTATCCTTGTTAGCTCTCTCTCTCTCTCGGCATGGCTGTATGTATGGATAGACTAATGGTTAATGATCTGTTGATTATTGTCTGTCGTTGGCAATGGTGTGGGCGGGGAAGCAAAGGGACGAAGGGTGGGGAGGAAGGAAACATAGGCAGAGGCTACGTTGTGTCTATTTTGGATAAAGGGTTTCAAAATTCAAAGTGAAATATTAATTTTCATAAATTCAATATAAATATCTTTTAATAATAAAATATTAAATTGAGTAACGGATTGAGTTGGGTTAAGTTTTTCATTAGTTAAATCTTTATCCGGATTGACTCGATTATTCAATTAAAAAAAATCTGACCCGAATTATAATCTGTTGTTTAAAAGAAAAATAATATCCGCTCTGTCGGGTCGGATTAAATGAAATCCATTGAATCGGGTCGGAGATTGCCATTCCATTCGATCCAAGCCCATAATCCCAATCTTTGTTGTGCTTTGTTTTTTGGGTTTCCATTTTCACTTAATTCCTTCGAGGAGCACATCCGCTCACGATTCCCGTGTTCCAGCTGCTCCAATCACAATGCGGTGAGTTCCAATTGTTTGGTTTCACTTTTTCAGGAAAAAGAAAAAGATGGTTACAAGATATGATCCTTGCCTTCGTAATCGTATTTAACTTGTGTGTGTGTGTATTTATTTTTTTATTTTTTTATTCCTGCTGTACCAATAAGCCTTTTGGCACTTGCAGGCAGTGAAGTAACCGGGTCGGGTCCGGGCCGGTTCAAGGTCAGTTCGAGGAACCGCGTGCCGGGCCGGCAGCGGTTCTTAGGCCAGTCCGGGCCGGGCCGGTTCCCAATTTTTTTCTTGTGGAACCGGCCAGGCCCGCTGAACCGGAACCGGCGGTCCAGGCCCGGTTCGTTTTTTTTTTTCTTCTATTACGTTTTTCTAAATTTTTTTTGTAACTCTATTTTTTAATTCCATTTTAATTTTATAACTCCATTTTTTTTAACTTTATTTTATTTTTTTTAATTAACTTTTGATAATTTACTTGTAATTAAAAATTAGAGACACAAGATTTTTAGAGTGGTTCCACCGAATTCAGTGTACGTCCACTACCAAGCTCATCACTTGGATTTTTAAATCCACTATTTTTTTTACATTATTTTGATAATTATATCATTTTGATTTTTTTTCTATTTAAAATGACTTTTAAATAAAAGAAAAATATTAATAATAATAATATTATTATTATTATTCTTCTTCTTCAACTTCTTGTTCATCATCTTCTGAGACTTTGATAATTCCTTGCATTCTTTTTTCTTCATTATTCCAATCTTTAATGCATATTAAAGTTTCTAAAGTATCGTCCGCTAAATTTGTACGTTTTTCGGTTAACACTCGACCACCTGCACTAAAAGCACTTTCGGATGGTACTGTAGATACCGGAGGGGTTAGTACATCTTTAGCCACTTGGGCCAAAATTGGATAATACGATACATTATTTTTCCACAAACCTAATATATCATATAAATCTATATTATCAAAATCTTCTAATTAGGTATTTGTTTATATAAAAGTAATTCATTAAATGATGATGAAGAAATTCTTTGTTTTTTTCCTAACATGTGTAAGGGATTAAATAAAAATGAATATGATTGAATACTATTACTACTACTACTAGTTATATTATTAGTATTTAAATTATTAATTTCCTTTTCATATAATTCAAATATTGATTGTAAAGTATGAGATGTTTGTTGTTTTAAAAAATGTGGGTTAATAGACATTTCTAATGGAAAATCTTGTGCAAAACAATCTATTAACATTTCAGCACCTTCAACCTTAACACGTGGATCTAATACACTTGCAACTAAATATAAAATTAGAATTTTTTCATAATATTTTAAAAATTTTGTTTTCATTGAAAGAACAATTTCACCAAATCTTTCTTCATTTTCAAATTCATTAAATACATAAATAATTTTACAAATATTTGGTAGCATTAAATGAGTAGTTGGATAATAATATCCAAAAAATAAATTTGTACATAAATAAAAAATTTCCAATAATTTTGTAAGTGTAGACGCAAATTCAAAAGCGGTATTATCAATAAAACCATATTCGTAATTTGAATTTACAAATTCAATTAAAATATTTTGAAAAGGAAGAACACCTTGTAACATGTTATATGTTGAATTCCACCTAGTGTCATATTCCATTTTAAATTTTTTATATTTTTTGTTATGTAAAATACATAATTGTCTCATTTCTTGAGTTTTTATAGCAGAATTTCTTATTTGATAAATTAAATCGCGAATAGGTTGTAAAAATAGTTCTCCCATTGCTAAACCATCCTTAACACATAAATTAATTATATGACATGCACATCTAATATGAAAAAAAATTTCATTTAAAATTGTTTTTAAAGAATTTTTTAAACTATTAATCGCAGTAGTATTAGCCGAAACATTATCAAAAGAAATAGAAAAAATTATATCACTTATTCCATCATCATAAACAACATTTGAAATTATTCTAGCTATATGTGCACCGGAATGTGGAAATTCCCAACGTTGAAAAGCTAAAATTCTTTTTTGTAAAGACCATGAATTATTTATTCAATGACATGTTATTACAATATAAAATTCTTTTTTATGCTCACTTTTTCAACTATACGAATTTAATGAAAATTTATATTGACTAGTCATAAATTCTGTAAGTATACCATTTTTTAATTCCTGATATTTATCTAATGATCTCCTCCTATCGGATTTTTTACTACTTTTTTTATAATCGGGTTGTAAATATTTTTGTACATATTTTTCAAATACAGGACATGCAATTATACTAAGTGGTAATTCTTTTCTTGTTAGCCATTCTATTTGTCCAATTTTTTCTTTATCCGAATTATATTTAAATATACCACTTATATTACCTCCCCCTGTAGAAATTTGTGTTTGTTTTATTTGTGGTAATTTATCTGGATGATTATTAATTAAGTGTCTCTTAAGTGTGCCTACCCCCCAACCTTTTAAAAATTTATATTTTTGATAACAAATTTTATAAATTGCTTTTTGTTCATCATTTTTTCTTTCAAAAAATGTCCATATATTAAAATCATTTTTTTTAGTTTGTGTTGTATTAGATTCAGTGTTACTAGATTCAGTTTCTTCCAAAAAAGTTTCAATATCTATATGATCGGGAATTTCAAAAAATGGAGGAAAAGGAGATTGTTGAGAAGATTGTGAAGAATGTGTTCCGGCCATTTTATAAAAAAAAATTAAGATTAAAATTTTTAAAATAATATATAAGATAAAATTTTTTAAAGGAAATTTAAGATTAAATTTTTTAAAAAGATAATGCAAATGTAATACAAATGCAAAAAAATAAATATGCAAAAAATTTAAATGTACCGATTTGACGAATATCGCAGTTATTTTTCGCAAAATCTTGAATGAGCTCCCAATCTTGAAATCTTCTCAAATCTTGATTAATGTAGATAATGGGGTATAAGGTGATGAAATGGTTTAAATTTTGATAGAAATGGTGTAAAATTTGATGGAAATGGTATAAAAATGGTGTAGGTAATATGGTATAAGAGAATAGAAATGGTGTAAAAATTAGTGGAAATGTAAATAATTGTGGAAATGTAGATAATGGAGAAAATGAAAATGGTGTATAAGGTGATGAAATGGTGTAAAAATTGATGGAAATGGTGTAGGTAATAGTGTAGAAAATGATAGAAATGATATAAAAAATGGTAATACAAAGGAAATAATAATGAGAGAATGTAGTAATATTGAGAGAATGTAGATGTGAGAGAGAAAGAGAGATTTTGTTGTGGAGATTTTGGAAATGGGGTATAAGGTATTTATAGGAAAATTTTTTGACCCTATGGACCAAAATAACCTCAAAAGTAGCCGTTTTATAGCTGTTGGGAGGGGTAAAATTGAAAAAATTTCAAAATTAAAAAAAAGGTGGAAAATTTGAACCGGAACCGGCCGGGCCGGTTCCGGTTCCGTGCCGGTTCCCGGTTCAAATTTTTTTGAACCGGCCCGGCCCGCTACAGGAAACGGTTTTGGGTCGGGCCGGTTTACTGTAGCATGGCCCAGTTCTGGTTCCGGGCTTTACCCGGGCCAGCCGGGCCGAAACCGACCCCATTACTTCACTACTTGCAGGGTGGTAAAATGTTTTCCTTCTCATTTTGGTGCTACATCATCAATTGGGAAGTGAATCGGCTTTGTTTTGTTTCTGATAACGTTACTGAAATTATTGTTACTGATCCTTCGAGATTCTGACAGATTTCTATGAACCTTGTAGGCAAGTCTACTGAAGTGAATTATTTGTTCCATCCTTGGTAGAGTACCCGCACATGTACTTCATTTTACTTGATTGTTTTCATGCGGGATGAATCTCTTCCCGTGAATATTAAAATTTTTCCCCTGAAAATTAGCTGGAAGTCTTTATGTGATTAGCTTGCTCGCGTCGTGGATCATTGGTTCCACAGTTTACTGAAAGAGGACATTTATTGGTTCAGGTGCATCTTGGTGAATAGTCAAACGCCTTAATGGGTTGCATGACTTTGTGGCTTCATCTGGTGCCTATCACTTCAGAACTTTATGCATCTGCCAGGCAGCTGGTGACTGCAATAGCTTGGAGACAGGCATTTGGCTGCAGATGAAAGATACTGCCTTGATGCTACAAAGTTCAAACAGTATGGTCGCCAATGAAGCCTCTGGGAATGATACTTTGATCGTTTGTGTAGAAGATACAGGGATTTGGGCTTCCTTTGCATTCCCAGGACTTACTTTGATATGCAGGTTGACAGTTCAACGTCTAGAAATTATGGTTAAATATCTGGTTGAGCTGATGAGTTGCTAGATAAAATTCATTAGTCATCTTCAAGTTGGAAGCACAACTTCATCTTGTGTCACTTTTGGGAGGTGTGAGAAAAATGCATTAATCTGAGAAAAATCCCATCCGCCCACTTCCTCCAGAGTGTTGAAAGCCGATGTGCTTGTTGGAGGGCCCGTAGAGCTGCAGTGAACCATATGAAAAGGCTTCTTCGAATGGTGATGGCGCATTTATTTTTATTTGAAGCAATGGTGATAGTGAATCCTATATTAATCCTCCTGAAAAACGATTAGGATCCTCTCTCACCCCCAGATGATCTTTCCCTCAAAACAATCTACAACTTTAGATTTGAGATTCGAGTTCCAAATTTGGAGGTATATTATAAAGTAACTATCGCGAGTACTTCAATAGCACCATCAATGTCAATGGTGCAAAAATTCTCTCTCCCCCCCCCTCTCTCTCTCTCTCTCTGTAAGAGTTATTATTATTATTATTATTATTATTTTTTAATGAGCTGGTTTTATTTTTTTATTTTTTTATTTTTGGTCTGCTCAAAGTTACCATACACTGAGCTTATGAGGGGTTTGATTCGGCTCATGAGTTCTTATAAATTAATTTAACTAAAATTTTTAAATTAGATATTCAAATTAAAAAATTGAAAAAGACAATTATACAAATTCAAATATAAAATAAAACTAAATTAATCATTAACATTTATAAATTATTTATTATAACCAACTCATGAATTAGAAGAATCGAATATCCTTTAATTCACAATTGACTCTTATTTTCATGCAGAGTTAAAAAATTTGATTCACATATTGCTAATTTAATTCACGAACTTAAACCCATTGAACCAATTATTGAATCAAATTGTTAATTTCAGTTGATTCAACTCATTACCGTTTACCCTCACCTTTAGCACCCTTGTCTTTAAAAAAATAATCTAGTGGTACAAACTCTCTCTTTTAATTTAATAATTTTAAATTTATATTCTTGTATAAAAAAAATAAACTAACAGCCTTGTCGTACACACGAATCAAAACCGGCCCTCCACTAGATAAAGCAGCCAAGATGGACGAATGAGATCAGCTTAATTTTGCGTGAAGTGGGAGTTTCCATGTGAACAATTCGTGGAACACACACATATCATAGATCATATATTCTCATTGATATCCGATCTAACAAGATAATTAAAGATCGATCAATGTGGACGGTGATGACTGGGGACTGCACTCGAGCTGAAGATTTTAATTTAAAGAAAAATAAGAATTTTAGTAAAAATAAGAATTTTAGTACAAATCATCCACAGTTCCAATCCGAGTTCTTATTCAGTTTGTGTGCAATTTTAGCCTTACTCAAGTTGCTCTGGTCCAATTTGGCGGATCACTCCACCCCTATTGTGTAGTTTATTCTTATTTCATTTATAAATTTTTTTTTGTGTGTGTGTGTAACTATATCTATATATACATACATACATATATATATATATATATATATATATATATATATTTCTTCCTAGTAATTAGAGCGCGTCCTTAATTTGAATTATAATACTAATTTATAGATAAAAATCATATTTTCATCGAAATGAGGACAAGTCCACCGGGCCATGTCATGGTACAGCTGACCGTGCTAGTAGAGTATTGATTCGGGAATGGGAGCACAAGTTTAAGCACTTGGCAATCGATCTTCAAGTAATAATTCTCGTGATCCCTCTACCATGGAGGGTTGTTCCGGATTGATGCTACTGTGATATAAGTGGTCGAGAAAACCCTCCCCACGAACTCGGTTCAGACCTTTTAGAAATTCTGCTCCCAAAAGTTCCTAAGGCGGGACAGTCCCGTTTGCGACGCCCTTTCCATCACAGTCAGATCAAGCCTAACTGTTGCCGGTGACACCAACAGTTAGGTATTGTAGGTCGAGAGAATATCACAAAATCAAATCATCCATCTATTGTTCATAATCTAAATATCTTTTGAAAATAATAATCGAAATTTTTCAAAACCCTCTCTTTATTTCTAATGTAGGAAAAATCACATTTCACTCTCTCTCTTGTGCATACACCAAAAATGCATATTTCTCCCTTCACCTTTTCTAATTCACATGCATCCAAAATAGTATGGAAAAAAAGAAGTTTTACCAACGGAGAGAGAGTAAGTTATGTGAGAAATTGATGGTGGTTTCTCAAAAAACCATTCTTCCTAACTTATCTCATTTTCAAATTCAAATTAAATGAAATATGGGTCTTGGGTATACCCACACGGGTAGACCGCACCAATTTTCAATATCTCTCACTCGCGCATGAGGACTAAATTCACATATAAAGTGATTATTACAATCGAATGTCAATTTCATATAGACAAGTGGATTGTGTGATCCATGAGAATATCAAAAATTCTAGAACTATATACTGTTTAAGGATATATAATAGTTCATTGTTAATGTGGTGATGAAAATATCATATCTCGGTATACCCCATATTTCTTTTACTTAACACAGTCAGCGTATCTTTCATCCCTCAAAATAATATAAGAGTATATTTGATTCAAATCCAATCATATATTCACAATAAGTTTCTAAACACTAAATCACAAATATAATTGGGTAGCCTGTGAATACAGAGCAATGTATCGATCAAAAACAGTTTTTCTTTCATCCTACTAATTTTCAACTTTATTTTATCTGTTTTTCTAGACAAGTACCATCAGTCTGAATCAACCATGATTTCTCGATGACAAATTAAAGTATCAATATTAAAATGAAATTTTAAGAGAGAGACGAAAGTTTTAATGGTATAAATTGAGATTATATATCTATTTTAAGATCTCACATAATGAGATGAAAAGTGATGCATCATCTCATTTGCACATGTGATATGAAACACATGCTACGATACTATTTATTCTCTTTTGAAAGCGTATGTCATCTTTTCTAAAAATAATATATCGTATAAGTTTTAATTTAAATGTATACAACACCTTACCTGAGTTTTCCTTATAAGTTCTCAAAAAATCTTACAATATCAAGGAAAACACACATCTGACTATCAAATAAGTTCAATTGATTGTGAGAAATCTATTTTGATAATCACATATGTATAATCAATTGGTAATCTCATTCTAATACTTAACTAAGGCGGCATATATATACTAATCTATTACAAATTAATATTGCATCATCTCTGCATTTCATACAGATATTAGAGGTGATTACTCGTATGAGAGAACCAATCTCAAAACTTGTTCGACATATTTTTAATCCTAAACATAAGAATTTTGGATACAAAAACAAAATTCAAATGTCAATTAAATATAAGTATTACATCATATACTCTGTATATAATCACAATCACAGTTATAAATACTGTCATAGCTCATGCATTCCAAGTACTCTAACATGTCTCACAAACATGCTTTAGGTGCTAACTTTGTAAAACGTCTGGCCACTATCAAATGCATAGGCATGTAGTTCGGTGTCATTGCATTCTTTTTCAATCATATCTCTAACAAGATTGATCTTTGTGTCTATATTTGGTTTTGTCATCGTATTTGGAGTTTTTAGCGTAAACAATAGCTGATTTATTGTCACAAAATCATAATTCTTACTGAATTGCTTACTACTATCAAAGTTCTCCGTGAACTGTGGAAGCATAGCCCACAAATTCTGATTCTATTATAGAAAGAGATGCACAATTTTATTTCTTACTTTTTCATGAGATAGCGTCATTATTGAGAAAGTAAATATAACTTGTAATACCGATTTTTGCTAATTGTGTATCATGTACCACTTCTCATGATTCTATATATATTAACATCCTTTTGGGATTTCTAAAATGAAATTTTAATTATTTATTTATTTATTTTGAGTTTTCGTCTCAAAATCGTTAAAATCAAAAATTTTATCGGTAAATCGAAAACCTTCTCGGCAAGCGCCGGTAAGGCCTAAAGAAGTCAAAAATGGCTAAAAAAAGTCTACACATTTAAATAAATATATTTAAATGAAATTTCACATTTTTAAGAAATTTCGAACAAAATTTTATATAGACAAAAAATGTAAATTGTTAAAAGTTAGGGGTCTAAGAAAATTAAAGAACTAAGTTGCAAACCAGTCAAGGGTGGACAATTGGAGCCAAATGATTGGTTAAGAGGGCAGCAAGGTTGGTTAGTGGTTATATAAGATTGTTCCACATTCAAAAAAGTTTATTGGATGAAAATTTATATATGAAATTTAATAAGAATAGATTGTGGTAGCTTGTGACACCTCTCCCCTTGATATGACATCCAACAAGACATCTAATGGAGTGCATGAAGTTTGTTTGAATAAAAAATTGCATGGTTTAAATGTTAGGACAAGTGGAAGGTTGAGATGATGTATGAAATAATCTAATGGTCAAGAATATTTTGCTAAATTTATAAAAGAACTTGATTAGGAAAAGAATTGGTTCATTTTTTTCATTCAAACCCACCTTGCATGAAATATTTAGACTTCATATCCATTTTGAGTTCAACCATGGAGCCAAAGAGGTAAGAACATTTTTGGGAATTCTTGAATTTGAATTGAAAGTATAGAAGTGTTATATAGAAATTCATATTTATGGTAATTTGATTTTACTAAGGTAATAAAAAAAATTTCAAGAATTCAAAGAGAGTGCTGGTGTTTATTGTTAACAAGAGATCTTACAAAAGAAATAACATGTCTTAACTTGTATAAAGATTTGATTACTTGATGAGTAGTTATAATGGTATCCATAGTAGCATGCTATATATTGATTTTTAGATTGAGTCTTGTATAGTATTCTTATAATATCTTATTTTATAGGAATTAAAAATATAAACCATTTATTTTTCTATAAATTAGACTTTCTAAGATTTAAAATGGTACATTATGTGAAATATTTCATAAATGAATCGATTTTTGGTGATTTTTGGAAGTTTAGCATGTTTCACCAATTTTGTTTCATATTCTATGTACGACTAGTATATTTTGTAAATTTTTTAGGTATCTTCTGTATGAAATTTGGAGAAATTTTAAATATTAAATTTTTATTCCTCTGTCTCATCTTTAATTTGAGATAAAGATCAATTGAATTGGAGTTGTATGCAGAAAGTTATGGTATTTTTACTAAAACTGTACAGAAGTAGTTTTAAAATTGAAACTAAGATGAAAATAGAATTTTATAGAATTATACATTTAAAATCTGAGAATGGTATAAACTACAAAGTTTTAGATCTATGTTCTATCTTCAATTTGAGAAAAGAATCACTTAAATTGGAGAAATACTCAGAGAGATATGGAAATTCTCCCAAAACTATATAGATTTGATTTTAGGAACTTAGACAAAAAATTATAAAATTTTTTAAATTTGTGTGATCGGAATTTGAAGTTGGTTTGAACATAAAAGTTGTAGACATATGTCTTAACTTTAAGAGAAAATTTGAATCATTTGAATCCGAGAAGATATAATGATTTGCTCGTGATAGGTTTTGTAGAAATTTTTATCTAAATATGGAATTTGAGATTTAATCTTATGAAAGAAAACATTTCTATATGTATCTTATAATTTGACAATATGATATTGTCGAGATAATTGAATCGATGAATGATACATAATGTTTAACTTATGTGTAGGGTTATGTTTTTGTATGAAGGATGACTCATTCGAGAAAAGAGGATAGTTAGGGGGAGTAGTATACCCTCCCCAGTCAAGGTGAGTGAAACGAATTACTTCTAACTTTAAATAAAAAATAGTTTGATCATGATTTTATAAATAAATTTTGAAATGTGATTTAAAAATACTTTAATGTTTGTGACATGTCTTGAATGATGATATTTTATGAAAATTTGCATCCTGATATTATGATGATTGATAGTGTCATGGTTTTCTTTTACAATTAAAGATTTATGAAGGATGACATGTGGCACATGTGTATGATTATGAGATGGTGCATAGTGGTTGTAGCGCATTCTCTACCACAATATTGAACGTTTACCTGATGGGGTAACGTGGTGTGATAACACGAGAGCAGGGGTTTGAACCCCCTGACTCTGACTAACAGATCCAATAGACGAGCACCCATAAGGACAGTGTCAACACTAAGGGAATGAGGTTAAAAGAAAAGTATATGTATTCATTTTTATGATATTATGATAACCCTTTGGTGGATTTTACTCTAATTAGACTAAACTATGGATATAATGTGTTTTATTACCGATTGACACCCCATGATATATGATTATGATAAGAATGCATATAATTTTGAGTGATACGATATGTTACAAATGAATATAAATTTGAAAACAATTATTTGACTTGCCACTCTCACAAATTCATTTATTGTTATTATATAGTCTTTAAATCTCACTCATTGAGTATGTGGATTTTATTCACCCTTTCATATTTAAAATTTTCAGCTTATACTGTACTTGATTTATTTTGGGGTACTGATCTACGAGTTTTACTGAGAGATACTACTGGATAAGTATTCATGCCCATTTTTGTTTATGATTGGACCGTGCATATAAATATTATATATAAATTGGAGGCAAATGTTTTAAAGAAAGTTTCTAAAAATTTTCTTCTTCAAGTCTTCCATTGTATGATTAACTTAAAATATCAAGTAGAGTCTTAATATTGGTTAAGTACTTAGCCTTGCATTGCCTCGATGTACGAGTAGGGTATACCCGTGTCTCGAGGAGTCACGACGGTCTGTTTGCGTGCTCGACCTGTGGGTCGGAGCGTGACATAACATGAGTTAAATTTTCTCTTTTATAAATGACCTCCCTAATTAGTATTTGTGTATATTTTCAATACTAACTCTTTTCCTTAATGACAAAAGAAATAATCTGCAGTTTCATTCAGGTGTCTCAATATCTTTTCACATCAATCCAATAACTTTTTCTTAAATTGGACAAATACATGCTGATCAAACCCACAACATGATAAATGTCGGGATGATTACACATCATAGTGTATATTAAGCTCCCAACCATTCTTGAATATGATACTCTGGACATTTTATCTATTTTTTGAAGTTTTTGGTCACATTTTATCACTTGAATTATCACCTATAGTTACAAGAGTATAAATATGTTTGCAATTTTTCAATTTGTATCATTTTAAAGGCTTTACAATGTAAGACTCTTGAGATAATCCGAATAATCTCTTGAAACGATTTCTATGGATTTTAATTCTCAATTTGTCTCACTCATATCTTTTATCTCAAGATTGGAAGATAACCATTTCAAAATTTAAAAGACATATTTCTTATTATTCACGACTAACAATATGTACTCGACATATACGGATAGAATTATAAATTTGTTATTGGATTTCTTTACAAAATTACAAACTTGTCATTGAATTTCTTTACATGTATATAATGGTTTTTGTCTATCATGACAAAATAATAAGAGATCTCGTCTCTGTGAAATCTCAAATACCATAGTTTTGAAAACTGGTTAAAGCTATAAATTGAACCACTCAATTTATATATTCTGTCTTCTTAGCATTTAATGACAAAACTCTCTGATTATACCATATAAACTTCTTTCTCATATTCTCCATTGAAAAATACAATGTTCATGTTCATTTGACGTAATAAATTCAAATTAGCCATTCTTACCAACAATAGACAAAATGAAATAAATTTCACTATCAGGAAAAGATTTTCTCATAATTAACATTTTTTTACTGAGTGTAACATTTTACTATTAGTTAAACTTTATATCTCTCAATAGCTCCATTTGCCTTACGTTTGGTTTTGAGAATCTAATTGTTCTCAATAGCTTAGTGCCCCATCAGAAGTTCAATTAATTCCTAAAGTATGGTTGGATTTTATTGATCTCAATTCTTCTTACATCGCTTTTATTCACTCATCTTTGACAGGACAAATAGAGTTTCATCTACGTTTTAGACTCTTTTTCATTTTCTAATGAAATAATAAATGCATTCCTTTCATTCTCAAAATGACACTTGGGCACTGTTTTTCTAGTACTTTTCTGAGTTTGAAAATCAGTTGGATCACTAAATTCGAATCCTCCCACTGGGATCAATATTATTCTAATGATCTAGTATAGATAGAGTTATTTTATGAATTCCAAAAGTTTTATGTGCTTCTTGTTATCTCTATTAGGAAATTCGTTCTTTAAAAATATGACATTTATGATCCAATCTCTATTACAATACTATCTTCTTATTCATCAATTAACACTTAACTTTTAAACTGGTCAAAATATATTATAAAGATATTCCTACTTTTACTGGGACCTATTTTTCCAAACTCATTGGAAAAATCTTAAAGAGAGAGGGGCGTCCCCAAAGTCTGAGGTTACTCAGACACAGTTTTTTATCAATCCAAAATTCATATAATGTTAATGGTATTGATTTTGAAGACATTTTGATCAAAATATAATTCGCAATTAACAAGTCATCTCCCTAAAAGAAAATCAATAAGTTAGCCTGCACCACATGAATTTTATTATGTCCAACAATATCCTATTATTTCTTATTACAGCACCATTTTATTGAGTTGTATAAGGAATGATCAAATATCAGATTATGTCTCTTTCATTATATAGATCCTTAATTCAATCTAATAAATACTCACGTCATCTATTCATTTGATTCTCTACTTCACTCATATAATGTCTAAAGTATTTAATTGTTTCAGATTTGTAAGAAATCAAATACACATGATCAAATCGTGTGAAGTCATTATGAACATAATGAAATACAAAATTCCCTATCTTGTCTTCACATTCATTATTTCACAAATGTCCGAATGGACTAACAGTAATGAAAATTTAGCCCGCATTGTCTTTTCAAATGATTTTCTCATTATTTTGCAAACATGACAATATTCAACTTAATAGTTAAATATTTATCCATCACATTACAAAATTATAAAACCATTTACAAATTATTCAGAATCAATATACATGTTATTCGAATACTAACTAACTATATTTCTTTGAAAGTTCAAAACATAGCCATATTTAAAAAAGAATAAGAACAAATATTAAATTTCAACAAATTTTTGACACATAGTGAACATCTTGCAAAATGAGAGTTCGGTCGTTTTGTAACTCTAATTTACAAATGCTGACTCCTTTAACATATACTTTTGTACTGTTCCCCATAGCGATCTATCTTCTATCAAAAGGCATTCGACAAAAAATCTCAAGTATCTCTCAATTTGTTCTTATACCAGGAGTTGTTCTTTTGTGATCCGTTTCTAGTATCTTTTCTTTTCTGGCTTTCATTGTATTCCCTCTCACGCTTGGAGTATGAAATTCTATTGGAACTAGACTCTACAACAAAAGTATCAGTTATGGATTTTGTAGTACCAAATATTATGATATCACTAGTCAGGAAAGGATCAGATCAAGATTTAAACTTTCTTTTCATCGGAGAGAACATGATCAACTAACTGTCACTCTCTAATCATGTTAGACATGACCTTTAAATACTGTTTAATACTATAACAATGTCACTTTTTATAGGTATCAAATATTATGATCATTTGTCTAAGATAAGTCACTGCTACTTCCATATTTTATCCTGAGGTACACCCATATGTCATGAGCACTCGCATATTGCTTACACTTGGCTATTATGTAATCAATCATAGAGCTAATCAGGATTATTCAAGCAGTAGAATCTATTCTTTTCCACGCTAGGTAAACATTTTGTTCTCTCCTCTACGGGGTAGGATTGCCTATACAGGGTCTTACATGACATGTTTCATACTTTCCAAGGCATCTTATTCTTTTAGCATGTTCCACATTTTATGACATCATATCTCGTGATCGTCGTAATTCAATTTGTTACTTCTATTCAAACTTGCGATAATGGATTTGGATGCTATGGTTTGGGTTTCTAAAAAGGTGAACACTACTACTAATACTCATACCATACTCATAATTTTGTAATTTAAAATTAACATTCATGACAAGTCAATATTAGATATAGAATCGAAAGTTCACTAAACTCCCAATCATTATCTATGGTCATAATGTATGAGCATTACAAATTTAATTTAAAACTACAAAATTCAGTAGCTCAACCAAAAACCTTCTACTTAAATACATAAATTATTTAAATAATATTATAATTCTGGATGAAAATTATTTAAATTCTAGAAATCCAAAATTTTTATTCAAGATATCCTAGTTTTCTTTTGTCTACATAATCATACAAATCAATAAATATAGTCAACAATTATTTAAAAGAAATTTTGCATTAAAAAAAATAAAAATTTCTCTATTACATGATTATACTTATAGTCAACAGTCATAATACGCAAAAGAAAATATGTAAATAAATTATATCATTTAGAACAAATCCATTCGGGATATCATATTTATAATTTTCTAAAATAGTCTATCCGTAGGAGTAAATGTTTTTACGGTTCGTGGGGAACTATTTATACTTTAAAATCGTATTTTCTTTATTTGGATCTCTATATTTTTGTCTTCCTATTTTTCTATTAATAATGGCTTCACATTGTCAGGAATCATGTGTTCACTCTCGGCAAACAACTCATCAATCATACTAGTCCAATAAGTTGACAGAAAATTTCTTAGTGTGTACACGTCATCCCTCCAAAAGGCATGGCCTAATTGAATAAGTTCTAAATATTTCTCTTCCATGATCTCCATAAGATCTGGTAAATTTTTAGATGGATTAATTTTATAAGTTAACATTTGACCCAATTTTATCAAACGCTCTAAATTTCTCAATTTTCTTTTCTTCCCCAGAGGTCCGGAAGACTTTCAAGATTGCATTTGATTATCACAATTTTCTTGACAATGATAACAATATTAGATTAGACACGCACTCAATTATAATATTATAATAAATCTCAAAATATTTATTTTAAAAATATTTATACAAATTTCAAACAATTACATGTTAGAAAAATTAATTTTCGAACATAAATAAATAAGTAAAAAATTCAAACAAATGATACGTGAAAAATAAATCTTTACATGAATAGCCAAAATTAAGAAAATAATTTTTTCAACACATCTAAATTTTTTATGTGCACTAGAAATAATTTTTCTGTAATTTTAAATAATTTCTAAATTTAAAAATCAATAAAAAATATTTTTTGACTTTGAAAAATAAATTAAAATTTACAGAAAAATCTAGAGGGAGTTAACAATTATTTTCATAAAAAATCTTGCCAAAACACGCCTTGCACGTGCCCCTATGCACTATTGTGGGTGGTTGTGTAAAAATAAAAAGAAAATGTTCATCCTCATGCGCGACTGCCTGTGCATGAGGCCCATGTACCACATTTCTTGCGGCTCATGGTCTCCGGTTTTTGGTACACTACCATTTTTAATACTTTTGAGTTCAACTGTGGTCTCAAATTTTCAATAAGATATTTATAACTTGGCGTTTGGACTTCACGTATGGGCCCTCGAGAGTGGAAATGGGTCGTGGAACTATTCATCTTCTCCAAAATGGCATGGAATTTCTACAATTCGACTCAATTTTCGAATGGATATTTCTCTCTCAACTCTTAACCATTTTTCACATTTTTTATATGATTGGAAAGTATTTTTCAAGATAAATCTAACCACATAAATTTTATATCATGAAATACAGTATTCTAAAAAGATACGAGTATATTAAGTTTTGTCTAGAGTTTGAAATATCTCATTATGTAATCATCGAATGCATGTATAATTTTGCAGATTTAATTCTCATGATATAAGTATGCTATTATATAAAATTGAGATCATTACGTTAAGTTTATGTCAAGTTGTCATTAATGCACCATAAAAAAAAAATTCATGGCATTTTTCATATATGTGTATATATATATATATATATTCAATACCCTAGAGAGTCAGGAAACTATCCAAAAGGTTTTGATACTAATGAAAGTTTTAAACAAATCAACAAATATAATTTTCATGTAAAAAATTCTCGGGTCTTAAACGGGTTAAAATCACTTATCTCTTTCCGATGGTTGGATATTATAGGTCGAAAGGATGTCACAAAATCAAATCACCATCTATTATTCACAATTCAAATGTCTTTTGATGGTAATGATCAAAATTCTTCAAAACCCTCTCTTTATTTCTAATGTGGGGAAAAATCTCTTTTCTCTCTCTCTCTCTTTCTCTCTCTCTTTTGTGTATAATAAAAAATGCACATTTCTCCTTTCGCCTTTTCCAATTTATGTGCATCCAAAACAATATAGAAAAAAAGGAGAAGTTTTTCCAACAGAGGTAGAGTAAGTTATGTAAGAAGTTGAGAGGTGGTTTCCCAAAAGACCACTCCTCCTAACTTCTCTCCTTTTCAAAATTCAAATTAAATGGAATTTGGGCCTTGGGTCTACCCACATGGGCGGACCCGCACTAGTTTCCAATAGACACTTTCATGAGGATGATGCCTCAGATACCAACTACACCTAGGTTAACTTCTCTACCTAGTAGGCCTCTAATCTTTGCCTTTGTGGCCTTATTGTGTAACTCCATGTTGAGTTTAGCACCTTAAGTGTTGAACAACAACTAGTAAAAGCGCCTGGTTCAAGCCCGATTTATGTCATTTCTAAGGTCTTATTATGTACCTGATCATACATAATGCCCATACCAATTACAAATTTTCCACACTCTAAGCACAAACCCCGAATGAACCTACACACTCTATCTTTATCGGTTAAACCAAAAATTGAAATCAACTTGGACAAATGGTTAAATCTGTATATTGAAAGATTGTATTGAAGAATGTCGAAATCTATCCTCTCATACCCTTTGATAGGGCATAGTTACAAAATAATCATAGAACACCCAACGAAATCAATCCATTCAACTATACCAATTCCTCCCATGAGCTGAATACATTGAGTCACATCCCATATGCTCCTATGGCCTTCACAAGCCAACAAGTCGCCAACTTTCACATGGTATTGAGGATCAATTGTGAAGCACTCAAACATGTGGTCTCATTCACAAACCAATACTCTGTGGTAGTAGGGTCAGTTGTACCACAAAATGACTTAGGAGAGGTGTCATTAACCAAGCGAAAAATCTATTGAAACTCATCTGATAAAAAGGGGCCTAAGGGCCTAGCTACTAGTGATGTGATCTAGTCACCACCTGTTCATTCAGATTCTCCTTCATAACAACCAATTGCATGAACAAATCTTGAAACTTAGAATGGGACACTGTGTCTTTGTGCCTCTCCTTGTGATGATCCTTTTTTCGATCACTCAGCTGATCATCCTCATGAACATGATGCTAATTCTTATCCTAAAACTCCTCTTGCTTAGGTATCCCCACCCCTTCCTCAAGGTTAGGATTCACAGGATCATCCACTCGACAAAATCTATGAGGAGCTCTAGGCTTGAATTGTCCTCGGTGGCCAAACCTTCCCCTTTTTTTTTAACACCATAATGAACACAAGATAGAATCAAGACAGGAATACCATCAAAGCAAGAGCGGGCATTAGAGCAAAAGTTAACAGTTATAGGTCACACAACCCCAACCAACTCAGAGGCACAGTCTCAGATGATGGAACATTAGTCCCATGGTCTATAGAATATATAACCTAAACATTGATATGAAATATAATAGTTTGCCTAAAGACAAGAGCATATATTATGCATGAATGCCATTATCATTAGATTTTTAGTTTCAAAAGAAATATATGAAATCAATATAACAAGTTTCCCAAAAATCAAAGTATATTATTTAAATCCAAATTTGAGTATAATAGAAAAAACATGATGGAAAGACTCTCTAGCATGAAAGGGCTCCATAGGTTTAAAGCTTGGCTACAAGTTCTCTCAACCCTCTAGTCATCAATAGGGATGTAAGTACTTCCCATGGGTTCCTTGTCCTCATGCCTTGCGAGATCTAGAAGGGAAAAGATAATGATTATCTCGTGAAAGTGAAGCAATAGATAAAAAGTGTGATGTAACATATAATTATGATATAATGAATATAGAATCACTTTAATGCAATCATGCAACTCATAAGTATAAAATAGAGAATTTTGATAGATACCTTTATTTAATATTTATGAGCTGCATGATTGTATTAAAGTGATTTTAAATCCACTATCATAATTATACATTGGCATGTTACATGTTATCATACAAGGAATGTCAATCCACTTTGGTTCCTTTTGTTTAGGCTATTGCTTTATTGTCATCATAGAAGAGGTGTACTACAGATGAACTATCCCAAATTTGGTCATGAATTTCTTAATCGAAGTAGCTTCTTTTACGGTATCACATGCGGCAACGTGTTTTGTCTTTATAGTGAAATTAATAGTTATTAGCTATATGAAATTATTTGAAGTCACTGGTCCTTTATTGCAAGTAAATACAAAATCAAAATTTGATTTTTTTTCATCCACATCTATTGAAAATTGGAATCCACCAAGCCTTCTAGCCTAAGCTCCCATTCCCCCTTAATATGCTTTAGGTATTTAATGGAGGCCTTAACTACACCCAAGTGTTCCTTTCCAAGGTTAGAATAAAATTTGCTAGTCACACTAACAACATAGACAATGTCTATGGTCTTAGTCCTCAACAATGCATACACCAACCTCTCTATAGCGAAAGCATATGGGACTTTGGCCATTTATACTTTTCTTTGGGTGTCTTCGGTGATATAATCTTAAGAAGATAAATTTTTGTCTAATAGATAACAGTCTTGTTTTGGAATCAGTAATGTTGAACCCACTTAATACCTTTTCAAATTCAAGACTTTGGAAGATATTTGAATACCAGGAATATGTTGTTTCTCTTAAGTCCTTCATAGAGAAGGTCTTAGATAACTATAAGCATACCAATGCCATTCCCAATCATTAGAATATTTTCAACATACAAGATAAGGAAAGTGATTGCACTTTCACTAACCTTCTTGTACACACACAACTTAACTTTATTTTTATGAACCTATGACTCTTTTACAGTTTTATCAATAAATAAATCTCTTAAAATTATACATCTTGGATTTATCTTTGGATTCAAAACCCTAAAGTTGTTCGATGAATAAGTCTTACTCAATGTAACCAATAAGAAAAGTAGTATTGACACCCATTTGTGAAACTTCATAGTCATAATGTGCATGGTTTAAAAAATTGGAATAGACTTAGGGATGACTACATGTGAGAAATTTTTTTTATAGTTAACCCCTTGCCTTTGGTGATAAACCTTTGCTATTAGCATTGCTTTAATAGCTTTTATATTTCCGTCCGAACCAATCTTTCCTTTAAAAATCTATTTATTCCTGGTGGGTATTACCCTTTAGGTAGATCAACAAGATCTCAAACTTGATTCACATATATGAGACCCATTTTATATTTATAATTTCCAGCCACTTTAAAGAGTCTAAGTCTCACATAACTTTTTTCTTCATGAACAGACAACTTTTGTCAAAACTGACAGTTGATTCTTTCTCTATGATTACTTTCTTCACAAATGGACAACTTTTGTATGTTCTCATTGATAAAATCATCTCTCTTTAAAACACAAAAATACCCAAGTTAACGTACGAGGTTTGATAACTTCGTTGATTGAGTTTTGTTCATCAATGTCTATTTGATCAGTTTGTTGATTGGGTAAAACTTTGTCCAATTCTATCTTCTTTCCCATGTCTTTCTGCATGGATTCTTTCTAAGAAAGATGATATCTTAACTGATGAAAACTCTTTATTCATGAGGAAGAGAGAAGTAATATCCAAAAACATGGATATCTAAGAAATCTTCCCTCATTTGATATGGTTTCAAGTTTGTTAGTTTTCAACTTTTTCACAAAAGTTATAAATCCCTATATTTTAATATGATTAAGACTTAAAGTCTTACCATACCATATCTCATGTGGGGTGGTGGAAACTGTAGATTAAGGTACTCTACTAAGAATATAGATTGCACCATATAATACGAATTCTCAATAAGAAATAGGGAGATCCGTATAACTTGTAAAATCTCATTTTCTTAAACCCTTAATGCATGTTGAAGGTTGATTCAGAAATTTGACTTGGTCTTTGTTGGTTGAGTTGGACATGGACTTTGATGGTTGTTCACATGAAGATTCTTGCTCTTTAATTCTTTTCTTGTTGGCTAGTAGAATAAGTTTGAAAATAGTAGCAATAATTTTTTATACTGATTGAGAATTTTTTAGCTTTTCAGTTTGCTTGTAAACCTATATGTAGGCACTTTTTGTTCTGGAATTTGTGTGGGTAAAAAATTATACCAGCTAATATTTATTCTACAATTCTTGTTTTGTTTTTTCTTTGTTGTAATCTTTCGTTTATGTATTTTGCTATTCTAAATTCCCAAGTGAGGTTCACCTTACATGAGAGAGAGAAACACAAGGGCTACTAATGGAAACTCTTTAAACATTTCACAGCGTGCAAACTTCATTTTTAAAGGGGAGAGCTATGAGTTCTAGAGCATCAAAATGAGAATTTTATTTAAGTCTCAAGACCTTTGGAACTTGAAAAAGAATGAGTTTACTGAACCAAATGAAGAGAATCGACTACAGGAAAATTGAAAGAGGAACTCAAAGGCATTGTTTTTAATCCAACAGGTAGTTTACAAGACTATTTTCTCAAGAATTGCAACTATAGCTACCTCAAAGCAAGCATGGACAACTTTGCAAATTAAGTTTCAAGGCTCATCGAAAGTAATAGTTATGAAACTCCAAACTCTTTGGCATGAGTTTGAAACCAAGCTCGTGAAAGGCAATGAATCAGTTCAAGATTTTTTGTCTAGAGTAGCAACAATCATTAATCAATGAGATCATATAGAAACCAAATCACTCATCAAACTATTGTTGCAAGAGTTTTAAGAAGTCTAACTCCTAAGTTTGATCTTGTTGTTGCAGCAATTGAGGAGTCCAAAGATATGGCACATTTTTTATTTGATAAGCTAATGGGCTCTTTGCAAGCTCATGAGAAAGCATTTTAGGTGAAAAGGGAGGCATTCAATTCAAGAAAAATTGATAAAACAACAGGAAGAGGGTGTGGTAGAGCTGCCTTCTATGGAAAAAGTCATGGTCGAGGTAGAGTAGAGGTTCTAAGCAAAGGTGCTTCACTAGTGAGCAAAAGGGCTGCAAGAGTGGCATCCAATGTCATCATTACAAGAGGTTTGGTACATGTAAAAGTAGATTGTTGGTACAACGAGAAACAAGTGAATTATGCTAAAGAAATTAATGAAGAAAGTAACTTATTTATAGCCTTTTATGATACTAACAAAACTTCGAGTGAATTGTGGTTTGTTGACAGTAACTGCCCCAATCACATGTCCGGGATGAAGGCAATATTCAAAAAACTTAATGAGACTCAAAAGATGAAACTCAAGTTTGGTGGTAACAAAGAAATTCAGGTTGAAGAAAAGTGTTGTGGCAATAAAAAGTAAGACATGGTAAAGTGAAACTTTTGCATGATATTTAATTTTTTCCTAATTTAGCACATAATTTGTTAAGTGTTAGGTAATTAACGGTATGTAGATATTTAGTTCTCTTTAATGATTGAGTATGTATTATTAGAGATAAGAAATCAGGCCAAACAATGGTCAACATTTACATGACTAAAAAAATGTTTCCATTTGAAGTTTCAAATGTGGAAAGTTTTGCTTTTCTTGCTGATGAAATGAGTTCAAATTATTGCACCTCAAATATGAGCATCTTAATGTCAAGGGGCTGAAATTGTTGGGACAAAAAGGTATGGTTCTTGGATTGCCAAAGATTGACTCCTTTAATTTATGTGAGAGATGCATATATGAGATGCATTCCTATTGGCAAGCCTCAGAGAGCTTTTACTGGTCTTGAATTAATACATGCTGATTTATGTGGACCTATGAACACTGAGTCATTTGAATGGAGTTGTTCGTATGAGCTGGGTATATTTTTAGAAATACAAATCAAATACCTTTACAAATTTTAAGAAATTCAAGGCTTTGATATAGAAGCAAAGTAAGTTTTGCATAAAAGCTCTCCATACAGATAGAGGTGGTGAGTTTTTGTTTAATCAGTTAATCACTTTTGTGAAAAAAATGGAATTCACAGGAAGTTAATAGCACCATATACGACAGAGCAAAATGAAGCTTGGATAGGTATAAAGCCTTTGGTTAGCTAGTAGAATAAGTTTGAAAGTACTGACAATAATATCTAAAATTAGTTTAGAATTTTTAACTTTTTGGTTTGCTTATAAACCTATATATATGCACTTTTAGTTCTAAAATTTGTGTGAGTAAAGAATTACAATAGTTAACATTTGTTCTTCAATTCTTGTCTTTTTTTTTTCTTTGTTGTAATATTTCATTTGAGTTTTCTACTATTCTAAATTCCTAACAATGCATACATTTGCATTTGTATTTTCTTGAACATGGATAATTTTTCACATTGCATGAGATATGATGCTTGTAGTGCAATGTATATCTTGGGTTCTATATTTATAACTTTACCTTGAGTTGAGCACACACAATTAGAATTAGTTTATAGGTTTAAAAGCTTAGTACGACTCACCGATGAATAAAAATCATTGAATTAATTTAGCAAGAGAAAACCATATTAGGTTTTAGCATGAGACCCATTACGGGACCTCGAACAACACATGTCACTTCTCTTTTTCTTTTCGTTGACACCTTATCATAGGCATGCTTAGTAGGGGCCCTATGCCCCTACTAGTATGCATGTTAGCCACCTCTTTCTAACTTTTTATATCAGACTTTTCTTTTCATCTCACAAATCTCTTGTCCTCATTATCCTCACCAACACTTTACTCTAGTTGCACCAAAACTCTAGTAAAGTTTAAAAACATGAGGCCCCATCCATGCATAATAATATTTAGCAAATAGGAAGCTTAAAGAGGTGATAAAAGCATACAAAACAAGTTAAAATCTCAAAGGGAGCAAGGTGAGCTTAGTACGGTATTCTAATTTACCCCATGAATTTTCTCTTGTCATAAAATCAAAAGGATGCTCTAGACATGTTATAAAAAATTCTTAGAATGAGAATTCTAAGTATGGAAGTGAATCATTGAGTTATTGAACCTCTGGACATGTTCTATGAATAGTTTGCTTGTAGGTTGAAGTGATTCAAGAAAGAGAATGAAAGAAAGAGGCAAATACTATGCATGTTTATGTTGATTTGATGCCTCATGATCATGCATAGTCTTGTTCTTACGTTGTTATGATGTTAATACAATGGTAGATTGGAAAAAGAAAAGAAAGTAATTTTGTTTGTCTGCATAAGGAATGAAAGTTTATAATTTCTGCTCTATTTGACATTATCACCACTTTTCACTCTTTAACCCTGTAACTTTCTTTGCACAATTCTAATTGAGAAAAGTTTTCTCATGTGTAATCTAAACTCTATTGTTTTAAAATGACATTTTACTTGAATAATTTCATTAAGAATCAAAAGTCATAAATACAAAGATTGTAACATCAAGCCTTAGTTATAAGTAGGAGTCTGAATCACCTCAATCCAATGTGTGTGGCCCAAGTTATGGCTTATTTACTAAAATTGATTCTATAGCACCAAGAAAAAAAAAACCATTCCACTTTCCTAATTTCCTACTTTACTCTCTCCCTCTCTCTTTTGTCTCTCTATTACTCTCGCATTGCTCTCTCCTTCCCTTCTCCAGAAATCAACACCACCACCCCCATCTCAGCCCCTTTCCATCACCAGCCTGACATCTCTCTATTTCAAGTGATCAAATCTTCTCTCTCATTGAGGTGATTCGTCCTCTGCAATGGCATAATTCCTCTACCACTTACAAACTTGCAGCTGTTCTTCCTCGCCCTTTCCTGCCTCCTCAGTCGCCATTTGTAGTCAAAACTTCTTGTGGTTGACATGGTCTGACCTCCGAAATCCCTGTGCGTGGACTATCTCAGCCCAACAAACCACATTTTCTCCTACTCCAGGTACATTCTTCACCAAGTTTGAAATGGATCTTGGGCTTTATTTGGATTCGGAGTAATCTGGTATGAAATTAGGGTTTATAAAATGTTGGGATTTGGACAATGGATGAATAAAAACTGTTACATAATTTAGGCCTAGATTGAATGTGAGGAGGAGTTATTAGACTCGAATGCAAAGTTTCATGTTGAGCTGAAATTCATGATTTTGTATAATGAGTATACTGTGATCTTTTTCTCATAACTTTGTCTACACAAAAGCAAATTATATGATGCTTTTTTGCATATGAAAGTAGACTCCCATATCTTGAAAATGAGATATGATTTGTTGAAGTCAGATAAAAACTAAATTTGTTATGATTTTTCAAAGAGTTTCATGGTGCAAAAGAATGTTCTGTCTATCCTGTTGCATCTGCTTGTCTTTCCTTCAATTTTGAGATACCTTCTTGGTTGGATTAGGCCATGTTTTGAACATGAAAGTTATAGATCTATATCTTATCTATAATTCAGGATAAATATCATGTGATTTGGATGTGCGTAGTGAAAGTTATAGCCATTTTCCCATAACTACATGATTAAAAAATTTATTGGAAAACTAAAATTGTGAAAATATTAAGGAGAAATGATTGCTTTACTGTTGGTATGTGATTTAATGATTAAATTATTACTAATAAATTAGGTTAAGGCATTGGGAGAGTTAAAAGATAGATAATTCTCATTTAGTTGAGAAATTTGGGATTGATTACCCTTTCAAGAGGTGACTAGATAGTTCGTTGTGCTTTTAAATGAGCAAATTATTTTAAATTCTTTAATAAATGATTTTGAATGATTTTATATCTTTTATATAAATTTTTGTGATTGTGAGTTATCTTGAATGAAGATTTGAATCACATATGTATCTATAATATTTATAAATGAATGTGTGTCTTATGTTGTTGAATATTTGATTCATTAATGCTTTGGTATTGTTTTGAGAATTGTTTGTTGAAACATGGCATACGGAATGTGATTTGGGTATTTGTGAAAGGATGGTACATGATGTAAATGATTATTGTCATTCCTCAATGGAGCAACCCGATGATGTAACGTGGTTGGGGTTGGTTGAGCAGGGGAGGGAGACGTGGCTCCCTCTACCAAAGTAGTGCTATAGCTGGACGCGCCCTGGTGAGGTATGAGTTAACGCCAAGGAAGAGAAAACTAGTATTGCGAAACAAATGGATTGAAAACCCCTTGGCAGGTTTTCGTCCGGATTTGGTCAAATCTCGGATGAGAGTGATTTCTTAGGGAGACCCTACGATTTTGGAAACACTGAAATTTATGGATGCATGTATGTTTGAATTATTCTAAATGTTGAAATTATTTTATATTCAAAGAGTTGTTTATAAAAAATATTTTGACTTCTCCACATTCACCCCCATTTATTGACACAATCATGTCATTATACTCCACTCGCTGAGTATTCTCATATTCACCCCTCTATTCTATATTTTTTAGAGAAAGCTTTGATGGGAGACGTCATTGGAGCCAGTTAAAGATAATTTTTTTTGCTGAATTGCTGTAGATATTGATGATATAAATATTATTTTTGAGTTGACGTGATATGATCTGTGGAATGAGGCTTTGTACTCCTCATTTTGGATTTAGATTTAATCGATATTTGCTTTATTTTCTTTGAAACAAGTATTAGTAAAATCCTTACTTTATTTTTTGTGGAACTTTTTAAAATTTTGCTTATATTTGTCTTTTGCAAAACTTATGGTTTCATTGGGACATTTGGACTTTATTATGAATTTTGAGACATTTGGAATTTGTGAAAACTTTATTAATAATTCTTTGAGATGGCCGAGATGGCCGCGATGGCCGAGATGGTTTTTGTAACACCGACCCTCGATGTATGCTCATGTATCCTATTTTACCTTTATATATGATGATTTTCATAAATCCATTTATAAATTTCACTCATAAATTTTTTCGAGAAAATTTTTAAATTTGATAAATAATTGTTTTTAGGGTTAAAACGGCAAAAGTTAAGAATTTGGTTCGTAAATCCTAATTTGGACCAATTTTGACAAATAGTGTCAAGACGACCATATTAAATTTTGAAATCGGTCTCATTGGGCATAATATGTGATTTTGGACCTAGCGTGTAATTTTGAGAACTTTTGGGGTCGTTTTCAAATTATCAAAAGTTGGAGGACATATAAGCAAATACCGAAACCAAAATTGTCCGAAATTAACTGCAGATGACTCGAAACTATGAAATATCAATTCTAATGCTCATAAGCATCAAATAAGGGCAGATACAGAAATCGATCGACGATTTTCAGAGAAATTACCGACAAACCCTAATTTGGGTCGAAGACCATTCGGAAAGACTAAATGACCATGTTTTAACATGGGATGAATTAAATTATGCCCAACATGAGATTTTGTGTCCAATTTGAAATTATAAAAATTTTGGGGGTCAATTTATAATTTTTATAAGTCCGAGGACCAAATTGTAATTAATAAGAGACAAATTTGACAAGTAATTAATGCCAAAACATGGGAGGAAGGTTGTTGGACGTGGAGAGCATGTTGGGAAAGGCAATTCTTGACTCTTGAGACCAACTAGCATAGGTGTGGTATGGGATGAAAAAAAGCAAACATTAAATAGAGGTATGTTGGTGATGTTCCAACCATTGACTTTTGGGGATGAAGTGTGCTTGTAAAAATAAAAAAAAAAACAAATTTCAAATCAATTCATTTGTGAACCATGAAGAATACGTAAGTGAGAGGAAGGAGAGGAAAATGTAGTGCATTCTTCATTTCTTCAAGAGTCAAGAATGAAAATGAGTGATCCTAATCTAGGAGGAAAGGATTTTGGTGAAAAATGTCTTCAAATCTCTAGACACATTTGAAAGGTAAGGCCTTCTTTTACATCTTAGAATACTATATTTTGTTTTGAACCCAAAGGAAGACTCTTAATTTGGTGTACATAGGGTGACCAAAGGTTGGGACTAAGTGGAAAGCTTGTTTGAGCTTTGGAAGGCAAAGAAATTGAGGTAAACAAATTTCTGTTCTGTCTTGCTTTAGACTTCATTTCTGTCCGTGAATTCATGTTTGTTTTAAGATATCTTACAGTCAGAATTTGAAAATGCTCTAGTTAAGTAAATTGTAGATCCAAGTCTTATCTTTCCAACGAGATAAGAAACACCTTAATCAGATATTTGTGCCAAAAGTTATGGCATTTTTCCTGAAGCCCAACAGAAAGTTGTTCTGTTTCGGACTATAACATCAGTGTGCATAAACGAACCATTTCCAGCTCTATTTTGGAGAAACTCAAAACATAAAAGTTGTAGCTATTGTTCCTGTCCACCATATATAAAAATTGCAGCTAAAACGCACGAGGGAATCAATAGTTATACTTTTTTTTCTAAAGATGTGTTGACAGAAAATTTTATTTCCAACATAAAACTGTCTGTTCTGATCATGATTTATTTCAACCCTTTATCGGCATAATTGAGTGAAACTCAAAACACAAAAATTGTAGATGTATGTCTTGGGAATGACATGTTAAAAGTTCATTACGTTTTGATAAGTAGAATAAAAGTTATAGTTTCTGCACAAAAATTGGATAGAAGCTGAAATTAGAATATGACTGAAACAAAGTGAGGATTTCTGGGAATTTTGTGATGTGAATCTGAGAAGTGTATAAAATGAAAGTTGTAGGTCATGAAGTTACCTACAACATGTCAAAAGTTGACTTAGAACAGAGTTTTGTGCGAAAAGTTATAGCTTATTTTCCATGACTGCGCAGGTTTGAAAATCTGCGGACTGATTTTTCTTCATAAGAGTTTTTTTGATTTACGAGGGGAGCACTTGATTTACGCTTCGTGGTAATATTGGGGAGTGCGTTACCCTCTCCCAAACTGTGAGTGGGACTTTGACATCTACTATTGATTGGAAATTCTGTTTTTAATACTTTCATAGCATGATTTCGACTGTGTGATAAACAGAACTTTCAGATTTTCATATATGCTTTACACATATTTTTGTGATCATTGGAGTGTCCCAATTACTTGACTTGTTTATCCAATTACTTGACTTGTTTGATATGCATCCATACACTTTCACAAATGATATTGTACCACTTTTTTATAACATATGGTATTTATATGATTTTCATATCTATTGGCACACAATTTCATATAACCTGAATTTGAACATGTGATTTGGGTTGGATGCCCTGTGATGATCCCACGCTTTGGGTTTGGTGCCCCCCATTCCCCCGCTGTATAGCATTTACCATGATATGGACTTGGTGCCCCCCATTTCCCCGCTATATAGTTTTGTCCCGTAGCTATGAAGGACATTTGGTAGAGGCACCAATTGTGCCAGGATACGCTTTGGCCAGAGCTATTCCCCAAATGTCGGATCTATATTGATGATCGTACTTGTGATATTTGCGGGCTTGTTGGATAAATCTGCGGCCAATATTGGGGTAGAGAGCCATTGTTTTTACATACATGCATTGTGAAAACCCCCGATGCACCCGTCATTGGTTGAGGTAGACCCTTGCCGGAAATATTTTATTGGCCGGCTCTTCATGATATTGATGTAAATATTGGATGCATATCTTGCTTGTTGATGTGTGCGTATGATATATGGTTTTGAAATGATATAATCGGTTTGCACACTGTGGATATTTTTTTTTTCTTATGCTTTGACACTCCAAGTTCACACCGATATTAATAGTACGATGTCAATCCCCTCACTTGCTGAGTACCATCCCCCTTTAGGTACTCACCCCTCGTATTCCCATCTTACAGGTTTAGCCTTGGACTAAGAGCTAGTAGGTCTTTGATTTCGTTGGGCATTTCGGAGACACCGGACTTGGTTACGGTCATCCACTCTTCCGCGAAAATCATTTGAGCTTATTGTTATATTTGGAGCATTTAGTTGACCATTGTATACCTGGGAGGACTGTATTATACTTATGTTGACTTGTAAAAATGATAACTCTCATTGATTTGATATATTGATGCATTGAGACACATTGTGATGACTTGGGAATTGAGTTGGTATGTGATACATTCGATTGGATGTTGTTATTAGCCTTATGGCGTCTCGATACGTGGGACGTTGTGCTCGTGTATCGAGGTGCCGCGACGGTTGTCGTGTGCTCGGCCCGGGGGCAAGTCGGGGCGTGACAGTTTTATGTATGCATTTGATTTTGATTGACTGGGATGGTCTCATACATGCCTGTTGTGATAAAATGGATTGGGATGGTCTTTTATCTGTTGTTGAGTTATTTTTTTTAAACAGGTTAAACAGGTGGAATGCCTTGCATTGTCTCGATATATAAGGAGATTCTACCCGTATGTTGAGATAATGCGGCGGTTTTTACGTGCTCGACTCGAGAGTCGGGGCGTGACAACTTTATTAGTACCAGAGACTGGTTTGATTTTTTTAAAATGTTTGAAAATTTGAACACCAAATGTGCCCAATGATTTTTCAAAAGTTTTAAAAACGGTTTTCTTTTGAAAATTCAAATTTTAAAATTTCAAATTTTAAAAACATAATATATATTTTTCAAAGAATATATAAAATCTTTCTATGGATTCTTACAGAATTAGGGATATCTTTTTAGGGGGGTTAAGTTATTAGTTCTTTTCTTAACCCTGTTTGCTAAACATAGCTTTTTCCTTGTAGATAACCATGCCTCCACATAGAAGGATGAGGAATATAAACGAAATTCCTCTCCGAGAGCATGAGGATGAGTCGTCCTCACATACTCTACCTCCGTTAGTATCTACATACCTAGCTTCTTCAACCAGGATTCGTGCACCCCCTATAACTGTCCTTCAGCAAATAATGGAGTAGTGGAACACTTTCGGAGCACAATACCAAGCTCCGCCTCGATCTTTAGCTCCTCCGCCGATTCCTTTTTCCATGTCGGCTGTTTCACCAAGTATTCCAGTGGTATCTCCTCCGGTCGCTACAACGACCAATCGCCCTACCGTAGAGTTGTCTAAGTTGATAAAGGAGGCAAGACAATTAGGGGGTGAGACATTTTCTGGCACGTGTGATGCTTCGGTGGCGAAGGAATGGATTGGCCGAATTCAAGAGATTGTTACCAACATGAAGCTAGATGATGAGATGAAATTGTGGATGACAGTAAAATTACTAGATAAGAATGCTAGAACTTGGTGGAAAAGTATGAAAGGTAGAGCGATTACACCACTTACATGGGGAGAGTTCCTCAAAGCTTTTGAGGTGAGAGATTTTGACACCATTCTAGGCATGGATTAGTTATATTTTTATCGAGTTTTAGTGAACTGCTTCACTAAGGAAGTAGAATTCCATAGGCCAGGACATCCTCTACTTGTTTTCATTGGTGAATGACAAGTCTTGTCGAGCTATGTAATTTAAGCTCTTAAGACACGAAGATTAGTGCTTTAAGGATGCGAAACTTATTTAGCTCATATTATTGACACCACAGTGCGAAGCCCTAATTTGAATGATACTTCTGTGGTGAATGAATTTCTGGATATTTTTCTGGAAGAGTTGCCTGGGTTGCCACCGGTCTGGGATTATTTTTATGGGGTTACTTGCAAGATCTTTACCGATCACAAAAGTATAAAATACTTGCTTACTCATAAGAGCTAAACTTAATGCAACGGAGGTGGCTGAAACCAATCAAGGATTATGATTTGGTGATCGATTACCACCCGAAAAGGCAAATGTAGTTGCGGATGCTTTAACCCGCAAATCTTTATCTTCGACATCTCAAAAGAGTTTCTACCTCACTTGTTTAGTTGGACTCCGAGCACTTGGAGTCGAATTGGCTAAAGATAATTACAGTGCACTATTATCTAAGTTTATGGTGAGGCCTACCTTGATAGACCGTATTCGAGAGTTTCAAGCGATCAATGAGAAATTGAAGGACATAGTAGAGAAGATCTAAAAAGGAGAAGGTAGTGAGTTCCGGATTCGGGAGGATGGGATTGTAGCTTATGGGAGACGCATATGTGTTCCAAAAAATGAGAATCTCCAGAATGTCATACTTGAAAAGGCACATTTCTTGGCCTATACTATGCATCCAGGGAGTATCAAGATGTACTAAACTATCAAGGAGTCATATTGGCGGTCTGAATTTAAAAGAGATATTGCCGAATTTGTGGCAAAATGTCTAGTGTGTCAACAAATCAAATCTGAACATCAGAAGCCAGTCGGAACACTTTAACCACTACCAATTCCCAAATGGAAGTGGGAGCACATCACTATAGATTTCGTAAAGGGTTTGCCACGTACACAAAACCATCATGATATCATTTGGGTAATTATGGATCATTTCACCAAGTCAGTTCACTTCTTGCCGATTCAGAAAACCTATTCTTTGGAAAGATTAGCCAAATTATACATTGATGAGATCATGAGACTTCACGGAGTTCTATTGTCCATTGTATCAAACTGTGATCCTCAATTTACTTTTAGATTTTGGTCAAAGCTACAAAAGCTCTTAAGGACTAAACTGAAATTCAGTACTGCTTTCCATCTTTAGACTGACAGAGAATCGAGGCGCATGATTTAAACATTGGAAGACATGATTAGAGTATGTGTTATGGATTTTCAAAGCAGTTGGAATAGGCACCTTCCGTTGATTGAATTCGCCTATAATAATAACTACCAAATTAGCATAGAGATGCCTTCCTATGAAGCTCTTTACGGAAGGAAGTGTCAGACTCCATTGTGTTGGGATGAAGTTGGAGAGAGAAAGATTGAAAGTGTAGAATTAATATAGACATCTAAAGAAAATGTGAAATTGATTCGGGAAAGAATGAATGTGGCTCAAGATTGACAAAAGAGCTACACCGACAAGATAAGAAGATCTTTGAAATTTGAAGTAGGAGATAGGGTATTTTTTAAGGTCTCTTCTTAGAAGGGAATAATTCGATTTTAGAAATGAGGAAAGTTAAACTCTCGATATATCGGTCCCTTCAAAATCTCTGAAAAGATTGGACAAGTGGCATACCGGTTTGACTTGCCGCTGGAATTGTAGAGGATCCATGATATTTTTCATATTTCAATGTTGAGAAAGTACTTATCAAATCCCTCGCACGTATTGGAAGCACCTCTGGTATAGTTGAATGAAAATTTAATTTCCAAGGTACAACCGGTGAAAATCATTGATCGACAGATCAAACAGCTGAGAAGTAAACAAATCTCTATGGTCAAACTATTATGGAAAAGCAATCAAGTGGAAGAGGAAACTTGGGAGACTGAAGAATTGATACGAAAACAACACCCCCAACTTTTTAATGTGTAATTTCCTTAATAAATTTTGAAGACGAAATTTATTTTTAGGATCTTTTAGTGTTGTAACACTGAGAAAAAAAAAACTCATTCCACTCTCCCAATTTCCTACTTTACTCTCTTCCTTTCTCTTTCGTCTCTTGTCACTCTCGCATTGCTCTCTCCTTCCCCTCTCCAGAAATCAACACCACCACCACCCCCATCTCATTCCTTTTCCATCACTAGCCTAACATCTCTCTATTTCAAGTGATCAAATCTTCTCTCTCATTGAGGTGATTTGTCCTCTGTAGTGGTGCGATTCTTCTACCACTTACAATCGCACAACTATTCACCCTCGCCCTTTCCTGCCTCCTTAATCACTATTTGTAGTTGAAACTTCGTTCAATGTCAGGCGATCATTCTCTATCTCTCTCACCCTCTACAATCGTGATCTCCATCTTGAGACCACACGATTTCTCTCTCGTCTCTCCCTCTTGCTCTCTCCTCACCTAAACTAACATATCTCTCTCTATCGAGACTAAGGGTTGGGATTCCTGGGTGCATACAAGCTCGTTCGATCTTGATGTTGATTGTGGTTGACATGGCCTGACCTCCGAAATCCCTGCACGTGGACCATCTTAGCCCAACAAACCACATTTTCTCTTACTCTATGTACATTCTTCACCAAGTTTGAAATGGATCTTGCGGTTTATTTGGATTCAGAGTAATATGGTCTGAAATTAGGGTTCATAAAATATTGGCATTTGTACAATGGATGAATAAAAATTGTTATTTGATTATAGGCCTAGATTGAATGTGAGGAGGAGTTACTAGACTATAATGCAAAGTTTCATGTTGGGTTGAAATTCATGATTTTACATAATGAATATACTGTGATCGTTTCCTCATAACTTTCTCTATACAAAAGCAAATTATGTGAGGCTTTTTGCATATAAAAGTAGACTCCCATATCTTGAACATAAGATATGATTTATTAAAATCGGATAAGAACTGGATTTGTTATGATTTTTCAAAGAATTTCATGGTGTAGAAAATGTTCTGTCTATCCTATTGTGGCTGCTTATTGTTCTTTCAATTTTGAGATGCCTTTTAGGTTGAATTAGGCTACGTTCTGGACATGAAAGTTGTACATCTATTTCTTATCTTTAATTCGAGATAAGAATCATGTGATTTGGATATGTATAGTGAAAGTTATAGCCATTTTTTCATAACTGCGCAGATTGAAAAATTTATTAAAAAACTAGAATTGTGAAAATATTAAGGAGAAATGATTGCTCTACTATTGGTATGTGATTTAATAATTAAATTATGACCAATAAATTAAGTTAAGGCATTAGGAGAGATGAAAGATGGATAATTCTCATTTAGTTGAGAAATTTGGGAGTGGTTACCCTCCTTAGAGGTGAGTGGATAGTTCGTTATACCTTTAAATGAGCAAATTGTTTTAAATTCTTTAATAAATGATTTTATATCTTTTATCTAAATTTTTGTGATTGTAAGATGTCTGAAATTAAGATTTGAATTATATATGCATCTATTATATTTATAAATGAATGTATATCATATGTTGTTGGATATTTGATTCATGAATGATTTTGTATGATTTTGAGAATTGTTTGTTGAAATATGGCACACGGAATATGATTTGGGTATTTGTGAAAGGATGGTGCATGAGTTAAATGACTATAGGCATTTCCTCCACGGAGCAACCCAACAGGATAACGTGGTTGGGGTTGGTTGAGCAGAGGAGGCAGACCTGACTCCCTTTGCTGAAGTTATGCTATATCTGGATGCACTTCGGTGAGGTACGAGTCAACTTCAAGGAAGGAGAAACTAGTGTTGCGAAATAAATGGATTGAAAACCCCTTGACCGACTTTTGTTCGGGTTCGGCCAAACCTGGGACGGGAGTGATTTCTTAGAGAGACCTCATGATCCTAGAAAGACTGAAGTTTATAAATGCATGTTTGTTTGAATTATTCTAAATGTTAAGACATTTTATATTCAAAGAGTTGTTTATGAAAAATGTTTTGACTTCCCCACATTCACCCCTTATTTATTGACATAATCATGTCATTGCACTCCATTCCCTGAGTATTTCTATACTCACCCCTCTATTCTATATTTTTCAGATGAAGGTTAGGTGGGAGACATCATTGGAGTCAGTTGTAAATACTTTTTTTTGCTGAAATGTAGATATTATTGTTGAGTTGATGTGGTATGATCAGTGGAAGGAGACTTTGTACTTCTCATTTTAGGTTTGGATTTAATTGATATTTGTTTTATTTTCTTTAGAGCAAGTATTGGTAAAATCCTTATTTGATTTTTTGTAGAACTTTGTAAACTTTTGCTTATATTTGTTTTTGCAAAACTTATGGTTTTATTGGAACATCTGAACTTTATAGTAAATTTTGAGATATTTAAAATTTGTGAAAACTTTATTAAGAATTCTTTGAGATGGCCGAGATGGTTTTATGCATGTATTTGATTTTGATTGGCTGTGATAGTTTCATGCATGTCTATTGTGATAAAATGGACTATGATGGTCTTTTATGTGTTGTTAAGTTGTTTTTTTTAAACAGATTGAACAGGTGGAATATTTTGCGTTGTCCCGGTATATGAGAAGATTCTGGCCATATACCGACATAATACAGTGGTTGTTGCATGCTCGACTCAAGGGTCTTGGTGTGACAGATTCGTATTGAAACTTGTTAAAATTTTAAGTTGCATGCTCAGTGTGGTGTCAACTTAAATAACATGCTTAAAAATGATGTTTGATGGCAATACATGTGTGGACCTTTGAGATAAACTATTGTTTTGCTTGTTATGAAATGTTGAGAATATGAATAAATAAAAAGAGAAACGAAAATTTGAGAATATATTAACTTGAGTTGATGTTTGAGTATTGCGTTTATATTATTCACCTTGATTTACATTATTGAAAAGAGAAATAAAGACATTATCCCCAGTTGTGATGGTAAGATAATCCAGAGATGAGGAACACAAGTCTTGTGATGACCAAATAAGAACTTAATTATTACTTTGAAACCTTTGCGAAACTTGTAGTCGAAACTTGAAGAGTGTAAGTTAGTTACATAGTTTGGAAAGCTTTGCGAAGCCTATTGCCAAAGGTTAATTTTTCATAGGCAATATATCTCTTGTCTCTCTCTCTGAGGTTAGATCTAAAAGTAAGTGAAGTATTTGAGACGTTTTTCCCCCCCAAAAAAAAGCTAGATTTTATTTAGTATTCACAATTTCAGTTTTAATCTTCTTGACTCTTATATACTAGATTGGTTTGACATGTTAATTATTTCTTTAATTGCAATGTAAGCCAAGTACAATGAGAATGAAAATTTAGATTAAACCCAAAAACAATGAAAACCTTCTTCCCTAGAGTGATTTGAGATAATATCATATCTCATGCACTTTATATATTCATGTTAATCATGCTATACATGTCTAACTATTAAGTGTGTTGTTGATACCTCATGTGTCAACTTATGCTGGTCTAGTTATTCATATTTTTTGGTGATCACGGAGCTGAGAGGGAGCTAGAGGGTAAAGGACATTAAGCTAAGGAATTGAGATCCCACTTTTTGCTTTTGACACCTTTCAACTGTACTTTAGGTATGATATTTGTTATGTGTTATACTTTTGAACTTGATACATATATTATTGTGTGTTCTTTTGTTTAGTATTACCTATACCAAAAGTTTGGATGTTGTTGGCCAAGAGAGACCTTATGCATATGTTGTTTATATGTTTTATGTTGTGATGAGATGAGCTGGATGGCAGGATCATTAATGCCAACAAGAGTTAGTGTTCATAGAAGTGTTTGGTTTGCTTTAATAGGCTTTAATGTTTATCTCACGTGACTAATTTAGTCCCTAAATATAGGAGATTTTGTTAAATTTTTTGGGGAAGAAAAAATTATTTTTTCTAATTAAATCAATAACCTCAATGTTATTGTGACTGTCACAATTCCAAATATTACATTTTTAATTATGTCTTTTGCTTTCAAATTATCTGTAGCTCATCATTGATCCTATAATATCTAATAGATTATGATTTGTTCTTTTTTAAGAAACATCGAACTGTGACGTCTTTAGTAATAGTTAGTTCTCAGATGATGTCTTGTTCCTTTAGAAACTTATTAAATTCAGTATTTAATTATACCTTACACATCTTATCAAAGAGTTTTATTATTGTTTCATTCTCCTTTGGACTTAATCATTTGCATATTTCAAAAGATTCAAAGATTATGCTTCTTTTTTTCGGTTCCTATAGCTAGATCACCGTCCGATATATGAGATTTCAACCTGATTAATCCAGACCGACTTAACTATTGGGTCTCATTTGAGTGGAATGTCTCCCAACATTCTTTTTTTGTGCCCAGTAGGAGTCGAACTCCGGACCTGATTAAGGGACGAAAGTGTCTTTCCTACCTACGCCAACAAATGTTAGTTTTCAAAGATTATGCTTCATCAAATATAAGTACCTATACTTTGAATAATCACCTATAAAGGTAATGAAATATGAATATCCTTCCCTAATCATTAAACCAAATTGCTCACATACATCACTCGGGATGAACTCCAAAACTTCTTTAGATCTTTCACATTATCTGACAAAAGGTGGCCTAATCATCTTGCCTTGAAGATACTATTCACAAGCGAGAAAGGGACCAGAATGTATTAAACCTAATAAGACTAATCTTTGTGATTTTATCTTCTGCAATCTAACCTACTCCAAGATACTTAAACTATTTTAGGTTAAGGTTGGTATCAATCATTATATTCATTTCTTTAACAATCTATAGGGTTGCTTTGTTTTTTTCTTTAAAAAATGTGATGTTCCAAATTCAAAAAATCTAAGAGAAAAGATAAGAAACCTATAACCCTTTCATGCTTTGCATTTTCTTTTTCTTATAAACATGTTTAGATTTATAAAATTCTGCATGAAACTCAACATGTGCATATCCATGCTTTGATGCTTTTGTGCACACTGGTGTCCTAAATTTGAGTGAAACCTAGTGGTTTGACCTAGTAAAAGAAGTAAGAGAACTTGTTATTAAGGATATTAAGAGAAAGAAAGAGAAAGCATGAAAAAGGGGTTAGAGCTATAAAAAGCAAAGAAAAAAAGGGAGAAAGTCTAATTGAAAGTAAAGTTGGGAGTATTGAAAAGTTTTAGAGGTGATGGGACTGTAGAAGTTAAGTTTTTTGCCTAAGAGATTCAAGTTCTTGTAAATTCCATTATCTATGGAATTCATCTTTTATTGGGAATTTTTAGTTTTATGAGTAAAACCCTAACTTATATAAAATGTTCATAATAACCTTTATCCTTTAAAATTTTAGAGTGAACTTTGCTCATATTACATAAAGTCGAGATATTAAATGAAGGATATTTAAGGGGGGAAAAAGGGGAAAAAAAAGAACATTAACATAAAAGCTTCTCACTCTCCTCTCCCTTATTCTCGAGTTCAAAAGAACTCTCATAGAACACCCCCAAAATCTTATCAAAATCACTTTAAAAAAAATTAAAAAAAATCTTCAAAACCTAGCATGGTATAACATTAGTCTACCATTTTTGAGAATCAGAGAAAATTTTAGAGAATACAAATAACCCAAAATACCTAAAAATGCTAACTATCCGGAATTTGAAAACTAAGGTAATGTTAGGCTTTCATCTCCAATTTTCATTCTTTTCTTAAATCCGATGAAATATTTTCTCATGTTTTAGGAAGTGTTTTTATGCTTTTTCATAAATTAAATCACCTAAGAACTAGCCGAAAACTTCTCCCTCTCTCCATGGATGAAAACTAAAAGTTTGAGTATTTCAATTCTCTTCCAATTGTTGTGATTTCTCGTCTACATGTATGTAGAAACATGCTAGAGATGATTTTTAAGCTTGTTGTCTCGGGTCAAACTTTGAAATGTTAAAAGTTTGGATTTCTATAGGTAATACTCAAGTTTGTAACCTAGGTGTTCAAGTTTGTTCTAAGTGTGATAAGATGCTAATAATGATATATGTTTATGATCTAGTGTAGTTTCTATACTCCAAGTGATTATTTTAATGTAATAATTCTAGTGTATGAACTGATGTCCCTATGAGAACATAATGTTATGGAATTTGAGCCCAATCTAGAATGAAATACATGACCTTTGACCCCTCAATAATGAAGAAAAAAATGGAGTGTTTGGGAGTAAGCCCCCTTTTTCCTTAGTAACATGCTTGCAAGAGAAAAAAATAACATGGTGCACTTTCAATTCATTCTTTCTAAAATGAAATAAATGGAAAATTCTAACATTCACATTAATATCAAAACCATGTGACCAATGTCACTATTAGAAAACCTATCATTACTATTTGAATGCCAAAACTTATCACTTCAAGGTCTAAATTACCACTAGAAAACCTAACTTTATCACTTGAAGGCATAAGTTACCACAATGGTAATGTTAAGCTTTTCGAGTGGTAATATTATTAACTTTCGAATGATAATATTAGGCCTTTTGTGTTAGAATTTTGAACTAAAGTAAATAGTATCGAGAACCGTATGCATGTGTTAGCGTGTCTATGGCATGTGTCTAAGTATATGGCTTTGGATGCTTGGATGGGTAAGGAAACACAAGGTGGAGGAAACAAATTTGTTTTGAGAGAACAACAGAGATATTGTATTATCGGATAAACACTACAAAATTAAAGCGCTTTGCTGACGGTAATTTTAATGACGGTGACTTTTAGTTACGGTTTTTATGGTTTATAAAGATGCCCTATGACAAAACCTTCAGAAAATATAGGTTTTTCTCAACTGACTAAAATGTCCGTGAAGAAAAATTTATCAACTGTAGGTAAAGGTACCACAACCATCTGTAAAGCAATATTCAATTGCGATGGTTAAAAATTATGGTCAATAAATGTAATTGTTTTTTTTGTACGGTTTAAAAACAATCTCAATATAAATCTTTTTTATTATCTATTTAACAATACCGTTTTCATAGATTTTAGATGTATGGTAACAACAAATTCTACCGTCTTTTAAAACTAGATTTGTTTAAATTCTAATCTATATATTGTAATATCTGTAAAAACCTAATATTGTTATATTTTTGTATCATATATCCTTTATATTTGAAAATAATCTAGATAATAAATTGTGGTAAATTTATGATAGTAGCAGTTTAGTAAATAGGTGATAATGATAAGTAGTAGTAGTAGTAGTAGATACGTAGATGGTAAGTAAATGGTAAGTGGGTAAGTAAGTTTATATAGTGGTAAGTTTGTGATATATAATCGTGGTAAGTAGATGATAAGTGAATAAATAAGTTTATATAGTAGTAAGTTAGTGGTAAGTAAATAGTTAGTGGATAAATAAATTTATATAGTGATAAGTTTGTGATATATAGTCGTGGTAAATAGATAGTAAGTAAATTATAAGTAGATGGTAAGTGGATAAATAAGTTTATATAGTTGTAAGTTAGTTGTAAATTAGTGAAAAGTATATAGCAATTGGGTAATTAAGTTTATATACTAGTAAGTTAGTGATAAATTTGTGATATATAGTCGTGATAAGTAGATATTAAGTAGATGGTAAGTGAATAAATAACTTTATATAGTTGTAAATTTGTGATATATAATCCTTTATTTAATCTACTATCATTATATTTATTTCTATTTTTTATTAACATACATTTATTTAATATTTATTAACATACATTACTTATATACATTAAATAATTTTATTAAATATTTTAATTATTTATACTAATTTAATATTAACTTATATATATTTTTTTAAATTTTAAAATGTATAAAAAATTTTTGAAAAGATTTATGATTTAATAATTTGAAAATTAAAAATCGAAAAATATCATTTATTTATAAATATTATATTTACTTTCATTTTAAAAATTTTTCTAAATAGTACAAAATTACATATATTAAATTTTATTTTTATTTTATGAAATTTTAAAAAACTATATAACACTATTTCCCTAAATTTTATATAGTATCGAGATTTTATAAATTATAAAAATATTATCAATTTTTTAAAATTTTCTATATTTTAATTTTCAACAATATATTTTAAATTTCTTATAACAATTAATTTTTATATCATCCATTATTCTATTTCATTTAATTTTATTGTTTTTGTTTTTTTTTTAATTTTTTGTTTTTCTAATAAGTATGAAATTTAAATTATAATATATTAATAATTTAAAAATATATATATTCAATCACAAATATTTCCCCTTCAAAATATATAAAATTAATAAATTATAATTCATTCATAATATTCAATTTAAATATCATTGGTTTCGAATATGTTAAAATCGAAATAAAAATAATTCAAAGAGAATATAAAACGAAAAAAAAAACTCCCAGAAAAAGAAAAAAATAGATGTGAGAGTGAGATAGGGAAAAAAAAGTGAGAGTGAAATAGGGAGGTAAAAAAAAAGTGAGATTGAGATTGGTAGGAAGAAAGAAAGAAATAAAAAAAAAAGAGAAACTTACACAAGAAAGTTGTGGATTAATGGTTAACACTCCAAATATTCCTTTACCCTTTTTTGCATAAATAAAAGGATGAGCAAGCTGTTGCCCGCATGGGCGCTGCTTATGCTGGGCGCCTGCCCCACGCGGGCGCCAGCGCGAGCAAGGGCAGGCCCCCGCACGGGTGCTGCTTGCGCGGGGAGCCTGCCCACGCGGGCGCCCGCGCGAGCATGGGCAGGCGCCAGTGCAGGTGCTCGGATGCGCACCTGCCAGCGCGCAGTGCCCGCCTACACGGGTGCAAGCGCGAGCAAGGGTAGGCACCCGCATGCGCGCAGCGCCTGCCAACGCGGGCACCCGCGCTAGCAGAGTCAAGCGCCTGTAGCAACCTAGCACGGTGCAGGCAAGCAATTTTTTAATTGTTTAAATTACTAGTAATTTTATTTAAATTAATAATAATAAAAATTAAGAAAATTATTTACAGTTTAGAGAACCTAATTATTTAAAATTATTAATATTGACACCGTTTGAAATATTATTTCACATCTAAAATAATTAATTAAGTTATATAATATAATATTAATAATAATTAAATGATTATTATATAAATATTATATTATGAAAAAGTACATTAGCTCGATAATTTGATCTAAATTGGTAAATTGATAATATAATTTATAATAATATATTAATTATATTATTTGTCTCCCAAAATATATTCAAATTTTTTACAAAATTTTTGCACTTCCGCTATAACAATCTCTCTTTATTTTCATAAACAAATTTTGAAAATAAGTTTTCACAAAATTTTTCCTTTCCTGCGCCAATTTTTTGAAAATTTTCTATTTTAATATTAAATCTCAAATTAAAATAAAAATAATGTGTTTATTTTTTAAAACCTGGGAAATATGTTGAATGATTGAGTTTGTTCGACTGAATTTGGAGTAGTTGTGATTCTTCGTATAATGTTCATCAATGTTCATCCATTGTTCTTTCAAATATCCAAGATAAAACTTTACAAAGTGTGAGTGAGAGGTTTAAATCTCAAGTGAAGGATGGAAAAATTTTGATGGCAGATAAAATTTTGTAAAGTATGAGTGAGAGATTTAAATGAGTTTGGGGAGAAGAACTTTGAAGGGAAAGATGAAAAAATTTTGAGTTAGAGTTTAGGGAGAAGAACTTTGAAGGGAAGGATGAAGAAATTTTGAATGATTGAGTTTGTTCGACTGAATTTGGAGTAGTTGTGATTCTTCGTATAATGTTCATCAATGTTCATCCATTGTTCTTTCAAATATCCAAGATAAAACTTTACAAAGTGTGAGTGAGAGGTTTAAATCTCAAGTGAAGGATGGAAAAATTTTGATGGCAGATAAAATTTTGTAAAGTATGAGTGAGAGATTTAAATGAGTTTGGGGAGAAGAACTTTGAAGGGAAAGATGAAAAAATTTTGAGTTAGAGTTTGGGGAGAAGAACTTTGAAGGGAAGGATGAAGAAATTTTGAGTTAGGGGTTTCGTCTGTATTGAATTTATACTATATAATTTTCATAAACAAATTTTTAAAACCTCGCTTTCGTGCTTTTTCTCCCGTTTCTTTTTTTATTACCGCGTTTTTTAATTTCTCACAATTTTTTTTATACTTTTAATTAATATCGTCTTGTGATTTTTATTACTTACTTACGAAGTACTTACTAACTACTTACTAACTAGTTACTACAATTCACAATTTTTTGACCCTCTCTCTTTTTTTCTTAGTCACTATATTATTATACTCACTGTCTCTATTTCTCTATAGTTCTCATGGAATGTAATTTTTAGAATTAATTTTTAGAATTTGTTAATTTTTTCATATTTATACTCTTACAACTTCTTATAAGTAGTAGAGTATTCGTAATTTGTTTTGCCAGATTAATCTAATTAAACAAATGATTAAATCTAGTTTTTACTTAAATTTTCATATTAAAATACCAATTATACTGTTTCCATTTGTTAATATCATTGTACCAATTTATTACATGATAAATAAACCACATAATAAAGTCTTTACTATGATTTACTATAAAGTTTCAACCATGATTAATTTATTATTTGAACATATTACATTCACTTCATATGAAACAGTATATAGGATATTAGAGTTTAATAGAGTTTAATATTAATATATATATATATATATATATATATGACAGTATATACTTACACTCACAATTGAGTCACTATTGAGTAGTAAGTAATTAATAGTACGTATTTATAGTATTTGTCATCTCTTTTAAGAATAATATTTAAAAAAAATAATATCAAATTATGTAATAATAAATTTAAGGTTGTACTACTCACCAACAATTAACAATATCTTGTTTATTAGTTGTACAACCCACTAACAATATCCATCTCACCCACTAACAAGTGATATGATAAGATAGAATAAATATTTGCTCATTTGCTCAATTACCATTGTTGACATTTAGGCATCAAGACCAAATTAATGTTGCTAGGGGCGAAGATAAAATTTATGTTGCACTAGTAACATTATTCTTGGATAAATACTCAAAGCCAGATTTAATTTAGTTCATTGATTAAAGTAACCAATCTTAGAAAAACGCAATTAATGTTTAGGTAATATCTCTTGATTCATCATGTTAATCTTACAAGTAGTTTAACAAAATTTGACAATAAAGTAATCTAAAATTTTCGCCCCAATTTTGTCAAAGGCAAAACATCATACACAATAAATTTTATTTTTCGACTGATTTGATTAATTTTGTTAAAACTATCATATCATCTTCCAACCATAATGAGACAATGAATTTTAATGAATTTTATTTGAATTTAAGGTGGTTTGATTTTCTTAACACAAAATCAATTTAATTTAATAATTGTTTTAGATTGTTTTTGTTTAAATAAAAGCAAACAAAGAGAGTAAAAAAGAAAAAAAAAAGAAATAAACATATAGCAAGTAAAATGATAATTTGGCGCAAAAATTAAATTTTTCGCAGTTGAAACAAAAAACAAATAAAAAATTTTGGCGGCTGATTGATACCAAAATGTAAAATGTTTTTGGGATTTTAACAAAATTTACCGCCTAATTTTTGTGAGAATTGTTTGATTAATTAAATAATATTATAATTTTTAAATAATAATATTAATAATTTAAAATAATAATATATAAATTACTAATTTAATAATATACTAATTTACGAGACGCTTCCATGTGTGCATGCCCCATGCTAGCGCTCGCGTTGGCATGGCTGGGTGCCCGTGTTGGCATAGCCGGGCGCCCGCACGGGGGCCTGCGCGGGCACCTGCGCAGGCGCTTGCATGTGTTGTTGCCCTACGCGGGGGCATATGCCACTCATGCCATGTGAGCGTCCACGCACACATTTGCATGGGCTACCATGCATGTCGCGCAAGCACCTGTGTAGGCATGCGTCATGGGGTGAGCACGGGCCTTTCAATCAATAATGTTATAATTAATATATAAAAAATTTTAAATATGAATTATGTAGAATAATAGTATAAGTAATATTATTAATTTAAATCATGTAATAATATAAAATTAAAAGTTTTTAATGTAATTTAGTAATAATATTATAATATAACATAGTAACAATGTTGTAATGTTATAATAATAGTTGGTAACAGAAATAAAAATACAAATGAAAATACAAAATATTTGATGATGTAATAAAAAAAAGAGCGGTAGATTAAGATGAAATTAAACTCTAAAATGGTAAAAACTTGATGATCTAAAGGCGGTAAAAACGTTAAAAAAAAGCTGAAAAAATTAACGGGTTTTTGAAAATTTTGAAAATTTGTTTAGGTGGTAAAATAAACCAAATATTCTATAAATCATTCCCTCTGACCCCTTTTTCCCTTCCTCCCTTCAAAACCTCTCCTCTCAGCTCAAAGTTCTTGCTTGTCAACCAAAATCTTCGTGAAGCAGGTAATTATATATTTTTTTAAAATAAAATTTGGATTATATTATATTTTGAAATATTTTAAATTTTCACAGTTTGTGCTCATTTTGGATGAATTAAACGAAGGATGATTATTTTTTAAGAATCACAACCATCCCAGAGCAACTTGACTTTGAAGAAACCCAATCATCTGGTTTAGTTCAGATTTAAGTACGAATGTTATTTCTTCGTTTTCACACAATATTACTAATTTTATTTTCATTTTTGCTTTTAATAATAGTCCAAATTATTCTTAGCTCCCAACCAACAATCATTATCTCTACGTGACTGCATCCAAAAGGTAATATTTTTATTTATAATAATTTTTATTTTTATGATTGGATTGACATACTCCATCCAGAAAAGATAATATTTTTTTATAACCCTTTTTATGAATAGATTGATATGAAGGTTGATGCTGCGACTCAAACATTTTTGGGGTATGAGATATGCTGAAGAGAAGAGAAGAGAAGATATATAGTTATTTGATATGTAATATTTTTTTTTCTTATTCTATTAATGTATCAATCATTCTCAATAATACAAGATATTATATTATTTTAGTAATTTCTTTATTTTATAGTTTATAACATTTCCTAAAATGTCAGCATGTGTGGTAATCGTACAGTATGTGATAACCGACGAAATAGTAACATTTGCTAATGGATAAATGACTGCAGTAACCGTTATAACATATGAACATATGTACTAATCGACCATAAATGACTAACCGACAATAAAAAGTAACAATTGTGGTAACCGAGTAGTAATCGAGTGGTAACCGACGATAAAAGTTATAACATTTCCTAACATATAAATAATCGTTTCTAAATGACAGTTACATTTCTTAACAGTTATATAGTAACCGACGATAAAAGATAATATTTGTGCTAACCGAGTGATAATAACCGAGTCATAACCGAGTGGTAATCAAAATCAAGTAGTAACTGAGTAGTAACCAAGTAGTAATCGAATGGTAACTGATGATAAAATATAGTAATTTTTATCCATACTTAGCGTAATTTTACCAACACTTTCTGATCATCACTATAAATATATGACATGCTCCAACGGTAATTAAGATTGTCGGTATAAACCTATCCCGACTGGTATATAGCCAACTAAAATTTTATCCGTTGGAGAAGGATTTGTCAACGGTTTTAGTTGATTTACCAGACGATTTTCGTTCGTTTGAATAAGTTATTTATTTTGTAGTGAAAGATGGAAGGACATAGTAGAATAAGGATTTTTGTCAAATTACATTCTAGGATATCAGATCCACCTATTTATATAGGTAAGGAATGTCAATCAAGAGATAACAACTTTGGTGTTTGATTTTTTTTGAAACATAATATTTTAGGTTATCATTTCCACTATTGACTTTTTAAGATGTTTTTAGGTAAAGTTTATCTCTATAGGATATGTTTATCTACTTCGATTTTTCTAGAATTTTTTAAAACTCTTATGGCATGTATATGATTAGTTTTAATACTTCTCCTTAGAGCGGTTAAAATCTTGATCTCAATCAAATGAACCATTCAAGTGCTGGTTGTTGCACACTAGGAAGAGTTTGGGTTTCTGGACCAATGCTCATTAAGTGGATTTCTGAACCATTCCAAGTGAAGAGGATGGAGAGAATGAGAAAATATTATATTATTCAATACAAATTGAATTGTATAGATAGGCTATATATATATATATATATACAAGGAATATGCTCGCAATATTTTGTCAATGTAAAGTGAATATTGTGTTACCATATAATGAATATTGAAAAAATATTGAGTTACCTAAATTAAATTAACATCCCTTCTCAAGTTCAAGTGAGTTAGAGACCAACTTAAGTTTGCAAAGTAAATCATAAAAGAGTACTAGAGGTAATGCTTTGGTGATGATGTCAATGGTTTGTTCGAGAGATGAGACAAGACTGATACAAGTCGAACATTACCTATTTTGATTTGATCTCTAATGAAATAATAATCTGTTTCTATATGTTTGGTGCATTCATTAAAGATGTGAACAATCTAGATGACACTCTTGCCGTCCCAGATAACTTTCTAGGGGATGCGTGTGTAGTACTAGTATACTGAAGAAGCTACCAAATCCAAACGAGTTCTTGTGTAGTAACAATAAGAGGATGATATTCAGTCTCAACACCAAAGAGAGCAGTGATTGTTTGCTTCTTCCTTCTTGAAGTATTGAAGGAGTTGTCAAGAAAGAAATAGAACCTAGTAGTAAACCATTAATCCGTAGGATTAGCTACCTAGTTTGTATTTGAATCGGTGGTCAGCTTAAGTGCAAATCTCGCAGAGAAATGAAGTTCATTGAATAGGGATCCTTTGACATAATGAAAGATGTATAGAAGATATGCATAATGGGTAGTATGAGGCGCAGAACACCATAAGCTATATTAGGTCATGTAATAATAACATACATAAGACTACTGTAAGTTATGGGTACTGGGTCGGGTCGCCCATGTCGGTTTGACCAAACCCATTCCCTTGCATGTTTTTGAAATTTCAAAGGAGGGAAGGGAGGAAGTGGTTTTTTAAGAGAAAAATCAACTCCAACTCCCAATAACTATCCTTCATGCACATTGAAGGTTGAGAGTGAATTCACAAAAAGGAAGAAGAAAGATCTACACCACATACATTAACTCTTGGATTGTGAACAAGAAGGAGATTGATCCATTGGTGACATTTTTTGGACTCGTACATCGAAAAGGCTAGTGATCCGACCCTAGATCTTGGGACATTAAATATTTATTTCGCTGTAATTGCATAAGAGAATGTTTTCATTGGTATCAGAGCATGATTTAAGGTGTTTCCTATTTTTTTTATGTATATTCGAGTTCTATTTTTTAAAAAAAAAAGTTGAAAATGGTAACTTTGATTATAGACCATGAAATGTTTTGAAATTTGAAAGGTAGAATACCTATGATGTTAGGAATCGATCTGCAAAATTTTATGCAAGGCCGTCATGTATTTTTGGAGAAAAATGAAACCCTAGCTGAAAATGAAAATACTTATATCTATTTGCATGATAGGTTTTATGATTAAAGCTTGTATGGTTAGATTCCCCATTAAAAATTCTTTCCAACCATATAAAAAACATGCAAAATGGTTTAGAAATGAAGGAGAAATCAAAATCTAAAAAACTGTTCGAGATACAGAAATTTGGACTTAGGGAAGACGTAAACAGTGCAAAAAACATAATCCCACTCTCGGGGCCGTGGGCTGTGAAGCCCAAACGTCATGATCCAGACCTCAGATCGGAAAACTGATGGCACCATTAGATTCAGAGACCGCAAAAATGGGGGTAGGCAAAATCCGGTGGTCGGATTCAGTCGAGAAGGCGGCGCGTGGGCTTCACACGCCGCCTGGGCGTGTAGGTGGGTCACCCACGCGCCACTGCCACCAAGTGGCGCGTGACGCGCCCTCTCAGGCCCTTTTTTTAAATTTTTAATTATTTTTTGATTGATTTTTTTGTAATTTTTAATTATTTTTTGACTGAAAGTTATTTTCCATTAATTTTAAGTTAGTAAATTTTTTTTTTTGAAAATTACAGAAAAATCAATTAACAAGTGAGACAAATTTCTGAAAATTTCTCATATGTTTGAAAAAATATTTTCTAACTTATACCTATATGAATTAAATTTTTATAACACATATTTGATTTGTACTCAATGATTTAAGTATAAATAATTGTGGATGGTGTTTTAAAATTTTTTGGTTGGTTTCGTATCCAATCTAATGTTTACCCCATTTTAGGGATATGGTGAGAATCAAACGTACACTTGCACCTCTCCGAGGGAGATGCAGAGACGAGAGGATCTTGGAACGTTTGGCAAATCTGTATATGATATTGTATTATAAGATGAAAGCAATGCACACTTTGCCACAACATCTGTGGGTTATGAGTCGAAAGCATTATGAATTTCAGCGTTTGGGTTACTGGTTCGGAGGCGACGAAGCCGAGATTAAGATTATTAGAAACTTCCTCCCCGATCATTTGGTTGGAATGGCTGACAAAATATTAGAAGATAATAAGTGGCTCTATCTCAAGGATTTCAGACTAAAACTGTTTAGGATGTGGAGAGATAGGGAGATAGAGATTAAAATGAAAAGGGCGTTGTATCTAAAGATTAATAGCTCTACACCCAAAACTGTTAGGAGATTCATTCTGAGAGATAGACTTTCAGTTGTGATGGTCAATATGGTTACTTGCATGTATATGGAAGATAAGAAAGAAAAGAAAAAATAAATTTGATTGTATATATATATATATATATATATATATATATATATATATATATTGTGCATAGTTATGTACTGTGATGAAAACAATGCCATGAACATATGATGTAATGTTTTTCTCTTTAAATATATATAAAAAATGTGTATATTTTGTATATTTATGCGAGCATTTGAAGAGATATGTTCTAAATTCACATGATTTTAGTGGAAGTTTTTAGGTTGGTAGAATTTAAGTAATTCGCACCTAAGACTTAAAGGATTTTGTTACTTTGAAATCAAATTTATGATAATCAAACATTTGGATGATGGATGATGATTGGAAACTTAGTGATCTTTCGAGTTTATACTTCATATTCGTTTATGATAAATTTATGAGATTTCATGTACAAAATTATATGAATGAATGAGTATGAATACTTACAATAATCTCTCTTTGAAAACTCAGACCATGGCATCAAAATCAATAATAGCAGATTTGAATAAAAGTGATAAGTTTAATAGCGACAATTATGACATTTGGTACCATAAGATATTGTATGTGCTGGAAGAGCAAGATGCCTTGAGGGTATCAACCATATCATGCAAGACCCTAGAATTAGAAACACTGCTCAACAGAGAAGAGATCAAGAAGCTTATGAGGCGTGTAAGAAAAAAAAATTTCACTACACGTGGCATCCTGGTTAGTTCTGTAGTTGATGATCTCATACATGAATATGAACAATTCCCTACTGCTCATGACATATGGGTGTATCTCATAGAGAAGTATGGAGGTACCAGTGTGACCCGTCTGAGGCAGTTGACTATTAAGTTTGATACGTACAAAAAGAAATCCGATCACAATATCAAACTACACTTGTGAACTATGTCAAACATGATAAGGGAATTGAAGTTAGCAAGTCATGTTTTTATTTGATGAGCAACAGGTTCAAACTTTAATCCGATCCCTTCCAGACTAGTGGGAGCACTTGAAGGTTAATTTGACTTACAATGATAACATTAAGACTTTCGCTGATGCTGGTAGCCACGTAAAACTCAAAAATGAGCGGTTTGGTGCTGCAAAATTTATTTCTAATGCCTTTGTAGCTGAGTGCAGTTCCCAAAATTTTTCAGGCTTTAAACAGAAGGGGAACAAGAACAAGGGCAAGAAAGGGAAGGAATTTGCGGAAGGGTTTAAGAAAAACAATTCCAACCGCAAGAACAAGCGCAAGCGGTTTTGGAAAAAGAAGGATAAGAGCAAATTGAAGTGCTACAATTGCAAAACTCTTGGTCATTTCATTCGAGAATGTCCCGAGCCGAAAAAGGTAGCACCCTGTAACGTTTCTCTAAGTGTTATATATGTTTCTAGCACTGTTTTACTTTCTGAATCTTATCCTGTATGGATTATAGATTCAGGAGTAACAGACCATGTGACGAGAGATCGAGAAGCGTTCGTGGACTTTCGTCGAGTTTCTCCTGGTGCAAGATGGATATACGTAGGAAACAATATCAGGGTAGAAGTCAAAGGGATTGGCTCTTACAAACTGGAGTTACGAAGTGGCCAAACCCTAATCTTACATTATGTTCTCTTTGCACCGGAAATTCGACGAAATTTAGTCTCTATTATTGTTTTTCTTAGACTAGGCTATGACTTGAACTTTACTTGTGATAGGGTTTGTTTTTATAATGGTTGTGTGTTTTATGGTACTGGACATCTGTTAAATGGATTCTTACTTTGGATTGTGACAGACAAATGTTTAACTGTTATGCTGATCGTTATATTCATTAAATGTTTGTTCTTCTAGTAACGCTAATATAGATAACAAAATATGGCATGCTAGACTTGGTCACATAGGGCAAGACAGGATGAGTCGAATTCTGAAAGCAGAACTATTGGGTTCGCTTACTAAAGTTGATTTACTGAATTGTGAATATTGTTTTGTCGGGAAGATGACTCGAAAACCATTTGGAAAAGCCATGAGGACTGAACTTCCATTACAATTGGTTCACTCTGATATTTGTAATCCAATGAATGTGAAGGCTAGGCATGGAGCGTCATATTTCATTACTTTTATTGATGATTTTACTCGTTTTGGTCATATCTATTTGATTACTCACAAGTCTAAAGCACTTAAGTGCTTTCGACGTTATATGAATGAAGTGGAGAATCAAATGGACAGAACGATTAAAGCCTTAAGGACAGATTGCGGGCGTGAATATCTATTAGATCAGTTCAATGATCTATGTAATGAAAAGAGAATAATTAGACAATTGACTATTCCCCATACGTCTCAACAGAATGGTGTTGCTGAGAGGAAGAATAGGACGTTGTTGGAAATGATGAGATCTATGATGACGCAGGCTAACTTGCCAATTTCCTTTTGGGAAAATGCATTATTAACCGCGACCTATATTTTGAATAGAGTGACTTCAAAAATAGTACCCATAATACCGTACGAACTTTGGACTGGTAGGAAACCAAGTCTGACTGGTCTTAGACCTTGGGGATCAGCAGCATATGTTCATGACCCTTCTAATAAATTTGGAAAGCTTGGTCCCCAGGGGAAGAATTGTATCTTTATTAGATATTCTGATTAGTCACAAGATTATGTATTCATCGGTGAAAGAGAAGATGGTACTGTAACCGAAATTGAATCACGAAATGTGACATTTTTGGAAAATGATTTTCCTAGTAAAGGTGATATAACAAAAGGAGAACCTTTGTTTGAATTAAATAATTCAAATGATGGTTCTGTACATGATGGATCAATGGAACTACGAGAAGTTGAATCGCTAGATTATCCCAGTGGCAGGGATTCAAATTCTAACGATCCAACCAAATCATCAATTTGAAAAGGTATTATGAAAAGTGTACCCAAACGTCATTACGAAATTGAAGGGTACGCTGTTATCATTTCTCCACAGGACGAGGATGAACCGAAAAATGTGAACGAGGTTTTGTCTTGTCCTGCCAAGGGTGAGTGGGTAAAAGCAATGGAGGAAGAAATAGAGTCGATAGATTCCAACTATTTTTGGGAACTGGTTAATCTTCTACCTGAGCGCAAACTTATTGGGAACAAATGGGTTTTCAAGGTTAAACGTAAAGCTGATGGAACAATTGAGAGATACAAAACTTGGTTGGTAGCAAAAGGTTATACCCAATAAGAAGGTATTGATTATGAAGAAACCTTTTCACCAGTAGTGAGATTTGCCTTTATTTACCTATTGTTAGCTATTGTAGCTAATTTAGATTTAGAATTATATCAAATGGATGTGAAGACAGCGTTTCTCAACGGAGAACTTAAAGCAGAAATCTACATGGAACAATCAGTAGGTTTCACAGTTAAAGGTCAAGAAAACAAAGTTTGTAAATTGAATTGATCAATTTATGGCATCAAACAGTTTTCAAGATAATGGTATTTGAGATTTCACAGAGCTGTAAGCTCTTACGATTTCGTAATAATAAACGAAACCAATAATATGTTTGTAATTCTAAATCTGTATGTCGACGACATATTATTAGCCGGAAATGATATGGAGTATGTCCTGAATATCAAGAGTTGGTTATCATCAAATTTTGAAATGAAGGATATGGGTGAAGTAGAGTACATATTATGTGTTAAGATCTACAGAAATCGTTCCAAGAGATTGTTAGCCTTATCTCAAGAATCTTACATTAAAAAGATTTTGGAACGATTTAGGATGGATAGCTGTAAATGTATTGATACTCCTGTGGCTAAAGGCGAAAGTTTAAGTTTAGCAATGTGCCCAAAGACCGCTGAAGAAAAACATGAGATGTCAAAAGTACCGTATTCCAGCGCTGTTGGGAGTCTGATATACGCTATGATGTGTACTCGTCCTGACATCTGCTATGCCATGGGTTTGGTCAGCAGGTATCAATCCAATCCAGGTAAAGGTCATTGGACAACTGTAAAGAGGATTGTAAGATACCTGAAAGGAATTGCGAATTATTCCCTTTATTATCAAAGAAATGACTTGTTATTGAGCAGATATACAGATGCTGATAGGGGTGGTAACTTAGATGAACATAAGTCTACCTCAGGTTATGTTTTCTTACTAAATAAAGGCGACATCTTTTGGAGAAGTAAGAAACAAACATTTGTATCACTGTCCACGATGAAAGCAGAGTTTGTAACTTGTGCTTCAGCAGTTCAGAAGTGTGTTTGGTTAAAACGGTTTTTACAATATTTGGGGATCGTAAACGACAAAGTAGGAGCTGTGACAATTTATAGTGATAGTCAATTAGCTATCGCTTACACGAAAGATCCCAAATATCATGGGAAAATCAAACACATTGATACGAAATTCAACTTTATTCGAGACATTATTGAAAAGAGAGAGGTGACATTGAAATATTTATGTATGCATTTAATAGTGGCTGATCCATTCACGAAACCGATACCTAGAGATGTATTTCTGAAACATATAAAATCTCTAGAATTGTGTAAAGTATAATTGTATATATATGCAATGAACGTGATGTAATGCTCATTATTATATGACATTTGAATTTATTTATATTTGCGAGTTCTTATGTCTTGATTAAAAAAGTATGTTGGATAAGTTTGGAAGATTGGCTCTCACACACGAGCAATTGTCTCTAATATCTGTGTGATATGTAGAGATGATGTAATGTTAATTTTGGATAATTAACATAAATTAGCCACCTTAATACAGAACTAAATAATCCATTACACTTGTCTAGAAGTTAGATGTGGTTCTCTCTTGGAAAAGTGATTTTTTGGAGGATTTATAAGAAGAGAAAATCAGTCAGTATCATGATATATTTGAACTAAAACCTGTACGATGCATTATAATTTTGAAATAGACATATGTTTCTAAATAAATAGAAAATGTATCGTAGTACGTGTGCTTTCAGTGACCCTATGTGTGAGATCCAGAGATTTGTAATTAACCTCATTTAATACTTTTAAGATTTTCGCCTGTTTCTTGAAATTTTATTTTAGTGTTGTTATTTTAGCATGCAACCAATAGATCATGATTGATTCGGTTTTGCGGTGCATGATTAGGAAAATAGTTAAAATGAAGCGTAAAGATAGTAGTGAGAAAGAAATACTGTCTTAAAGTTTGTACGTAATTTTTGTATTCACAGACTGGTCAGTTATGTTTTTAACTTGATATTTTGAAACATAATTGTGAATGCATAGTTGAGATGAGTCAAATATGCTCTTGTTCATTAATAGAGGAATAAGAGGTACGGTAACTCTTTATATAGTAAAAGAGGTATAGGGTATAGCGAGACTTGATATTCTCATTGTATTAGATCTTGAGCTGTTATATATCCTTAACCGGTGTATAGCTATGAGCTCTAGATATACTCGCTGGTCACACGATCTATTTATCTGTATGAAATCGATGGTATATGGAAGTGATTGAGCAAAATGTAGGTCTAACCCTCATGTGTGAGTTGGAGATGTAATTTATGGGTACTGGATCGGGTCGTCTATGTGGGTTTGACTCAAACCCATTCCCTTGCATGTTTTTGAAATTTCAACGGAGGGAAGGGAGGTAGTGGTTTTTTAAGAGAAAAACCAATTCCAACTCCTAATAACCATCCTTCATGCACATTGAAGGTTGAGAGAGAATTCACAAAAAGGAAGAAGAAAGATTTATACTGTATACATTGACTCTTGGATTGTGAACAAGAAAGAGATTGATCAATTGGTGACATATTTTAGATCCGTATATCGAAAAAAATTAATGATCTAATTCTAAATTTTGAAATATTAAATATTTATTTCGCTATAATTACAGAAGAGAATGCTTTCAACTACTAACCAGTGGCATCTTGCAACGGTGAACCATCACATAACCCAAACATTGAAGTCAAATTATAATTTTGCAGTGTATGAATAGAAGCTTGAAAGAGTAGAAAATCTCTTCAAGCCACGACTGCAGAAGCAAGGTTTGACCAAAAGAATAAGAGCAGCTTATGGAGGTTGCCACGCTTGGTGAATAGCCGCTTAATTTCCTAGACTTAATTGTCTGGATTCTCTCTCTTGATTCCGGTTGTGAACTACGTGGGTTTTTTGAAATTGAAAAAGTGAGAGAAAAAGGAAATTAGAGAGATGGGGAGAGGAATATGACTAAACAATTTTTTATTTGTTTTTATTTTTTTATTTTTATTATTTTTATATTTAACGAGTAAAGTTAACAGATTGTGGATGGAACGACCAAATTGGTAACTTTTCATCGGTGAAGGTTTTTATATAGAAAAGATAAAAAAGTTCATGGACCAGTTCGTATTTAGAAGTTGGGGGGAATTTATTTTCTCTTATTTTTTTCTTTGCATGTATCACTATTATTATAGGCCAACAGTTTTAGTTTAAATGGTACTTTCCCCCTCTCTATATGATATGTTCGAGTTTGAATCCTTATGTATGCACAAAAAAAAGCACAGAGTAAAAAAGGGAAAAAAAAAAAAAAAAAAGGAAAACATTAAGTAAACTAAAAAGGGAATTTGATTTTCTCTCTCTTTTTTTCTTTGCATGTATCACAAATTTTTAGGTGAGTATACATCAACAAACACTTACAACTCTAGATGATATTTATCCTTTCTAATAACTCTATTTTCTCGTATATTTCTTTCAGATTTAGTTTTATTCTTTTTCTAAATATCCAGTGCGTGGTTAGAATATTAAAGGGGAAAATAATAGAGAAGAAAAGGATCGAATGATAATATATTTCTATTTTTTGTTTGGTATGCATATTATCACTTGAATAATCATTTCTCATCTATAATTTAATCATTATTTTTCTTTCTTTTAGAATTAAATTTATATAAATTATTTCTTTAAAAAGTAAAAAAAAAAATATTACTTTTCTCTCTTAAAAAATCAATTTACTTCACATTATCTCTCTCAAAATAAATTTTTTTAATTTTATTTTTTTCTCAATTTAAAAGAAAGAATTTGGTTTTTCTTTCTTCAAAACTAATCGATTTACTTTTCTCCCTATAGAAAGTTTAAATTATTTTAAATTTTATTTTTCTAAACATATGGGTTTTAAATTTTCTCTATCTAAAAAATAAATTTTAATTTTTTCTCTCCGAAATTAATTATATTAATTTTCTTTTTCCTAAAAAATTAATTTTGTTTTGTTTTAAAAGCTAAGTATATCAATTTTCTCTTTCTAAAAAATCTAAATCAATTTTTTCTATCTTGAAAAATCAATTTAATTTATATTTTTCTCTCTAAATACATGAATAATATATATATTTTTTTTCTTTTGCTAAAAACGCAACTTCTATTTTTCATTCTCTAAAATAAAGAATATTAATTTAATTAAGTATTTTATTTTGAAAGGAGGTTTTGCTTTCAATTTCTTTGAAAATGAATATACTTTTAGCTCGTATTTAAAAATGTTTTAATCAGCTCTATAATATTTTCGAATTATATGTTGCATACCAAGCATTAAAAAATAGGTTAATAAGATGCATGAGTACCATTAAATCTTTTTGCCCCATACCTAGAGATTATTGTTAATACCATTTAAAACAGTATTACTTATTAAGGTAGGAGACACGAAATAAAAAGCATAACACTAGTTAAGAACTAGGTTGCTCAAAATTGAAAATAGGAAACGAAAGCGGGTAAGAAACAATAAGAGGAACAGGCGTTTCGAAAGAATACAAGAAATAGAAATGTAAAAAAAGGAATAAATATAAAAATATAAAAATATAAAAATTCTTATGTAATTATTAATTATAAAAAAATAATATAAAAATAAAAATTATAATTAACTAAGTAAATAATTCATAAAATATGAAAAAATATATAAATATAAAAAAATAAATATTTTTATATAAATATTAATTAATTTAATGTGTTGATTTATTTTGAAAATAAAAAATATTAGTATTGGGAAATTTGTTTGCATATAATCTTTAGAATCATTAGGGTTCCGCTCTCTCTTTCTCCACCGGTAAATTTGATTGAAAAGTTGGGAGAAAAGATTTTGGATTATGAGTAATTATTGGATATTTTTATATCTAATTTAATAAAAAACAAATCAAAAGAAAAGTATGCATTTTTAAACACAAATTTTAAGGAAAGTTTAAAAGAAAAGGTTATAGGTAATTATTGAGAAGTTATTGGGTATTTTAATTTTTTTCTCAAAATGGTAGTAGTTGACTTAAATATTTATATCTCTTCTTTTATATGGGATTTAAATCTCTTTCATATTACTTTACTTTTTTTAATCATAAAAACAATATTTAGCATTCAGAGGCATTTAGATAAAAAAATACCGATAAGAGTTAAATCACATTAAAGGGTTGTCCCTTTTATTGTTTTTGGTTTTCAGTATCGGTTTTCAGGTTTTGTCCGATTAATCTAATTTGAATACTGTAAAACTTATTTTATGAGTTGACTCTCATAAATTATTTTTTACTACTCTCAGAGTTCAAACTCAATATTTCTAATTAAGTGAATAAAGTGTTTAACCATTCAATTTAAAAAAAATTGATGCTCCCTTTATAGTAATAGAGATTTTACTTATCATCATAAAAATTATTTTTATAACTAGTAATAGGTTAAAGAAGATTAAAGATAGACAAAATACTAAATTTTATAGGGGAGGGAGGCTAAGTTAGGAGGGCGGCGGAGTGTAAATAATTTTACTATTTCATTTAAATGATGCGGTAAAGTTTTCATTTACCGTGAAATATTCCGTTTCAAAATGAATTGTCTCCTTTCAGTATTATTCTTGCTTTATTTAAGAAAAAATTATGATATATCTTATTCATTTTCTTTTTTCAACTCTTTAATCAATTATTTCCTTTTTTTTCAAAACAAAAATAATAATAACAATAATAAATAAATGACAATCAGGAGTTGGGTCATTAGTCAATAAAGAAAATGGAAATAAATCATTCAAGTTCATGTTTTTGCATCTCATGGCATGAAATATAGAAAGGGGATATTTGAATTGCATTTTGTCCTCCAAATATTGCAAGTGTTGCTTTGCAACCCTTCTTACTACTTTTTTTTTTCCCATATTAAAAAAAAAAAAAGGTGAAATCAATTGCAAATAATATTGATTTGAATATTTAATTAGATGCCAAATTATAGAAGAAAAAGCGGAAAATTGAATTGACGGAGAGAAACGGTACGATGAGTGTTGCTCATCAAAGCAGCTATTTAAACTCCGAGGGTCCCACACGCTTGTCCCATCCAATTCCCGACTTCTTCACCATTACACTTGCCGTCGCGCCGCACCTCTCTGCCTCCCTCCCTCCCCTCCCCCCCTCTCTCTCTCAGAAATATGCTTTCCATTTTCTACCGCTTTCCTTTTCACTATAGTTCTCCGTAAACGATACGTCATGTTTTAACATAAACCCTAACCCTTTACCTGCTTTTCCCTCTTTCCGTCTATCTCTCTCTCTCTCTCTCGTGAAAAAAAAAATAAAACCCCACATTCGGGTTTTTCATTGAATTCAAAGAAAAAAACGGAAAATCATGAAGATACCCTATCTGGGTTTCAGGATTTTCGCGCTGTTTTGCACTCTGTTTTCAGTTTTCTTCTTCAATTATGTACATTCACAAGGTGATTCAGAAGTAATGCAAAGCCTGAAGAAGAGTCTCAACGTCCCAGACACTCTCTGGAATGGTTCAGACCCGTGTAAATGGGGAAGAGTTACATGCTCAAACAATCGTGTAACCAGAATTCAGATTGAGCTACAAAATCTTAAAGGTACTCTGCCTCCAAATCTCAATAAACTTTCAGCGTTACAGTACCTTTCGCTTCACTCTAATGAAATCAGCGGCCCTCTTCCAAACCTCGATGGGATGAGTTCTTTAGACATTTTGATGTTACATAATTGCAGTTTTACATCCGTTCCTGTTGAATTCTTCGATGGCTTGATTGGTCTTCGAGAGGTTTATATTTTTAACAATCCGTTTTCAGGATGGTCTATTCCTCATGGTTTAACTAATGTTGCTGGTTTACAAGTATTCTCGGCCGATGAGGCGAATATCACTGGAAACATACCTGATTTTCTTGGAAAATTTCCGAGTTTGGAACAGTTGCATCTGTCATACAATAGACTAGAAGGAGGATTGCCTCAGAGTTTTGCGGGTTCTGGGATTAGCTCTCTGTGGTTGAATGGGCAAAGCAGTGCTAATAAGCTCAATGGTAGCATTGAGGTTTTGCAGAACATGACTAATTTAAATGAAGTATTGTTGAATATGAATCAATTTACTGGGCCTTTGCCAGATTTTTCTGGGTTGACCGGGTTGCAGAAATTGAATTTAAGGGATAATAGGTTAACTGGTCCGGTACCAGCCTCGCTGGTGAACCTTCCGTCACTTAAGGAGTTGAAATTGACAAATAATCTCCTGCAGGGTGTGGCCCCAGACTTTAGTAAGTCTGCTGGTTTGGATTTGGATTTGCTTAAAGGAAGTAATCGATTTTGTGTAGATGTAGATACTACTGGTGGTGAATGTGATACCCGTGTTAGTATCATGCTGTCAATTGCGCAATCTTTTGGGTATCCCGCACAATTAGCACAGGATTGGAGAGGGAATGACCCTTGCCAGGGATGGCCCGGAGTTGTATGTTCTAATGGAAACATAACAGTTATTACTTTCGTGAACAAGGGTCTTGAGGGTACAATTTCTTCCAACTTTTCCATGCTTGTGAGTCTGCAGTCTTTGAACCTGGCCAACAATAATTTGACAGGTACTATTCCTAATGAGCTTGCAACATTGCCAAATCTGAAATTATTGGATGTTTCGAACAACCAACTTTACGGTCAACTCCCAAAATTTGGGCCAGGTGTGACCATAAAAACAGATGGGACAGACATTGGTAAAGATCCTCCACCCCCAGGAACACCACCAGGTCCAGGTGGGGATGGTTCTGAGGGTGGAAAGGGTTCTTCTAAGAATGCAGGAGTAGTTGTTGGTGTTATATTTGCTGTTGTGATTTTTGTAGTAGCGATTTTCTGTGGTATTCTTCTTTATAGAAGAAAGAAGCCTTTCCAAAGAGTACAAAGTTCAACAGCAGTGGTGATCCATCCTCGCCATTCGGGAGCAGGCAATGATGCAGTAAAAATCACCATTGCTGGTGGTCAGGCTCTGAGTGACTTCTCTAGTTATGCCAGTAGTGGGCCAAGGGATGTCCATTTGATAGAAGCTGGAAACATGGTGATATCCATTCAAGTTTTAAGAGAAGTCACGAGCAATTTCAGTGAACAAAATATACTGGGCAGAGGAGGCTTTGGGACTGTTTACAAGGGGGAACTTCATGACGGCACAAAGATTGCAGTGAAGAGAATGGAGTCTGGTGTGTTGGGTGAAAAGGGTTTGACTGAGTTCAAGTCTGAGATTGCTGTTCTTACCAAGGTGAGACATCGGCATTTGGTTGCCCTTCAGGGATATTGCTTGGAAGGAAGTGAGAGGCTACTTGTTTATGAATATATGCCACAAGGAACACTCAGTAGGCATCTATTTGACTGGCGGCATGAAGGGTTGAAACCCCTTGAATGGACAAGAAGATTGTCCATTGCTTTGGATGTAGCAAGGGGTGTTGAGTATTTGCACGGTTTAGCCCATCAAAGTTTTATCCACAGGGATCTTAAACCCTCCAATATCCTTCTTGGTGATGACATGAGGGCCAAAGTTTCGGATTTTGGACTAGTTCGCCTAGCACCTGAGGGAAAAGGCTCAATCGAGACTAGACTGGCTGGAACATTTGGGTATTTGGCCCCTGAATATGCTGGTATCTTAATTCTCTGATTGGTTGAAATACTATTTCTCATTTTACACATGCATGCATGCATATACATACAGATTGTAATAAGATGCCAGATTTTTATCAAATTAATCCTTGAGTTCTGTGCGCCAACACAATAACACAGGAATTGTTTTGATAGACTATGAGATTAATAGGATTAAGACACTGAAGCATGTGCACATGACTCGGTAAATGAACAACTGTTTGAACATTGTTGGAGGTAGAAGCCTAGGTGGTAAAATCCCTGCTTCCGTTTAGTTATAGAATTGAGATCTATCTCTGAAATTTATTCTTTTGTTCAGTGCCTCTGCGAGTTCATGTAAAGATTTTCTTAATTGCTCCACTCAAATGCATCTTCAGTGTCGCCTCTCATGTTTTTCTTAAGTATGAACACAGAGATTGACATGGAAAATTATGGTTTCTAGGAGACATGCTTGAGAATTTCTCAGGAGTGCTGGCAAAGAATAAAATGGCTAACAAAACTGTTCTTAGAATTGAAAATGAGAATTGACCTCATTTTGTTCTTCACAAGTTTTTAGGTCCTTTTGACAATGAACCATAACAGTTTGGATGCTCCTAAATATTTTGCTTACCGATGACTGGTCATGGACCTGTCTGGATTTATGAATCATGCCTCTTGTTTGATTAGTAGCATGAAGTGAAACTTAATGCTGTTATTGGCAATTTAAAATAATCAATTTGCATTATTGAGCAGTGACTGGACGGGTGACCACCAAGGTTGATGTGTTTAGCTTTGGTGTAATTTTAATGGAACTCATTACCGGAAGAAAAGCATTGGACGATAGCCAACCTGAAGAAAGCATGCACCTTGTAACATGGTTCCGAAGAATGAGCATCAAGAACGACACATTTGAGAAGGCCATAGACACATCAATTGAACACAATGAGGAGACAATTGCCAGCATTAATACTGTTGCTGAGCTAGCTGGGCACTGCTGTGCGAGAGAGCCCTACCAGAGGCCTGACATGAGTCACGTAGTCAATGTGCTCTCTTCTCTAGTCGACATATGGAAACCTGCTGATGTTAATTCTGAGGATATGTATGGAATTGACTTAGAGATGACCCTACCACAAGCACTCCAGAAATGGCAGGCTATTGAGGGGAGCCAATGGGATGCTTCTGCTTCATCGTTTGTTCCCAGTGATGACAGCACCAGTATACCCCACAGGCCGTCTGGGTTTGCCAGTACATTTGCTTCCATGGATGGACGGTGATTGTTGATCAAGTTCTCAAAATGGAACACATCAGGTTCTTGTTGGCCCTTAGCTGTTTGTTGAATTGTTCATTCATAAGCCTTGAACAGTGAGTATCTTGTCTGCTCATTTTTTATATATCTTATTTAAATTTTATATAATTTCTTTCCCGTCAGAGTATGAAAGATGCTATTTATACGTAAGTTTGGACCATGTTCTTCTCTTCCCCCCCCCGGGGGCCCCCTTCTGTAGCCGTTGAGAAGTTAAGGAAATGCAAATAGATTCACAGAATGGTTATGGAAATCTTTATTTTCTTTATGTTTTCTTTTGGAACAGTTTGACTGAACCCCCAAGTATTATAATCAAGCCACGTGAGGGATTTGGACTTCTGATCGTATGGGTCTGCCCTGGAGTTGGTATAAGTCAGAATCTCAGGTTGGCTTAATATTTTGGTATTAGTATAAGTATAATATTGACTAGTTGATTAAAATTTTATAATAGATGAAAATTTTGTTACCTTATTTTTCAAACAATAGATAAATAAATAAATCTTAATTCTTTTTGGAAATCATGTTATACTTGATTGAGTGGGACAATGTTGTCGTCCTGTTGGTGTGGGGTGCTCCGGACCGTGACATGTGTCGTATGGGCAATATGCTTAATTGCCAGCTGCATGGGAGGGTTCATATTCATTTTGTTTTGTTCTCTTTTCCATATCTTGGGCTGGCTATTTGATGTTCTATCTTAGAAATCGAGATGTTCCCATTGGAGGGACACAAATGTCCTTTGGCTCAACATGAAAGGATTTGCTTTGGTTTGAAACTTGTCATCTGTTCCTGAACTGCATCTTTCAAATGAGCTTTTGTTTCATTTTGTGGTGAAAATCAAAAAGCTTTGCTAAATTAAACTTAAAATTTTTTGTCCAACTATATTCCTTAATGATATTATGCCCTAAATTAGTCAACATTTCTTGTGTAACAATTCACAGAAATATTCCCCCAACCCATAAACAAAATCTAATTCACAGAACACTACATATATATTCAATAACACTGAACTAGAAATAAGAAATAAACGAAACCTCAAATTCAACTTAAATTTGGTTGGTTGATTGAAATGTGCTGAATAAGGGGCATAAGATAATCTTGGGATGAATATGCATATGAAAATTTATAGTTTAGAGAGAGAGTGTTGTAGCGGTAGATTGATATTAATTGAGATAAAATTTTAGATTTTGGGTGGTGTTCAAGGTATCAAGAGAGAGAGAGAGAGAGGAGAGAGAGAGAGAGAGAGAGAGAGAGAGTCTTGAAATGATGCGGGACCCAAACAATGGAACAAATTTAGGTCTCCCTCACGTGTGCAACTTCTGCGGCTCAATTCTCGCATCAATCGTCGCCAACAACAGCATGCGATAGGGACAAAAAGTGCGCATTTTCTTTTGGGATTTTTCGATGACATCGTTACTTTGACCAAGCGAATTCAGGACACCCCACCTAGTCAATCGACGAGAATCACAAACATAATAAAGAAAATCAAGCAGGAGACCACCATGGTTGGGAGCGAGGAGGCGAGGTAACCGCACTTAAAATTTTAAAATGATTTTGAAAATATCAAGTCATTAGTACTATCCTAGCTTTTGCCCCTCTTGCTCCTTTCATTTTTTTTTCATTGCACCCTTAAGATAAATTTATGGCTTCACCCATAAAAGATGACCTCAAGATTTATGAAAAACTTAAGAGTTCTTGATCCCTTCGAGTGTTTACTTCTCTCCCCTGTCTCTTCTCCCTGTTATCCTCAAAATATGCGTGAACACCCTCTAATTCAAGCCATTTTTACCATATATTTGTTCCAAAAAAGAATGGGAATTATCGAAAAAGGAAAGAAACAGTCCAAGTAGGAATTATAAAAACACCGCAATACTTTGGTAAGAGCCACAGAACTTTTATCTCTGAAAAAACACTTCTACTTTCTGCAAGATTCACCATAACAATTCTCAATAACATGGCAACATCCCCCCCTCCCCTTCAGGATTTCTCTTATTCTTTAAACGATCCGCAATGACACGACACTATTCATCCTGCTTTCATTCCTTTTTTTAATGCTTCAAATGCTTTCTCCTTCCCTCGAAGGGCTCCTTATTAGTTCTTTTTAGAACCCTAACATGAGGATTTTCGTCCATGATGACCCAAAAAAGCATGAAGAACAAATATCGTAAATTTGTACAAGAAATATGCTACTACTATGCTCAATCATCAAAATGTACTAAGAATTGTATACAAAGTATGAGTTATCAACACCCCCACACTTAAAGCTTTACTTGTCTTCAAGTGAAAAAATTCAAAGCAAAAGACATACCCTAATTATGAAAAACAAAGCTCACACTACAAAAAAAAAAAAAACAGGATTTAACGACAAAATTTAGTAATGAGAAATATTCATCGCTATTTCGCGATGAAATTAGGGATGAAAACAGGTTTGTCACTATTTTACGACAAAATTAGTGACGAAAAATTATTCGTGTAAAAAATAGTAACGAAAAGGCTATTCCTGACTAATCAGCCATGAAAATATTTTCATAACTAAATTTGAAACTAATTAGCGACGAAAAAATTTTCATGACTCATTCGCGATGAAAAAAATTTCCATGACAACTTTAGCCACAAAACTATTAATTCGTTGCTAAATTTAACGATGAATAGCAATTTTGTGATTAAATTTTATCACAAATCCAATCTTTATTGCTAAATTTAGCGACAAATATCAATTTCGTCGCAAAATATAGTGATAGAGAAAGGATTCGTGGCGAAATTCATTCCTAGTTAGCCATAAAAACTTTTTCATGGCAAAATTTAATCATGAATTCGGCATTTCGTGACTAAATTTATTACTAATTAATCACAAAAAAATGTTACAAAATTTAACTACGAATTCCTCTATTCGTGGTTAAGTTCATCGATAATTAACCATATAAAACTTTTCGTGACTAAGTTTGTTGTTAATTTTGGAATTTGTTACTAATTTTGTAACTAAATTATTTTTATACTCTCTTATAAAATATTTTCAATCGTATCTCTTTTTTTTACCTTTTTTTTTATTAACAAAATCGGGTAAAATGTATAGTAAATATTATAATTTTCACCAAATTAATCATTTTTTATAATAAATAATTCAAGAAATTTTTAACAAAATATTACCATTTTACTTATATAATCATATATTTTATCTTTTAGAGATTAGATATTAAACAATTTTAGAGAAGTAACAATGATTTTAGCAATCTATAGCATCTGGAGAAATTATAAATTTGTTTAAATATTCTAGTCATTATGAAAGTATGAAAATCAAGTTTCTTTGATCAATAAACTACACGACGAATATTTCTTCATCTCTAGTTTTGTTGTAAATTATTGAGAACTATTTTTTATTGTTAATTTTATAGCAAACGGTTAATTCGTTAATAAATTCATTGTAAGAAGTGGATAAAAGTAGATTTTATCATAAAATTCATCACTGATTAGTGATAAATAATCACTTTAATCTCTAAATTAGCGAGGAAACGTGTTTTTGTTGCTACTTTAGTGACGAAAGAAAATGTTTCGTTACTAATTTTAGCAACAAACATGTTATCTGTCGTTAATTTTAATGATAAAAGTAGTGTCCATTGCTAATTTTAGCAACAAAAGTGCTGTCCATTAGCGACAAATGAGCTGTCCATCACTAATTTTAGCAATGAATGCCATGTTCGTCATTAATTTTATCAACGAAAATAATATTCATTGCTAATTTTAGTAATGAAAGAACTGTCCATTGTTAATGTTAAGGACAAATGTTCTTTTTGTCACTAATTTTATCACTAAATACCCTTCAAAAAAGTAAAGGGGAGTCATGCATGGAGTTTTGGAGTTTTGTACGGATATAACCATAATTAAAAAAAAATTTAAAATATCTCCCGCGGGAAAATATTTCCACAATTGACACAACATGTCGAGTCTTCAAGACTCGACATGCACTATTCATGCATGTCAGTCTTGAAGACTCGACATGCCTCTTAACAGCCCGCATGTTGAGTTTTCAAGACTCGACATACTTCCTCCGCTGCCCCTTCCTATTTCCTATGCTATTTTATGTCAACTCTAAAATACAATCTGGAAATTCAATTTTCAAATATAATTTCCAAATTCTACCGTCACAACTTCAAAAAAGAAAAATAAATATAGTTATATTTTATGCCAACCGTAAAATATAATCTCCAAATACAATATCTAAATACAATATCCAAATAATACCATCCCAATTTCGAAACAGGAAAAAAATCCAGCAACAATACACATCTTTACAGGACCAAAGCAGATCGATGAAAATAAACAAAGTACAATGAAATATAAAAAACATAAAAGATTTTATTAATTAAAAAAGTGTTCATAATACAAATGATCAACGACGTTTTCTTCTTCTAGTATAATATCTAACTACATTAGCTCTACTGTCAGCATAATCAAACCGAGATACTAATCCCAGGTCATCTATCTGTGAGATCTGGGAGGCACCTGCATCATGCTAGTGGGGGTAAGAGAAAACCGGAGAGGAGACATGAAACAAGGGTGGTGCATCATCTCTCTCTACCTATGTCAGTCCCTCGCCCATAAAACTATCGGGACGAACTCCCCTCTGAGGAGCCTTCGGAGTGAAAACCTGAGGGAAGTCATCAAATACAGGTGTATAGAAATCTGAAGACTCACCGAACGTAGTAGAAGATCCGGCGACATCCTCGGGCTGCTGAGACGGCGGCGGTGACGCATGATCGGCTGAGGGTGGTGCTCCCGTACGTTGTCCTCATCCTCGTCCTCGTCGTCGCCCACGTGGTCGGTCTACATCACTACCATCATTGCCATCTCTAGTGGGTCTATGTTTGAAAAGATAACTCATGTCATCTGCCAATGCCGAGATGGATGAATCAACAAGCCCCCGAGCGTCGTCACCCACAGTGTCTCATAACTCGTGCAATATATCCCACTGCAATAAAATGTATTAAAGTTATTTTAAAAAACAAATCTAAAATATTGAATGACTAAGAGAAATGCAGATGTAAAGTAGTTACCACGTATGTCAAAAAGAAGCTCTTCGACGACCGGCAAACCTGTGGGAGATGCTACGAAACCAAGTACTGTAGGCAGAATCGAGAGCAGGTCCGCACGAAGTGTCTAGTAACACTAGATAGTTGCGTCAGTACATCCACTGATCAATATAGATTGCATGCTCCACCGTCCAATCGACCTCCAGCGTACCTCGACTGCTCGTATCGTGAAGTCTATCTTTTGTGTCACAATGTCTCGAAATGTGCTGATATGCTCCAAACTGTCGTAACACTCCACAATACTAAAACAGATCAACAGGACCGCGCGTGCCAAATATCCCTCCCCTCGTGACCGTAGCCGGGGAGGGATGCCAGTAACTCATCCGTATAGGGTACCCATACGACCTGCTCCACGACCTGCCTATCTAATCCCTCCCTATACACTGACACTACGTGTGTAGAGAAAGCAGTGACATCAAAATCTGCCTTCCACCACAAAACGAGCGGGCTATCCCCATCTCTATACAACGACCGTCGAATATGAGCCATATAAGGGAACCGCTCCCACCCCCAAATCTATAACAAAACTAAAGCGCCACCTATCTCACGCGAGTCAGGGAGAATGTTCGCAAAGTACTCGGTGGCATCATCTTTTATCTCCTTCAACTTCGCAATATAAATATCAAAATTCTTTTTTTGTCGTTTTAAAACAGTAATAGTGGCGACTCTCTTACAAGCTTGGCTTTTATGATGGGTGTTAAAATTATTAACAACATGTCTTATGCAAAAGCACCACACAGTATTTGGAGGTGACCATCCAAACTCCGACCGAGCAACAGTTGCTCTTATCCTTTCATGTCGATCTGAAATCAAGGAAAAGGGACCCGGTCTATCTCCAACAACAAAGTCTTGTATACACATCAAAAACCACGACCACGATATAAGTGACTCAACGTCCACTAAAACAAATGCTAACGGAACAATGTGATTTGCCCCGTCCATACTACATGCAATCAACAACTTGTGTTTGTATTTTCCATACAGATGAGTCCCATCTATACTTATCAATGACCAATAACTCCTAAAGCGGTGATACTAGGACCAAATGCCTAAAACACAGCTTTAAAAACCCTTTCACCATTTGCTCGTGATGGACCCAATTTCCATGAAACTTGTGATCCTGGATTCCTTTGGACTATTGCATACAAAACCCACGGCAGCTCTTTGTATGATTCCTCCCAATCTCCATATACCATTTCTATAGCCCTTCTTTTCGCAGCACAAATACGTTTTCGGGAAACTGCATATGTAGTTTTTTCTGTCATAACGGTTCGCAAGAAAGAGACTTTCACACTTGGATCTTCCCGTGCGTAGTTAAGAAAATGTCGGGCTATCAAATTTGAATCCAATTGTTTATGATCTTGCGTCAACCCAACATTAACACATATGTGCAATCCGTCTATAACAGTTATCACAAAGGCTGAAAGAAATCTTGTTTTACGTGCACGCAACCTCCACTTACAATCATTTTCCCTTTGAGTACATATCGCTGTCCATTGTAGGGGATGATCTCCCAATACGAAATTGATAGTGATGCTCCACATGATACATTTTCACAAAATATACAAGCTCCTCCTTCGACTCGAATCTCGTTTCTTTCTTCAATTTATCGCTAAAGCTCCCACTATCACTTCTCAATCTACAATATTCCTCAAAATTCACATAACCATCTCCTCCCGGTACAGTTGTAATGAAAGGAATTGATTCATCAACTCCGGTATTGACAAATCTCCGACCACCATCAATGGGTGCAGTTGCTCCGGAGGATCCCAATATTATTTGGTTCGCTGAACTACCACCACTACCACGACGAATTTCTCCAACATCTTCTTCTTCATTATCGTCCTCTTATTCCGCCTCTTCTTCCTCGTCCACATCATTATCCACACCTACACTACCAAGATTCACTCGACATTCAATATCTGGATATTCATCCGTATAATCATAATCTTGTTGCACAGATGTACTAGCATTGTATGTCTTTATATATAATTCATGCGTCGTACCCACTCCCATACTGATCGCAAATTCCATCAAGTTCAAAATATCGTCGTCATCACTAATTGGTACCAATTCGTATTGTATATTCCCCATTGCATGTGTGACACGGGACAACAATGATAAATCTCTACATATTGTCTCCTTAAATTTATCTAAAGACCTTTGCACATCATGGAGACTAATTCATTAAATGATGTATTTCTCCTGACTCGAAACAACTTCGAAGGCTCACGGTCATAACCGACTCCATTCTCAATCGTCACAATTTCACCATTTGTGTAACATAACAATCTCACCATTTCCGTCATTTCTACTCAATATCAAAAACCAATTTAATCCTAAATTAGAAGCCCTAATTTGGTCCTAAAAAAATTTCAAAGAAATCAACAAACATTTACTAATAATTACCTTTTTCTAAACCCTAAATTATATTCGGTTCTAACTTTAAAAATCCCTAATCCCAAAACAAATCAACATGACAAAGTTAACAAATCTCTAAATTTTTTTAAAACTCTAATTCGGTAATCCTAATTTTTTTTAAAAACCCTAACCCTAATTTTATTCTCAATTTAATAAATCCCTAAACCCTAATTTTTATTTTTCAATCTCTATAAAATTTTATTCAATGAACTATGAACACTCAAATTTAACAATGTACATAAAATTTTAATCAATTTAAATATATAAAATCTTAGGGTTTGCAAAGAAAGAAGAAGTTTTTACCTTTGCAAGAATAGACTGTGTAGGTCTTCCAAATGCTTGGATCGCTCTCGGTTCAGTATCCCGAGATTGCAGTCCTTCGATGCTATAGATCGGCCGCCAGTAAGCACTGAGGTAGTCGTCCGCGGTGGAGGAGGAGAGAAGAAAGCAGAAGGAAGAAGGAAGAAAAAGAAAGAAGAAAGAAGAAAGAAAGAAAGAAGGGCGGGAGGTTTAAGGCTCGAACATGTCGAGTCTTGAAGACTCGACATACGGGCTGTTAAGAGGCATGTCGAGTCTTCAAGACTCGACATGCATGAACAGTGCATGTCAAGTTTTGAAAACTTGACATGTTGTGTCAATTGCAGAAATACTTTCCCGCGGAATATGTTTTAATTTTTTTTTTTAAAAAATTATGGTTATATCCGTACAAAGCTCTGGAGCTTTGTGCTATCTTACTCTCTCTCTCTCTCTCTCTCTCTCTCTCTCATCCCATCAAAGACGATCGAGCAGTGGTGATGGTGACGATCTCTCTCTTCGACTGTCGAAGATAGACCTCAGACCTTTGGGCTAGGTTTCATGTCTCTCATCTTCGAAGGTGATCGAACCTTTAGACTACAACTTTTGTGATTGAGTTGGATTATTGGGTTGATTGTCAAATTTCATTTTAAGGTGTTCACCCAAGTCATCTTTCTTTTTTGCGATTTGGGGGCTCTTTTTCTCTTGCCCTTGCTTGCTCGCTCCTGCTCTCACTCTTGCTCTCGTTGTCATGATTCAATCAAAACCAAAAAAGGAAAGAAGATTTTCTTCTGCAAATTTGAGAAATTGGTAACAAATTTTGGAATGAAATGAAAAAGGAAAGAAGATTTAGAGAAGAGTACGAAGAATTGGAAATAAGTTGGAAGAACGTCCAGAAATGGAGAGAGAGCGATGAAGGGGTGTTTTGTTTTGTTTTTACAAAGGTTCTGAGTTCCTAAGGTACCTTTTGTTTTATCCTATTCAAATCATGTTTCATTTTTTAGGGTTTCTATAAATATGACTAATTCCAATTGTTTATTTCACTTTTCTAGGGCTTTTGTTTTCACTATATTTGTCAAATCTACTTGAAGTTGTTAGCTTTCTTTTTGGGGGATTCACACGTGTTTGTTCTTCGATGCTCCTCCAAGAATCTACTTTTACTTGTTTGTTTGTCTTCTGTTTTCAATTCCATTAAACGATTGTATTTTTAGCGACTTGTTTGACAGATTTAGGGTTTGAGTTTGTACTCTAGTTTTAATACTCATATCTAATACTAATCTGTTTTGCTCCATTATTAGTGGATTTGCTGTAATATTTAGGGTTTATTTGAAACTGCTTTGTTATTGATTTTAGGCTGTGTTCAACACTTGAATAACTAGGGTCTTAAATGGATGCCCCATGCAGAAATGTTTAGAATATTTGAGTTGAACACAGTTCTTTTTTTATTTTATTTTATTTTTTTACTTGGTTTTAACACTAATCCGTTTTGGTCCATAGTCATTGATTAAATTCTTTACTAGGGAACCCCATGTACTAAATTTGATAGATAATTTTACTTGGTTCTTTTTTTAATTATTATTATTTTTTTTTACTTTTTAACGAGTTCTTATTCATTTATTTTAATTAGATGAGGCCTAAGATTATCCTTGATAATCTCATTATGTCCGTTCAACCATCCTTTGAAACAAAACCTGAACTTGGCTTTAAAAAAGCAAGAATTGATTTTATGTTATTAGAATGTCTAATGCATATCAATGCCATGTAACAGGATTTTTCTTGAACTTGGCTTGTTGTTTTGGACCTTTATGCATCACATCTACTATCTAAAAATGAGATAATAGAAATTCTACTTTATCGATAATTATTGTGTTTCCTCAGACAGAAATGCTGCTTTTCTTCTTAGTAGTTTTGTTTTTAGTCTGACATTTCCAAGCTGTTTTAAATGAATGGACAGCCTAAACACATGAGGATCTATTCATTCTTTCACCCGGACTGCGTTGGCAAAACCTTTGAAAAATATATGATCTCTTTAATTAATAGATTAGCAAAATCTCAGTGGGAACCATCAACTTGCGATGCAACTGGTATGGGTTCCCTTGAGCTTTGTAGCAGTGAAACAGAACCTGAAGGGTGAAAATTTATGTCCTTTGATGCGTTGATATAATCAAGAACTTCACTCATGCGTTGTCTTACATCCCTAGGATTTCATCATGTCTGAATTTTGTACATTTTAAAAGTTGTACTACGGGCATGGCGGACTGTTATATCTTACGCACCCACACTCTCTTTCTTGCTATTAATCCTACGTTTGTGACTTTTGTTGGAAGAAAATTAAAAAGGAAAAAAAAAATCTAGGCTATAACTTTGCAGACATGCTAATCTTACAATTCTTTTTTGCTTTTGGCTTTTCTAAATTCTGTTTTATTTGGCATGCACCTTAAACAAAATTTAAGAAAAGAAAAAGAAAAAGAAAAGGAAAGCAAAACACCCCTGGCATTGATTGTATCCTCCAAAAGCAGCGAAAGGGAGATCACTGCTGAAAAACAAGGGACTGCCTAATGAAAGTAATGTATTCCAATTTGAGATTTAACAGAAAGAACTAAACCTAGTTAAACAAGTAGTTCATTTGCTCCATAGAGTCCAGGATAGGCATAGAGGATTGGACCTCAATCTGAGATTTATGTATTACCATTTTGAGCATTTTAAGATAATTTTTCCCGTTTCTGCACTTATATTTGATTGTAGTTTTAAATTTCATAAATTTGCACAACCTCCATGCCCACTCAACAGCTCTGAACTGGAATTTTCAGATCTAGAAGAAGTCCATTTTACATTTACTCAGGAGTTGCTCAGAAAGAACTTCTTCTACAAACAAGAAGCAGATCCTTTTTCTTCTTTCTTTTTTTTTTTGGGGGGGGGGGGGGAGGTGGGGGCACTTTAAGCGGAAGAAAACAACTAGGCTTATTTTACTGCACAATCGGCGCCGTAAGGTGTGGCATTTTTGGTATGCATGATATTACCTTATACGAATTATAATGATAACACAAATCATAATGTTGGAAAATGCGGCGGATCCGCTCCCGCCCATGAGGGTAAACTCGTCCCAAACATATTCAAATACCTTTTTTTATTTCAAATGGGGAGAAGATGGTTATTCGAACTACTTCATCTCTCTCCCTAATAAACTCCCTCTCCGTTTAAAATGCCAACCACTGTCATTTTTGTATGTGAATTTGAAATGAGAGAGGAAGTCACGACTCTCTTTTTTAGGTATGACAAAAGTGAAAAACCATTTTTCGTGTGTATGTGAAAGAAAAAAAATTCTTCTCATATTATAAATAAAGAGAGAGCTTGAAAAATATCAATTATTGATTTCACAAAAGCATTTGGATAGTGGAACAATAGAGAGTGATTCAAATTTGTAATATCATTTCGATCTAGAATACCCAACTATCGGAAACAGTTAAGTGATTCTAACCAGTTTAAAATTTGAAAATTTTTTGCATAAAAATTATATTTTTTGATTTGTTTAAAAACTCTATTGGCATCAGAGTCTTTCTTGCCTCATTATTGGGTATTAATAATGCAAAATGTTATAAATAATATTTTATGTTCTTTAATGGCAATTTGAAATTGAGTCGACAGAATACTCTCAATTTTATGCAATAACATGCCCATAACATGAAGATTAAACCTACAAAATTTGGTATACATCTAATGAGTACATTATGAGATATTAAAAACCCTAGTCAAAAATTAATGTATTCGTATATTTTAAAATACTATGATTCACGATATAAAATTTATATGTTTAGATTTCTTTTAAAAAATTCTTTTAAACCATATAAAGTTTGCAAAAAAATGGTTAAAATTAAAAGAGATATGATCATTCGAAATTTGGGTTGAAAACTAGAAATTTAATGAAAATGATGAATAGTACTTATGGTCATTCCCACTCTTGGTTACGACATGTGAAGTCCATCCCCTAGACTAAAGATATTCAATTGAAACTCTAAAATCATTATTGAATTAAGAGATATTGAAAATATGGGGTAGCAAAAGTTTGGTGGTCGGAAAAGCCCAAGAAGACGGCACATGGAATACACGCGCCACCTAAGGAAAGTGGACGCGAGTCCATTTTGGACAGTTGATCCCAATGTCGCTTGGGGACAAGTGCAGCATCCGTTTTTGTTGGAATTTTCATTAAAAATAATTTCTATTCTTTTCGAATTTTTTATAATTTATAATTTATTTTTTGGATTCCAAAAAATAATTTTTATAATTTTTTTTTAAACTTAAAAATTATTTAAAACTACAGAAAAATTATTTTCAGTACTGAAAAAATTTTGAAAATTTTTATATGAGTTTAAAAAATTATTATTTTTTTTATTTTGGCTATCCAGGTGAAAATTTGTTTTTCACACCCATTATTTATTTGTATGTTTACTCATTATTTATATTTGAAAATTAGTTTTTCTAATATATAATTGTTTAAAATTTGAGTAAATATTTTAAAAATAAATATTTTGATATTTATTATAATATTATGGTGAGCTGCATATCTAATGTAATATTGTTCTCATTTTCAGGGAAAATGATGATAATCGGACGTATTCTTGACAGTATTCCGGATCTCTTGGGAGAGGAAAAGAGATTTAAAAAGTTCAAAACGTTTGACAAACTTGGATCAAGTGTTGACTTGCAAAATGGACCCATCTCATATTTTGGCAGATCATCTTGAAATCATAGAAGAAAAACGCTTGAAATTTGTTCAATTAGGTGATACCTTTTTGGGGGGATAACATATACATATTATGAAATTCTCTACCTTCTTATTTAGTTAACGTAGTTGATGAGTTGTTTTCCGATAACGAGCATATGATTCTTAACTATGCGAGACAATTATTATTAAAAAAAGTGGGAAGTCAAAAATATAGAAATCCAAATGAAGAAAAAGATATCTCAAAATATAAATAGTTCCTCACGAAACGTAAGGAGATTTAGCTCTAGGAATAAACTATCTAAAAGAATTATAAATATGATATCAGACTATCTTAGAGAATTTAAAATATAATATCCCGAATAGATTTGTTCTAACGAGATAATTTATATAGATATTTTCTTTTACGTGTTATGACTATTGGCTAAGAATACGATAATGTGATAGAGGAACTTTTATTTTTTAATGTAAAGTTTTATTTAAAACAGTTTTCGGATATATTTGTTAAATTGTATGATCATGTAGACAAAAAAAACTAAAGACTCTTAAATTACAATTTTGAATTAGTAGAATTTGATTAATTTTCATCTAAAATTGGAATATTATTTAAATATTTTATGTATTTATGTGGAAGGTTTTTTATTGAAAGAATTTGAGTAATTTTCATTTAAAATTTATTGGATTTTGTAGTTTTAAATTAAATTTATTGTGGTGATGTATTAAGACCATAGATGATGATTAGGAATTTAGTGAACTTTCGATTCTATAACTAATATTGATATGTTATGAATGTTAATTTTGAATTACAAAATTATATGTATGATACGAGTATTAGTATTAGTATTAATGTCCATTCTCTTATAAACTCAAAGTATAGTATCAAATTCCATTACTACAGGTTTGAATAGAGGTGACAAATTGAATGATAACAATCATTAGACATGTCATTAAAAAATGTGATATATGCTGAAAAAACAAGATAACTTGGAAGGTATCAAGTATGTCATGTAAAATCTTGGTGTGAGCAATGCTTCTTTGCAGAGAAGAGAACAAGATACTTATCAGGCATGGAAAAAGATAAATTCCACTGTCCGACTAATTCTGGTTAGTACTATGATTGATAACGTGATACCCGAGTGTGATCAATATATGATTGCTCATAACAACTGTATCTCAAAGAAAAATATAAATGTATCAGTGACTTATTTCTGATGCTTGATCATAAAGTTTGATATTAAATAAAAGCGAGATGATCACAATATCAAATAGTAGTTTAGGATCATGTCTAACATAATTAGAAAGCTATAGTCAACTGGTCATATCATATATGATAAATGAAAATTTCAAATATCGATCCGATCCCTTCTTGCTAAGTGGGAGCACTTAAAAATCAGTTTGATTTACAACAAAAGTGTGAAAACTTTCTTAGATGTTACTCTCTACGTTGAGTTTAAGGATTAACTGCTTAGTACTGCGAGATCTGCAGTTAATACTTTTGTTGTAAAGTCTAATTTCAAGAAACTTTTGAACTCTAAATATAAGAGAGACTAGAACGAAAGTAAGAAAGAAAAAAAGACTGAGAATGGATCACAAAAGAGTAACTCAAAATATAAGAACTGATTGAAAGATATTTGTAGATTTTCATTGAGTGTCATCTGGTAGGAGATGGTTTTATACGAAGAAAAGTACAAGTGTTGAGAAAATTGTTATCTCTTTAGTTTTGATAACAACAAAATCTCTTATATTGTTCTAATCAATCTATTTAATATACAAAATTTTTTATTCAATAGAAAAGTCATAGTACCAGTCATGCAATCGATCATAAAAATAAGGTCTATTTGGTCATAGAAACAAGATTTTTTTATATTTGTTGAAAACCTAGCTAACAAGGTAAGTGTTACTTGGATACTACACTTAACATATTATTGATCTTAGATGTATATAAAAGATACCCCAATATGAGAACAATTCATATTTCACCATTTAGAAAATTTTCTAAATATTGAAATATGATCATTTGGATATATTTGGATAGCCACATTTTCTTATGTGTTGCAATATTTATAAAACTGAAAATTATGTTTCAAAAAAAGTGTATGGAACTTCAATCTCAAGCATTTACGATTTAATATCTTGCGGATGTGTTAGAAAAAAATTAGCTGGAAGTTTGCTAGTTATTATTTTTCACAGCAGAATTGTGTATCAAATTATGGCTGTCAAGTGGTATTCAGCCTTCGATAACTTCACCACTGGTCTTGGATTTTTTAATTTGATTATGTTACATTATAGTATTACAGTTGAATAACAAATATAATGATTTGTGATACAATTACTTTGAAATTTTGGTGGAGAAATAAATGGACAAATTTAGTTAGTTGTTCTGAAAAATTCAAAACTGAAGTTGACTTTTTGGAGCAATTTTTGAATTTTTTGGAAAACCAATCTTTTGGATATAATAAAAAAACTTTTGAATATGTTAAAGAGACGTTTAAACTTCTGGAGAAAAATATTTACTCTCGATAAATATAAAAAATCAAGAGAATTTGGAGGCTATTTTCTCGGGACTATTGGTGAAGTTGTTGCAGTAATTTTGAGAAATTTTTACTGCTATTTGTTGAGCCTTTTTGCAATGATTTATAGCAGCTTATCAACAAGTTTTCATGGTGAGAGAATAGAGAACGTGAGTGGGTGAATGAGTATTATTTTTTGAGACTTTATAGCATAAAAAAAAAAAACTCAAGAAGAACTTCTGCAATTCTGAAAAGAATGCTGTCACATTTTTTTATGTTATATTTGTCGTAAACTTTTGATTGTTTTTGTATGTGATTTGTCTTCCATTGTTAGACGAACCTATCTTCATGGAGTGAAAATCAGAAGTCAACAAATGGATGTACATTGTTGTTATGGATTATAGTGGAAACTAGCAGATTGCTAGAGCACTGATTGATTGGCTGGAAGAGTGGATGTAGGCAAAAAACTAAACCACTATAAACTAGATTTGTTTCCTTACTCTCTCATTTATTTTTGTTATATTTTTTATAGATTGACAATAGGTTTACTTAGATATAAGTGGAGTTAGATAAAAATTTGAAAAGTCAATTTTAGACAACTAATTCAACCCCTTCTTTGTTATTTTTGGGACCAACAACAAGAATGGAGGTTAGAGGAGTTGGTAGTTGTAAATTGAAATTATAAAGTGGCCGAACTTTCATTCTGTATGATATTCTCTACATGTCAGAAATTCAACAAAATTTAATATTTATTTTTATTCTTTTAAAACTTTGCTATATTTTTTGAATTTTCAAAAAAATACGATAAATTTGTATTTGAATGGCATATATTGATTCTAGACAACTTGTAAATGATTTTATGGTGTTTTATGGTGTTGTAATGCTATAGACAAATGTTTAACTATTAAAATTAAATATTGTCATTCTTGCACGATGACGAGAAACTAATTGGAAAAGCCATTGAGCTGAATTTCTATTGCTATTAGTCCATTTAGACATTTGTGATCCAATAAATATAAAAACAAGACATGGAGTTTTGAATTTCATTATATTTATGGATGATTTTAAGCATTTTGACCATATCTATTTAATTTCTCATAGATATGAAACACATGATTGTTTTACACGTTATATGAGTGAAATAAAGAATTAAATAGATAGAATAATAAAGGGTGTTTAGAATAGGTAGAGGACGTAAATATTTATTAAATCAATTAAGGGTTTATATAATGAATGAAATATAATCCAACATTTGACAATTTTTTGTACACATCAGTGGAGTGGTGTTATAGTAATACGAAATAGAATATTATTGGATATAACAAAATGTATGATGGTAAGGCTAATTTGTTGATTTCTTTTTTAAGAGATATCTTGTTAACTATGTATTATATTTTGAACAAAATGTTTTTAAAATTAGTACCATTAATATTATATGAATTTTAGACCAATAGAAAGTCGAATTTGAACGATCTCAAATTTTGAGGATAGGCCCTCACACTTTAGATTACAAGAATCAAAGTATAAAAACCCATATCAAACACCTCCTATGCAAACACTTTATAGAATAAGCAAGATAGATAATCATTTGAATAATCATAACACTCAACATAACAATAGATTTATATACTCCCCATGTTAATCAACTCAAAATACCATACATCTAAACATTATCATAATCTAATCAAACAATGATATGAAATATATGATTTCAGAATGATAATGCATATAAGATAATTGATCAAACACATCAAATGCATAAAATGATCTATGATAGGCAATCCATAAATTCATGCTTCCGTCAACATGATTAACACTTAAAATCATAAAATAAGGATTTCATTAATAAAAACAAGTACAAAATGTGACAAGAATTGAGAATAATACAACAATCAAGAGAATAAAAACTTTGAAGTCCAAATCCCTCCGACTTGATGTTGACTTCCTCTATGATCAAGTTTATATCTTCTATCTTCCCAAAAATCCGTTATTCCTTACATCTAAAACTCTAATTTACCCCTCTCTCTCTCTCTCTCTCTCTCTCTCTCTCTCATTCTAAGGGTTGGGTATGAAATAAATGAGGTTTTTGAGTGAATAGAGAACTTCCATGTTGTGCAAACTAAAGGAAAACGGAGACAAAGTGTCTCCCGTTATTGTAATTACGATAAGCATATCATCGTTATGATACAACATTTTGCGATAAACATTCATATACTTTTATAACTACAATAAAGCATCCAATGCCAGAATGTGGTTGCCATTGTTTTCATAAATATCATGACTATAAGCATATCGTAATCAATGGAATGTTTTTCTCTTGAAACTCGGAAGCTATGGTGACTATAATAAATGTGGAGTGGTAAGTGTTGCTTCTTTTCTTTGTTTCTTTTTATTTTCTCAGGCCTTTGCCCTCATAGCAAAACCGAACGATAACCTTACTTCTTCATTTGCTCTCCTTTAATTGTAACAAATCTTCATGAATTGCCCCTTAAACCTGAAAAAGAAACAAAACACAACATGCAAATAAGTGAAAGAGATATGATGTAAAAATATGATAAATCTTTAAATATAGAGACAGGAAATTATGCATAAATATGAGACGTATCAACTCCCCCCCCCCCGACACTTAAGTTTTGCTTGTCTTCAAGCAAAGGTTAAGGAAAGTAATTCCTCGCCATAAAACATGAATGAACATGATGAAAATCCCTTGAAACTCTAAAATCACTAATCAAACCACCAGCCATGATTACTATTAAGATCCTATATAAATATTAGGCTCATTTAAAATGTCTCTTTACTATCATTCACACTATAAAACTCAATCTTTAATCGATCTCATCAGTGTTGCCCAACATCACTCCAAATTTGAAGTAGAGAATTCCAAAGATACCATTCACAATACCAACATTTATCAACCGGTAACTCAATGCACATACATGTATTGTATGAAATAAAACTTGAAGCGTTAATGATACGCAAATACACTGAGCACATAGACCTAAAAAAAAAAAAGGACATCCAGAGAGGTTTTAGAACTTTGACTTGATTATTTTCTTTGTTTTCAACTCATTTATTCCTTTTTTCTCTTTCAATTTTTTTTTGGGGGGGGGGGGGGGGGGAAGATCTCTTGGTGCACGGTCCTAAAGGGTCTACTATGTAATGAGTGAATCCTACGCAACCCAGTCCAATAGGCCTAGAGCACAAGGTAATCAAGCTACCTCAAGGGGCCTAACTGGAGACAACACCAAAGCCACTGGGACGTATTTGAGAACAACAGGAACATTGGTATGCAGGGTTCTTACCTGCAAATTTCCTTTTTTTTCTTTTTTTTTGAATAATTAATTATGTTGCCCCCAAGATATGATTACAACAAAATACAATCTTGATAAAGATGCAAATGAGTTATGTTGGAAATAAACACGCATGGTGACTTTATCCTTTGATTCTCTACTAAAATTGATTGTGATGCAAGCCAACAAGCAAAAGAATGAGAAAAAAAAAAAATTAGAATGGAGCTAGTTTTTACAATTGACACCATTATCATTCATCATGTTCAAGGATGAAAATAACCACAAAAAAAAAGGTTCAAAACTTCCATGAAATGACACAATGCTTATCCAACAGAATATATATATACACAATATATCGACCCAAATTTCAAGTACTCCTAAATATATGTCAACAATGGCTCAAAATTCATAAATCCACACCATGATGGCTCACAATTCAACTCAAAGATATTTGAAAATTTTTTAATGTTTCAAATTTTCCACCTCTTCCTCACATTTAAGGTGAACATTGCGTTAATTATTCTAAACTATTAAATGCACTTGAAGGAGAAAATGATAGAATACTCTCCTAGTGGTTATGTAGACGGGGACAGGTCTCTCCATCAATAGCTTAATAACATCTCCTTAAAAGCTCCTCAACACTCCAAAGGTTAAAATGAAGCACATTCATATCTAGCCAAAATCAAGTGAGAAGTATCGAGAGAAAACAAACATAAAAACCCAAAAGAAAAAGGTCAAGAACTACTAAGACTGACTATGAATAAGACACAGATTATTAAACTAAAAGTAACCAAGTTTTCCAAAAAAGTAGACTTGCATAATGGTACCAGCAGTTCTCAAAATAAAAAACAAAGATCCTAACTCACATTTCGAAGCATCACCAGCCATTTAGCATACTCAACATTAGCAACACTCATGACTTATGTGCTAACCATAGGGAATCACATAAACTATCCATTTCTAAAATGAGTCGTACATTCATAACTAATGAAGTAATCTAATCCAATCTAAAAACATGATTTATTCAAATCCAAGCATAGAAAACTGCGTAATAACCAAAGACTAACATTGCAAAGAGCTTATATACTTAGAATCGAGTAAGGAAACCTATATGAAATACATCTACTATAAACTCTCTACAAGATAAGCAAGACAGAAAAGTATTTGAATAATAATAAAACTCAACATAACAACGGATCTATAAAATCCTTATGTTAATCAACTCGAAAAGTCATATATCTAAACATTATTATAATTCAATTATATAATGACCTTAAATATATAATCTGAGTACGATAAATTCTACAAAGCGATTGATTAAACACATTATGTGAATATAATAGTGTAGACCAGGGAATCCACAAATCCATACTTCAATCACCAAGATTAATACTCAAAATCATAAATCAAAATTTTCAATTGATAAAATAAAAGACAAAACATGACAAGAGTAAAGAATTGCTCTCACTTGCTCCAAACTTTTATGAATTGCTCTTTAAACCAGTATAAGAAAAAAGAACACATTATGCATGTCTCATATAAAAATATATGAAATATTTACAAATTATGAAATGTATCACATACCTTCCAAAGGTTTCTCCATCTCTTGTTGATTCCTTTCAAGGACTCGTAGTACACAACAATTTCTTTTCCGATCTCCATTACGTTGGCAATGGAAACATTTTTCTTTTGTTGTCTAAAGCGTTCTTATTCTTAGCTCTCCCTTTTTTCAAGATTCCTACCTTTGGCCTGGTAGGGGATTTGTCTTTATTTTTCTTCTTCTTTCTAAGAAAATACGGCTATCACTTACCTCCGATTACTTGGTTGTTGATAAGGCGGAGTATATTATGCTTGAAAAGGACCAAATTTTCTTGATTGTATGATCAATGAATTGACATTATACTCGTATATGTATATTTTGTATTAGCAAAGGAATTGCATTTCCACTAAATCTGAGAATGACACCTTGATGCCACTTAAAGATGCTCTACCCCTGCTTTTTGATCAACTTGTATGTGTGTGTTTCTTCATCTCTCTTGGAATCACGTCCGGAGTATCTGCAATTAACTAATGCAGTGATATGTAATTGAGAGCTTCCTGCTGTCTTCATTTTTTATTATTATTATTTTATTTGTTAAAGAAGAATGTTTTTATTGACATTGAAAGCCATGGAAGCACCTCTGATTTAAGACTTCCTCGTAGAAACCTTAGTTTCTACCACTTTTTATTTTTTTTCATACTGAACAAGTTCTTTGTCATTGTTATTGTTCTTCCCCCACCCCTTATTTTTGTTCTTCCCAGTTCAGTATAGCTTTCTAACATCTTTCACTTACCCTCCTTATGTTTTCATAAAGAAATGGAAAATATTGCGCATGAACGATTTTCTTCAGATGATAACAGGTTTTGTGGGAGAACCGGAGCCCCTTGAACCATTATCAAGGGTTGCTACCTATGAATCCTTCTACAACCAAGACACTGACAATTCCCCAAAGGCTTCAAAGTAAAGCTACCTCATTGTAAATGACCATCGTGGTATGAATAACCATTGAAATTATGCATATTATTCTAAAGAATATTGATAATCCTACAAAATAAACATCTGGGATTTTTCTTTTCTTTTTGGACCTGTGGAGTATATGGATGCTTTAGGTTAGGAGTCATGAGCTTTTTCATTTTTGATTACCAAATTGACTGACCATTACAGGTTTCTTTTTTTTTATTATTAATTAATTCGTAATGAAAGAGTATAATAAATTTAGTGTATCTCACAAACCATAAAAAAAAATTAGGCTCCCTCTTTACTTTTGTTTCTTTTAGGTTCCCCTGCATGAAATGAAATTTGTAGCACTTGATTGCAAAGACTTTATGGATAGGCTTTAAATGAGGTGAGTGTACAAAGGCGATTCCTTCCATAGACAATCTGGAGCAGGGAATCATGATTTATATGTAGATGATTTGTAAATTTTGTCATGCTGCTTTAGTCTTAAACCTGCGAAACCCAGTTTGCTTGCCAGAGGGCACTTAAAATTGTGTACAAAGCTGACACCATAGAACAGATGAGCCTTCAACAGAAGTTGAAGTCATTCATAAATTATTCAATTCCTCAAAATCCTTTTGTAAGCAACTCGTCATTTGTAGCCTTTGCTTGTTTTTTTTTTTTTTTTGGTTATATAAAAATTCAAACCTAATATCTCTATATTGGGAAGAAGGATTTTGACTACTAGGCTGTACTGTTGGGAACTAGCCTTTGCTTGTATTGTAAAATGCATGTACCCATCAACATGTAGCCCATCATTTTCTGCGCTCTGAACAGGTATTGTTGTTGGAATGATACATTTATTTAGGAATGTTTCCTATCACTTAGAAATCTTTATTTTAGGAAAGTAAATGTAGTCTTTGAATGATTGATTTAGATCCTATTTTATGGCCTAATTTGTGGCTGTAAATTAGGAGTAATTAGGAGTTAGTTTCCTAATTCTTTATCTATTTTATTGTATATATAGATGAGGTATATCACCTCTTATGAATAAGATGGAATAAGATGGAGATTATTCGGCTAGATATTCTAAAACCTACCGATTCCACATGGTATCAGAGCTTTGGGCTCGTTTCTGGTATCAAAATCCTGTCGTAGTTTTTCTCTCTCAGTTTTTTTCTGCAGCAATTCTCATCTATTATTTCTAGAACAAACCACTATATCTGGCACATCAAGTGTGGGTGACCACATACTCGATTCTAGTCCAACGAGATCCTCTTCTTCAAAAACCAATCTTTTGATCCATGATAATCTCTCTACTCAACCAATCATCCACAAACTCAATGGAGAAAATTATCTCCAATGGTCCCAGTCAGTCAAGCTCTTCATCAAAGGACGAGAAAAGATCGGTTTTTTAACTGGAGAAACGAAAAAACCGGAGGAAGGTCCTGAAGTGAGTGAGATCTGGGAATCGGAGAATGCCCTAATCATGTCCTGGTTGATAAATTCAATGGAGCCGTCAATCAGCAAGACGTACATGTTTCTTACTACTGCTCAAGAAATCTGGGAGGCTACAAAGGAGACTTTCTCAGATCTGGGAAATTTAGCTCAGATTTATGAAATTTCTACTCAAATTCGGAATACAAAACAAGGTAATTTAAGTGTTTTACAATATTACAATACTCTCAGAACCTTGTGACAGGAGTTGGATTTATTTTATGATTATGAATGGCATTGTCCACAAGACAGTGTCATATTTAAGAGAATGATTGAAAAGAGCGTGTTTTTGCTTTCTTGGCTGGTCTGAATAATGATCTTGATGAGGTTCGTGGAAGAATTCTTGGACGTGAGATCTTGCCATCCACTCGGGAAGTGTTCTCCGAAGTCCGTAGGGAGGAAAGCAGAAGGAACGTTGTGCTGGGAAAGGAAACTCGAGAGACTCTTGAAACGGAATCATCAGCACTGACAGTCAAAAGCAATCGATTCTCTAATACCTCAAATGGAGGTAACGATACTCGGAATAAAAGGGGAAACAGACCCTGGTGCGATCATTGTAAAAAACCTGGTCATACCCGTGAGACTTGCTGGAAGTTGCATGGAAAGCCTCCTTATTTAAAAAATGGACAATCTGATCAAGTGACGAGCAGAGCTCTTCAAAAAGGTTTAGAAGAATCAACACCCGAAAATTCTCTAGTTTCCCTCAATAAAGAACAGTTGGAATGTCTCATAAAACTTCTGAATTCAACTTGTATTCCATCTGCCTCCATTGCACAGAAAGGTAATTTTTCTCAGACCTTCAGTGTGCTAACTGAGGACAGAACTCCTTGGATTCTAGATTCTGGTACCTCTGATCATATGACAGGTTGTTCTTCACTCTTCTCCACTTATGCTCCTTGTGCTGGTAATTTGAAAGTAAAGATTGCTGATGGTTCATTAGCCACTGTAGCAGGGAAAGGGTCAATTATTTTGTCAAAAAATCTGACCTTAAAATCTGTACTTCATGTTCCTTTACTTACATGTAATCTGCTGTCCATTAGCAAACTCACTCATGATCAAAATTGTGTGGCTAAATTTGGTTCCTCCTCATGTCAATTTCAGGAACTGGTTTCGGGGAAGATGATTGGCAATGCTAAAGAGTGTGGAGGACTTTACTACCTTGACAAGGAAGACTCAAATAGACAAAGTTCGGTTTGCAAATCCTTTTCTGTTTCTTTATGTGAAAATAATGTTATGTTGTGGCACTATAGACTCGGCCACCCTATCTTTCCCTACTTGAAAAATTTATTTCCATCTCTTTTCAATAATAAAGATACATCTTCCTTTCAGTGTGAGATTTGTCAATTTTCTAAACATCATCGTGCATCTTTTCCAGTACAGTCATATAAGCATTCCACCCCTTTCTCAACAATACACAGTGATATTTAGGGTCCTTCACGAATAAAAAATTTTTCGGGGGTTAGATGGTTTATTACCTTTATTGATGATCATACTAGACTATGTTGGGTATATCTCTTGAAGGCAAAATCTGAAACAGAACATGTCTTTAAAAGCTTTCACTCAATGGTCAAAACCCAATTTCAAACCCAAATTCAGATTCTTAGAACAGACAATGGGAGCGAATATTTCAAAAATGTTCTTGGAGCATTTCTTCAAGAAGAGGGAAACATTCATCAAAGTAGTTGTGTAAATACTCCACAACAAAATGGGTTGGCGGAAAGGAAAAACAAACATTTACTTGAGGTTGCCAGATCCTTAATGTTCACCACAAATGTGCCAAACCCTTTTTGGGGGGAAGCCATTCTTACTGCCTTATTTCTCATTAATAGGATGCCTACTCGGGTTCTAGGATACAAGACTCCTCTAGAAGTGTTTCAAAGTGCCTATCCAACAAACCGCTTAATTATCAATTTACCACTTCGGATATTTGGGTGTACCTCCTTTGTTCATATCCATTCTCATAACCGTAGCAAATTTGATCCAAGAGCTGTCAAATGTGTTTTCCCAGATATTCACCGACAAAAAAAGGGTATAAGTGCTTTGATCCAACAACTAAGAAGATGTTTGTTAGTATGGATGTTTCCTTCTTTGAGAATCAGCCTTACTTCACCAAAAACTCACTTCAGGGGGAGAATGCGACCATAGAAGAGAGTTTTTGTAATTTTTGGGATACATTGCCTACTCTTTCTTCAGACCAATCAAACTCAGTCAGCTCTATCAGTTGTTACCCTACTCCTTTTACGCCTCTCGTTTCTACTCATATTCCTCTTCTAGACCAAGAAATACCCACTACAATCACTAAAGAAACAGAATTGGAAATTCAAAGTCCAAAATTACTTGTCTATGAGAGATGGAAAAGAAAAGAAAATGAAGGAATTCACACACTTGAGCAGAACCATTCATTGGATCCACCAGTTCTTGATGATGCGGCAAATCAGAATTCTCCTACACATCATGCCACCTGTGAAAATCAAAGTATTTCAACACTTGTTGAAGATCTAGATATTCCTATTGCTCTTAGAAAAGGAAAAAGAACTTGTACGTCGCACCGTTTTTCAGATTACATGTGCTATAGCAGTTTATCTCCTCCCTATCGGGCTTTTGCTACTGATCTGACCAATATAGCAATTCCCAAGTCAATCTAAGAAGCATTGAGTATTCCAGAATGGAGAGCAGCAGTTATGGAGGAGATCAAAGCACTGGAGAAAAATGAAACATGGGAGTGCGTGTCAATACCGAAGGGAAAGAAAACAGTGGGGTGTAAGTGGGTATTCACAGTGAAATATAATTCGGATGGATCAATAGAAAGATTCAAGGCTTGCTTGGTTGAAAAAGGATTTACACAGTCCTATGGGATAGACTACCAAGAAACATTTGCCCCGGTAGCGAAGCTCAACACTATTCGTGTTCTTCTCTCTATTGCAGCTAATTTAGACTGGAAGATTTCACAATTAGATGTCAAGAATGCCTTTCTAAACGGAGAATTAACAGAAGAAGTTTTTATGGATATTCCTCATGGTTTTGTAGATGTCTATGGCATTAATACAGTTTGCAAACTGAAAAAATCTCTCTACGGATTGAAGCAATCTCCTAGAGCCTGGTTTGATCGTTTCTCAAAGACGATGAAGAAATATGGCTACACTCAAGCTCAAACCGATCATACTTTATTTTTCAAAAAGTCTCAAGATGGGAAGATCTCAGTCTTAATTGTGTACGTTGATGATATTCTACTTGCAGGGGATGATACAACTGAAGGAGAAAGAATGAAGAAAGTTCTAACTAAAGAATTCGAAATCAAGGATCTCGGGCCTATGAAATACTTTCTTGGTATGGAAGTTGCAAGATCAAAGAAAGGGATTTATGTGTCACAAAGGAAATATATCATTGACCTGCTCAGAGAGACAGGTTTTCTAGGAAGTAAACCGGTTGATACACCAATTGAAGAGAATCACAAGTTAGGATCTAAAAAAAGAGAAGTCCCTGTTGATAAAGGTAGATATCAAAGGTTAGTGAGACATTTAATTTATCTGTCTCATACACGACCTGATATTGCCTACGCCGTCAGTGTGGTCAGCCAATTTATGCATGAGCCTTATGAGGAATATCTAGAAGCAGTTCAACGTATTTTGGGCCGGGTCAGTTAGTGATAGAAGATCTACTACTGGGTATTGTACATTTATATGGGGCAACCTAGTGACTTGGAGGAGCAAAAAGCAATCAGTGGTAGCAAGAAGCAGTGCTGAGGCTGAATTTCGAGCTCTTGCACAAGGAATATGCGAACTTCTATGGCTAAGAAGAATCATGGATGAGCTTTCACTTCAAGGTGAGAATCCTATGCTGCTGTATTGTGACAATAAGTCAGCAATCAGTATTGCTCACAATCCAACTCACCATGATCGTACTAAACACATAGAAGTGGATAGACATTTCATTAAAGAGAAGATTGAAGAAGGACTTGTGTGTATACCCTACATTACATCCAAGGGACAACTTACAGATTTCTTAACCAAAGGCTTATCACGAGTCAGATTTGAAGAACTCCTATCCAAGTTGAACATGATTGATATCTATGCTCCAACTTGAGGGGGAGTATTGGAATGATACATTTATTTAGGAATGTTTCCTATCACTTAGAAATCTTTATTTTAGGAAAGTAAATGTAGTCTTTGAATGATTGATTTAGATCCTATTTTATGGCCTAATTTATGACTGTAAATTAGGAGTAATTAGGAGTTAGTTTCCTAATTCTTTATCTATTTTATTGTATATATAGATAGGGTATATCACCTCTTATGAATAAGATGGAGATTATTCGGCTAGGTATTCTAAAACCTACCGATTCCACAATTGTATTCAAAACTAGCATGTATTAGCTTTCTGGTCCTTTCTTTTTTTTTTTGCTGCAAGAAAAGTATTTTGTTTCATTGGGCCACAAAACATCATTAAATATATTTTTTTTCCTTTTGCGATATGCAAAGGGGGGAATATGTAACTAATCATAGCATGACATAACAGCTAGCGAAATAGCCTTGATGAGTACACAGAGTTGGACCTCATCGAAACCATGGATTCAGTAATGCTCAAAACCTAGAAAATTAACAAATGGGACAAGCATATTTAGAGGCACTTTCACAAATCTTTAACTAAGCTGGGAATCAAATGGCAATAATAACAGTCGATTTTAAAATGTCTGCTATCATCTTTGGAGATACTTGAGCTACTAAAAGCAGATACTAATCCGAGTAGGTATGATTTTGTTTGCAGGAAAGTTTTCTACCATAACCTGCCACTGAAAGCAAGATATAACATGAAACCATAGGAGGATGGACTGTAGGAATATGCCCATTATGGGCATTTGGGTAATTAAGGAATGGGGTAACTCCCATCCTTAATTACCAATTAACCAACCACCAAATGAGTAACTCCCCAATTAAACCTAATTGAACCAAAAAGATAACATATGAATGAGTGTCTTCTCCTTCCTTACTCCATGTGAACAGTAACCATGAGAAGAGAAAAGAAGGAAGACTATGGCTAGAGTTTTCAACATTCTCTAGAGAGAGAAAATAGAGTGAGGGATGAAGATTTTTGCATAGGAAAATCTCTCATCGTCAAACAATTCACCGGATGTGAGGGTTGAGGTATCGTGGAATTGAGGTGGTGATTCGATTGCGTGATCACCATCCGACCGTACGATCCGTTCGAAAGATATCGCGACACGGTGGATTTTGGAGACTGTCCTATCGAGATATTTATCCCGAAAGTTCCGATCTATTTATTTCACGCTTCCGCATGTGCGATTAAATCCAACATTGGTATCAGAGCAATCGTAAATAATTTTCGGAATTATTTTTTGGGGTTTAAAATTTTGGGGTCCGGATCACGGATGAGTTTCGTGAATCCGAGAATACCGTAAGAATACCCATGGCCCAGGGATTACAAAACCAATTTTTATTTAATTTTTCGAGCATATTTGGGCTATGAAAAGTCCGGTCGAAGTTTGCGACAGTACGGACATGAAAACCTTAGATCTATGGTTTTAGAGTGCGGATCGATGCATGAAAATGTTATAGGTGTGTTCCTTGCATCTAAATCTACAGTTTTATGCATTTTATTGTGTATTTTGGATGCCGGAAATTGAGATTTCCGAATGGCCGCGGAGGGCCGCGACTGGGGTAGTTGGTTTTTGCCATTTTTGGGCATGAATCATCCTAAAATCGAGTGTAGGATGTTTGGAGGAAGTCCATTAATATTTTCCAATCGAAAAATGCAAGAAAAAACAGCCAAAAATAAAGTTTTCTGGAAACCGGGTCGAAAAATCCATTACAGGACCCGTCGGGCGAAGAAGAACCAGCCCAGACCCGCGGGCGCACGACACGCACGCGCCAGAAGGTGCGTCTGGCAGGAGCGTGCAGTGCACGTGCCACATAGGCGCGTGAAGCAGGGGCAGGCAGCGGTTCGGGTCGGACCCTGACCCGGACCGACCCGACTGGGTCGGACCCGGACCCCGGACCCGTTGACCGGGCGGTCGGGTCAACGGACCCGGACCCGTTGACCGGGCGGTCGGGTCAACCCTGACCCGTTGACCAACCCGGTCTGACCCAGCTCAGACCCGGCTCAAGGCGGCTCAGCGCGTGAGCCGCGCACCGCGACTGGACGCGCGTGAGCCGAGCCGCGCCAGGCGCGTGGTGGCCCATGTGAGGCGCGCCGCGCGTCTGGCGCGCCGCGCGTCTGGCACGTGCGGCAGGCCGCTGCTGGTGCGTGGAGGCGCGTAGCGGCGCGTGGAACGCATCGCCGGCGAGTGGCGGCGCGTGTGGGCCCCGGGCGGCGCATGAGGTTGCTTAAAATTGAATTTTTTTAATTTTTTTGGGGTCTTATATCCATAAATGTGGCTTTTTGTGGGTTTTTGTATGTCGAATCAAAGTCCAAATGGTAAGATACGATTTCGAGTTGTGGTGTATGGTATCCGTTAACTCATACGCTCGCTTTGGAGTCTGTACTCAAGTTACTTTGGTCTTGATGATTCGTAGGACGTACAAAAATGTGATAATAAGTATTTCCAAGTCACAAATATTTCTCTTAATGCGTTAACAACTGTCGTATTAAATTTTTGTAAGGAGAGTAAACTAAATGATTTGATCTGCGAGATTTTATCAGTAGATTCAGTTTATTCTCGAGAGGCAAAAACTAACGGGAATCTGAGGCAAGAGATAATGGGCCGCAGGGTGGGCACCGCGTCTTAGGATATACGAGATAAAGGGACCTATCGTGCATGGTAGAAAATAATTGCCAAGTTAGGGCAATCCTTACCAGCGGCATACATAATGGCTTAATCTCGTTTTACGAGTCATACCTATGGTTTGACTTGTCCCATAAGAGCATTGTGTTGCTCTCTTCGGCTCCTAATATGAGGATGCTGAAGAAAATTAAGATATACGGACAAGCAAATTTCGGATGTAATTTAAGTACTGGATGTGATCCAGTTTTTACCTGATTTATAGGAAACCGTGAAATCTTATCTCACATTTGACGAAAGTATTCGTACTTTCGTTAACGTGAACACGTATTGTGAGCTTGATGAGGAGCACTTAGGGGCGAGTAGGCCACACTCGAGTCATGCTAATTCAGAGACGTCGAGTAAGGACTTCCCCGGCGCTAAGCCAATAGTATAAGCATATGAACGAAACTCGAGATCCAGGTAATAAAAATCATCCGAGAAAACCGACAACGAGGTACAAGAACGCAAGAAGAAGGAATTTGATTAGACCAATGTAAATTGCTACTTTTGAGGTAGTTTTGGTCATTTCACTCGTGAGTGTGACGAGCAAAAATTAATATCCTTTTTTTTTATGTGGTTTGAGATTTGTCTCATTCACAATAATGCTCGCTGATTTCTCTCCTTTGAAATCAGGAGCAACTGACCACGTAACTCGAGACAGGAGTGCATAAATATAATTCCGTCAGGTGAATCCTTAAGCTTGGAGGATTTACATTAAGGACAGACCATTTGTCGTTGTCCGAAGGAACGACACTTGCCATGACGTTCTTAATACTGTAGGCATTCGACGGATCTATAATTTAGTACCTTGTCTAAAATTGATTGTAATATGCGTGAAATTATTCTTTTTTTTTAATACGACAATTTTCTAAATTGTTCTGGTTTTAATCAATGATGAATTGTATGTACTGGGTGATGCTCCTTTTAATGGTTTCTTGTCGTTCTACTATTGTCTTTACATCTGATTGCGTAGATGATGATGTAAATGAATGACATAGTAGACTTAGACACATAGGGTAAGCGATGATGAATCAGTTAGTAACGAGAGGTTTATTGGACCCGCTGACCAGATTCGAGTTAATGAAGCTGGGACTCCATTGCAGTTAGACCATTGTGCCTTCCTTTTTTATGGTCTTATGAGCATGAGAGCCGGAAATGGAGTTGTGTAGAAAATGATGCTTATAGACGCTTACGTGCGTTTCGGTTCATCTATCTAATCTCGCATAAGTCTGAGGCATTAGACTACTTCAGGGGGTTTATAAGCGAGATTGAAAATCAGTTAGATTTGAGAGTAGAGACTCTCAGAACCGAGTGAGGATGCAAGTATTTGTCTAAACTGCACATGGGACTCTGTTTCGAGAAGAGTATTACGAGACTACTGACTATTAGTCAGTTCCCATTTGAGCTTTGGACAGGGAGGCAGCCTGACCTTAGCTACTTGAGGTTATGGGATTGTGCCGTGATTTCTCGCATTCACACGGTGAGTTAGGCCCGCGAGAAAATACGTGTTCTTAGGCAAACACGGACGACACTATAATCGAGATTGAGTCTCGTAATACCATATTTTTTCAGAATGATTTCCCTAAAAGAGGTGAGATCAATTTGAACCCTACCCTTTATGCGATGGATGAGCCTAGTGGCTCGGGGAGCCCAGCGGCGGGATACAAGAATCCACTACGGATCTTGATCTCAGTGGGAGCGATCCATCAAGAGATAAAGATTTTTCTCTCTTAAGAGTATCAAGAATGCGTATTTAAACGTTGTTTCTCGATTGTGGGTGAGACCCTCGTTGCGACTCTAGAGGATGATGAGAAATCCAAAACGGTCCAAAAGACTCTCGAGAGTTCTGCAAAAGATGCAAAAGACCGTTTATTGAAGGCCATAAATGAAGAGAAGGAGTTGATGAGAATCAACGGGGTCTGGGATCTAATTGATTTGCCTAAGGACGGAAGGACTATTGGAAACAAGTAGGTTCTCAAAGTCAAGATAAAAGTCAACGGATTGATGAAGAGGTAAATAACTCGTCTAGTAACCAAGGGTTACACTTAGACTGAGGGGTGGACTATCGAGGAGTCATAGTCCAATTTATCTCGATCCGTTTATCTTTTAGCGACTGTCACAAACATGGATCTAGAGTCATATCACAAGTACGTAAAGACTGCTTTCGTAGTGAAAGTCTATATGAGGCGATCTACATGGAGCATCCCTCTGGGTTCGTTCTAGTAGATCAGGTGGATAAGGTCTATTGATTTTAGAAATCAAAATACGATCTTAAGCCATTATCTAGATAGCGGCGCTTGAGATTTCACGAGAAGGTGATATCTTATGGTTTTGTAATGATCGAGTAGGATCATTGCAGCTATCTGATACGTCCAGATGACTCATTGTTCTCATATGTATGTGACATATTGTTGCTCATATGTAGGTGACATACTGTTGGTCGGGAACAACAGAGAGTATCCAATGACCATTGTAACATGGTTATGAGGTTTTAGTTCATTCTCAGATTTTGGATCCATAGGAATCGCTTGAGAATGGTATTGACTCTTTAACAAGAGTTTTACATCAGGTAGATTCTTGAGCATTTCGAGAAGAGCGATGACAACCTAAAAGATACTCTTATCACTAAAGGTAAAAAAACCTGAATCTTGACACATGCCCTAGAATTTATAAAAGAAATAAGGGAGATGAGCAGAATCCTTATTCCATTGCAAAATACATTTCTAGTGTATGCGATGAGGTATACACGTGTGATATACAGTTTGATGTATGCGATGAGGCATACATGACCAGACGTTTAAATGCGATGAGGTTTACACATGCGCTATACAGTTTGATGTATGCGATGAGGCATACATGGTCAGACGTTTATTTTATGGTCGATCTGGTGAGTAGGTATTAATAGAATCCTGGAAGGGATCACTGGAGAGTAGTGAAAAAGGATTCTGAAATATCTCATTTGAATTATGGACCTCTCCATGTGTTACGGATGAGGTAATTTGCGTTTTGTGGTTGGGATTCAGATACTGACTGGGAGTAGTGATCTGAATAAATGCAAAAGGTTTTATCTTCTTATAGTAGTAAGAAGAGAACCTGTATATCTCTATATCTCTATTTACGATACAAACTGAGTTTGTAGTATGCTCAATTGTAGTTCATGAGATGGTTGGCTTCAGAAATTTTCTGGAAGACTTAGGGTCGTGACAAATAGTGGGAGGTCAGTGATGATTATTGTGATAATCAGACTGACACTGTCAACAAATGAAACCCTAAGTATTATAATAAAGTCAAACACATTGATACCGAAGACCACTTTGTGAGAGATATTACCGAGAAGGGTATTGTGACAGCTAAGTACATCTTGACATACAGCATGATAGCTGATCCTTCAGAAAACCCGTTGTGAAAGATTCATTTGTGAGATAAGAAATCATTGGGTTAAGTGTACTTTCATTTCTCATTATATATTGTTATAGATGCTTATTAAAATATATGACATGCATGCATTATTGGGTCACATTTATTTCATGCACTATTTATTGTCATATATTATGATCTTGTGATAAAAGATGTGTCAGGCAGGCGTGATCGACTCTCTCACACGAGTGACCACCTCCGACTTTGAGTGAGGGAGATGAGACGGATTCTAGTTGTAAGAGGCTTTGAGAGTGGCCCTACTAGAACATAAGTCGCCCTGATATGTGTTCAGGATGAGGTTATATGCGATATGACCAACATGAAAATACCTACATCCATATTGTCTGTAAGTAGTCAGATTTGAGATTTCAGATATCACCTGCGATTTGTGATATAGTCTCTGAGATGCTCTCTCTGAAATCTTTGGGTAAAGTCTTATGTGTAGACCGAGTCCCATACCTGTACAGTGTTAGAGAATTTGACATATGTCCTTTGAGGGATGGGAGAATAATACTGTGGCACGTGTTTCATACCACGTGTGATGAGACGACCATGGAACAGTGGGAGCTATTATATGAGACGATAGTTTGATCTTGTTCCCCATTCCCACTGTGTGAGACCTGAGATCCATTGGGTGGGATCTCTTATACCCTTATTACTTTCAGCTGTCTCTAAAAGTTTTGGTTTAGTGTTGCTACTTTAGTCTGTTTACCTATAACCCGGAAGATAAATTGAGGTCTAAGGGGTAGGTCTAGGAAAGCAACTGAATTGAGACCGATAGATTCGAGTTTGGGAAAAGGAAAACCAATAGACATTACATCATTGTCGTGTATTCACAGGTCGATCTGTTATGTTAATCTATGTTGGGATTAAAACATAATAGTGAATACATAGTCGAGCAAATTGATTGGGGATCACTTTCGATGAGGAAAGTGGCTCGATAAATGTAAATGCATTGAGTCTGGGGTATAGCGAATTATTTTTATACTAACGGTGACTCCTCGATCATCCTAACAGGTGTATTGAGAAGTCTTTGCTTGCAAGTATACTCGTCGGTCGCACGACGCCCAATCCCATATGAAAATCCAGCAGGGTGATGTGATAGATCGCATGAGTTACGATCTTGTGATTGACAGAAGTAAAATGCCCTCATGTGCAAGTGGGAGATGTAGGAATATGCCCATTATGGGCATTTGGGTAATTAAAGAATGGGGTAACTCTCATCCTTAATTACCAATTAATCAACCACCAAATGGGCAACTCCCCAATTAAACCTAATTGAGCCAAAAAGATACCATGTGAATGAGTGTCTTCTCCTTCCTTGCTCCATGTGAATAGTAACCATGAGAAGAGAAAAGAAGGAAGACTATGGCTAGGGTTTTCAACATTCTCTAGAGAGAGAAAATAGAGTGAGGGATGGAGATTTTCGCGTAGAAAAATCTCCCATCGTCAAACGATTTACCGGATGTGAGGGTTGAGGTGTCGTGAAATTGAGGTGGTGGTTCGATTGCGTGATCACCATCCGACCGTGCGATCCGTTCGAAGGACATCGCGACACGGTGGATTTTGGAAACTGTCCTATCGAGATATTTATCTCAAAATTTCCGATCTATTTATTTCACGCTTCCGCATATGCGATTAAATCCAACATGGACAGTACAAGCTTGAATCCCTCGCTGTCTCAATGTGTCTAAATGTTCATTGGTTCAGGACCAGGTGAACTTTGTATGTCCAACAATGAAAACTGAGGCTCCAACTCCTCATACCACGGTGGAAGCTTGTCTCCAGGGTTAAAGTTCCTTGTCACCCCCTCTGAGTTAATCTGCAAAATTTCAAGAAACCAAGTCACTGAAAGCGTTCCTACAAACATAAATATAACACCCCTATGGTCTTGGTTCACGACACTACTACAACAACAGAAATGAGATCCTTACAATGACAGTGCGAACAACACCTCCACTTGCACCATCCCGAGCAATGGCAAGAGAAACTGCCTTAACAACTAATTGCTGTAGTAAACAAGAAAGTTGCAAGTTATATTTTGGATATTGCTAGGACGTCAAATGTTCAAAAATGGAGAGAATGTAGAAGCACAGAACAGCCTTTTTCAAATTATAAAATGTATTTTTCCTTCATAGCATAGAAAACTTTTATCCATATTAGATAAAATAGGAAAATAAATCAGAAAATTTGAACTGAACCAGAACATAAGGAAGACGTCATGTCAGCCTCTTCAATATGAAACCCAAAAAAAAAGAAAAAGAAAAAAGAAGAGAGAAAAAAAGATAGTCAAACTGAAAGTTTAGATATGAAAACATATTCCTTTTTCTCAGTTTTCTACTCCGTCATGTACATAGCACATTAGTCAAGCATCAATTATGATACCTCAGCTTCATCTTTGGTCATTCCTTCTTTCCATGCTTGATCAAAGAACCCATACAGGTAGCTGGAGCCAGATCCTGTCAACAACAGAAGCACGTTGAGATGAAGCCCACAGTCCACACATTAAAATTTTTTCTTTTGTTTTTGGTTTTTTTTTTTTTTTCCAATTTCCCGATGTAATACAAGCTTGATGAACATGAGATGTAAATGTTCCTTACTAGAAAGTTCTCCCGCTTGTGAGGACTAATTCAGGACAGATAATTAATTTGAATAACCCGCTTCTGCCTTGTAAATCATAAGCTACTTATGTGGATGACCTAGTTTCAGACTGTAATGTATATGACAAAATTTGATTTTGAAAAGATGATTTTTTAGAGAACGAACTTTGCCTATTTTCAAACCCTTGTTTTTATTTTAACTTTTCCATCTATATACATATATATAGTTTAACTTTTCACTCCGAAGGCAATCTCTCTTCGGAAGAAATTGCAGTAATATTGAAAGGTGTTGCTGAGTAGTTTAAGATGTACAACAAGCAAACAAATGAAATTTCTTAATAATCACATTGCTAAGATTTTTGACTTTTCCATCAAAGTTGAATCTCAAATCTATGACCTTATTTTATGTAAAATTTCCTTTCCATCATTCTCCTAGTTGTCTTATTTATAGCTAATGGCATCTTATTCAAAATTTAACAAGTGGAAAGCTAGCGAAATGAATATGACTCCTATGAAATGCATTGTCATTCCTATCATAAAAGATGTTCAGGGAACAAATAGGTCGAGGGAAGGTTAAGGTGTTCAGTAAGAAAAGAAATTTGTAATAAACAATATTGGGTCATGCCGAATGCATGCAACAAGCCAATGTGATTAATTCATACTTAGTCATCTAGCTTCCAAAGGAGAGATTATATCAAGGAGAGAAAAACAAATAAAAGAAAAAAAAAGTTTATGAAAAAATATCTCCAATAGCAAAGGGTTGCTCAATAATTGAACCACCAAGAGGGGTTCCATATATTTACCACCTTCATATTTGTCCCATCCCCCAACAATCAGACCAGTTTGTAGCATATTCTGCAAAATTAGTAGGCAATAGTAAAGCTTAAAATGGATCTGAACAATATGAACCTCTTTGTTAAAATATGAATGAACAATATAAACTTTTCAAATTAGTAGAAAGAAAACTAGGATCAGTTTTCCGAGTGATGTACCAAAAGGACCCTTTTTTTAAAAAAAATTTTTAAAAAAACCTGAGGGGAAAAATATTTCCCCAAATAACCCGTATTTGTCGCGGGTTGTACCCGCGACCGTATTTGTCGCGGGTTCAACCCGCGACAAAGCTACGTGGCAGCTGGGGGGTTTCCGCGTCTTGGAAACGCGGAAACCCCTTTCCGCGTCTCCAAGACGCGGAAATGCCTTTCCGCGTCTCCAAGACGCGGAAATGCGCGCAAACACTATTCCGCGTTTGCAAAACGCGGAAATGCCTTCCAAAAACGCACATTCCTCATTCCCTCCCAAAAACGCACGCCATTCCCCCTCGAAATTGTTTTAATCTCCCAATTATTTTACCCCTTAATTATTTTAATTCGATTTTTATAATTATATTTAATTTCGATTTTTGTAATTATATCTAATTTAGACGATCCAAAATTATGTATTATAATAATTAAAAGAAATCAGGCTAGTTTGCCTTTATAATTTTATGAAAAATTACAAAATTAAAAAATAATTCTAAGAATTTTTAAAAATTAGAAAATAGTGACAAAAAATTCTCATAATTGAAAAAAATTGTAACATTACAAAATATTAGTATTAGTATCTAAAAATTATATGTTAAGATTCATTATATTTTAATATATTATTTTTTATTTTTGATTAATTTAATATAAAAATAATATCATATTGCATAAATAATCAATATCAATAGAGTTTTAAAATATAGAATGAATATATAACGAATTGATTTTGATTTTCAAAATAATTGTAACATGCTAACCATTGTTATATTAAAATTATTTAAATTATAAATAAATATATAAAATAATTAAAATTACAAACAAAAATAAATATTAGAATTTTTAGAGAAGTCAACTAATAATAATTTATTATTTTGTCATATATCTATATATATATATTTTTGCATGTTATCCCTTATAACACTCGTAATGGTGGTTTGATAAATTAAAATAATTAAATGTATATCCACCAGACGCGTCTGCGAGTCAACGGTTAACCAACGGTGTAATGGGCCGGACGCACGATATTATCAAATAATTTAAACTACAAATTTTATAATAATTATTAGTTTAATATAACTATTACTATTTTTTATTTAAAAATACCAATAAAAATATAATTACTACTAAATTATTATATTAACTTACTACTAACAAAATTTTAATCTTCATTAAATTTAAATTTAATCTAAAACTCTAAACTCACTTTATATTTATAATACTAATTTTAATAATGGAATGATAAAAATAAATTTTCAATTTCATACAAATACTAATTTTAATAATTTTAATATTTTGATTTAAATTACTAAATATTAACTAAAATCATTTATTAAACTAAAAATATTTTTACTAATACTTTTTTTTTTAAATTACTAAAAATATATTTAAATTACTAAATATTAACTAAAAATTACTAAATATTTTTAATTTTTACTAATACTTTTATATTAAACTAAAAATATTAATATATTGTACCATTTACACGTTAATACATTTTAATTTTAAATATAATCGTTCAATTTAAAATATTTTAATGTAAATTTTTTAAACATCAACATTAATATTTATAAGTATTATTTTATAAGTATTATTATAATCATTTATATTAAAATTTTTTAATTTAATCATAAATCATTTAATATAATTATAGTCATTTTAAATAATTTTAACTATAATTTTTATAATAGTTAATAGTTTAATATAACTATTACTATTTCATATTAATTTATATTAACTGCATATTTAATATTTATTAAATTAATTAATCTCACTATAACCTAATTAAAAACGTCATTAATTAAAAATTAACAGTAAATGTCATACAAATCTACTGAATTTAAAATATCAATTGCATTCACAAATACACATTCTTATAAAATTATGCATCTAAAATAATTTAAATTGAGAGGAAAAATTTTATACCTTTGAAATTTTTGGACAAAGTCTAATCTTGAATGCTCCAATAATTTCAGCAATTTCAGCAGCTTTTTTTTCCTCTAAATTGATAGATCCAGAAAAATTCGGCACCCTTCGGTTCTTCGTCTGCAGAAGGGGAGAGGCGTGAGAGAAGATGAGAGGAGAGGAGAGGAGAGGAGGAGAGGAGGAGAGGAAAGCGGAGACTTCGAATGCAAAATGGGAGAAGAAGTGAAGCCGAGTGAAGGATGCGGATGCCGAGTGAAGAATGCGGTGCCACGTGTCGCGGCCTGACTGGAAGGCCAGGCTTTCCGCGTTGGGGAAACGCGGAATGCGCAGGCTTTCCGCGTTTTCGAAACGCGGAAAGCTGGGCTTTCCGCGTTTTCGAAACGCGGAAAGCTGGGCTTTCCGCGTTTTCAAAACGCGGAAAGCTGAGCTTTCCGCGTTTTCAAGACGCGGAACGCTCAGCGTTCCGCGTTTCGAACACGCGGAAAGGCTGACACGCGCGATACCCTCCCGGGATGCAACACGTGGCTTTGTCGCGGGTTCAACCCGCGACAAATACGGTCGCGGGTCCAACCCGCGACAAATATGGGTCATTTGGGGAAATTATTTCCCCCTTAGGTTTTTTTAAAAAATTTTTTTTTTAAATAAGTTATTTTGGTACATTTCTCCAGTTTTCCGTCAGACTTTTTCATTTTTTTTCTTTTTTGCATTATTGTATGCTTGGTATCCAACCACTTTACATCTTGATGTCAAAATAATGGTCTTAGGTTATTTTTGTTCCCCCTTTTATGTGACTCTTCCTCCAAAGCTTCTGCTCGAAATTGATGTCCTTGATTGTCACGTCCCGAACCGGGGTTATGCGCTGTCACCCATTATCCTGAATACCGACTGTATTTCTATAAAAAATCGGATAGAAACTCCCCATAAATCGAAGGTTTCCCATATACAAATAAACCTGTATATTCAAAATCCACCTGTAATTTAAACAAATAGTCATCCCGATCTCTCCAAAATCAACAAATTTCACCCCAAACATCCAGGACAACGCAATGTTATAAAATTTCCAACAATTCTAACCACATACCTATACTGTTATGCTCAACTAGAGGATAAGCAGACGCTATACCGAGCGAACCTAAATTTATACAATGTATAGCACATTTCCCAAGTAAAAAGTTTAAAACGCTTACAAATGTCTCAATGCAAGTAAAATAAACCAAAGTGAGAGTTATGCACACAACTGCCCATAAATTAAACAGTCATCCCAAAATATATACGGCCAACTACGGATCTCAATATCAAGACCACGCAGAGTCGAAACAAAGTACGAAATTCATATTTCAAATTTAACTTAAACCTCACCGTCGTATATCACCCAAATCTATCAAAATCTCTAAGATCTGAAACGTTGCTCCAGCACAACAATAATCCTGACTGAGGAGGGAAAATGAGGGGGGTGAGTATCATGGGAAGATACCCAGTGAGTAAGGGGGAAAATGTCAAGTATAAATAGCGTGGGTGAACCATTGGAGTGTCAAATAATATCATTCGAAATAAAAATTTACATTTCGTAGCAAAACATGATGTGTTTAGCAATTTGAAATCATTTAATCAATCACACGATAACAAACATGTATGCATCCATTTAAAATCAAGTAATATCAGAGCGAGTCAAAAATGATCCTAACAGAGGTTAACCATGACCAATGACAGGCATCACACACGTCCTCCCCCTCCGTGGGTTCAACAGACCGCGCCTATAGCCCTTAAAATAAATGACGTTTACGAATACGTCCTGCAAAAGCGTATTCGGGCAACCGGTACCTCTACAAACACCCTTCGTAACTACAGAATCATCAATGTCATCATCATAGTAGCACAAGAGCACAACGTCCCACAAGTAAAATCATATCACCGCATAACTGGTGGGCATCCGACCCACATAGTTCATCAAAACATTTCAAGTTTGCGTGTCAATACGTTTCATCAAATTATTTTAAAACAGCATATCAATGCAACGGTAGAAAAGGAAATTTTCAATTTTTTCAAGTAATGGCATAATTTTTATTTCATTTCAAACCATGGATGCATAGTAATCGTGAACATAATTCAAAACACTCCAATAATCACAAAACAGATTTGAAATTTAATATCATACGTCAAATCAATGCATATCAAAAGCATATTTTATCGCAAACACGGCAAAAAATACGTTTTACTATTTTATACAAGAGATTAGAGTTCCACTCACATATCTAGAAAGAGTGGTCACTTCTTATTTTTCAAATCAATCAAATTGACTTCTCGAGTTTCCAAAAGACAAACCTAATCAAATTATCAAATTTTATATCAAATAAAATTCTAATAAGAGATTTTCAATTTTCTTCTTTCCAATTTAATATAATCTTAATTTACACAATCATTTTTAAATTCTCGTTTCATCAAATTTCGAATTATTTGACTCTCCAATGATCAAATTTCTAATATTTCTCATTTTCTCTAATTTTTCTCAAATTTAACACATTTCCGAATAGATATATAACTTTCGATTTTAAATTCAATCTAAAATCAACAAAAATTATTCAAACTTTGAAGTGAGTGCGTTTCTCTCACCTAGGATTCCTCGGCTTTCAGATCTAGATGTCGTTCGCCCGTCAGATTGGTCTAAAATCTGTAATATTTCCAAATTTAAAATATATTAGCAACAACTAAATTTCTAACACCAAACTCTAGAATTTCAACCAAAGTATAGTCATTACCTGCAGTGAAGATGCAGGTGAGCTCTCGAAGGGGAAAGTCGGTTGCGGGCTAGCGGGCCGGTGGGCTGGCGAGCTAGCGGGCTGGCCCGCTGGTGGGCTCGCGGGCTCTCAGCCCGGCTTGCTGGCCGCAGCGGGCTTCACTGGCCGTAGCGGGCTTCATGGGCCACAGTGGGCTCGCGGGTTAGCAGAGGGTCGCGCTGTGCTCGCGCAGAGGGTTGGGCTGGAGTACGCTGGCGCTTGTGCTGGGGTGGCGCTGGCTCGCGTAGGGGTCGTGCGCGCTCGCGCAGGGGTTGCTCGTTGGCTCGCACAGGGGTCGCGCGCTGGCTTGCGCAACTCGCGGGAGATCGCGCTGCACAGAGCTCACGCAGTAGGTTGCGCTAGAGCTCGTGCAGGGATCACGTAGCTCGTGTACAGGCGTGGTCCCGAGCAGGCACACGCTCGCGCTGTGGAGCTCTCGGGCAGAAGGTTCAGCGCTACTCACACGAGGAAGGAGGTGCTGCAAGCTAGCGCACTCGCGTGAAGAGGGAGGAGCAGCGGTGGCTGGGTGCGGTGGCAATGGTGGCGAGCGGCGGTGCTAGCGGCAGTGCTAGCGGCGGTGATCGGGCACGGCTACGGGAGAGGAAGGGATGGAGAGTGAGAGAGAGAGAGGAAGAGAGAGAGAGAGAGAGAGAGAGAGAAGGGAAAAAGGAGATTAGGGTTTTTTAGTCCCAATCCAATTTGGGGATTTTGATTTTTTTTTTTCCGGTATTACATTTTTTAACTCTCTAAAATCAAGTTTCGTATTCGAAACTAAAAGAATACTAAACTGTAAATAAATGGGGGTACTATCTCCTCATAGCCTCCTCGGGCTCCCAGGTCTCCTCCTCGACCTGATAACTCCTCCATAAAAACTTTGACCAATGAAATTTTCATACTCCACAGCTTTCTGACCTGTCGATCTAGAATAGCCACGGGCTGAACTGGAAGACTAAGATCCTCTCGTAACTCAACAGGTGGAGGCTCAAGTACATGAGAAGGATCGGCCAAGTATTTGCTGAGTACTGAGACATGGAATACGTCATAAATACGAGATAGTTCATCTGGCAACTCTAATCTATATGCCACACTCTCAACTTACCCCGCTGCCTGAACCGTATATCTCCCTTCCAAGAAAATATCTTCAAGAAAACCATATCTCCCATAGCAAACTCAAGAGGTCGCCGCCTACGATTGGCATATGCCTTCTGTCTGTCCTGGGCGGCTTTCATCCGCTCACGGATGACTTTAACTTTATCCTTTGTTTGCTCAATCAACTCAACACTACTGAGACGTCGCTCTCCGACCTCATCCCAGCATATCGAGGTACGACACTTCCTGCCATATAATACCTCATACGGGGACATCCCTAACTGGACTGATAACTGTTATTATATGCGAACTCGACCAGTGGAAGGTACCGATCCCAACTACCCCGGAAATTCATCACACATGCCTTCAGCATGTCCTCAAAGGTCTGAATGGTCCTCTTAGACTAGCCATCCGTCTGAGAATGATATGCCGTACTGAAGTTCAATCTAGTACCCAATGCCTCCTGCAACTTGGGCCAAAACCTAGATGTGAATCTGGGGTCCCTATCTGAAACAATCGACACGGGCACCCCGTGAAGCCGAACTATGGTATCAATGTAGAGACGTGCCAACGCCTCTAAGGAATAGTCACCGCGGATAGGGATAAAATGTGCAGATTTGGTGAGTCGATCGACAATCACCCAAACGCATCATGCCATGTAGAAGTCCGCGGTAACCCCATCACGAAGTCCATGGTAATATGCTCCCATTTCCACTCAGGAATGGGAAGAGGCTGCAGTGTACCCGCTGGATGCTGATGCTCGACCTTCATCTACTGGCACACCAAGCATCATGTTACAAACTTTGCTATATCTCTCTTCATGCCTGACCACCAATAATTACCTCTAATGGTCCGATACATTTTCGTACCCTCGGGATGCATAGCATATACAGAAAAATGTGCTTCCTCAAGGATAGCATGCCGAATATCACTATCGACCGGGACACACACTCTGTCTCTGAATATCACGAGTCCATCATCACGGACTCCGAAATCTCCACCCTCAGCTCGACGGACTTTATCCGCAATACCCTAAAACTCCTCATCCGTACTCTGGAGCTCCCTGATACGGTCGAACAAAGTCGACCTGACCTCAAATTTAGCTAGTAAGCCTCCCTGATCATCATTAGTCAAACTGACTCCTAAGGCTCGGAGTCCCACTAAACAAGAAAGGTAGGCTTTCTCTATCGACTATGAGGATTATGCTAACTTCCGACTCAAGGCATCTGCTACAACATTCGTCATGCCCGGATGATAGTCAATAATGAGGTCATAATCTTTGAGGAATTCTAACCATCTCCTCTGTCTCTAATTCAGCTTCTTTTGGGTAAATAGATATTTCAAACTCTTGTGATCTGTAAATACCCTGTAAGTCACCCCATAAAGATAATGCCGCCATATCTTTAATAAAAAAAATATAACTGCTAACTCCAAATCATGTGTCAAGTAATTAATCTCGTGTTTCTTCAGTTGTCGCGAAGCATATGCAATAACCCGACCATCCTGTATCAGAACACAACCCAATCCCTGTCGGCTAGTATCACTGTATACTGTACACTATATACTCCCGACTACTAGTGGGAAAGGCTAAAATAGGAGCGGATGTCAACCATTGTTTGAGCTCCTGGAAGCTCGCCTCACAACGATATCCTAAACAAACTTGTCCCCCTTCTGGGTCAATCTCGACAACGAAACAGCTATCTAGGAGAATCTCTCTACAAATCTGCGATAATACCCGGCCAAACCGAGAAAACTATGAATCTCGGTAACTGTTTGTGGCTGCTCCTACTTCACTATAGCCTCAACCTTCCGTGAATCAACATAAATACACTCCACTGAAATAATGTGCCCCAAGAATCCAATTTGTCTCAGTCAAAGCTCACATTTCTAGAATTTGGCATATAGTTGCTTCTCATGGAGTATTTGTAATACCACCCGAAGGTGCTCAACATGATCTTCATCACTCCGTGAATATATTAAGATATCATCGATGAATACGATGACGAACCGATCCAAATAGTCATGAAAAATTCGGTTCATCAGATCCATAAAAGCAGCTGGGGCATTAGTCAGCCCAAACAGTATGACTAAAAACTCGTAATGGCCGTATCAGGTGTGAAAAGCTGTCTTGGGTACATTCTCGGCCTGAATTCTCAACTGATGATAACCCGATCGGAGATCAATCTTAGAGAAAACCCTAACTCCCTACAGTTGATCAAACAAATCATCTATACATGGTAGGGATATCTGTTTTTTATGATGGCTTTGTTCAATTGTCTGTAGTCCACACAAAGCAGAAATGTACAATCCTTTTTCTTTACAAACAGTATCGGAGCGCCCCAAGGTGAGGTGCTCTGGCGAATAAACCCCTTATCCAGAAGTTCTTGTAACTGAGTCTTAAGCTTTCTCAGTTCAGCAGACGCCATTCTGTATGGCGGAATAAAAATAAGATTGGTCCCCGATACTAGATCAATCTCAAAATCGAACTCCCGAACTGGTGGTAATTCAGGAAACTCTTCGGGGAACACATCTGGAAACTCCTGCACCACAGAGACATCTTCAAGTCTCGGTCCCTCGACGGTGGTATCGACAACATAAGCCAGATAAGCCGCACAACCATAGAGTACCAAGCGTCTGGCCTTCATAACAGATATTATACTGCGGGACAATACTCATCTCTTACCCCGGAATACTAATTATGGCTGCCCGGACCTCCAAAACTCAACCTCTTTCGTGAAACAATCCACGGAAGCCCGGTGTAAACTCAGTCAATCCATCCCTAGGATGGCATCAAAATCCGTGATAGGGAGCAGAATCAGATCTGCCTCTAATACTGTCTCCCCAATACCGACCTCACAATCCCTATAAACTGTATCTCGAATGATATGCTTGTCAAGAAAAGTGACTACCATAATCTCATCATCAAGTAGCGAGAGAGGTTTATCAGAATGACGAGTGAACGTATTGTTCACATAAGAAAAATTTGACCTGGTATTTATAAGAATACGGGCGTTGATATGGAATATTCGTATGGTATCTAAAAGCAAGAAAAAGATCAACAGAATTTAAAATGCGAAAAAAAAGTGAACGAATATATATATATCAAACTAGTTAAGTTTCGAAAACTTTAACTAGTCAAAACTGTACATCGACATCATGATATACAAAAAGTCATACAGAAAGTACAACAAAAGTACTACACTAAGGGGTCTGCGGGAGGATTACCCATAATAATATCAGGGTTTGCCTATGCGTCCTCCTGTGTCATCGCAAACACACGAGCCTGGGCCCCAGGCTACTGTCAAGATGATCCTGGCACTGTATTACTCCCGGCTACAGTCCGGGGAGCGGTAAGAGCTGAGTGCGCAGGTGCCCCCTACTTACCTGTGTCAGACGTACCAGTACGACTTTGCAAAGTCGATCCTCCTCGACCTAAATCGGGGCAAACACTCCTAACGTGACCTTGCTTCCCACACTGGAAGCAAGTAACCGGTACTCTACATGCGCTAAAGGCATGATGGCTGCTACATCTACGGCAGAAAGGCGGTCTCTATGTAGTAAACTGTGTAGAGACACTAGGGGCTGGTGCCCCAAAACCCTATGATCGAGATCTCTGTCCCGGTACTGCTGGTCTAAAGCTAGAAGAACCTCCGGGATATTCAGAACCTCTACCCCTTTTCGAAAACTGTCCACCCTGTGACCCAGTCTTCCTCTTCTGGTGACTCTCCCTCTGTCTAGTCTCCGTTCGGACGATCTCCTCCGCCCGATACGCTAAATCAATCACGTCAGATAGTGTAAAAGAGGGAGTCACTGTCATATACTTCCTGATGCTCAATTGGAGGCCATCTTCAAACTTGAACCTCATCTGAGCTGGTGTAGCCATGTCTGGGACAAAGGCCGCTAGTCGTCTAAGCTCAGCCTCATACTCTAAAACTGACCTCGTCCCCTGGCGTAAGTGCAAGAACTTCGTCCACATCCAGTCCTGCTGGAACGGGGTGAATACCTGCGGTCGAACTCTCATAGAAAGTCTTCCCACCGTAGGATCCGTGTAGCACTGTTAGAGATAGCCTCCCACCACGAGAGGGCATCTCCGTCAAGGAGTCTCCTAGCAACTCTCAATCTGAACTCCTCTGACAACCCCAAATCCGTAAGGATCCTACGAATCCTGTTGATCTAGTGTTTCGCCGTTACGGCATCACTGGATCCTAAAAAGTCTGTACATCCGAGCTGTCGAGACTCTTTCACCAACTACTTGAGCTCGTGGATGCGGCTCAAAGTAGCCGATGTCTCATCAGTCGGAGTAGAAACAGAAGGACCGGCCACCGAAGGAGGAACCGGTGCCATAGGAGTAGGTATGGCCGCAGGTGCGGTCGTTGGAGTCTGTAGTGGAGGTGGTGGCATCTGCGCCGCATATCTACTTTACCACTTCTGTCACTGCCTCAAGATATCGAGTGATGGTGGAGGAATCTCGACTGTAACAACCAGTGGAGGTGCTGGGGGTGGCGCTGGTGAGCGTGCTCGAGTAAATGAAGCATCCTCTGGCACTCATGGCGCCTCGGGTGCCCTAGGTGTATCAGGCACCGAAAGACCCTCAAGTAAGGTGAATCTAGCACCTCTCCTACCACATCTAGGTGGCATAATTCTACGAAAAGAATACATTGTTATTAGATAAAAATCAAGAATTAGGGTTAGTTGCTCCGTAACTAACCCCCTAAAAAAATGAATTATAATTCAAAGTATTTGAATGCGAAATAACAGGTTAGAAGCGTTATGTATCCAACTCCATAACATAGATGAATTTATATGCCTATGGTCAAGTATGGGACTTTAAATGACTGTATGAAACTCTCTAATGTATTGAGAACTTTTCATATACTTGGAAAGATTTTTACTACTTTGTTTTCTCTAACCTAGACGCTCTGATACCAATAGAACTGTCACGTCCCGAACCGGGGTCGTGAGCAGTCGCCAGTTGTCCTGAATGCTGGCTGTATTTTTACAGAAAATCGGGCAAAATCTCCTCATAAATTGGAGGTTTCCCATATACAAATAAACATGTATATTCGAAATTCACCTGTAATTTAAACAAATAGTCATCCCGGCCTCTCCAAAATCAACAAATTCCACCTCAAACATCTAAGACAACGCAAGGCTATAAAATTTCCAACAATTCTAGCCACAGACCTCTGCTGTCATACTCAACTAGAGTATGAGTAACCGCTACACCGAGCAAACCTAAGTTTATACAATGTATAACACATTTCCCAAGTAGAAAGTTTAAAATGTTTACAGATGCCTCAATGCAAGGAAAATGAATTAAAGCGAGAGTTATGCATACAACTGTCCATAAGTTATACAGTCATCCCAAAATATACACGGCCAACTACGGATCTCAATATCAAGACCACGCAGGGTCGAAACAAAGTAGAAATTCATATTTCAAATTTAACTTAAAGCTCACCGTCTTATATCATCTAAATCCACCAAAATCTCTAAGATTTGAAGCGTCGCTCCAGCACAACAATAATCCTGTCTGAGGAGGAAAAATGAGAGGGGTGAGTATCATGGGAAGATACCCAGTGAGTGAGGGGGAAAATCTCAAGTATAAATAGCATGGGTAAACCATTGGAGTGTCAAATAATATCATTCAAAATAAAAATTTACATTTTGCAGCAAAACATGATATGTTTAGTAATTTGAAATCATTTAATCAATCACACGATAACAAATATGTATGCATCCATTTAAAATCAAGTAATATCAGAGCGACCCAAAAATGATCCTAGCAGAGGTCAACCGTGATCAAAGACAGGCATATCGGGGGTTTTATTATGCATAGACTTTAAAACGCTCTCTACTCCGACGTTGGCCATGAGTTCGCTGGGGCTAACTCATCGGGGTGTATAGGACCCCATCTGGTGCTAGACGGTAGCGTCACACACGTTCTCCCCCTACGTGGGTTCAACCGGCCGCACCTATAGCCCTTAGAATAAATGACGTTTGCGGATATCTCCCGTAGAAGTATATCCGGGTAACCTGTGTCTCTACAAACGCCCTTCGTAGCTACAGAATCATCAATGTCATCATCATAGTATCACAAGGGCACAACGTCCCATAAGTAAAATCATATCATCGCATAACTAGTGAGCATCTGACCCACATAGTTCATCAAAGCATTTCAAATCTACGTGCCAATACGTTTCATCAAATCATTTCAAAACAGCATATCAATGCAACGGTAGAAAAGGAAATTTTCAATTTTTTCAAGTAATGATACAATTTTTATTTCATTTCAAACCATGGATGTATAGTCATTGTGAATATAATTCAAGATACTCCAATAATCACAAAACAGATTTGAAATTTAATATCAAACGTCAAATCAATGCATATGAAAAGCATGTTTTATCGAAAACATGGCAGAAAATACGTTTTACTATTTTATGCAAGAGATTAAAGTTCCACTCATATATCTAGGGAGGGTGGTCACTCCCTATTTTTCAAATCAATCCAATTGACTTCTCGAGTTTCCAAAAGACAAAACTAATCAAATTGTCAAATTTTATATCGAATAAAATCCAAATAAGAGATTTTCGATTTTTTTCCTTCCAATTTAATATAATCTTAATTTATACAGTCATTTCTAAATTCTCGTTTCATCAAATTTCGAATCATTTGGCTCACAAATGATCAAATTTCCAATATTTCTCATTTTCTCTAATTTTCCTCGAATTTAACACATTTCCGAATAGATATATAACTTCCGATTTTAAATTTAATCTAAAATCAACAAAATTTATTCAAACTTTGAAGTGAGAGCGTTTCTCTCACCTAGGGTTTCTCGGGTTTCAAATTTAGCTGTCGTTCGCCCGTTGGATTGATCTAAAACCTGTAATATTTTCAAATTTGAAATATTTTAGCAACAACTAAATTTCTAACACCAAACCCTAGAATTTCAACCAAATCATAGTCATTACCTGCAGTGCTCAACCGTGACCAAAGACAGGCGCATCGGGGGTTTTGTTATGCATAGACTTTAAAACGCTTTCTACTCCGACGTTGGCCATGAGTTCACTGGGGCTAACTCATCGTGGTGTATAAGACCACATCTGGTGCTAGACGGTAGCGTCACACACGTCCTCCCCCTACGTGGGTTCAACCGGCCGCACCTATAGCCCTTAGAATAAATGACGTTTGCGAATATCTCCCGTAAAAGTATATCCGGGTAACCTGTGTCTCTACAAACGCCATTCGTAGCTACAGAATCATCAATGTCATCATCATAGTATCACAAGGGCACAACATCCTGGAGCACAACGTCCCACAAGTAAAATTATATCATCACATAACTAGTGGGCATCTGACTCACATAGTTCATCAAAGCATTTCAAGTCTACGTGCCAATACGTTTCATCAAATCATTTCAAAACAGCATATCAATACAACGGTAGAAAAAGAAATTTTCAATTTTTTCAAGTAATGATATAATTTTTATTTCATTCCAAACCATGGATGTATAGTCTTTGTGAACATAATTCAAGACACTCCAATAATCACAAAACAGATTTGAAATTTAATATCATACGTCAAATCAATGCATATGAAAAACATGTTTTATCGAAAATACGGCAGAAAATACGTTTTACTATTTTATGCAAGAGATTAGAGTTCCACTCATATATCTGGGGAGGGTGGTCACTCCCTATTTTTCAAATCAATCCAATTGACTTCTCGAGTTTCCAAAAGACAAATCTAATCAAATTATCAAATTTTATATCGAATAAAATCCTAATAAGAGAGTTTCGATTTTTTTTCTTTCCAATTTAATATAATCTTAATTTATACAGTCATTTCTAAATTCTCGTTTCATCAAATTTTGAATCATTTGGCTCACAAATGATCAAATTTCCAATATTTCTCATTTTCTCTAATTTTCCTCGAATTTAACACATTTCCGAATAGATATATAATTTCCGATTTTAAAATTTAATCTAAAATCAACAAAATTTATTCAAACTTTGAAATGAGTGTGTTTCTCTCATCTAGGGTTTCTCGGATTTCAGATTTAGCTGTCGTTCGCTCGTCGGATTGATCTAAAACCTGTAATATTTTCAAATTTGAAATATTTTAGCAACAACTAAATTTCTAACACCAAACCCTAGAATTTCAACCAAATCATAGTCATTACCTGCAGTGCTCAACCGTGACCAAAAACAGGCGCATCGGGGGTTTTGTTATGCATAGATTTTAAAACGCTCTCTACTCCGACGTTGGCCATGAGTTCGTTGGGGCTAACTCATCATGGTGTATAGGACCCCATCTAGTGCTAGACGGTAGCGTCACACACGTCCTCCCCCTACGTGAGTTCAACCGGCCGCACCTATAGCCCTTAGAATAAATGACGTTTTCGGATATCTCCCGTAGAAGTATATCCGGGTAACCTGTGTCTCTACAAACGCTCTTCGTAGCTACAGAATCATCAATGTCATCATCATAGTATCACAAGGGCACAACGTCCTGGGGCACAACGTCTCACAAGTAAAATCATATCATCGCATAACTAGTAAGCATCTGACCCACATAGTTCATCAAAGTATTTCAAGTCTACGTGCCAATACGTTTTATCAAATCATTTCAAAATAGTATATCAATGCAACGGTAGAAAAGGAAATTTTTAATTTTTTCAAGTAATGATACAATTTTTATTTCATTTCAAACCATGGATGTATAGTCATTGTGAACATAATTCAAGACACTCCAATAATCACAAAACAGATTTGAAATTTAATATCATACGTCAAATCAATGTATATGAAAAACATGTTTTATCGAAAATACGGCAGAAAACACGTTTTACTTCTATATGCAAGAGATTAGAGTTCCACTCATATATCTAGGGAGAGTGGTCATTCCCTATTTTTCAAATCAATCCAATTGATTTCTTGAGTTTTCAAAAGACAAACCTAATCAAATTATCAAATTTTATATCGAATAAAATCCTAATAAGAGATTTTCGATTTTTTTCTTTCCAATTTAATATAATCTTAATTTATACAGTCATTTCTAAATTCTCGTTTCATCAAATTTCGAATCATTTGGCTCACAAATGATCAAATTTCCAATATTTCTCATTTTCTCTAATTTTCCTCGAATTTAACACATTTCCGAATAGATATATAACTTTCGATTTTAAATTTAATCTAAAATCAACAAAATTTATTCAAACTTTGAAGTGAGTGCGTTTCTCTCACCTAAGATTTCTCGGATTTTAGATTTAGCTGTCGTTCGCCCGTCGAATTGATCTAAAACCTGTAATATTTTCAAATTTGAAATATTTTAGCAACAACTAAATTTCTAACACCAAACCCTAGAATTTCAACCAAATCATAGTCATTACCTGCAATGAAGATGCAGGTGAGCTCTCGAAGGGGAAAGCCAGTTGCGGGCTTGCGGGCCGTCACGGGCAGATGGGCTTGCGGGCTAGCGGGTTGGCCCGCTGGTGGGCTCGCGAGCTCTCAGCCCGGCTTGCTGGCCACAGCAGGCTTCGCGGGCCGTAGTGGGCTCGCAAGTCAGCAGTGGGTCGCGTTGTGCTCGCGCAGAGGGTCGTGTTGGAGCGTGCTGGTGCTCGTGCTGGGGTCGCGCTGGCTCGCGCAGGGGTCGCTTGCGCAAGGGTCTCGCGCTGGCTCGCGCAGGGGTCGCACGCTGGCTCGTGCAGGGGTGCACGCTGGCTCGCACTCGCGCTGTGGAGTGCTCGAGCAGCAGGTCGCGCTCGGCTAGGCTCGCGCAACTCGCGGGAGATCGCGCTGCGCAGAGCTTGCGCAGTGGGTTGCGTTGGAGCTCATGCAGGGATCGCGCAGCTCGTATGCAGGAGTGCGGTCGTGTGCAGGCGCGCGGTCGTGCGCAGGCGTGGTCCCGAGCAGGCTCACGCTGTGGAGCGCTCAGGCAGAAGGTTCAGCGGTGCTCGCACGCTCGCACGAGGAAGGAGGCGCTGCAGGCTAGCGCGCTCGCATGAGGAGGGTGGAGCAGCGGCGGCTGGGTGCGGTGATGCTGGCGGCAAGCGGCGGTGCTGGTGGCGGTGATCGGGCGCGGCTGTGGGAGAGGAAGGGGCGGAGAGCGAGAGAGAGAGAGAGGAAGAGGGAGAGAGAGAGAGAGAGAAGGGAAAAAGGAGATCAGGGCTTTTTAGCCCTAATCCAATTTGGGGATTTTTATTTATTTATTTTTTTTTTGGTGTTACATTGAAAACCTAAAATTCTGTCCAACAGATATCCCAACCACTTAGTACACTCCAATCCCAGTGAAATCAACCCAAGACATCTATCCCTTTTTTCCACCAATTGGTATTAATAGAAGATTTTTCCAATGAGGTGGAGATCAAAAACCATGGATTGAAATTAAATAAATGCATCACACCAGAATTAACAACCAGAAGGAAGCATTCCTCTTCACAGACGGGAAAGAAGCAGAACAATCAAAGCCAAAAACAGATATTGCAAACTCTTAGCACAGCACAAACAAAACCGATGATTCTGACGACAGCTACCAGCAAACATCACAACTTAACATAAAAGAAGAAAAAGAGAAGAAAATTTAACAAAGAGAGTCAATGGAATTAAGATTCCAATGACTGAAATTCCATTGACTGAAGATGCGCTATTTGTTCCTCATCCATGATCTTTTGAAATGGAAATTGGAATATTGAAAGTTGGAATTCCCCATACACGGACCAGAGACCTTCACTGTGTTAGCCTGACGTGAACTTAAAAATAATGTGGGAACATAACTTCACTGCATTAAGATTTTTTTTAAAACATAAAAATCCCAAGAGATGAATTATTACTGTTGTAGGTGTCCCATGAGTAAAGAGGACTTGAATTGATTGATCATCTTCTTCAGCATTGTTCTCACGAAAGAACTTTGTGGGAACTGGCACCCTCTATTCTTCATATCCAATGGGGCTCACTAGAAATAGCAAGTTGTAGGTGTGGACGGCTATGAAGAGCAAAACGGCAGATTGTTGTGTTCATCCTCGCAAACACATTGGACTGGAGTAAAGGGAATGAAATATGAGGATTTTGAGGGGGGAGAAAAATCGTTCCTCTTTTCTGGATATATTTTATCAAAAACAGACTTCATATTTTGTCTGTGCTCACAATATGGCTTGTTTTGGAGATTATTTTCTTTTCTCTTAGGTTTTATGGATAAGGCCTCTTGGTCCTTATAAATACATTGTTTTCCTTCCTCCTTAGCCTAAACTTATATTTAAAACATGAAATAAGAAAGATTGTAAAAGATCCACACTGGTAAAGACCACTGTCAATTTCTGAAACTTTTCATTTTTTATTAGAACTTCAATTTTCCCAAATAAGCTTATCATTATTTCCTTCAATTTGCAAAAGGTTCAGCTAAATTCCATTTTTCAACAAACGACTATCAGAAGAGCTGTACTGTATTGTGAATTTAGTGTACCAAGAAGCATATGATAAATCAGCATATTGCAACTATTTGCAAAGCTATACAATAAATAAATTTCTGCAATTTTTTTGATAGAATAAATAGAAGTCTGCAATTCAAACCTTATTGTTGTAAGCTAATAGACTCACAAGATTTGCAGCAACTTTAACAGTTGAAGGCTGTCCCAGTTGGATCCTGAGAAAACAAAAAGGAAACAGAAGTTATATGAGGAACATTTCAATTTTAACAATGGAGAATTTAGGAAATCTCTACATAAGAAAATGGTTCAAAGTAGTAGATGCTACTACTTATTTATTTCACTAGAGCTTTTGTTTTATTTTTTATTTTTTTTTTCCTTTTTTAAGGGTAGTGCTTTACATTATTCAGAATCTTGCATAGTTGAGATTTAGCATCTTCTATTCTATCAGGTGATCCCCCAAGGTTCTCCTGAAATGTGAGCCAGAGTGTTGAGAAATATATAATTTTCTACAATTTGGTCCTATTGAACAATAAACTAACATAACATTCATTATGATGAGACTGTTAAGTACAATGAAAAAAATTTCCATTAAGAGAGTAACAATCATACATTCATGTGTGCCGCATTTCAAATCAAACTTTCATAAAATTATAGGCCGCACAATTAACTTTTAAAACTGAGAAATCTATTCAAAGCCATTAACTACAGTTATTAACAGAAAACCAAACAGCAATTGCCACAAACATCAAATAAATGAATCAAAACAATCTAATATATTAGTCAGCAGAATATTGAGTTAAGCACTTTAAAAATAGAATCAAATGTCGAACTGTAATACCTTAAAAAAAAAAAAAAAGAAAAAGAAAAAAGAGAGAAGGAGGAGAAGGGGGGGAGGAAGCGCAGCATTTTGGACCAAAACGCTACACTTTCTCCCCAAGTGTGAAGTTAGGGCAAAAAGCCCTAATTTCTCTCTCTTTTCCTTCCATCTCTCTCTCATCCTCTCTCTTACGAACTCTCTCTCATGAACTCTCTCTCCCTCTCTTTGATTCTCACTCTCCGCCTCCCTCCATCGCGTCTCCCTCACGCACCGGCAACGCCCTCACGCTTCCTCCGATCGCCGTCGTCAAACCCTAGCCGCTTATCCCTCTCTCTTTCGTCTCGCTCTTCCTCTATCCTCACTCTCTATTTCTCTCTTGAATCTCCATCTCTCTGTCTCTCCCGATTCTCTTTCGAATCTCCGCCACTCTCTCCGCCTCCAACCATCGTGTGCAACTGCTTCTCTCTCTGGTTCGCTCTCTGCTATCTCTCTCTCCCGCACGCGCGAACAGAGTTCTCCTCTTTCTTTCTCGCACGCAACAGTAGCACTTTGTCTCTCTCCCTTGCTCTCTCGCATGCTGCTCTCTGCGAGCACCACCTTTCTACAACCTTCGCATATGCCTCAAGCCGACAGTAGCAACAGACCCTCGAAAACCCTAGGTCACGATTCCTAGACCTTATAAGGTCTTTTTTTTTAATTATTATTATTATCTAAGTTATTACTCACTATTGTCTGTTTTTATTTCTAATACACAGGTGCACGACAAGGAGGCAAAATGAAGACCTTATCAACTTTAATCCGAAAATCAATCAAACGATTGCTGCACACCAGAGAAAACAAAGAGCTATTGAAGAGGATAAGAAGATCGCTCTTCGGAGGACAATTGGTGAACTCATTGTCTCGAGGTTCTTTAATGAAGGAACTGGCATTAGGCAGCCACATATCACCACTAGGACTTTGAACTCCACACGGATGTGAAATAGATCCAATTTAGTGGCTTGAGTCACGAGAATCCGTGTGCCCATCTCCTAGCTTTCAAGGAGATATACAATACCATAAAGCACTATGACGTTGTGGATGAGATGATTCACCTCTCTTTTTTCCTTGTGGATGAGGCAAAGTTGTGGTTGATTTCATTTTCGGCTCAACACTTCACCATTTGGGCATAATTGGTGGACAAGTTTCTTAGTATAATTTTCTACATAAAAAAATTGCGAAACTAAAATAGAATATTGGTACATTTATATATGGACAGGGTCAGTCACCTTACGAGGTGCGGGAGAGATTTCAAGAGCACTTTTAGAAGTGCCCCATCCAATTTTGGATCGAGTGTATGCTAGATTAGTTTATAATATATTATGGGCATGTGTCTCCCGTTAAAAAAGTAAAGAAAATTTGATGAATTTATAATTTATCAAATTTGAAACCATTTAAATTTAACTGAAATGATGTGTTAGAGGGAAAATAGAATTTTCATAAAATGACTCTTGAAAAAATTAGATAATTAATTAAGGGTAAAAAATAGGGCCCGGGTATTAGAAAATTAAATAGATTCGTTATTTAATTTTTATTCAAAAGACACTATTTTGAAAATTAAATAAATTGATATATTTTAATTAAAATGTCACTTTTTAATGACCAAGTGATGCCTTTTTGAATAAACAGTTAGTTTTTCTTTTTAATCAAAAGGATATATTTGTTATGCCCTTTAAGTGAAGGGATATTTCATAATGGCTGACCTTCATATTCTATAAATACTTCCTCACACCATTGGAAAAAAGATGTTTTTTTAAAAAAACTTTCTATCATCGGCAATAATTCATTTTTCTGAAAATCTCTGTTTTGTTCTTGGGGAAAATTTGAGTTTTTGCTATCTCAAATTTTTATTTTTGATTTGCATATCCTGAAAGAATTTATCATCAACCCAGTTAGCAACACAGTGGGGGTATAATTTCTTTAAGGACGGTGATCATTTCACGTGCAAATCCTTTTATAATTTCATTTTTCAAAATCCTTCAAACTTTTTCTAACAATCTTAAGGAAATTATTCTACAATGGAGGTTACTGGATCTAATTCTGTCTTCAATATGATGATCAACCCGAATATGTTCAAACCGGATCGCTTTGATGGGACAAACTTCACTCGCTAGAAAGATAAATTACTCTTCCTTCTTACCGAGTTGAATGTTGTTTATCTACTGAATCCAAACTTACAACTCATTCTAGAACCAAGTGAAAGTGAAACTGATGAAATCATAACCTTTCGCCAGAAACGTCAGGATGATGAAGTCCGTTACAAAGGATTCATTCTGAATTCTTTATCTAATTGATTGTATGATTTATTTCGTCCACTCAAGACCCCACAAGAAAAATGGAAAGCATTGGAGAACAAGTATACTTTTGTAAAACAAGGTACGGACAGATTTCTTAGTATGAAATTTTTTAAGTTTTAAATAGTAGATAATAAATCTGTCATAGATCAAGTGGATGAATTACTGGTCTTGGTGTCTAGACTCAATGATCTAAAAGCAGAAGTGTGAAAAATTACAAGTGGTTGCAGTTATTTCAAAATTACCAACCACTTGGAACAATTATTGAAAGAAATTGTTGCATACTTCTGGAAATTTTACAATATACCAACTCCTAAAGCATATTCAAATAGAAGAGGAAACTCGAAATTGTGAAAATAAATATGCTTTTGAGTCTGAAAATAAGATAAATCAAATTGAGTTTAACACTAAAAACGACGCAAAGAAAAGAAACTATGGCAACTTCTTTAAAGATGGACCTACCAATAGTAAGAACAACAATAAGAAAAACAAATCATGTTTTTTATATGGAAAGAAAGGCCATTTTAAGAAAGAATGCAGATTCTACAAGAAACTGAAATTAAAAGAAAACACTGGGAACAATAAGGCAAATGTGATTGAACATCAATCCAGCACTGTAGAAATTATTGCCATGATTGCAGCACTTAACATTAGTATGGTTACAGAATATAACATGACAGTAACAAAAAAATCTTCTGATTTGTGGTATGATTCTGGTGCTACTGTGCATGTTTGCAATAATAAATATCTTTTCAAAATTTATACAGTGGCAACCAAGGATGAAAAGGTTCTTATGGGGAATCATGACACAACCAAAGTTATGAGAAATGGAACCGTCGAATTGCTGTTTACTTCAAAAATGAAGTTGATCTTGACAAATATCTTCCATGTTTCAAATGTGAGAAAAAAACTGATTTTTGGAAGTGTACTTTGTAAGAAAAGCCTAAAAGTTGTCATAGAGGCAAAAAAACTTGTTGTATCAAAAAATGGTGTATTAATAGGACAAAGATATTCATGTGATGGCATGTTTACATTAAATATTAATAAAGTTGAAATTTCTGCTTATATTGTTGAGTCTTCTTTTGATTTATAGCATGCATGTTTATCCCATGTTAATTTTAATTCAATTAAATTTATGTTTAGATATGGTTTTATTTCATATGCCAACAAAGAATCAAGAAAATGCGAAATATACATATAAGCCAAGATGACTAAGAAATCATTCCCAAAAAATAAAAGGATTTCAAAATTATTTAAACTTGTGCATTTTGATATATGTAAATTAAATGGTCATTTAACTAGAGGTGGAAATAGATATTTTATAACTTTCATGGATGACAATTCTAGATTCACTCATGTTTATTTGATGAAAACAAAAGATCAAATATTTAACATGTTTAAATATTATAAAGCATTGGTAGAAAATCAATTGAAAAAGAAAATTAAAATACTATGAAGTGATCGTGGTGACGAATATTTTTTAACTAAATTTTCTAATTTTTGTGAAGAAAATGGTTTGATTTATCAAACAAATGCACCATATATCCCACAACAAAATGGTTTAGCAGAAAGAAAAAATATAATATTATTTGCTATGGTTAATTCCATGTTAATGCATGCCAAATTGTCATTGAATTTATGGGGAGAAGCCCTATTAACGACTTGTCACGTACACAACCGAATACCTTTAAAGAGAACGAAAAGTTCTCCATACAAGACTTTGAAAAAAAGGGGGTTGCATTGCTATTATGAAGTCCCGGATCTAAAAAGAACAAAATTGGGTCCTAGATCTCTTAAAAGTGTTTTTGTGGGATATGTTGAAAATTCAAAAGCATATAAATTGTTGGATTTGGACTTTAATGTAATTATAGAGTCAAAAGACGTTGAGTTTTTAGAAACTACATTTTTTGGTGATCGAACTATGAATCCATAATTAAATGAGAGGATTTCTTCTCCTACTTTGACGGAGGATACTATTGTACACCCCAATTCTTTACATAAACGAAAGTCAATTGACTTGCCTACAGATCCTAGAATAAGTAAAAGGGTGCGAAAAGAAAAGAACTTTGGTTTTGACTTCATTTCTTCACAAACACTAACATTCTTGGTCGAAGAAAATAGAATTGAGATACTAAATAAAATACCCATCGTATTGCATTTGGTGAATGATCTCAAAACATATAATGAAGTATTAGCTTCAAGAGATTCTGTCTTGTGGAAAGGAGCAATAAATGATTAAATGGATTCTCTTTTAGCAAATAGTACATAGGTATCAGTAGATCTATCTTCTGGATCAAAACCAATTGAATATAAGTGGATATTAGAACAAAATATAATACTGACAATACTATGCAAACCTTTAAAACAAGACTAGTTGTTAAAAGTTTCAAACAAAAAGAAGGGATAGATTATTTTAATACCTATGCTCATGTTGTCATGATTACTTCTATAAGAGTATTGTTTGCTTTAGTATCAATCTAAGATTTACATGTTCATCAAATATATGTAAAAACAACATTCTTAAATGGTAATCTTGATGAAGAGGTATATATGGAGTAGCCAAAAGGATTTATCCTTCCTGGAAATGAAAAGAAAGTTTGTAAATTAGTAAAAATTAGGAAACATTTCAAAATTAGGAATCGATTTGACTACTTGGGAATTAAGGAAGTTAATACCCCATTTCAATATTTCTAACAAACTCGTCGATTTCTCCCAAGACTTTGAAAGATTTGGGAGAAATCGATACTATTTTAGGAATAAAAATTAGGAAACATAGTGGTGGTTATGTTTTATGTCAATCATATTATGTGGATAAAATACTTTCAAAATTTGACTACTTGGGATTTAAGGAAGTTAATACCCCATTTGATATTTCTAACAAACTCACGGAAAATTCAGGAAGGTCTGTAAGTTAGTTAGATTATGCTAGTGTAATTGAAAGTTTGATGCATGCTATGCATTGCACTAGGTCTGACATTGCTTTTGTAATATGTAAACTTTCAAGATTAACACATAATCCTAGTGCACATCATTGAAGAGCCATTGGAAGGGTTTTTGGCTATCTTAAAAGAACCAAATCTTTGAGATTATTTTATAACAAATTTCCTTCGGTACTAGAAAGTTACACTGATGCTAGTTAGATAATTAGTGTTAGCGATGACAAATCAACGTCTTGTTAGATATTTAAACTAGGTGAAGGAGCAATTTCTTGGGCCTCCAAGAAACAGAGATGTATTACTCATTCAACAATGGAATCATAATTTATTGAATTAGTAGCGACTGGTAAAGAGGCAGAATGGTTAAGAAACTTGTTGATAGAAATAAAGTTGTGACCACAACCAATATCAGCAGTCTCTTTACACTGTAATAGCGAACAACTATGTCTAGGGTGTGTGTTTGAATAATTGCACTAGTTCTATTTGTATGCATTTGTGTGTGTGTGTGTGTATTTTTTTTTTTTGGCTGATGTTAGAAATGAAATTAGCATTCTCAAATTGTATAGACTTGGCCACATCAATGGCAGCTGGAGTGTTGGAACTTGCGTTATTCTAAAATGTTTACACCGTTAGAAAAAGTTTGAAGGACTTCAAAAAAATGAAATTATCAAAGGACTTGCATGTGAAATGATCACTGTCCTTAAGGAGATTATGCCCCAACTGTATTGTTGACTGGGTTGATGGCAAATTCCTTCAGGATATACAAATCAAAAATTGAAATTTGAGACAGAAAAATCTCAAATTTTTCCTAAGAACGAAACAGAGATTTTCAGAAAAACAAATTATTGTTGATAATGGGAAGTTTAAAAAAAAAAGTCTTTTTCTTAATAGTGTGAGGGAGTATTTATAGAATATGAAGGTATGTCATTATGAGATATCCCTTCACTTAAAGGGCACAACGAATATATCCTTTTGATTAAAAAGAAAAACTAATTGTTTATTAAAAAAGGCATTACTTGGTCAGTAGAAAGTGACATTTTAATCAAAAGATATCAATTTATTTAATTTTTAAAATAGTGTCTTTTGAATAAAAATTAAATAACGAATTTATTTAATTTTCTAATGCCCAAGTGCCCTATCTTTGACCCTTAAATAATTAATTAATTAATTTTCTAATTTTTTCAAAGGTCATTTTATGAAAATTCCATTTTCCCTCAAACACACAATTTCAACCAAATTCAAATGTTTCTAAATTTGATGAGTTATAAACCCATCAAATTTTCTTTACGTTTTCAAAGTGGGACACATGCCCACAATATATTATAAACTAATCTAACAATCCCCCATTTAGTTTGTAATATTTATTAGCAACAAATTTTCTTTTTAGAATTATCTCAACAATAGGTGTTTCTCGACTCAAAGCTAAAGGTAGTATTAATATTTTCAAAATTTTATCGAAATTTTGGTAAACAATTATTAAATCTCAACTTCTCATGACAAGATTGAAAAGTTTAATACTCATAATTTTTTATAAATCTCTAATACGTTCACCATGAGCTTTAGCACCATAATATAGTCGTGTACTACCTCTTGAATTTATAAACACTTATAAAGGTTTATTTCCAAACTTTATTATAAGCGGTACCACTTCCCGTGTTTATATAGGTGAAGTTTAAAAATCTCAAATTTGGATTTTCCTTATTCTTGAATCGAACAGAACTTCATTAAGAATAATTAGCGACGAATTTCGAATTTCCGTCGCTAAATTTAGTGAAAGAAATGTCAAATTCGTCGCTAAATTTTAAAATAACCATTTCTTTTTATATTTTATTTTTTTTAAATAATATTATTTTATTTTTTAAAATATTTTTTTATATTATTTTAAATTAAGATTTTATTATTTGATAACAAATCATTATTTTATTTTATTTTATTATTATTAATAAAAAGTGAGCGTAAGTTAACAAATTAACAAAATCATATTAACATATTATATTATATTATATTATATTATATTATATTATATTTTTATACTATTTAATTTTTTAATTTTAACCAATCATATTAATATAAAAATTAAAAAATAAAATCTATATAGTAAATAGAAAATATAATAATATATAATATATTAAATAAAATATATAATAAATATATATTATATAAATTATAAAATATAAAAAAATATTATTTTAAAATTTAGTGACGGATTTGGGATTTCCATCACTAAATTTAGAGATGAAAATGCCAAATCAATCACTTATAATTAATAAAATATAATAATTAAATAAAAAATTAATTTAACGACGAATTTGAAATTTTCTTCACTAAAGCTTGTCACAAAAATCCCAAATCTGTCACTAAATTTTAAAATAACATTTTATTTTTTTTATTTTTTTGATTCATATATTTTATATTTATTAGATATTTTATTTAATATATAATAAATAATATATAACAAAACATATAATATTAACATTTTAGTATTTTATTATTTTATAAAAAATTATCATTTTATATTATTTTATTATCATTAGTAAAATGTGAGTATAAAATAACAAATTAAATAATACCATTTTATTTTATATTTATTATTTTATAATATTTAAAAAAGCATTTTATTTTATTTTTTAAGAATAAAATTAATATATTTTTTAATTCATTTATTATTTTATTTTAAGTTTGTATTTTATTATTTTATAAAAAATTATTTTTTAATTAATATGTTATATTTTATTTTTATTTTATCTTTTTAAAGAAAAATATTATTTATCTTTTTTAAAAATTGTTAAATCTTTTATCATCTGTATTATTTTATTATTATTTGGAAAATGTGAGACTAAGATTATAAGTAAAAAAAAAATATTATTAGATATCTCACTCGGTCCGGTGGTTATGAGTTCTTATGATTTTGATGAGTGCACAAGTTCAAACCTCTTGAAGGCATGTAGAGGCATTTCTCGAGACATTTATCACAAGGGATCAGGTGGGCGTGGGAGCTGGCCGGAGGCAGCCGGGTGGGCGGTAGCAGACTCGGGCGGGGTGTGGAAAAGGCGCGTGTGTAGCATGTTTGGGTGCGTGGGCGGGGCAGGGCGGGTGCAGGTCCCTACGGGCGTATGGGTAGTAGAGGGTGCTAGAGCCTGGTGTGTTCATATCTATGCAATCAAGGTTAGCGACAGATTTCTAGAATCCATTGTTAAACTAAAAATAATTAAATTAAATATATGTAATAAATAAAAAATGTAATAATATATAATATAATTTAGCGACGGATTTCATGGATCCGTCGCTAAATTAAATATAATAAAATAAAGTAAAATATTAATATAATAATTAAATAAAAATATATAATAAATAAATAATATAATAATATATAATATAATTTAGCGATTTTCTATCCTCTTTGGTCTCTCGTCTCCTCTTTCTCCTTTCTGCCGCAATTACAGACTTCTTTTTCTATCCTCCTTACTTTCTCGTCTCCTCTTTCTTTCTCTCCTCCTCTGTCAGTTCCCTCTCTTATCCCTTCTCTCCTCACGCTTGTTTCTCTCTCCTCTTTCCCTCTCTCACTCTTTGTTTCTCTCCCCTCTTTCCCTCTCTCACTCTTTTCTTCTCTCTCCTCTTTCCTACATCCTCCGTCTTCTTCTCTCTCTTCTCGTCTGCGATTTTCTCTCTCCCCTTTCTTCTTTCTCACTCATCTCTCCTTCCCCGCTGGTTTTCTCAATCCTCTCTCTATTTTTTCACAGCTACTAGAAATTGCAAATTGCTTGTTTTCTTTCTCCTTCCTTCTCTCTTCTCTATTTTCCTTCTCTTTCATCTCTCTTCTTTCCTTCTCCATTTCACAGCTACAGCACAAAAAGGAATGCCTGGAACCTAAAGAAGACGAGGGCAAATGTGTCCTTAAAGTTCACTCATTAACCATATAGATATTAGCGTGAAAGACCCTCTATCACTTGGATTTCGTCGTCCTCCAATTGGCGTAAGGTGATTGGTCATTGGTGAGGTGGAGTTGATGTGGCCCATTATTTTCTTTTTTTTTTCCTCTCTCCTTTTTTTTTTCTTTTCATTTCATTTCTTTCATTTCAGAAACATTAATGTGTTTTTTCTTTCTCTTTCTCTCTTTCTTTCTCTCTTGTCAGAAACATTAATGGAGTAGATTTTGTGGCTGATTTCACTTACAACATGTTTGGGGTGGTTGGTAGGAGTTTGTCGTGATTTACCTTTTTGTCCCTGTTTATATTTCAGAATGGTTTCATTTTTTTTTACTCTTATGCAACGATTGGGGGATTTGGAGATTTTTATAAAATTACATTCTCTTTGTACTTTTGAAAAAAAAAAGAGGTCAATGGAGGCCATCCCTTGAGTACTCATTGCATTCTGCACCATTAGATATTCTCCACGAGAGATGATTTGTACTTGCTGACTTGAATGTGCGATGTGTTAAATTTGAAAACCTTTTTTTTTAGTAGGTGGGTGTGTGGGAGTAGGTTCCAGAAGGTAATGGTTAAGCAATTGTTATGTCATACAGATTGATTGAGGAGAGTGGTTGAGGAGAGTGGTCTTCCATGATCTTAATCATGATTACGGTGCGTGGAGGCCAATCATGTACTATATGCTTCATATGTCTTTCATTTTCTCTTTCTTTCTCTCTTGTCTCTCTTTGTATATTAACAAGGCAAGTGAACACAGAAGGCGGCGATTTTTGCTCTTCCTCTCTCTTGCTCTCTTTCTGCAATTGGTTTTTTTTCCCTTTCCTGTGATGAATATTTCTGTTTACTTTTCCTGCTTTTAGATGTTTATTTTATTTTGATTTACGATTGTTCAGTTACTCTTTTTTTTTTTATATATTTATCATATTTATTGTTATGGTGATTACGGGAAGATTTGTGTTTCGCAAACGCTCACTTCTAGTGATATTTTTACATTTTATTCAGCTTTATTTTGTTATTGTTGTCGAGTGGCTCTTTCGGTGGTTCCATAGAAACCAAGGTACAAAACTGAACACGCTGGAATGACTACCAGACTGCAAAACTATGGAGCACTTACAGAACTACCGGAGTGTAGAACTAAGATAGCACGAGACTATGGAGAACTACTTCTGGAGTCTAGAACTATTTATGGAGCCGATGCAGAACCGTCAAAGTGCAGAACTACTTCTGGAGCTATTGCAGAACTATGAAAGTTGATACATGACTATAAAAGTGTAGAACTATCAAAGTACACAACAGAACTACTAAAGTATATAATTATTTATGGGCCCAATTTTATTCATTGTTGTATTCTTTATGTTATGAGATTTTATTGTGATCCTTACTTTTGTTTTTTATGGACACATGTGTAACCCCAAAGTCGTTATTGTAAGACATTTTGCACTTTTGCTTCTTTTCTTGTTACTAATTCAAAGAGGTTTTTTTTTTCTTTTGTCCAGGATTTTCCTTTTTTATTTTTTGCTTTTGAGTGTGTTTTGGTTTTGAGCGTTTTAAAGAATTGAGTTGGCACAATTGAGTGTTTTCGCAATGTTTCTCCTTCTCTTTTATCTCCCATGAACACAAGAAAATATTATGTTTTTTCTCACTCTTTTCTTTTCTGTGTAACTGAGACAAATAGAGATCATGATAACCCCAGATATATTTTTCGCTTGTGCTCTGTTTTATTTTCTATTTGGGTCACGGTTATCATTTGAAAAATGTCGAGTCTGTTTGCAGATATTTGTGTTTAAATTTTTTTCTCACCCTTTTTTGTTGTTGTGGTTGGGAATGGATTTGAGAAGGTAGTTTTGCATTTGCAAATTTGTTCCATCTAATTGGTGGTAGTGCTATATGCCGTTCTAAAAAAAAAAAAAAAAAAAGGTGCTTCTGCATGGTTCTGCAAGACTTGAAGTGGTTCCGCATCCCATTATACAGATAAAAAAAGAGTGGCTTTGCATGACTCTAGATGGTTCTGCACTGCATAGAACCATGTCGTTCTCCACAATGCAAAACTACATGGTTCTGCATTGTACAAAACCTTGTCGTTCTGCGCAATGCAGAACCATACGCAGAACCATAGGGTTTTACACGGCGCAGAACAGTATGGTTCTACACTGTACAGAACAATATAGTTTTGTGCTGCACAGAACTATATCTTTTTTATATTTTTAGATTCAAAAATTTTATAATTATTTCAAAAATATTTGAAATAAATAATGTTTACAGAAGGTATTGCAATGTTATAATACTATATAAAACTTTTTGGGGTTTCATTATATGATGATGCTATTTTTATGAAAAAATACCATGGTATACATCCCATAGTATATATTATATTTTTTTCCTCCTTGATTTGTAGCAAAAGATCGATAAGTATTCAAAAAAAATATATATTTAGTTCTCAATTTTTTTTATATAAGCGTATATAATTGACTTATATCATAAATTATAAGATTTTTTAAATCTTTTTTATATTTTTAGATTAAAAAAAATTATTTTTCTCCTTCTCTTTTATCTCCCATTAACTTATATAATACATAAAAAAGTAAAAATGTAATATATATGAAAAAGTAAAAAAGTAATATATGTGTTCCAACGGCAATTTCTCAGTCAAGCTCAAATTAACCAAGCATAGCTATTGCTTATAGAAGACCACTTACTTCGTGGTAGGAACAATATAGATATATGCATCGTCGACTCCCTTCCACATAGGATTTGGTCGTCCTCCATTGGGCGAAAGCTCATTGGTTCATTTGAGTTTCTATTTCCCTCTCTGTTCTCTCTTTCAACACGTAATTTCTGTGTGGGATTTGTTGAGTTGAGTAGAGTGGTGCGATCAGATGGTCGTGGAAGCCATGCCTCTATGATGTCTCCATACCGTCCCTCTCTCTCTGTGCACGAGAGAGATATATCTCTATGTGTGTGTGTGTTTTTCATTTCGTTTTCTCTAGTTAATCCGTATTAGAGCTCAAAAACTCAAATCTCTCTCTTCACTGGTCAAATTTCAACAGCTCTGCGAACTCTACGTCGATACCCCAAAACCCCTAAAATGGCTTATTTACTCGATATTATGCAATTTCATTCTCAATATTCAAATTAAACTTACAGGGTCTACAGGGTTTTAGTCTGATAAATTTTCTTTGATATTTTGATTCAAATATCAATTTGGTTGCACCATGCTTATGTTTTTGTTATTTGTGAAGACTCAAATCAAGAATTTCCATGATGGGTTTGTTTTGCATGGTAATAATAAACAGAGCAAATAATCGGATTAGAAGAATTTGATCTTGTTTGATGTTGTTGGGTTAGAAGAATTTGCCTATGCTACAAACACAAGGATAGAAGATTTTCAAGTATGGTGACGGTCGGTATTTTTATTTTAATATTATATAAAATTTTTAGTGCATAAATAAAAATACTTTGATTTAATGTTATGATATTAGAAATTTGATAATTTAAAAAAAACTAAGAAAAAATTATTTTACAGATATTTTTATATTAAAAAGATACTGACACAAAAATTGACAGAACTACCTACAAAATACAGAACTATCAAGATAGTCCTACGAAGTACAGAACTATTTAGGTAGTTCTACCAAGTGTAGAACCACTAGGGCAGTTCTACGAAATGCAAAACTATCCATGTAGTTCTGCAAAGTATAGAAACACCATAGCGGTTCTGCAAAGTGCAGAACTACCTATTTAGTTCTGCGAAATAAAGAACCATGAATGTGGTTTTGCACAACTACCAAGGTTGTTCTACCAAGTACAGAACTAATAAGATAATTTAAAATTCAATTTAACATTTAATAAAATTTTTAGTTTTAATTTAACATTACAAGAGATCCACAATTTGAATATATATAAAAAATATTAAAATTTTAATATATAAATTATTGAATACTAATTTTTAATATTACAAATTAGTATTAATACTAAAATTTATATTTTAAAAAGTTTTACGATTAGCAAAATTTAAAAAGTTCTTATTATATGATTTTGGCGAGTTATCATTCAGAAACATTACAAAATTTAGCCCCACAAAAAAAAAAAATTCATCCAAGAAGGCATTATAAATATTTTAGATATTTTTAATATCATCATAAAAATTTTTAAGTAGATTATTTTTTTATTTTGCATAGTATTATAATATATTGCATTTAATTTTTTTAATCAAAAATATTTTCAAATTTTTTAACTTGATATTTCTATAATTTTAAATAAATATTATTTTATCAAAATCACAATATATGAAGTCACTAAAAAAACAAAAAAAAAAAACAAATATCACCATCAAGTGTGAAGTCATTCTTACGTCGATGAAGCAGTATACTTTGGTCGACGAAACATTCACCCTCATTGTTTTTTTCCCCATTTGGATTGCATGAAAAAGAAAATCTATTTTCTTTTTTTTTCTTTAACTAAATCACATTATTATGAAAAAGTATAAATTCAACTTCGAAATGGTAATATAAATATATTAATCATGATTTTTTTTTTTCAATAAATTTCAAGTATGGTGACGATCAGTCTTTTTATTTTAATACTATGAAAAATTTTTAGTGCATATATAAAAATACTTTGATTTAATGTTATGATATTAGAAAAATTATAATTTTAAAAATATCAAAAAAAATTATTTTACAGATATTTTTAGATTTAAAAAATACAGACACTAAAATTGACAGAATTACCTACGAATTGCAGAACCACCAAGGTGGTTCTGTGAAATACAGAACTACCCATGTAGTTCTGTAAAGTGCAGAACCATCATGATGGTTCTGCGAAGTATAGAACTACTCTTGTGGTTTTGTAAAGTGCAAAACTACCCTTATCGTCCTGCGAAATGCAGAACCATCACGGTGATTCTCCACAACTACTAATGTAGTTCTGTCAAATACAGAACTATCAACATAATTTAATATTCAACTAAATATTTTATAAAATTTTTAATTTTAATTTAGTATTACAAGTAATCAATAATTTGAATATATGAAAAATAATTTTAATATTTAATATATAAATTACAAAATACTGATTTTTAATATTATAGATTAGTATTAATACTAAAAAAATATTAATGTTTTGGAAAATTAATATTTAAAAAATGTAATATATTATTTTAAATCCAGAAGCATTAATATTTAATATATTAAAATATTAATGCTAAAATTTATATATTAAAAAGTTTTGCAAATAGAAAAAATTTGAAAAATTCTTATTATATGATCCCGGTGGATTGCCATTAAAAAACTTAACAAAATTTAGCCCCATAAAAAAAAAATTTCATCGACGAAGGCAGTACAAATATTTTAGATATTTTTAATACAATCATAAAATTTTTTAATCAAATTATTATTTAATTTGTATAGTATTATAATATGATACTTTTAATTTTTTTAATAAAAAATATTTTCAATTTTTTACTTGATATTTCTATAATCTTTAATAAATATAATTTTATCAAAATCACAATGTCTGAATTCACTAAAAAAAAAAAAAAAAATCACCGTCAACTATGAAGTCACCCTTGCGTCAATGAAATTATATATTTTGGTCGACGAAACATTCACACTCATTGTTTTTTTTCCCATCTGGATTGCATGAAAAAGAAAATGGATTTTCTTTTTTTTTTTTTGTTTAACTAAACCATATTATTATGAAAAAATATAAATTCAAATTCAAAATGGTAATATAAATACATTAATCATGAATTTTTTTAAATTTTCAAAAAATTTCAAGTATGATGACGATCAGTAATTTTATTTTAATGTTGTGAAAAATTTTTAGTATATATATAAAAATACTTTGATTTAATGTTATGATATTATAAAAATTATAATTTTAAAAATACTAAGAAAAAATTATTTTGATGATATTTTTATATTAAAAAAATACAGACATTAAAATTGACAGAATTATCTGCGAAATGTAGAACCAACAGGGTGGTTCTGCGAAGTGCAGAACTACCCTTATAGTTCTGCTTAGTGCAGAACTACCAGGCTGGTTCTGTGAAATGTAGAATCACCTGAATTATTCTGCGAAGTACAGAACTATCCTTGTAGTTCTGCGAAGTGGAGAACTACCCTTGTAGTTCTGTGAACTGCAGAACCATCAGGATAGTTTTGTGAATTGTAGAATTATACTTGTAGTTCTGTAAAGTACAGAACCACCAAAATGGTTCTATGAAATACAGAACTACCCATATAGTTCTGCACATTTACCAGGGTAGTTGTGTCAAATACAGAACTATCAAGATAATTTTATATTCAACTTAATATTTTATAAAAATTTTAATTTTAATTTAATATTGCAAATAATCATCAATTTGAATATATTTAAAAAATATTTAATATTTAATATTTAAATTATTAAATACTAATGTTTAATATTATAAATTAGTATAAATATTAAAAAAATATTAATGTTGCAAGAATTAAATATTTAAATTTTGTGATATTTTATTTTAAAACTTGAATTACTAATATTTAATATATTAAAATATGAATGCAAAAACTTATATATTTAAAAGTTTTACGATTTGCCATTCAGAAATTTTACAAAATTAAGTCCCTAAAAAAAATTTTATCGAAGAAGGCATTACAAATATTTTTAATATTTTTAATACGATCATAAAATTTTTTAAATAGATTATTGTTTTTTTTTGCATAGTATTATAATATGATACTTTTTATTTTTTTAATCAAAAATATTTTCAAATTTTTTAACTTGATATTTCTATAATCGTAAATAAATACTATTTTATCAAAATTATAATGTATAGATTAGCTAAAGAAAAACTAAAAAAAAAAATGTTGTGAAAATTTTTTAGTACATATATAAAAATATTTTGATTTAATGTTATGATACTACCAAAATTATAATTTTAAAAATACTAAAAAAATTATTTTTATGATATTTTTATATTAAAAAAATACAGACACTAAAATTGACAGAACTACCTGCGAAGTGTTGAATCACCAGGGTGGTTTTGTGAAATGCAGAACTATCCTTATAGTTCTGCGTAGTATAGAATCACCAGGTTGGTTTTGCGAAATACAAAACCACATAGATTATTCTGCGAAATGCAAAACCATCATTGTAGTTGTGGGAAGTGCAGAACTACTCTTATAGTTTTGCGAAGTACAGAACTACCTTTATAATTTTACGAAGTACAGAACCACCAAGGTGGTTCTGTGAAATGTAGAACTACACATGTAGTTCTACAAAGTACAGAACCACCAAGATGGTTCTGCGAAATCCAGAACTAGCCATGTAGTTCGCACATTTACTAAAATAGTTTTGTGAGATGCAGAACTATCAAGATAGTTTAATATTCAACTTAATATTCTATAAAAAATTTAATTTTAATTTAATATTGCAAGTGATCAACAATTTGAATATATTTTAAAAATATTTAATATTTAATATATAAATTATTAAATACTAATGTTTAATATTACAAATTAGTATAAATATTAAAAAAATATTAATGTTGTAAGAATTAAATATTTAAAATTTGTAATATTTTATTTTAAAACTTGAATTATTAATATTTAATATATTAAAATATGAATGCAAATATTTATATATTTAAAAGTTTTACGATTAGTAAAATTTAAAAAATTCTTATTATATGACCTTGGTGGGTTGCCATTCAAAAACTTTACAAAATTAAGCCTCTCAAAAAAAAATTCATCAAAGATTGCATTACAAATATTTTTAATATTTTTAATACAATCATAAAAAATTTTAAGCAGATTATTGTTTTTTTTTTCATAGTATTATAATATGATGTTTTTAATTTTTTTAATAAAAAATATTTTCAAAGTTTTTTAACTTGATATTTCTATAATTTTAAATAAATACTATTTTATCAAAATTATAATGTATGGATTCACTAAAGAAAAACTAAAAAAAAAAAAATTACCATCAAGTATGAAGTCACCCAACGTCGATGAAGCTGTAAACTTTGGTCGATGAAACATTCACACTCATTGTTCTTTTTCCTATCTCGATTGCATGATTTTCTTTTTCTTCTTTAACTAAACCGTCTTTAACTAAACCGTATTATTATGAAAAAAAATACAAATTTAGCTTCAAAATAGTAATATAAATATATTAATCATGAATTTTTTTTTTAATTTTCAGAAAATTTCAAGTACGGTGACGATCGATATTTTTATTTTAGTGTTATGTAAGATTTTTAGTGCATATATAAAAATACTTTGATTTAATGTTATGACATTAGAAAAATTATAATTTTAAAAATATAAAGAAAAAATGATTTTACAGATATTTTTAAATTAAAAAGATACAGACACTAAAATTGACAGAGTTATCTGCAAAGTGCAAAACTACCAAGGTAGTCTTACGAAGTGCAGAACTATCTAGGTTGTTTTACTTAGTTTAGAATCATTAGGGTGGTTCTACAAAATACAGAATTATCTATATAGTTTTGCGAAGTGCAGAACCATTAGGGCGGTTCTACAAAATACAGAACTACGAATTTAGTTCTACGAAATGCATAACCACCTTTGTGGTTCTACACAACTATCAAGATAGTTCTGTCAAGTGCAGAACTAACAAGATAATTTAAAATTCAATTTAACATTTAATAAAATTTTTTGTTTTAATTTAATATTTCAAGTGATCAACAATTTGAATATGTATAAAAACTATTAAATTTTTAATATATAAATTATTGAATACTAATTTTTAATATTACAAATTAGTATTAATATTAAAATTTATATTTTAAAAAGTTTTACAATTAGTAAAATTTAAAAAGTTTTTATTATATGACCTTGGCGAGTTGCCATTCAAAAACTTTACAAAATTTAGCTCCACAAAAAAAAAATCATCGAAAAAGGCATCACAAATATTTTTAATATTTTTAATACAATTATAAAATTTTTTAAGCAGATAATTATTTTTTTACATAGTATTATCATATGATACTTTTAATTTTTTAATCAAAAATATTTTAAAATTTTTTAACTTCACATTTCTATAATTTTAAATAAATATTATTTTATCAAAATCACAATTTATGAAGTCACTAAAGAAAAACAAAAAAAAAACCAAAATCACCATAAGTGCGAAGTCACTCTTGCGTCGATGAAATTGTATACTTTGTTCGAAGAAACATTCACATTTATTGTTTTTTTTTTCCATTTGTATTGCATGAAAAAGAAAATAGATTTTCTTTTTTTTTCTTTAACTAAGTCACATTATTATGAAAAAGTACAAATTCAACCTTAAAATGGTAATATAAATATATTAATCATGATTTTTTTTAATTTTTTAATAAATTGCATTTATGGTGACGATCGGTCTTTTTATTTTAATATTGTGAAAAATTTTTAGTGCATATATAAAAATACTTTAATTTAATTTTATGGTATTAGAAAAATTATAATTTTAAAAATACTAAAAAAATTATTTTACATAATTTTTAGATTAAAAAAATACAGACACTAAAATTGACAAAACTAGCTACGAAATGCAGAACCACAAGGGTTGTTCTGCGAAATGCAGAACTATCCATGTAGTACTGCAAAGTGCAGAATCATTTGGATGGTTCTGCGAAATACAGAACTACCCTTGTAGTTTTGTGAAATATAAAACCGCTAGGATGGTTTTTGAAGTGCAGAGCCAACAGGGTGGTTCTGCGAAATGCAGAACTACCCTTATCATTCTATAAAGTGCAGAACCACTGTGGTTCTGCACAACTACCAATGTAGTTCTGTCAAGTGCAGAACTATCAAAATAATTTAATATTCAACTAAATATTTTATAAAATTTTTAATTTTAATTTAGTATTACAAGTAATCAATGATTTAATTATATATTAATTATTAAATACTGATTTTTAATATTACAAATTAATGTTAATACTAAAAAAATATTAATGTTGTAAGAATTAATATTTAAAACATGTAATATATTATTTTAAAGCTCGAAACATTAATATTTAATATATTAAAATATTAATGCTAAAATTTATATATTAAAAAGTTTTGCAATTAGCAAAATTTAAAAAATTCTTATTATATGATCTCGGTGAGTTACCATTAAAAAACTTAACAAAATTTAGCCCCTTAACAAATATTTTCAAATTTTTTAACTTGATATTTCTATAATCTTAAATAAATATTATTTTATCAAAATCACAATTTATGAAGTCACTAAAAAAAAATTAAAATGAAAAAAAATCACTATCAAGTATGAAGTCACCCCTGTGTCGATGAAGCTGTATATTTTGGTGGACGAAGCTTTCATATTCATTGTTCTTCTTCCCATCTGGATTGCATGAAAAAAAAATAGATTTTTTTACACGAAACCATATTATGAAAAAATACAAATTCAACTTCAAAATGGTAATATAAATATATTAATCATGAATTTTTTTAAATTGTCAAAAAATTTCAAATTTGACGACGATCGGTATTTTTATTTTAATATTATGCAAAATTTTTAGTGCATATAGAAAAATACTTTGATTTAATGTCATGATATTAGAAAAATTATAATTTTAAAAATATTGAGAAAAAATTATTAAATATTGGCACTAAAATTGATAGAACTACTTGTGAAGTATAGAACCACGATAGTGGTTTTTCAAAATACAGAACAATCCAAATAGTTCTATGAAGTGTAAAACTACCGTTGTAGTTCCGTGAAATGTAGAACTATCAGGATGGTTCTGCGAAATGCAAAACTACCCATATAGTTCTACGAAAAACAGAACCACTAGGGTGGTTCTGCGAATTGCAAAACTACCCTTGTAGTTCTGCGAAGTACAGAACCACCATTGTGGTTCTGAATAACTACCAAGGTAGTTCTACAATACCAAGGCAATTAAATATTTTATAAATTTTTTAATTTAATTTAATATTACAAGTAATCAACAATATGAATATATATAAAATATTTAATATTTAATATATAAATTATTAAATACTAATTTTTAATATTACAAATTAGTATTAATATGAAAAAAATATTAATGTTGTAAGAATTAAATACTTGAAATTTGTAATATTTTATTTTAAAACCTAAAATTATATCTGTAGAAATTTGTAATATTAGAAATTTGTAATATTTTATTTTAAAAAAAAATATCTGTAGAAAAAAATTATATAAAAAAAAAGTTATTCTGCAGAACCGAAGAACTACCAAAGTTGGAAAAAATATTTTATTTTCTTCATTGTGTAGAACCGGAAAACTACATGTTATTATATTAAAAAAATAATAAAAAAAATATAGCTCTGCAGTCTAGAAAAAAATATAAAAAAAAAAGGAAACAAAAGTAGTTTTACATAACAACAGAACTACCAAACGTAGAAAAAAAAATTTCTTCAATATATTGAACTACAAAGAAACTGCAGAAAAAATTACAAAAGAAATAATAAAAAAAGTAGTTCTGGGCTACAACAAAAAATAAAAAATAAAATTCTTCACTGAATTGAGAGACTTTACAAAATTTAGCCTCGTAAAAAAATACATATGTTTCGTGGAGTCAAAAAAAATGAATTTTTCATCGACGAAGATAGGTTCCTTCGTCCACGAAGGATTTGCAGTTGCCACATAGGTCAGTCGTGATAAATGACCTATCTTTTGAGGAACATAAAGAGGCATCGGTTGTTGCAACCACTGAGCAACAAGCTGGTGATAATTTGGCAAAGGTTGAGGAAGCGGATGAGTCAAGTGGTGAGAGGCATGCTTTTGATGCCTTAGTTGAAAATACAAAAAGGAGGAATTATAGACAAAAGAGACAAGAACTCACAATATCGAAACATGGACCGAGATTAGACCATCACTTCGTGCCATAGAAGATATAATTTGCATTCATGTCAAAATGAAGAACTCTTCAGTTGTGAACAATGGAACACCTCTTCCTTCTGCTGAAGAGAGCAGAACTCCAAAAGGAGTATCTGATGAGGACTCTGAGGATGACTTTTATGATGTGGAGAGTTTGATCCTGTACTGGATGTTCCTTCAAGTGACAATGTCATTCCATCTGTGAGAAGTGATACTGATCATGTTGTCTCCCTAGAAATTTCATCTCCCTAGAAAGAGGAGCTAGAAGTGTTTGTTTGGGAAGGGGTGCCTATGGCTCTAAGACGAGAGGTGATTTTGGAACTCCAAAATCCTCCAAATACTCATCAAGTCCATCTTTCCAGCCATTAACTTAGTGGGAGTGCCTATGTGCTTCACCATCTGAATTGTAACTTTGGCAAGTCTTTGTAGGAGTAAGAGCACGCAGAGTAGACAAGTATTATCAAAATCTCCATACTTCAGATACTAAACATGGTGATAATGTGCAAAATAATAGCACACAAGTGGAAATTAGTGAGAAATCAAGTACTGAGTCTATGGCTTGGAGGTTAAAAAGCACACGAATATCACCTTGTTTATTTCTAGTGAACAATTGGATCCTATATCCAAATATTTGAATATTGTGGTTTTATTCTTTAAAATGAAAAGGACTGGTGAAGCTTTTAAATAGTCAAATGGTGATTAGACACTAATCATCCCTATCACTTGTACTTGTTCTTTTTTTGTGTATATCTTGTCCCTTGGTATACTGTATTGTGGTCCATGCTATATTATGTTATGTTATATATGTCATCTTGCTAACAGTAATAAAGTGCATGTTCCAAACATGCATAGGAAACTACTTGTCGCCCTTTAACTAGGCCAAAATGTTTTTTGTAGTTAATGCAGCTACAGATTGCATTTATTTAAGAATTTTCACTTTCATTTCCTGTGGCTTTGGTTTTTCAAGGTCAATTCTCATCTTCTCACGGTGATTCATCACTTCTGGAACCTAAAAATTCTTTGCCAAAAGAATATGTTTATTTAATTCATTTACAAAGGATAGGGTTCCTGTCATGAGTGAGTGGCTATTTTGGTTTTTTTTCTTACGTGTATCTGCTGCATTCCTCTTTTTTGCAAGAGGCAAAGAACGTTTTTTGCAATGTTGGGGTATTACCTTAAAATATTCTATATCCTTAGATTATCTTCTTAACAAGACATTATTTTGGTACAATGATGTGGTCAATATTTTAATGATTGTGTTCTTATGTAGGTTCAGGTTCTAGAATGCCATACATTACTTTCACTCCATTCCCCTCTTCATGTATTTTTATCTAGATAGACATGTTTTATTTAAAACAATAAAAAAAAAGATTTTTTTTAGGACAAACTTTCCTATCTTTTAGAAATAACATTTGAGAAAATTTAAAAAGTTCATCAAATAATTTATTAAAAATTTATCTTTATATATACACAAATTATATAAACTAAAAAATAAAAAATAAAAGTAAAATTAAAATCACTCCTAAAACCCCAAATTTTATATATACATAAATTTAGATAATTCTGCACTGTAGAAGCCAAGTTCTGCACTCAGAATTGGATAGTTCTGCACACAGAACTCATGTTCTGCATGCAGAACGTGCGTACTTCTACTCTCAGAACCTGGGTAGTTTTGCGCTACAACACTTGCATAGTTCTGCACGCAGAACCCAAGTTCTGCATTGCAAAACCTAATTTGTGTGAGTTTTGTATCATGTAGAACTGTATAGTGCAAAACCATACAATTTTGCACCTAATACAAAATATAAAAATATTATATAATAAAAAAAATTATGTTATTCAATAATTTAATTTAAATAAGTTTATAAATATTTTTACTAATTAAAATTTATATAAGAATAAAACATTTTATTTAAATATTTTGATATTTATTTAATATTAAATATATTAAATAATTAATTATATTATTTAAAAATGAAAAAAAATATTTGTATAATGTTATATTTAAATATATGTTTTATTTAAAAGAGGAAAAAAAGTTTTTTTTTGGGACAACCTTTCGAATTTAAAAAAAAAAATTAATGTTCGTCAACGAAGATTTCCAGAACTACATAGCAGTACTACATAGTTTGCGTACCACCTTATTATTTGAATATTCAATTTTTTAGTATATTAAAAATAATTTATTTGAATATTTGATATTTGTTTAAATAAATTATGAAATTGTAACATGAAATGTGAAAGTATTAAATAATTAACCAAGACAACATTATTAATATTTATAAGTTTTAGTTTTGGATTATTATTTAATATTTTTATATTTTATACGTGTTAATATTTTTATACGTGTTAATATTTATAAATATGTATATATTAATATTTTTATATGTGTCTCAAAACTGAAACCAATACTAATTTTACTAAATTATACTGGACAATTCTCCTCATTTTGTAATCAAAATCAATACTCTACACCGCACAGCGCGGTGTACACCTTCTAATTCATCATGAGTAATAGAGTCCATCTGAATAATAACACGGTTGCTTTTTTTGCTTTTAATTCCAAAAATTAAATGTGATTTTCTTTTAATCCAAAGCGTTTTTACATTTTCCCAAATGTTGCGTGCATTTTAAAAAAATAATAATAATAATACAAAATTTTTCTCAAAATATATTTCTATGAAAAAATTTATTTTTCATGCATTTGGAAGTGGTTAGAATTATTTTTAAAATTGCTTTACTATTGTTTGAGAGTGTATAATATTCCCCATGAAAACATTTTCTTATATAATTTTTAAATTCCAATAATAATAATTAATGTAACATATCACCAAAACTAGTTCCATTAAATCTGTTTAAAAAAGAAAAGAAATGGGAATGGGAAAAATCAATATTATGTTTTATCTATTATCTATTTTGACTATTATATTTTTGTTAATTATTTTTCTATCATTTTTCACTCGCTAGGAAAATAATTTTCTGGTTGTTATTATTTTTTTTAATTTTCCTTTGATGGTGATAATATCTTTTAATTTTGAGAAATTTTAGCAAAAGAAACATAGGAAAATCTTTTCTTTTCAGATTTTGTTCTCTCTTTTTTTTGAAAATTTTCAGAAAATAAATACAACATAAGGCAACTGTTGGAAGGGAGTGAAACCTATCCAAAACACATAAAACTCAATGACGGGCGGGGAGAGAGAGGGAGAGAGGGAGAGAGGGAGAGAGGGAGAGAGGGAGGCAATTACCATGTAAAGGGGCCCACTGGAACAGAGAATAAGGGCTGACCAAAACAGTGATCTTTTGAATCCAAAGAAGAGAATTCATGGTCAATAGAGGGGTCAAGAAATGTGAGTCTGTGGAGCAAGCGCATGGTTCCATTCCGGTCATAACTATTTTGGTAATGGTATACTCATACTGTTCAACATATACATCACAGCTGGATTCCAAAGACTTTGTACAAACCCCGTCTAATTCCTTACCATCTAGAAAGACCATGCAACGTAATCTCATGATACTTGGTCTAGATCTATATTGCAATATATATGTACAACCTTTATCTTGTATATTCAGTGATAAAATATTAAAATCTCTTAATTATATTCTAAAATTTGAATTTAAAAATAAAAAAATATTCATAAAAAATCTATTTTTAAATTGGATCTCACAATATTCAAGTAGAATTAGTTCAATAACTGAACACTAATAGTTAAATATCAATATATATATATATATATATATATATATATATTCAATTTTCTCCTAATTAAAAATATTAGCAAATAATAATAAGATAAAATGTCACATTATTAAAAACGGAGAGAAGAAAGTGGAAAACAGAAATGTGGTTGGCAAAGGTTACCAGTGTTCTTTCTATGCTATATGAGTTAAAACTCAAAACCCAACAGATTAAATAGAATATTGGATTAAATAAATTACATTTTTCGTAATAATTTATAATAATATATGTTAATTACTTTTCAATCAAATTATTAGTAAGCTTTGATTAATTTAAATAAATATTTAATCAAAATTATTTACTGAAGAATTTTATTTTAATTTACTTATAAGAGTGGTATCAATTATTAAGCTTTTGTTGAAACCTCTCAATTTGATTATTTGCCTTGAAGATGTTTAAAATTAGGTTTTTAGTAATATAAAAACTTGCGTGGCTTAGACCAACACATAATAATAAAAGACTTTTGAATCTCATGTTCCACGATTTAATTTGAATTGAAATTTCCCTTTTAGATCTTTTAAGCATCTGTGCCCGACCTCTTGTATGTCCAATAATGTCCTGTCCCACCACAACCACATTGACATGTTGGCATATCCGCTCGCGTTTTCCACCCCATCTCTCTCTTTCTCTCTCTCTCTCTCTCTCTCTCTCTCTCGGGCATTCTATTTAATATGATGACAGACTTGATTGTCAGAAAGTTAACACCAACAATCTAAAGTGTTATGACTCATACGATTCGCGGCAACATCCAAATGTCAAGGGTTAAATTTTTGCTTCCGCACTAACTTAGAGATGTTAGCTCAGCCTATGTTCCAAAGATTTCAAAGTGTTAAAAATGTGAGAAATAAAAGCAAGTGAGAAAATTTGTAAAGAACTTTATTTGTTGGAATTGCTTGATTGATTGCTTGATGGTTACAAATGAGAAGGTTTGGTTTATTTATAGGCATTCCTAAGGTCTCTTAAGAGTTTTAGAAAATTTTACAAAATTGATCACAATACTTAATCTCTGTAACATATCTAGACTATTCTATAAGTTCCTACACAACTCTATACCACACAATCCTCTTATGTAATTGGTATGTGATTTTATTTAGATGTCCATGCTAGAGAAAAGCCATGCTAGAGAATCCGATTGCGTGGCACATGAAGAGGAGGATCACCTAAGGAGGAGTACTAAGAAAGCAAAAGCAAAAGGGGAAGGAAACAATTCGGTAGCAAAAATCTCCTTCAAAGAGATGTTGCTAGGGCACCACAGAGGCAGTCCAAGTAAGGAATTACTGAATTATCCTGACACGGAAGAGGAAGAGGAATTTCTAGAGGGAGACGATAACGAGACTCCTGTAGACTTGAAGGATATCCCAGAAATTAGTGTTACGAATGAGAAGCTGAGGGATCTCTGGAAACCGTGGAAGCAAACCATGATTATTAAGCTCCTAGTAAAAGACATTGGTTACCAACTAATGTTATCCAGGGTTATGCAGATGTGGAGACTAGAGGGGAGTTTAGTCCTACTTGATTTAGAGAATGGTTACTTCCTGGCTAAACTATCAAGTGGAGAGGACTACAAGCATATACTGACGAATGGACCATGGATTATTCATGACCACTACCTCACGGTGAGAAACTAGAAGATGTGGTTTACTCCAGAAGGGGAGAAGATTAGGTCCACAGTGGTCTGGATTAGATTCCACCAGCTCCCAATCGGGTTCAACAGTGAAAGCATTCTTTTCGAGATCACCAAAGTGGTAGTCAAGCTAATCAAAGCCGACACCAATACAGCAAACACATTAAGGGGGAGATTTGCGAGGGTCTGTGTTGAAATCAACCTAGAAAAGGCCTTAGTCCCATGGGTAAAAATCAGAAAGAGAATTCAAAGAATCGAATATGAAGGCATGCATACCATTTGTTTTGGTTGTGGGAAAATAGGTCATATGACCAAAAATTGCAAAGAGCAAGTAGTAAAGTCGAGGGAACAGTCTTAGGAAACAGGCAAGGAATGGAATACAGAAACCCTAGGGAAAGAGGACTCCTTCACGGCGGAGATCACGATGGGGAAGGATAACGGTCTTGATCCGTGGATGGTCGTGCAAAGAAAACAAAGAATCAACAAAAATGGAAATCCCAGAGGGAAGGGAAGAAAAGAGAACACTTACCCCAATCGATTCAATCACCTCAGCGAAGTCAACGACACATCGATTGCTGTGAGTTCAGAGACCGAAGATGAGGACGAAGGTGTCAGACCTCGTGCAGAGCAAATCAAAGGTTCTCAAAGAATTGGGACAAGATCAATGACCAAAAAGAGGGAGACAAAAGGTTCAAAGGGCAGAAAGCAGAAAGTAAATCGAAATCTGAGTGTATCAATTCTTGAGAAGAAAGCTCAAAAAGGAAAAGAAGAAATGGCAGTGGTGCAGTGGGAACCGGGCAAGATTGATCGGGCAGGAAAAAATCAAGAGAGGATAACTCAATTGGGCTTAGGCTACCCGCTTAATAGAAGAGGTGAGTGCACTGTGAGAGCCCAAAAACTTCAGGAGCTAGGCCACGGCCAAGTGAAGTGAGCCTAGAGCCCATGGAGGAAATTTCAACGGATCAGGTCATGTTCAAGGCTTTCAATGGAGAACTCGATCTAGGAGATCCTACAGCGGATCGGGAGTTTTTAAATATAATGGCTAGGTGCCAAAGAATGGTGTCTTCTACAACAGTAGAGGATGCCCAAATGGAATGCGAGGAAGTCGCAGAGGTGGACTATGATGACGTCTCGATGGAAAAGAGAGACGAGGACATCGAAGATCAATAGTTTCCTCCAGTTGTTTTTTCGTTCCCTTTCCTCTCTATTTTTATGGGAATCAAAAGTATTGCATAGAATTGCAGAGGCGTGGGTAATAGTAGGTTTAGAAGAGTCAGTAGAGAGCTAGTCCGCAAGGAGAAGCCAGAGATTATTTTTTTTAGACGAAGAATAGTAAGAATATTTGCCTAAAGTTCCTAAGAAAGAAGGGTTATGACGGCGACTTCAGTGTTCCCGTAAATGGTTTTAAAGGAGGGCTTTAGCTGTTGTAGAACACCAAGGGTATTAATCTCAATGTCACCTACCACTCCAAGCAGTTGATTCACTACAGGATCAATGGGCAGGGAAGGAGCTGGTTAATCATGTATGTGTACTGTCAACCCCACCTTAGGAATAAAGTGGCATTCTGGAGCTACCTGATGTCCATAGCAGAGCAGATGAAGGACCTTTGGATTGTGATGGGTGATTTTAATGATATTGCTAATGTGAAGGAAACTAGTAAAGCGAACTGTAACACATGGAAAAGAAGTCAGAGGTTCAAAAGTTGGTGGTCCAGGTGTAATTTGCTGGACTTGAAGTCAGGAGGGCCCAAGTTTACTTGGTACGGCAAGAGAAGTGGGGGTATTAGTCTCTATCAGAACCTTGATAGAACCTTGTGCAATCTCGAAGCAAAGCTGGCTTTCCTGGAGATGAAGGTCCTCAATTTGATGAGACTGCATGGGGATCACTGTCTGGTGTACTTGAACACCAGCCTCTCTGTCACTCCTAGTGCAGACAAGAGACCTTTCCGCTTTGAAGTTGCTTGGATTACTCACCCTGATTTTGATAAAGTCTTTAAGGAAGCTTGGAACTCTCAGCAGGGATCTTTGGAGACTACCTTAAAGGATAATATGGAGGAAGTTAAGGTTTGGAATAAGGTTGTTTTTGGTACATATTTCAGCAAAAAATGGAGCTTGAAGCCAGACTGAGGGGCATTTAGAATTCTCATAGGCTCAGTCCTCAAAGTTCCTTTAGAATCTAGAGAAGGAACTCCTGGATGATTACCATAGAGTCCTTGATCAATAGGAGATCCTATGGTTCCAAAAGTCTCGAATAAACTAGTTTGTGGAGGGTGACTGCAACATTAGGTTCTTCCCTGCAATGACCAAAGTGAGGAGGAACAAGAACGATAGATTGAGAATGGTGTTGGGATCAGGAGGATATGAAGAAACATACTGTAAATTAGTTCTCGGAGTTGTTCACTAGCAGGAGGGTTGAGGAGCCGAGCAACAGACTTTCAGTAGGGAGAAAACGGATTGGAGAGCTTGATCAAGAGGTTTTGTGCAAGCATTTTGAAGAGGAGGGAATCAAGATGGTTGTTTTCTCTATGAAGGCCTTGAAAGCTCCCGGGCCAGATGGAGTTCAACCCATTTTCTATCAGAAGTTTTAGCACGATGTGAATGATAAGGTCTATAAATTTGTTAATATGGCTTTCAGAGATAGTTATTTCCGTCCAAAGGTAGCTAAAGCCCACATGATCTTGATCCCAAAATTAAACACCTCGGAAGAGATTTCGGACTTCAAACCGATTAGCCTCCTAAATACGTCCTACAAGATCTTAAGTAAATGCCTAGTGGCAAGACTTACACAAATCATTAATGATATTATCGATCCCCATCAAAATAGCTTTCTACCAGGAAAGGGGACTTTAGATAATATTGTGACCCTCCAAAAGGTAATGCACTCCATTAGACACTCAAAGAGCTCCAAGCATTCAATAGTTATAAAAATCGACCTTAAAAAGGCTTACGACAATATAAATTGGGAGTATATTGCGAAGGTGCTACTGGAGATCAAAGTTCCCCTACCGATGACCAAGCTCATCATGTTTGCAGTAACTTGGGGATACCTCCATCATCTAGAATAGGAGATCCTTCCTCCTTTTAAAGTTGGGCAGGGCCTGAGGCAGGGAGAGCTTCTCTCTCCTTATCTCTTTTTGTTAGTTATGGAAAGACTCTCATGTATGATTCATGATAAAGTGAAGAAAGGGGCTTGGAAAGTAGTGAAAGCTACCAAAGGAGATCCATCTATCTCTCACTTATTTTTTGATGATAATTTAATTCTTTTTGCGGAAGCGGAGCATTTGTATCTTAATAATGTGCTTAGCTACCTGAAAGAGTTCTTGGAAGAGAGCGGTCTTCAAATAAATCCCTACAAATCCAAAATTTGGATATCCAATGGGGCTCCGAGACATTTAAAGGCCTCTTTTGGAAGCTTGCAGTCATTTCTCCCTCGCGGAAAACTTGGGGAGATACTTGGGAGTCCCGATAATCCAAAAGCAAATTAAAAACTTCTACCACTATGTGGTAGAACGAGTGTAGGACAGACTAAGCAATAGGAAAGGGAACCTTCTAAGCCTGGTAGGTAGGAGAACTCTCATCCAATCCATCACAGCAGCAATCCCTCTCTATACAATGCAATCAGCTTGGCTGTCTGATTACACTTGCAAGAAGTTAGACAAAGTGAACAGAGCCTTTCTTTGGGGTAGCAGGGAGGAAAAAAAGAGAGTCCATCTGGGTCAAGTAGGACAAGAAATGTGGTCTAGAAATTAAAACCATGAGAGAGTATAACGTGGCGTTTATGGCAAAGCTAGGCTGGAGAGTGATGAATGAAGATGGAGCTGTCTAGTGTAAGATTTTACAGAGGAAATATCTTAATGCAACAAATCTATTAGACAAAAAAAAGGAATAGAGCTTCTGCTATTTGGAGGGGAATATGCACCAGCAGGAATTGCCTTAAGGAAGGAATTAGGTGGAGATTAGGAGATGAAAACTCTATAAGTTCCTGGAGGGACAAATGGGCCGGTGATAAGGAACTCAGGGACTTGGTGCTAATCCCTCGGGACTCTTGCAATCCTACCACTAAAGTAAATCAATTTTGCAACGAAGACGGTACCTGGAATCTAAAGGCACTTTCATCTATCCTCCCTTAAGAGAGGGTAAAGGAAATTAGAGCCATTGTCATCCCCTTCAACAGGCAGAAGATAGACTCCATGTACTAGAGTGCTTCCCCTAATGGCGATTTTTCTGTTAGCTTTGCATATTGGATTCAAAAGAAGGGGTCATCTTCCTCACGTAGAAGGGAATTCTAGTTGGAAGTAGATCTGGAAGATTAGATGCTCTGAGAGAATTAAACTCTTCATATAGACAGTGGTAAACGGAAAGATTCTCACAAATGTAGAACTAAAGACAAGAGGCATCTCCACAAAAGGGACCTGCAGTATATGCAGGGATGAGGAGGAAACCATAGCTCATGCTCTAAGGGACTGCATTCATGCAAGGAAAATTTAGACAAAGTTGTCGGTAGGGATTGATAAGTCCACGAGCTTTTAGAGTGACAATGTGCTGGATTGGATAAGGAAGGGGGTGAACAAGAATCATAAGATAGGTTTTGATGAGAATGAGATGATTTTCCTGATCGTAGTCTGGGAGGTTTGGAATTGAGGTGTTGTGTCCAATATCAAAACAAACTAGAGCCATTATCCGCAGTGGCTAAAAGAGTGGTTAGTTTGGGGAGGGTCAATGGGGAGAGGTTGAAGAGGGACACAGGAAAATGGGTGAAGTTAAAATCAGTTGGAAGCCGCTTGAGGAAGGTACCCTGAAGCTAAATGTGGATGGTCCTACTACTTTGGTGGGGAGCCAAGCCGGTGCAGGTGGAATTTTCAAAAATAGTGAGGGCGGTTAGGTTTATGATTTTTGGATGAACCCTAGCATGACTAAAGAAGAAACAGCTGAGCTGTGGGGTCTGAGGATGGGGCTACTGATAGCCAGAAGAAAGAAGTTTAACCCTCTGGTCATTGAGTGTGATTCTCTTACTCCGGTGAATCAACATGGGGGTGGGACCGCACCATCCTTGGGCGCATCTGTTGGAGGACTGTAAGGAAATCATGCATTGCTTAGGCATCAGGTCAATCACCCATATCTGTAGGGAAGCCAACAGATGCGTGGATAGGTTGGCCAAACTGGGCTGAATTTTCTTGGTTAGGAAGAAAATGGCAACAGTTATCGGGAGTCCAACACATCTCCAATTGAGTTGAACCAGCTTCTAGCTTTGGATGTAGCAAGAGTTTGTTGGATCAGGAAGAAAAAAGAACTTGTGTCTGGGTCCCTATGAGAGGCCTATTGTTTTTGCTTTGTGTTCTCTCCTCTTAACAAAAAAATAAAACACAATCATCTTATGTTCAAGTTTACACCTTATTACAATATTCAAGAGTAGTCTAAATTATTCTGACCGACCATACTTGGACCTTTTGGGCCAAGAATTGGGTTGGGAATGTACAGCCCATGTTAGAAGTGCCCAATTTCCTAATGTATGGATATCAGACTATTTTTCCTTAACCTAGGACCAAAGGGATCCCAACGTAACATATTTAGTTTGATTGCTTAAGTAATAACCAAATGTGAGTTAAACTTACATTTGACTTGAATACATTTATATTTGTGCAAATTGGCTATGCTTTGTTGTAGATTACAAATGATTCGTTAAAAAATTATATTGTTTTTAATAATTTTATTTTTACATTTTTGTTCGTTGTATTTAATTTTATAGGCGCGTGGTTGAACTTGAGTTTTGTTGTATTATTTATAAATTATTTTTTTATAAAAATATTTATAATTGTAAAAAGTATTAGAATTGAATATGAGACGAGAATATTTTATTTATGTTGAGTAGTGTTGATATATCTTAAAATTAATTCTCCCAAAAAAAATGATATGACTTTTAAGTAGGTGGAAAAGTAGGTGTAATTCTCATCATTTGATTAGGACTTTCAATATGGCTAAGCTAATTTGTTTTTTCATTTTGTTTATCTTTGTTCAATGGTGCAAAATATGTTTCATTTTTTTCTTTTTTGGGGGGGGGGGGAGAAAGCAATATAGGAAGTTTGGTTATGGTTTTCAGATGGTGCCAAAAAAAAGGTTTGCTAAATATCAAAACTTACCAAAAACTCCAACAAGAAAATCATACCTACAAACTTCGTCGAATTTCAAAAATTTCTTCAGAAATTTGGAAATTCTCATTAATCTCTAAAATCTCTTTATTTTCAACTCTATAAAGAGCTCTCTATCTCAAAATTTTGGAATAAATAAATGAGGGGTGATGGTACAAAACCCAGATCGTGTGGGACCCAGTCCTGTCAGGCCCATGGCTTGTCAATAGATCTCAGCGGTACTTGCGAACTACTCCTCTTTCGAAAGCCAATTGCTCGGCATTCAATCTCTAAATTTTCTTGGTGCTCAGTGTCAACTGCTCGATGTGTTAAAGAGGTATTCACTTTTCCTAGAAAGATAGAAAGAATCTTACATAAATAGAAAGGAAATTTATAACCGTAGCTGATGAGAAAAAGAATTTTCACGATGATCTGGGTTTCTCAAACGGGTAAGATTTTACAATTTTTTAGAGTTTTACAATCTGATTTCCCGAAATCTCATAACACTCTCATAAGAAAACTAGAATTTTATCACCCTGTATGCACAAAATTCTCACAAGCGAAAATTATATAAACTTTAATGCGTCTATCGCCTAAGTCTGCTCGACCTACACATAGTACACAAAACATATAAAGTTCTTACTCTCTCCTACTCTCTCTCTTTGTATCAGTCTGTTTCCTTCCTTTCTAAAACCATTCTCTAGCATGAATATCGAAACTTTCCCCAAGCGGTTAACCAACATAGTTATGGTAAAACAAGCAAATAGAAAGTAGAGAATATACGTAGACTTCACGATCTCAACAAAACGTAGTCATGGTGAAACAAGCAAACAAAAAGTAGAAAATATACGTAGATTTCACAAATCTCAACAACGTATATTCAAAAGATAGCTATCCACTCCCCAATATCAATAAGTTGGTCGACAATTCATCTGGTCACCAGCCCTTGAGTGTCATGGACGCATACTCTGATTACAACCAAATACGTATGGCCCCCCGAAAATGAGAAAAAATCAACTTCATTATGGAGTTCGGTACCTATTGTTACAAAGTCATGTCGTTCGGTCTCAAGAACATAAGACAACATTTCAACACCTAGTCAACAAGGTCTTCAGTGAACAATTCGGTAGAGACGTGGAGGCCTATAATAATGACATGCTCATCAAAAACTCTAATGCCAACAATCACTTCGTAGACCTAGAAGAGACATTCCAAATGTTCGAACGATACAACATGAGGTTGAACCCCGAGAAGTGTACCTTCGGGACCACATATGGGAAATTCCTGGGCTTTCTAATTACCCACTTGGGAATTGAGACAAATCTGGAGAAAATTTAAATCATACTAGACATGACACCACTGAGAACAGTGAAAGATGTGCAACGCCTCATAGGCAGAATTGCAATCTTGAATCGATTCATGTCAAAAGTAGGGGAAAAGTATAAACTCTTCTACAATACCTTAAAAAAGTCTCAAAAGTTCGTATGGATACCTGAGTGCCAGGCTAAGTTCAAAAGGCTAAAAAAATATCTCATGTTGCCCCTGATCCTGGTGAGAAAATCTACCTCTACCTTTCTATTTCTGACCATGTCCTCTGCTTTATCCATGTAAGGCATGAATCCATCGTACAAAAGCCAGTATACTATGTTAGTCGCATACTCCATGAGTTCAAAGTGAACTACAGACCTATTAAGAAGATAGTTTTTGCCTTGGTCATCACCCAGGCACTCTGGCTTTACTTCCAAGCCCACACCATTGTGGTGCTAATTATTCAGCCCCAAAAGTAGATCTTACAAAAGAGGGATACCTCAGATCAACTTATCAAGTGCAGTATTGAATTAGATGAGTTTGACATTGAATATTTGCTGAGATCGGCTATCAAGGGCCAAGCCCTCGCAGACTTTATCCTTAAGTGTACACTCCCGACATCCATCGAGCAACCCTTTGCCAATAATAAAGCATAACACTCGCAACCCGAATAGACCCTCCATATTGATGGGTCATCCAATTTTTCAAGAAGCGAAGCCGAACTCATCTTAGTAGAGCTAGATAATTTTAAAACAATGTCATTCGTTTTGACTTTTAAGCAACCAACAAACAAACAGAATACAAATCCCTTCTGATCAGATTATGGATTGCGGCATCATTAAGGGCCTGAAGCATACAAGTCTTCACTCACGGTTAGTTGGTCGTCAAGCAAATCAAGAGGGTCTATGAGAATCAACAATGGCAAAGCATCTATTTAAGATACACCAAGCGATGGATGAATTCAACAAAGTGGACATAGAACAAATCTCTCAGTCTGAAAACACATGAGCTGATATGCTCTCAAAGTTGGCCAGCTCTGACTCAGTGGTGACCAATTGTACCGTTTACATAGAGAGCCTACCATGCCTCAACATTGAAGAGCATGAACTGGTCTTATCGATGAACATCTCACCGAGTTGGAAAGACCCCAAAAAAATATATTTGGAGCATAAGCAGCTGCCTAACTCACCCTTCGAAGCTAATAAGTTGAGGCTCAAGGCCGCCCATTATACCATCATCAACTGTGACCTCTACAAGAAGTTCTACACCCATCTGTATTTGAAGTGTCCGATACCCAAAGAAGGGGATTACGTCATTAGAGAAATCCACGAAAGAATATGCGGCAATCACTTGGATGCCCAAAATCTTGCAAATCAAGCCTTTCAGTAAGGATACCACTAGCCGACTATGAAAGCTGATGCGGACGACTATGTCAAAAGATGCGATAGGTGTCAGTGCTTCTCCTTGGTACCACGCTAACTCTCCACTTAGATTTGCCTGATAGCTAGTCTGTGGCCATTTGTCCAACACGGAATGGACATCATAGGACTGTTCCCCCAGCGATTAGACAATGAAAGTTTTTAATCGTGGCCATAGACTATTTCACAAAGGGGTTGAAGCTGCACCATTAGTCCATATCTCTACCGGCAAGATACAACACTTCATGTGAACATCTATCATCACCGAGTTCGACATACCTCATCTCCTAACAACAGCAAGCAATTCGACAACATAAGCTTTTGAGACTTCTGCAATAGATTGGAGATTCAACACCGCTTTCTTCTGTCACCTATCTGCAAACTAATGGTCTCGTAGAGATAACCAATAGAACGATCCTATAAGGGCTAAAAGCCATGCTGGATAAGGTAAAAAACCACTGGATAGACGAGCTCTATAACATCCTTTGGGATAGACAAGGGCAACAGGGGTGACACCATTTTGCCTAACATTTGGTTGCAAGGTGGTGATATCAGTCAAAATTAGGATTCACTTACTAAGGATAGACCAATATGAAGAAAGGCGTAATGAATCCATATTATGCGAATGCTTAGATCTACGTCCCGAGCTAAGGGAGACTACCTCTCTTTGAATGGTCGCTTATCAACAGTAGACAGTAAGGTATTACAATTGACAAGTCAAAACTAAATCATTCAAACTGGGCAACTTGGTACTTAAGAAGGTGGAAGCCACCGATCAATACCAACTAGGGGACAAGCTAGTGCTTAATTGGGAAGATCCTTATAGGATATGCTTAGAAGTCTGTCTAGACATATATCATCTCAATCGTCTGGATAGTTCGATCATTCCCAGAACATAGAACTCCGAGAACCATGCATCTATCATCAATGAGGATTAACATTCTATGGAGGGAGCATACTCTACAAATAGTTGGATGATAAGGTAAGACTTCTACGGTTACCTCTCTTTCGTTATGCTAATTGATCGACTCTCATACTCTTACCGAACAAAGTTTATCGTTAGGGATCTATCTCCCTAAATAGACCAGTACCACCCCGTCATCCCAAACAGAGTCTATCGTTTGGCATCTATCTCCCCGATCGACTCTCATACTCTTACCGAACAAAGTTTATCGTTAGGGATCTATCTCCCTGAATAGACCAGTACCACCCCGTCATCCCAAACAGAGTCCATCGTTTGGGATCTATCTCCCCGAACAAACAAGTATCACCCCGTCCTCTTACATGGAGTGTATCGTTAAGGATCTATCTCTTCGAACGGGCAAGGATTGCCCCGTCCTCCTAAACGAAGTCAATCGTTAAAAATCTCTCTCTGAATGGGCAAATACTGTCCTGCCCTCCTAAACAGAGTTTATCATTATGGATTTATCTCCTTGAATGGGCGAGCATCACCCTGTCCTCCCGAACGGAGTCCATCGTTAGGGACCTATCTTCCCGAACGGGCAAGTATTACCCCTTCCTCGTTAGCGGAGTCTATTATTAAGGATCTATCTCACCGAATGAGCAAATTTTGCCTGGTCCTCCCAAACGGAATTCATCATTAGGGATTTATCTATTTGAATAGACGAATATCACACAGTCTTCTTGAACAAAGTATATCATAAGAGATCTATCTCCCTGAATGGATAAACATTACCCCACCTATCGAATGGAGATGTTGATGACAAAGGATAATCCTCTTAGATAGACAACACAACCCTTTCACTTGGTTAAACGAACATGTAGACCAAAGGAGAAGAACCTCTTGCTCGAGCAAGCTCACTCTTTTAGTTGCGGACTACATAGTGAATGAAGGGGCAACAGTGCCCCTCGTCCAGTGACCTTATCGATTAAGTCACCTAGCGGCGTGGTGCTTATCATACACATTAGTAGACTGTTAACAATGAGATGATCATTCAAAAGCAAGATCAACAAGTAAGTGACAAAAAGCTCTTTTTTATTTCAATACGATGAACACATATCAGATTACACAATCGGATACAATAAGAAGAGAATTTACAAGTCTCTAAGTCGGATCAAGTTACATCAAAAGAAATACACAAGAAATCTATAGTAGAAAACTAAATCAACGCAAGCTAATAACCAAAAGAAGCTTCATGGCCCCTTAACATTACACAACCAGGATAAGAAGACCATAGGAGCCTCCACAGGATGGAATACCGATTGACACGATGGAATCTTGCATCAGCAAACCCATCCCAAATGGAATCTCGCATCGACAAAAGTCTCTTATGCCATAGGGTTTTGTAGCTCAAAACCTATAATCGAGATATCTCTAAACAATATAGACTCTCAGTAGTGCAAACTCACGAATAGCTCATGAAAGTATACAAAATCTCTTTGGGATGATACTGGGTCATATACCCCTATTTATAAGGGGCGAAGACACAATTCTCGCAATTTTAGGCATACAAAACAATCCCATGAGGAACATACACAATGAATGTCGAGTCTCTACCTCTTCAACTTTCTACGAAATATTTATTCTAGGATTATTTACTCAGGGGTTAAATGCATTTATGCTATCGCAACTCTCCAAGTATCAATCCTTGGCTTACTCCTTACACCTTTACTTCGAAGTGACATAAAGAGTAGGGGCGGCAAGTGATGATACATAGCCCAAATCATGTAGGGGCCAGACTTGTCAGACCCTGGCTCATCAACAGACCTCGTCGGTATTTGTCGATCACTCCTCTTTCGATAGCCAACTACTCGATACCTTAACCAATCGGTCCCTAGGTTTTCTCGGTGCTCGGTGTAGACTACTTGACTTGCTCAGGAGATATTCACTTTTCCTAAAATGACGGAAAGAATCTTATAAAAGTTGAAAAGAGATCGACAACTGTAGATGATGAGGAAAAAAATTTCCACAATGATCTACACTTTCCAAACGGGTAATATTTTACAATTTTTGAGAATCTTACGATTTGATTCCCTAAAATCTCGGGGTATTTTCATAAGAAAACTAGGGTTTTATCACTCTATATGCACATGGCTCTCACAAGTAAAAGTTATATAAGTTTTAATGCGTCTACCATCCAGGTATCTTCTCGACCTACATATATTACACAAAACATATAGAATTCTCTCTCTCTCTCCTACTCTCTCTCTCTCTAGGTATCAGTCTGTTTCCTTCCTTTCAAAAACCATTCTCTAACTTGAGTGTCAGAATCCCCCACCGAAGCACCCTTTGGTGGTTTTTTTATAGGTTTCTTTGATCGAGATCACCAGACAGCCAAACGATCCCGTTCGATTTAGTAGAGCCACTATGTATGGAATCAAACTCACCTCCAACAAGGGGAGAGAGGTCTCTATATATAGAACACCATACATGAAGAGTTTTAGTAAATTTCTCCAAAGTTACTAAAAACTTAATTTCTTTCATTTTTCATGTGCAAAAAATAGTAAATCTATTAGCATTTGATTAACATATAGTTAGGTTTCAATTAATTTAATCAAATAAATATTTAAATAGTTTCTAAAAATAATCAATTTTGAGTAAAGAATTAGAAACAAACATTGAAAAAACCCTATGTGGACAAAACTGCCCTTTGACTATTCAAATGCTTATTCTGGACACTAGGGGTTTTCCGATCCATGTAAGATTAACGGGTGCAAGCTCATAGGGTCATGGAGTTTGCACCCCATAGGTACATGGGTGCTCTAACCTCACAAGACTAAGTGGCCCTTCCATGTGTGTGCATTGTGCATGGCCACATGCATGAGAATAGGCACAAGCATCGCTGTGTGTCATATTTAGGGCTGAATATTTAGTTAAACCATAACCAAAATGATCAAAATTAGAATAATCAATTTAATTTGATTATACAATTTTTATAACCGCAACCTAATCAAATAGAGTAAAAATCGAGAATTTATTTGATCAACTGGTTAATTCAGTTTGGTTATCCAAATTAACCAAATTATTAAAATCTATATAGAAAAATATGTTATAGTCTACATAAAAGTTTTAACTCCAACATGACAATAAATTAACAAGAGAAACAAATTGATCATAACAAAGAAAAAGAAAATTAAATTTACTACTCTATATTCACATTAACAGATGAGACTGAAATCGAAATGTCGTGTGTTGGAGATTGAAGAAAAAGAGGGCAAAATTAGAGAAGTTTGCTTATGACACACATGCAAACCAATTAATAATATATGTCTAAAAATTGAAAAAAAAAGTATTCAAACCAAGAGAGCAGAGTGAAAGTAAAATCAAAACATGAAACTAGCAAAAAGTAAGGGAAAATGAGTGAAATATGAGAAGGAGATGGAAAGACATGAGTGAAATTCTTAAGTTTGGAAGTGGAAGAGCTTTAAACTAAATTAGATTTTAAAAATTTAGAACTACAAAGGTGAAAATCGAAATTTTTTAATTAATTTTGCATTCTCCACTATATGAGTTTTAATTTTTAGGTTTTTTTCCCTCATTTAGATTTTTTTATTAATTATATTATTTTTCTCTATATTTATATAAATAAAAATTATCTAAAAAACATATATAATATTTTTAATTAATTTAATTAATTTGGTTTGATCAAAATAAAAATTTCTAAATCAATATCCACTCAAATAAATCGAATTAAAGTTTAGTTTTAATCAAAATTAAATCGAATGTCTAATAAACTACCCAAAATATAAAAAAAAATAAAAAAAAAGTTTAAGAGAAAACTATTTTTTTTTTATTTTAACCGAATAATTCTCACCCCTAACCATACTTGTTGGACCCATGCGTGCTTGCTCATGAGGGTGCCACCTACAAATCTTAAAAAGTGTCATTTTGAATTCTTTAATTTGATTCCTCAAATCACCCAAAACCTTTTATTCATCTAACTAAGTTTCTACACATCACAATATTAAAAATTTAATTGAAATTCGTGCATTTGAAACTTTTTTATTTTGAATCTCTTTTCCAAATTAGAAGTTTTCACGCTTCAAAAATGTTTCACATCTAATTAGATCTTTCAAAATCTCATCCAAATTAGACATACAGTTGGTTCCTTAATCCAATTTTAAATTAAGTTAGGAAGCCTGTGATTCAATGAATCACAAATCAACACATTCCATTTTGAGAAAGTTTTATTTTATCATATGTGGATTTCTAGATTCACCACAAAAATGGGGATAACATAACCGAATCACCCAAAAATTTAGCACAAATATAATTGACACTCAAGATAGTGTTTTGCACTACAATTTAGAAATGGATATTTTCAAAATAGAGTTAGAACCTTCAAGTAAATTTATTATCAAAATTGCCAATCACTCAAATCCATTTATCTCAAGCTCCCGATTCCAATTAGAGTCATAAATTTTATTCAAACCTTTATCTAATTAACACATTTGATTAACTTAATATAAAAACTCATTTTTACTTAATTTAGTTCATATTGACCAAGAAATTTCCTCCAAATGTCACTTTAGATAGTCATAAGAATTTATCGCTTTTCTTGTTAGAATGATAAATCTCATATATGTGATCGTCTATCTCCATACATAACTAATCGAAATTACCAAAAACTAAGTATTGGCATATGGTTGGCATGAATGCATATACATTAGTAAACTATGATCATCTATGCATAAGATAACTACGTTACCTCATGTCCAAAAATTATATGTGCTAATATGATATAGATGATGACATTTGCTAATTTCAAGTAAACAACCATGCAATCATTGTCCAATAGTCAAGTTTAATCTATTCATCTAATGTGTTCTTTTTTCTTGTAGCAAAAAGTTTGATACTTCATCCTTATTAGTGTTTCAAAATAAATCATTAATTAAAAATAAAGAGATGACCTTTCAGACCAAAGGAGTCCTTTAATCATAAACTTACTTTTAAGAAATTGTGCAAATTGATTTTATCTCTCATATTCTTAACTTTTGAAAATAGAATATCTCAACATTCTCTTAAAGGCATATGATTTAAACAACAAGATATGTCTCTTAGACATATTTCTATTTAAACAAAATTATATTGTCATTAGTAATATTAATGCATACAAAACAATAGTTGTTTTATGGCATAATATAATAATCTTCCACTTGCACCATAATCAATCATTACAATATCTAAGACCAATTCTCGAAAGATGCCTACCTAATTCTCGGGTCCGTTACATTTTTATTGTAATATCACCATATCTAACAATCTATCTAATGATATGAAATATTCTCTTAATACGCTTGGATCCACTATCTGCCTAAACTTATATTATTACTCCATTGTTGTCATAAAAGCAATACTAGAGAGTTAATTGAAGGAACCACCCGCAATGTAATCACAAACTTCTTGATGTTAGGATCAGTATGAATTTTTATTTAGAAAAATCATATACTTTTAATATTTTATCATGTTCAATTAATAAATAAAATAAATCATATAATAAACAAACTTCTTATAATTGAAACATATGAGATGTTAACCATTTTATCTCTTTTCTTATGTGTCTTAAGAATAGCCTTGCACAGATGAATTCCATATCTAATGGATAATGACCCTTTTTAAAAAAAAAAAAAACAACCATATCAAATCTTTTTAACAACTTTTTCAAGGAAAGGTTTTTAGATAGACCTATCAATTTTTTTTTATCTGTTTCTATAAAATATAGATTGATTCTTCTAAATCTATGCAGAAACTATTAAATAACCAAATTTTTACATTTGTAAGCATATGAATGTCATTCCTAATCATTAGAATGTCATGGACACACAAATCTAGAAAAGTAATTGCACTCTTACTAACCTTCTCATGTACACATGGCTCATCTTTGTTCTTAATAAATCCATAACTTTCTATGGTTTTGTTAAATCAAATATTACAACACCTTGATACTTACATAAAACAATAGATGAATCTCTTAAACTTGCATATATTGGATTATTCTTGAATTCAAGACCCTAAGATTGATACATGGTTATATTATCATCAATGTGTTTATTAAGGAAAATAGTCTTGATATCCATTTACTAGACCTCATTCTCAAAATGTGCAATAATGGCCAAAAGAATTTAGATTTAAGCATAATTACACGCAATAAAGTTTTCTCATAGTCAACCCCTTACTTTTAAGCCCTTTCACTACTAACATTGTTTTAAAAGATCTGAAACTTTTTATATATATCAATCATTTTTCTTGAAAGCCAATTTATTCCCAATGGCTGTTAACCTTTTAAGTGAATCGACAAAATCCCATATTGGATTTGCATATATGGAGTCTATTTCAAATTTCATATCTTCTTGTCATTTTGAGAATCCATATTGGATATAATTCATTTGTAGGTTTTATGATTATTTTTATGATCTCTATTTTCATAAGTAAATAATTCTTATAAATTTTCTTAGTTCATCAATAGACTAATCATCGTCCCTATGATGACAACTCTTTATTTATTATAAAGATAAATGTAATGCCTCAAAATATATTTCAATTATCCAACAACCTTCTCTTATTTAATCTGAATTCAAATTTGTCAGTTTTTAACCTTTTCAAGAAAATTATATATTCTCATATCTTAATACAACTAGATTTGGTCATTCGATACTTTTAAAACCGAAAAAAATACTTTTATAAAAATTTGACAAATAAAAAAGATAATTTTAGAAAATAATTACAAATAAGAAGATTCTCAGAGAATATATAAAAATTACGAGATTTCTGAAAAATATTTTCAATTTGAGATGTTTAAAGTTTTAAACCGTACCCATAAAAAGAAATTCAAAATTCTTGATTCTTATTTTTTGTAATCATCCCAAAATCATATCTTTATATTTTAGTGGCCAAAACCGAACTTCTTGAAGGATTTAGAAGCGATCATTATAGAAAAATTCTTATTTTGGAGTGACCACAGCCAAAATTGAAGGATAGTGATGAAAGTGCAAACAGAGATAAAATGCAAACAGAGATAAAATTCTTGAAGGATAGTGATGAAAGTGCAAACAGAGATAAAATGGAAGTCAAAATTGAGTTTAGGAATTGATAAAACTTGTTTTCAAGCAAGATTAGAAGGAAAATAGTATCCAAACAAAGAGTTTCGAAACTTGAACTCAAACTTCTAACTACAGCTTTTGATTAAAATATTGAAATTTGAAATTAAACACAAAATTTCACAAAAAAATGATTATGAAAAAATTAAATTGGACCAAAAATTGGAATAAATTGTCGTTTACCATAGAGATTTGAAATTTTCACTTCGTTGTCAATGAGGGTTATCACAAATGGACGTTAAAGATGATGTTTAAAAGTCAGCAGTGGTCAAAGATTATGCTAACGTTGATGATTATGTGAGAAGTTAGTAGAAAAGCGAAAAAAGATCTAGAGATCGGAGGAAAGTTGTGGCTTTAATATTAAAGAGTTGAGGAGATGGGTGGAGATGTTGAAAAAGATGATTTTTATTTTTTTTCGGAAGACGGTTTATGTTCTTCGTCTTCTTTCTCTCTCACTTGGAAGTTCAACCAAAGAATGAGAAATAAAATAGGAGGATGGGTATTTATAGTAGAATCCAAGTAAATCAAGGACTCAGATTAAAACACGGATGCAAACAAACGAGAATAAAATTAAATATTGAGAATGATAGATTTTGATAATGAAAAATTCAAGAAAAATAGATTTAACTATATCAAAAAGCTATCATAAAGCAAAAGTTTGCAAACCTTGTCGACCTATTCTTGACACAAGTCGACCCGCTCCTATAGATCCTCTAATTTTTAGAACTATGTTGATCATTTTTAGCAACACCATGAATATGTCGACATATTAATGACTCTTGTCGACCTGAATGAAACAAACATAATAATTGTCTAAGTAAGATTGTATCAATAACCCCAAAAATATGTCGACCTGACTTGAACATTCACATATCTTGTTAACTTAAATATAATCTTGTCAACCTGTCTTACATGTCGACTTGAATTAGATTACATGTTGATTTATTAACCTCATATTGACAAATTTAATATGATAGGTCCATCAATTTTAATAGTGTATCGATCCACTATTTACACACAGAGACAAGTATCAAACAAAAATCTAAAAAGGTCAACATACCCGATAATTTGTTGACCTAATGTCTTTGTTCTTTAAGAAATACACGACAAGTTGTGTCTCAACTATGTTAACATGTTTAACACATCGACCAATTTCAGAGGTCAGATCCATCAATTTTATATAAAGACAGATCCACCAATTTTATGTAAAAACAAAATTGTATCGATATGAACTTAAAATATATCGACCTAATGTATTTGTCCTTTAAAAATCATACGACGATCTGTATTTCAATCTTGTCGACACATTTAATACATCAACAAATTTCAAAGGTCAGGTCCATCAATTGAATGTAAGAACAGAATTGTGTCGATGTAGACTTATAACATGTCAATACAGTCTGTTGATTCCTAAGTTAGGCATGTTGATGCCTAATTAAAACCATGTTAACCCACCAGAATATGTCAATCAATTTAATCTTACGTGTCCACCAATTTTACTTTGAAACATAACTTTGTCGACCAAAGTTCTCTCATGTCAACCAGATCAAGGAAGTTTACAATACAAAATTTTGAATTTAGGTTGATGTGTTGTTTAAGGTTGTTCACCAAAAGTTATCAGAAACCAATTTTTGAAACAAATTCGAACACGACGGTATTCTCTTTTCTTGTATGTCTATTTATTTCCATTTCTATAAAAGTCTAACGTTTAAATGAAATAAGATCATCTCTCAATTGGTTAAAAAGAAAGTAGTGCCAGTGAGAAAATGAAACTTTTGTGCAAAAATAGATACTGTTGTAAAATATTAATTGACAAACATTAATGAGCAACGTTCGGTTTCAACAATCGCACAACAGATCTATTCAGCATAATAATAAATACTAGAGAAATGAGATATGACAATAGAGATACTCAATTAACGATCTGAACAACCAGAAACTCACTACATTCATTACTCTGTTTCAAACACTCATACACTCTATTCTTTATTTGAACTTCATTTAAATTTCTTCTCAAGTATAATCATTTGTAAAATCAAGTCTATCCAATCTGAGGATTAGAGTCTCGCATCTTAGATATTTCCCTCTCATCTGTACTGAGATTTTGAAAGATCGGAGAGTATGCCATTTCTCTGGGTCTAGAGAGAGAACCAATCTATGTAGGGTTGGGAAAGTAGTGTTTGCAAAGAAACATTGTAAATATCTAATTTGAACCTACAGTCAAGTTTGTATTATTAAATTGATAGTAAAAAATTCAATGAATTCTAGGAGTAAACATACACATAGTTTGATGGAACCATTATAAAAATTTTATGTGTTTTATAATTTTTAGTTAAATAGCTAAACACCACTGTCAAATTTTTTTTAATACCTATATAGTCAAATTTTTTTAAATTCTTCTATTCAACTATTCAACCACCTCTAATTGAATATCAATTTGTATCAAATCAAGTGTGTTGATAAAAAACCTAACAATTCCAACATAAAAGATCCAAATAGCCATACATGGAAAGAATGTACCAATTGAAGCATGCTCAATAAATCGTTCACCCTTCTTCAATGGAAGCAATTTCAACTAATAGAAATAAAAAATACGTATTTTCATCATTGCACAAGATCTTAATGCCTAGCAAATAATTAAAGAATGTATTGAATTTCCAACCAAAAAGGTTGATGGTGTGCTTGTGCCATCAAATAGAAGAATATGATAACTAAGTAGAAAAAAACATATTAAGCAAATTACAAAGCCATAAATCTTTTTCATCTTACCCTAAGCGTCAATGAATATAATCAAGTATCTTTATGCATCATAGCGAAATAAATCTGGAAAAGACTTGAATCTACCTACGAAGGCACTAATCAAGTTCAAAAAAGTAAAATCAGATTACTGAAACAAAAATACGAAATCTTGAAGATAAAAAAAAAAAAAAAGAGAATCTATCAGTGAAATGATAATGAGATTCAACAAGGTGACAAATGAATTAAAATTGCTTGGAAAGGGAATTCCACAAGAAGACGTAGTGGATAAGATTCTGAGAAGTCAGGCCAAATCTTGGGAATCTAAAGTTACAGTGATAGAAGAATCCAAAAATCTTGAAATCTTGACCATGAATAAACTCATGAGCTCACTGATAACTCATAAATGAAGTTGAATGTGAAGGAGTCAAGAAAAGAAGAAAAGGGCAAAGGAGTAACTCTCAAAGCAAACAGTGATAAGAGTTCTTCAAACTCTGAAGAGGAAGATGATGAAGAAGATAAAGTATTACTGGCCAAAAGATTCAAGAGGTTTATGATGAGAAAGAGGAACAAGAGCAAATCACATTTCAAAAGACCAAAAAAGAAAGAGAAAATCAAATGTTTCGAATGTAAAAAAGTGAAACACATAAGAGCTGATTGTTGTCAACTGAAAAATGATGATAAGAAAAACAAGAAAGAAAGAATAGAGAAGAAAAAGAAGAAATCTCTTGCTGCTTCGGTGATGAAGAAATCTCTTGCTGCTTCGGTGATGAAACTCCAATTCAAGTGAAAAATAACCAACAGAAGAACAATTTAATTTGTATTTCATGGTTAATGAGAAATTCTCCGACAATGAGGTAGACTCTACTTCCTACTACTCCTGTTCTAATTCTGACGAAAGTAATTTCTCTACTATAAAACTACACGAAATATTATTAAAATCACTTAATGAATAAAAAATGTTAAACATAAAAAATAATTTGCTAAAGAAAAATATGACCAAAACGGTAAAAGAATTAGAAAACTCAAAAATAGTAGCTAATAAACCAAGAGAGAAAAATATTAAATTAGAATTGACAATTGCTGAACTTAAAAAGAAATTAAAAAATGAAAAGAGTAAATATCTGGATCTGCAAAATAAAATAAATGATAACAATCAAACAAATGAAAACATAACTCTGAGAAAAGAGTTAACTGAACAAAAGAGGAAAAATATTAGATAAAACACCATTCTAATAAAATTCAAACAAGGTCAAGAAAAACTAAATGCCATCCTAGGAGTACAGAGAGTATTCTTTGATAAAGCTGGGGTAGAATTTAATTCTATTCAAATCCAGAAAAAACTATATAAATTTTTCACACGTAGTTTAGAAACTGTTAAACTACAAAAATGTTACACTTGCATGAAACTGGGGCACAAATCGCACAACTGTAAACTAAGGGATAATACTTCAATAACTGCAAAGAACATAAGGGTAAATGATCACAAGTGTACCTACTGCAAAAAAATTTGGACACTCAGTTTATGCCTGCTAGTTCAAAAATTATCGGCAGTGAATTTGAAATGGATACCTAAACATTAAATCAGAGCTAGCTCAGCTAAACCCAAAAAATATGGATAACAAAGGTAAAAGTGTGATTGAATCTTGTTTCAGATTTGTCTGAAATCAAGAGAATCTTCTGGAAAGTTAGTTTAGTGTATTGATAGTAGTTATTCAAGGTCTATGATCGGAGATGTTTCTAAATTCTCATCTCTCGAAAAGAAAAAAGAATGAAAGGTATCATTTGGAGACAACTCCAAAGAGAAAATCATCAAATAAATAACATTGAAGGTAAGTTCACTGACACTCAAATTCAAAAAGTTCTTCTTGTCTTTGGTCTTAAATTCAGCTTGTTAAGAATTAGTCAGTTATGTGATAAAGGTTTTTAAATTATATTTGACTCTAATACTTACTCTATCATTGATAAAACTTCTAGTGGTATCAAATTCATTGGCCTTAGAAGAGAAAATATTTATGTAATTGATTTAAAACAGTTGGAAACTCAATCATCACAAGATGTTACCCCAGGTTTAAAAATAAACAGATTATTTTAATTTGATATTTAATATTAACATACTCTCAAGTAATTATCCATTTTTTATTTTTTATTTTGAACAGTTGTTAAAAATGTAGAGATCCAATGTGTTGTCAAGATATTTGATATTTTAAAAAAGGAAAGCGCATGATAGTTGAAATGAACGAATTAAGTCAACCAATAGGAATCGATGACACGATCTTTACCAAATTCCTTGATTCTATAGTCAAATTGCATTCGATCGCCCTAATAAACTATAGGACTTGGCGAAACATACCAACAAAGCATAAAGACAACATGTGGAAGATTGTACAGTTATCTAGTTTCATTACTCAATGGCATAGGTTAATATATCTAATTTTATTTCTTACATATTTCTTTTATTTTAATTATAGTTAAAGATTACTTTCAAACAATTCAAAGATGACACTAAGAAATGAGTTATTGAAAATTTGTGTTAAAAATGGAAGAGCTTTAAACATACCCTAAAATCAAAGTGGATCGATGATTCACTTGGAATAGATAAAAATATCAAGAGAATGGAAGATGAAAGGGTTGATCCAAATCAATACAAGAAGTTTATTACTTTTTGGTTAAATGATAAAGAATAAGTATAAGTTACAATTTTTTTTACTAGTACTCTATAATGCAATCCACTTATTATTCTAATACTTCTTTTTCTATGTTAGGAAATTAATAAAAGAAATTCAAAATGTCATGCAAACTTGACTGATCCACATTGCTTATGATTAAAGTTATTTTCCAAGTTCATACATGAAAAGGTATAAAGAATTCATATTTTATTTTACTTACAATTAATTATACCCATATAACACTTCAAAATGGTTTATTTTTATTATTACAGATGACACAATTTGGGATGAAACATTCTAGAGCTGAACTTTATATTACAAGTAAAATACGATCATATGGTAGTTTAGTTCCTACAAAAATATCAGAAATGGTATGAATGATTATTTTTTATAGACATTGATATTTGATTCACTTTATTTCTTATAGGAAATGATGAAGAGTGGAATGGAGTCTATTGACAGTGAAGAAGGACACGTAGAAAGTTCGAATTTGTCTTGGAAAGCGATATCATATCTAAAATTAAATGGTCTAATTTAAGGGGGAAGAATCATATGTGTAGGGAAGGTTACAACTTTATTACAACGAGTACATTCAACCAGACCTAAGAACGAAGATATGATTGTTATAATAGAATGATTAATGGAATAAAGTTACAATCTTATTAATTTGGTGAGTAATATTTTTATACATGTTATTATGTATGCTGGAAGTGGACAGTAAGATGAATTGATGAACCTAATCAATGAAACAAGACTTATTGCTGATATTCATGACGAATGTTATTTCTCTAGTTTTCAATATAATCTTACTAATTTCGCTTTTATTTTTAAATAAAAATCTAATAATTTGTATTGTTAAATTTCTTCAATACCAAACTCTGGGAGTACATATAGAAACCAATCATCATCACAACCACGTGACTCTATCTCAAAATATAATATTTTCATTTATAACTATTCTTTACAATGTCACCATATAATTATATTCATTTTACAATTGGTTTTTATGAATAGATTGTCAAAAAAGATTGTGTATAAAGTTAGTCATTTACTTAGTTTTGATATTGGATCATGCCTTTAAATTGTGATGGTAACATTTTTTGTAATCAAAATGAATATTTTTTATTTGATCATCTTGGAAGACATGCAGTTGTAAGATATGCGATCTTTTTTTTTTTTTTTGTCTTATATGTATTCGTCATTTTATTTATAAATCAATGTATCAATCATTCTCACTTATTAATAGAATCTGTAATTTTTTTATTTTAGAATCTCTTAATTTATCTAGAGTAATTTAAATTTATACCATATTAAAAAACTATTGATATCATGTGGTAATCTACGATAAAATGCAGTAAATTTTGCTAACCGATGATAAAATATAGTAATTTTCCTAACACTTACAGTAATAGATAGTAATTTTTTCAAACATTTGTGATGGTTAACGATAAAAGACAATAATATTTTCTAATATTTGTGGTAACCGATAATACAATACAGTAATTTATACTAACACGTATGGTAACCTACAGTAATGCATGTGGTAAGTGATGATAAAAAATAATAATTTTTCTTGATACCTTTTCTAACTGATAATAAAAGACAATAACTTTTCCTAACACTTATGGTAATCGACGATAAAAGATAATAATCTTAACACTTGTGGTAATTGATGATACAAAACAGTAACTTATACTAATACATGTGTAACCGACGATAAATAACATTTCCTAACACTTATAGTAACCGACGATAAAAGATAGTAACACTTTCTAATACAGTGGTAACCAACGATAAATGACATCTTAATAGTTGTGATAACTGACGATAAAAAATAATAATTTTTTCTAACTTTTATAGTAATTAATGATAAAAGATAGTAATATTTTCTAACATTTATCGTAAATGACGATACAAGACAATAACATTTCCTAACACATGTGGTAACCGATAATAAAAGGGTAATAATATTTTCTAATATGTGGTAACCGATAATAAAAGACAATAATATTTCCTAACACATATGGTAATCGATAATAAAATATAATAACTTTTATCAATTCTTTTCAAACTAATATGGTGACATTAAAAAATAATAACATTTCTTAATATATGCGGTAACCGACAATCCAAGTAATAACTTTTACCAACATTTTTCTAACGCTTAGTCTAGACCCAAGACATACTTCAACGGTGACCAAAATCATGGGGATAGATCTATCCCGACTGGTGTATACCCAATTGAAAGTCCATCCATCAGAAAAGATTTTGTCGACTATTTTAGTGGATTTTGTATACCGTTTTCATCCATCTTGATAGTGCATTTGTTTTGTAGTGTTTTTTGAATACAATGCTACCTAAATTGCATAATTAAATGGAGAATATATTAAGGGAGATAGAACTAAATATATTTTACAAAAATTTTTCTTCACACGTGATTTTCAGAAAAATGGTAAAATTAATGTGCAACAAATCCGATCAAGTGAGAATTTAGCAGATTTATTTACCAAGTTCCTGTCAATCGATACCTTTACAAGATTAGTGAAAGAAATTAGAATATATCGGCCTAAAGATCTTGAGGGATTTTTTCAACAGGGTAAGTAAGTAAATAATGTACTTTTTTTTCCTTTATTAGGATTTTTTTTTTCTATTTGGTTTTTTCATAGTAACATTTTTATGAGCCTTATTCTCTATATAATGAACAACCAAGGGGGAGTATTATAAACTCTAAGCAATTTGGATGGACGTCCAAAGTATGATAACCTATAGAAGATGAATATTTTTTAAAAATACACATGATATCATTAATATCAGTATTTTTTATATATATATCAAGTTATATTACCCCAGATATCACAATAAGTTGAAATATCATATACTTGAGAGAATATTTGACTAGTTTAACTTTAAACATTTCCTTTACATACATACTCCAATTTGTATAAATATCTTATTTGTTCAATATATTGAATACATACAAAAATAATAAAAAAAATAAGATAATTCTATTTAAAATTATTCTCTTTTGATGTTGCATTTTATTTTTTTATTTTATCATAATTTCTAAATTTTATAGCAAAACACTTATTTTAACCTCTTAATTCCTCTCTATAGATTTTTACTCCTATATTCTAATTAAATTTGAACACAAATTTTATTAGAAATATAATATTCTTTTCTATATATATTTATCCACTTAGATTGAAAAATATATTGGTGTGAATTAAGACATGGAAAAAGATTTGGATTTGAAATTATTTTCTCAAGTTCATAATTTACAATTATAGGAGATTAAACTTATATCATTATTAGTCTACTGATTGTTTTCTTTGCAAAACTAAATTTTTCATACTTATCTTTGTTTATTTTTTATGTACATATTTCAAATTTACTTCCATCACATTTTTTGATTGTTAAACATGATAATCCTAACAAAATCAACAAATAGAATACCAAACAAGGCAACTAGCACACAATCCAAAGTAGGTGTTGCAAGTGACTTAAGGCAAAACAAACCAAACATGGTTAAGCAAGCCAAAGTGGGGTCATGATAGATCAAATTGGTCAAGATAGGTTTATTTGAGTTAAACGGGATTATCCTAAACCAAACTAAGTCAACACAAATCACAACACACAAATGGTTTATTGTAACTATGGTGGCTTATCATAATTATGATAAAGTGTTGAAATATATTGACTTCTCCATCATAGCTATGATAGCGGTATCATAGTTACAACATAAGTCTATAGTCTTTTGCAAGCCTTATCGTGATTATGATTATGCCTTTGAGACTACAATAATGCATGATAGAATGCTAAATTTGATTTTTAGGGCCTTTAATCTTACAACACTCTAGGGTTTTGATTCTATGGCAACTCTATGCATCAATAGGCATTCATATAAGGAAACTCAAAATTCAAGGAAATCGAGAACATGCTAGATCATATAAAAAGTTAGGAAGAAAAGAAAAAGATCACCAATTACGATTACAATATAAACAACAAGAATACTCTAAGATCTAATATTCTATAAAAAGATATTCAACAATGAAAGATCTAAAGCAATAATGCTAATGATATCATGAAAAAACCAAGATTCAAAGATAGAGAAAAATAAACTTACGAAAATAAGTTTGAGAGAGGCAAATTATAGCAGCTATGGTTTGGTAGGGGAGAGAGAGAGAGAGCAAGAAAGAGAAAATGAGAGACAGATGGCTAAGAGAAAATGAGAGTGAATAAATATTAAGAAAAATCGATTAGGTTGGGTAAATTTAAAAGTGCCCTGTAAGTGGTACTTTATAGAACTATCCAAAATTTGAGGTTTTTCTCACAAGACCCATCAATTCATGCATCTTGAAATTTATGGTTCAACTAGTTGAACAGTTGGATTACTAGTTATAAATATATATATATATATATATATATATATATATATATATGTATTTTTAAATATGAAATATTAATCACAATATTCATAAAAGGAAATATAACCATATAATAAAAATTAAAAACTCATAAATTCAAATTTTCATTATCACCAAATAGTAAATAAGAAAAAAAAGTAAATAAAATATAAACAAAAAATGTTTTTTTTTCTATTTTCAATTTTACCTCAAAATTAGAATTACTTTAAAATTTAAAGTAGAGTTGAAATAGCCTTTTACCTTTAAAAAAAAATCCGCAAGGTTTGTGAAAACCAGCGGGTCATACAGGTTGAGGGTCGATTCACTATTTACTCATGTGTTTGTACAGATTAATTGCATAAATAGTCCAACATATGAACTAACCCATTGAATGTATGGGTAGAAAGTCTGTTAGGAATTTTAAATTCAAATCCCATAAATGAGTTAATACATTCAAAATGAAGTTAAATGAGAAAATATAACTGAAAGAGGATTAAATATGATAAAAAATAGAAAAAATTTAAATTTGGATGCATTTGGCCGTATTTAGGTGTCCCATTCAAATCTCTACACAATTAATCTTATTTTTCGGTTATGAATATTTGATTAAATTCTCATTATGATCAGCAATATTCTATGGTGACAATGATGAGATTTTAAAGGCTTTTTGATGGTTGAGAGTCTATATAAACTCCTTTCTAGTGTATTGGGTCCCTATATCTAATTTCAAAACTCCACATCATCTATTGAGTGAAATTGAGGATTTAAAAGGTTTGTGCACATTTCAAGAATCATTTTGGTGCTATCACACTTGTCGGAGATCGTCGGAATCGAGAATGATCGAAGGTACATTCAATCCCCTTTCTTGAATTATTGTTGATTGTGTTTAATCCTTATTGCATTTGGTTTACATTAGGGAAAATCTACCCTCCACTGCAAAGCGAGTGGACCATCCCTATCTACGTAAAATGACCATTGAATAGGTACCATATAAGGGAACCGCTCCCACCCCCAAATCTGTAACAAAATTAATGGGACATCTATCTCATGTGAATCTGGGTGTGTGGCAATACAAACCTGCCTGTACAAATATGCCAAGCATACAGAACTCCAACTATAGCTACCCAAAGCCTCTGAGTCCTCTAATAATAATAAAAACTATAAATATATAAAATATGCTGTTTTATCACAAAATAGCACACCTCTTAACAAAAGTAAAATATAAGCCCGTATCCACGGTAAAATATGTACATCATCTACTTCATCGGGCAAATCAGAAAAAAAACTCAGACAATCACGACATATTCAAAGTGTAACCTCTAAACGCAAACTGTGTAGTTTTAACACCTAATAGTCTATCACAGACATCACTCCACGGTACTCCTGTAGTCCTAGCAACTACAAGATACCCATCCACAGGTAACTCAAGGAGTACCTCTATATCTTGAAGTGTGATAGTCAGCTTACCGTGGGAGAGATGAAAAGTGTGGATTTCCAGCCTCCATATCTCCACTAAGGCCGTAATCAGGTGCCAATCTAACTGAATAAATCACAGTCAGGCAACGCCCATATATCCCGACCGCTTCAAAAGAGAAAGCACTCACTCGTCGATGTGATTGTGCTCCCAACGGCGTAGCACGGCCTCACGTCGATGACAAGTGAGGGAAGTGGTCGTGTCATCTCCATCCCAAATCGTAGAAAAATGGTGGCATCGCTGCAACCGTTGAAGACTCGAATCAGAAAGTTCTGGATCTATCTCTCGAAAAGAAAGAAAAATTAATTAATATTTCAAATACGTAACATTTATTGTGCGTTAAGAAAAATATATGGCATTAATAAATACATATCAAAAGTCAATAAAAACAAGAAAATATAATAACGTCTGCAAATGTGCATTAACCATTATAAGAAAAACAAATGATTAAGAAATTTGACAAATTCACAATATATGGTATAAAAACAAATATATCGGGAATTTTGATTAAAATACAAATACAATCAATTTTCACGCGATAAGGTTGGACAATGTCGTCGATTGTGTCCTTGTCTGCCATAAAAACCACATCTCATTTGTTTCATGCATCTTCTCTAGTTATGACCCTTTGTACTACAATTGTCACATGATGACTGCGAGGATGACTCTCGAAAATCCATCTCGTTATGATATCGAGAGGACTTAGGTTTTCCTTTCTCACGTTTAAGAGATATATTGGGAATAATAGTTAGTACGAACCCACGGGCCATCCAGATCTGTCTCCCACCAGCCAAAAATTAGATTCGTACACACTAAATTATTGTTCCATGTATACCATTTCTCAACGATCATATGCATGTCGATTATCGTTCGTGTTAGTGCAGCGATTGCATACGAGTAAGGTATTCTATACGTTTGCCACTTCCCGCATGTGCAATGTTCATTATTGACATTGACGATCTGTCCTTCCATGTGGCAATTCCGTATTTGTTTATGCTATATTTCTATCTCGAAAATCTCATTCTCCTTACTAAAAGAGACAACCGTATGGAGGTTAATGGTGTTCATCCATCTTCCTAGCATGACATTGGCATACTTCATGTACCGCTCTCCTCTTGCCTTTCGCCTCACCAATTTTAGTCTCAAAGTAGTTTACCAAATTATAAAAGGTTTTAAGTACCAAAATAGAAACAGGTAGATTACTTGCATCTTTGAGCATGGTATTATAACTTTCACTGATATTAGTCATCATAGCCACCATCGTGCGAAATGATCTACTGTTTAGGGCAATGTTCGCAAAGTGATCGGGGGTATTATTTTTTATCTCCTTCATCCTCGTTATATATAGATCAAATTTCTTGCATTATGGTTGTAATACAGCAATACTGACGACTCTCTTATAAGCTTGAATTTTGTGATATGTGTTAAAATTACTAATAGCATGTCTCATGTAAAAATGCCACACAGCATTCGGAGGTGACCATCCAAACTTCAGACGAGCAACAGTTGCTTTTATCCCTTTATGTCGATTTGAAATCAAACAAATAGGACCCAACCTATCTCCAACATAGTCTCACACATATATCAAAAACCACGACCACAACGCAAGTGACTCTGCATCCACCAACCCGAATGCCAACAGGACAATGTGATTCGCTCCGTCCATACTACATGCAATCAACAACTTGTATTTGTATTTTCCATACAGGTGAGTCCTATCTATATTTATCAATGGCCGACAACTCCTAAATGCCTTAATACTATGACCAAATGCCCAAAATACAATTTCAAAAACCCTTTCACCATTTGCTCGGGGCGGACCCAACTTCCATGATATTTGTGATCCCGGATTCCTTTAGACTATCGCATCTAAAACTCGAGGTAGCTTTTTGTATGATTCATCTCAGTCCCCGTATATCATCTCTATGCCCCTTCTTTTCATGGCCCAAATTTGTCTTTGAGAAACTATATACGTGGTTCTCTCTATCATAACACTTTGTAGGAAAGAAACTTTGACACTTGGATTTTCCCTTATGTAATTAAGAAAATGTCGTGCCATCAAATTTGAATCCAACTGTCTATGATCCTACATCAACCTAGCATTGACACATGTATGCGATTCCTCCACAACAATTATCACAAAGGTATCAAGTAGTCGTATTTTACCTGCATGTAACATACACCAACAACCTTCATCCCTTTGAGTACATATCGTTGTTCAAAGTGTAGGGATTGATCTCCTAACATAAAATTGATAGTGATATTCCACATTATGTATTTTTATACAATGTATAAGTTGCTCTTTCAACTCAAATCTCATTTTTTTCTTCAATTCATCATTAAAACTCCCACTATTACTTCTCAATCTAAAATCTTCCTCAAAAGTCACATAACCATCTCCTCCCGGTGTAGTTTACAAGAAAGAAATTTAGCTATCAACTCCGCTATAGACATATCTCCTCCCACCACCAATTGGTAAAGGCGCTAATGAGGACCCTAACATTATCTGGTTCACAGAACTACCATCACTATCACGACCAATTTCTCCAACATCTTTATCATCATCATCTTCTTCTTCTTCCACCTTTTCTTCTGCCTCTTCTTCTGCCATTTCTTCCTCATCCACAACATTATCCACATTGCGATAGTAAAATCCACTCGACATTCGATATGTGGATATTCATCCGAATAATCATAACCTTGTTGCATAGACGTTCCAGCATAGTATGCGTTTATATACAATTCATGCATTGTATCTACTCCCATACTCACTGCAAACTCCATAAAGTTCAAAATATCGTCGTTATTACTAATTGGTATCAATTCGTACCATACATTCCTCTCTTGCATGTATGACACGGGACAACGATAATAAATCTCTACATGTTGTCTCATGAAATTTATCTGAAAACCCTTACACTGCATGGATACCAGCTCACTAAAAGATGCATTTTTCTCGCCTGAATCAAATTTGACAGTCCACAATCATAACCAACTCCATACTCACCCGTTACAATTTCATCATTTGTGTAACATAACAATCTCACCATATCTGCCATTTTTACTTAATATCAAAAAATAATTTATTACTATAGTATGTCAATATCAATTTAAGAGAATATTAAATTCAATTCAATTTTCAATTTAACTATAAATAATAAATTTAAATATATTAAAACACTAAATTTCACTATAAATAATAAATTTACTAAAATTTTCAATTAAACTCCTAAATTTAAATTTTTAACAAATCAATAAACAATTAACCAAATTAGTTAAGAAATATTAATTCAACTTGAAATAATAAATTTACTAAAATTACTAATTAATAAATTTATCAAAAAACCCTAAAGCTTAATTTTATCCTAAAATTAAAAAAAAAATCTTAATCTCTAAATTAATACTAATTTCCAACAAACCTAAATCCTAAATTTTCTAATTAAATCTCTATAAATATAATTCAATGAACAAAAAAAATATCAATTTAATAATGTACATAAAAAAATAAATCAATATGAACATGTCAATTTTCTAAATTCACAGAACATCAACAACAATTTATTTTCGTCAAATTGATGTTGCAGATGTTGCAAAAGGTTGGATCGTGCTCAATTAACTTCCCCGACGTTACAGATCTCCTCAAATGCTACAGATCGTGCACGAAGTGGGAGTAAATGCAGTTATCCACGACGGAGGAGAGAAGAAAAGCAAAAGAGAAGAAAAAGGAAATAAAGAAAGAAGAAAGGGCGGGGGGTTTATGTCCCGAGCATGTCAAATCTTGAAAACTCGACATGCACTGTTCGAGCGCATGTCGAGTGTTCAAGACTTAACATACTTATTTTTTTAAGTATGTCGAGTATTCAAAACTTGACATAGTGGTGTTATTTTTAAAATTATATCTGCGGATGTGTTGTTTTAATTTTTTTTATGCTATATCCATACAAAACTAGAGGGAAAGAAAACTGTAGAGCTAAAATGGGTTTTTGGGGGGTGGGGGAGAGAGAATGCTCAAACGAAGAAAGTACCCAAATTAAACCATCGACACAGCCTCCTCCAAAATGCACATATGAATACCTTTCCTATGAAGACATTTGGCAGAGAAGTTGTGGGCTGTATGGAGACAACGGGCTTCATCACGGATGTTCTCATCGGTAGGACGACAGTACTTTGACAAAGAGGGTGTTGGTGGTGGGGGTGGGTTTTGTGCAAAACCTATCATTTTTTCAAGGGGGAGAGATACATAGAGAGAGAGACATGGGTTGGATGGAAGGAGGCGTCGGTTGAAAGTGTGGATAAAAAGTGAAAGTTATTTTTCTTGGGTTTCAGGATTGGTTTCGGTCAAATCCATTATTTTATTTGGATTTCACAAGATTCATATTTTGGTGGTTTCATTCTGAAACCTATGTTTCTATTTCATTAATCCAAATAATTTATATAGTTATTATTCTGATTCTTGATTCTTATATTGTTTAACCAAACATTCTCTAGTTTGGTCGTAATTGCAATTAATAATTAATTATATTTTAATCCACGTGTAATTAGAGTTTTGGTGAGCCCCCAAGATTCTCTCAAACCATGTTGCTAGATTGAGGACTGTCATTTCACTTGTCTGCGTCTCTCCCCCTAGTTACAACCACATGCGGGCTGGGAGATTTGTATGGATGTGGCATTGTTAAAACAAAAAATTTTTAAAATTTTACTCGCGGGAAACTAATTCCCAAAATAGCATACATATGTCGAGTTTTCAAAACTGGACATGGGATCTGACCCTTCTTACGAACCCTTAGACAGTTCTATGCCAATCATAATTACAGACTTTGAAATCTGACATCTCAACTTCAAAATAAAATTACAACCCAAACATTTCAAAAATTTATAAACAATACAGCCCAAATATCTCTAATACCAAAGCAGATCGATTGAAATGAACAAATGACAATAAAATATAAATAACATAAAGGGTTTTATTAATTACAAAAATATTCATAGTATGTAAGATCAACGATATCTTCTTTTTCTATCATAATATCTAACATATATATCAGATTTACTCTCAGTATAATCAGAGTGAGATACTAATCCTAGGTCATTTATTTGTGAGATCTAGGAGGAGCCTGTATCATGCTAGTGGGGGTCAGAGAAAACCGATTGGAAGACGTGAAACATGAGTGGTGCATAATCTTTCTCTACCTGTGTCAGTTACTTGTCCATTAAACTATCAGGATGAACTCCCCTATGATGAGCCCCCAGAGTGAACTTGAGGAAAGTCATCAAATACAGATGTGTAGAAAGATGAAAACTCACTGAATATAGTAGAAGGTCCTACAACGTTCTCAAGCTGCTGAGACTGTGGCGGTGATGCATGATCGGGTGAGGGTGGTAGTCTCGTACGTCATCCTCGTCCTCGTCCACGTGGTCAGTCTGCATCACCACCATCATTGCCACCTCTAGCAGGTTTAGGTCTCAAAAGATAAGTTATATCATCTACTAAAGTAAAGATAGCGAATCAGCAAGTCTCCAAACATCGACACCCGAAGTATCTCGTAGCTCGTGCAACGTATCCCACTGTAATAAATCATGTAAAAATTAGTTAAAAAACAAATTAAAATTATTCATTGATAAAGAAATGGAAGATGTAGAGGAGTTACCACGTAAGTTAAAGAAACTCCCCGATGATCAACAAATCTACCGGAGATCGTGCGAAACCAGACAGAGTAAGCAGGATCGACAGCAGGTCCAGCTGAAATATCTAGTAAAACTAGATGGTCGTGTTGGTGCATCCAAAAATCAATGTATACTTCATACTCTACCGATCAATTGATCTCCAGCGTACTTTGAGTGCTCGTATTGTGGAGTCTATCATTTGTGTCATATCAATCAGAATGTATTGATATCTTCCAAACTGTTGTAACACTCTATTTGAAAAGTGCTACTCTATAATATTAATACAGATTAATGGGACCCGCATGTGCCAAATATCCCTCCCCTCATGACAGTAGTCGGGGAAGGATGCCAGTAATCCTCTGTGTACGGTACCCATATGACCTGATCCATCATTTGTCTATCTAGTGTCTCCATATACACTGAGACGACTTGTGTAGTTAAAGTAGTGATATCAAAATCTACCCTTCACCGCAAAGCAGGCGTCCCCATCTCCGTGTAATGACCGTCGAGTAGGTGTCATGTAAGGGAACCGCTCCCACCCCTAAATCTGTAACAAAACTAGTGCACCACCTATCTCACATTAATCTAAATGCGTGGTAATACAAAACCGCCTATATAAATATGCTAAGCATGCAGAACCCCAACAATAGCTACTCGAAACCTCTAAGTCCTCTAACAATAATAAAAACTATAAATGTATAAAATATACTGTTTCATCACAAAATAGCACATCTTCTAACAAAAGTAAAATATAAACCCGTGTCCACTGTGCAATATGTACATTATCAACTTCATCAGACAAATTAGAAAAAAAATTCAAACAACTATGGCATACTCAAAGTGTAACATTTAAATACAGACTGTGGAGATCTAACACCTAAAAGTCTCTCATACACATACCCCACGGCACTCCCACAGTCCTAACAACTATAGGATACTTATCTACAGGTAACCCTAGCAGTACCTCTACGTCTTGAAGTATGATAGTTAACTCACCGTGGGAGAGGTGAAAAGTGTGGGTCTCTAGTTTCCATCACTCCACTAGGGTCATAATGAGATATCAATCTAACTGAATAAATCATAATTGGGCAACGTCCAAAAATCTCAACTGCTCTAGAAGAGGGAGAGCTCGCTCGTCGATCTGATTGTACTCCCAACAGCATAGCATGGTCTTACATCGATGACAAGTAAGGGAAGTGGTAGTGTTGTCTCCCTGTCAAACCGTAGAAGAATGGTGGCGTCGCTGTAACCGTAGAAATCTCGGATCAGAAGATCCTGGATCCATCTGCAAAAAATTTAAAGAAAAATTAATTAATATCTCAAATACGTAACATATATTATGAGTTAAGAAAAATACACGGCATTAATAAAGACATATGAAAAGTTAATGAAAACAAGAAATCGCATATAATACCTGCAAACGTGCATTATCCATTATAAGAAAAATAATGATTCAGAAATTTGACAAAGTCACAATATAAGGCATAATAACTAGTTGATACCAATTCGTACCATACATTCCCCGCTTACATGTGTGACACGAGACAATGATGATAAATCTTTACATATTGTCTCATGGAATTTATCTAAAGACCCTTGCACATCATGGACACCAACTCATTAAAAGATATATTTCTCCTAACCCGAATCAATTTCGAAGGTCCACAGTCATAACCGATTCCATTTTTAACTGTTACAATTTCACCATTTGTATAACATAATAATTTTACCATCTTCGTCATTTCTACTCAACATAAAAAAACAATTTATTGCTATTCTATATCAATATCCATTTAACATAATATTAAATTTAAATAATTTTTAATTTAATAAAATTTTAAAATTAAAATCCTAAATTTAAATCTTAAACAAATCAACAAACAATTAACCAAATTAGTTAAATAATATTAATTGAACTACTAATATTAAATTTTCTAAAATTACTAATGATCAAATTTTTGAAAAAACCCTAAATTCTAATTCGGTTATAAATTTAAAAAATCATAATTTTTAAATTAATATTAATTTCCAACATGCCTAAACCCTATACCAAATTCAATTCATTTATCAATTTAACTATAAATAATAAATTTAAATATATTAAAACCCTAAATTTCACTATACATAATAAATTTACTAAATTTTTAATTTTAAACCCTAAATATAAATTTTAAACAAATCAACAAACAATTAACTAAATTAGTTAAATAATACTAATTTAACAACATATAATAAATTTTCTAAAATTACTAATAATTAAAATTTTGATAAAACCCTAAATTCTATTTCGGTCATAAATTTAAAAAACTCTAATCTCTAAACAAATCAACATAACAAAATTGACCAAATTAGGTAAATAATATTAATTTAAATACAAATAGTAAATTTACTAATTATTATATTTTTGAAAAAACCCTAACTCTAATTTTATTCTAAATTTAAAAAACCTTAAATTCTAAATGAATATTAATTTTCAACAAAACTAAATCTTAATTTTTCTAATTCAATCACTACAAAATATTGTTCAATGTACCAAAAAAATATCAATTCAACAATGTACATAAAAATTAAATTAATCTAAACATATCAAATCTTAAAAATTTGTAGAGAATAAACAAGATTTTATCTTCATAAAAATTGATCGTGTAGATCTTGTAAATAATTAGATTGTGCTTAGTTAATTATCTCGAGGTTACAGATCTCTTTAAATGTTGCAGATCATCTGCATAGTGGGAGAATATGCAGTTGTCCGTGGCAGAGGGGGAGAGAAGAAAAGCAGAAGTGAAGAAGGAAAGAAAGAAAAAAGAAAGAAGGAGGGGCATGAGATTTATGGAATGAATACATTGAGACTTAAGATTTGACATGCATGGATATAAGTTTTGAAAATTCAATATATACGGTGTTATTTTGAGAATTAGTTTTTTACGTGTGGTGTTTTAAAATTTTTTTATTTTAACATTGTCATGTCCGTACAAAGTTCTGCGGGCTTGGTCGACGCTGGAGTCATTGCCTCAGCCAGGGAAACTGGAATAAAATATTTGCGGAGTGCGGAGTGCGAAGTGCGGAGCGCGGAGTGCGAACCTCTGTTTCAATCGCCACCCTCTCTTCTCTCTCTCATGGGATTTTGCCGATTTGGAATGTTACCTCGCATTCACCAACCTCTGTAAAATCCAACCCTCTACAACCCTAGGGTTTCCTTCTCTTCGTTTCTCTGTAAACCCTTACCAGAGCCATGTCTTTCCCGTCCATAAACTGTACATACATCACGGAGGAATGTCTCCACGAGTGGAAAAATGGAAACCTTAACTTCAAGGTTTCTGACGCCGTACCTATGCTTCGCTTCCTCTGCGAGCTTTGCTCAACCACGGTATCTTCTTTTTTCTTGTTGTTCGTCTTTTTGTGCTTTTCCAAGTTTGTTTCATTGTCCAGTGTTTTTTTATGTGCTTGGATTAATGGCGTTTGCAGGCTCGTGGTGAACTGCCGGTTCAAAGATTTAAAGTGGCATTAGATTCTGTTAAATTTTCCGACAAGGTGTCAAGTGTTGAGATGGGTTCATGTTTAGCCGATATTGTGACCCAAATGGCTCAAGATGTGAGTTCTTTTTTATTTTTCGTATGCCATTTATTACGGAACTAACTTGATTGATTGGTTGCTGCATTTGATCGAAATTATGAATAAAACGAATGGAATAGCTTGCACATTTTTGCATTATTTTTTCTGTGTATTTGCTAATAATTTGTACTAGAAGAGAATTTAGTAAGTTTGAGGAGATGGGGTAAATTTGAATTGATGGTTAACCCACCTTTATTTATTTTGTAACCTTTTTGCTGCAGATATGTGATGCTATGATCTTGTTAATTTTAGTCATTGGTAGTTGAGACCTTATAGAAATTAGTAGTCATATACCGGAAGATGTGTGAATTATAAGAGGAGTCTGAACTCTGATAGTTAGGAAGAGATGTAAGACAAGGTTACAAATTTTAGTATGAGTTTGTGGTTTCAGTTAATAGGGTCAAGTGTGGAGTGGATGAGTTGGAGCTGCCTACAGAGGGGTTAGTGGATATTGGACAGCAAATTCCTCGTTTAAATGGGCTTATTGTTGCATTTCTTATGGTGCTACAGTAGTGGAAAAGAAACGTGAAGGTGTTTATGGAGTTTTTTTTATAAGGGAAGAATTTCACAAATCTCATAAATCCACTTTTATCACTCTGGTTCCTAAGTTTGTGGAGTTTTGGTGAATTGAATATTTGAGCCCATGATCATTGAGGTAGTTTTTACAGCATGTTGGCCAAAAGTTTTCTTTGTGGATTAGAGATGTGATGGTGATTTGGTTCTGGAGATGCACGTTGCTTTTTGAGTAGGGTGGTAGATTCTGGCTTCAGTACTGACTGCTAGTGAATGTCACAACAGTGGACTTAGAATCGGTTGTCTTGGTTAATTATTGTATCTTGGTACAAGAAGGATATGATAATAGAAATTGTGACTGCACTTCAAAATGGAAGTCAATTTCATGCCTAACATTGGGTTCAACAGAACTTTCATTGTCCACTTTGAAGACACTGTATTTTCTTATTATAAATACATGAAGGCTTATAGTTGAAAATGGTTGTAATATTATTTCCATCAAGAGTTAAATTATAGTAAATTCACATTTAAATAATATAAATTGTTTGTTTGCTAATTTGTAATACTTATAGGCAACATTTATTATTGTTATACAAAAGTGAAAAACCAACTGTAATGTAGTCTGTGTCCTTTATTTCATTTTTTTTTCATTTTTTAAAATTCTGCTTGTCTCTGTCAATATCTGAGCGTCATTGACTATAATCTGAAGGAGACACGATCTACATTGGCCAAACATCCTTAAACATCCTTAAACATCCTTATATATATTGGCATGTATATATATACATACATGTATACATATATATACATAACGAAAACAACTTAAGAGGAAACAAAAAGTTTTTGGAACTGTAGATCTGCAAAGATAGAGAGTTGGGATGGATCTGGAGCAAGAGTTGTTTTGTTTATTTTTTTTTCCTGGGTAGGCGCATGCAATGATAAAATTCTTTTTTCTTTTGGTGGGATTGGGGGCGTGCAGACTTATAAATTTTAAGAACATAAATGAAAAACAATAAAAATGGTGGGCATTGTATGTTGCAATTTTTAAAACCTGAGGGGCAATGAAGGGCCCATTGGCACCCCCGGCTAGAGAGGAACCTCTCACAATCCTCAAAGCCCCTAGTGTTTTTCCCATCCACACTAACAAAAATATCATTGGTTGGATCAACTCAATGGTCTTGAATACAACATCTCATGTCATTAGTCTCACAACTAGCCATGCATTTTTGTAGTGGCCCTCACTTGACATGACCATGGAAATATCATCAAGCAATGACTAAATACATTTTCTTCTGCTTTAGTTATCCCTTGCAAGCATGACACTCGTGGACTACTTTATATCTATGTACTTGGTGTTACTCTTCTTTGTTAGTTTGAGTCAAAGTCCTGATGCATACAGCCTCTAAAATGTAGAAAGCAACCTTATGGGGCTGAAACTTTCCAAGGGTAAAGAAGGGTCTTCCCCCTTTCTCTATCCTAGCATGCAGAGTCCCATAAAAACCTTTAATCCGAGAGTTATTGCCCCTGCACTACCATGGGTTCTGTGCCTAGAAAATCCATACTCCTCTAAGGAACCTATAAAGTTATAATGCTTTTGATGGAATTTCTTTTTCCTAGTATTTCTGTTTCACTTCACTCCCAGGACACATTAATCTTGGTGTGCTACCAGTGGAGTGGAAAAGGGAAGAAATTGGATGGAGCAAGAGCTGGAGAAATAGGGAAAAGAGAGGGAGGGAAAGAGGAGAAAGGAAACTTGACAGAGATGGAGTGTGTGTGATGGAGAAATATGCTGATAAGCAATATAAAATGCAAGTTTGGGGGAAAAAATAACTGAATCATAAATGAATAGTGACATGTGAACCTTTTGCAAATAATAAAATTATTGATATCAAATTTGCATGAATAAATTTGGATTATACTAGCATGTATTCTGTAGTTAAGTTAGACTGGTTTTTTTGTATTTGTCCCAAAGCTACATATTGAAAAATTTCTACTCTTCCCCTTTATCCTTGGTTTCACATGTTTGGCATTTTTATTTATGTTTATATTTATTTATTTATATTCAAATTTGCAACTATTATTAACTATAATTAATTTTGCAGCTTACAATGCCAGCAGAAAATCGTGCTCGCCTCATCAAATTGGTCAGTCTCCAATACTGTGGAGTGTTTTTCCTTGCCTTGACAATATTTGTCTAAAATTTGATCATTTATTTTCAATTCATTTGATTCATGAGGGGATTTTTATTCTCTTTTGCTTTTCCCAGCATCAATATGATATTGCTGTTGGTGTTTTGAGACTTGTAGTCCAGTCACATGTATGTTCAATATTGAGGATATATGCACCATAAAAGCATCTCTTGATTTCATTCTCTGACTTCTTTGTCATGTCATTATTTTGCTGCATAACTAATGTAAGATTGGACTTTGCTTTATGCACTCCTTTCCAGAGGCTGCTATCCCAGGGTGGCTACTATTGGTAAAGAATTACAGTCTCTGTAGATATAGCTCAATATTTAAGCTGCCCGTTCTAGGTGAAAATGAGTTACTATTGGAAGATAGTGAAGATGGAGTGGTTGGATGAGAAAAAGCTTGTTTTATTGACCCTGGGAAACTGAATCTTTCTAAAGACGTTTCTTTCAAAAGAAAAAATGGAAAAGCTATTTCTCTAAAGGTGTGTGTTGCCAATTAGGGGTAGTTTTGCGGCTAGGGTTTACATTGTTTTTGCTTCCCACTTTTTTTTTTGTGGCTAGGGATTACATCGTCTTAAATCAATTTTTTTTTTGGGTGATATTTGTAAAATGTCCCGAGTCAAATTACCAAATCTCAAGTCAATCCAAGAAGAGAATCATTTTTTGGGGTAGTCTTTTCATGTTAATTATGAGGCACAATTGTGTAGCCTGCTAGCTGTTTGGGCTGATAGGCTGGTATGGTGTTTGGGCTGGCTATGTGTGTTGCCTTTACAGACGTTGGCTGATGGCAGGGGCAATGAAGCTGGACTTAAGCTGTTGCAGTCCAAGAACTTCTGAAATGCTGTGCCACTTTGTATAACAAAAATTTGTGCAATGTCCTAAATTAAGTTATCAAATCTCAGGTCAATCCAAGAAGGGAAATCCATTTTAGCGGTAATTTTTCTTGTTACTTATGGTGGGGCATGATTGTGTAGCCTGCTTGCTGTGTGGGCTGATAGGCTGGTATGATGTTTGGGCAGGCCATGGGCATTGTCTTTATAGATCTAGGGTGATGGCAGGGGCAGTGAAGCTGGACTTCAGCTGTTGTAGCCCATGAACTTTTGAAATGCCATACCTCTTTGAATAAGAAAACTTCTTGCATTAGCTTCTCTACAAACCATTTTATTACATTGTCAAGATGATAAATTGAGAGACCAGTTGCTATATCACTTTTAAGTTTCTTGGACTTTGTGCAGCACTTTGGTTTCTTTTGTGAGACTTGTCTAGGACACGTAAATGACTTTCTTCTAGTTGATTTCTATGGAGTTTGGTGGGGATAAGTATGCATAAGGGTGTTTATTTCCTGGTGAATCTGGTTGGAAAGGAAAGCTTGGATATTTACAGAGTGGTTCTTTCTTAGCTTGTTTTCATAATATGAAGTTATTTTCCTTGCCTCTCTTTGCTGCAGCTGGGCTGTCAAGGAATGCCTTTGGCATATATGAAGGTGGTTGGAAGAAACCCACCCCCTGCATCTCTGACATGTTTTTCTCTTCTCAATTTCTTTCTTCGTTTCTTGATTGCTGTTTCTATTGCTACTATTTGTTTCAAGGATGCATCTTGCCTCCAATTCTTCTTTCTCTAGTAAAAGACTTAACAAATTATCCTTCCTGCAGTAGTTAGATTCATGGTTTTAGGATGGGCAGTGGTGAGGGTTCCTCCACAAGGGTCTCTCAGCTTCATTTTGCTGATCATTATATATTCATTTATTTGTTTATTTACTTATTTTTTTATTGTGTGATTTCGAGATGAAGGATCCTTTGTTTCTCGTATTATATGGTGTATGAGGCTGTCTTTGACCTGAAGGTTTAATTTGGCAAAAAAGCAAGTTTGTTCTTGTTGGCGTGTTCATCAACGACAATGCTTAGCAAGACCTATGAGTTATTGTAAAGAATGTTTACCATTTGTGTATCTTGCTATTCCCCTTGGGGCCCAACAGTGTGGGAGGGGGGTATTAGGCATGTTCAAAGGAAGTTGGCTTGTTGGAAAGGAAACGTGTTATCTAGAGTTGTTAGTGACGTTGTGGTGTACTTAATGCTTTTACTTCCTATTCCTAGTGTTATGATAGAGAGGATCAAGGATGCTCAATGGAGGTTCTGTGGGAAAATTTTGAAGATGGGTATCTTAAATTGGTCTCGTCAATTAGGAAATTGAGATGAAGCCTTTTTGGTTGGGAGGGCTTTGTGCAAGATTGCTGTTGACGTTCAAGAAAGCTCTCTTAGGAAGTAGTCTTGTAGGTTCATGGTTGAGAAGGATGATGTGTGGATGAATGCAACTGTTGTTAAACATGATGCAAGTTGTAATGGCCGGATGACTATGTAGGTATTTGGTCCTTCTGGGTTTGGGACATGAAAAGCCGTGAGAAAATTTTGGGATGGCTTCTCAAGGGGGTTGCGCCTTCAATGTGAGCAGGACGTCATTCATGTGCATGTGATTGCACTCATTATGCATATGATTGGGCTAGAGGCATTTGGAACCTAGTTGTCTCCTCTCATATCTCCATTTCCCTGCATGCTCACGAAGTCTGTGCATAGTGAGTTATGGGTGTGGAGGGGTGAGGGGACATGTCTAAGAAGGAAAAGAATCTTGTTCATATGATCCCTCTATCTATTTGCCAGTTAGTGTGGAGGGAAAGGATTAGGAGAATTTTTGAGAAGTTGTGAATCCCTTTTTATTTGTGTAGATTTTGTTAACAAATTAAGTCTTTGGTCCTTGATGATTTTGGCTTTTTTGTTTTTGTTTTTGTCCCCCTCTTTTGAGGTTGTTTCTTTGTCTTTGGGCTCCCTTTTAGGGCATTAGATTGTATCTTCTTTCCTCTGCCTTAGCGCTTTTGGCATATATGTGCTGTTTACTTTGAAAGAACATCACTTTCGTTTCCTTTGAAAATATATCAAATATGATCTATCTGATAAATCAAGCAGCAGTAGAGGACAATTTGTAGAAAATAATGAGCGCCTAAATGTTGGATCTGTGTGCTCATTTGTACAGGTTATTTCCTCTCTTTCTACTCAAATCCTTCAATGTTGTCATCAAATGTACTCTGTCTCATTTACATACTTTTTCCTGAACAATAATTATATATTTCGTGGCATTGTGTTTGACTGGAATTATGTGTTCGCTTTTGTAGATATAAGCCTGTGTCATGGTTCTTATATTTTTAATTTCAAATTCTAATCTCGTTTTTTTTCCCTGTCCTCTAGGCAAAGTGGCTAGTTGAATCTGCACTGGTCCCACTAAGGCTTTTCCAGGAACGTTGTGAGGTGAATTATCTCATGTACTTATATATCAAGAGGATACTGTACTCTTCTAATTATGTTCCAATTTGGTCTTTTAAAGATTTCAGTAACTATCTTTGAAAAACCGATATGATAGGTTATGACTTAAAATTTGTTACCATGCAGACAGGCATGGCTAGAAGATGTCATTTAAGTAGTATGAATTTTTATTTAATATTATAAATTTCATTTCCTGCTACATTGACCCATAAGTAATTTTGTATTTTTTTTATTTGGTTATAAAATCCAAGTTGTCAATGCTGCTATTCTAGTGGCATTACAAAGATTTCAATTCTTGAAACTGTAATCTGTCTGGAGTCATTGATGTGTTTTGTGCAACAAAATGAATTTAAACTCTTTCTTTTGCTGGATAACATTTCAACGTTTGCATAAGTTAGATTTTAAACATGCTTGTTCTTTTTCTTTGCATTTTCTCTGCAGGTTTTAATAGAAATTTTGAAATACTCCTGCAATGTTATCCCATGTTATTCAATGTTAAATTGTATGTATTTAAAAAATGCTTGTGGTCTGTTAGTTCACATTGTTTGGAACTGGTACATCCTTTGATTTGAAGAGTTGATATATAACAACTAATAGAGGCTGTATGCCGCATATCAGTTGTTCTTTATTGTAAAAAGTTGTCTACTTTTCTGATTTAGTTCACATTGTTATTATCAAATTGCAGGAAGAATTTTTATGGGAGTCTGAAATGATCAAGATCAAAGCTCAAGATTTGAAGTCCAAGGAGGTAGGACAATTATGATTCAATAAAGTGTTTGCTAGTCTTGTAATCTGCTGAGTTTTTAACTATTGTCGTATATGTATTGTTCCATTTATGCTTAGGAATATTATGAAGTTATCTTAGGTCACATCTGAGGTGGAGGGGGGAAGATAGTGAGGTAAATGCAAAATTATATTATGGAGCAAGCATGTTTATCTATAAACTGCATTAGAAGAGGACAGGAAGAAAGCTGTAAAAGAGCATATTTTATTACCCTATCTAAGGATTGGGTAACGTATTACTTATTTTGGTGCAAAATCATGGGACATGCTAATGTAAAACTCTGCATGCACAGTTTATGTTCCCAAATTTTACCCCTTTATCTTTCCCCTCTTACCAAATAGGATTCTAGATTGATGAGTGCAATCAGAAACTGACAAGTTTGCTTAAAATTAAGTGGTTTGGATTTAGCAGTCATGAGCTGTTAGAGATTTGCTTGAACTAATAACTTCTGGTTGGGACTGATGCATTTGTGGTTTAGAGGGGTGGCAATTACCCCAGCTCAAAATTTAAACTCTTTGCGATTTTAAGTTTGGTCTTGCAATCCATCTTAGTTGGTTGCCCATATAAATTTAAAAGGGCTCTGAAAATTTTTAAGCTCATTCCTGGTAAAAATTAAAAAAAAAAATTTTTTGCATATTTACTTAAAAATATATAAATATATTACCTGATCTAGAAAATGATTTTAGTTTGTAATCATGCCATAATATTATATTTTTACATGCCTACCTTCATAAACACAAGCAGGCATATGCACATCTGTTGGTCCTAGTATTTCTTTTTCCAATCAATGGCATATAGCCAGGATGTTCATGGGAAGGGGAGTTTTGTGATTCTCAATTTTGTAGTTTAAATCCATGTAAAATGTTCCTATATCGTTTGTTTGACATGCATGTAGTGTTGGCAAAGGCACTCTTGCTGCCGTAGCACCTTTAGAAAGGCACTCACCTTTTTCACCCAGGCGCCGAGGTGCTAGGCAAGCACTTTGTTAAAATTTAAGTTTATTGAGTATTCTTTCAAAGCATTTTTATTCTTTGTTCTTCACCTTTTACATCCTAACCTCATTGTTCTTATTTGCTTTCTACTTTTGGGTCAATATTTGTTATTTATTCCATATTCTTTTTATTTTGATATTTCTGTTTCTTAAGTCCCCTGTTTGTTTTGTTGCATGCTTGAGATGTAAGGTAGATTGAGAAATATAACTTGCATCTCTTTTTTTTTTTTTTTTTCAAATGGCATTTTGTTATTGCTATCATTAATACTTATATGGAATCGACACGTGGTAAATTGTTTTGCAGATAATAATGCCTATATGATGAAACTAGCTTATATTTTGAATTAGTTTATGAGTGGTTTAATATGTAATTACATTTATTATTGCAAATTAAATATATTTTTGCAAATTAAATATTTTCTTAAATAAGCACTTTATTTCAATCATCTATTGCTTATTATGGCAACTAGCACCTTGGCAATAGGGGTCCTAATGCCTTAATGGTGCCTAACACCTTTAACAACACTGCATGCATGCTTATGAGTCATGCATATTTGAATATATACATTTGAACCACCTACTGATGGTATCATTGCAAGAAATTAATTGGACTCTCACATGAATTCTCGTTTATGCATTCCAGTAATGTGTTTAGGTTTAAGTTGAGGTTCCAGACACAAGTTTATGAATATTGTTCTTTTGACAACTAATTTCATTCTGCGTAAATTAGATGAGTCTTATGAAGTGTGGAAATGGGATTCTTGGATTGGCTTAGTTTCAAACTGAAGCTGATCTTTGGAGTAACTTGTGGCTGTTATCTTGTTTCTTGCTTTCAGGTCCGAGTAAATACTCGTCTTCTTTATCAACAAACAAAATTTAACCTTCTTCGGGAAGAGAGTGAGGGCTATGCTAAGCTGGTATGAATATAATTTGGACATGTTTTATGGATCTGTTATTTATTACCAACTCTTTTCTCATCTAAACATAGTATCTTAAATTAGTTGGAGTTGGTTGTAATTGTTTGCCTTTTCTAGTTCATTATAATTATTACTCATCGTCTTTCTGTGCCTCTTCTTGAGTCGAAAGCTAATGTTTTATGTCATTTTATTAGCAAATAGAATTAAACTTTTACTTCCACCTCTGTTGAATTGAATATAAACAAGGTTTGTACACAATGTTGGGTTTTAATCTCTATTATTTGGACCATTAAGCCAGACCCATGAGTAAGGCCTAGACAACAACCAAGAAACTTTGTGACATAGACCTAAATTAAATTCAGATCCTTTGGTTTGCATGAAGTAAGTTATCGGTGTGGAGTAGTTTCAGAATTTGGAGAGGAAGGATAGTGTGTGTTTTCCCCCCTCTTCTTCTTTTCTTTGGGTCCTTTTGATATAAAAAATATTGTATTATATGTAGCAGAATATATACATAAAGCTTACACAATGGGAGATCCTTAAGAGGAAAAAACAAAGAGCAAGAATGAGAATGAATGCAGTATTGCTTTGCAAACCCTTTCCAAATTTTCCAGACTATGATCTCTAATGACTCTTAACCCAAGGAAAAGCATGAAACCAATTAAATGATAGGACTAGTGGTCTAATTTCTGTAATTTTAACATTTTGTTCCCTACACCAAGAATAGAAAAAAGAACACATCTCCAAAGGAAAGATGCATCTTTTCATCTTCCAAAATCTTTTAACTTTGTCAAAAGATAATAAGGAGACTTAATGGACAGATGCACTAACTGTCAAAAAAGCAAAGAGGTCGTTCTATATCTTTTGAGCTATAGGGAAATCAAAAGCATGTAATTTGGCTTTCTTAATTCTTTCAACAGATAAACACATAAAACAGTTAGTTTGAAGGAAGACAAATAAGATGAAAGAAGGATTTGCAACAAAAAGTATGTGAAATATAAGGCTTCGAACTTGGACACTGAGAGAGATGTCTTTTCCTTGTATCAAGTTTTCTTAAGAAATGAAAATCCCAATTGATGGAACTGGCCTCCTAGGAAAAGAAATCTTTGATAGGTTGCAGAATTATGCATAGATATATAATAGAGTTGAAAAAAATTGATGGAAAGGAGAGAATCCCCTATCCAGGAATTCTCCCAAAAGAGAACATGAGAACCATCTGCCAGTTGAGGAAGGAAGATCTGATATAATCAAGAGATGAACTTCTAAGGGGTTACATCAGAAGTTCTGACCTAGTTTTCGCGTCCCATCCATTCTAGTCAAGACTATACTTGCTTTTGATTACATTATACTGTCAAGAATTGGGTTTTAAAATATTTCTCCATAGTTTAGCAATACCCTCAGCTTAGTGGCAGTTGAATAAGGGAAATGTGTGATTGGGTTTGGATGATGGGCCTGAGTATGAGTTTGAGAGGGCTCCAGATGTTCGATTTGATAGTGATTTGGAGGGTGATTCATGAAATTTTATGGGTTCTAAGGATGGGATGCTATTGGAGGAAAATAGGGAGATTGGGATGATATTCCAAGTGACTCAGATGTTGAGGGTGTGATTGAGGAAGCTGATGGTCAGAATGATTCTATCCTAGGAAACTCATCCACAGTTATTGTCCCAGAGGATAACAGGGAAATTTGGGAGCAGACTTTGTCAATTGACATGAGATTGTTGAAACTAGCCTTCTTCCCTTAGGATCAAGCCCAATATTCTGGTCTATGTAACCAGAAGAATAATGAACAAAAAAAAGTGAGTGGAGGTAAGAGTATTTCAGAGTTTCACAATGGGATTGCTTAGGCATATTATAGGTGTTGATTTGGAGATGAGCAATCCTGGGGTTTTGGAAGAAAGCAAGTTGCCAAACATTCTTTTTTTTTTATATCTTTTCTTTACGTTTATTGTCTATAGTTGAGGGATCTTTTCGGGTTTTTGATTTGAAGAGTCGAATGGGGTTTTTGAGAATGGATTCTCCATTTGTTTTTGTTTTGTTTGCCTTTTATTTTATTTTATTATTTTTTTGAGGTTTTCTTATTCTTGGTGTCGTTTACATTTATCTTTTTCCTAATTTAATTACTTTTTCTATAACAAAAAGATTTAAAAAAAAGGAAAGGATGATTCTCCATAACTATTTGCTGACTTGGGAAATGTTTTTAGACACCAAGGTGACCATGCCTAAATTACACTCTGATTCTGATTTAGAATTCTCGTGTCACCTTACAAGATGATCTCTCCTAGTCAGCAAGTAAAGTCTCTGGTCAACCTCTGGACTCAAGAATTCTGGTCGACTTCTCGATGCTCTTGGCCACCAAGGAAAAAGCTTTGAAAGGTGAGAAAGTATAGGGAGATGCTTGTACGAGATGCACGAATGAGGGCAATATGCCAACACAGAGATAGGATAGCATCCTTCCAACCATCCAGCATCTTAGTAGTCCCAGACTCAAGAAAATCCCCAAAAAGAAGCACTCCTTAGATTGGCCATAAAGGAACCTTTAGATAAAAGATTGTCCGCTCTCACCTCAGAGCTGATAAGGCTTGCCAATCATCTAGAATCTCATTAGGCACATTTACTAGGTTTACTTTGACCATGTTAGTTCTTAACCTTTAGACTTTCTGAAAACCCTCAATTCTGTTTGAGAAACAGAATGGTGCTATGTGCAAGTCAAACATGTGAAACACAAAGCTCATCATTCCACACCATAAGGCCTGAAAAAATAAAAAAAGAAAAAAACATTCGCATAAACCTCTCTTTATCATCCTGCTCAAATGATCAACAACAACAGTGAAAAGAAAGAAGGAATAAGATCTCCTTGTATCAACCCATAAGATGCTGAAATCCAACATTCCGGTTCCCAATAATAATGATAGGGAGAACGAGTTCTTAGAATGCTCCTTGTCATTGTTGTGGTTGTTTATTTTGTTCAGAGAGAATATAGTCAGAAAATTTTTGAGGGTATGAAACATTCTTGCTGAGTTTTGGTAGACAACATACTTCATTGCCTTTTTTTTGGATTTCTTATAAATTGTTTATGTTCTATGTAAAAGTTGTCTTCTTTGTGGATTCTTTGTCCTTGTAGTTTTCTTGGAAAGTCCCTCATTGGTGTTCTTCCCCTTTTGTTTCATTTTATCAAACTGTTCCCCCAAAAAAAAAAAAAAATCCCTCTGGCTACTTTGCATTAAGTTCTTCCTTTGCAACCCATTTTTTGAAGGAAAAAAAAACTTGTTATTTTATTAACAATTAGATACATATTTTACTGATTTATTCCTATTGTTAATATCCATCTTTTCTTATCAATGACAAGGATAAAGATGATCCAACAAGAGAACTACCGGGTTTCCTCCTTGGATATAACAACCAACTAAATAATTGACTAAGCTTGAGCTATCTTGTGATCTTCACAACTAAGTTAAATGGCCTTGTGAAAAAAGGAACATTTCTTTATGATAAGTTCAATGATAAATTTGTCATAATGACCATAGCTTTAATAAGGTTCCCTAGTTCTAAGAATCATGGCTATTGTGTGAAACATGGACATGTAATGCAGCCAATTTTCTAATAAAGAAGACATTGCATGGCTAAAACGTGAACTAAGATAAAGCTTTTTTCGTTAAATTAAGAACTTTGTGTTAACTTTGCATATTTACTTCTTTTCTTTAATTTATATAAGATCATTGCACTATGTAAATGATTTGTTAACTACCAAGAATTTAATAAACCTATATACGAAAATTAAGTAAAGATCTGGAAGAAATTGGAACATGCTATCCATTGTCACTTTAATTTTAACCCTGTGCCACTGCTTTTCTATTGTAAATTTCCTCATCTGTAGATTTTGATCTCGTTTTGACAAGTGAAGAGTTAAATACTGTTAAAGGAACATGGGCAGAGAAGGGGGGGAAGAAAGAAAGGGGACTGGGAGGAAGAAGCCAAGTTGTGTTTGGCTTCAAGTATGTGGGGATTATTATTCACATGACTGCCATGTATCCCCAAGGCTAATGGAGTTTAACATGATTAATGCTCCTTAGTTTTTATCTTTAATTAAAAATAACTATCAAAGTGGAAACTAATATTAAAGTATAGGTTTCAAAGTTGAGTGACTAAATGATTGTTCTATAAAGCAAATAAGAAAAGAATGGAAGTGTTTTAGTAAACTTTTTTGATTTTAAGTTTTAAATAGCTACTCTCTGTGCCTGCAGATAACTCTGCTTTGTCAAGATTCTGAAGCTTCATCTCAAAGTGCATCCGCCGTGACCATTGGCATTATAAAGGTTCTACAGATGGATTTGTCTTTGGAACTGAGTTCTTAATTTGTTTTCTTCTAAATTATTCTTTTTGATGAGTATTTTTTCATTCACAGTCGCTAATTGGACATTTTGATCTGGATCCAAATCGTGTTTTTGATATTGTAAGTTCTCTCTGTGTAATATTCTTATGATTTGTTATTTCTTTCTCAAGCTGGTCCTTTTGTGCTGAAAATTTTCTTCATTCAACCAGTTCTCTCTACATAACATTCTAAGACTCTAGGTCCTCGGGTTGTTTATTGATCATACTTTATGCTTCAGGTGTTGGAGTGTTTTGAACTTCATCCCAATAATGATATTTTCTTGGGCTTGATTCCTATATTCCCAAAGGTAATGGATATATCATATTATCTCCTTTTTTGGCATGCATTTCATTTATGTTGTGGTTCATGTTTATTATTGCTTACTCTTGTTGTTTACCCTCTGTTAAATGCGTCTTCAGTCCCATGCTTCTCAAATTCTGGGGTTCAAGTTCCAGTACTATCAGGGCTTAGAAGTAAAAACTCCTGTACCATTTGGGCTGTACAAGTTAACAGCTTTGCTTGTGAAGAAAGATTTCATTGACCTTGACAGCATGTGAGTGTTCTACACATGTTTGGCCGTGAAACTTTTGGTTTTCATATTTGAGTTCTGACTACTGTCTATATTGACTAACTCTGTTTCTTTGAGTTGTTATATGTTGTCTTTTGAGCTTAAGCAAATGGTTGTCTTGGCATTTTCTAAACTTTAGTGGCAAGGTTCAAATTTAATAGAAGTTGGTATTTATAGGTAGGAACTTGATATGTTGATGAGGTCCTAGTTTTTCCTTCTCTATTATTGTTGTATTTAATCCTTGTAATGAAGGAACAATCACTGTAAATTTTATACTTGGTGGCCATGACATTTAAAAGAGGGATGTGAAGGACCTTGATTGTAGATGACTAGTTTTACTGCTGTACAGTGTCATAGATAATCCTTCCGCTGAAGAGTTGCTGATCATTGAAATTTTATGATCTGGTAGTCATGGTGTTTCAGGAAGGGCTGTGAAACATATGGAGTAGAAGAAATTACGATGCTCCTATTAAATCTTATTGGTTAGAAGTAAAAAATTCTATTAACTATAGGATCTGGGCAAAGGAGTCTATACACCAGTTATCTTCTGCTCCAAGATAAAAAGTTCTTGAATTACAATCTATTGAATGAGCTTGAGATCTTTTATCACCGTCAAACACACTTTTCTCATGCTGCCTTTGCTAAAATAAAAGAGTTATTGAGATGGATCCACAATGATAACTTGAGCTACTTTTTCATGAACGAATACCCTTCCGACACCCATAACTAATCTTTCCCAACAGTTACCAGCCAAAATAACGAAAGAATATATTCCAGGAGTTGCTGGATATGTGGGAGTCTCTCCACTGGTGTGTGGAGTTTGTTTGGCAAGCAGTGACTGGGAATGAAAGTACGCTAATTAATATGATTCTAGGGAGGACTGTTATCAAGGTAAAAAGATTTGGTGGTATAGGAGGGGACAAAACAGGATTTTTTTTTTTTATAACTGTATTTATGCATATATATATTTTGATAGCAAAAGAAATTGTATTAGAAAGGAGAAGAATGCACATAATTCCAAGGATGAGAAATCAATACATGAATTAATGGGAAATAGCTTGCCAATCCCTCAATTATCTAAAATATAATCCTTATAAATCCGTGAAACGTCAACCCACAATGAACTATTGAAACAATCTTGTCTCAAAGAAGAGCAGAGGCAATAAATTGCTTTTTAAAAATTCTGGTGTCCTGATCCATCCAAATTCATGGAGAAATAGTTTCACAAGCACATTTTCAAAGCAAACGAGCATCTTTTTTGCATCCAAAGCCTCTGAACTTCGTAAGGAATAAATAAGGGAAGCTTCTAGGACAAACCCAATCATTGTCACCCATAGCAAAGGGCTGTTCCACAACTCTTGGGCAGTAGATTAATGCAAAAATTATGATCTACTATATTTCGAGTCATTGAAGCATATGACATAAACAGAGAGAGCTTTAAAAGGTCTCCTCTTATGAAGTAGATCATTGGTACTGGTGTTGTTAAGCTTCATTGACAAAATAAAAGCCTAATTTTTGTAGGAGCCTAAGCTTTCCAAATAAAATTGTTTAACAGAAAACGGTGGTGATAAGGAAGACTAATAAGATTGTTTGAGAGGTTTTTTGAGTTTCGATCTCTTTTCCAGATATTATCAATGGTGAGCACAGAAGTTGGTTCTTGGATCTCTTATGGGTTGAGACAAGATGAATTCTTTTTCCTTCCCATTTCACTTTTGTAGTGGATCTATTGAGTGGGATGATTGAGAGGGGGGTTCGAGCATGTGTATTCTGTGGTTCTAGTGTGGGGCCTGATGAAATCTCCATTTCTCATCTCCAAATTGTGGACAATACTATCCTCTTTCTTAAAGAGGATGTCAAGGGTTTTAGAGATGTGCTCTCCATGCTTGCCATTTTGAGAGAATTTCCAGGCTGGAAATAAATATGGCTAAGGGCAAGCTTCTTTGTATGTCTTTGATGAGATTCTCAAATTGTTGTCTGCTTTTGCCAATTGTGCTTGGAGGGAGTAACCTATTTCTTATCTTTGAGTTCCTTTGGGAGGAAACTCTGGCAGTGTTCAGTTTTGGGGTCGTGTTGTGGATAGAATTTGGAGGAGATTAGAGGGGTGGAAGGGAGCATTTCTTTCCCTAAGGGCATATTAGTCTTGTCTGAGCTTGCTTGTCCAATATTCCTCTATTTCTTATCCTTTTATGGGTTCTTGTTGAGGTAACATATAAAATTGAGAAGCAAATGAGAGAAATCCTTTGGATGGGGTGTGGGTTGGCTAAAAAGGGTTCATTTAGTGAGTTGGTATCAGGTGTCCAAGTCTGATGATTGTTCAAGTCTCGGGGAATGTGGTTTCCAAGATCATTTCTCTGCTTAGCAAATGGCTTTGGAGGTTCCTGTTGAGGGTTATTATAAGTAGGTATGATTTCCATTATAACAGATGGGATGCCAGTTTCTCACTCTACTCATGGGAAAACCCTTTCTCATGGTTCCAATTCCTTGTGGCATAAGGTTATTAGAAGTATGGTCTCCGTCAAATGGATGGGATGCCAGTTCTCAAGTGAGAGTTTCTCAATGTAGCCCTTGATAATCCATGGTTTATTTACATCATACTTTTTTGTCTCTTGTGCCCTTTAAAGTGGGAGATGACTTTTGAGTTCTTTTTTGGGAGGATCAATTGTTTGGGGGACTCTCCCTTGTTCATTTCCTTTCCTTGTCCTTATAGGTTTGAAATTTTCATTTTTTAAGAAATTTTATTGATAGAGAATCTTTAGAGTATTCATTCTTATTTTCCTCTTATAGGGAAATGATCCCTTCCCCAATGTCCTTGATTCTAGGATTTGGTTTTCCTGTCAATTATTTGGATCTAGTAAGGAAGTTGTTTCCTTTATAGAATCTTAATTAGGTTGTTTTAATGCATTTTCATTTTACTTCTTGTTGAAAAGATCTAATATTCATAATGATATTCAAGGTTTAAGGGATTTGAGGAGAAATTAGAAATCTGTCATTCGTTAGCTTTTGATCTTGATCTTTACTTTTTTGTTTTTCTCTTTGATGTGTTCTGTACTTAGGCCTTCTCTATATTCTTCTTTCTAATCAATACAATTTTTTTTTTTAATCTAAAAAAAGAAAATGATAGTCAGCGTCTGTAATCAACTAGTGCAAAAGAAGATGATTGACCTCCCATTACTCTGTGCAGGAAGTAGCTCTTAGTTCTCTTCATCAATAATCAAATGCATGTTTCCAAGCCAAACTCACCTTTAGTTGCTTTTCCTTTCATGCATCAGCCGGCACCTTTTAATTGGATTCCTGTAAAAACCCTCTTTTGGTGAATTCCATTGAGAACCTGATTTATTTCTGCTGCACATTAATAGAAGAACATGTGAAGATCTCTATTTCTTGGTCCCAAACCAGGTCGATTTCTTTTGAAATGCTTTGAGGTCCCAATGTGCACCTTGAAGCTTATGTACTTAGAAAGGTTACTCTGGACAGTTAACTGTGAGGGTATTTGGCTGCGAATGGGGAGTGAACCAGATATACTAGATCATCTGCTCATTGATAACATCTAAAGGAGCTGTTTTATTTCCATAAATCTGATGGTAAAAGCACATCTGAATTTCTCAGATTCACATACCTGAATTTGGATGGCGAAGAATTGGGGGTAAAGGATCATGAGAATGTCAATAGCCTAATCTGATAATTTATTTAATTTTAAATTACATTTTATTATAAGTTATTTTTATCTCTTGATGGTAAAAAGTTTGGGGTGTTGTTCACTATTGTTGTGGAATAAATTAGTCTTATGCTGCTTTTTGTTTGTATGCTGTCATTGATTCTGTGAGCTTTTGCTCTAATTTCTCATTATATCCATCTCAATTATTTTGATTATATGTTTTATGTGTTTCAGTTATGCCCATTTACTTCCTAAGGATGAGGAGGCATCGGAGCATTATGCGACTTTCTCTTCTAAGCGACTTGATGAGGTACGCTTGTCTTCTCGCAGTGGGTCGCATGTAGAGTCTTCTTGAAAGTGCATGTGAAATCTGCTATTTCCTAGGCCAATGCCTTGATATATGCTGAGTTTCTGCTTTGCAGGCTAATAAAATAGGGAGGATAAATCTTGCTGCCACGGGAAAGGATCTTATGGATGAGGAAAATAAAGGAGATGTCACAATTGACCTTTTTGTTGCTTTGGACATGGAAAATGCAGCTGTTGCTGAGCGTTCTGCAGAGCTTCAAAATAATCAGAATCTAGGACTGCTTTTAGGATTCCTTTCTGTGGATGACTGGTAAAATGAATTTGAATTCTAACTTGTTTTTAGGTAGTTATAGTGGTTGGCAGAGTTTATAGTTTTTACCAGTTTTCTGAAGTTGAATTATGCGCTTTCTTCTCACTGTTGGTCATAAGTAGCTGAGTAGTTGGATTGTGCATCCCATTGACCAATAAGGACATAAAGCACTTAAACGAATTTGTTTTCATCAACCATACAACCTCTATGGTCTTCACAATGCCTTTCGTTTGCTTTCTATTCTACACTAGATGAGTACTATAAGGATCTTTGAACTTCAGTCACCTGAAAACCTGAAAATTTCATCATCTTTATGTGGTTAACTATTGTCATTCCTCTTGGATGCAATGGTGGATTATTTTCTTTCCATGCTTCTTTTTATTTTTTTTTTTTGGGGGTGGGGGAGGGGAGCTGGGGCAATTAAATTCTGAATTTGGAGTTGCTTTTGGATAATTTTCATTTAGCATCCTGTACTTGGTTTTCATATCAGTTTTTCTTCAAGGGTTGCTATTATCGATTGAGTTTTAAAATCCTTTGATGCTAAATAATAAGTTTTTGGTTTATGATGGATTTTTGATACTTTGGCATGCCATCAGTACTATTGTCTTCTCCTTGTATCATACTTTTTATTTGATTCCTATTCTACACTATCTTGAATTCTTGCGTTATTCTGAAAACTTGCAATTCCAAGATTTAAACATTGTTCTTGAAGACTCTGTCATTTCATTGAAAGTTATAAATGCTTGGGCTTGATGCCATTCCAGGTGCATGGTTAACTGTGCCTTTTCGAATGAAAGTAACATTAGCTGTCCTACTTTTCACTACATATCAAATGCGAATTCATGCATTTAGGTGTGCTAAAGCAGCAAGATCAATTGTATGTCATTTGCTGTTCAAGTTTGTGAATTTTCCTGGTTTCATTAATTAAACTATTTTTGAGATGCTATGCCTTGTGTATTTGTCAGGGACCATGCACATTTATTATTTGATCGACTTTCGCCACTCAACCCAGTTGCACATGTTGATATTTGCAATGGTTTGTTTAGGTAAATCCACTGGATCTCTAATTAACATTCGGCTCCACAAGTTTTTTCACCTGCCTTTGTAGGCGTATATGCTCTGACTTGTGCCTCGTGTGCCCACCCTCTCCTGCAAAAAATTCTTGTTTCAAATGTATAGGCTCATTGAGAAATCGATTTCTCCAGCATATGAAATGGTTCGGCAAATTAATCTTCAAAACTTTAATTTAGCATCTGGGGCTAGCTTGGATACCATGGAGGCAACAAATTCATCTGTGATGAAGTATTTTATTGGTCTCCCTAAAGAACTTTTTCAAATGCTTGCTTCTGCTGGACCATATCTCTACCGTGATACAGTATTACTGCAGAAGGTGCAACTCTCCTTTGATTCTGCCTGCCGCCCGCCTCCTGCCTCCCTCTCTACTATTATCATTGTTGTTGTTGTTTATTTTGAATTTTAAATAATTGCTTGTGCCGGGTGATGGTTTAATACTTTTTATAATGATTGGTTGCATATATGTCCAGGTATGCAGAGTATTGAGAGGTTACTACCTATCCGCACTTGAGCTTTTAGATAATAGTGATGTACCTAGCAATCCTGGATCTGGTGGTGCGGGAAATCGAGTTCCTCGTCTGCACCTAAAGGAGGCTAGGCTAAGAATTGAGGAAGCTCTTGGGACTTGTATACTTCCTTCTTTGCAGTTGATACCTGCAAATCCAGCTGTGTGCCAGGAGATATGGAAAGTAATGAATCTCCTTCCATATGAGGTTGGCATCTTGTTGGCTATTGGATACTTGCATTTAAAAGTCATTACGCATTTGTAGACAAATCTGGTTTGATGATTCCCATATGCTTAGGTGCGGTATCGATTGTATGGCGAATGGGAGAAAGATGATGAGCGGATGCCTATGGTTTTGGCTGCAAGGCAAACTGCCAAGGTCTCTAGACATTTCAAGTGTTACTTTTTCTAATATTCCAAGCTTATTGCCACAAGCATTTACTTGGTTGCTTTTTTATTTTTTCTTTTCCATTTTTGGAATCAAGTATTTTTTTTCCCTCTCATTGACAGTTAGATACACGGAGGATCTTGAAAAGACTTGCAAAAGAAAATTTGAAGCAGCTGGGTCGAATGGTCGCCAAACTTGCTCACGCCAATCCCATGATAGTACTTCGAACAATTGTTCATCAGGTATTGTTCTATGTTGTAACAGTTGACAAGCTTTCTGTATCTGATGTTTTGAATGGAATACATAATGTAGAGTTGGTTTTACAGATTGAGGCATACCGAGATATGATTGCTCCGGTTGTGGATGCTTTCAAGTATTTGACTCAGGTTAGGACTTCTGACTCATTTTTACTGACGTTTACATTGTAGTTGTAGTGCTTCATCATTTGGTCGCAGCTTTTGCCTGGAAGTCAATGTCTCTTATGCAATATTAGTAAGGTGAAGTTCTCTTGAAGTTGGTTAGAATGTAGATGAACGATTGACATACCTTCATCTTTTTCTTTTTTGTTTTGTTTTTGTTTTTGTTTTTGTTTTTGTTTTTGTTTTGTTTTGTTTTGTTCCCCCCTTCTCCCGCCCCGGGGGGGGGGGTTTCTTGGTTTTCCCTCAATAGCCCCTTTCCAACCCAAATTCATGGGAGTTTCTTCACACAGTCTCCTGCCAGTGTTGAATTCGGGACCTCATGCATCTTGTGGAAGATCAATCTTCAGTTAGTGGATCCCATTCATAAGTAGGATTTTAGAGCATTCTAAAGCCAATTATGTACTTTGGGGTCCAAGAGGTTTGGTCCTTGTTCACTAAGTGTTTTTCTTCCTGTTTTGCTTCTATGTTCTAAATGGAGCTTGAATTAGGGTCAAGGTCACACATACTCCTATAGGAAGGTGGTTTCTAGAAGGCCAGCTTATAATTTGGATTTGACATTTCCTATTAAAAGATAAATAATTCTGTTTTATCATCATAGATCACTGGCTAAACTTATTTGGAGTAAATTCTGTATTGATATGAATTACTTAACTAGTGTTAGCATCTAAAAAACTGGTCAGTTTGCAGCTGCTGTTTTGGTAATTGGCGTGAGCTGAGTTTTGCATTCAAGAAGCACAGTGGGTTACCACCTTTGCCCTCCCAAAGCAATATAGGATGTACAAAATAGATTGCATTCAGATAGAAATTCCTGATAACAAAACAAAAATGAAGCATCTTAGGGTAAAGATTTATGAAACTGGAGACGAACCTTACTTCTCTCTCTTCATGTTTGGTATGAGCCCTAGTACACGATCTAGTTGATGGATATTCTGTAGGGAATTCTTTTCTTCCCTTTTCTTCCCTTGTTAGAGTTTTCCCTCCCTTAGATTCTAGGTTTGTTATCTGGGAACTTGTTTGCTAACAAGTTTCGTACAACACTTCTTTTATGAAAATTAGATTTACCTCTTTATTGATCATACTCCCTTTAAATAGGGAAAACTAGGGTTTACAATAAAATAGAATTACTAAAAACAAACTTATAAAATTATTTCTAATATGAAAAATTCTAAAACGAATGTAACCAATATTTTAAAAAAGATAAGGAAACTACTATTTTTCTAAATATTTCCTTTTTACTAGTTTTTAAATATTCTCCTAGAAGATTTTTTTCCAATGATATGCACTTTTTATAATAAATCTTTTCAATGATATCCAACTGAATATCATTTCTCCCCTCCTGGACAAAGAGTTTGTCCTCAAGCTCAAATTCAGCATGGGCCTTCTCAAGTCTTCAAGAACTCCCTAGAAGCTTCCACCTTTACCTTCTTTTTTTGGACTTTAACATACCCAGCTTAGCCTCTTCAAGTTCCTGGCAGAGAGCTGCCCACTGTCCCAGAAATTCTTGCTCAACGGCTGTACCTGTTGCAGCCTCTTGTTCTGCAACCACTTTCAATCTTATAATTCCTTCTTCAACAGCAGCAATGTCCAGCATAAGTCTGTCAACTCTTCCATTTGCCACTCTCTCCTTTACACGTTCCTCGAAATGCAGCTTCCTTTGGCTGAGATCCTTTGCCTGAGCTTCCACTTGCTCTTTAAGTGAAGTTGACCCTGCCCCTGGAATGTTTATCCTTCCTCTGCCCATATGTTCCCAAGCATCAAATATTTGGCCATCATCTGTTTCATGAATGACCATTATAGCACCATAATATCTGTGGGTCTCTCGCAATTTATCATCCTTCAGCTGATCTTGCATCCTCTCCACTCTCTTGCGATTAATCTCCCTGTACTCCAGCATGTTTTTATATGGTCTTTCAAACTCACGAAGCACAAATTGTTTGCCATTGATATAGATCATAGGCTTCTCTCTCATATTTTGTCAAAGGACAGGGCGTCCACCTCTTGATCTGCCTCCTTTAAATGACAGATCGAATCCCATCAGTGGTTGGATTTGCTATGCCAATTACACGAAACCTAGGCACCTCTCCTTTTTTCCTCGCAGCACTTACACTCATCTCATGTGGATGACCATAAGAAGATTCAGCAATCTTGGGAAGAGATGGCTTCAAGCTTGCATAACCAAGTGTTCCCATAGGATCTCTACAAAGTCTGGCCTAACTTGGAGGTAAAAGCGAGCATGCATCAGGCATGCTTGGAGGTAACTTGCTTCCTTTGCAAGTCGAAAGAAGGTAATGAAATTACCAGTTCTGTGAGCTCTTGCAACATATCGTGCAAATAACACTTCTGGGGTTTGTCTCATCTCTGTTGTCATCCTTGCATGATCTAGTGAGAGTTCTGCAGGTTCAAGCCTATAGCCAGGATGTTTGTCCAGTTTGAAAAGTGCATTGAATCCCTCTGCAAGGCCCTCACCCTTCGTATACTCGCATGGTTCATGCATGGCAATGATATGTTATCATCTGCGCCAACATTTTACTAGTCTTTAGGTTGAAAATGTGCTGCATCCTATGGTCCTTCTGTAGCATCAGATCCCAGAGGAAGTTATATGAGCCAAGGAACTTTTCATTGTAAGATAATTTCAGTTCTCTGGTATCCTTAAGGAGTGCTTTGCTTCGCAAATCTGCCTTGTAGTTGCTGCGACAACTGCTTCCTTTGAAAGTAGGGGGTACCTGGGAATGGTAGTCCCTCCTGCTTGACCGATGCTTCTGCTCCATGCTCCTTCTGCACCATGCTCTAATTTATGCCTTCTGAGAGTCGACAGGTCCTGTCTTTTTGCTGAAAATATTTTGTTTCCAGCATCTGGACTTTTTGTGTATCTTGGCTGAGTTCAGGAACAGACAAATGGGAGTTGCTTGGGGGCTTATAAACTGAAATTTCATTATGAAAGCCCTCTTTCCCCAAAGCTTCAAATTCCGGAGCTGCTTCTGCTGCAACCTCTATCAGATGAGGCAGCAAACTCACCTCATCTGGGCTTATTTTTATTGTTTTTTTTTTTACTCTTTCTTTTATATGAGGTCTCACATTAAACCGAATTGGTGTTGCCCTCAACTGAGACATTGGAGCTACAAATGCCTTCCTTTGAATTGCTCCTGTTCTTTAAAATTGCATGTGAACAAGGAAGTGAGCCAGCATTTGAATTATAAACTTTAGAAATTGCAACTTTCTTATCACCATGTTTAATCCCCATTGGAACAACTAGAAATCAGATTCTTTTTATTTGCAGTACAGGCCACATGGACCTCCTCCAAAGAAAGATCAATGTCTTGGGGCCTGGACAGATTCACTTCAAGATTTGAGGCTCCCCTCTTTCCCACATTCTTAGATGTTTCCTCTATAGAAGCCCAAACTTCTTATATTCATGGCTATTGAAGTCAGGCTACTTTCTGGGAATGGCAGTCCTCCTTCCAGTGGACTACTTTCCTCTCCTTGGTCTGCAAGGGTGTGATTGCTGCTCCTCACCTCTTGGGCCTTTCTGCGCCCCTATAGCTCTTGCTGAAGTCCTTCCATCTGCAAGATCAGTGCTGTCTGCTATTGCTATAGCAACTTCACGTTGGATTGCTGGAGTCCCTTCTACCTAGCCGATTGTTGCTCCACTCGTTGCTCATATTCCCTTGTGAATCTCTCCATCCAGTTAAACTATTCTGCGGAGTTTTCAATGATGGATGGTTTAGATACCAAATTTATATGAGCTATATGAGCCGTAGTACAGGATCTAGTCGATTAATACTGCGTGGGAATTCTTCTCTTCTCTTGCTAAAGTTTTCCCTCTCTTAGACCCAGATTTGATGGCTCGGAACTTGTTCCTTAACAAGTTTCCTATACATTTCTTTTATCAGAATTAGATTTATTTTTTTATTGATCATACTCCCTTTAAATATAAAAAATTAAGAATTACAATAAAATAGAATTTTTATTCAAAACAAATTTTTAAAATCATTCATGATATGAAGAATTTCAAAACTAAGGTAATTACTATTTTTAAAGGATCACTATCAACTGAAATAAGGAAACTATTATTTTTCTAAAATATTTTCCTTTTTACTAGTTTATAAATATCCTTCTACAAGATTTCTTTCCAATGATATGTATTTTCTAGAATAATGCTTTCTAATGATATCCAAGTGCATATCAATGTTATCCAGATATTATTTGGAGGGATTATTTGGGCAATCCTCCTCTTCATTTTGCAGCTCCGTGTGCCCTTTAAAGCATATAGTTGACTAAATGCATCTTACACGATCCCCATATAAGAAAACAAAATCATCCACATAATAATACAAGCAATGAAGCTAATGAGGTTTTGGTGTGAGTTTATATGTTTTTGATAATTAATCATTTCTTAGATACTAAAAACAAGTATACTCATTCAGGAGAAATATTATTTGTCACTTTTCAGTAGATGTTATTGTAGCTCTCATGAATTTAAAATAAATGTGATTAGGTGTATTAAAATAACATGAAGCTGATAAATGTATGTATTAATTTTTGAGGTTTGAGACCAATTGTTTCATATGCTCTATTAGAGCTAGATGGAGACCTTAAAAGACATTTTATGGAGTGAACTATTGGGTGGGTTAGATTTTGTAGGACAATAGTGAAGTTTAATGATTTTTGGGTTCTTTTTCCATATAATGAATGTTGAAGGCACTGCTGAAATTGGAGGAAGAGTTCAAACAACATCAGGAAAAGGCTGGGGGATCTTCTGGCTGGGTTCAATTAGTTATCTGCAAAGAATTTGGTGTTCGTAGATAACATAATTATGGGTATTCTTTTTGTTGAGCTGTGAAAATGGACGTATAGATATTCAATTTTTTCATGGGAATGGCTCTTGTTTCTATTTGGATGGAATTGTGATGTGTTCCTAAGACTTTGTTCCGTAGAGTTTTCTCTGTGAGCTCTTCTTCAAGGTATTCTTAAGTTCAGTTGGAGATTTTGTTTGTTACAAAATTTAATGCTGGAATTCACATAGTGAATGTTCTTATACCCGACCAGATGCTGAAGTGCATCCGGAGGGGTTACGAGGAGGTCAGGGACTAGAGGTTAGTGGAATTTGAGGTGTCTTTTTTTTTTTTTTTTTGGTCCTGTTACATTCATGGGGACTGCAAGGGTGGGAGTATTTTTTGCTTGGAAACTAGAATACTTCTCTTTTCCATGAAACTAACTGGGAAAAGGCATTTTCTTTTCCTGGGAAATGGACAACTGAGAGAATCTTTCCACTGTTTATGTTTGGGCAGTGATTCTGGCATTGATCTCAAGGATGTATAACCCTGACTAACTCCAGATTTGTTCGGCTAAGAGGGAGCTTAGTAGTTTCTCTTGGCTATTTTCCTCATGGGGAGGAAAAGTAATAGGAGGGTGCTTCATGGGGGTGACAGATCCCTTTCTAGCATGACTCATTTAAGGCTTGACAATCTTGATTCTGTTGGCCTTTCTTTGTTTTATATATTGGAATGATATTGGCCCATGGCAGTTTGTATTCTCTCTCTCATGCTTTAAGATGGTTGGGGTAGTAACTCTTTGACACTTCTTTATTTCAGTTTTAGAAAAAAATGATTTGAGAGCTTATGAATTTTCTTACAAAGAGAAGTGGATGGAGAAAGAGAAGAGGAGTTGGAAAAAAAGTCAGATAAAGCAGAATGATTTAAACACCTTAACTACTTCCACTTGGGATGTGAATGAGTTACCATAGTGTAGGCCAGAAAAGCATTTTGGGTCTTTTCAACATCATGGATAGTTTTTAAATCTTGAGCAGGAGATGAAGCTTAGGTTCAAAACACTTTGGGTTCTTTTCTAAAACATTACCTTCATTTAAATGTCTGTTGGAAATTGTTGTTGTTGCTTCCTTCTATAGACCATCTGCTGATCATTTAAGTTTCAACATGGTGAGTATGTAGTCTTATTTGGTAAAAAGTTGACCTGGATCTCTTGGGCTGATAAATTTTGTGGTACTACTAGATGGGAAAGTTTTGGACTTCAAAGATTTTGTATTTTTTCTTCAGACATACATTTCTCTCCTTTTTTGACTTGCACTACCATGTGTCGTGGAAGTGCATGTTGGATATGGCCATTTCCTAAAACTATTTGACATTAGGTTGCTACTCCTGATTTGCAGAAGGTACATGAAATTTTAGAGGAGAGACTCCTTATCATTTTGACAAACAAACTACCATGAGAGTATCATCTCTTTGCTGCAAAGACTAAGTCATTTATGTTCAGCTGTATGGACTTGAATATGACATAGCTGCTGCAGGAAACTGTCATTCTGTTTTTACTTTATTAGCTTTGATGGTTCATCGTGGTAGAATTTTATTTACTTCCTAATCTGAGTTTTTCTTGCTGTGTTTGACATCTGAATATGACCACGGTATTCTACTTCTGCACAGACTGAAACCATCTAGTCTACGTTTAATTTTGTGTACAACTGTTAAATTTTGTCCAACTGTGTGATAATATATGACAATTCTTATATTTTTCATGCTCTCCATACAGCTTGAGTATGATGTTTTGGAGTATGTCGTGATTGAGCGCTTGGCACAAGGGGGTCGTGAAAAGCTAAAAGACGATGGTCTTAATTTGTCAGACTGGCTTCAATCTTTAGCGTCATTTTGGGGCCACTTGTATGTAACAGTGTCCTATTCTTTTTCTCTTATTTAGTATGAAGTTCAATGGTCTAATAAAGCTGATTATATGCTTTTGAAATTTTTATCACTGCATGATATGCTATTCTTTATATTCTTTCGTCAAATCCTTTCTGCTCCTCTGAATTGTATGAATTTCAATCCACTGATTGAAGTGATTTATTATTAAAATTACAAATGTCACACTTCTAGTACTTCAATTTAGAAGTGCAATGGCTTTTGGGATGCTTTGCTTTAATTTCGGGTTTGCAGATTGACCTCAGCAAGCTGGATGATTAGGCTGGGGATGTCCTTATGTTGCAGATTGCAGTGAAAACCTGGATACAATGCCTGAATGGATGTTTTTAATAATTTGCCTCGGAAGAATACAGCGACTTTAGGTTTCTATGGCATATTTTGGTGGAGACCTGTCTGATAGAACCTGTGATCTTTAATCAGTGCTTTGTTTCATCGTTCTTGGGCATTTTAATGTTCTTTCTCTTTAAAGATCCATATGTTGGCTATTAGGAAGGTGAGGATTCATTGGCAGCCTTAGATGAGATGTATGAGCACCATTCGGATGCCAATTAAGACAGTTTCTAGTAACTTATGTCTTTGATCGAAGAAAGTGAAGTGATTGCTGGCTGTTGCAACAGTGGGCCACTTAAGGGTCCAGCTCCAAGTATATCTAAAGTATAAAGAATTTGATTGGAGACAAATTTATCATAATATGTGATGTTGTTCTTTTGGTCTTATATAAAGTGAAAATTATCTCAATTGATTATGGGGCCAAAGTTTGACTTGGTTTTTGGTAGATTTCATGACGATTGTGATAGAGTTATGGTGGAATCACCAATTAGAATATGTTGAAGAAGTCTAATGATCCAATGGGGGCTAACCCTTTTTTTTCCCTACTTTTGATGAAGTTGAAGTTTTTGTAGTTGGAGTCCTTGGGGTTTGATTGACATTGCAGAGATGAATGCACCAATTGCAGTAGAATAAAGTTATAATTCAGTAGTTATTCTAGATGCTTGCCAAATTTGAAAAAAACTAGAGGTTATTTGTACTCCTCGGAAACCCCCACTCGCATTACCATTCCATATTTCTTGGCCTAGTCTTCCCTCTTGACAATGATGCTGATCCCCCATTGGCCCTGAAAGCAAATTTAGGTTTAGTTGGAAGCTGTAGAATGATGGGTTTGGTCCTTGGTTAGGGAAGATTGTTGTCGTGTTTTCTTATTTCTCATTTTGTCAAAGCAAAATTTTTAAGGGATAGTGTTTCTTCAAAGTAACTGGCTGCTCTCTATAAAATAACCCCTATTGATTGCCTGAGCGGGAGAGAATTTACCTTGGACTAAGTGATGCCTACTCGAAGGACAAAGTTTTTAGCAATGCTATACTTATTTAACTTAATCAATGCTTCTGTGGGGTTCATTTATGATCAGTTGTATGTGGAGTATTGCTTGACAATTGGCTGAGGATTCTTTGGTATCTCATGATGAGGGTCTTCTTTGTCCACTAATGCGTTGATGGCTTGAACACAGCTGCATATGATGTGAAACGGATGTGTTGTGCATGTTCATGATTGACTTTAACACAAGCAGTTTAGGGAAATTTATGCTCTCGAATTTCCGATGCATGTTCAGACTTGGGAATTCTAGTTTGTTTAATGGATCCACTACACTTTCGAATTGGTATCCCTGTCCCAACACCATGTGGTTCCAGTGCTGCTATATGATGCAATATTGTGAAAGTTTTTGTTTTTTCCCCCCTTTATTCAATTATAATTTTGTGCAAGTTCTTTTTCCTAGTATCGACTGCTTTTCTGCTCTTCTTGTCTTTTCCCCTCTTGTATGGATGTTATTCAATTATAATTTTGTGCAAGTTCTTTTTCCTGGTATCGATTGCTTTTCTGCTCTTCTTGTCTTTTCCCTTCTTGTATGGATGATATAAATATTGTGTAATTGTCTCTTACCAGATTTGATAGAACACAAACATTTGGGGTAGGAAGGGGAAGAGGTAGTTGCTGTGAATGTGATGCATCCTTGATATTGCTGGAGTTCAGAATGTGTTTGAAGCATTTATCATCTTTAATTTTTGCAATAGTATGGAAAAAAAGCTTTGTTTTCTTTTCATGTATGGTATTACCAAGAAAATTCAACTGCTTTTTTTTTCTTAATTCTTTTTTTATTGTTTATGAATACTCTGTGTAGATTCCACATGGCATTGACTGTGGCGTGTTTGGAAAATGGTACATTGTGCTTTTAAGAAAGGTTATGGAGTTTTGAATGTGGTCTTGATAAGTAACCGTTGTGTGAACTCCTACTTTCCAGAACTAATTGCAGAGGGGACGTGTAAAGCTATTAGTTCCTTTTTATTTTTATTAAGTTATATTGCATTATTTTACATGAACATGGCCTTTTATAAGTGCTTATTATTTAATCTCAGATTTTGCTTCATCATACATTAGCTGATGATGGGCTTTTTCTCTTTTATTTTTATGTTTGTTTGACTAACTTGCTCTTGGGTGAATGTTTTGACAATGTAAATACATGTGGTAAACTAGATTTTGGGTAAATCTCTTAGTTGATTGAGGTTATAGAGAGCTCTGTCTTTTTTGTGGTGTGCTAAGATACAACTCCATTTGGGAGCTTTTGCTCCAAGAAATGCTGTTTTGGAATTTCCAAAACATCCCTTAACTAATTTTGCAGGTGATAAAATCTCCAACCGTACAAAATTAACTTAGCGAAGGCAAACAAGCAAATGAGAGATTTTTCCTGTTGTACATAGAGTATTATGTGCATTTTTGTTTCGCAGATGAAGGTGTATTCTGTGGAGATTGAGTCTTTATGAAGAAAGATATGATACAGGGTCTTCTTTGGTTAGTTACATACAGAGACATGTCTAGGGCTTCTCATGTCAGTTTTCAGAAGAGCCTGTCAATAATATATGTTATTTCCTTAGCTTTATGGTTCTCTATATTCATGGCCCAGTAGTTCTAACATGTTGATGACCAACATTTTCCAGTCTCTTATCTTTGATTTGCTTTACCATGTTCCCAACGATAGAGTCATTATGAAGAAAGATGTGTTATAAGTTGGTCGGTTGTTTTGAATGGGCTGGCTGTTTCACAAAACGGAATTAAAGCTGGAGGTCATTACCCCCATTTATTTGATGTGTTTGTGCCCGTGCTCTAATAAAAAAAATATAAATGCCTCCCTCCACGAGGTTGAACTTTTGAAGTAGATGATTGTTACACAAAACTGAAGATACATGGTCTTAATTATGAAAGCCTTTTGTCCCACCTGTCTCAGTGATCCTTCTCTGGATCTGTTGTTTCGTATTTTTATCCATTCTTTGCTTCTGGATGTTATACATCTGTCATGAATGTGTGTTCATGCTGTGTGATTGTGGTCACTTTTGTTCTTTCTGATATCTGTTTTTCACCTGTACTATATTAAGTCGCAAAAAAATTTTATATGGTTTGTGGCCTTTATTTTTTTTTACCTGCAGATGCAAAAAGTACCCATCCATGGAACTGAGAGGCCTTTTCCAGTATCTTGTGAATCAATTGAAAAGGGGACAAGGAATTGAGCTTGTTCTTTTGCAGGTACATGGTGTTAAGCTTTTGCCATTTACCAATAGCCTCATAATGTAATGTTCACTGGTGTTTATTATCTGCTTCAGGAGCTTATCCAACAAATGGCCAATGTCCAGTACACTGAGAACATGACTGAGGAGCAGCTGGATGCCATGGCTGGAAGTGAGACTCTTCGATATCAGGCTACTTCTTTTGGGATAAACCGGAATAATAAGGTGATTTATGTTCTTTGGGCTTTCTTCTTTTTAACCAAAAAAGGTTCTGTGAATTGCATTGATTTTTCAACATACCATGTGAACCATGCAAGAAAAGGGGAGATGACAACAGAAGGCCATGTGAAATTAGTACTAACCACCGAGTCCAATTAACAGCCACTTAACAGGACCCTGAGGTGCACCATTTATCTGGTCATTCATTTTGTTAAACTACCCTTACTCAAGCTACTGTCCTTTTGCATGAAACAAAGAAAAAGGGGCATACCCAGTGCATGAAACAAAGAAATCAGTTAATATAGCGGGTCCATGTTCCTATTAAATTCCATTGTGGATCAATATCATGTGGTAGTCATTACAGTTGCAGTAATGATAATGGAAATAAAGTAATAGAATGGTATTATCCATTTTGAGATAAGATTAGGTTCCTATAGGATGTTCTTGGAGTTAGGAGAGTATATTGGATGCTACCTCCAGATATTTTTGTGAGGATTTTTGAGTGGGTTGAGAATCCCTCGAGTATTTCATTGGACGGTTTTCTTTTCCTTTGACTCTTGACTCTGTTGTGGGTTTTATATAGTTTCTTCTGGTGTAGTTCCTTTATCAATGCATCCCCTTCTGCTTTATGTGATCAAAATTTTCTTTTGCTATCGAAAGTGATCAGTGTCCTAAGTTCATTGTGTTTTATAATTTGAAAGTTTCAAAGACATGCTCTACGTTTAAGTTACCCAACCACCAATGGACTCCATTGGTGTGGGATTTTCTTTCCAAAGCCAAGCATCAGGTTTATCTTTTACTTGATATGGTGTTCTAATATGTGGTTAATTCCAGGCGTTGATCAAATCCACTAACAGGTTAAGAGACTCATTGGTTCCCAAAGAAGAGCCCAAGTTGGCAATTCCCTTACTGTTGCTTATTGCTCAGCATCGTTCAGTGTAAGCAATGCAATTTTGTCTGTTGTTTAAATAATCTTATTGTAACTCGCATTCGAATGTTCTTTTAGATATTGGAACAGCTAAGTTGAGTTGTGGTTCCAGATTCAGACCTAGACCACTGCCTGCTACTACATCTTCAATGTTGCACTTTTTTAACAAATAATGTCTTCCTTTCTTGTTTATAGATCAGCTGATTTTCTATATAGGCTTTCCTTTCCATTTACAATTGTTTCTAGCCAACAATGCTTTTTGGACTTATTTGGGTTCTCATTCAAGTTATTTGGGTTCACGGACTGGCTTTGCCTTTTTCTTCCTGCTGTTATGAATTGTCACCGATCACCTGTAGTATGGCTAAATGGTCACAGTCTATACTCATGGATAAGCTGACCCTTTTTTGGGTTTTCAATGCTATTGTCATGTACATCAGTTCCATTTTTCTATAGATTTAGAAATTAGGACCAAGCAATAAAAAGTGGACCCTACAAGGACGAAAATACCGAGTAGTTGAGCTGTGAGGATGTACCCTATTGTGGGTTGTTAAGTAGTAAGCATCATGCAAAATAATTGCCATTGTGGAAATTCAATCTGACCGATCTATTCCTGGCAGGGTTGTAATAAATGCAGATGCTCCATACATTAAAATGGTCAGTGAGCAGTTTGATCGATGCCATGGTACTCTTCTGCAATTTGTAGAATTCCTTGGTAGTGCTGTGACACCTGCTACAGCTTATGCTCAGCTGATTCCGCCCCTTGATGATCTTATCCACCTGTATCATCTTGATCCTGAGGTATGTTTTCCACCCTCACTTTTTCCTTTCCTTCACCCCCTCTGTTTTTTTCTGGATTTTTTTTTTTATTCAAGTCATTTTATATATCCATATACAAAAGTCATTTTGTCACAAATTTTTGTTTATATCTTGTATAGGTGGCGTTCCTCATTTATCGGCCTGTGATGAGGCTTTTTAAGAGTCAGAATATTTCTGATATCCTTTGGCCTTTAGATGACAGAGGAGCTACAGATATCTCAAATTTGGAAGAGTCTGATCCTTCACTTTATTCTGGGAATATGATCCTGGATCTTGGCTCTCCTCGAAAGCCCATTCTGTAATATTCTTCAGCTTTATGGTGTCATTTCTATGTTCTTTGGTTGGACTTGTTGGCAGTGTGACACTACTGTTACTCATATGATTATATTCTCAAAATTGTTTTAAATTTTGTATATATCCTATTTTCTATCAGGCATTTTGTTCTTGCTTTGAAATATTGGTGTCGTATTTTTCCTTTCAGGTGGTCAGACTTGCTTGGTACGGTTAGAACCATGTTGCCCTCAAGAGCATGGAATAGTCTCTCTCCTGATCTTTATGCTACGTTCTGGGGGCTTACACTCTATGATCTTTATGTTCCTCGAAACCGCTATGAAGCTGAGATTGCCAAACAGCATGGTGCTCTTAAAGTGTTAGAAGAGCTTTCCGATAATTCCAATTCAGCGATAACTAAAAGGAAAAAGGACAAGGAAAAGATTCAAGAATCACTAGATCGTCTGACTAATGAACTCCAGAAGCATGAAGAAAATGTTGCTTCTGTTCGTAGACGTCTTGCCCGTGAAAAAGATAATTGGCTAAGCTCTTGCCCTGAAACTCTGAAGATCAACATGGAGTTTCTTCAGCGCTGTATTTTTCCTCGCTGTACTTTTAGTATGCCAGATGCTGTTTATTGTGCCATGTTTGTACTTACTCTTCATTCACTGGGAACACCATTTTTTAATACCGTCAACCACATTGATGTTCTAATATGTAAAGCATTACAACCTATGATATGCTGCTGCACCGAGTACGAAGCAGGTAGACTTGGGAGGTTTTTGTTTGAGACACTGAAGATTGCTTATTATTGGAAGGTAATTATATATTTCTCATGCTTCATATCCTTGGTCTTTAAAGTTAATTTTCTGTCTATTCTGATTCAGACTTTGCTTGTTTTTTGCACGTTTCCCCTATTTACAAAAATGGAAATATATTTAAAACACAAAGGGATGGCCCCAAAGAACCTACAACTCCTAGGAAGACATATAGAATCTGCTATATCTACACCAGAGTCTAAAATTTATAAGAGGACCAAAAGGAGAAAGATTTAAGAAACATACCAGTAGAAGAGGTCGAAGATTGTTTGCTCCTTCTACTACTGTATTTATCATATTTATATAGTCTCACGTCATCAGCTCCCAATAATCAGCACGTTTTGTACGATCAAGGTTACAATGTCTGTGACACCTTTATGAAGTTGAAGCAGAATTTTGCCATAAAAATATTTTCCCGTGGCAATTATTTACAACTTAATCTGATCTTTAAGAGCCTCACCATAAAACATGTTAGAAGGAGAGCTGTCCATGGTTATGCCACCATCATAAGAAAAGTATTTTTACAAGATATCTTTTGTGTTTTTTTCTTATTTTATTCCTTGGTTGCAATTTACCATCATGTGATTGTTCAGCAGCAACACCGAACCATAGAATACTTGTCGAATCTAAAAAAGTCACTTGTGGTGTCATGAATGATTTAATAGTATCTTATTTGTTTTTGGCTATTGTCTGCACATAATTGGCAAAATTAGTCTAGTACCCTGGTGATTAGATTGAAGGTGGTTTGTGGGCACCCTGTTAATATTGTCTGCTCGTAGTTGATAGTGGAAATGGCTCAGTCTACTTTACACTTGATTTTGACTTATTCTTTCTGCAGAGTGATGAGTCAATCTATGAACGTGAATGTGGAAATATGCCTGGTTTTGCTGTCTACTACAGATACCCAAATAGCCAGCGAGTTACATATAGCCAGTTTATTAAGGTGAGGGTTTCTGACTTTGTAAGTGCTGAAGTATTGTCTGTCCATACATAGGGAAAGTTTATGTGATCAGTTCACTGCAACAACAACAACAAATCGAGCCTTAAACCTAATAATTTGGGGTCGGCCATTTGAGAGACAAATTTAAAAATGATTTAAATAAATAAATAAATAAGTAAATAATAAATAAAATAAATAAAGAAATACACTAAAAGTGGAAATAAAAAATAACAACAATAATAATAATAATAAAAATAAGAAAAAAAAGGGAATTAAAAAAAAAAATATATATATATATATTTATATAAATAAATATATATACCTAAAATTTGTTGAGTTAATTTGTGCAGATTTTTCTACGCCACTCATTGCTATCTAAGGTCATCTTCTCGTCTATACCATTGACTATCATATCTTTACGAATAATTTGCATCCAAGTTTTTAACGGTCTACCTACACGTTTTTCTAATTCTCCTATATTTAAGTTTTCGGCTCTCCTAACCGGTGTTTCATTGGGTCTTCTTTGCACATGTCTAAATTATCTCAGACGACACTCTCGTATTTTATACACAATTGAACTAATTCCCAACTTGTTACGAATCTCTTCATTTCTAGTTTTGCCACACATTTATCTAAATATTCTCATTTCTGCTTCAGTCATTTTTTGTTCTTGTTGTTGTTTAACAGCCCAACACTCGGTATCATACAATAATGCAGGTCTAACTGCAGTACTATAGAACTTTCCCTTCAAATGCATTGGCATCATACGATCGCAAAGAATTTCATATGCCTTTCTCCATTTCATCCGACCCGTTTGAATCCTATGGTTCACATCGTTATCTATAGTGCCATCATTTTGAATGATGGAATCTAAATATTTAAACTGTTCACTTTTGGTATATCTTGCCCATCAAACCTAATTGTTTCTTTATTATTTCGTTGATTATTGCTAAATCTATATCTCATATACTCAGTTTACTGCATAAAAGATTTTTTCTTTTTTTCTTTTTTTCTCTTTATTTATTTTTTACATTTTACTTTCTCCCGCTTCCGAATTGCTAATTGTTCCATTTGCTCACCAAATCTTTTCCAACATTATTCAATCCTGAAAGTTTGGTTTCTTCTTGTTACTTGTTCTTGTTCTTGTTCTTGTTCTTCTTTTTGTTGTTGCATGTTAATTTTGGATGGATTGAAAAATTTTGTTCATTTTGTTGCATTAATAGTCCTCTAGGACTTCATTTGTATGTAATAGTGTTGAGAAAATGCAGGGGAGCCAATGTTGCATCCCCTGCTTCTTGAGGCAGGAAAGTGCTGTTGTAAGGTCTTTTTGATTTCCTTCATCATCTAATTTTTAAGAAAAAGTACAGCAAGAGTTTAGTCTACAGAAAACAGCCTTTTCTCATCATAACTACTAATATATATATATATTTTTTTGGTCCAGAAACTCTCCTTTATGCATGAATTTATTTTCTCCCATTTGGCTGCCAGTTTCTTATTGTTGGTAATAACTGATGTTAAGTGTATATTGGCGATTTTAGCCTCTCATACTTTTTATTTTTTATTTTTTATTTTTTTTTGGTGGGGGAGCAAAACTTTGTTGATTGATTTTTTGTGTTTTTGTATTCATTTATTTTTTAATCCAAATCATCCTCAAATATTGGTAGTATATCCTGGAAACATTTCTTTATATTGTTCTTACAACAATTATTATTTTCTTTTTCTCCTGAAGGTACATTGGAAATGGAGTCAAAGAATCACACGGTTATTGATTCAGTGCTTGGAATCAACTGAGTATATGGAAATCCGCAATGCTCTCATAGTATTGACCAAAATTTCTGGTGTTTTTCCTGTTACTCGGAAGAGTGGAATAAACCTAGAGAAACGAGTGAGATGAATGCTACGTTGTACTCTTGTCCTTGTTTTTTTTTTTCTTTTGTAATCTATTTGAATCTCATTATTTTTATGTCATATTTAGGTAGCCAAAATTAAAAGCGATGAAAGAGAGGATCTGAAAGTGTTGGCAACAGGTGTTGCTGCAGCTCTGGCCTCTAGAAAGGTAATCATGTGCTGTTGTCTCTCTTGAATTTGCTAGAAGGCCTCTTGCAACATGTAATAAATTTTAGTGTCCTTATGTCATCAGTCCTGTGTTATAGTTTTTGAAGGTTGCATTATTTGATTTAATAACAGTATTCCTGAAAGTTGTTCAGCTTAAATGATGTATCTATTTTCTTCAATTTAAAGCCGTCATGGGTGACAGAAGAAGAATTTGGCATGGGTTATCTTGAACTAAAGCCTGCTCAACCACTTGCTTCGAAATCTTTAACAAGCAATGCTGTGTCCGCACAAAATGGTTCTGGTTCTATTTCTCAGATTGAAACAACTGGCACTGGGGGAAGAACTCAACATCAAGAGTCCGCAGGCACTAATAAAGATAATATCCTAAGAGCTAAAGCTCAGGATGGAAGGCTGGAAAAACCTGAAAGTAGTTCTATTTCAAAACTTGATCCACCACATCCAAAACTAAAAGGGGGTTCACTAGTAAATGGATCAGATGTACAATCTTCTGTACCTTCAGCTGGTGTAAGTAGTGGAATGGCCAGAACAGTGGAAAATCCAAAGCAGAATGATGAACTGGCAAATAAATTATCAGATGAGAGCATGTCAAAAGTTGTTCCAAGGACATCTGTGGAGCCTGAGGTATTACTGCATTTGTTGGTTAAAATATTGCTTCATCAGATGCATCCTTAATTTCTAGTGCTTGCTTATATCTATGGGAGATGCTTGCAAGTTGTTGCACTACCAGTCGTTGGTATAATGTGATTGTTTTCAATGTCATGTTTGCAAGCATTATATGCAATCCTTTTCTTACTAGAACTTTCTTCCACGGACAATCCATTTCTTACTAGCATGTATTTAGAATGTTAAGGTTATGCTGACTTTTAAGGGAAAATTTATTCTTCTTTTCATTCCTGTTCATCAATTTTATCCTATATAATAGAAAAGATATTAAAAATTGATGTTCTTAAAAACAACTTGAAGAGTCTTGTGAAAGGTGTAATAGAAATCTTTGGAGAAGGTTTATTTTTGTTGGCGGTGTTGCTGGAAAACCATATTGATGCATGGATTTGTCTTGTCTTTTCTTTTGATTGACTTCAAATTAATTATGAAATGTAGGATTCTGCTAAGGTTTATTTTTGTTGGCGGTGTTGCTGGAAAACCATATTGATGCATGGATTTGTCTTGTCTTTTCTGTTGATTGATTCCAAATTAATTATGAAATGTAGGATTCTGCTACATTTGCATGGGAAATATATTAACACAAAAGTTTTATCATTGGATTGGGGATCATGAAAAGTGTGAAATAAGGACAAGTTTTTATTACAAGGAAAAGAACATCGTTTGCCCATTTACATCTGGTATCATCAATATGCACATTTATTGTACTCTTTAGTAAATATAATTGCCACGAAAATTTCTGGAGTATCTTGAGCTTGCAACATTTATTGTAGTAGAATCTGGTATTTAAGCTGTGCCACATGGGTATTATTTGTGGCGCATAACAGTTTGGATATTGCTCTCATCTTGAAGTATCTGTGTTTGATAGTCTATTGGTGGCTTAAATATGGAAAACATTTGAACAATAACTTGGGTAAGTTGCAAGAAAATGCTCTTATATGTGAACTTTGTAATCTAGTAATAGAGATATTGACCCAAGTGTAAAATGTCTTAGCTTTGGGAGTATATTATGCTATTAGGAAAACTGAACCTATCACAAGTAAAACTCTTGCTGGTAGCTTCCGGGAGAGGCCTTTCTTTTAGGTTCTTCCATGCCGTCTTCTCTGTGGCTTAGGTATACATATGTTCAGCATTAGATGTTGACTAATTTTGTGGATTATCCCCATAATAGAGAGATTAATTGATGACTACAGCATGACATACTAGATTCCTCTAAAAGCTTCTGCTTCATGCTCCCACTAAGTGCTGGACCTTTGATGCATAACGTTTAAATTGGACATTTGGCCTCACATTCTAAATTCTTATTTCACAAAAATGACAGATTTCGTATTAGCATAATATCTGCTTGTTGAAGTATTTTATAAAAGCACAGAACAATGCATTTGATGATATTTGATTTATTTGTAGTCTCTAATCCATAGATAAATGGTTTTTATTGGACTCCAATGCTAACGCGGTTCCATATTACTGATTGATCATCATGTGGTTCAGTTCTTTTTTCTTCAAATATATGCAATGCATTTTGGCTTCTTATTGCATCTTTTCCCCCATTATGGTCAGGTAAGAGCCGTAGTAAAACGATCAGTGGCTGCTGGATCCCATTCGAAGCAAGTGAAAGTGGAGCATGGAAAAGATGATAGTAGACCTGGAAAAGTAATTGGCAGAAACTCTAACTCTATAAGTGACAGAGACATCCCTTCTCACCCTTCGGGTGGCAGGCATGCCGGAGCTTCTTCGTTAGGTACAACCAATGGTAACACACTCCATGTTGCAGGTAAAGGCTCCTCTTCGTCAACAAGAACTACAGATACTCATGGTCATGAGTTGAAATCAGAGAGTGCTATTAAGTCTTCTGATGTAAGGTCATCCTCTGGAAGGGAGGATGTAATGGAGCTTTCTGATGTTCCACGTTCTTCTCGACCCACTCATTCTCCTAGGGATGATAGTTCTTTTGTTACAAAGGCTGGTGATAAGCAACCAAAGAGAACAAGTCCAGCTGAAGAACCTGACAGACTGAGTAAACGTAGGAGAAATGACTCAGAGACAAGAGATTCAGAGGGTGATGCCCGGCTCATTGATCGAGAGAGATCTATGGATTTTAGAAGTGGAGAAAAACTTCAGCCTGTGGATTTTGATAAAGAAGGGATCGATGAGGCTAGGGTAATTGATAGGACACTTGATAGAGCAAAAGAGAAAATCGGCGAAAGGTATGACAGGGATTATAGGGAAAGACTAGATCGTTCTGACAAGTCTCGTGGAGATGATATTCCTCCTGAAAAGACTAGAGATAGGTCAATGGAAAGATATGCAAGAGAGCGTTCGGTGGAGAGGCTGCAAGAAAGAGCTACAGATAGGAGTTTTGAGAGGCTTACGGACAAAGTTAAGGATGAAAGGAATAAAGATGACAGAAATAAAGTACGCTACGGTGAAGCATCTGGTGAAAAATCTCATATAGATGATCGGTTTCATGCACAAAGCTTGCCCCCACCACCACCCCTACCGCCACACATGGTGCCCCAATCTATAAGTTCTGGCAAAAGAGATGAAGATGCAGACAGAAGGTTTGGAGCTGCGAGGCACGGCCAGAGGCTGTCCCCAAGGCATGATGATAAAGAGCGCAGACGATCGGAGGAGAACTATTTAGTTTCTCAAGATGATGTAAAACGTAGGAGGGAAGATGATTTTCGAGAGAGAAAGCGTGAAGAGAGAGAGAGCCTTTCAATGAAGGTATGCAAGAATTATAATGTTATTTGTATTTTTCTGTTACGCATATTGTTGTTAATAACTTAGTAATAACTCTAAGGTCAAGTTATGCACCCTTCTTATATGGTGCACCATCCTTCCCTCCAGTAAAATTTGACTAAAGTTGGAGTTGTCGTTAGCATTTTTGGAGTCACAAGGAAGATATCAAATAGTACTAAAGATGCTTATTACTGTCCAATTTAAAAAAAAAATAAATAAATAAATTGAAATAGTTCAATACCTATATTTTCAAAAATGTAAGTTGTGAATTAGAGAAATGAAGCAATAGGGAGAAAGGAGAAGAATGTATTATTCATATTTTGCTTCTATTTGTTGCCTGTGTGGTGCATGGATTCCTTGATGGAAGTCTGTTCAACATCATGTCAAAGATGGCATTTTCCTTACATTTGCTCATTGCTTGTTGGATAGGTCAGGCTCTGTATCTGGTTACTTTCTACATTTTTAACACTAAATACTTCTAGGCTTCTGGAGGAATACTTTACATAGGTCTTTTTTTTTTAATATATATCTTGGACACTGATCTAATTTTTATTAAATTCTCTTGCTTTTATTGCTAACCACATAAATTATACAATATTTCCAATAACTCCCAATTGAAATATCAAGAAATAAAATTTTTAATACAACGTAAATACTTAATATTGTGTATATAGAGTGATAATATATTAATGCCATATGATACCTTGTCCTCAAGTCAACTCCATTTGACTAAGCCTTGGATCTCAAACTACTTGAACAGGAGATTCAATTCGTGGTTGCAAGCATGATGTTTTCAGCAGTAACGGACATTAATGTAACGGGGGTCACAGTAGTGGATTACAGGCTTTTCCACTTTGTGTAGGTGTTATGGCAGTGTCGAGGTGGCATTGCGACCATAGTGGCCTGTCATCTTTAACAGGTCCATATCGGCTATGTTATGCTATAGTGGCATTACATCCACGGTAACAAACTGTATCAGTATTGGTAACAGATGATTCCGATATGTTTAGAAAGTTTTCTATGTTACCCTGTTAATATATCTTTCCTTATGCTGCTGAAAAGGTCCAAAGGTGGTTGGAAAAGTTTGAAGGCTGCCAATATTTCTTGAAAGAGAGCTGATGAGAGGGTTATTTGTTTTGTACAATGGGAGCTAATATGGCATGTGACTGAATTATATGAAGCCACATGATTGAATTGTTTCAAACTTTTCGTCAATTGACTATTCAAATGAGACATTAGATTTTATAGTGGAAGAGAAGACATCATGGAGGGAGGTTATCAGAATAAATAATGGAATGAATGGTCATGGTTGGATGGTCGGTTTCAGGTGCGTAAACTTAGGAGTGTGGAAAGAGAGTGGAAAGGCATGTATAGCTTCTTCCAAAATATGGGTTTTAACTTGGATAATAGGTAGACGGGTTCTCTTGCCTTTCCGAGTCATATGAATTGGCTAGGGGTAAGGAGCCCATAATTAGCTCTGTGATGGGAGTGGATAGGGATGTTTGGATTGTGCAGTTTGCCAGGCATGCTAATTATTGGGAGTAAAAGAGTTTTTTGTAACTCTTTGAACTCTTGGTGTGGGGATCAACATCAACTTAGATGCTGAAGGCATGATTGGGAAGAAGTCAAGTCAATAATTGCTAAATTGGACTGGCCAGTGGCCCTAAGAAGAGACTGGATTACAGGGTCATTTTTTAAACAGCTGGGACTATCGGATCACTTGTCCTATAAGGTCGAGTAAAATTATTTTAAACATAAAATGCAAAGTAAAATAAAAGCAATAATAGAAGTAATAAAATAACAATAGCGGAATTGTTGTTATTCAACCTAATATTTCAACTTGGACCCTAACAATTTTTATAATCTAATAGTTACTGTTGGAGAATAAAAGTTAATGGACAACTTGCCTTGATCATTATCGGAAAATATAATAATCAATTTGTGAGGCTTTGATAAAGGAAAGGAACTTTGATTTTAAAAACAATAAAGCAAATTATAAATGATGTGTCTTAAATTTATCATAGAAGAACGTATAAATGAGGTAACCAAAATACTCTACTCATTAGAGAAAGAAAATACAATAATTTCTTTTCCAATAATTTCCCATTTCCAGTAGCCAGCCAGTTTATATGGTTTGTATCTGAACTGCTGGACTTGATGTTCAAGTGCAATTCTGGTCTTTAAAGAAATGTAGACCAGCCATGGCTGCTGGTACATGGGTTTTTTTGTTGGACCAGCCCGGCTGGTGCCGATTTAGTAGTTAGGTGTTATGTGATTTTCAGGTGAAATCATTGGACAGGAAGATTTGCCTTGAAAAAGATGCTACAAGGCCCCAAACCTTCCTGTGGACAGTTGTTTGGAGGGTTTTATCTTCTTTGACTTTTCTTTTTTTTCTTTTTCCCCTGTGGTTTGCATCAGAGGCCGTTTTGGTGGAATTTTTACTTAAAAGAAAGAGGCATTATCTTAGTTAACAAGTATGCCCTTACGCAAAAGTGACTTGGAGTTCGTAGACCATTTTCTTCTTCGCAGGTCAGACAAGAATTTTGTGGGAGATTGTTTTGCCCTGCATCATATTTGAAAGGTTTACTTAGTGAGTTGTGGGCTTGGGAGGGCAATGAGCATCTCAACTTGAAAATGGAAGTTTGCTCCTCCTAGGATCCCTCTAGCAATTAATTTCTCCCCCCCCCCCCCCCCCCCCGCCCCAGGTTTAATGCTTCCTAGATTTTTGTTTCTACCATAGTGGTCGCTGCTTTTGTTGATTCTTTCTCTATTTTTAAGATTGGATCTCTTGAACATCTTCTTGATTGTTACTGAACTATAAAAAGAGGTAAATAATTACGAGGACAAGATGATATTTTTCTGCACCTGTGGACTATAGATCTTAATACAAAGCTTGTTCTGCAGGAGTACTAGCTTTCGCGTTTAAATTTGTCTAGTATTGGCCTTGTATCTTCATGTAGAGAACTAAAGGCCTTGTCATTGCAATACTTAATATAAGTGCACACATCCCGATGCATGTACTTGTCATTGCAGGCGAACTGTGATGTAGTAAAATCTGTCAATGGACTTTCTGCAAAGTTGATTCTGGAGGTTGCCTACTCTGGTGCTTATCATTTTTGTTCTTTTTCTAATTTAGGCAGAAGAGAGAGAGAGAGAAAGGGAGATGGAGAAGCAGAATCTTATGAAAGAGGATTTGGACGCTAATGCAGCTTCTAAGAAGAGAAAACTTAGAAGGGACCACATGCCACAAGGGGAACCTGGGGAGATATCACCTGCAGCTCCTTTGCCTTCTTCCCTTCCCATGGGCATATCACAATCATATGATGTAAGGGAACGGGGGGACAGGAAAGGTACGATGGTTCAACGAGCAGGTTATTTGGAGGAACCAGGTTTGAGGATTCATGGAAAAGAAGCAGCTAGCAAGATGCCCCGTCGAGAACCAGACCCGTATCCTTAGTAAAAATCATGTGCATGTGTCAGGACTGTTCTGTCTGTTCTGTTCTACGTGCATTTGTACCATAGCATCATAAGTTTCTGCTTGGATGCATGTCTTTTAATCTCCTTGTCTGCTGCATTTGCTGGTGAGAGCAAATTGTTTTTCACACACTTAAACAAGGTTCCAGTCATTTCCTCAAGTGTCTTGTTGGGTATTTTAGCTGGACATGTCAAGCTTACCCAACTAAATTACTAAATTAAGGGTGGTTTCAGCCTTGAGAAAACCATGTTATGGTGTACATTTGCGTGCGATGGAATACACGCTACACAGATGTATCTGGTTATGCAACCTGGCACAGGATGAACTAGGCATGACATTGCCCTCTGTTATGTCCATGTGCATTTTGTTCCCTCCAATCATGGTGTTGAGATTTAATCCTTAACTAAACTGTTCAGAATGTATGACAGAGAGTGGGACGATGATAAAAGACAGAGAGCTGAGGCAAAGAGAAGGCATCGGAAGTAGCACTGGATTAAGATATTTTCATCCTGGTCATTCATTAGCATGCAACAAGGTGCCAGTGCCTAACACATTCTGTGAGTTAAGGATTTATGAACAAGGGAGTTGAGCTCAGGTTCATGCTGTTCTTCAAACTACATTCTTTGGGGTTATGATATTTTCCATCTTTTTGAGGGGCAGAAAGATCGCAAGGTTGATTTCTTCTAGTTTCTTGTGGTTTAGCTGTGGATAGCATTTACCCATCACCCAACGGGAACTATTGGGAAATCATTGATGTGATTTGCCTCTTGTACAATATTTATCGAGAATTGCAAGTCATGCAGTTTGCAAGCTGTCCAATTTTAGAATATAATTGAACTCTTTAATGTTATTACCTGAACGAAAGCAAGTGAAATGCAAAGAAATCCACACTTGTGCCTAAGTGTTAAAAAGGTCCTAGACTATGTAGCATTGATCGTCTTATATGAGGCAATAGAACCCGCAGAACTTGAAAGGTAACCTTATTCTTGGACGAAATGGGTAAAGGGCAACGGGAGCTTGGTTTTGCTCGTCCATTGCAGGTGGCAGATCAGATGAAATTGACCACCTTAGAACCAAAGGCTGCGCATATACAGGTATCAATGGGAGCCTTGATGCACCAACCAACATTGCGAAGGTGATCGGCTGACATGCTGACCTGCTTCATCTAATTTAACCAAATGAATGTTGCCTGATTGAATTGATCATCATCTGGTGTTCATTTAAGTTGATATCAAGGTGGAGAATTCATTTTGATGGAACTTAATGCGGCTGTCCTTAGTGTAAAAGGTTGGGTTGATAGTTTACCCAACCTGTTATTAATGCCCAACATAGTGGCAGACCGGTAGAGAATCATTTGATCAAATTCCTTTGTGTTTCTAGGCTTTTAAGTTTTCTCGTGAACAAGAGTTTTGCATCTGTAAATCTTAGATTTCTATCAAAAATTTGAAGTGGGAGAATCGGACCAGCATGTCTAAGTGTGCTCTTGTGATAGCGATCTATTCTGGACAGATAGCTTGTTGCCTTGTGGGAGTAAACACGTAGTATCCTGCAATAGCAATAATATGCAAGAGGAAACATGCCGCAATTTTTTATTTTTTATTTTTTAATGTTTGCAATGGAAGCATGTCTTGTGAAAATTGTCTAATTTTGACTTGAGAAAATAGTACGTGGATGCCAGTCGAAATGTGAGATATAAGCATTTTCTGTCTTAATATTTTCAATGTCTAACAAGATCTCACGAAAATAATCGCATATAAAAGTTAGTAGAAATTGAAAAATACAAAGCTCTGCTTTTACTTCAAAAGACAAAACAAACCTAGAAACATAATTAAAATCTCCATGGGATTATTACGGGGTCATTATAACTAACTAGGGCATTAAAATGTGACCCATTTTGGGGCTGGTCAAAGGGATTGTGCCCTTCAATACTGGGGTTGTAGACTTGAAATTTCCATCCATCCTTTTCCTCTTCTCTACTCCTTTCATTTCCATTTCCATTTCCATAAAAGCTTGGTAGACTTGTGTAACTATCTAGTAGCACTTCCCAACTAACATTGTCTTTGTTTTTATCATCGTCATCATCCTCAAACCTAGTCAATAATGGCTTATTCTCTTCATCGAATTTCTCCCACCCCGTACTAGGTACAATCATGAACCTAGTATTGTCATGACCCTCACTCTCCGTAAAACTTGACGGGGACTGCGACTGCGAGGAAGACAGAGGTGAAACCGTGTTGGGAGATGACGACTCTGTCATTTGCCACATCCCGTGTAGAAAATTTTCCAAAGCTTGAACTTGAATGCTGGGAATTTTGTCAATGAATGGATACTCGTATGCTCCACACACTCCCATTGCTTTACACCACTCATAGAATTCACTCAATTGACTTGCTTGAATTGCGGCTTTCTTGTATACTCCGAAAGCCGCAATGCAGCTTCTATATGGCAAATATAAGAGATTGTCTAGTACAATACCTATTTCTTTCCGAAAAGTTGTGTAGCATAAAAAACTGTCACGGATTACATGTTTCATGGCTGATTTTACTATGAAATTACGCGCTGCAACCCCGGATGGTTTACAGTCAATGACACGATCAATTAGGCTCTGAAGTTGAGGTAGTAGTTCTAGAATATACCCAACATGTTTCATGGTACCTGACATAGTATCTGACAATTCATCATCAATATGAACCAAGTCTCTTTCTAAGGACCTTGAGTTCTCCAACAATACACAATCTAGTACCTCGTCTAAAAGGCGAGCATAGGAGCGAATAAAAAGTGTAAAGTCATCCAACAAGGAGGAGTTGCTGCAAAAATGACTAGGATAGAGTGATAACAAACCATTTGAGCGATTCCAGAGGAGCTCAGAGTAGAAGGGTTTGATATTAGATGCAAAGCGAAGTAGGCGATGGAGGAGGAGAAGGCATTTGAGAGCAACTTTCCAAGAGTGAGTCTTGCCAAAACGGCGGGTGAAGCTTAAAGAGAATGCTCGAAAGGAAGATGGAGAGACAGAGAAGATATTCAAGAGCTCGTGTATGTATTTGTCGGAAAGTGGCAAGTCATCCGGTGATGTTGCTTTTATCACTATACAATCGATGTCGCAAAAGCCTCCCATTGTCGCTATTTTTGCAAATGTTAATGTGGTTTGCTCCCTCATTGCTGAGTATGTTCTCCAGAATCGTCTCATCTTGTATGTGAGAGAGAGGGAGCTTGGGGGGTAGTTGCAATTGGGATGAAGAGAAGAGAGGGGGATGAAGAAACAATATATGTTCGATGAATGAGAACCATTGAGAGTAACGAAAATAGGACAACAGATGTCAAGGCCTCGGATCTTAGGTAATTACGTGAAGATGTAACTCCAAGAAGTATTGTTGTCACCAGGCATGCACGCCTGCATTTTCTATAATGAATTTATTTTATTTTATTTCATTTTTATGGAGGCTGAATTGGGATAATAGATTTTTTGAGGTTTTTACAAGATTCTTCTAGCCTGTAACTTAACATTTCTTTGTTCTTTTCTCCTTTAAAATATCAATTTATTTGTATGTTTTCATTACATATACGTGTATGATTGTGTTGGACACATTATTCTTATTAATAGTATCATAAAATTTTTATAATTATTTATATCACGTTCCGTATTCTCAATGAATTCAGAAAAACAACGATTCTTGTTTGCATGTGAAAAAGAATAATCCCCTACTTCTTAGCTCTATTAAAGAATGAATGTTTTGGCCACATGTCATGCATCCTCTTATCCTGCCAAAGTCCAACAAAGAATTTTTCAGGCCAAAATAACAAAATAATGCCAAGGGTTCATACGCATTTGGAACTTGTGCAATCCTATTACTCCATATGCTCTTCACAATGCTAGCCTCCGTAGGTATCCGAAAGATGTATGGACAAAGTCAAGACTGCAAGTAATGCAACAAAAGGCAAGAGGATAATCACATTACAAACAACTCCAAGTGCATCAATGCCGAATGGATTAAACCACAGAGATTACTAGAAAGTACAATAACTAAGCTTAAGGATTTTCTTTAGAGGGAGTAGTCTTTGGTACATTCAATTCAACACCTTGTACTGATAAATAACTGTTTGCCCTACTAACTAATGGAGGGGCCAGCCATGCCCCCGGGAAGAGTGGCTTTGACTTCCACAACCTCTCGTCAATGACATCACACGTTTGCACCCATCACCTCTCCCATCTCTCCCATTCAGAGCCCATCAATTTCTTTATCTTTCCTGTTAACATTAGCATTCTTATTTTATTTTGTTTCCTTTTATGTTTATAATATATACAATTTTTTTTTTTTTTTTTTTTTTGCTGCATCTGAGAAAAAAATAAAAAGAAAAAAAAAAAAACAAAGAAAAACTCGTCGAGTCCTAAACTAAACAAAAGTATATAGTTAATATTGTTGAATAGACAAAATGAAAGGGAAATATCCTCAATTACCCGGTGGCTTAAGTCAAAAGTCTGATGATGCAATTTTCCCCGACAATTTTCAATTAAATATTTTTCTCAGAAAATATCAACTTTCTAAGTAGAATATTTTCTTACTTAATATCATTTGAATATAATCTCAAATTTCAAATTTCCCGATGGGTCCATAAATTTTTTTTTTTAAACAAAGAAGAACATTACCTAGTAGGGGATGAAAAACTCAAATTTTAGACCCCTGATTAAAAGAAAAAGGAAAAAGATCTAGATGCTAGAAAAACTATTTTGATGAAAAGCATCATCAATATATTCACATATACTAAGTCTCGTGTTAAATCACCAAAAAATATGAGACAAACCGGAAAAAACATACTTGATTCCATTTTGATTCATGAAAATCTATTTTGATGAGTACCATCGTCAATATATTCACGTACCCTAAATTTCATGTCAAATTGCTAAGAAATATGAGATAAACGAAAAAAAAAAGTACCCGATTCCATTTTGATCATTCCATTTTGATCAAAAAGTGTATTCAGATCTTGGGTTTTGATCTTCCAGATTAATTATCCCAAGTTTTCCCTCTCTGAATTGATGGGGAATTAGAAAGTCATGACAGATATGTTAATTTGGGGACCATAACCCCCTTATAAATAACTATCATTGACCACTTTTAAAAATCATCCTTTATCTATTGATATTTCTATTTAGACCTATTACATAATAAAAATTTACAATTTGGTCTCTGCACTTTTATAGTTCCACACCCTTTTATATACATTAAAACAATGTAACAAACATACTGTAACATATCAACATAGGATTAAGGTAATCTTTGTTACATTTATCGTAACTTGACCCCATATGGTCACATATGCCAACACAACTAAATAACATAGATCATGATGTGGAGTGCATATGGAAATTACATGCAATGTAATCTATAGTATGTCTATTTCAAACTATAGTGAGATCAACTATATTTAATATAGCGTGATAAAAACTAATTCTTTATTTCTGTAGAAAATAATCGTTATGTATAACCGAAAAATGTATAAAAATGAGCATAAAAATATAAATTTCCATTAAAATTGTATATTCTCAAATGACATGATGCCCATACGAGCAATGTGCTCATGAAACGTTTTAGCTGGCACTCCCTTAGAAAACAGATCTATGATCATAGAGTTTGTGCCAAGTTACTCTATAGATAACTGTCTACTCTGAATTCTTTCTTTAACAAGAAGGAATTTCATATCTTTATGCTTTGACTTTATTGAGCTTCTGTTATTATTGGATTATAGTACCACTAACTTATTGTCACAAAATATCTTGAGTGGTTGTTCAATATGATCCACTATATGTAGTCCTGTGACAAAATTTTGTAGCTACACCCCATGGTTGGATATCTCATAGCATGCTATAAACTCTGCTACTATGGTAGAAGAGACTATAAGTGACTGTTTAGCACTCTTTCAGGAGATGGCACCTTCGCTAGCATATGGATGTAACCCGAAATTGACTTCATACTATTTTGACATCCCACAAAGTCAGAGTCAGTAGACCCAATGATTTCAAACTGATCTGACTTTTGATATGTGAGCATGTATCATTTTGTTCTTTATAAATATCTAAAAATCTATTTGACTGCTCCCCAATGATCTACTCCTTGGTTACTTAAGTACATGTCAAATATTTCTATAATGTACGCAATATCTGGATGTGTACAAACCTAAGCATACATCAGACTTCTCACTGCTGACGTATAGGGAATCTTCTACATTTCCCTTTGCTCAAAATCATTCTTGGCGCACTAAGCAAGACTAAATTTATCTCCCTTGTATAGGGGTATCTCTTGTTTTACAATCCTACATGCCATATCTTTATAAACCCCTTTCGAAGTAACTCTTTTGTGGTAATTTGATGAATTTTTTAAGAATGATCTCAATGAATCTGGATTTCTAATACAAAAGAGATAACAGCAAGATCTTTTATCTCAAAATTCTTAACTAAAAATCTCTTGGTTTCGTGCAGTAAGCCTATAACATTATTGGCAACCAATATGTCATTGACATGCAAAACTAGAAATGTACCTATTCCCACATAATTTATAGTATACATAATCATCAATCAAATTTATCTCAAAGCCAAACGAGATGATGACTTGGAAAAATTTGTAATACCACTGTCAGGATACCAACTTGAGTTGGCAAATGGATTTTTTAAGTTTGCAAACCATTTCTTTTGAATCATTTGACCGAAAATACTATAGTTGCACCATATGGATTGTTTCATTAATGTTACCATTGAGAAACACTATCTTTACATCCATCTGGTACAGCTCATGATCAAGACAATATTGTCTAAATCTGTTTTATCTCGAACACTATCAGGTAAATTTTGAATAAGGAACAAGACACCTGTGGGAATATATATATTCCTCTTCAAAGACAATATTCCCAAAAGAATCTCCATCTGCAAACTCAATATTTTCAAAGAATTGGGCATTTTTCAACTCAAAATAACCTAATTTATGGGATTATAAAATTTGTACCTCTTAAATCTTTCAGAGTACCTTAGTAACTCAATGTTTTGGAGTCTAGTTTCCTTTCATTAATCTGAAAAGACCTAGCCTCAGTTGGATAACCCTAAACATGTAAATGCTTTAGACCGGAACGTCTTTCAGTTTAGAGCTTGTAGGGGGTTTTGATAATTGTTTTAGTAGTAACCTTATTTAGGATATTGATGGGCTGTAAATTGATGTAATGATTTGTGTCGATTTTACTTTTTTTTAGATAATTATTAGATTAAGGGCTATGTTTTATAGTGTTTGATATTTTAGGATTGATAAAAAAGAGTTATTAAGAAAAATAAAGAAAAAGAGTTAGTTTGGAGCATTGATGTATAGGAGGGGAAAACTATGAGCAACGCTCTTACCTTAGTATGCCAATATATGGATTTCGAGATACACTGAAAGATTTTTTTGGAGGTTAAGTCAGCAGCATTCTTTTCTCTGATCACATGAGAAATTGAATTTTGTTTTGGAAATATTAAAAATTCTCAACATGTTGACTTATTCATAATTTTTATGGATAATTTTTTAGAAAGTTTAGCTTTCATAATATTTTTTTTTGGAAGTTTCTCTTTTTCAAACTAATTAGTTTATTTTCTTTTAGTAAGACTATTTTTTTTAATAGTTATCAAGATTTGGTAAGGTTTTCCCTAACAGTAGGATACTCACTTCGGATTAAACTTCTCTTGAGGGAGGTACATTTATAGTATTTTCTCTACAAAATTTATTTATTTTTCTTGAGTTATTCTTTTTCCATTTTTTGTTTCTAATTTTCTTTTCTATTTGAATAGTTATTGAAATCTTGATTCTTAATGATTGTGAGATTTAATTGAGCATATTGTATCAACACTAAGTATTTAATTAATTGCCATACTCTAGTGTTTATGATTTTTTAAAATTTATAAAATAGTGGCCAATATTTGATGATCCTAAATTAATCTGCAGTCAATTAAAACGATAAATCAATAATTATTTGTTTGTTTTAATATAGTGGTACATGACATAATTTCATAGCCTCGCAAGTAGTCTACTTTATGTTATGGAATTAAATAATCTAATTTAAATAAAGTTTCTTATATGTTTGTTAGTTAGAATTTGATCCCTTTAGATTTTAATACTGTCAGAATACTAAATCCAGTAAACTTTTCTAACGTTGTTTTTTGATTAGAGAAATAATTAACAAATTTCTCTTAATGATCGACGAAAAAATGAGAGATTGGTTGCCCGAGGGTTGTTGAATGACTTTAACCAATTTATTTATTGAATTCATTAAATAGATCGATAATCAATCAATCTGAATCAAAATGAATATAATTCCTTTGACTAGAAATTTATTTTCCATTGAATTTTATTCTTTTAAATTTTGAATTATTTATTTTCCTTTAGTCAATTATTATTTTCTTTGAATTATTAGTTTAGTTAACCATCACCCCATAGTTTTATTTCCTTAAAAGAAGCGACTCCACCATTCCCTGAGGAAGTGACCCTACTCGCTCTATACTTATATTTTGTGAAATATGTAAATATAATTTTTGTTGGATTGACACCAACCAAAATTTGGCACCATTGTTGGGGAACGGTGTTATGTGATTTATTTCTTTTAAGTTTTATTTTCTCCTTGTTTCTTGATCTAAATCTGGCAATGAACTTGTTGAAATTTGATAGTGACATAGAAGTGAAGGATTTTAAAGATGAAGATATGGCTGTTCAAAAGATTTTAAGGGAGTTAGCAAATCTTGTTGTTAATCAACAACTTCTTTGCATTGATTTTCATAATATTGAGTCCTTTTGAATTAAAATTTGAATTGATATGTTTATTACTTAGTTTCCGTGGTCTTGTAGGAGAGGATCCTTACAAACATCTAAAGGAATTACATATTGTGTGTTTGACAATGAGGCCATAAAGGGTAACCGAAGAACAAATTAAATTAAGAGTTTTTCCTTTTTCTTTAGTTGATAAAGCAAAGGATTGGCTTTGTTATTTGCCTTCTGGTTCTATCACAGCTTGAAATGACATAAAAGTCTGTTTTTAGAAAAAAAAAATTTCATCATCTCATGCAGCCACGAATAGGAAGGAGATATGTGGTACAAGACAATATAGTAGAGAGACCATGTATGAGTATTGGAAGAGATTCAAACAATTGTATATGAGTTGTCCTCAACACCAAATTCTAGAACAATTGCTTATTCAATATTTTTATGAAGGGCTCTCATCTATGGATAGGAATATGATTGATGCTACTAGTGGAGGTATATTGGTAAATAACACAACCAAAGAAATTAGGAATTTGATATCTAATATGGCAGCCAACGCACAGTAATTTGGAATAAGGTAAGATATTCCAAGGATGGTCAATGAGGTAGATATTTTCCCCATTGATCCAATAATAGATGCACTAACATCTCTTATGGAGAAATTGGTTGTAGGGCAAACGCAATGGGTAAAAGCTTGTGGAATTTATTCAAATGTGGGTTATCCAACCGATATGTGCTTCACTCTTCAAGATGATTCCAATGAGCAAGTCAATGCTGTGGGAGGATTTCTAGGTCAGCCACAAAGGAAATATGATACTTATTCAAATATTTACAATCCCGGATAGAGAGATCATCCCATTCTTAGCTATAGCAATAAACAACAAGGGTTTCAACAACAATCTCAAGCCAAACCATCATTTCTACCCACACAAGCCACTTTGAATTTAGGTACATTTTAGAAGATATTGTTAAAAGTTTGGTTAATAGTATTCAATTGCTCTAGCAGGAAACTTAAAGATTCCAACCGGAGACTCAAAGATTTCAACATGAGACAAGAACTAACTTTCAAAATTTAGATACTAAAATATCACAATTGGCAACAATTGTGAGTAAACTTGAAATTAATCAAGGTAAGCTACTTTCTCAAGTTGAAATCAATCCAAAGGAAAATGTTAATGCCATGATTCTTAGAAGTGGAAAGTAGGTACAAAATGCTTTATCAAAAGTAGAAGCACAAAAAGAGATCAAAAATGAAGAAAAATCAACAATTTTGCATGCTTCAACTAAAGAGATAAGTAATGAATCTACTTTGAAATCCAAGATAGTGATTCCAACCCCTTTTCATGGCAGGTTGGCTTAGTTAAAGAAAGTGGAGGAGGAGAAAAACATCTTGGAAACTTTATGAAAAGTAGAGATCAATATCCCACTCTTGGAAGCAATAAGATATGCCAAGGTGTGCCAAATTTCTTAAGGAATTGTGCACTAAGAAAATGTGATTGAAAGATGAGGAAAATATCTTAGTTGGTAAGAATATTTTAGTAGTAATCCAAAGGAAATTGCCACAAAAGTGTAAGGATCCTGGTATATTTATTATACCTTGTATGATGGGCAATAAAAGATAGAGAAAGCTATGGTTGATCTAGAAATATTTATAAATGTTATGCCCTCATCTATTTATAAGGATTTGAATTTAGGACCATTGAAAGTGACAAGAGTGATAATTTAATTAGCTGATATGTCAAATTCATATCCTGAGGGTGTGATTGAAGATATTTTAGTGAAAATTAAGGAGTTTATTTTTCCTATTGATTTCTATGTTATTATGGATGATGTATGCTTTACTAACTCTGCTTTTACACTGTTGAATAGACCATTCATAAAAACAATCAAAACAAAAATTGTTGTGGACTTGGGAAATTGATGTGGACTTAGGTATTTTAACTCTTGAATTTGATGGTGAAATTACTTTTAATATTTTTGATGCCATGAAATATTCAAATGATTTTGAATCTGTTTTTCATGTTAGTATGGTTGATTTCATTGTACAAGATAGTTTCGAAAGTCATTTTATGCATGATGAACTTGATTTTATGCTTAAAAAGAGTTTGACAAATAAGACTGCATAGTTGGAGAGCTTTGATGCCTCTATGGTAGAGGAGATTCAGTTGGTCCATCTCATCTATAAGCCAAGTTGAAACAAGGAGACTATGTCTAGCAATGATAATAAAGAAAGATGCTTATTGGGAGACAACACAATATTTTTATCATTTTTATTTAATATTTATTTTTGTTGATTTAATTTGAATTTAAATTTAGATGGTATTTTATAAGTAAATAAGAGATGGGCGATGACAATGGCCAGAACCACTCATTTTCTATTACATGCTCATGTGAGTTTGGAAGTATTCTACAAAACAATTCTAGTCACTCATTTTCTATTACATGCCATGCGAGTTTGGAAGTATTTAGCAAGACAATTTTAGGAAGGACCATAAATGATCTAAGATTAGGACGTGCCTACACCTAAACTCTTTCCTTCAGTTCATTGGATTTGACCTACCATTCCCCTCTCCACTCTAGGGAAGTTTTGTTCTAATTTTATCCTTTTTATTTTTTTTTGTTTGGACTGGCTACCTTTGTTTTGCTCTCTCGACTTAACATACATCGAGGATAATAAAAAAAAGGTTTTTGAGCTTTCTTAAAGCAAATTCATTTAATGTGCTTGAAATTGTTTCTTTGTTGAGTGAATATCACATTTGGATTGGTTATTCTAGAACTTATTCTGTTATGCATGTCAAGACCATATTTTTAGAATTTCATGCATAAAAATAACAAAGGCATTTAGGTTTAACCCTTCTTGGTTTTTGTTAAAATTCCTTCCCTGATTTTATAATCCTTATACCAAAGGAGTATGTAAATAATTGTAAGAATTTGGTTGTTTGTTTACCCAAAGAGAGCTATGATGATTGAAAATCTTGATTCTAAGGCCTTCATGGATATGATACGAAAATGAACTTTGTGACTGTGTAAGGAAGAAAGAAGTTTGATCATTCTTTTGGTTGTTCTATTTTGGGTGATTGTTTGAAAAAAGAAGAAAAAAGATAGTGGAAATGTTTCCAAAAAAAGAAAGAAGAAAAAAAGAAAAAGAAAGAAAAAAGGGGTTAAATCTTGTTTCTTTTCATACATGAAGATAAAAGAAGAAAAAGAAAAAGTAAATGAAGAAAGGAGTTTGAAAAAAACAAGGGGATAATAAAAGAAGACAATTTTTATCTTATGTGCTATTTGTTTGGGACAGAAATGATTGGTACCGAAAAGAATTATGCGATTAATTATATATATTTTTTTTGATAAATTTTTAACCTCAAATACCACTTTTATTCTACCCTTAACTCTAATCTTGTTACAACCAAATAAAAAATCTTTTGATTGGTGCATTAATTTCATACTTTTGAATGGTGGAGATGTGATATATTTGTAAACTTATGATAATGCCATTCCATTGTATTGATTTGAACATTGCATGTTCTTTACCTAATTTCTAGTGATATTAAGTGAATCTTTGGAGAGAATTTTTGAATCTTATAGTTTTGATTTCGAGGAACTGTCAGATGTAATGGTTGTTTTAGTACGAAATCTGTAAACTATTTGTTATTTTGATTACGTTTCTGGTTTGTTTTTTAAGATATATGTTAACTTAGGAGTTTGGAAAAAGTGGGTTGACTTTTAAAATAGTTTTGGTTTTTGTTTGGTTGAGAGTACTTGGGGATAAGCATTGTTTCGGTGTGGGGGAATTTGATGGGGGTGTATATCGGTGCAATAATTTGTGCCGATTTTGCTTTATTTTTGAGTAATTATTACACTAATGGTTGTATTTTGTAGTGCTTGATATTTTAGAATTGATGGAGAAGAGCTATACAGAAGAGTGAAGAAAAATAAGTTAATTTCGAGGATTGATGCATAAGAGGAGAAAATTGTAGACAGTAGCGTTCTTACCTTAGTGTGTTAGCATATGGATTTCAAGATTCACTGAAAGGTTTTTTTGAAGGCCAAGTCAGTAGCATTCCTTTCTCTTCATGTGATCACATGGGAAATTGAAATTTATTTTGGAAACCATGAAAATTTCCAGCATGTTGACTTATTCCTAATATTTGGGGATAATCATTTAGAAAGTCTAGCTTTCACAATATTTTACCTTTTACGAAATTTCTCTTTTTCAAACCAATTAGGTTATTTTCTTTTAGTAAGAATTTTCTTTTAAAAAGTTATCATGATTTAGGAAAACTTGCTTTAAAATAAGAGACTCACTTCCATAAAAGAGGGATTAAACTCCTCTTATGAGAGGTATGTTTATAGTATTTTCTCAATAGAATTTATTTATTTTTCTTGAGTTCTTCTAAAATATTTTAACAGTTGATGAAAGATTTCATTTTAAAGATTTTTTTTAAACTATTGAAAAATATTTTTCTAAAAACGGTTTTATAAACCATGAGATATTTCTGAACCTGTCGAATATTACCAAACTATTTGGGAATGCACAAGAAGTGCCGAATTTAAACATTATGCTTATTCTTCAGAGTATCAAAATCTGGCATATTCAACTTGCAAATTCTTAAAGTCCTCCATCCTTCTGAGTAGGGACAAGACCTTTCAAAATCTAAAACTTTTCCCATTAACTTTAAAACCAAAATCACATTCTGTATGGTATTCTCCAACTAAGATTACCAACAGGTCTAGTATAATACATTCATGGTTCAAAACCATAGGCACATTCATTTATGGCTGTTCTTCTTTCATGATAAAACTTAAATTTCAAAAAATCTAGTCTGGTTCCCACAATTGTGGAAATATTTTGGGTCTATACCTAATACTCTTATTCCTGTAGTAAGAGAATCCTTGATATTTTTAAAACCCATTATAAACCTTCAAAAGTAGAAAAGAAGTTTTCTCCTCTATGTCTATTTTGTGCAAAATTCATTGTACCTTGGGTTAGTCAATGGTACTTACATTATACCACCGAAGATGAAGCCATTATTTAATAAAGAAAATTTAAAGTAAAATGGTGGAATTCATTTAAAGTTCCTGATAAAATCTTAAAATCCGCCGTTTCAAATTGGTTTAAAATAGAAGGGCTTTTGGATCCAAACCCATCAAATAAAACATTTTTGGCCCAAAAATTATATACCCAAACCCTACTAGCTACAGCAAAAGCCAAAGAAGAATATCTCCAAATCTTAAAACAACTACTCCAAAGTGAGAAGGAATCTTCTTCAAATTCGTTAGATTGCCAATCAGAATACTTGGGCGATTCGAACTCTGATTTATTGTATATATAAAAAAGTAGAAGAAGAAGAAGAAGACCTGATGGTTTGAAAACCTGAAGAGGTAGAGCATACAAAATTGGTCTATATGGTTGAAAATTTGAAAGATTAGCCCATGCAAAAATTAAGGCCCAACATAAAAAAAAAAATCTTTTGGCCAATTAGTTGTCTTAAAACTGATAAATCTTTCAAAGGTCAATCAGCTATCTTAAGTTGATAAATTTTATCTGTTATAAACATTTGTAGAAGAGGTACTTTATAAAAATGACTCAAAGGAAAACATTGTAAAATTACCAATTATAAAATCAATTTCTTCAGTTGTAGGCATATTGTACTATTCAAACGGTACTTTTCATAAGCGTTATAGTAGTACCTATGAATCGTAAAATAAGGTACTATTCATCCGTATCATAACATTACCTTTGAAATCCATTTAAAAAGCTTCTTTCAAGGTTGGAGGGCAAGGTAAAAACTTGGAGAGGCTAAAGCTTGAGAGAATTCAAGAGAGAAGTCTCCCTTCAAAACCCTTTCTAAACTCTCCAAATCTTCAACCAAACAAAACCCTATCCAATCTCAAGTGTACTTGAACACCTATTTCAAGTGTGCTTATAAGTTATCTATCTTTTGTAAACTTTTATTTTTATTTTCAATTATCTCTTGATTTATCTGCTCCTTAATTATCTGTGGCTAGTTTTACTACCCACATTCATTCTATCTATGGTGATTAACGGTTAGTTCTACCACCCAAAAATCCCATATTATATCATTTAGTCAATTAGTTATTTTCAACAATCTTAGGAAGGTTAAGGCCAGCTTTATGACGGCATGGGGTTTCTTGGTATCAAAACTAAAGGGATAGTATAATACAAAATATAGAATTAAGTTGTTTAAATCCTAGACGTAAAATCTATTATATACTGAGTGTGTTTAGAGGCAGTGAGTCTGTTGGTTTAACCAATATCCTGTATATATGTATTTAGATTTGTAACCTAGGCTTAAAACAATGAATCCTATATTTTGTAAAACTATCACTTCTCTAGTTCTATGTCAAGTTCTTTCAGAACAAAGATATAATAAATAGTGAAAAAATAACAATTGAAGATTTTGAAAAAATAATAGATGAATGGAAAATAACAAAAATAAATATAGATCAAATATATAAAACACCTAAGATTAGTCTATTTAAAATAGATTATACCATTAAAACAGAAGAAAGAGTCATTCAATTGTCAAAACCTTTTGAAACTATAGAGTTATTTTCTAAAAAAATTAATAGAAAAACATATAAACAAAGGATATAAATATATTCATTTAGGATTAGTCCAAATTGGTTTAAGACTATTAACTAGAGAAGGATTAAACACTTCAATTCTAGTAACCCTTAGGGATGCTAGACATAAAAAATTTTTCGATTTGTTATTAGGTACCATCGAGTCTATTTTATATAAAGGACCAATATCTTTTGACTATTATCAAATTTAGTTATTTCCTTAAATGATAAATTTTTTAAAAAATCTTTGATCTTATAAATTAAAACACATAATTATGATATGCTAGAGAAATCAATTCTGGTTGCTTTAATCTACAAAATACATTACAAATCTATGACAACCGCATTCGGTTCAAAACATAAACTCCATCATAAAAATGGAGAAGTGCTGTTGCTCCAAATGGATATTACTGAGTCTAACTTTGTGATTCTGAAACCTATTAGGTGGGATGAAATTACTCTCCTAGAAGATTGGGTTTTAGAAGGAGTTGTTCAGCCCCAATAAGATAGTGATATTCTAGAACCAAGTACAAGAATAAAATAAATAACACAATATTGATGAAAATATAAAAATAAGTTTCGATAGGTCATTCTATGCTTTAGATTTTCGGATACATCATCCTCTAGTTACATAGACCTAGGAAGAGTATCAAAATTACGTTCTGTTATAAATCTTCTTGACAAAAACCTAATAGAAATAAAACCACCAAGATATTCCACATCGAATATACCTTCAACATCCCTTAAGATTATAGATTTTGATAATAAAATACCATAGACGGTCTATATAGGTTCCCAAGCAGGGGATCAAAACCTTTTTGAACCCTCTTCACCCATACCGTCAGCTATTTTAGAAAATGTAGCTGATGAGAAAGAATAAAATGTTCTTGACAAAGAATATGAATTAAATATTTATGAAAAATTTAAGGAATTCAAGATTAATAAAGAATATTTAGATGAGGATTTTTATTCAAAAGAAAATATAAAAAAAGAGAATAGTATCTTAAAATCTTTGGATAAAAAAAAAACGAAGAAAAACAATTGAAGTTTATTAGGAAAAATAGGATAAATATTTTATTCTTCATATGGTTAGAAATATACACTAAAAAACATAAAATTGATTATCCATTTAAAACAGTCAGTTCAATAACCACAACAAATATGCTGGCAGTATGGGAAATTGTAAATGGTCAGGTTATAAAGTCAGACCATCCACCCTTAAGAACAGTAAAAATTCCTATAGGTACAGAATCCATTGAAGCAACTCCTTATAAAAAGCCACAGGATAGTGACTCAGCAAATTTAAAAAATATAGTTATCTAAAATAATTATATAAATGCACATCTGAACTCTATAGGGAAATAGTTAATTAGGATAGAAAAACTCCGAAAACTTGAAGAACCCCTCTGAGTTAAATAAAACAATAGAAAGAACTAAAAAACTTTAAAATCCTATATTTAAACTATATCAAATTTCTAATCAAGCACAATTGGAAATTAAAACTAATAAACAAGAATTTTTAAAAGTTAGAAAACTTCAGATTAGTAAAATTGGATCAAGCTCAGAACAAACCAATCCAATTGTACTTGAAACACCCCAATCTGTAAATCAGAATGCAACAATTCTAAATAAAACATTAGAATCCAGTTCAAATGAAGAAACTGTTCAGGAACAAGAACCTAAAATAGTAAAACTTCATTGGAATAAACCTAAGATTGAATATATTAAACCTAGGTTACCTAAATTAGAGATAGGTAACCAACTTGACATACTAATACAACCAAAATATGACGTAAATTCTGTCTATGTTTGGAACATAGATAGAATGAGTGAATACCAAATATTAAATTTATTATAGTAAATGACATGGGTAAAATGTATATAAACTCAACAAGGAACAACAGATAGAACAGTAGTAGAACTCCTTATGACAGGATTTTCTGGCCAACTAAAAGGATGACGAGATTTTCATCTCACCAAAGATCAACAGTTGGGAATCGTAAATACAATCTAAACCGGTGAGAATGGTGAACCTATTTAAATCATTTGAGTGAACCAATTCAAAACGCAGTATTCACCCTGATATTCACCATAACCCTCTGTTTTATTAGAGACTCGTTGCATTTAAAAGATAAAAGCACCGACTTACTATCAAACTTAAGATGTAAAAAACTAAGTGATTTCCAATGATATAAATCAATTCTCCTAATCAGGGTGATGCTTAGGGATGGTTCAAATCAACCATTTTAGAAAGAAAAATTTCTAACTGATTTTCCAACATTATTAGGAGAAAGGGTTAGAAACACTATTCATGAAACATATTAGAATCATATAATCCCATATGATTAACTCACATATGGAGAATTGATTAGTTTTATCCAAAAGGGAAGGACTTAAAATATGTCTAGATTTAAAACTACAAAAAACAATTATAATGAGAATGAAAAAGAACAAAAAAGAATTGGGATTATTCTATGAATAGTTTGATCTTAATAAAAATAAAACATACAATGGAGAATGCAGTAAAAAATATTCTAAAAGGTTTTCAAAGAAGTAATATTCTAAAAAACATAAAACCTCTAACTTTAAAAAACAAAAGGAGGATTATTACAAAAAATCTTAAAAAAACACTATAAAAAACAAAATAAATCCTTAATGTCTAAAAGTTTAAAAGATATAGTCTGTTATAAGTGTGGACAAAAAGGACATACTACTAAATTTTGCAAGGTGTCCATGAAATCAGAGAATTTCATCTAGATGAAGAGACTCTGAATAAAATTTCAACCTTACTAATTGAAACTTTTGATACTAAATCAGAAAAACCAATTAGTTCAGAAAGCTCAGATCCACAAATTGAAGAATTAGTAACCAATTCTAATTTTTCATCTAAGTCTAAATCAGAATCAGATCTTGATTTAAAAAGATTAAACATGTTAATAAAAGAAAAAAGTATAATCCTAGATATTAGTCAGCATACTAGAGATTCTGCAACACAAAAAAGATATTTATACCAATTAAAACAATCTTTAGAAGAACAAAAAATCCATCTAAATTACCTTCTACGAGTACAGGATGTATGATCTTACTTCTATATTTAATATAAGGAAAATCAACTGGAACAATATAAGAATTCTAGGAAGAAATAAAAACAATTAAAAAAGAATTAAAAGATTTAAAACGAAGACAAGAATAGAATTCTTAAACAATCTCATTTCTACTTACTCAAATAACATCTAAATCTGCTGAAATCGAGTCTAACAATGAAGAAGAGGATCCTCTAAAAACACAAGGTTTAGAAAATCTTGAGAAAAATTTTAAAAACTTTCCTAAAAAATTCTTTTTTTATTAAAAGAAATAACCTTTAGGAAATACCTTATAAGAATAACCCTAGTGTTATAAGAAAATTTTATAATAGATACAATTGCTCTATTCGATATAGGAATAGATTTAAACTATATTAAAGTAATAATTATTACTAAAAAATTCCATGAAAAAGCCCATGGAGAGTTATTCTCAGCAAATAATTCAAAAATGGATATAATAGCTAAAATAGAGGTAGGAATTCAAAATGGTAAATTACTGATCAAAATTTCATTCGTTTTGGTAACTAATATCTGTCATACAATAATTTTAGAAACTCCATTTATCAATTTAATAACTCCGTACAAACTTACTGATGATGGTATTAATTTCAAAACAAAAATTGAAAATTTGTTTTCCTATTTCTAGAAAAACCTAAAACCAGAAGTTTAAATATTATAAAAGCAGTATATATATATATATGAAAATTCAATAAACATGTTAATAAAAGGAAAACAGTTAAACATTTGTCATTTAAAATAAAAGATTAATCCTCAAAGAATCAAAAAACAATTAAGAATAGAAATAGTAAAACAAAAATTTTCTGACTTTCAGAAATTAATTAGAAAAGAAATTTGTTCTGATTTTTCAAATGTTTTCTGGAATAGGAAGTAACATATGGTAGATTTACCATATGAAAATGGATTTGATGAATGAAATATTTCCAATTAAACCAGACCAAGCCAGATCAATGCTGAATTGAAATAATATTATAGAAAAGAAATCCAAGATTTTGAATCTAAAGGATTGATTTCAAAATCCAGATCTCCTTATAATTGCGCTGCTTTCTATGTAGACAAAGCATCAAAGATAGAAAGAGAAACTTCAAGACCGGTTATAAACTATAAACCATTAAATAAATCTTTAAAATATATTGGATATCCAATTTCAAATAAAAAAAATTAATGCAAAAACTTCACTCTACATATATCTTTTCCAAATTTGATATGAAATCTGGATTCTGACAAATCTAAATACACCCTGACCACAGATATAAAATTGCAGTCACTATTCTATTTGGATAATATGAATAGAATGTAATGTCTTTTGGATTAAAAAATACTCCCTCTGAATTTCAGAGAATAATGAATAACATATTTAATCCATATTCTGAATTTTGCATATTGATGATGTATTAATTTTCTCATCATTGGTAGAACAATATTTTAAAAATCTTCAAATTTTCTTTTATATCTGTAAGAAAAATGGTTTAGTATTATCGGCCTAGAAAATGTCTTTATTTCAAACTAAAATTAGGTTCTTAGAACATTATATAACTAGTGGAACCATAAAACCCATAAAAAGATCTTCGGAATTCGCAAACGAATTTCTAGACGAGATTTTTTTATAAAACACAATTGTAGAGATTCTTAGACAATCTAAATTATGTTATAGACTTCTTCCAAAACATAAATAAACTAGCAAAATCTTTGCATGAAAAACTTAAAAAGAATCCTAAATTTTGGACAGAAGACACGCTAAAGTTGTCTAAGTTATTAAAAAGCAAATCTTAGAAATCTCATACCTTCATATAGTTGACTCTAGCCTTCTTAAGATTGTTGAGATGGATGCTAGTAATTTAGGCTATGGAGGAATTATAAAACAAGTCCAAAATAATTGAGAGGCTGTTATTCAATACACCTTTGGTCATCAGAATGAGACTTAAAAAATTATTTAACTACTAAAAAAGAGATTTTATCTTTTATTTTATGTATTACTAAATTTCAAAATGATTTATTAAATCAAAAATTTTACTTTGTATTGATTGTAAATCGGCTAAAGAAATTTTACAAAAAAATATTCAGAACATAGCTTCTAAATAGATTTTTGCAAGATATTAAGCCATATTATCTATTTTTGATTTTGATATTGAATATATGAATGGAGATAATAACTCTCTACCAAATTTTCTAACTCGGGAACTTTTGTAAAACAGGTAAATGCCCCATAAGGAGTCTGGAAAGAACAAAGCTAATGCCAAAATTGAATCTAAAACCCCTGTAAAACCATTTTCTCTGCAAAGCCCATAAAATTATGATATGAGGTGATAATTGAGGATGAAGAGGCTGAGAGAATAACCAAAATGCAAGTCGAAACATGAGATGAAAATTTTAAATAAATCCAAAATTGGGCTGAAACTATGCCAAACAGCCTAGAGCTATAGAGCCTAGAGTTATTTTTGGCCTTAAAAGCTTCCATTGAAGCCATTCGAATAAAAGTCTAGAAGTAAAACAGGCCCAAAACTTGGAGCATGCCCATAAAACGATTCAAGTAAATCTCTTATTCTAGTTTCAAAAACAGAGAGTGTAGAATATTCCTCAAAATCCATCTCTCAAAATGAATTTAAAACCATGACTACAACTGGTAGTTCACAAATTATTTTATTAGAATCAAAATTTTATAAAATTTCAAGTTCTATTGTAAAAACGTTTTTCCAAAATATTTTAGCAGTTGATGAAGAATAACTGGTTTTATCAACCATGAGACATTTCTAAACTTGTGGAATATTACCAAACTATTTCGGAACGCATAGGAAGTGTCAAATTTAAATATTTTGCTTGTTCTTCAGATCATCAAAATCCAGCATATTCCACTTGCAAAATTCATAAAGTCCTCCATCTTTTTGAGTGGGGAAAAGATCATTCCAAACCTAAAACTTTTTCCATTAACCTTAAAACCAAAATCATATTTTGTATGGTATTTTTCTACTGCGATTACCAACTGGCCCGGTATAATACATTCATGGTTCAAAACCATAGGTACACTTATTCGTGGTTGTTTTTCTTCCATGATAAAACTCAAATTTCAAAATATCCAACCTGGTTCTCACAATGGTGGAAATATTTTGGATTTATATCCGATACTCTTATTCCTACAGTAAGAGAATCCTTTGATATTTTTAAAACCCATTATAAACCTTCAGAAGCAGAAAAGAAGTTTTTTCCTTTATATTTATTTTGTGCAAATTCTTTGTACCTTGGCTTAGCCAATGGTACTTAGATTATGCCACCCAAGAAAGAGTTGCTATTTTATAGAGAAAATTCAAAGTAAAATGGAGGAATTCATTTAAAATTTCTAATAAAATTCTAAAATTTGCCGTTTCAAATTGGCTTAAAACAAATAGGCTTTTGGACTCAATCCCATCGGATATAACATTTTTGGCCCAAAAATCACATGCCCAAGCCCTATTGGCTATGGCTAAAACCAAAGAAGAATACCTCCAAATCATGGAACAACTACTCCAAAGTGAGAAGGGATCTTCTTCAAACTTATCAGATTCCTAATCAGAACACCTGATGGATTTAGGACTTTGATTTGCTGGATATATATATATATATATATATATGTATATATATATATATGTATATTTATATTTATATATATATATAAAAGAAGAAGACGACCTGATGGTCTGAAAACTTGAAATGATAGACCATGCAAAATGGGTCTATATATATATAAAAGGTTCGATGGGTTGAATACTCGAAAGAACAGTCCATGTAAAAGTTAGGGCCCAACATAAAAAAAATCTTTTGGCCAATCAGTTATCATAAAACTGGTAAATCTTTCAAAGGTCAACCAGTTATCGTAAATCTGATAAACTTTATCTGCTGTAAACATTTGTAAAAGAGGTACTTCGTAAAAATGACTCTGAGGAATATTTTGTGAAATTACCAATTGTAAAATTAATTTCCTCCGATGTAGACATATTGTACTGCTCATACGATACTGTTTATCTGATACTGTTTATCTATGTGATAACCCATGAATAGTAAAATAAGATATTATTCATCCGTGTCATAACAGTATCTCTCAAGTCCTTTTAAAGAGCTTCTCTTGAGGTTGGAGGACAACGTAAAAACTTGGAGAGGCCAAAGCTTGAGAGAATTCAAGAGAGAAGTTTCCCTTCAAAACCCTTCTAAACTCTCCCAAACCTTCAACCAAGCAAAACCCCTAGCCCATCTCAATTGTACTTGAATACCTATTTCAAGTGTGCTTGTAAGTTATCAATCTTTTGTAAACTTTTATTTTATTAATAAGATTTTCAATTATCTCTTGATTTATCCGCTCTTTAATTATCTGTGCCTGGTTTTACCGCCTACATTCATTCTATCTGTGGTAATTAGCGGTCGACTCTGCCACCCAAGGATTCCATTTCAATTTCTTTGTTTTAATTTATTTTGTGATGATTAACGGTCAACTCTGCCGTTTAAGGATCCCATATTATATTGTTTAGTTAATTATTATTTCTTGTTAATATCTAATTTTCATTTTTTAGTTGTTCATATCTTTAATTGTTTAAATTTCATATATCTATTATATCCTCTAGCTCCTAAGGTTTCGTGTGAATATGTCTTCATGGTTTAGAGGTTCTTGAAACAAATGAAAAGTGGAGAGACTAAGACAAAGAGGGGAGAAATTAATAAGTGGAGAGAGAAAAGAAAGCATGCATTTTTATTGCTTTAAAGACCTTAGTTTCTATTTGAAAAGAGGGCAATAAACCCAAATGTGGAAAAAGGATCTAAAATATATATTTTGGACTTTTAGGGGACCAAAGTCTTTTATTAGGGAGCCGAAAAGCTCAAAAGTTAAAAATTCACATATAAAAGTATTTTTTTTCCCTTTGGAAGTTTGGGGGTTATGGACACCCCAAGACAACTCATGGCTCTGCCATGTTTTGGTGGCCAGCTATTGCAGTCAAAGGCCTTCATTAAAAAATTTGAGATTGAACACAAATTAGGTAAAATTTTTAATGAGTTAATTTTTAATTATGATAGTAAAATATAAATTAAATATTTTTATTAAAATAAGAGTTTTGATTTGCCAATAAAATCATAAATGTTGGTTGTATGCCACTAAATTCAAATAAAATAGTGTTCATGTAATTACAAATGGTATTAACAAAATTCTAGATTGATTAAAAATGATTTTATTTCAATTAGAATTTTGACCTACATATTATTGGAGATGCCTCATTCTCAAGAAGATAAGAAAATGAGTAGCAAAATACTTATCTAAATATTTAAAACTATTTGCAATTGTTAGGATTTATGACCACACATCTTAAGTCCTTTTAGGGATACACAGTCATAAGGATTTTTTAATGGATTTTCTTTTGAGATATGCATTAGAAACTATTGCCTACATCTTGAATAGGGTATCTTTCAAATCATTCTCAACTATAAAATACAAGTTATGTATGGCATGATAATTTTTCAAGTCTGCATGTAAAGGTATGAGGATGTTCTGCTTATGTCAAGGGGAAATAGATGGATAAGGTGGAATCCATATAAGAAAAGAATCTTTGTAGGATATCAAAAAAAAAGTTTTGGATATTTATTCTTCGTATCGTTGAACAAAGAATTGTAATCAACAAAAATGCAACTTTTTAGGAAACAAGTTTATCCAAGAAAAATATATTGGTAGAAGGATTAAGTTAGCTGAAGAGTCATATGACGAACCTACTATTCAAATGGAAGTTGATCAACTGGAACAAAAGCTCGTTTCCTCTTAAGATATTATCATCTTTCATTAAAGTAGATTTGTTTCCTCTTAAGATATTTTCTCAAGATATTTTTAACAAAAACCTTGTGATTTAGTTATTCATTTTGGATCAGAAAAGTGATTTGACAGTTGATTTGCAATCTATTGCAAATGAATTATTCGTTGAATTTAGTTCACAATGTTTTGTACGAGAATTAAGATGAAGGATAGATTACTTTAGATAATCTCATTTTTCAACTTTTCTTTTCTTTTATAATCTCTCCCCTAAAGTCGGAAAATTTATTTTATTAAAACGATAATCAGCAAACTGAGCCACAAAAACATCCCCTATAGATACCCGATGTATTTTATAATAGAAGGAGATTCATATCCAGCATAGATGCCTAATCTTCTTTGAGGTCCCAATAGGGGAGTAGTGGGAATATACATGGTACATCCAAAGGTACGCAAATGAGAAATATTTGGTTTTAGTCCAAAAACCAATTGAAAGAGGGAGAATTTTTGATAAATGGTGGGTAAGATATGAATAAGTGTTGCTACATGTAAAATTACATGTTACCAGGTAAATACAAGGAGTTTGATTTTCATAAGTAATAGTCTCGTAATCAATTGTAGACGTTTAATAAATGACTCTGCCAAGCCATTTTGGGCATGAAGACGAGCAACAGGATACTCAACCTTTGTTTCAATAGACATGAAATAATCATTAAATGTTTGGAATGTAAATTATCTAGTATTATCAAGACAAATTATTTTGATAGTATAATTAGGAAATTATGATCGTAATTGAATTATTTGAGCGAATAATCTTGGAAACGATAAATTTTGAATTGATAATAATAAGTACACATGTGACCATATTTACATCAATTAAAACTATAAAATATTTAAATGGTCTACATCGTGGATGAATCAGTCCACATATATCACCATACATTCGATTTAAAAATTCTGGAGATTCAATCCCCATTTTTCTTAGCGATGGCTTTATTATCAGTTTGCCTTGATAACATGCAACACATGAAAATTCATGAGAATGAAGAATCTTCGGATTCTTCAATGGATGTACAGTAGAATTTTCAATAATTTGTCATATTGTTAGAGATTCAGAATGACCCAATCGATCATGCCATAGTGAGAATGCATTTTGATAAGCAAACTTCTAGTTTACTATATCATTTACTTCAACTGATCAAATATATGAATGTTGGAAATGGTTACCCGGTCACCCATGTGGGTTTGACCGACCCAACACAACTTTGAAATTCAAATTACACGAGATAAAGAAAAGAGGGGGAGTAGTTTTGTGCAAACACTACAAAAAAACAGCGTTTTAGCCACAAATTTAGCGACGGAAATTTTAAAAAAATTCATCGCTAAAAACATTAGCGACGGATTTAGCGATGAAAAATTTTTCGTCGCTAATAACGCATCGCAAAAATTTAGCAACGAAAATTAGAAATCCGTCACTAAATTTAGCGACGAAAATCTTGAATCCGTCTCTAAATTTAGCGACAAATAAGTTTTCGTGGCTAAAATTCGTCACAAAATTTAGCGAAGAAAAATTATTCGTCGCTAAATTTAGCGACAGATAATTTTTGTCGCTAAAATCCGTAACTAATTTAGCGGAATACAAACCTGTCAAAAAATTATTCGTCGCTGAATTAGCGACGGATTTGGAATCCGTCGCTAAAATCCATCGCTGAATTAGCGACAGATTCCAAATCCGTCGCTAAATTCCTGCCCATGAGCCTGCAAATCCACGTGCCCACCCACCCCAGCACCAACCCAACCTGACCACCCGCCCGCCCTGCAACCTGCCCGCCCAAGCCAACACCCCACCTGACCGCCCGCCCGCCCTGCAACCTGCCCGCCCAAGCCAGCAGGATCAATCCGTCGCTAAATTCCTGCCCATGAGCCTGCAAATCCACATGCCCACCCACCCCAGCACCAACCCAACCTGACCACCCGCCCGCCCTGCAACCTGCCCGCCCAAGCCAACATCCCACCTGACCGCCCGCCCGCCCTGCAACCTGCCCGCCCGAGCCAGCAGGATCAACTCTTAATTGCTGGAAAATGCCGCACCTTCTGCCTCCACCGTGGTTCGAACTCCGAACTCTTGCACACACACACGCAACTTGTAAACCACCGAGCCAACGATATTATAAAATAATATATAATAACAATTTAAAATAATAAATATAAAATCTTTTTTTATTTATACCACCAACCTAAAATAATATTTAATTAAAACTAATAAATATGATAATTTTTAATAAAATAAAAAATAATAAAATACTAATTTAAAATTAAATAATAAATAAATTAAAAAATATATTAATATTATATTTTGATTTCTTCTTTTTTCTTTTATTTTATTATTTTATTATTCTTTTTCATTTTTATTTTATTTTTTTAATCCATAATTTAAAAATGTATCTCAAAACTATAAAATTATAATTATCAATAAATTATAATATATTAATAATTTAAAAAATCTATATATTTAATCAGAAAATATTTTTATTCAAATTTCAATAAAATTATTATATATAAGAAATGAAAATAAAAAGAAAAAAAAAACCAAAAGAAAAAAAAATAAGAATAGGAAACAAAAAGGCGGAAGAAAAAAAATGAAAATATCATCACATAACACTAATACCAAGTGATGGTGGAGTGGTGATCTGCTCAAATCCGAAGTCGAAGGTCCAAGGTTCGAATCCCTCGATCTGCATGTGTTTTTTAGAATTAAAACAAAGGGCGCCCAGGCGCGGGCGCCCGCGCCTACCTGCCTGGGCGCCCGCGCGCTTGCTGCAGGCACACGACCTGGGCACACGCCCAGGGCAGGTCGTGCCCGGGCGCGGGCGTGCGCCTGCCTGGGCGCTGGTGCGGGCGCGCGCCTGCCTGGGCGCGGGAGTGCGCACGCGCCTGCCTGCCTGGGCGCGGGCGCCCGCGCTTGCCTGCCTGGGCGCCCGCGGGCGTGCGCAGGCTAGCCGCTGCCCCCTGCCCCTTCACGTGTGGCCCATGGGGCTGGGCCTTGCACCGCCCGGGCAGGCCCATTGGGCCCGGCCCATCCCATCATTACCACTTTTATGAATAATTTTTTTAAAATTTTTTGAGAAATGTTAGTTAAAAAAATGTTTTTATAATATTGTTTTAATGATATATTAGTTATTTATAATTGTTTTTGATGTGTCAAGATTTACGATTCTCGTATATTTGGATTGGAAGCTGTTGCTACTGTTGATATCTGAGCCTATCGGTGAATTATTATTTTGGTGATGAGAAATGTTTTAATTTGTACTGTAATGATTGGAATTTATGCAATTATGTTAATTTGTATATTTGTATTGTTTTTATTTCTATATTAGTTTATTTTTATTGTATTTAGTGGTTGATTTAATGATATTTCTGGATTTGTTAATTTTAATTTTTTTATATAAAATTGGAATCGAAAGTGTTGATAATTGATTAGGCGAAACATTATGTTAACAATAATCAGCAATTTATAGTAAATCTTATTTTGATTAGTTAATAGATCAATGTTGTTAAATGTTCAATATTTTAAACTTTATTTGATTATATGATAATATTTAATGTTATTGTAATAATTTAGTTAATTTGTTTGATATTAATTATGTTTATAATATTATTTGTTATTATATTAATTTTTTGTGAAATTAAGGTTAGTATTGTTGATGATGTTGAGTTTTGTGAAATTAACGTTACTTTTATAATATTTAATTTATACTGTGAAATTAACATTAAATTTTTATGCAATTAACGTTATTATTTATTGTTATATCAACTTAGTTGGGATTAATGATGATATTATTATTGATATTTTAGTAGTTTTTATTAATATTTAAAAAAATTTTAATTTAGAGACTGAAAAAATTCAAAAAGAAATAAGTTGGATGTATAAAAAGAACTTATCTGATCGTCGGGATTTAATTGATGAGTTTATTTTTGGGTTGGAATAATTTTTAGATTTTGCTTGTAGTCATGTTGATTTTATGGATGTGAATAAACTAAGGTGTCCGTGTATAAGGTGTCGTAATGGTAAATTTTTACACTGTGATAAATTTAGGGAACATATTTATAGAATTGGTTTTACCCCGAATTACTATAATTAGACATGTCATGGTGAACCGTTCGTTTCTGATGAGGAGTATGGACGAAACAGACAATTCTCAGTTAGTGAGGATCAGAGTTGTTATGATCAATTGAATCCATATCATATGATGGTAATTGATGCAGCAGGTCCGAATTTTATTCCCGAACCAAGCGCTACAAGTTCTAGTTTTGCTCCAACATTTGAACATGGGTATACTAGTTATGCATCACCATTAGAGGAGGTAGAAGTACCAGGTGTTGATGAATATGTGAATAATGAATCATCTCTCCAATTTCAGGAAGTGTTAAGGGCTGCAGATGAACTTTTGTGGGTTGGTTGTGACAGCTACACTAAGCTATCTCTAACCACAAGACTGTTGAATGTCAAGGCAAAGCATAATGTGTCTGAGGATTGTTTTAATGATTTTGTTCAAGTTATTGGAAAAGTGTTGCCGTGTGATCACATTATGCCCAATGATTTTTATAGTATGAAAAAGCTGGGAAAGAATTAGGTCTTCCGGTGGAAAGAATTGATGTTTGTAGAGATGCTAATATGCTATATTGGAGAGATGATAAAGATGCAGACTTTTGTAAATTCTGTAATCAATGTAGATACAAGAGTACTAGTAGGTCGGGTCGTAATCAGCGGCGTACATCATACAGACAAATGTTTTATTTGTCTTTAACTCCTAGGTTACAAAGGCTTTATGCATCTGAGACCACTGCTGAGCACATGACCTAGCATGCAAATCATGAAACAGAAGAGGGGTTAATGTGTCATCCTTCAGATGCAGAGGCGTGGAAATATTTTAATAGAACATATCCTAAGTTTGCGAGAGAGACTCGAAATATTAGGTTAGGTCTTTGTGTTGTTGGGTTTGCTCCATTTGACAAATCAAGAAGAACTTATTCTTGTTGGCCAGTTATCTTAACTCCGTATAATCTTTCACCCGGTATGTGTATGAAGACACCGTATATGTTTTTAACATTGGTCGTACCTGGCCCGCAATATCCAACGAAGTTAATAGATGTTTACATGCAACCATTGATTGCAGAGTTGAAACAACTATGGGATGAAGGTGTTCCTACATATGATGTTCATACTAATCAGATGTTTGTAATGAAGGCTGCTATTCTTTGGATCATTAATGACTTTCCGGCTTATGGTATGTTATCGGGATGGAGTACCGTTGGGATTTAGGATGTCCAATATATTTGGAGAGATCAAAGTCATTCAGATTGAAATATAGGAAGAAAGCGAGTTATTTTGATTGTTATAGACAATTTTTACCATTAACTCATAAATTCAGAAGAAATAAAGAAGAATTCACTAAGAATAGAATTGAAAGAACACCTCTTCCATTGAGATTAACCGATGAACAAATTTGGCATAGAGTCCTTAACTTTCCATCTGTTATTGAAGAGCCACATGGTATAACGTATGGCTATGGTCATTCGCATAAATGGACTAAACGGAGTATATTTTGGGATTTACCATATTAGAAGAGTCATTTGGTTAATCATAATCTCGATGTAATACATATCGAGAAGAATGTCTTTGATAATCTAATAAATACAGCGATGGATATCACTGGGAAAATGAAAGACAACTTGAATGCAAGAAAAGATATGTGACTCCTTTGTAAACGACCCACTCTTGATGTCGATGAAAGTTGTAGGGGACCAAAACCGAAGATAGTTTATACATTGAATAAGGATCAGAGACGGATTGTTTGTGAATGGTTGAAATCATTGAGGTTTCCTGATGGTTATGTCTCAAATCTTGGAAGATGTGTCGATTTGAAGGAATGTAAGTTGATTGGTTTGAAAAGTTATGATTGTCATATATTTATGGAAAGACTAATTCCTATTGCTTTTAAGGAACTCTTACCAAATTTTGTTTGGGTGCCATTACAGAGTTAAACATTTTCCTTTATGATATTTGCTCGACAGTATTAAGACATTCACACATGGAGATGTTAGAGAGAGAGATTCCAATCATTTTGTGTAATTTAGAAAGGATATTTCCACTGTCATTTTTTGATTTCATGGAACATCTTTTGGTTCACTTACTATATGAGGCGCAAGTTGGAGGTCCTGTCCAATTTCGATGGATATATCCATTTGAAAGGTGAGTGTTTCATCTTTTATACTTCGTTATCAAGGCATATAAAATTACTAATTTCATTACATATAATTTTCTAATACATTTTGTTTTATTACAATTAGATTCCTATATCATTTGAAGAAGAAAGTGAAAAATAAGGTAAGTGTTGAAACCTCTATTGTCAATACATACATTGTAGAGGAAGTAACAACATTTGCATCATATTATTTTGAGCCTCACATTCAGTGCAAGAGGCAGAGAGCGGGAAGAAATGATGAAGGTCTTATTGATCCCAATTTGAAGTCATTCTCAATTTTTAACTACCTTGGTCGACCAAGTTGACCATGTAACCGTAGATACTTAACTGGTCAAGAATGGTGGGCAACCCATACATATATTTTACTGAACTGTCCAGAAGTGATGTCATATTTCGAGTTAATATATATTTTCTATTTTATGTATTTCTTATGTCGTAAATTGTTTGTGTTATTTTCTTTGATGGTAGGATTTTCCAAAACGTATATTATGAACTTTCGACACATGAGTTTGATCGTTTCTACAATGAAAAATTTGGACCATGGTTCAAAAAATATGTAAGTAGACTATAAATTATTTAAATATTTTCTTTAAAACATATTAACATATTTATTTGACTTTAGGTCCATGATAATCAAGTTCAAGTTGAGCAAATATTGTTAATTCATCTGTCATGAGGTTCAAAATCAATGGTACGAACTTGACCAGCATATTTTATAAATGGGTATAATTTTCATATTGAAAAATATGGAATGGAGAAAACGACAATGAATAGTGGGGTTTGTATTCAGTCATCCAATGATGGTGGATGTCAAAATGATTTTTATGGTTTGTGGATGAAATCGTAGAGGTAGAGTACCCTGGTCTAGAATTATGGGTTGTTTTATTTATGTGTCGCTGGTTTGACCTTGTCAAAGGGATGAAAGTGCATCCATAGTTTAATTTGGTTGAAATAAATCATAAGAAATTGCATAAAAGATATGAACCATTTGTGTTGGCACAATAAGCGATTCAAATTTTTATGCTTCATATCCTAGTTTGAAACGTGACAAAATTGATTGGTGGGCTGTTTATCAAACAAAAGCATGGAAAAAAATTGAGGAACATTGGGAAGACATAGCATATCTATAAGAGGAAGTTGCCAATACATTTCAGACCAAGGAATATAATATTCCAATGTTACGAGATCCCAACAGAGTAGTGATAGATATGGATACAAGTGAAATTCATAAAGAAGACGATGAAGAATCTAATTTTGAGACAGATGATGAGGATGAGGATGAGGATGAGGATGGGGATGAGGATGAGGATGTAAATGATAATGATGTTGAAGAGTCTAATTTTGAGACACATGATGAGGATAATGATGACAATGAGGATTTTGATTTTTGATGATGGATAAGTTTGTTCTCTTAATATAATAAAAATCAGATATTTATCTATTTACGGTCTCAATCTTAAATTTATATATTTGATTTGTTAATGTACTATCTTTTTTTCTATAGCTCATTAGAGAAGATTTCTTAACATATTGGTGCCTTATTTTGTCGCATTTAATTTGTCAAATTAAATATGGTAAGTTTATTCATGTTCTTCATTATGCATCTGATGAACATGAAATTTTTATTTTTTTTATTTTTGTTAATAATATATTATGGTTGATAGTTTTGACGTGACGGCCATAAATGAAATTCTGATAGAAGATCACGTTCTTTATTATCGCAGTCTGCTTCGGCACCTTCGCAATCCCATTCCCTTGTCGGCAATGTACCTTCGGCTCTCCTTTCTGTTGCAGGCCCTTCGTATTCTCAACAAATGGCTAGTAATGTACCTTCGCCAATCCCTTCGGTGGAACACTCATATGCAGATAGAGAAGACAATCGAGAGTTGATAGCCCCTTACGAAGATTCATAAGTACTAAATTTTAAAATTTCAGATGTATTATTTCTTTTATTTATAAAACAAATTATTCTTTTAACTATATTGTTTATTTAACATTGTTTGTTTGAAACTTTATGATAGATTTACAAATTCTGTACATGTTATTCACGAGTTTAATAGAATAGTGAATAACCATTGGGGAGGGTCTTCGATGACTTATACAAGCACTCCGGAAGAAACAAAAGAACTATGGTGGAGCGAGTTCAACGTAAGTTTTCCCAATCAATTTATATATGAAATTAAGTTCATAACTTTATAATCAATTGGTTTTTTTCCATTGTAGCGACTATTCACTTGGGACGAGACTGAAGAGTTGGAAGTAAGAAAGATTTTCAAGAAAAAATGTGGCGATCACATCTGACACGTTCTAAATCATACAAAGAGACACGGAAAAAAGCCAAACTACATCACCGAGCAAAATTGGGGCATGATTGTGAATTTTTGGGAATCAGAGGATAGCAAACGAAGGAGTGAGCAGAATAAAAAAAATCGAGCTTATAATTCAGGAGAATTGTCTGTGACATATGCGGGAGGCTCGATCAATATCGGTGAACATAGAAATAATTTGGTAATTTTATACAAACACTAATTTTTTAATATAATTTAAACTATTGCATTATTTCTAACAGTGTTTTTTTTATTTTAGGCTAAGGAAACAGGGACCGAGCTTTCATTCATAGATACTTTCATGAGCACTCAGAAAAAAGACAAGACTTGGAGCAGGGAGAGAGCTAGAGCATTTAAGGTTTGTAATTTCAAAACTTCCAATTATTTAATGAACATTTTCAATGTTGATTTGAACATATTATGTTGAACATATCATAACAACAATGTAGGAAGATGAATTTATTAGGTTAGTCTCTGCCAAGTTTATTTTTATTGCTGAGTTGATTCTTTGATTTCTAATAAATTACTTGATAGAGATTCTCTATTTTTTTCCTTAAATTTTAACTTATTCAATGTTAATATGAATGTTTACAATTTAGATTCTATATAGTCTCATGATTTATGTTACAAATTTTTTTATTTTCCTTTATATATATATATATCTAATCAAGATTATATGTGCTTGTATTATATTGTTATTGTAAATTTATTTTAATTTTTTCATGACAATATAGGAGAAATATAATGAGCTATCACGCAGAAGTTCGAGTGCTAGTGATACTGCTGGCGGATCTGAGCCATTTGTTGATAACATGAAAACATGGCTCGAGGTGACTGGTGGACCAAAAGGGGGTAAAGTAGTTGGGCTAGGTTCTTTGAGCAGAACTTACAAAATCGCTGGTTCATCTTCTTCCACCCCACCAGCAGTCAGGGCAGAAATAAATTAATTGAATCAAGAGGTGAGCAATTTGAAGGAGTTACTACTGCAAAGAGATCAGGAATTCAATGAACTTCAAGCAAAGTACACGCAAGAAATAAACGAGTTCCGCACGCAGCAAATGTTAATCATGCAGCATCTTTAGTTAGTCTCCACTCCATGTCAGATTTCCGCTTCTATTTCTCCTCCTGATAATGCTTGCAATGGTGATGAAGGTGATGATTTCTTCAATGATGATGATAATGATGATGATGATGATGGTGGAGGTCGTGCTTGAAATTGTGTACTGTTATTTGACTGTTATATTTTGATACTCGTTACATTGATTTTTTTGGTTATGTATGGTTTTTGTTATTTTAACATTTAGACTTGATGTTGCTTTTATCTTTGATATTACTATTATGATTTCTTGTTGAATTTTTAACTTATTGATTTTATTGAATAGTTAGTTATATTGATGAGTATAGATGGATGAAATTTGATATAAAAAATGATTTGGATGATTAATTGTTGATGGGGTTAGATGAATAGGTATAAATACAAGTTATATAGAGAAAAATGATTCAAATATGCCAATAAAATTTATATTTGTCGCAAAATACATATTCGTCACAAAATTTGTCCCAGAAAACTATGCACATCGCAAATTTCATTACTAAAATTGATTTGTAAATTTTGATTAACGATAAATTTTGTAAGAAAAAATATTAATCACAAATTTGTGACAAATTTTGTGATGAATTTTTTTTCGTTCCTAATTTGCCACGAGTTGCATTTCGTTGCAAAAATTCCGACGAAAAAACTATTCGTCGCAAATTTGAGACGAAAATTAGATTCGTGGCGAATATACGAAAAAAATATTTTGTGACAAATTTGCGATGGATTATTTTTCGTTGGTAATTTGTGACGAATAACTTATTCGTTGCAAAATTTGCAACAAATATTTTTTCATCACAACATTTGCGACTAAAATGTTATTCATCACAAATTTGCAACAAATAAAATTTTCGTCGTAAATTTTGCAACGAAAATTTTATTTATTATAAATTTGCGATGAGAATTTTATTTGCTGCAAATTTGCGACGAATAAAATTTTCCTTGTTAAATTTGTCGCATATTTGTAACGAATTTTGTAACAAAAAATATTTGTTGGAAATTTTTGCGATGATTAATTAATTTTTTGTCCCAAATTTTGTGACTACTTATTAGCAATGAAAAAAATTTGTTACAAAATTCGTCGCAAATTTGTTTTGAGATGAATTTTTCTTGCAAATTTGTCGTAAATTTTGTCGAAAATTGATGTTTTTTTGTAGTGATAATATAAGAGAATAAATGGATCATTCTCAAGAATTTCATACTAAAATTACTTAAAATGTGGAGAGCTAAGCAGATAGAGATTAAGATGAAAAAATCATTGTTTTTAAAGATAAATGGCTCTACATCACATGCTGTTAGGAGATTTGGTCCACTAATAGACTTTCAGTTGGAATATTCAATATGCTTACTTGCATGTATATGGAAGAAAAGAAAGAGAAAGAAAAGAAGGAATGAATTAATGTATCTTTTTTTTCCGTTCTTTGTTACATAGTTGTGTACTATGATTATTTATAGTAGAAACCTTTCCACATGTGTAGTAGACCACTTTTTTATTATATGTATGTATTTAGAATGTGAATGTCTTCAATATTTTAAAAGTGATGCATATCTATGTGTTTATACATGTATGTTAAAAGGATATATTCTTGTTTTGCATGATTTTAAATATGTGAAATATTTAAGCGGGATATTTTAGATTGGAAGAATTTAAATAATTCTCACCTAAAATCTATTGAATTTTATTACTTTAAAAATTAAATTTATGGTAATCAAATATTTGGATCATGGATGACGATTGAGACATTAGTGAATTTTTGAGTTTATACCTTGTATTCGTTTATCATAAATATTGATTTTAAATACAAAATGGTACTCATTATATGAGCTTGAATACTCACAATTACCTCTCTTTGGAAATGCAAACCATAGTATCAAAATCCATAATAGTAGACCTTAACAAAGGTAAAAAGTTCAATGGATAAGATATGGTGTGTGCTGGAAGAGTAAGATGTCTTAGAGGGCATCAACCGTATCATATAAGACCTTGGAGTTGGAAACACTGCTTAGCAGGGAAGAGATCTAAAAGCTTACCAGGCGTGGAAAAAAAAAGATTCCACTACACATGGTATCCTGGTAAATTCTGTTATTGATGATCTCATTCACAAATGTGAACAATTCCCTACTTCTCATGACATATGGATGTACCATAGAGAGAAGTATGGAGGTACTAGTGTGACGCGTTTGAGGCAATTGATAATCAAATTTGACACGTATAAAAAGAAAACTAATCACAGTATCAAATAACATCTGAGGACCATGTCAAACATGATTAGGGAATTGAAATCAGTTGGTCACATTCTCTCTAATGAGTAGCAGGTTTAGGCTTTAATCTGATCCCTTCCAAATCAGTAGGGGCACCTGAAAATCAATTTGACTCGTAATGATAGTATTAGGACTTATTGCTCACCATGTGGAACTCGAAAATGAGCGGCTTAGTGCCGCAAGATCAATTTCTAGTACCTTGTAGCTGAGTCTAGTTCCCAGAAAATTTTGGACTTTAAGTGCAAAAGGAATAAGAATGAAGGCAAGAAAGGGAACGAAGCTGAAGGAGGGTTCAAAAAGAACAACTCTAGTTGCAAGAACAAACATAAGCGATTTTGGAAGAAGAAGGAAAAGAGTAAGTTGAAGTGCTACAATTACAAAACTTTTGGTCATTTTGCTAGAGCATGCCCTGAGCCGAAAAGCTTGGTATGCTTCTCTAAGTGTTATAAATATCTCTAGTACTGTTTTACTTTCTGAATCTTATCCTGTGTGGATTATAAACTCTGGAGCAATAGACCATGTGACAAAAAATTAGAAACGTTCGTAAATTTTTGTCGAGTTCCTCCTAGTACAAGATGGATATACGTGGGGAACAATACGAGAGTAGAGGTTAAAGAGATTGACACTTGCAAACTAGAGTTACGAAATGTCCAAACCCTAATCTTGCATGATGTTCTTTATACACCGAAGAGTTGACAAAATTTAGTTTTTGTTGTTGTTATTCTTAGACTTGGTTATGATTTGAATTTTTCTCGTAAAAGGGTTTACATCTATTATAATGGTGTATATTATGGTTCTGGAAATCTCACTGATGACTTTATTACTTTGGATTATGACGAACAAATATTTAACTGTTATATTAATCATTATATTTCGTTAAATGTTTGTTCTTCTAGTGATGTTAATGTTGATGACAAAATATGGTTGCTAGACTTGGTCACATTGGGCAGATAGGATAAATCAACTGATGAAAGTAGGACTATTGGGTTCGCTTACTAAATTTGATTCACCGAATTGTGAATATTGTCTTGCTAGGAAGATGGATCGAAAACAATTTGAAAAGGCCATAAGGGCTAAATTTTCATTGCAATTGGTTCACTCTAACATTTGTGATCCAATAAATGTGAAGACTTGACATGGAGCATCGTATTTCATTACATTTATAAATGATTTTACACGATTTGGTTATATCATTTGATTTCTCAAAAGTCTGAAATACTTAAGTATTTTAGACATTATATGAATGAAGTGGAGAATCAAATGGACAGAACAATTAAAATCTTGAGAACGGATCAAGAACGTAAATATCTATCAGATCAATTCAAGAATCTATATAGTGAAAAAGGAATAATTAGATAATTAACTATTCCTCATATACATCAACAGAATGTGGTTGCTAAGAAGAGGAATATAAAATTTTTTGATATGACGAGATTCGTGATGGCGCAAGCTAACTTGTCAATTTCCTTTTGGAGAGATGTTTTCTTAACTATGGCCTATATTTTGAATACCAACATACCATATAAATTTTGGACCGGTAGAAAATCGAGTCTGAATGGTTTCAGACCTTGGGAATCGGCAGCTTATATTCATGATTCTTTTAATTAATTTGAAAAGTTTAATCCTTGAGGAAAGAAAAGTATCTTTATTAGATATTCTGATAAGTCAAAAGACTATATATTCATCGGTGAACACAATGATGATACTGTAACAGAAATTGAATCAAGAAATGTAACATTTCTAGAAGATGATTTTCTTAGCAGAGGTGAAATAGCGAAAGGAGAGTCTTTGTTTGAATTAAATAATTCAAATTATGGATTTATGCTAGATGGATCAAGGAAACAGTGAGAAATTAAATTATTAGATGACCCTAATAGGAGGGATTCAAGTTCTAATGATCCAACCGAATTATCAATTTGAAAAAGTGTTAGGAAAGGTATGCCCAAACGTTATTACAAAATTGCAGGGCATGCTTTTATCATTTCTCTATAGAATGAGGATGAGCCTAAAAATGTGAATAAGGTTTTTTCTTGTCCTACCAAGGATGAGTGGGTAAAAGCAATGAAAGAAGAAATGGAGTCGATGGAATCCAACCATATTTGGGAACTCGTTGATCTTTCACCTGAGTACAAACTTATTGGGAAGAAGTAGGTTCTCAAAGTTAAATGTAAGGTCGATGAAGTCGATGGAATCCAACCATGTTTGGGAACTGGTTGTTCTTCCACCTGGGTACAAACCTATTGGGAAAAAGTGGGTTTTCAAAGTTAAATGTAAGGTTGATTGAACAATTGAGAGGTACAAATCTCGATTGATGGTAAAAGGTTATACCCAATAAGAAGGTATTGATTATGAAAAAATATTTTTACCAATAATGAGATTTGCCTCTATTTGCTTATTGTTGGCTATTGTAGCCAATTTAGATTTAGAATTTTACCAGATGGACATGAAAATTGCTTTTCTCAATGGAGAAATTAAAGAAGAAATCTACATGGAACAACAAATAGGTTTTATAGTTAAAGACCAAGAAAACAAAACTTATAAATTGAATGGATTAATTTATGGCTTTAGGCAGTCTCAAGACAATGATATTTGAGATTTCACAAAGGTGTAATATCTTATGAGTTCATGATGATAGACGAAAACTATTGTATTTATGTGAATAAATACAATAACAATTTTGTAATTCTATCTCTATACGTTGATAATATATTATTAGTCGGAAACAATAAGGAGTATGTCTGAGTATCAAGAATTGATTGTCATCAAATTTTGAGATGAAAGACATGGGTGAGGCAGAATATATACTGGGTATCAAGATCTATAGAAATCGTTTCAAAAGATTATTAGTATTGCCTCAAGAATTTTATATTAAAAAGATTCAGGAACGATTTAGGATGGACAACTATAAACCCATTGAGACTCTTATGACTAAAGGCGAAAATTTAAGCCTAGCGATGTGACCAAAAACTTAAGAACAAAAACATGAGATGTTAAAAGTGCTGTATTCTAGTGCTGTTGGGAGTTTAATGTACGTTATGCACTACTAGAAAATGGACTTTCAGCGACAGAAAATTACCGACGGATTTTTTTCCATAGGTAATATTGACGGAATTACGACATATTATCGACATAAATTTTACCGACGGATTAGCAACGGATTTTTTATAATTTTATAATTTTAAGTTTTTTTTTTTAAATTTTTTTGTAAAATAATCAGCGATGGATTACCGACTAAAATTTTAACAATGGATTACCGATGGAAATTTTACCGATGGATTAGCAATTGATTTTTTAAATTTTTAAATTTTTAAATTTTAAATTTTTAAATTTTTTGTAAATCTATTGCCGACGGATTACCGACAGATTAGCGATAAAAAATTAGCAATGGATTACCAACGAAAAAATTAGCGACGGTTTATCGTTGAAAAAATTAGCGACAGATTTATTTAATTTATTTAATTTTAATTTAATTTTAATTTAATTTTAATTTAATTTTAATTTTTTAAATTTGTTTAATTTAATTAATATATATTTTTTATTTTATTTTGTAGAAGGATAATATTATTTTATTTTTTAAATTTTTTATTTTTTTATTTTAAGCTAAAATAAAATAATTTTATTACTTTATAATAAATTGTAATTTTATATAATTTTATTGTTTTATAATAAATTATAATTTTATATAATTTTATTATTATTAAAAAATTATATTTTTATATTATTTTATTATTATTAAAAAATATGAGATAAAGATAATAAGTAAAAAAAAAAAGTAATATGGTTAGATACGAAGGATGGCTTGGTGGTTGTGTTGCTCATGGAATTTCTTTTGTTCCCGGGTTCAAAGGTGGCTGGAGGTGCTTTTCCACAAATTAAAGGATGTGGGTAGGTGGGCTGGCGGGTTAGGCCGTGGGTCTGCGGGGGCTGCCTGGAGCACATTTCTTTTTTTGAGAGACCTAGTCCTTCGCTGATTTTTTTATTTATTTAGCGACGTATTTTTTCCGTTGCTAATCCGTCTATGATATTCGCGACAGTAAAAAATCAGTTGCTAAAATTTAGCGGATTCACTATCAGTGACGGAAAAAATCCGTCGCTGATACCCTTCAGCGATCGAAAATGGACTTTCGACGACGGATTTTTTCTGTCGCTGAAAGTTCTTTTTCTAGTAGTGATGATGTGTACTCATCCTAACCTCTACTATGCTGTGGGTTTGGTCAGTAGGTATCAATTCAATCTATGTAGGGATCATTGTATTATTGTAAAGAAGATCTTGCGATAGCTGAAAGGAACTGCAAACTATCCCATTTGTTATGAAGGAAATGATTTGTCATTGAGTGGATACATAGATACTGATTGCGGTGGTAATTTAGATAAATATAAGTCCACCTCATATTACGTTTTCTTGCTGAATAAAGGTGTTGTCTCTTGAAGAAGCAAGAAACAAACATGTCTATCACTATCCATAATGGAAGTAGAGTTTGTGACTTGTGATTCTGCAGTTCAAGAATGTGTTTAGTTAAAAAGGTTTTTATAATATTTAGGGATCGTAAGCAATTTAGTGGAAGTTGTGACAATTTATTGTGATAGTTAATCAGTTATCACTTACACGAAAGACCAAAAATATCATATAAGAACCAAACACATAGATACAAAGTTCAACTTTATTCGAGACATTGTTGAAAAGAGGGAGATGATGTTTACATATATGTCTACACATTTGATAGTGGTTAATCCGTTCATGAATTCTATATATAGAGATGTATTTTAAAATATGTAAAAATCTCTCAGATTGTGTAGTATGTAATTGTATTTGTATATACAATGACTATGATGCAATACTCATAATTTTATGACATTTGAATTTATTTTGTATTTACAAATTCTTATGTCTTGGACAAGTTTTAAAAATTGGCTCTCTCACATAAAACAATCGCCTCAAATTTCTGTGTGATATGTAAAGATAATACAATGTTAATTTGTGGTTAATTAATATATTTATACCACTTTAGTAGAGAATTAAGATGAGATTACCATTTATATATTTTCTTGATAATCAAAATGGATTTCTCACAATCCATTACACTTGTCTACGAGTCAGGTGTGGTTTTCTCTTGAATTGTGATGATTATGGAGGACTTATAAGAAAAGAAAGTGAGTGTTGTGGTACACTTGGACTAAGACTTATACGATATATTATATTTTTTAAACTAGATATATACTTCTAATTGAGTAGAAAAGGTTTCGTAACAAGTGTTTTATACCACGTGCGCTTTTGTGACCCTATGGGTAATGAGTTGATGAACTCCTCTTTATCTCGTTGAGTGAGACCATGAGGTTTATATTTAATATCATTCAGTACACTTAGAACTTTCACATGTTTCTATGTTTGATTGTTCTAAAAAAATCATCAATGTAAAATAAAGATCAGAAGAAAAAACAGATAATCTCTCTAATGTTTGCTTACGTCTTAATTTGATGTTAATAATGCATAAATATTTAGTATCCCATACATTTGTTGTATTTATATGATATCCATTGATACGAATATTTTTTAAACTTAATAAATTTTGGGACTTAGAATAGAATAATGTATTATTGATCATAAAATTTGTTTCTCATAGTAGTAAAACATTTGCTTTTCCAGAGCCTTCAATCAATTGTATATTATCGGATATAGCATTCACATTTCTCTTTTTCATATTAAGATGAAAGAAATACTTTCAATTTGTTTTTGAGAATAGTATGTGTAGTGGCATTGTCTACAAGACAAAGATCTTCATCTTCGATATTAGATCCAACAATGGATGCAATAATATCTATAGATTTTTTATGAAATAAGTAAATAAATAATGAAGTTTTGCAATAAATAACAATAATTATGAAATAATAAAGAAAATAAATATTCATTTTATTAATTGATATCAACATCGTAAAAAAAAAACACACATACGCACATCCCCAATATCTAAATAAGGCAAATTTATCATACCCCAAAAGTATTATTAAAGTCATTATTTTGATACAAAAAATTTGTTTCCACATGTTTATCTTTTTCTTTCAATGAGACTTGATAAAGATCAATAAGATGCTTTAATATGCAAGAAGTATACTACCAATGTCCAACCACCCCACATCGATAGCATTTATTTTCAAAATTTTAACTAGATCCACCTTTTTTCTTTTTTTTTTTAGCATGATTTTTCCACCTTTATTTTGATAAATTTGCATGATTATTGCAATCATTACGGTAAACATTCCAACCGCGACTACGACCACGGCCATGGCTACTGTCATGTTTATGACCATTGCCATTTCCACATCCTCATCCACATCCAAAATTGTCATAAGTTGCCGCATTCAATTTAGGGAATAGAATAGAACCAGTTGAATGGGATTCATGATTTTTTATCAATAGTTTATTATTTTGTTTAGCCACAAGTAAACAAGAAATCAATTTAGAATATTTTTTAAAACTTCTTTCTTGATATTGCTGTTGCAGGAGCACATTTAAGGCATGAAAAGTGGAGAGAGTTTTCTCTAACATATCAAAATCAATAATTTTCTATCCATGAAGTTTCAATTCAGAACTGATTTTAAATACAACTGAATTATATTCATTTACTATTTTGAAATCTAAAAATCTCAAATGAATAGCTTTTGAAAGAATTTCCATTTTTGTTGGTTAAACCTTTCCTCTAATTTTTTCTAGAGTTTGAGTGGACTATCAGATATTCAATTTTCGATTCTTCATGAAGGTGATGACATAGAAAAATCATCACATTTGCATGACTTTGCAAAGTTTCTTCATCATTTTCTTTAATTGTTTCACCGAGTCCATATTCAAATGTATTTCAGCATCAAGAACCGTGAGAGAGAAAGAGAGGAAGAGATAGAGAAGAGGAGGGACTCTTGGAAATCTCTTCTTTCTTCACCCCCTTCTTCTTTTCCTTATACTATTTGAATCATCCAAGAGACTTGCAAACAACATCTGGATTTTCTAAGTTTTCTAGAACTATTTCCAACTTACTAAAACAATTCGTGAGTTGAAGGGAAGTGGATGTTTGAAGTTCATCAAGCTTGATGAAGGAACTTGCTACTTAAGGTAATTTTGTGGTGGTAACTTGGGAGTCTCTTGAGCCAAGGGTAAGCTAAGCTTAAATTCATGGTTTTAGGATTTGATTTATCTTTGAAATCATGGTCAATAGCATGTCCCTTGATTTTCTGCAAACTAGACTGTTTGTGCTTGTTATGATCTTTTAGTTATAACTTCTTCTGTACATAGACAAATCAAGTGAGATTTTCTTCATATGAAACTAGACTTTCATATCTTGAACATGACAAATGATCAATTTTTAATGATTTTTCAAAAATGATGTTTCTACCTTGTTTCATTTGAGTACATTGCTTTAACTTTGAGATGCCTTATAGGTTGAATTAGGCTAAGCGTTGAATATGAAATTGTGAGTCTTATCTTTAATTTGAGATTTGAATCACATGATTTGGATATGGTAATAAATGTCCTAAGAATGAGACACATTTTTTTCACATTATGTATTTAGCTTCATGCTTGCATTGAATAAATCTCTAATCTTACTTCTATTTTATGATCTATATAACACTTAGGTGAAGTCCTTCAGCCAATGATAGAGTTAAGGATTTGAACTTGTGGGAATGCACACACTCCCTTAACTATGAATGGGACTTGTATGTATTATTTAATAAAAAATGATTTTATATGTTTTACTAATCTTATTTTTTGGAGAATGGTTTTGTAATTTAGTTTGAGTGTAATATGTTCTCTTGAAACGATGATGCTAGAAATGTGAATTTAGTATGTTAATGTCATATGATTTATATCACATGGTTGATTGATGTTCATTTGAAACAAATACGAATATGGGTTTTGTAATTTAATTGCAAATGAAAAAATGTTTTATGGTAACTGATTGTTCATGCAGCTACTATGGTTTATTACTCACTCATGACTAGGTGGAGTAAGAGTAGTATGAGTGGAACCAAATACTAAATTGGGGTAGTGTGATGCGGGGAACCCAAGTTTTTGGTTGGACAGTCATGAGACACCAATAGTGATGTCCAAGCTAATACCAAAGTTAAGACATTTTCAGATAAATGAATGAATAAAAAGCTTTGGTGGATCTAATCCTTGACCCTAGCCAAACTCTTGGATTGGAAAGTGTATTTTTGGCCATCCCAAAGGGTTTGAATGAGTTGTAACCCATTTTGATGTCCATCTGATATCCAATTTGAATTTTCATTTTGATATATAATTTTAATACTCATTTTGATGCAAAAAAAAGAATTTTTTTTTATTCTTTAATGTAATAGTTTAAAAATTGTGATTTCTTTTACAATGATAAAATGAATTTGATTGTTATGGATTTAGGACATAATCACACTCCCGCTCATTGTCTTGTACATAGATTTTCTACTTTTTGAGTACGATTGTACTCACCCTTATCTTTTTCTCTCATATTTTTAGGTTTGTAACTAATAAGTGCAGTTAGAAGACCTTTTTTTTTGCGATTTGTGAGATCAATCTCAACTGGAAACATACACTTTGTGTGAAGTAGTTCCATTTTGGTTTACTTAGTTGTAGATGGATCCATGGAAAAGGTTAATAGAAGTTGAACTTTATTGTATTATGGATTACTCGTAGAAAATTTATAACTTTAGTATATGTACATTTTTATTTTGATTGGTCACTTGTGTTAAAATTATTGAAATTTTACTTATCTCATTTTGAAAAAGATCATATGGATAATGATTTATGATCATAGAAAATTGATTGAGAATTGAGTTTATGTTGATGATAAATTAGCCTTATGGGGTCTCGAAGTACATGCTCGGGGTTGCATGTAGTTCGAGACAACACGGCGGTTGTTGCGTGCTCGGCTTCAATGATCAGAGCATGACAAGTCTTGATTTGAAATTCTGTCATATGATTGTCATTACAATTTTATGACCATTTTACATGTTTTACTACTTTTTTTATAATGCTTTGATCACGTCAATTACACAATAATTAAGAGCAATTTGCAAATGGTAGAAATACGTCTCATATGGGCCCTAGCACCTCACCTGGATCTAACTCCCCTTCTCTCAGTAGCACGTCTTATACGGGTTCTAGCACCCAATTGGGCTAACACACCCACCCTCGTGGCTCTACGCCTTATACGGGTCCTAGTACCCGACCGGGATCTAACTCACCTTCTCTCAACGTGTCTCATATAGGTCTTACACCCGATTGGATTGACGCACCCACTCTCTCGTCTTTATACCTCATACGGATTCCAATATCTGATCAACATCTAACGCCCATTCTCTCAACAACATGTCTTATACGGGTTCTAGCATCTGATCGAGGTGATGCACCCACTCTCTTGGCTCTACGCTTCATAATGGTCCCAACACCTGACCATGATCTAACTCACTTTCTCTCAGCAACGTGTCTTATACAATTCCTAGCACCTGACCAGACTAATGCACCTATTCTCTTGGCTCTACATCTCACATAAGCCTTAGCAGGATATAACAACTTATCTCTCGGCTCTACACCTCATGCAGATCCTGGCAGAATATAAATCCTTATCTCTCAACTCTGTACTTTATACAGGTCTTAGCATGTGAGCAAAATCTAACTCCTGTCCTCTCGGCTTCAACACTGAAGAGGGTTTTTGACATACTTTCTTGGCTATAATACTTTTGAAGACAACTCAACGTTCAAGTCTTCCTATTTTAGAATACAATCAATAGGCAACGGGAATGTAATGGAGATGAGAAAACACAACACTACAAAATTAACGCGCTGTGCTGACGGTAATTTTTAATGACGATGACTTTTAGTGACGGTTTTTATGGTTTATAAAGACATCTTATGACAAAACCGTATGAAAATATAGATTTTTCCCAACTGACTAAAATGTCTGTGAAGAAAAGTTTATCAACTGTAGGTAAAGCTACCACAACCGTCTGTAAAGCAATATTTAATTGCGATGCTTAAAAATTATTATCAGTAAATGTAATAATCTATTTTGTACGGTTTAAAAACAATTTCAATATAATTTTTTTTATTATCTATTTAACAATACCGTCTTCATAGGTTTTAGATGTATGGTAACAACAAATTCTACCGTCTTTTAAAACTAGATTTGTTTAAATTCTAATTTATATATTGTAATGTATGTAAAAACCTAATATTGTTATATTTTTGTATCATATATTCTTTATATTTGAAAATAATCTAGATAATAAATTGTGGTAAATTTATGATAGTGATAGTTTAATAAATAGGTGATAATGATAAGTAACAGTAGTAGGTAAGTATGTGGTAAGTAGATGGTAAGTGGGTAAATAAGTTTATATAGTGGTAAATTAGTGATAATTTTGTGATATATAGTCGTGATAAGTAAATAATAAGTAAATAAGTAAGTTTATATAGTAATAAGTTAGTGGTAAGTAGATGGAAAGTGGGTAAATAAGTTTATATAGTGATAAGTTTGTGATATATAGTCGTGATAAATAGATGGTAAGTAGATTATAACTAGATGGTAAGTGGATAAATAAATTTATATAGTGATAAGTTAGTAGTAAGTAGATGGTAATTGGGTAACTAAGTTTATACAGTGGTAAGTTTGTGATAAGTTTGTGATATATAATCGTGGTAAGTAGATATTAAGTAAATGGTAAATGGATAAATAAGTTTATATAGTGGTAAGTTTGTGATATATAATCGTTTATTTAATTTACTATTATTATATTTATTTCTATTTTTTATTAATATACATTTATTTAATATTTATTAACATACATTACTTATATACATTAAATAATTTTATAAAATATTTAAATTATTTATACTAATTTAATATTAACTTATATATTTTTTTTTAAATTTTAAAATGTATAAAGAATTTTTGAAATGGTTAATGATTTAAATATTTGAAAATTAAAAATAAAAAATATCATTTATTTATAAATATTATATTTACTTCAATTTTAAAAATTTTTCTAAATAGTACAAATTCTACCGTCTCTCTCTCTCTCTCTCTCTCTCTCTCTCTCGCGAACACCCTCCGTCTACTCACTTCACCAGAACCTCTCGTTTGATTGTTCGAGCAGCTCGCCTATGCTGCTCGACCAGGTAAGTGGTCTCTTACTCCTTCTATCTCTATTCCTCCCTCTTTCCTTCTCCCTTCCCCTCCCTGTACCTACTCCCTCTTTCTTTCCCTACATCCCTCGTTCCGCTTGTCTGCCTACCTTTGCTCTGAATCTTGTTACCGATGCCCAGATCTGACATTTTTGACCCAAACCCTAGATCTGTAGCTCAGATCTGCCATCTGCCGATTCAGATCTGCTCTTCACAAAACCCAACCAAGTCGGATCTGTCACTGTGCCGACCCAGACAAAATCTGCTCCTCCCCCGCGTTGTTCTTTCTCTCTCTACGGTGGGTCTCCTGCGCCGACCTCCGTCCCCCCTCAACTGAAACCCTCTGCCTACCTCGCTACTTCCCCACTACATACATACCCCCCTTCTGCAAAACTTTCCACCCTCTACCTGCCTTCAGCCGAAACCTAAGATAGCTCCTATCTGCGGACGAAGTCTCCCAAGCCCTCTCCCCCATTAACATTTCCTATTTTGTCATTTTGTTTCCTTTTATTTTTACTGTGATTACTAATATTATTATTAATAGCATTACTAATACCACTAATCTTACTATTAATATTATTAATACTTCTATTACTAGCATTATAAATATTAGTATTATTAATAGTAATTTAATTAGCATTAATATAGAATATATTATTAACTAGCATTATTATTTACACTTGTTATTAACTTTGTTTTCAATATTAACACTATTACTACTATCCATTATTATCATTATTATTTTTATCGCTATTATTATTATTAACATTATTTGTTTGGTTAATATTATTATTACTCACTATTAATATTGATATTATTATTATTACTATTATTAGATATACATATTTTATGATATATATAGCTTATCTCATCTATTTATTTATTTATCTACCTATTCAGTTATTATAACTTATTTTGGGATTTGTCCTTTAGTTCGTTTTCTATACATTTATTTGAAGAACTCTGCCATGGCCGGTCCCAAACCCGGGTAAAGGAGTAGGGTTGTTGTAGATTGATAGCCAGCGTAAAAATTCTATCAAATGAAAAAAAAATGGGAGATAAACAATTAAAAACCTTTGGGGCATTTCCCCCTCGGCGACGCGTTACATCGGACTCCGGGTGTAGCGACAAGTTAACAAAGGACTCTAGGGTACGGGTAAATAAATTAGTCCATGAAGAGAGGATTCGCATAGCCACTTGGAATATAAGATCTTTGATCGGTAAGCTAGGAGAGATAGGAGAAACAATGAATAGACGGAAAATTCATATCTTGTGTCTTCAAGAAACCAAATAGGTGGGAGAGAAGGCTAAAGTAGTGGAACCCTATGGTCATAAGTTTTGGTATACCGGTAGGGATAGAACTAAGAATGGGGTAGGGATAATTATACATAAAGATCTATTAGATGATATAATAGAGATACGAAGGAAGGGAGATAGAATTATATTTGTTAAATTAGTAGACGGAGAAAATATAGTTAATATAGTTAGTGTGTATGCGCCCTCAATAGATATAGATGCAATTAGTAAAAAATAATTTTGGGAGGATTTAGATGATTTTATACAAGCCATACCTAGTACAAAAAAGTTATTTATAGGAGGAGATCTAAATGGACATGTAGGCGAGAGGAATGAAGGATTTGAAACCGTAAATGGAAACTTTGGATTTGGTTGTAGGAATGAGGCGGGATGTACAATTTTAGAGTTTGCTATAGCGTTTGAGTTGGTAGTTGTAAATACTTTCTTTAAAAAAAGAGAATCACACTTAGTCACATATAAAAGTTGGTTTAATACTAGTCAAATAGATTTCTTCCTCACTAGAAAAGTTGATAGAATGACTTGTAAGGATTGTAAGGTTATATCGGGAGAGAGTGCGGCAACTCAGCATAGACCTCTGGTTTTAGATATATGTGTGTCTAAAAGGCAAAAGAGACATAGCCTACTTGTGGATCCAAGAATTAAGTGGTGGAATTTAAAAGGAGAAAAGTTGACGACTTTTAGAGATAAATTATATCAAGTGGCAAATTGGTCTATTAAGGATGATTCAGAAACAATGTGGAATGAGATATCTAATAATATTATGAGCATAGGTAAGGAAGTTCTTGGTGTATCGAAAGGTCAGGTCCCAATAGGCAAAGAATTATGGTGGTGGAACGAAGAAATTCAAACGGCTATTCGCACCAAACGAGAGTGTTATAGGAACCTTAAAGGTAATAGCAGTAGCGATGCATATGACAAATACAAGAAAGCAAAAAAGGATGTGAAAACGTTTATCCAAAAGTCAAAGAGTAAGGTGTATAATGAAATATACAAGAAATTGGATACTAAAGACGGAGAGAAAGAGATCTACAAAATTGCCAAACTATGGGAGCGAAAGAGTAAAGATTTAAATGGTGTTAGGTGTATTAAGAGTGGAACCAATGATATACTTGTAAAGGATGAGGACATAAGAAAACGTTGGCGTGATTATTTTGACGATCTCTTTAATGTTAAGAATACGAGAGATATAGGAAATATCGAAATACCTATAGAAGAAATCAATAGAGATTTTAAACGCAAGATCCGTCCTCTTGAAGTGAAGGAGGCTTTAAAGAGAATGAAAAATAATAAAACCATAGGATCTGATGGCATTCCTATAGAAGTGTGGAAATGTTTGGATGAATTTGGTATAAAAATATTAACGGATATTTTCAATAAAATTTGGGAAACTAAGAGAATGCCTCAGATATGGAGAAAGAGTATAATTATATCGTTATATAAGAATAAAGGAGATATACAGGATTGCTCTAACTATAGAGGGATTAAGCTTATGAGTCATATTATGAAATAATGGGAGAGAGTAATAGAGCATAGATTGAGATTGGAGATAAATATATCTCAAAATCAATTTATATTTATGCCAGGCAGATCCACCACGGAAGCGATCCACTTGCTAAGACATTTAATGGAGACATATAGAGTACAGAAGAGAGACCTATATATGGTATTTATTGATCTGGAAAAAGCATATGATAGAGTTTCTAGAGACTTATTGTGGTGGACGCTGATAAAATACCATAGTGTATGCTTTTCGCAGATAATATAGTGCTAGTTGATGAAAATATAGAGAGTGTTAGTGCTAAACTCGAGTTATGGAGATTTATACTAGAATCTAGAGGGTTTAGATTGAGTAGATCGAAAACAGAATATATGAGGTGTGGGTTTAGTGACAGCCCCCGGAATGATGAAGAAACGATTAGATTAGATGGGCAAAAGGTACCAAAAAGTGAACGATTTAGATACTTAGGATCTATCATTCAAAATGATGGTAACATCAATGGAGATGTGAACTATAGAATTCAAGCGGGTTAAAGGGAAAGTTTTATAGAAGCGCTGTTAGACCTACACTATTATATGGTATTGAGTGCTGGGCTGTTAAACAACAACAACAACAAAATATGTCTGTAGCAGAAATAAGGAAACTTAGGTGGATGTGTGGAAAAACTAGAAGAAATAAAATAAGAAATGAAGAGATCCGAAATAAGTTGGGAGTTAGTTCAATTGTGGATAAGATGCAAAAGTGCCGTCTGAGGTGGTTCGGGCATGTGCAAAGAAGACCCAAAGATGCGCCTGTTAGGAGAACCAAAAACTTAAATATAGGAAGTTTAGTAAAACGTAGAGATAGACCGCTGAAAACTTGGATGCAAGTTATCCGCAAAAATTTGAAAATTAAGGGTTTAGAAGAGGAAATGGTTTTGGATAGGAATGGATGGCGTAGAAGAATCCGCACAAATTAAACTAATACCTTTTAAATATTTATTTATTAATTTATTTATCTATTTTTCATTTTATTTTATTTTATTTTATTTTATCTTTATTTTTATTTTATTTTTTTCTCTCTTTCAAGTTTGTCTCTCAAATGGCCGACGCCAACTTATTGGGATTAAATCTTAGTTTGTCGTTGTTGTTGTTGTATATAACACTATTTCCCTAAATTTCATATAGTATCGAGATTTTATAAATTGTAAAAATATTATCAATTTTTCAAAATTTTCTATATTTTAATTTTTAACAATATATTTTAAATTTTCAATTAATTTTTAATCTAAAATTTTATTTATTATAATAATACAATTTTAATGTAGTGCTCTGAGGTTGTCACGGTATATAGTAAATCATATAATTTCTCTAAATCTAACTTTATTTTTATTTATATTTCTACTATTACATTTTATCATTTTTTATTTCCATTATTTTATTTCATTTTATCATTTTTATTTCCATTATTCTATTTCATTTAATTTTATTATGTTTGTTTTTTTTTCTAATTTTTTGTTTTTCTAATAAGTATGGAATTTAAATTATAATATATTAATAATTTAAAAAATATATATATAATCACAAATATTTGCCCTTCAAAATAAATAAAATTAATAAATTATAATTCTTTCATAACATTCAATTTAAATATGTTTTGAATATGTTAAAATCGCAATAAAAATAATTCAAAGAGAATACAAAACGAAAAAAAAAGCTCCCAGAAAAAGAAAAAAATAGAGGTGAGAGTGAGATAGAGAAAAAAAAAGTGAGAGTGAAATAGGAAGGCAAAAAAAAAAAGTGAAATTGAGATTGATAGAAAGAAAGAAACAAATAAAAAAAAAGAGAGAAACTTACACAAGAGTGTTGTGGATTAATGGTTAACAGCCCAAAGATTCAGCTTCTGGTGAGGGGTTTAAATTTGGGTACCTGCAACTTCATTCATTTTTGCATAAATAAAAGGAAGCTGAGCAAGCAAGCGCCCGCACGGGCGTTGGCATGGGCGCTGCTTGCCCGGGGGCGCCTGCCCACGTGAGCGCCCGCACGTGCGCTGCTTGTGCGCGGCGCCTGCCCACGCGAGCGCCCGCACAGGCATGGGCAGGCGCCAGTGCGGGAGCTCGAATGCGAGCCTGCCTGTGCGCAACACCTCTCGCTCCGGGCACCCGTGCGAGTAGGGGCAGGCAATATTTAAATTATTTAAATTACTATTAATTTTATTTAAATTAATAATGATAAAAATTAAGAAAATTATTTACAGTTTAGAGAACCCAATTATTTAAAATTATTAATATTGACACCGCTTGAAATATTATTTCACATCTAAAACAATTAATTAAGTTTTATAATATAATATTAATAATAATTACATGATTATTATACAAATATTATGTTATGAAAAAGTACATTAGCTCGATGATTTGATCTAAATTGGTAAATTTATAATATAATTTATAATAATATAATTATTATATTATTTGTCTCCCAAAATATTTTCAAATTTTTTGCAAAATTTTTGCACTTTCGCTGTAATAATCTCTCTCTATTTTCATAACCAAATTTTGAAAATAAGTTTTCACAAACTTTTTCCTTTTCTGTGCCAATTTTTTGAAAATTTTCTATTTTAATGTTAAATCTCAAATTAAAATAAAAATAATATGTTTATTTTTTAAAACCTGGTGGATGATTGAGTTTGTTTGACTGAATTTGGAGTAGTTGTGATTCTTCGTATAATGCTCATCCATTGTTTTTTCAAATATCCAAGATAAAACTTTACAAAGTGTGAGTGAGAGGTTTAAATGAGTTAAGAAAGAAGAGCTTTCAAGAGAAGGATGGAGAAACTTTGATGGCGGATAAAATTTTGTAAAGTATGAGTGAGATATTTAAATGAGTTGGGGAGAACTTTGAAGCGAAGGAAGGAGAAATTTTGATAGTGGAGGTTTCGCCTGCATTGAATTTATAATATATCATTTTCACAAACAAATTTTTAAAATCTCACTTTCGCGCTTTTTATCCCGCCTCTTTTTTCATTATCACATTTTTTAATTTCTCACAATTTTTTTTTATACTTTTAATTAATACCGTCTTGTGATTTTTACTACTTATTTACTTACGAAATACTTACTAACTACTTACTAACTAATTACTACATTTCACAATTTTTTGACACTTTTTTTCTCTCTTTTTTTCTTAGTCACCATATTATTATACTCATTGCCTCCATTTCTCCATAGTTCTCATGCAATGTAATTTTTAGAATTAATTTTTAGAACTTGTTAACTTTTTCATATCTATACTCTTACAACTCCTTATAAGCAGTAGAATATTCGCGGTTTGACTTGCCAGACTAATCTAATTAAACAAATGATTAAATCTAGTTTTCACTTAAATTTTCATATCAAAATACCAATTATACTGTTTCCATTTGTTAGTATCATTATATCCATTTATTATATGATGACTAAACCACATAATAAAGTCTTTACTATATATGATTTACTATAAAGTTTATATTTAACTTCTTTCATGATTGATTTGTTCTTCGAACATATTGCATTCACTTCATATGAATCAGTACACAGGATATTAGAGTTTAATATTAATCTATATATATATATATATATGACAGTGTATACTTACACTCATAATTGAATCACTGTTGAGTAGTATGTATGTATTGAATAGTTTGTATCTATAGTATTTGTCATCTCTTTTAAGCATAATATTTTAAAAAATAATATCAAGTTATGTAACAATAAATTTGAAATTGTACTATTCACTAACAACTAACAATATCGTGTTTATTAGTTGTACTACCCACTAACAATATCCATCTCACCCACTAACAAGTGATATGATATGATGGAACAAACATTTGCTCAATTGCTCAATTACCATTGTTGACATTTAGGTACCAAGACAAAGTTAATGTTGCTAAGGGCAAAGATCAAATTTATGTTGCACTAGTAACATTATTCTTGGATAGATACTCAAGGCCAGATTTAATCTAATTCAATGATTAAAGTAACTAATATTAGAAAAACACAATTGATATTTAGGTAATATCTCTTGGTTCATCCCGTTAATCCTACAAGTATTTTAACAAAATTTGACAATAAAGTAATCTAAACTTTTCGCCCCAATTTTGTCAATGGCAGAACATCATACACAATGAATTTTATTTTTCAAGCGGTTTGATTAATTTTGTTAAAGTCATCATATCATCTTCCAACCATCTTGCAATGAGACAATGAATTTTATTTGAATTTAATGGTAAGGTGGTTTGATTTTCCTAACACAAAGTCAATTTAATTTAATGATTGTTTTGGATTGTTTTTGTTTAAAAGAAGTAAAGAGAGTCAAAAAGGAAAAAAAAGGAGAAATAGACATATAGCATTTAAGTAACATGATAATTTGGCACCAAAACTAAATTTTTTGCGGTTGAAACAAAAAACAAATAAAAAATTTTGGCGGTTAATTGATATCAAAATGTAAAATGCTTTTGGGATTTTAACAAAATTTACCGCCCAATTTTTGTGAGAATTACTTGATTGATTAAATATTATTATAATTTTTAAATAATAATATTAATAATTTAAAATAATAATATATAAATTACTAATTTAATAATATACTAATTTACGCGGACGCTTCCATGCATGCATGCCCCATGCCAGGGCGCCCGCGTTGGCATGGCCGGGCGCCCGCGCAAGCACTTGCATGTGCTGTTGCCTTGCGCGCAGGCATATGCCACCCATGCCATGCTGACGCCCACGCACACATTCGCACGAGGTACCATGCATGCTGCGCAGGCGCCCGTGTAGGCATGCGTCATGGGGCAAGCACAACCCTTTCAATCAATAATGCTATAATTAATATATAGAAAATTTTAAATATGAATTATGTAGAATAATTGTATAATTAATATTATTAATTTAAATAATGTAATAATATGAAATTAAAAGTTTTTAATATAATTTAGTAATAATATTGTAACATAACATAGTATTGTAATAATGTTGTAATATTGTAGTAATAGTTGGTAACAGAAACAAAAATATAAATGAAAATACAAAATCTTTGATGATGTAAAGATGAAATTTAACACTAAGATGGTAAAAACTTGATGATCCAAAGGCGGTAAAAAGGTTTAAAAAAAGGGAAAAAATTGACAGGCTTTTGAAAATTTTGAAAATTTATTTGGGCGGTGAAAGAAACCAAATATTCTATAAATCATTTCTTCTTAACCCTCTTTCTCTTCCTCCCCTCAAAACCTCTCCTCTCCACTCAAAGCTCTCGCTTATAAATCAACCAAAATTTTCGTGAAACAGATAATCACATATTTTTTTTAATAAAATTTGGATTATACTATACTTTGAAATATTTTAAATTTTCACAGTTTGTGTTCATTTTGGATGAATTAAATGAATGATGAGTATGTTTACTGACCATGAATAATCACAACCATCCCAGAGCAACTTGACTTTGAAGAAACCCAATCATCTGGTTTATTACAGATTTAGATACGAATGTTATTTCTTTGTTTTCACACGATATTACTAATTTCAATTTCATTTTTGTTTTTGAATAATAATCTAAATTATTTGTATTCTTAACTCCCAACCAACAATCATTATCTCTACTTGACTGCATCCAAAAGGTATTATTTTTATTTATAACAATTTTTATTTTTATGAATGGATTGACATACTCCATCCAGAAAAGATAATATTGTTTTATAATCATTTTTATGAATAGATTGACATGAAAGTTGATGCTACGACTGAGCATTTTTGGAGCAGAAGATATGCTGAAAAGAAGAGAAGATATATAGTTATTTGATCTGTAATATTTCTTTTTCTTATTCTATTAATGTATCAATCATTCTTAATAATACAAGGTGTTATATTATTTTAGTAATTTCTTTATTTTATTGTTTATAACATTTACTAAAATGTCAGCATGTGTGGTAATTGTACAATATGTGATAACTGACGAAATAGTAACATTTACTAATGGATAAATGACTGTACTAACCAATGTACATATGACATATGTACTAACCGACCATAAATGACTAACCGACAATAAAAGGTAACAATTGTGGTAATCAAGTGGTAATCGAGTGGTAACCAACGATAAAAGTTATAACATTTTCTAACATATGAATAACCGTCTCTAAATAACAGTTACAGTTCTTAACAGTTATGTGGTAACTGACGATAAAACATAATACTTGTGCAAACCGAGTGATAATAACCGAGTCGTAACTGAGTGGTAATCAAAATCAAGTAGTAACCGAGTCGTAACCAAATAGTAACCGAGTGGTAACTGACGACAAAATATATTAATTTTTATCCATACTTAGCATAATTTTACCAACACTTTCCAACCGTACTATAAATATATGACATGCTCCAACGGTGATTAAGATTGTCGGTATAAACCTATCCCAACTGTTATATAGCCAACTAAAATCCTATCTGTTGGAGAAGGATCTACTATCTCTTGGTCTCCTCAGTCGCCACTAACCCTAGGAAAAACGCCGCCAGTCTATGGAACTTAGCCTCGTATTTTGACACAGAATTCTGCCCTTGCTTCAACTCCAGGAACTCTTGCCGTTTCATGTCATAGTCGAATATCGTGCAATACTGGGAATCAAACTTCCTCAGAAACCATGTCAGCGGCTCATCCGCTCTATCCTTGACATTGTCCTACCAGTCACGGGCGTCATCCTCTAGCAGTTTGACTGCTATTATTAGCTTGAGTCTATCCTCAATTCCCATGTCCTCCACAGCCTCTTTGATTTGTTTGAGCCACTTCTTGGCCACAACGGGATCGTGGGTCATAGTGAAGGACTTACACCTTAGACTCCTAGCCTCTCTCAGCAAGGTGGAGACCTCTGTCATCTGTCGAGTAGTCGGCATAGTCGTTCGCTTAGGAGAGGGCGCTGGTGCCGCTACTAGTACAGGCGGAGTCTTAACCGCTGGTGTAGGTGGTGCTCTCATCTGGTCTCAGTAGGTCGTCCACCACTCCATCATCTCCCGAAGTATGGGGTACGGTGGAGGTGTTTCTCCAGCAGGAGGGGTCCGAGGTGTTTAAGGTGATGACGCGGCCTCGAGTGGGACCTCAGTGGGATGCCTCAATTATTCTTGGGGGCGCATAGTTCTACATAAAGAATTACACTTAGTACTTAAGAGTGGGAAAACAAAGGGTTAGATGCCAACCTAACCCCCTAATAAGGATTAACATTATAGGACCATGGAGGCAAATTATAATTTCTTTGAAAATCATTTTACAAACATTGGAAGCGAAATAGAGTAGATACATAACCGAGCAGCTTTGATACCACCGAAATCTATCACGCCCCAACCCGCAGGTCGAGCATGCAAATAGACCGTTGCAATTCCTCGAGGTACGGGTATGCTTTAGTCATATACCGAGGTGACACAAGGCTAAATTATGACTAATGTCATGACCCTGCTCGACATCCTAAGTTAAATCATACAGCAGAAAATTTGAAGAAGAATATTTTTCAAAATTTTTTTTAAAACATTTTCCTCCAATTTATATATAATATTTATTTGTGCGGTCCAATCGTAAACAAAGATGGGTATGAATACTTACCCAGTAGCGTCTCTCAATAGAACTCGTAGAACAGTACCTCAATGTAAGTCAAGTGCAGCATAAGCTGAAAATTTTAAATATGAGGGGATAGGTATAACCTACATACTCAGTGAGTAAGGTACGAGAACTATATATAATGACAATAAATGAATTTGTGAAAGTGGCAAGTCAAACCATCATTTTTAAATTTATATTCATTTGCAACATATCGTCACATTTCACAAAATAATATGCATCTTTACCATAGTCATTGTTTCATGAGGTGTCAATCGATAATAAAACGTTTTCTACCCATAGTTTGGTCTAATTAGGATAAAATCCACCAACGGGTTACCACAATGTCATAAAAATGAAACATATATATATATATATATATATATATATATATATATATATTTAACCCCCTTTCTTTGGTGTTGAGTGTTGACACGATCCTCACGGGTGCTCATTTATTGGATCCGTAAGCCAGAGTCAGGGGACTCAAACCCTTATTCTCGTGTTATCCCACAACGTCATCCCGTCGGGTAAACGCTTAATACTGTGGTAGGGAGTACGCTATAGCCACTATGTATCATCCTACAATCATACATATGAGCCATATGTCATCATTTATAAATTTTTATTTGTAAAAGAAAAACATGACACTATCAGTCATCATAATTTTAGGATGCAATTTTCATAGAATATCATTTCAGGACATACCACAAATACTAAAACATTTATAAATCACATTTCAAAATTTATTTATAAAAATCATGATCAAACTATTTTTCATTTAAAATCAGAAATAGTTCATCTCACTCACCTCAATTGGGAATGGTACACTACTCCCCTAACTGTCATCGTTTCTTGAACAAGTCACCTCTCGTACGAAAACGTAACCCTACGCCTAGGTTAAACAATGTACAATTTATCAATTATTTTGATAATATCATATCATAGGATTACGAATTACATATGGAAATGTTTTTCTTGAAGACAAAATCTCAAATCCCATAGAAAAATTACAAATCTAAGTTTCCAAAATTCAACTCTGCCTAGTTTTGGGAGAAATCCATATCTCTCTGTGTACTCATCCAATTTAAGTGATTCTTATCTCTAATCGAAGACAAGACATTGATATAAAATCTTCTAGTTTATACTATTCTCATATTTTATGTGTATAATTTTATAAAATTTATTTTTAATTTCAGTTTCAGCTTTTAAAACTAATTTTGCGTAGTTTCAATACAAATACTATAACTTTCTACCTACTATTTCGATTCAAGTGATCTTTAGCTTAAATTAAAGATAAGACAGAGGCTAGCAACTTTCATGTTTTAAGTTTCTCCAAATGTCATGCAGAAGATATCTTAAAAAATTGTACAATATACTGGTCATACACAAAGTATGAAAACAAAATGGCTGAATCATGCTAAACTCCCAAAAATCACTAAAAATCGATTACTTTATAAAATATTTTATATAATATACCTTTTTAAAACTTAGGAACTCTAGTTTACATACAAATAAACGGTTTAGATTTTTGATTCCTATAGAATGAGATATCATAGCAAGACTATGCAAGACTCAAATCTGGAATTTAATATCTAGTAAGCTAGTATGGATACTAATGTAACTACTCAACAAATGATTTAATTTTTGTATAAGTTAAAACATGTTACCTTGCTTGTAAGCTTTCTTGCTAACAATATATACTAGCACTCCCTTTGAATCCTTGAAACTTTTTGATGTCATCTTAGCAAAAATCAAATCATAACACATTAATATAATATTTTTATACCTCTATTTCGAAATTAAAATTTCCAACAATACTCTTATCTCTTTGGCTTCATGGTTGAATTCAATTTTAGAGAGGGAGTCTTCATATTTTCGTTCAAGGGAGGATGAATGAAGAAAAAGTAAACAAAATTCCTCAAAACTGTTCCTTTATAAACCTAGCAAAGTATCCTTGATCATTGGATCATTCCATACATTATTTCAACTATCCACTTATCCTAGCACTCAAACCATGCAATTTTTTATTCAAGCAAGCTCCATCCACTCCACTACATGTCTTGTTGGCTAGCCATGTCAAAGGAGAGAAGCACAAATTAATCTAATTAGCTTTCATTCAGAAACTTCCATCCAATGAATTTTCTTGAATGTGGAACTATCCTATATGGCCACCAACCAGCTTTGTTGCTCTCTTGACCAATCATTTGACTCCAATTGTCCATCCTTGAGTGTTTATAGCTTAGTCCCTTAACTTTCCTTAATTATATTTAGACCCCTAACTTTTAACAATTTATATTTTTTTGTTCTTATGAAATTTTATTCAAAATTTCTTAAAATGTGAAATTTCATTTAAATATCTTTAAGTGTGTAGACATTTTCTTAACTATTTTTGACTTCTTTAGGCCTTGTCGTCGCTTGCCGAGAAAGTTTTCGATTTATCGATAAAATTTTCGGTTTTAGCGATTTTGAAGCGAAATTTCAAAATAAATAAATAGAAAATTAAAATTACATTTTAGATATCTCAAAAGAATATTAATATATATTTAAAATCATGACTGGTACATGATATATAGTTACCAGAAATCGGTGTTACATAAATCCCATTGGCCTTAAGGGTTCCGTCGCCTTGGTTTATAAATAAACCATTCAACTCTAACTCAGAGTGATAGTAATCTAGCCAGGCGACGAACTTTCTTACCTCTACAATATCCACATAACTAAAGCAATGATTCCGAATTCTAATTGTGATTGTACCTCTCTCCTTTAGGTCCTTTGTCACGCCCTGAATCGGGATCGTGAGCAGTCGCCTGTTGTCCTGAATGCCAGCTATATTTTTACAGAAAATCGGACAGAACCTCCCCGTATATCAGAGATCTCCCATATAGCAATCAACCTACTACTTGTACAAAAAGGCCAACCCGGCCTCACAATACATAATTCAAATCTCAACATCAGACCAACACATCCACACCGCACAATCCAGGACAACGTAAGGCTAACAAAATGAATTTTCACAATCCTAACGACAGACCTCTACTGCCATACCCCCGTCAAAGGCATGAACAGCCGCCAGTCGCCCATCCTATGATTTAGAGATGGCACCGAGTGGTCCTAAAGTACACTTCTAGGACATGACACATTCCCAAGTAACATACATAATGAATAGAAATTGTCTCAATACAAGTGTTATGTAATGACATGAGAGTTCCACAATTTAAATATCCATATTTGTACAGTCATCCCAGAATTATACAATGGTCATTTATACACCTCAAAATGCATATACATCATCAGTACAATTTTTAACTCACGCAATTGTAGCGAAAATATACAATGACTCCTTAAGTCCAGACTAGACTTCCAAATGATACTAAGCGTCCAAAAAGCAATGCTCCTTGCCAAATACTATCTCTGAAACAAGAAGGGAAATGAGGGGTAGTACTCAAGGAAAGAATACTTAGTGAGTGAGCAGGTCAATACAATCGTCTAATAAGAATTGTGAAACTGGAGTGTCAAAACGTAAATATACAAATCATACTTCAAATCATTATGCTTTTCATTTCAACAATATATCATTTGCACGCATTATCAAGTCAAATATGCATCCAAAGCACTGTCATTAAAATCATAGAGCTACCAGCCGAAAGTGTCCTGACAGAGGTCTATCTCAACCTATGACAGACGTACCGGGGGTATTATATGCAAATTTATTTAAAGTGCTCTCTACCCCGGCATTGGCAACGAACCTCGTCCAAGTGCTAAACTTGGAGAGAGTATCCAAATCCTTCCCCTTTTCGGGTCTAACCTAGCTAGTACTGTGTCGTTAATAAAATCATGACAACTCATGGGATACTCCAGGCCTAGGCATATCCGAATGCCACCTAAGCGCCTCTTACGGTGTCCTTCATAGCTACGGAACAATACATACCAAAGCCCTCAAGGCCAAAATCAATATCATATCAAGAATGTCCCGTAATCAGGTTCACAAACCAAATGCAATATATAGGGTAAAATGACACATTATACATTTCAACCATATGGATGCATAATTTCATAATTTAATCCAATTTTTGGATACTCCAACGGTTCACAAAAAGTCAGTTCCAAAATAAATCAAAACATTTCAAGCACACGACAAATCATACTCATTTATCAAAATGTTATAAAATAGGGTTTATATATTAAACAAAGGCATTGAAATAAATCTCACTCACTATATGGGGGAGGGTAGTGCACTCCCCAATAATATCACGAAGCAAAGAAAAGTGTTCCCCTAACTCAAGGCACCCAATACCTATGAATGTATATATATATAAAAATCAACAAGTTTTAAACCTACGCAGTTATAGGAAATAGGCTATCACTTCTAATACACGTATGCAAATCAGTTAGTTCGAATACCCTAATTCCTCATATTTTATTCATGCATACAACACGTCTACAAGACTCAAGTGTTGGTACTCAACCAATCTCGCACAGGGTTCACACCAATCCAATCTCTTGCTCGCACCCAAGGGCCAGCAGGGCCACAGCCCAACACTCCTCTATGCAGCACGCAAAGCCCTTGTGCAGGGCGCGCCTGCACGTCAACTATTTCTCCTCATTTCTCAACTTAACCCTAACATTCATTCAAATAAATCAAATGGGTAAGAAAATTTTCTCACCTAGGGTTTTCTTGGAGTGCAGACCTTCGTCCGAATGTCTCCTCGATCGCTCCAAAATCTACAATGCTCCGCAGAGACTTGCAAGCTATCACAGGCTATCGCGGGCTCTGGGCTACGGGCCGTAGGCTATGGGCCGTAGTGGGCTTCTCGGCTACAGTAGTCTCACGGGCTGTGTGGGCTGGTGGGCTCGCCGGATGGCACGCTCATGGGCTCATGGGCTCGCAAGCTGGTGGGCTCGCGGCCTGGCACGTGTACTCGGAAGCTGACTGTAGTCGCGCACTCGCAGGTTGCGCGCTAGTGGGCTAGAGCACGCTCATGCGCAGGCGCGCGCTCTTGCGCAGGTGCATTCCCGAGCAAGCGTACTCATGCTGTGGCACAGTCGTGCACTCGCGCTTGCGCTGGGTGCATTGGCACTGGGAAGCGCACGCTGCGGCAGGCTCGCGCTCGTGCAGGGAGGATCACGCTGCGGTGCGCTCACGGAGGGAGGAGCTGCAGCGGTTAGGGTGTGCTCGCGGTGGTAGTGGATCGCGGTGGAAGCTCGCGGCGGAGTGCGATCGAGAGGGAGGGAGATCGCAAGAGATAGAGAGAGAGAGTGAGCAGCGGAGAGAGAAAGAAACAGTGAGAGAGAGACCGTGAGTGAAGTAGAGAGAGAAGAAGAAGATGGTGGTGGTTGCTCGCGGTGGAGAGAGGTAGCGGGGCGAGCGACCAATTGCGGCGCAGGAAGAACAGCCGCGGGAAGGTGAAGGGTCGGGGAGAGAGAGAAAGAGGAAGAGAGAGAGAGAGAGAGAAAGAGAGAATGAAATTAGGGTTTCCAACCCTAATTGGAAAATGGGAGGAAGGTGCTACATTTTACTCCAAAACGCAACATCTCCTCTCTCTCTTCTTTTTTTATATATATTTATATATATATGTCTTCACACTCACATTTCACAAAAATTTAAATTTTTTTTTTTAAAACGGGGTTTACTTCGATTCGCAGATTCGGCAAATTAAAATATACCAAAAATTTAATTCAAATACCCCAAAATCAAAAATCAATTTAAATAAATAAATTTCTCTATATATAATTAAATTACAAATACCGCAGTATCGGTGTTACATTTTCTAACCCCCTAAAAACAAGTTTCATCCTCGAAACTAAAAGAGAACTAACCAGCAAACAAATGGGGGTGTTGTCTCCTCATAGCCTCCTCGGGCTCCGAGGTCTCCTCCTCGATCTGGTCACTCTTCCACAAGACTCTGAGACTTCCTTGCTTCGCTGCTTCCTGACCTGCTGATCTAGAATAGTCACGGATTGAACTTGAAGATTAAGGTCCTCTCGTAACTCAATAGGTAGAGGCTTTAAACTATGCGAAGGATCTAGGATGTACTTCCTCAACACTAATACATGGAAGACATTATGGATCCGAGATAACTCGTCTGGCAGCTCTAGTCCGTATGCCACGCTCCCAACCTTACTGAGGATACGGAACGGACCAATGTTCAAGGTGCTCAATTTGCCACTCTGCCGATGTCGAATGAGTCCTCTCAAGGGAGAAATCCTCAAAACACTATATCACCCACCTCAAACTCTAAAGGTCGGCGTCTCCGATCCGCATATGCCATCTATCTGTCTTGGGCATCTTTTAACCGCTCGCGGATCACCTTGACCTTTTCTTTAGTTTCCTTGACTAATTCAACATTGGTATGGTGTCTCTCGCCTACCTCATCCCAACATAACGAGGTGCGACACTTTCTACCGTAGAGTACCTCATAGGGTGGCATACCGATGCTGGCCTGATAGCTATTATTATATGCAAACTCTATCAGTGGTAAAGGCCTGTCCCAACTACCCCGAAAATCTATGACACAAGCCCGAAGCAAATCCTCGAGCGTCTGAATGGTCCTCTCCGACTGACCATCTGTCTGTGAGTGATATGCTGTACTAAAACTGAGCCGCGTGCCCAGAGCTTCCTATAGCTTGTGCCAAAATCGAGAAGTGAATCTCGGATCTCTATCTTAGACTTTGGACATGGGAACTCTAAGCAGTCTGACTATTTCGTCAATATACAGACGTGTCAATATCTCCAATGAAGAGTCGCTACGCATTGGGATGAAATGGGTGGACTTGGTGAGTCGATCGACTACCACTTAAATGGCATCATATCTGGCATGAGTCCACGGCAATCCCATAACAAAGTCCATAGTCACATATTCCCACTTCCATACGGGAATGGGAAGAGGCTGTAGTAAACCCGCTGGCCTCTGATGCTCAACCTTCACCTGCTGACAGACTAAACATCTAGCTACAAACTCCGCAATGTCCCTCTTCATACCTGGACACCAATAGCTGCCCCGAATAGTTCGATACATCTTTGTACTACCTGGGTGCAAGGCATAGGCCGAAGAGTGTGCCTCCTCTAATATGGACCTGCAGAGATCCTCATCGGCGGGTATAGCCACTTTATTTAATAAGTCAGAAGTCCATTACTACGGACTCTGAAATCATCTATATTACCTTTGCGGGCTCTCTCAGTAAGAGCATGGAGTTTGGTATCAGTGCCCTGAATCTCCCTAATACGGTCCAATAGTGTTAGCCTGACCTCAAACCGGGCTAGTAGAGTGCCCTGATCATCACTAGCCAATCTGACTCCCAAATCCTGGAGTCCCATCAAACAAGTGAGGTATGCCGTATCATTCTCCTGAGACGATGAAGCTGATTTCCGGATCAAGACATCAACAACCACATTGGCCTTGCCAGGATGATAATCGATGACAAGATCTTAATCTTTGAAAAGTTCCAACCATCTCCTCTGTCTCAGATTAAGTTCTCGCTAGGTAAATAAATACTTCAGACTTTTATGATCCGTATTCACCTGGCAAGTCACCCCGTACAAGTAATGGCGCCATATCTTTAATGCGAAAACTATGGCCGCAAGCTCTAGATCGTGTGTTGAATAATTCACCTCATATTTCTTCAACTGTCTAGAAGCATAGGCGATCACCCAACCATTTTGTATCAAAACACAATCCAATCCTTGTCTGCTAGCATCACTGTATACTGTGTACTCCCGACTGCTGGTGGGAAGCGCCAAAATTGGAGCTGTAGTCAACCGTTGTTTGAGCTCCTGAAAACTCGCCTCACAACGGTTATCCCATACAAACTTGATACCCTTTCGCGTCAATCTAGACAATGGTGTAGCTATCTAGGAAAATCCCTTAACAAATCTACGGTAATACCCAGACAGACCACGAAAACTCCTGATCTCAGTCACTGTCTGTGGCTGCTCCCATCTCATAATGGCATTGACCTTCTGCGGATCGACAAAAATCCCCTTTGTAGAAATGACATGCCCCAAAAATCCAACCTATCTTAACCAAAATTCACATTTTGTGAATTTGGCATACAACTACTCATCGCGGAGGATCTGTAAAACGGTGCGAAGATGTTGAACATGATTCTTGTCACTCCGTGAATACACCAGTATATCGTTTATGAAGACTATGACAAAATGGTCCAGATGGTCGTGAAAAACTCTATTCATCAAGTCTATGAACGCAGCTGGGAATTGTCAGCCCAAACGGCATGATAAGGAATTCATAGTGCCCGTATTGAGTGCGGAAAGTTGTCTTTGGCACATCTTGAGTCTTAATTTGCAATTGATGATATCCCGATCGAAGATCAATCTTCGAGAAAACTCGAGCACCTTACAATTGATCAAACAAATCATCTATGCGAGGCTGTGGATATCTGTTCTTCACAGTTACCTGATTAACCTACCTGTAATCCATACACAATCTCAGTGAGCCGTTATTTTTCTTTACAAACAGCACTGGAGCACCCCAAGGTGACGTATTAGGACGGATAAACTCCTTATCTAGCAACTCCTACAGTTGTACCTTGAGCTCTCTCAGCTCAGCCGACACCATCCTGTATGACGGCATAGAGATAGGGGTAGTCTCCGGAACTAAATCGATCTCAAAGTCAAACTCCCGAACCGGTGGTAATCCGGGTAGCTCCTCGGGGAAAATATCAGCAAACTCTTGTACCATTGGAGCATCCTCAAGTCTCGGTCCCTGAGCAGTGGTGTGTATGATGTGAGCCAGATATGCCGCACATCCGTGGCAAATCATGCGTTTGGCCTCCAAAACTGAAATGACACGGTGGGGTAAAACCCGCCTCTCGCCTTAAAAAATGAACACTGGCTGATCGGGTCTTTGAAACTCCATCTGCTTCTTAAAGTAGTCAACTGAAGCCCGATACATATGTAGCCAATCCATCACCAAGATGGCATCAAAATCAGTTATAGCGAGAGGGATTAGATCTGCCTTCAACATTGTATCCCCAACTTTGATCTCACATTCTCTATACACTGTACCGCACACAATCTGCTCACCTAGAGGAGTGATGACCAATATCTCATCATCCAAAGGTGAGAGCGACCTGTCAGAATGTCGGGAGAATTGATCGCTCACATACGAATAGTTAGACCCCGTGTCAATAAGGATACGCGCATCTATTTCGAAAATAAGTAGAGTACCTATCATTGAACAAAATGCACACAGACTTAGAATAATTTCAAATTTGATATATATATATATATATATATGTCAAAATAGTTAAGTTTCTAAGGCTTTTACAACTTCTGTGTATAAATATGTCAGAATAGTATCATGTCGACAAAATGGTACACAACATAAAATACCTATACAACTATCATGATACAATGCTGACATCCCCAAAAGAAGTGGAGATACGAATAGAGATCCTGTTCTACAGGATCAGAAGGAGGAGTACCCATGATGATGTCGGGGTTTGCCTAGGTGTCCTCCTGTGTCATGGCATAAACCCGTACCTGATCCCTAGGCTGCTGTTGTGCCTGGGTCTGCACTGTATTACTCCCGGTAGTCACCCTGGGAGTAGAAGATGTTGGCCGAGTAGGCTGCCCCTGTTGACCCATATGAGGAGTACTAGTGCAGCTCTGTGAACTCTGTCCTCTGTGTCCTAACTCAAGACAGGAACTCCTGATATGTCCCGGCTTCCCACAATAGAAGCAAGTGACCGACACTGAACAAGCTCCTATCGAATGGGATCTATTGCACCTGTGGCAATAAGGATGCCGCTGAGCAGTATACTGTGCAGGGTGAGTCGGAGCGAGCTGTCTGAACCCCTGGGAGTACTGTCCCCATCCCAGATTAGAAGATCCAGATCCAAATCCGTCTCTGTGCGAATTGGATCCCCTACCCCTCTTGGAGTTCTGCGCAGAGTGAGACTTCTCTTTCTTTCTCTTCAGCTCTCTGTTCTCTCTCTACCTAGTCTCAGCGCGGACCAAAGCCTTCGCGTGGTGAGCAGAGTCTATCACCTCAGCCAATGTAAACTGTGGAGTAACAGTTATATACTTCTTTATGCTGAGATTAAGACCGTCTTCGAATTTGAAACTCAAATACTGAGGCGTGGCCAGATCCGGTACAAATACGGTAAGTCTCCGCATGTCTGCCTCATACTCTGAGACAGATCTGGACCCCTGTGTAAGCTGTCCCAGCTCTGACCTCATCCGGTCCTGCTGGTAGAGTGAGAAGAATCTACAGTCAAACTCTCGAAGGAAATTATCCCACCGCAGTGGCTCTGTCACCTCATCAGTGAGGGACTCCTACCATAAGAGGGTCTCTCTTTCTAATAATCGTTATGCCACTTTCAAGCAGAGCTCCTTTCCAATCCCCAGATCGGTCAAAATCCTGCGGGTGCGATTGATCCAATGGTTGGCTACCGCAGCATTACCAAGCCCTGTGAAATCAATGCACCCCAGCTGACGGACCTCCTTAACCAACTGAGTCAACTCATGTACCCGTCTTAGAGTAGCCGATGTGGTCTCACTCGGCTCTGACAAGATAAAAGGGCCGGCTACCAGCGGTGGAATCGATGCCGAAGGAACTGGCGCTGCGGCAGGTGCATGCGTCGCTGTAGGAGGTGGTGGGGGCGAAATCTGGACCCCATGCGAAGCGTACCACTCGTACACCTACCGAAAGGCGTCGAGTGTAGGTACGGGAGTCTCAACCTAAGCAGCTGGTTAAGTAGGTGCCGGTGGTGGCATGCGAGTCGAGGAACGATCCTCCGACTCATTTAATTCCTCTAGTAGGGCAAAACGGGTGCTCCGTCGGGTCGTCATACTTCTGTAAGAGAAGGATCCTTATTAGGTATCGTTCAAAGAATAGGCATGGTTCAAGAAATTTGGCCTAGTCACATCTTGACTACCCTCACTGTTAGGTTAGATACAACCGTATCTAACCCCCCTAAAATGGATGAACTCATATACCTATGACCATGTACTGGGACTTCATGACTGTATGAAACTCTCATGCATTGAGGACTTTAAACACAAACATACTCGGGAATGTTTTCAAGACTCTCTTCCAACATAGCTCTCAACCTAGGCTCTTATACCAAATCAACTGTCACACCCCGAACCGGGATCGTGAGCAGCCGCCCATTGTCCTGAATGCCGGCTATATTTTTATAGAAAATCGGGCAGAACCTTCCTGCATATCGGAAGTCTCCCATATAGCAATCAACCTGCTACCTGTACAATAAGGCCAACCCGGCCTCACAATACATAATTCAAATCTCAACATCAGACCAACACATCCATACCGCACAATCGAGGACAACGCAAGGCTAACAAAACGAATTTCCACAGTCCTAACTACAAACCTCTACTACCATGCCCCCATCAAAGGCATGAACAGCCGCCAGTCGCCCCTCCTGTGATTTAGAGGTGGTACCGAGCGATTCTAAAGTACACTTCTAGGACATGATACATTCCTAAGTAACATACAAATGAGTAGAAATTGCCTCAATACAAGTGTTATGTACTGACATGAGAGTTCTATAATTTAAATATCCATATTTGTACAGTCATCCCAGAATTATACAATGGTCATCTATACACCTCAAAATGCATATACATCATCAGTACAATTTTTAACTCACACAATTGTAGTGAAAATATACAATAACTCCTCAAGTCCAAACCAGACCTCCAAATGATACTAAGCGTCCAGAAAGTAACGCTGCTTGCCAAATACTATCTCTGAAATAAGAAAGGAAATGATGGGTGAGTACTCAAGGAAAGAATACTCAGTGAGTGGGTGGGTCAATGCAATCGTCTAATAAGAATTGTGAAACTGGAGTGTCAAAGCGTAAGTATACAAATCATACTTCAAATCATCATGCTTTTCATTTAAACAATATATTATTTGCCCGCATTATCAAGTCAAATATGCATTCAAAGCACTGTCATTAAAATCATAGAGTTGCTAGCCGAAAGTGTTCTGGCAGAGGTCTACCTTGACCTATGACAGACGCACCGGGGATATTATATATAAATTTATTTAAAGTGCTCTCTACCCCAGCGTTGGCGACGAACCTCGTCTAGGTGCTAGACTTGGAGAGAGTATCCAAATCCTCCCACTTTTCGGTTTCAACCTGGATAGTACCGTATCGTTAATAAAATCACAACAACTCGTGGAATACCCCAGGCCTAGCCATATCTGGACGTCACCTAAGAGCCTCTTACGGTGTCCTTCGTAGCTATGAAACAATACATATCGAAGCCATTAAGGCCAAAATCAATATCATATCAAGAATATGCCGTAATCAGTTTCACAAACCAAATGCAATATATAGCGTAAAATGGCACATTATACATTTCAACCACATGGATGCATAATTTCATAATTTCATAATTTAACCCAATTTTTGGACACTCCAACGGTTTACAAAAAGTCAGTTCCAAAACAAATCAAAATATTTCAAGCACACGATAAATCATACTCATTTATCAAAATGTTATAAAACAGGGTTCACATATTAAATAAAGACATTGAAATAAATCTCACTCACTGAATGGGGGAGGATAGCACACTCCCCAATAATACCATGAAGCGAAAAAAAGTGTTTCCCTAACTCAAGGTACCCAATACCTATGAATGTATATATATAAAAATCAACAAGTTTCAAACCTATGCAGTTATAGAAAATAGGCTATCACTTCTAATACACGTATGCAAATCAGGTAGTTCGAATCCTTTAGAACCCTACCTTAATTCCTCATATTTTGTTCATGCATACAATATGTCTACAAGACTCAAGTGTTGGTACTCAACCAATCTCACACAGAGCTTACACCAATCCAATCTCTTACTCGCACCCAAGGGCTAGCAAGGCCACAGCCCAGCGCTCCTTTGTGCAACGTGCGCCCGTGCGCAGGTACGCTCTCAAGCAGGTGCGCTCACGCTGCGGTACGCTCACGCTCACGCTCTTGCAGGGAGGATTGCACTGCGGTGCACTCGTGGGAGGGAGGAGCTGTAGCGGCTGGGGTGCGCTCACGGTGGTGGCGGATCGCGGTGGAAGCTCGCAACGAAGTGTGATCGAGAGGGAGGGAGATCGCGAGAGATAGAGAGAGAGTGAGCAGTAAAGAGAGAGAAACAGTGAGAGATAGATCGTGAGTAGAGTAGAGAGAGAAGAAGAAGATGGTGGTGGTTGCTCGCGGTGGAGAGTGGTGGCAGGGCGAGCGACCAATCGCGGCGGAGGAAGAACAGCCGCGGTAAGGTGAAGGGTCGGGGAGAGAGAGAAAGAGGAAGAGAGAGGGGAGAGAAAGAGATAATGAAATTAGGGTTTCCAACCCTAATTAGGAAAATTGGAAAGTGCTGCGTTTCACTCCAAAACGCAGCATCTCCTCTCTCTCTTCTTTTTTATATATATATATTTATATATATATATATGTCTTCACACCCACACTTCACAAAAATTTAAATTTTTTGTAAAAACTGGGTTTACTTCGATTCGCAGATTCGGCAAATTAAAATATACTAAAAATTTAATTTAAATACCCCAAAATCAAATATCAATTTAAATAAATAAATTTCTCTCTATATAATTAAATTACAGACACCGCAGTATCGGTATTACATCCTTCCTACTGTAAAAATACCTAGGAAAAACGGGAGGAAGAAGAATTGTTTTCTCCGACACGACCCCTTTGCCCTTCCACATGTACAACCCCTCGAAAAGGAATCGGATAGCCCAACTCCAAACCCCTGAGTCTAATGCTCAGGAGATACACGCCCACTACCATTGAGAACCCCATTCTCAGTATCCTCCCTCTCAACACCCTCCTCGAGAGCCACTCTTGGTGTTCGAGGAAGCACCCTTCCAACTTTATCCTCCTTTACCCTTAGTTGCTCAGTTGTCTCCAGTTGAGATGCGATTGATGCACCCACCGAGCCCCTTTCTCTATTTTCCCCCATGCCCTCATTCTCTAGGCTTGGAATTTGTACTTTTCTCCTCTTCCTCCTCAGAATCGAAATGGGAAGAGCGTCTACTGATGAAACACCTTGTTCTAATGCACTCTCCCACTCCTCGACACTTCTGTTGGACTTGGCCCTCATCAGCCTCCTGCTAGTTACCTCAATAAAATCCTCCCCTTCGGCAAAAGTAAGAACATTAACTAGTTCCATTGTTCTCTTCTTTACCAAAAGGGGCCTCTCAATTTACCGCTTCTTACCTACCAACAGGCCTGCCAGTTTCAACATTTTGTTGTCCAAGAGGGCTTCCAAAGAAATAGTTCTGTTGTTTAACTAGCAAAATTTCCTAACAGTGCACAAACTTCGAATGTCAGGAGGATATCGAAGGACTTACCCCACAAAGGCTATACCCTAGCCTCCGGCAACACTGGTATCAACTCTTTATTCACAAACTCCACAAAGAACTTCTTTATCCAATTCTTGTCAATACTCTCCTTATAGAAAAACTTCCACCTTGACTTCGGCCTTATTTGAAACAGAATCACCACTCTGTTGGACCTCCAGAAACATACCTACCTAGAGAAAAAACAGGTAGCAAAATCTTAAACGACAGTAGCTTCGCAAGCTAGCAGCTGCTACAACTAGAAGCCAAGCGTTGGGAATCATCATGGTCAGGAAGATATTCCAAGTTTTAAAAACCGCGATAAGAAGACCCATATAAGGCACTCGAAGACCATATCTCACACATTCCTTGTATATCGGAACACACCCCTCCGGCATTTCATTCGATCTCTCTTCCTCTGTAGGCAACTACAACTAATAATCGTCGCCTAATACCATCTCCTTCACCATTCCTCCTCTATCATCGTACTCCTAATCTCCCCAATAGCACAGTGAGTGTGTGATTTAGAAGCCTTCACCATTTCTAGTTTTTACCAATTTTGCAAATCCTAAATCCCCAAATTCTCTCTCAAAAAGCAAACTAATGAAAGAGTGTCAAGCCCTATACTCTTTACAATCAATCACAAATTGCATGATAAAAAACTTGTCGAATATGCTTCTTGGAAATCGAGACGACACATCTTGCATTTAATACTTCACTTTCATGTCTTTTCAAATTTCATAATTCCTACAATCTCAAATCTACTCATAATACCACCTCTTTGAAATGACATTAGGAGTGGGGCAAATGATGCTACAAGTCCCAATAACCCTAACCATGAAGTCTACTAGATCACTAACAGTCGAAGCCCACAAGCTATTAGATGATTTCTCTATAAGAAACTAAGGCGGCCAAGCAAGTGTAGTCAAACTCTCTCGGCTAATCTCACAGTCACCACTCGGTTGAACACTCGTGATTAAGTCTCTCGATCTCTGCTCGGTTCAACTTTCTCGATTAAGCCTCCTACCTAGTACCAAGTGGTCTCCCACTGAATAATGTCTCTACCAAGCAAATCAATATCATGGTCACCCGAAATTTGAACCTTCCCTTGTGTCGGAAGTAATCTCTCCCGATAAAGAAGAAAATCTCAATAATCTCTCCTAATAAGATAGGATGTTTCCGTGATAATTTGAACTTTTTTTAATCACTATGATCATAAATCTCCTAAAATCTTTGACTATGATCTTTGTAATTTAGGAAGATTTTCAGTAATCTCTCCATAAGATAATTAGAGTTTTTGCACTCCTAAACAAGAGATTTTACCATGATACACATGTTATATATATCAAATAAAGGTGACCCGTCAAGTACATTCTTTTCACCCTACATACAAATAGTATGAAGAAACTACGTAGGGCTAATCTAAAACTTTTCTCAATCTGTTCTTTTTCTCTCTTACTTATCTTTCTAACACTACAAAAAAACAGCCTTTTAGCCACAAATTTAGCGATGAAAATTTTAAAAAAATTTTAAAAAAATTTGTCGCTAAAAACATTACCGACTGATTTAGCGACCAAAAATTTTTCGTCGCTAATAACGCGTCGCAAAAATTTAGCGACGAAAATTAGAAATCCATCGCTAAATTTAGCGACAAATAATTTTTCGTCGCTAAAATTTGTCACAAACTTTAGCGACGAAAAATTATCTGTGGCTAAATTAGCGACATAAAAAAAATCCGTTGCTAAATTTAGCGACGAAAATCTAAAATTCGTCGCTAAATTTAGCGACAGATAATTTTTGTCGCTAAAATCCGTCACTAATTTACGGGAAAAAAAATCTGTAATAATAAAAAAATCCATCGCTAAATTCAGCGACGGATTTGGAATCCGTCGCAAATCCGTCGCTGATTTCAAATTCCGTCAAATGAAATGTTCAGGGAGGGCACGTGTCACCCGAGCGCCACCCTGGCCCACCCGAGCGCGTACCACCTGAGCCAGCACCCGCACCCGCACCCGCACCCTGCACAGGCACCTCTTAATTGCTGGAAAATGCCTTCTGCCTCCACCGTGGTTCGAACTCTGAACTCCGCACTCCCTCCGCACTCCTCCGAACTCCTGCATGCAACCTGTAACCACCGAACCAAAGATATTATTATGATATAAATTTATTTTTTATTATTTATTATCTTTATTTGACATTTTTCTAATAATAATAAAATAATATATAATAATAATTTAAAATAATAAATATAATAACTTTTTTTATTTATACCACCCACCTAAAATAATATTAATTAAAAATAATAAATATGATAATTTTTAATAAAATAAAAAATAATAAAATAATAATTTAAAATAAAATAATAAATTAATTAAAAAATATGTTTATATTATATTTTGATTTCTTCTTTTTTCTTTTATCTTATTATCTTATTATTTTTTTTCATTTTTCTTTTATTTTTTTTGATCCATAATTTAAAAATGGATTACAATATCTCAAAACTATAAAATTATAATTATCAATAAATTATAATATATTAATAATTTAAAAAATCTATATATTTAATTACAAAATATTTTTATTCGTTATAATAAAATTATTATATATTATAATAAAATTATTATATATAAGAAATGAGAGTAGAAAGAAAAAAAACCCAAAAATAGAGAAAAGGAAAAAAAAAGTGAGAATAGAAAACAAAGAGAAGGAAAAAAATCACACAACAACACTCGTGATGCAGTGGTAACATGTTTTCGAGATCCAAGTCCAAGTTTTGAATCTCTTCAACTACATATTTTTACATATTTTTTGTGGCACGCCCCAGCAGGCGCGTAGGCGCCCGCGCCTGCCCGCCTGGGTGCCTGCCTGGGTGCCCAAGCAGGCGCGCCCCAGCAGGCGCGCGGGTGCCCGCACCTGCCCGCCTGGGCGCCCAGGCAGGCGCACGCAGGGCGCGGGCAGGCAGGCGCCCGTGCGTGCATGGGCCGGCGCCCGCGAATATTTAATTAAAAATTTTATATTATTAAATAAAATAATAAAAATAAAATAAAATTACCTATACAATAATAAAAAATATTAAATCAAAAAAAAGAAAAAAAATAATAAATTAATTAAAATATATATATAATTTAAATAAAAAAAAATATATGGTTTTTTTTAAGAATTAAGAAATATAATATAATAAAATAAAATGTAAATTAAAATATTATAAAATAATAATATGATTTGTTAATATAAAATAATAAAATAAAAATAAAAATAAAATAAAATTATAATTAAAAGAAGATAAAATTCAGCGACGGATTCCAAATCCGTCGCTGAAATTATTAAAATAAAATAAAAATAAAACGAAATTGTAATTATTCAGTGACGGATTTGGAATCCGTCGCTGAATTAGCCACGGATTTGAAAATCCGTCGCTAAATTAAATTCGGTTGTTAAATTAATTTTTTAATTTAAATATTATATTAATATTATATATTATTTAATTATATATAAAAAACCTATTTAGCGACGGATTTCGAATCCGTCGCTGAATTAGCCACGGATTTAGAAATCCGTCGCTAAACCGTGGTTGTTAAATTAATTTTTTAATTTAAATATTATATTAATATTATATTTTATTTAATTATATATAAAAAACTTATTTTATGACGAAATTTGCAACGAAAAATTTTTTTGTCGACAATTAGCGACGAATTTAGTCACGAAAATTTTTTCGTCATTAATTAGCGACGAATTTAGCCATGAAAATTTTTTCGTCACTAATTAGCGACGAATTTTGCTACGAATGATGTGTCCATCGCTAATTTAGCCACGACTTGCTTTTTGTTGCAAATTTTGTGACAAATTAGCGACGAAAAAGTTTTTGTCGCTAAATTCGTCGCAAAATAGCGACGAATTTTTTCCGTCGCGAAAATTTATGGCTAAAACCGTGTTTTTTTGTAGTGTAAATTGATTGTCAGAGTTCATTCCGTCGGACCACATCCGGTGGGCATTTACAGGTTATTCAATCTATGAAGGCCCAGAAAACGTATTAGTGTTAGTTTTCCGTTCGGGTTAATACTATATTTTATCTGTAAAACAAATCCACCTCTAGCTACTCCAAAAATAAGAAATTTAGAGTTACAAACCGTTTAAAAAATAACTGGTGGGTGTCAATCCAATCAAAAATAAAAATACCTATTTCAAGAAAGATGAGTTTAGTATAAGTAGGGTCGTCTCCTCAGAGAAGCGGTGGATTTATCTCTTTTAAGGAAAATATGAAGAGTTGTAAAAATTATCTAGAATTAACAAAAATAAATAAATCAAAGAAATTAACTAAAGTAAGAAAATTAAATAATACCAATTAAATAAGAAAAATGACAATGTGAATAAAATCTAACCAAAGGAATTATATCCACCTTGTTTTTATGAGATTGATCATCGATCAACTTAAAGATTTCAACAATTATAGATAAATTGGTTATAGTCGCTCAACAAACGCTGACAACTGATCTCTCCTTACTTCGTCAATAATTAAGAAAAACTCTTTAACTATTTTTCTAACCAAAAGACAATTCTAGAGAAACTCTTAGAATTTAAAGTTTCAATAGTATTAAGACTGAGAGAGACTCAATTCTAAGTGACAAATATACAATGGGTTTATTTAAATTAGATTATACAATTCCATTACATAAATGTCATTTACCACTAAATTAAAACCAATAAACAATTATGGATTTGCCATTTTAATTGGTTATAGATTATTTTAGAACTATTAAATATTGGTTACTATTCAATAAACTCCAGAAAATCATGATCCATGAAATATAGGAATTAAATAAATACCTATGAGTCCCTAAGGGGATAACCTAGTGGTACAAACTCCCCTCCCCAACCTAGTGATTCTAGATTCAAATCCTTGTGCAACAAAAAAAATACTTATGATATATTGAATTAATATGTTCAATTAGATCTCACAATCATTGAAAATCAAGACTTCAATAACCTTTCAACTAGAAAAGAATTTAAAATGAATTCTTGAATAAAAAAAACTTACAAAAATGATTTTATTGATGTTGGATAGAATGTGCTGAACTACAAAATTATGCTGCCAGCTACTGCTTAGTCAAGAAATGAGGAAATATATATCTATCCTAATGTCGACTGCAACTCTAAAAGCAAGGAGGAATTTTTCCTATTTTTTAACCCTAGGAAAAATTATTCAAATTGCTTTTTAAGAGATGATAAAATTCCCTAAAATATAATAACTTGGAAATTTCAAATAAAAGAATATCCTAAAAAAATTAGAATATCTTGAAATTTACATTTTCCAAAAATTCATATCCCTACATATTAGGAATGGAGTAAAAATATTCAAAAGCCTTGCATTGCCCCTTGAAATCAGCGTGCCCACGTGCTAATGAAAGATCAATGCTGTCCAATTTTTCATCATTTGCATAATTGTTCCAATTAAGTCCCTTTTTCTCCACATTTCTCCATGCATCTCTTTCGTCAAATCTAGCAAATCAATCATCACAATTTAGTGTAATATTTCCTCAAAATAATGCAAAAATCAATTACAAACACTACACTCATTTTATCCCTATCAAATTCTCTCATACCTAGATGATACTTGTTCTCAAGCATCCCTAACTTAAATAAAACTAAAACTAGCCAATCTATTTTTCTTCCAATCTCCCAAGTCAATAAATACTATAAAAGTTAAACTGAAAACATAATCGAAACAATAAATATTTCATAGCATTCTGCACTAAAACAACTACTACATATCCCAACAGCTCCTTATGAAATCCAAACAGCAAGATTTAGCAATCATCTCCAAAGGTTCACTCAAATACACTTGAAAAGGTGAAAAAAAAAATATATCTCTCAAATCAACAATGCGGAATGGTATTACCATAAACTTGCAAATATATCAAATCTCCACCACTTAAAAATTTGAATTTCATGCATCAATCTGAAGGTATTTTGTTTGGTTGTAACGGGGTTAAAATTAAGGATAGGACAAAGGTGATATTTAAAGGTTAAAAACGTACCAAATAACAAATATAATTAATCCACAATTTTTATGATATCAACTAATTTTTTTCCTCAAACAAAAAGTATATAGAAAGTAATTTATTGTTGTGCAAATAAATAGCCAATAGTAAACAACATACAAGTGTCAACTGATTTCTCAAATTTCCATAACTAGAGTGTAAATAAATGAATTTTCAATCAAGATGCAACATTTCTCTTTCTCATCTCTTTTTCTTCTTCTTTTTCTTTTTTCCTTTTTTTTTTCTTTTTTGGTTTTTTTTTTCAATTTTTGTTTTGGAATGAGATATGAAAACATAAACATTAAGATTCCAATCTTCATCATTCTATTGAGACAAACATAAAACAAAAATCATGCACTTAACTATATATACCTTTGGTACAAGGGTTTGAAATGAAAGATAAAATAAAAGACATGGTGTTGTATTGAAGGGGTTATAAAGAAGAAAAGGGGATAAAGGCTCAAATTGGTTAACTTGGGGTTTATGAAATCAAGGTAGGGTATTTTTAAAAAGCCAAAGGTGGTAAAAACCTAAGTGCCTTTGGCACTTCAATGCATGAAATCCTAGAATGTGGTCTTCATATACATAATAGAGCAAGTTATAGAATGTGCAATCAAAGTGTGATAATCACTCATCAAGAAAAACAATTTCGAGCATAAAGAATGGAGTTGCTCGTTTTCGGCTCAAAACCTCATTTTTTAAGTAGGATTTATGTCAAATCTTTGCATGTTCATTATTTAAAGAAAACTATTAAAAATATGAACAGCCATTTCAAGCATAAAAAACCATTTATACAAGTTATTTTTTAAACATTGAGCCAACCAAATAGTGTAACTCAAAAAGCTCAGAATTTATTTTATTTTATTTTTATTTATTTTTGGAAGAAACAAAATCTAAACTAATATAGCAAAGAAAATCACTACAATGTCAAGAACCAAAACAAAGAAGAAAACACCTAACATCCCCCACACTTAAATTATACATTGTCCCCAATGTATGCTCAAGGTAAAAGAGAAAAAGAATGCAAGAAAACCAATCAAACAATGCAGAAATTAAAGAAATAAAATAACAAAATAGGGTGGAAAAATACTCCCCTAGGGTGGAGGAGTGAAATCCATAAACTCGAAAAATGCCATCATGTTTTGCTCCATGCGGGAAAGATACCCATGGATTGTGTGCAATGTGTTTACTAAAGTGTAGTCCATGGAAGGAAGAGAACCGCTTCGGACACGGAGAAACCTGCATAGTGACGGGAGGACTTTTTCCGGCGTTCACCCTATGGGTTAAAAGAGTAATGTCCATTCAAAACAAAGATAACATCCATACAAACTAAGCAATCCAAATCTAGAGGGTCGATGGGGGACATATGTAAATCGTGATTATTCAAATCTAAAATGACCAAATTCACTTCCAAAAGAGTAATTAGGGAGTCTAAAATCAATGGTCACTTTGCTTTATTCACACAAGATTGAGATTAAGAGGCCACCTAATACCCAAAATTGACTTGTTGGTTTGTTTACATACACTATAAGAAGAATAGTTCAGGTTTATTACCAATAGCTGAACTATCCTTTCGTTTGGAGAAACTAAAAGCCAGAAACCTATGAATTATTTACAATACATTATCCTTTAAATTACTACCTTTAAAATGACTAAGGTGGTAATTTGCAGGATCAACTGACATTTTAGACCATGTACGTACATATTCCGAGTTAAAGAGCGGGTGAAATCACAAATGCTATTTTGATATGCAGAGGATTGTGCTTGATTTTAACAAATGAACCCCAAAGCAACATTAAATTCAGTCAGTGACAGATTGAAAGATTGATTCAAAAGTCAAAATTGAATTAACTTAGGAGTATATGCAGTGAAATCCTTCGGTATGTGAAAGTAAAATGTAGTATAAAACTCATAAGTTAATTCTTGAAATGCAGGGCAATTTAAATGCAAGTAAGATTCCCAGCCAATTGCAGATAAATACTGGACAATTTGATCATGGATGTTAAGCAGTTGTAGAGAACTCTCAAATGCATGCGAGACTAACATGGTTGCGAAGGAGACGGATCGACAACAACATCAGGAATTGGCACGGATTGTGCTGGATAGGGGTTGATAGGAGTGGAAGGTGATGGATGGTGGCTCGGTTGTGACTCGTGGTGGCTTGTTTGGGGATTAAGGTTTTGCGAAATAGGCTCACGATCGCTTAAAGAATTCGAGGAGGGTGTTCTGATCTGGTTCGAGGGTGGCTTCATTGGTAAATTTGGAGGGGATTGAGAAGTGAAGGTCGAAGGGTTTATGGGAGGCAACAAAGGGGTTTCATCGCTGTCAGAAAAGAGAGAGACGTGAGAGGGTTTTGTAGGTCATGATCCATGGAGCCAATGTGGACGGAGCCCATAACGATGCCGGTGGTGATGGATTTGTTTCTTTCCCATTGTTGTCGGCGAAGAAGGAGGAGTCGAATGAGGGAGATAAAGGAGGTTGCAATGGAAAAGGTGAAAGCAAAATAGAGAAACCTTAAAAAAAGTAGAAGAGCAAATGTTAGAATCGAAGTGCAATTTGTTTCTCTCTCTCTCTTTTTTTATTTTTTTGTTTTGGCAGAAATGATGTGTGGTTAAGGCGTGGGCACACCCTAAATCCTAAGTGTTTTTGTCTAATTGTAGTTCTACGGTAGAAGTGAAGGAAGATTAGGGCTTGGGCATGCCCTAAACCGAGAGTGTTTCTACCCAATGTGTGCTCTCGTGATAGAAGTGAAGGGAGTTTAGGTCGTGGGCATGCCTTAAACTGAGAGTGTTTCTACTCAAGGTATCTGGGGTAGGCAAAAATGAATGGTTGTTAAGGTGTGAGCATGCCTTAATAACATAGTACTTTTGAAATATTTTTTTTATCTAGCCTATATAAATGAAAATAAATAACAAAATAAAAATAAATAAATAAATCATAAAAATATTGGGTTGTCTCCCAAGGAGTGTCATTGTTTAATGTCTTTGGCTTGACATTGCTTCTCATCTCATCTTTTGATATGAATGAGATATGTTAAATTAATCACCTCTACGGTGGAAATATCAATGCCTTCACAAAAGGTTTGAGTCTATGACCATTAACCTGAAAAATATTATTAGTTTCAAGGCTTCAAATTTGAATTGCACCATATGAAAAGATATTTATAATAACGTATGGACACGTCCAGCGAGACTTAAGCTTACCCAGCATGAATTTCAATCTTGAATTATAGAGGAGAACCTTTTGGCTTACCGAAAATTGTTTCCGATGTGAGAACTTGTCATGAAGGTACTTGGTTCGCCCCTTATACATTCTTGCATTATCATATGCCTCTAGCCGAATTTCCTCCAATTCTTGAAGCTGAAATTTCCTCTCCATTCCTACTGCTTTTGCATCCAAGTTGCATTGTTTGACGGCCCAAAATGCACCTATGTTCGAGCTCGACTAGGAAGTGACATAACTTGCCAAAAATTAACCGATAGGGTGACATCCCGATTGGAGTTTTGTATGCTGTCCTATAAGCCCACAAGGCATCTTCTAAACACAAACTCCAATCTTTGCGGTTGGCATTTACTATTTTCTCCAAGATACTCTTGATCTCATAGTTGGATACTTCGGCTTGCCCATTTGTTTGTGGATGATATGCTATAGTTATGTGGTCATTGACTCCGTATCTTCGCATTAATACCTCCACTGTTTTATTGTAAATGAGTGCCCTAGTCACTGATAATAACTTTAGGAATTCCAAACCTATTAAAAATGTTAGATTTAAGAAACCTACAACAACCTTAGCATCATTAGTCCAGGTAGCCTTTGCCTCTACCTACTTGGAAGCATAATCAACAGCAAGCAAAATGTATAAATGACCAAGAGAACTAGGAAAGGAACCCATAAAATCCATACCCCAAATATCAAAGATTTCACAAATTAAAATATGATATTGTGGCATCTCATCTCTGAAAGATATGTTACCAACTTTTTGGCACTTTTCACAGCTTTTACAAAATTGATATGCATTCCTAAAAATTATGTCCCAATAAAAATCCCTATCTAAAATTTTACTAGCCGTTCTCTTGGGGTTGAAATGCACACGACATGTATAAGTGTGACAATAAGTATGGATTGAATTTCTTCATTTGGAACACACCTACAAATAACTTGGTCTGAACCGATTTTCCACAAATAGGGTTCATCCCAAATGTAGTACTTAGAGTCACTCCTAATCTTGTTCCATTGTGTAGGGCTTAGTCCATGTGGTAAAATCCCAATCACTAGAAAATTAACAATATTAGTAAACCAAGGTTCCTTACCTATTTTACCTTGTAGGGTAAGCAATTGTTCATTCAGAAATATCTCGGATATGAGTAAGGTCTCTTCTTCATGTACCAATTGACTCAAATGATCAGCTACAGAATTTTCGATTCCCTTCCGATCCTTTATCTCCCAATGGAACTCTTACAAAAGCAGTACTCATCGGATAAATCGTGGTTTTAACTCTCTCTTTGAAAGAAGGTATATCAAGGCTGCATGATCAGAATAAATAATAAATTTAGAACCTAACAAATAAAATCTAACTTTTTCAAAAGCAAAGACTATGGCAGAAGCTCCTTCTCCATTGTAGTGTAGTTGCATTGAGCAAGGTTGAGTGTTTTTGATACGTAGTAAATGGCATGAGACTACTTCCCTTCCCTTTGTCCAAGTACAACTCCCACAGTGTAGTGGCTTGCATTGCACATCAACTTAAATGGTAGATTCCAATTAGGTAACTGCAAAATTGGGGCCGATGTTAGCAAAGTTTTCAATTTGTCAAAAGGCATCTTACACTCTTCTCCAAAATCAAATGAATATCATTTTGTAGCAATCTTGAAAGTGGTTGACCTATCTTTGAAAAATCCTCAATGAATCTTCGGTAAAAACTTGCGTGTCCAAGAAAACTATGAATTTCCCGCACATTAGTAGGATATGAGAGATTAGCAATTAGATCAACTTTAGCCATATCAACCTCAATGCCTCTTGATGATATTATTTGACCTAACACTATCCCTTCTTTGACCATAAAATGACATTTCTCATAATTAAGGACTAAGTTAGTATCAATACATCTCTTAAGGACCTTGTATAAACTATCTAGGTATTGATAAATGAATCTACATACACCATAAAATCATTCATGAAAATCAATGCAGTTTTCAATTAAATCAGAAAAATACTCATCATGTATTTTTGAAAAGTTTCCAGTACATTACAAAGACCAAAGGGCATCCTACGAGATGCAAACGTTCCAAATGGGCAAGTAAACGTGGTCTTTTCTTAGTCTTTTTGAGCTACAACTATTTGGTAATACCCTGAATACCTATCCAAGAAATAGAAAAACAATTTTCTTGCTAACCTTTCTAACATTTGATCAATGAAAGGTAAAGGAAAATGATCCTTTCTAGTGACTGTATTTAATTTCATAAAATCAATGCACATTCGCCATCCTATTTGCAGTCTCATTAGGACTAACTCATTATTTTCGTTATTCACCAATTGAAATCCACTATTCTTTGGAACCACATGAACCGAACTCACCCAACGACTATCTGAGATAGGATAAATGATCCCTAACTCCAATAGTTTTAGAATTTCCATCAAAACAACCTCTTTCATGGTAAATTTAATTTGCGTTGAACTTCTCTTGCGGTTTGGAGTCGGGCTCTAGCAAAATTCAGTACATGCATACAAAAGGACTTATATCTTTGATATCCGCCAAAGTCCATCAAATAGCTATTTTGTACTCCTTTAACTCCCTCATCAAGCTTTTCTCTTGACTCTCCATTAGGTCTTTCGCAATGATCATCAGCAAGGTTTCATCGTCATCCAAATAGGCATACTTGAGGTATTTGGGTAAGGGCTTCAACTCGAGTTTCGGAGTCTTACATAATAGAATAAAGAATTCTTTCATTGAAGGAGGTAAAGGAAGATGGTTGTTTACAAACCTTTGGGATAGTTCCAACGCGATTGCAAATCCATGATGACTCCTTCGCCTCTTCATCTTGTATTGATTTCTCGTCTTTATCTGTCCAGCCCTTTTTCAACACAAGATCAAGTTTATCAAGCATCACATTTTGTTCAAAATTCTCACACACAATTGAATCCACCATGCTAACATGAAAAACGGATTCCGAGTCATTCGGGTGTCGCATGGCATAAAAAATATTGAATGTAATAATTTCGCCATCAAATTCAAATGACAAGGTTCTTAGATCTACATCAATCTTGGTTTTTTCCATTTTCATGAAAGGTCTACCTTACAAAATGAGAGCAGGATTTGAGGTGCATGTTTCATCCATGTCAATGATATAAAAATCAACGAAAAAAACCAACTCATTAATTTTAATCAAGACGTCCTCAATGATTCCCTCAGGGTATGAATTGGACCTATCCGCTAATTAAATAATCACATTGGTCTCTTTTAGAGGTCCTAAATTCAAATACCTAAATAGGGTTAAGGGCAAGACATTTATGGAAGCACGTAGGTCGAGTATTGTCTTTTCAACCCTCTTATCACCTATGATGATAGGTATAGTAAACATACCTGAATCCTTACACTTTTGAGGCAATTTTCTTTGGATGATAGTGGAAACATTCTCAGTCATGATAATTTTATTGTTGCCCTCCAACTTGGGTTTTCTAATGCATAATTCCTTGAGAAATTTTACGTATCTCGCCACTTGTCAGATGGTTTCAATTAGAGAGATGTTTATCTCCACTTTTTGAAAGGTTTCCAAAATTTCTTTATCATCCTCTTGCTTCTTGGAATGCTCTAACCTGCCAGGAAAAGAAGGTAAAATGGTTAGTTTTGAAGTTGTTTTATTTGGTACCTCACTCTCCTCTTGTGGTTCAACTTCAAGAGGCATGGTTTCTTTCTTGTGTTCCTCCTTTTTGTGTGCCTCTTTTGGTGTGAGAAATTATGTACTTCTTTTCCACTTCTAAGTAGCCAAGCACTTGCATTTTCCCTTGGATTGATTTGCACTTGGGATGGTAATTTTTCCTGGCTCGCTTCGATTTTGCTCACTGTTGTCGTCAATTATGACACTTGGGTACCAAGATTTAAACACTTGCTCTTGTTTCTTGTTGGAATTTTTACATATCTTGCATCAGATTTTTCACAAGATTTTCAACGGATGGTGCTCCATTTTGTGGAGGTTGTTGTGGTTAAAAGGGGGTCTTCCAAAAAATTACTGAGGAAATCCTTGTGTTCTAGTCCCATAACTTAGATTAGGATGGTCTCTCCAACCATGGTTGTAAGTATTGGAGTAAGGATCATATTTTCATTGGGGCAGCCCTGAAAATCCACTTACAGTATTTAATTGTTCGTTAGACTCCTCTTGAAGAGTAGAACACATGTCGGTTGAGTAACCCATATTTGAGCGAATTCCACATGTCACGCCTGTTGTTCCTGGATGCCGACTGTATTTTTACAGAAAATCGGGCAGAATCTCCCCATAAATCGGAGATTTCCCATGTACAATTTCACCTGTATATGACATTCATCCTGTAAAAATAAGCAATTGGCCATCCTGGCCTCTCCAAAATCAACAAATACCACAGCCAACATCCAGAACAATGCAAGGTTATAAAGTTTCTAGCAGTCCTAGCAACAGACCTCTACTGTCATGCCCAACTAGAGCATGAGCAGCCACCACATCGAGCGGACTTAAATTCTTCGCATATATAAAATAAATTCTCAAGTTATTTTTAAATATTTACAAATGCCTCAATGCAAAGAAATAAATCAATACGAGAGTTTCAAGAATAAATGTCCATAATTTATACAGTCAAATCTCCAATACATAATAATATCACCAATCATCGTAGCGGAAGAGATGGAAAATATCCATACCCAAGCCCAGTGATATCTCCTCGGTCCAACACTAATCCTATGGGAAAGAAAATGAGAGGTGAGTATCTATGGGAGGATACTCAGTTAGTGAGGGGATTGACATCATACTATCAATATCTAGAGTGAACTTGGAGTGTCAAAGCATAAGATAAGAAAATATCCACAGTGTACAAACCGATCAGGTTATTTCAAAATCATATATAATACGCACACATCAGAAAGCAAGATATGCATCCAATATTTACATCAATATCGTGAAGAGCCGGCCAATGAAATATTCCCGGCAATGGTCTACCTCGACCAAGGACGGCGCATTGGGGGTTTTTCCAAATGCAAGTATTAAATAATGGCTCTCTGCCCCAATGTTGGCTACAGGTTACCACAACTAGCCTGCAAATAATAATAATGTACATATAACTAGTCGGCCGTGTATGGTACCCCCGCCTGGTACTAGACGGAGCCGTACTCAACGTCCTCTCCGATGAGAGTCAACCTGGGACACCCATACACATGACAATCTGGCGGATACCTCCAGCCGAAGCGTATCCGGACACAAGGGGTGCCTCTACCAGATGTCCTTCGTAGCTACGGATCACAATATCATATCGGCCGGGCACGTAGCCCCATGCATCCCATCACCAAGTCGGCCGGGCATATAGCTCCATGCATAATATCATAACGTCGGCCGGGCATACAGCCCAATGCATAATATCATAAAGTCGGCCGGGCATACAACCCAAACAATCATACATTTTGCCGAAACATGTCATTTAAAAAGTTTTTTGAAACATGGTTTTCAATCAATAGCGAATGTCAAAATCCCACTCACTATTCTACGGAAGGGAAGTCACTCCCTACTGACAAGCCAAATCGGATCTGACCGGTCGAGTCTCCAAAAGATCAACCTAAATCAGATTATCAACATTTAATATCAAATAAAAGCCAAATCAGGGATTTTCAATTTTCCCTTCCAAATATATACCACCTAATTTACAAAACTTCGTTATAGATTCTCGTTTCCTCAATTTCGACTCATCTGACTCACCAATGGTCGAGTTTCTAATATTTCTAATTTTTTTGTCTAATTTTCCTCGGATTTCACACATTTCAATATATTATGTAACTCTCGATCTAAATTCGACTTAATTTCGATAGAATTAATTCAAATGTTAAAAAGGTTGCATTTCTCTCACCTAGGGTTTCTCGAATTTCCGGATCTAGCTTTCGTTCGTCCGTCAACCTGGTCTAAAACCTGTAATGTTTACCATTTGAAACACAAGTGAGAAATTTAAGTCAAATTACCAATAATTTTCGAAACCCTAGTATGTACACGGAATCGAGAATTCATTTACCTACGCAGAGGGTCACGGGTCGTCGTGGGCTCGCGGGCCAAGGGCCGGACTGGGCCGCGGGCCGTACTGGGCCTGCGGGCTTGGACGGGCTGTCGGGCCTAATGGCCCCGTGGGCTTGCTGCTAATGGGCCTGCTGACTGGTGCTCGCCCGTGCACTGGTACTCGCTCGTGCGCCAGCTCGCGCGCTGCCGTGCGTTGGGCCGCGTGCCCGTGCATGCTCGTGCGCTGGGCCGCGTGCTCTCGTGCGCTGGCTCACGCGCTCGCGGCCTCGCTCGCGCTCGCAGCCTGGGTCCTGCTCGCGGCCTAGGCTCGCGCTACGGGCTGGGTCCTGCTCGCGGCCTGGGCTCGCGCTGTAGGCTGGGTCCTGCTCGGGGCCTGGCTCGCGCTGCGGTCTCGGGGATCGCGCTGCAGAAGGTGCTGCAGTCGCGTGCGGTGGCGGAAGGCAGTGCTCGATCGTGGCTTGCGGCGGTGTGCGGCGAGGCGGAGAGAGGGCGATCGTGGAAGATCGCGAGAGGGAGAGAAGACAGAGTGAGGTAGAGAGAGAAACCGAGAGGGAAGAAGAAGAAGAAGAAGAAGAAGAAGAAGAAGAAGGAGAAGGAGAAGACGATGGCGGCGGTGGTAGTGGTGGAAGGCGCGGGCCAGCAGCCGAAGGAGGAGAGCCGCGAGAAGATGAAAGGTCGGGAAAGAGAGAGAGAGAGAGAGAAAAGAGGGGAATTAGGGCTTTAGCCCTAATTCAATTTGGGGAAGGCCAAAACGCTGCGTTTTGGCTCTCCCTTTTTTTTTTTTAGTTTGGTGTTACACCGCATGCTTTCACTATTGCACTTGTCCTACAACCAACCTTTCCATAATAGAAGTTAGGGAATCTATCTTATACTCAAGGGAAGAAATACTCATCTTATTAACCCTTTTTGGAGCCTCTTGCCTCCCTCCAAATTGCTGCACGTTTGCTGTCATGTTGGAGATCAAATTTTGTTCCTCATCGAGTATTTTGTTCATCATCGCACCACCACTTGCTGCATCGATCATGTTCCTTTCTGATGACAAAAGACGTTCATAAAAATATTGGATAAACAGTTGGTCATGAATTTGGTGTTGCGGACAACTAACACAAAGTTGTTTGAATCTTTCCTAATATTTGTACAAAGTCTCCCCATTGAATTGCCTTATACCACAAATCTCCTTCCGAATATTTGCTGCATGGGAAGCTAAAAAAAATTTCTCCAAAAATAACATTTTTAACTCATTCCAGTTAGTAATTGAATCAGAGGGTAAATAAAATAAACAATCTTTAGCTTTATCAACTAAGGAGAATGGAAAAACCCTTAGCTTCAATTGCTCCTCGGATACACCTTGTGGCCTTATTGTGGAACAAATGATATGAAATTCCTTAAGGTGTTTGTTGGGATCTTCTCCTGCAAGTCCATGAAATTTAAGAAGTAAGTGAATAAGTCTAGATTTCAATTCAAATAGATTCTCAATTTCAAAAAGATTAATGCACAAAGATTATCGGTTGACATCAGGTGTAGCTAAGCCCCTTAATGTTCTTGGTGCTTCCATGTTCTCATCTTGAATGTGTTGCTCCTCATTGTCAATTGTTTGATCCTGCAAGCCCTGGTCCAAGGTGAGTTCGAGGAATGAAGATGTAAGCTGTTTTGTTTGCTTGGTCTCCTTCGTAAGTCTTTGAGCTGATTTCTCAATCTTCGGATCAAACACAAGTTCACCTGTACGAGCAAAACGAGACATATACAAAAAAAAAGTAAAATTTAAAAGAAATAAATCTCTTAGCACTGTTCCTCGACAATGGTACCAAAATTTGGTAGGTGTCAATCCAACCAAAAATAAAAATACTAACTTCAAGAAAGATGAGTTTAGTATGAGTAGGGTCGTCTCCTCAGAGAAGCGGTGGATTTATCTCTTTTAAGGAAAATATGGAGAGTTGCAGAAATTATCTAGAATTAACAAAAAAAATAAATCAAAAAAATTAACTAAAGTAAGAAAATTAAATAATACCAATTAAATAAGAAAAATGTCACTAAAAATAAAATCTAACCAAAGAAATTATATCCAATTTGTTTTCATGAAATTGATTATCAATCTAGTTAAAGATTTCAACAACTATAGATAAATTGGTTATAGTCGCTCAACAAACGCCGAATAACCAATCTCTTCTTACTTTATCGATAATTAAGAGAATCTCTTTAACTATTTCCCTAATAAAAAAATAATCCTAAAAAAACTCTTAGAATTTAAAGTTTCGATAGCATTAAAATCGAGAGAGATCCAATTCTAAGTGACAAACATACAATGTGCTTATTTAAATTAGATTATTTAATTGCATGTCATAAATGTTATTCACCATTAAATTAAAACCAACAAATAATTATGAATTTACCGTTTTAATTGATTCTAGATTATTTTATAACTATTAAATATTAACCACTATTCAATAAATTTTAGAAAATTATGATCCATGAAGTGAAAGAATTAAATAAATACCTATGATATGTTAAATTAATAAGATCAATTAGATTTTACAATCATTAAAAATCAAGATTTCAATAAATCTTCAACTAGAAAAGAATTTAAATTGAATCCATGAATAAAGAAAACTCACAAAAATAATTTTCTTTATGTTGGAAAGAACGTACTCAACTACAAAATTATGCTACCGGCTACTGCTTTTGTCATGCCCCGAACTGGGGTCATGAGCAGCCACCCGTTGCCCTGGATGCTTACTATATTTTTTTCAGAAAATCAGGCAGAATCTCCCTATATTTCGGAGGTCTCCCATGTATAATTTACCCTGTAATATTTACAATCATCATGTCAATTTAATAAAAGGGTCATCTCGGCCTCACAACCATTAACCAAACCACAGCAGACAACTAAGACAACGCAAGGCTATAGAAATTTCTAGCAGTGCTAGCCACAAACCTCTACTGTCATGCTAAACTAGAGTATGAGCAGCCGCCACACCGAGCGGATCTAAATGTTTATACACATATATAATAAATTCCCAAGTTAACATTTTAAATACATATAGGTGTCTTAGTGCAAGTGAACCGAGTCAATATGAGAGTTTCTCAAATAAATGTCCATAATTATACAGTCATTTCAGAAAATAAATAGATGAGTACATTGATCAAACTAAAATCTCCAATAATTGTAGCGGAAGATATGGTAACACCATACCCAAACCCGGTACTATCAAGTCCACGTCATAAGTATGAAATCATAAAATTTTTCTGCAGTCCAAGATTAATCCTATGGGAAAGAAAGTGAGGGGTAAGTATCTATGGGAGGATACTCAGCAAGTGAGGGGATTAATATCGTGCTATCAATATCGAGGGTGAACTTGGAGTATTAAAACATGTAACATAATATCGAGTGTGCAAAAATAACATGTTGTTTCAGAGTAAAACATATCTCAAAGCACACATCAGAAAATAATATATGCATCCATCCATGTATCAAGTCACATATGTAGAGCCGGCCGAACAAACAACCCTGGTAATGGTCTACCTCGACTAAGTACAGGCGCATTGGGGGTTTTTACTATGTAAATATCAAAAAATAGCTCTCTACTCCAATGTTGACCATAAACTACTCCAACTAGCCTATAAATAATAATAATAATACATATATATAGTCAGCCATATATGGTGTCCCACCCAGTACTAGACAGAGGTAAACTCACGTCCTCCCCGATGAGGGTCAACTTAAGACACCCATACACATGACGATCTAGCAGATACCTCCGACCGAAATGTATCCGGGCACAATGGGTGCCTCTACCAAACGTCCTTTGTAGCTACGAAATGCTATAGGAAGCATATCACCCTATCACCAAATCGGCCGGACACATAGCCCCATGCATCACATCATCACGTCGGCCAGGCATATAGCCCCATGCATCGTAACATAACGTCCGCCGGGTGTACAGCCCAAATAGTATATGTAAATTCATTCAAAACTACGTGCTAATACAGTGGAAGCATTAAAACATCAATATATCAAAAAAATGACACAGTATCAGGTTATCAAACTCATGGATGTAAATCAATAAAATCAACAGTTGAGACACTCCAATGGTCACAAAAATATGTCTATCAAAATCCAAAAATTAAGTTTTCACACGTATAGAAATCATATCGTTTGAAAATTGGTAAAACATGATTTGTCAATCAATAGTAGATGTCAAAGTCTCACTCACCTTTCTAGGGAGGGTGGTTACTCCCTATTTTTAAAATAAATCCAATCTGACTTCTCGAATCTCCAAAAAAATCAACCTAATCAGATCATCACAATTTAATATTAAATTTTCAAGTATTATAGGGTTTATCCATTTTTCCTAAGTTTGTACAAAGCTTAACATTTCAATTTATGAATACACTCTAATGTCATCAGTTGCATTTCATTTATAAACAATTAACATACTTTTAAACCAAGTCTAATTCAACTCTAAAACCACTCAAGGTCAGAAATAAGTTTTAAAATAAATAATTTTCCTATAAGATAGAAAATCTTTAAAAAATCATACATTTTTCGATTCCCATCCAAATGTTTCAAGCCATATGTCATTTTCAAGGTAAAAGAGTCTATTTTCATAATACGGAGATCGTATTTAAATTGTCTATAGCAGAACAATTTATAATAAGAAAGGCTGCATCAACCTTTGAACTCAAATCCCAATTTCTGACTATTTTCATGCATATGTCAATTTAAATTTCAAGAGAAACTATTCTAATCAACTTAATTTGATTCTATCATCCTGAACAGTCTCATTTCATATAAATTCCTACACTTAACCTAATGAACCACATATAATGTCCGAAAATGCATTCTATTCGAATCTAGTTTACGTTATAGCATATACATGACTTCTTATCCTAAATTTATCCTAAATTCAATAACCAAATCGAATGGATCCGAAATCCCTCACCTAAGGTTATCTCGGAATGCAGACTTTCGTCCGAAAGTCTTATCGATCACTCCAAAATCTGCAATGGTCTCTATCAAGACAAGATTTATTAGTTAGGTCATAAACATTTAGATCAGAATCAGAACCCTAAATCAGTTACCTACGTAGAGATTCGTGGCCTGTCACGGGCTCATAGGCTCACGGGCGGTCGAGGGCCGTCGCGGGCTCGCGAGTCAGCAGGCTGACGAGCTTGCGGGTCAGCAGGCTGATGGGCTTGCGGGCTGCAGTGGGCTTCGCGGGCCGTATTGGGCTCGTGGGCTACAGTGAGCTCGCGAGTTTGCAAGCTCGCGGGTCAGCAGGCTGGCGAGCTTGCAGGCCGTAGTGGGCTTCGCGGGCCGCAGTGGGCTCATGGGCTACGCGCTAACTGGCTGGTGCGCGCTGGTGCGCAGGCGCGCGCTCGCGGACTGGCTCGCGCTCACGGACTGGCTCGTGCTAGAGGACTGAGGCGCGCGCTCGTAAGATGAGGCGTGCTCTCAAGATGAGGCGTGCTCTCGCGAGAGGGTTATGCACTGCGTTCGCGCTGTGCTCGCACGGGGTGGATCGTGCAGTGGCACGATCGTGCTTGCACTAGGTGGATCGCCCAGGGGCGCGCTCGGCTCGCGCTGGGGAGATCGCGTAGTAGCTAAAGGAGTTGCAGTCACGCTCGCGGAAGGTCGGTGCTCGCGGGAGGAAGGAGCAACGGCGGCGAAGCGAGCGGCGGCGATGGGTGGTGGGTTCGGGAGAAACCGAAGAGAGAGAGAAACAGAGAGAAACAGAGAGTGAGGCAGAGAGAGAAGATAGGGGGGTCGGCTAGGTGGTGGTAACGATACCATCGGTGAGCGGTGGAGAGGATGGTGGAGGAGAGGGAGGGGGCTGTGCGTGCGGCGGAAGGAGAGAGCAGCTGGAGGAAGATGAAGAGACGGGAGAGGGAGAGATTATGGCTAAAAGCCCTAATCACATTTGGGGGAGGCGCTGCGTTTTGGTCCAAAACGCAGCGCTTTCCCATTTTTTTTTTTTTTACAATTATATATATATATATGTATATGTATATATATAATTTCATAGCCATATTTCGCTAGAATACGAATTTCATAAAAATGGAGTTTATTATGATTGCGAATATGGAAACTTAAAATATACCCAAAAATTTAAATTAAATACCCCAAAATCAAAAATTAATATAGATAAAAAATTTTCTCTATATATATATATTTCAAAACTAGTACACTTGTATGGACTCCGCAATGTAACAGCTTTCCTTTCTATGTTATATGTCCCTAAAATCAAGAAATAAGGAAAATACATATCTACCCTAAAGCCGGCAACAACCGTAAAAGCAACGATGAATTTTTCCTATTTTTTATCTTAGGAAAAATTATTCAAATTGTTTTTTAAGAGAAAATAAAATTGGCTAAAAGATAATATTTTAGAAATTTCAAATAAAAAAATTATAAAAAAAAATTAGAGTATTTTGAAATTTACATTTTTCAAAAATTCACATCCCCACGTATTAGAAATTGAGTAAAAATCTTCAAAAGTCTTACATTGTCCCTTGAAATCAACGTACCCACATGCTGTCTAATTTTTTATCCTTTGCATAATTACTCCAATTAAATCATTTTTCCACTTTTCTCCATGCATCTCTTCCGTCGAATTTAGTACATCAATCACCACAATTTAGTGTAATATTTTTCTCAAAATAATACAAAAATCAATTACAAATATTATACTCATTTTATCTTTATCAATAACTCCGGCTAATCTTTTTTATGCGGCACATAATAATTTTATTTTGACTTATAAACTTATTAAACAATGCTCATTAATATTTCATTATCCAAAATTTACCCCTTTCATGTCAATAAATATGTATTTACACGATATTAATGATGATATGTTATTTTTTATAACACAAAAATGAGTTTATAAGAATTTAATATTCTTAAATATAACAATCGATGAGTTCACAGAATATCTTATAAATTATTTCGTGATGTCTGTAATTAACAAGAACTATTTTGACATGGATGAGTACCGTGTCACCACTGAGCTTCAGGTATTACAACTGCATCAACATCTACATCCACCATCTTCTTTCAATCAAACAAATACATCTAGCCTTTTTGCTTTACAAATTCTACTCTCCAACTTCTTCTAAAGGTCCCAGATTATATTATTATAATCAGAATACTTACGAAGTTGGTGATGGTTGAATCAATTGTTAATCATTATAATATCTTATTTCTTAGAAAATAACTGGTTATGGAATAACAATCTAAATTAATCTAAATTTATTAATTTTGTGAGTATCGATAATCAAAGAAATTATAAAATATTTCTTAATTTTAAATATAAAGAAATCTCAGAACTCATATCTTGAATATTGTGTCAATGGCCCAAAACTCATGTCATCATCTTTTTTTTTTTGTTTTTTTTTTCCCAATTTATGATTGTAGAAAATGGATCAGCCTTGGATCACTTAACCTATAATTTATTAATTTCAGGCAATAAATTATTTATTTATTCAATTATTGGGCATTAGAGCATTTTAAACTAGACGCATTATTAGATTTGCAAAATTATATTACTTTTTCTTTTAATCTTTTAATCGAAGATGAAGAGTGCCTAATTGCCGGTTGTACAAATTTAATTCAGTTGACAGTTGGCAAGTATCTATTGGACCTCAACATTGACTTCAAAACTTTTTTGATTAGACCGGATGGCCATTTCCGGGGAGTGATCTGACCTGCGTACTTGAAACTTTGGGGAGCTCAATGTCCAGATAAATTTGATTATTATTATTATTATTATTATTATTATTATTATTATATAAATATATAATAAAAACATTGGAGGGATCAATTTGGTGGGGTTTGTAGATTAAGATTTGAGATTAGTAATGACTCGTGTTTTAAAAATTTTAATCATAATTGGTCTATCGACATAACAAGGCTTAAATTTAAGCATATATTTTCAAATTTCAAGAAGAGAATGTGGTATAAAGTTTGACGAATGAAAATTGCCAAAGTCAAATTTTACAAGTGGAAATTGATCTAATGAAGTGGTGATCATGTGATAGCACGTCTGTTTTTTTTTTTTTTTTTTTGTGGTTTGGTTGAGAGCACATCTGTTCAATGCACCACTGGGGGAATCAGAGGCAGCAGCAGGAGTAGGAGCAGTAGGTTCATCAGAGGCCATCATCCCTGCAGGGCTTGCCTTCAAGAGGACATGGAAGAACAAGCACAAAGCCGAGGGCAAACCTTATGACAAGCCTAACATTGTCACTGATGCCTAATGCTAATGCTTTATTCATCTCACAACCTCCTACAGCTACACTTTTGTTGTTATCACTACTGATTTTTGACCAAGTTATATTGAATGCGCAAAAGGTTTGCTGGGAGAAATTTGCAAGGTACTTTGAAGTTGAATTGAAGGAAGTAAATTTGAGAGAAGGGTACTATGTGATGGACCCTGAAAAGGCTGTTGAGATGGTTGATGAAAACACAATCTGTGCTGCAGCCATCCTTGGTTCGACTCTTAATGGCGAATTCGAAGATGTCAAGCTCTTGAATGATCTCTTGGTAAAAAAGAACAAGCAGACAGGGTAGCATAGGCATACCCCGATCTTCCCTTCCTCTAAATTCCTATTATTAACTTAATGAGTTATAGGTCTGTAATTGTTGTGCTCTGCAGCTAGTGGTGGATTCATCGCTCCTTTCCTCTATCCAGAGCTTGAGTGGGACTTTCGCCTTCCCTTCTTAAGAAGCATCAATGTTAGTAGCCACAAGTTTGGCCTCGTGTTGAAAATAAGTATGACAAGATCAATAAATCAAGATCACTAGTATATCTCTCATTCCCAAATAGTGAAGCTATCATGCCTAAGAGTTGTACAAATAAGCCCAAAGAATGACCTTATTATGGTCCAAAAAGGGAGGGCCAAGCCCTCCCCTAATAGTTAGTAACTAGCTGTTGGAGAGAAGGCCCCATCGGCTAGTAGGCCCTCCAATAGCCAGAAATATGGTTATTGGAGGGCCACTCTCCTTTAGTCCTCTTTTTCTTCTTATAAATAGCTAAGAGCATTATCTTTATTTCTCATAAAAAATGCTTCTTTGCATTTGTACAAAAGAGCTTCAAATATTAATGAAAATCTGATTTTACTCTTAAGTTATTTTTGAATTGTTTGTTTCAAATTTTAACATGGTATCAGAGTGGGTGAGCTCTCTATCTCTCTACTTCAAAAAACACCCTAAATGGGTTGATCTTCTTAAAAAATTGTTGATCTTATGTGAATCATTGAGTTTCTTATCAAATGAGCATGGTGAATCATCAAAATCCAGGAATCAATGGAGGAAGGTGTGTCGAGAAAGCTTCATCATTCAAGCTCTACCATCCTATCTTGAGATAAAGTCTTTTGTTCACAACACGAAGGCATCCCAAATGGTGAAAAAAACAAAGCCAAATTCTAAACAAAGAAAATGCCCTCAGCAAGCAAGATCAAAAGACCAAATACAAAATACTTCAAACCAAAACTCATGACTCTCTTTTGGGTGAATACACTACTCTACAAATAGAGGCGAATGAGTACTTAAAGGGCTTCATGAATCAGCTCTAAAGGATCAAAACCCTGCTGTGCATTTTCAGAAATTCAGCCCTCAAAAAGATGCTCAACAAGGAAGATCTTATGCCACGGTTGTAGCCAAAAGTGCAGTTCAATATGTTGTCCCTCAAGCAAAAGTAAATGGCCATAAAAAAGGATTTCAACATTCAGCACACATAAGTGGTAATAATCAAAACCCTATCATCTCTTTAAATTCTGAAAATTTTCTTATAGATTTGGGTACGGATGATCAAGCATTTTGAAAAACTTTCCTACCATAGGATTGTCTGAGTTGCCAATGGGCAAGTTCTTGAAGTGAAACAAATTGGAGATATTAAAATTTTTTAAAAACCCACAAAGGCTTTACATGTTCCAAAACTCATTTCAAATTTCTTGCCCATTAGCAAAATCACAAATGATAAAAAAAAATGTATGGTTATTTTTTATTCAAATTATGTCTCATTTCGAGATCTCAAGTCAAACCAATTGATTGGCAAAGGGTCTTGAAAATAAGGCTTATATTTCTTAGATCAAGAACATTGTGCACATGCTGTCCACTTTAACGAAGATATTTTCCTTTGGCATGCACAATTAAGGCATTTAAATTATCAAGTATTAAGATATCTCTTCCCAAATTTGAAATTGAAAATAAATATTGTGAAGCATGTATATTGAGAAAAGAAACTAAGACTACATATCCTATAGCAGACACCACATACGATGCTCAGTTCGAATTAGTTCATTCGCACATATAGACCTCTCCCATTGTCTCTCATTTAGGAAACAAATATTTCATTACATTTATTGATTAAAAAACTAGATACAGTTAGATATATATTTTGCACACTAAGGATCAAGATTTTGAAGCACTCAAAAGCTATTTCAAATATGTGACTAACATTTATAATGCCAAAATAAAAGTTTTAAGATCCGATCATGGTAGTGAATATACAAACAACAACTTTGAGAATTTTCTCAGTGATAATGGTATCATGCAACAAATGTCATGTGTTTATCACCCCAACAAAATGGAGTTGCTAAAAGGAAAAATAGATATATATTAGAAATGGCTAGAGCCATGATAATCCATACTAATGTCGCAAAGAAATTTTGGGATGACGCGGTTAAAACCACCGTTCACACTATAAATTTAATGTCCTCTCAATTCCTAAAGAGCTTATCTCCTCTAGAGCTTCTCTTAGGAAGAAAACCAAGAATCTCATATATTAGAGTTTTTTGATGTGTGTGTTATATTCACATTCCTACCCACTTTAGAGATAAACTAGATTATCGAGGACGGAAATGCGTATTCTTAACATATACCATATTCGAAAAAGGGTATAGATGTTATGATCCAAAAACTAATAAAATATACATATATAATGATGTGATATTTGTGGAAGAAACACTCTATTTTGCAGAAAAGAAAGAACATGAAACTCCAAGAGAAGAAACTCAAACAAACTCATGGGAATTCCTAATTCCTCTTTATTAACCTCTTATGGTCCAAAATCAAAGGGCTAATGAAAATCTGTAAACAAATGAAGAAGGATCAAGCCATTCGGATGAAGAACCATCAAATGATTCAAGGGGAGTTCAACAAATGGAAGAGGCCGAACCTAAAGATCAAAATTTAGAAGAATCCGATGAACCTCCTCCTCAACTACGAAGATCAACAAAATTTAGACTTCTACCATTAGAATGGATCAATTACAGATATCATATTTATGATTATTACACTACCTCTCACATTTTTTTAAGCCATCAAGCATTTTTGAATGATATAGATAAGGAGTTTGCGCTTAAAACATTTGAAGAAGTTTCAAAAGATCCAAGGTGGAAAAAGGCAATGGGAGAGAGTTGGAAGCTCTAACCAATAATGGAATATAGGAGATCACCACACTTCCAAAAGGCAAGAAAGCCATAGGATGTAAATGGGTATTTAAAATCAAGCACAAAAGTGATGGATCTATTGAGAGGTTCAAGGCAAGACTTGTAGCAAAATGATATACTCAATCTTATGGGATTGACTACAAAGAGACCTATACTCCAGTCGTAAAAATGAACATAGTTAAAGTACTAATATCTTTGGCTATAAATCATGGATGGAGCATATACCAAATGGACGTAGTCAATTCATTCCTTCAAGGGGATCTTGAAGAAGAAGTATATATGCAACTAACTCAAAGATTTCAACAACATGAAAGAAAAATATGTAGACTTCATAAGGCCATATATGAGCTAAAACAATCTCCTAGAACATTGTACGCAAAACTAAGTCATGCTTTCCTTAATGGTGAATTTTCCAAATACAATAATGATTCCTCTTTATTTGTTAAAAAGAATGATGGAAAAATCACCATAGTATTAATTTATGTAGATGATATTATTATCACAGAAAATGACACATTACATAAGCTTAGATAATTTTTAAAATCTAGGTTTAAAATAGAAGATTTGGGAAAACTAAAATATTTCCTAAAAATTGAACTAACCTATTATTCAAATGGACTAATTCTATCTCAAATGAAATATACTAGTGACCTTTTGCAGAAGATAAGAAAACTAGGAGCAAAGCCAGCTTATAGCCCCGTCTCTATCTCTGGTTTCTTAGCAGAAGATGATGAGCCATATGAAGATATAGGAAGATATAAAAAACTTGTATGAAGGCTAATATACCTCACATTACAAGACCAAATATCTCTTATGTCGTGAGTAAGATTAACCAACACATACATGGACCCAAGAGGCAACACTGGAGAGTAGCTGAACATGTGCTTCATTATCTTAAAGGTTCTCCCGGATTAGGAATACGGATGAAGAAGAACGGAAACTCAGAAATCAAAGGCTATTGTAATACAGATTGGGCGGGAGACACCTTGGATCGAAGGTCTACTTCTAGATATTGTATGTTTGTTGGAGGAAACTTGGTTGTATGGAAAAGCAAAAAACAACATGTATCTCGTTCAAGTGCTTAGCCGAGTATAGAACTATGGTATCGGCTGTTAGTGAGATAGTTTGGTTGAAGGCCTTAGTGAAAGAATTAGGATTTGAAGTTTCTACTCCTATTAAGTTTCATTGTGATAATCAGTCCGCTATTCATATTGCCGCCAATCCCATATTTCATGAGCGTACAAAACACATAGAGGTAGACTATCACTTCATTCGTCAAAAGGTGGAAGAGAAGCTAATTACTACTCATTATATTGATGGAAGACTACAACTTGCAGATATCTTTACTAAAGGAGGAACTACAGCTCATCTATAAGAAATAATGAGTAAGTTAGGTACTATTGATATCTACGCATCCAATTTAAGGGGGAGTGTTGAAAATAAGTATAACAAGATCAATAAATCAAGATTACTAGCTTATCTCCTAAACCCAAATGGTAAAACTATCCTGCCCAAAGAGCTGCACAAACAGGCCCAAAGAAGAGTCTTATTATGGTACAAGAAGGGAGGGCCCAAGCCCTCCCTCAATAGCTAGCTATTGGAGAGAAGACTCCGATGGCTAGTTTTATTAGCCGTTGGGGGGCCCTCTAACAACCAGAAATATGGTTGTTGGAGGGCCACTCTCTTTCCCCTTAAATCCTCTTTTTCTTTCTATAAATAGCTAAGAGTATTGCCTTTGTTTCTCATGAAAAATGCTTCTATGCATTTGTACAAAAGTCCTTCAAATATCAATGAAAATATGATTTAGTCTTGAGTTATTTTTGAATTATTTGTTTCAAATTTCAACACCTTGTTTATGCTAGCATTGGTTGGGTCATTCGGAGGACCAAAGAAGACTTACCTGGAGAACTTATCTTCCACATTTACTACCTTGGAGCCGATCAACCCACCCTCACTTTAAATTTCTCTAAAGGTAATTGATTGATATAGGCATTATTTTCATTTCTTCATACCATGGTCATGTAAAACTGGTCTATCTAAATTTATACCCTTATCCATTTGTAGGATCTCGTCAAGTTATTGCTCAATATTATCAACTTATCCACCTAGGTTATGAGGTACGAACCCAAAAAAAAAAAGAAAAGAAAAGGAAAATGGCTGATTGTTAAAATTGAATATGAGCAATTTTTGTTGTACTATGTTCATGATGGCCAACTATGAATACGTGAAAATTGTCATGAAATGCAATGGTGCTAAAAGAGGGATTGCAGAAGACGGGGCGGTGTCCAAAGACAATGGTGTTCCTTTAGTGGCATTTTCTCTCAAAGACAACAGCCAGCACAATGAATTTGAGGTCTCTGTCATGCTGTGTGCTTTGGTTGGATTGTGCCGCATATACTATGCCTTCTGATGCACAACATATCACAGTTCTTCGTGTGGTCATAAGAGAAGATTTTTCTCGCACTTTGGCAGAGAGACTTGTACTTGACATTACCAAAGTGCTTCATGAGCTTGACACTTTGCCCGCAAAGATTAGCGCGAAAATGTTTGGGAGTTCTGAAGAGAAGGCAAAGAATGGTACTTTTGTTCTGAAGAAGACTAAAACTGAAGTGCAGAGGGAAATCACTAATGCTCAGAAGAAATTTGTCAAGGCTAGAAACACAAACGGTGTTTGCTAAAAAAAGTTTTGATGCATTTTTTAGAGTGGCATTTTGGATTCTTTTGACAGCACCGTAAGTCTCCGTTACATTCTGTGTTGGAGTACTGAGATGAGAACTTCTATGGTTCTCAATAATTGCTTTTAACTTTATTATCCAAAAAGATTGAGGGTTCAAACTACGTAATGGAAATTTCCATAAGGATTTTTTTCCTCATCGTGCCATGAGCCTAACATTATCAGAAGAAATTGAGCGATGTAGGTTTTGATGACCCAATCAACTAGGACAAGTGAAGAGTAGAAAGCGGCCGTAAAATGGCTTAATTTTTTTTTTGTGGACATAAAATGGCTTAATGTGCATTGCAACAATGGGCTACTGCTTTGGGATTTCTGGGCCTTTGACTGCCTCATGACCCCCATTTGATATTTAATTAAATTTGTTATATGTTTTCTTTTTTTTCTTCTCTTTTCTTTTATGGACCAACTGATTTTTAAAATCATATTATAACTAATTTGATCCAAACTACAGTCGAATCCTTTTTAGGGAGAGCTCTTCTTTCCATTCTATTAGTCGGTATGCCCATGTGGTGGCATTTTGGGTTTAATTTAAACCTAATTGAAATTTTGAATTTAAAGATAATGGGTGGTTAACCCATTATCTACAATTACCCTAAAACCTCCCACATATATCTCTCTTTCTAAGATCACACACGTAACATGACTTAACTTTTGAAGAGAGTTTGATCGTATAATACTTCTTTGCATATTGTTAAGAAAGAAAGTGATTGTGAGGGATACAATCACTGAGAGATACACATTCTCAGAAGTGAGAATTAATTAAGAGATCAAGAAAATTTCAGATAGAAAATTTTCTCCTGTCTTTTATGTTCAGCGGGTAGTGGATTGAGTTGTCATAGTATAGTGATAGCGGTTCAATTTTGTGATTACTATCAGAATCGTGCATTTTGCTCGAGAGATTTCGTAGTTCGGATTTTTGGAGACCTATACATTGAAGTACGACACAAAAAAATTCCAATATATTTATTTTCGTGAATTCCACTTTTCCGAATCTAAAATTGGTGATAGAGCGTGTTTAGATTTATTTACAAAGTTTTTTAGAATTTTTTGGGTTATAAAATGTATAGGGTAAAAAATTTAAAATTCGGATCATGAATGAATTTCTTAAACCTGATGATACCAAGAGATTACCGATGAGTCAAGAATCATGAATCTGATTTTTATTTAATTTTTAGACTACACTAAGGCCATCAAAATATGGGTTGAAGGTCTCGGCCAAAAATATTGACCGACCACATTTAAACCCTATATTTATCGAGTTTAAGGACAAATTAATTGGTAACAATGGTTTACATATGTTATGTGTGATGTAATCTGCATGATTAATGCATTAATTGTGCATTTTGATTGTCGGAATGTGAGTTTCGTCATCGACCACGAAGTGTCACGACGGAGGATGTTTAAATGGTCAAGATTAAGGTTTAAATCTTCTAATAAATCGTATTTATGATGATTTTGGAAGTTGAGTTATAGTTTTCGGTTGAAACCTGCATAAAAAACAGGTTGGAAAGGTGTTTTCCGGCAACTTTGTCGTGAAGACCCAGTTGCTTACCCGACAGGTGAAGACATGACCCAAACCCGCAGGCTTATGCACTTTATGCGTGTTGAGGTGCGTAAAGGGACATAAAGCAGGCGTGAAAGCTTCACGCTCGCTGAGGAGCATGAAGCCTAGGTCAGTTTTAATCCAGATCCGTATCCCACAAGACGTGACCTAAGGCACGAGTCTCGCCCATGCAAGCACATAACAAATGCGCCATGAATCTGATAGGTGTACTAGCCTTCTGCCAGCATGTGCAAGCGCATAGCAGCCAACTGTCAACACATAGCAATGTTTGGGGCCTCCGGTGGCTCGTCAGGTAGTTTTGAATTGAATTTTTCCACTTTTTTTAGAGCCCTACATCATTTATTGTGATCTTTTATGGGTTTTTATGTACCAAATCCAAGTACAGGTGGAAAGATATAACTCCGGGTTGTGGATAGGTCCGTTGATCTATTCATTCACTTTAGGGTTCACATTCGAGCTATTTTGTGTTTGTCGATTCGATTGGTGCACAAAATATGTGAATAAATATCAATAAGTCACTAACATCTCTCTTTTCTATATACCAGAGACTATAGTTATTTCGAAAATTGTCATACTAGATCTTTGTAAGGGGGATGAACTAAATGGTGACAATTACGACATTTGATATTAGAAGATTCAATTTGTTTTCAAGGAGAATTATCATTTTGAGACTCTAAGGTACAAGATCGTGGACCCCAAGAAAGGTATCACACCTAAGGGAAGGCAGAATCAAAAGGCCTATCGTGCTTGAAACAACAAGGATAGTCAGGGTAAGGTAATCCTGATGAGTAGCATGCACGATGACATGATCCCGGTATATGAGCAATATCCGATGAATGTTGGTTTGGTTCACTCTAATAGAGCATTATAGTACTCTCTTAGCTCTTAAGGCAAGAATACTAACTTATAAGTTTATCACTCATAAAAAAGGGTTGATCATATGATAAAACAACGTTTAATGTGAATGTTGAATATGATTACCGGGCAAAGGATGCAAGCGAGCTCATTTCGAATGAGTTTCAGATACTGGGTGTAATCTACTCATTATCTGATTCATGGGATACCATGAAAACCTACCTCACACATGATGAGAGTATTCGCACTTTTGCTAATGTGAGCAAACATTTTGAGTTCGAGGAGGAGCACCTAAAGGCGAGTAGACTGCACTAGAATCATGCTTATGTAGGGGAGTTGAGTAAGGGCTCTCATGGCACCAAACGAAAATGGAAAAAGCATGAGAAAAAGATTCGAGTCCCAAACAAGAAGAAATCATCCAAAAAATCTGACAATAAAGTACAAAAATACAAAAGAAAAAGTTGATAAGGTTAAAATGAAATGCTATGTATGTGGTAGACTCGGTCATTTCACTCGTGAGTGTGACAAGCAGAAAGTATGTCATTCTTCTTCACATTATTTGAGTTATGTCACCTTTACTGTGATGTCACTAATTCCCCTCCTTTGTGGATTGTAAACTTAGGAGTTACAGACCATATATCTCAAGATAGAAGCATGTATATGGAATTCTGCTACGAGTCCTCAGACTAGGAGAATTTACATGGGGAACGGAGCTTTTGTTGTCATCAAAGGGATTGGCACTTGTAAGTTGAAGTTATGAAGTGGCTAAATTTTATATCTACATGACATTCTTTATGTTCTGGTATCTACATGATCTTCTTTATGTTCTGGATATTCGATGTAACCTGATTTCTATACTTTGTCTAAATAGCCTAAGATATGTTTTATCTTTTGAAAATTCTTCAGTTTCTATTTACTATGATAGTTTTTTAATTTGTTTTGGTTTTGTCCATGTTGTACTATATGTACTCGATGTTTTCTTTAATGATAATTCTTGTTATTTTTCTATTACCTTTACATCTGATTGCGTTGATGACCATGTGAATGTTTGGCATAGTCGACTTGGACACATAAGGTAAAAGAGGATAAATCAGTTAGTAACGAATGATATGTTGGGCTTGCTAACTTGGGTCGAGTTGTCCATAGGTAAGTTTTGTCTAAATGGTAAAGTTACAAGAAAATCATTTAGCAAAGCAATAAGACCTAGAACTCCACTGCAATTGATCCACTCCGATATCTATAACTCTATAAACATGAGAACCCGAAATAGAGCTTTGTATTTTATTATTCAAAGACGATTACACACATTTCTCTTACGTCTATCTGATCTTACACAAGTCTGAACCATTTGAATGCTTCAAGATGTTTATTAGTAAGATTGAAAATCAATTAAATTTAAGAGTCAAAACTCTTAGACTGATCAAGAATGCAAGTATTTGTCTGAACAATTTAAAGAGTTCTGTTTCAAAAATTGTATTACAAGATAACTGATTATTCCTGCTACTTCTCAGCAGAATAGAGTAGTCAAGAGAATGAGTAAGGTTTTAGTGGAGATGGTGAGATCTATGATGGCACAGACTAATTTACCCATCTTTCATTAGGGAGATATTTTTTTACTGCAACCTATATTCTCAACCGTATTCTATCAAAGTTCATAGTCAGTACCCCATATGAGATTTAGAGAGGGAGGCAGCTTGAATTTAGCTACTTTAGGTCATAAATGTGTTGCATATATTCACAGTTCTTCACATCCATACGGCAAGTTAGACTCACGAGAAAAGAAATATATCTTTATAAGATATTCAGAACACTGCAAGGGATCTGTATTCTTAAATGAACATATGAATGATACTATCATTGAAATTGAGTCTCATGATATCACGTTTTTTGATAAAGATTTCTCTAAGAGATGAGAAATCGATTAGTACTTTAACTTTTTATGAGATGAACCAACTAGCTCAATTGAGTCCAGTAATGGGACCCAAAAACTTATTACGGATCTTGATCTTAGTGGGAATGATCCATCTAGAGGTGAAGAGCTTCCCCCACCTCATAGGAGCAGAATGGGATCTAGGACCTACTTGATTTGCTTGAAGAAAGAAAAGCCATCGGAAACAAATGAATTCTCAAAATCAAGATAAAGATTGACAGATCAGTGGAGAGGTGTAATACCCATTTCATAGCCAAGTGTTATACTCAAACTGATGGCGTGGACTACGAGAAAACTTTCTTCCCGATAGTCAAGTTTACCTTAATTCACTTACTTTTAGTGATTATCGCAGATATGGATCTAGAATTATATGAGATGGACGTCAAGATTGTCTTCCTAAATGAAAGTTTGGATGAGGAGATCTATATGAAGTAAACATCAGGTTGTGTTCCAGTAAGTTTAGAAGATAAGGTCTGTTAGCTTCAAAAGTTGATATATGGCTTCAAACAATCATCTAGGAAGTAGTACCTTAAATTTTACAAGAAAATAATATCTTATGGTTTCATGATAATCAAGGAGAATCATTGCGTGTACCTCATATATTCTTCTAGCTCTTTTGTAATCATGTTCTTATATATGGATGATATTCTTTTTGCCGAGAATAACAGAGAGTATCTAATGACCATCAAAACCCGACGAATAATTGAGGGTATGGCAAATAATAGAGGGTCAGTGATTATTTATTATGATAATCAGTCCGCTATTGCCTATACCCGAGAACCTAAATATTACAGTAGGACAAAACACATAAATATTGGATATCATTTTGTAAGAGATATCATCGAAAGGGTGAAATGACGATTAAGTATATTTCCGCACAGAGTATGGTAGTTAATCCTTTCATCAAACCCATTATGAGAGATTACTTTGTAGGGTATAAAAACTCATAGGTTTTACGTGTATTTTGACATTTCTAATTATATATTATATTAATATTTTGATATTTATTATTATATATTATATATGTACATTATTCAGTTATTTATTACATCTATTTGTTGTCATATATTTTGAGATGTGATGTAATAAAAAATATATTAGGCAAGTGATATCGACTCTCTTACATGACCGCCTCCAGCTCTGAGTGAGCGAAGATAAGACGGTTTTTAGGCGTAAGAGGTTTTGAGAGTGTCCCTGCTAGAAGATAAATCACCTTGATACGTGTTCAGAATGAACTCATATGCAATGTAATCGACATGGACAAATCCACATCCATGTTATTTGTAAGTAATCATATTTGAAATCTCATATATCACTTGAAGTTAGTGATATCGTCTTTGAGGTACACTCTCTAAGATCTATAGGTAAAATCTTATATATAGATTGGATCCTATAGTTGTACAATATTAGAAAAATCTGATATATATCCTTTGAAGAGATGAGGGAATAACACTGTAACACGTATTTCATATCGCGTGTGATAAAATGACCGTGGAATAGTCTTGGTTGAGACAATAATGTGATCTTGATCTTTGTGCCCATTGTGTGAGACCTGAGACCCACTGAATGGGCTCACTTGTACCTTTATTACTTTTGGCTGTTTTTGAAATCTTGATTTAGCGTATTCTATTTTAATCTGCTTACCAATGGTTTGGAAGATAATGTGATCTATGAGACAGGTTTAGGAAAACAACTAAGTTGAGATTGACAGATTGTAGTAGGGAGAAAGAAGGCCAATTGATATTATATTTTTGAATTGTATTCATCGGTCAAGTTGTTATATTTATTCATGTCGGGATTCAAAATATAATAGTGAATACACAGTCGAATAATGATTGCGAATCACTTTCAATAAGGAAAATGATTCGATGGATGTAATGCGTTGAGTTTAGCGTACAACGAGCTCTTTTCGTATTAACAATGACTTCTCAATCATACATATTAATAAGTGTATCAAAAAATCTTTGCTTACAGATATACTACTGGTTGCACGACACCCAATCCTATATGAAAATCTAGCAGAGTGATGGATTGCATGATTTGTGTTCTTGTGATAGACGTAAAATGTACTCATGTGTAAGTAGAAGAAATTAGTTGGTATGCCCATGTAAGGGCATTTTGGGTTTAATTTAAGTTTTGAATTTAAAGATAATGAATAGTTACTCCATTATTTACATCTACCCTTAAATCTCACACGTATCTCTCTCTCTCTCTAAGAACACACATAATGTAAGTTAACTTTTAAAGAAAATTTGAATGTATGATAATTCTCTGCACATTGTTGAGAAAAAGACTAACTGTGAGAGATACAATCTATGAGAGATATACATTCTCCCAAGTGAGAAATAATTGAGAGATCAAAAAAATTTTGTGTAGAAAATTTCTTATGTCTTGTGTGTTTACCGGATTGTGGGTAGAGATGTCATGGTATAGTGCTGATGGTTTGATTTTATGATCACCGTTCTGATCGTACGTTTGTTCGAGAGATTTCGCAATTCGGATTTTTGAAAAGTTACATTTCGCAGTACGATTCCAAAAGAATTGCAATCTATTTATTTTCATGCATTTCACACTCCCACATTGAGAATAAATCTAACACATTTTTAAAATTCGAATTCGAATCTTAATTGTGGATTAGTTGTACTTTTTGCATTTCATACATTGTTTGTTTAACTTTGAATATCATAATTTGGTTTAATTTATGTTGAAATGAACATTTGATACTTTGAAATTCTTGTTCGTGGCATGCACATTTAGTATGAGCCATTGATATTGACCTGATCCATTATACGTGTCGGATTGGTGAAGGGACAAACTACCATCTCATACGTACTAATGTACTTAAAATGATTTTTGTCTGTGATATGTTATTTCTAACAAAATTATAGTTTGCGTCTACATGTTATAATTTCTATAAAAAAAAAAAAGGGTAGACCTTCTTTTAATCAGCCTGTTATTGGCACTGAAATTAGTCTGACGATAGACGAAGCATTTAATTGTTGTTCGTAGTTAAAACAATCAATTGTTGTTCATAATTTAAAATCATCTCAATTTAGTGTCTAAGCCCAAATTCGAACCTCGGACATCACGAGGGTAAGATAAGGCTGATCACCTAGTACCGTTACATGTTATTAACCGTCTTTTTGACATGTCATTAGATAAATGCAGTGCTATTTATGGGAACACGCGCATGACCATGATCATATACGGAAGAAATTAGGATATAAGAATTTCACAACTATTTGATAAAAAGATAACAATTTTTTATACAAAATTAACACTGAATGAGTAATTCACCACAAACAATGTACTTCTTTGCTTGGGTAAAGGGGGCAAGTAGGCGGCCAATTATGCTGCTCTGGATAGGACATAGCATTAGGTCCCCACTCTTGTGACATGTTCGATTTAATCAATTGTTATTATCTGGTTAACTGAGCTATTAACTTTGAAGTCACCCCTTTTACCGAATCACATGTGAACTCTTTCCAACGTAGTCATTAGTGACGGGTTTGGACAATTAATTTAATAAAAAAAATATTAAATCTCTTAATTAAAAATCTAATTCAAATTTTAGGTATGAAAATAATTATGTTGGAATAGTTTCCCCCAAAAAGAATCTGATAATAATTTAAACCGAATTAATCAAAATATAATTTTGAATTTCAATCGATCAAGTATTTGAAAAAATAAATAAATAAAAAATTAGTCACAGGTTCACTACTACCAAGTAGCAAACTAAGTCGATCCATACTTTGTGCCGAAAACAAAGCCAACTCCTCCTAAAATGTCACAGTAAATCTTTGGAGTCAGCAGTATAAAACCAGCAAGTGGCATGTCTACATTTCATTCCATATTCAAAACATCGAACTAAATCATTGAAACTTTGACTATACAAGAGCACAAAACCCACAAAACCTAACCACTCCACTAATGCTAAATGCACTTACTCCCTTTATTCTACTACTACTAATACTATATATAAATGTGCCTTCTTTTCCTTGTCAAACCATGTTTGTGCAACGACCAGTCCCCAGACATGGCCTCTAGTTACACAACTTTCATTGTCACTACACTAGTGCTTATGATAGCATCAAATGCTCTTGTCCATGAAGTTGGAGCTGCAGGGGAGTGTGGGAAGACTCCAATCAATACTGCAGCCGCTAGCCTGAGCCCGTGTTTGAGTGCGGCAGGAAAAGCTAGGGCTAAGGTACCTCCAATGTGCTGCACCAAGGTAACGGCATTGATGAATACCGCCCCGAAATGCCTTTGTGCAGTGCTGCTGTCTCCTCTGGCTAAGAAGGCTGGAATCAAGCCTGGAATTGCCACTATTATTCCGAAGAGATGCAACATCAATTTTTGTTTATTGAAATTCATGAAATGAGTCAAGAAAATGAATCTAATTGCAGTCCAAGTGGACATAAAACGCTTAAGAGAGAGAGAAAGAGTAACGTACATTTTTTTTTCAGTTGCTAGAATTTAAGATAAACAATTGTAATCCATGTGTAAGAAACTAAAGTACAATTCCTTGACTTTCCTATTGCAGGCTGCACCCTTCCCCGGGGAGCGGAGAGGGAACATTAGTAAAGAAGTTTAATTTGTGAAGAGAGAAATCAAATTGTAGTCAATAAGATGTGTCTTTGAGAAAATTTAAGTGCATGATCTTTGCACTTAGTCATGTAGTCGGATGTGTTTTTGGTGAAATAAATGTTGTTTCTATTTTCGTATTCCTATGTCTTGCAGGTTTATGTAACTTCCATAAATGACAAAGTAATAAACTAAGTTAAGTTTAGTACGATTTTCAATCTAAAAATAATAAATTTCTATTTTTAAAAATATTTTTATATAAAATTTTTAACTTTAATTAATAATTAATAAAAGTAAATAAAATAAAGTAATTAAGTCAATTTTAAAAAAAATAAATAAAATTACCCAACCGAAAGGACAAGCAATTTTCACAGTGGGCCTAATAAGAAAAATGCAAAGCCCATTCATGAGCCCAATCCCAAAGAGAAGAGAACTTGTCCTTTTTCAACTAATGGACTACGTGTAACATATCAGATCCAACGCATCCTTTTGGACCTTTTGATACTTATTGGAAAATTACAAAAACTATTCTATATTCTAAATTTGGCATTAGATATCAACTTTTTTTTTTTTTTACCCCCGATTCACCACCCAATATTCAAAACTTTACCTTGAAAAATTCAGATCAACACAACTGAGGTTCCTCATAAGGGATAGGGATTTCCCAATATTGTCGACTCCATGTCCAAGTTATGAATCGAATACGTGATTTTGGTTAAAGGACATAGCGACCTACTTACTACACCAACTACCCATTGGTTGCTTTAAATATCATTTTGATTTAAGTGGTTTGAATATACTCTTCAATATGACTTCAGACGATTGACACATTAATTATTAAACTATAATTGATATAATATTCACTATTAAAATATTTCAAATAACATACGCAAAGCATGAAAGGTGTTTCCAAACCAAAGTGCATAACTTTTTGGAAGGAGAGGATAGTATCATAACACAACATTTGGACCGATAAAGACAAAATCCATCAATTTCTCTAGATTGTATACTATCTTTGTTTACTTTATATACTATAATATTTTGTGGTATTATCTAAATGATAAGAACAAGGTAAGTAGACTTTTTCCAAAACAAAGTGATTAAAATTGTCAGTAAGGGTTAATCATGCAAAACCGGCTCATCTTGTCCCTACATAAGGACAGGACTGGCTTAAATTTTTAGTCCCTTCCGATAGAAGAGATGGACCAAGATAGGCCTTATTTTCTTGTAGGTTGGAACAAATCTATCCTACTAGGCCTAAAAGAACAAGAAAAAAGAGTAAACAGACAGGGTTAGGCAGCTTTTTTTTTTCAATTGTAAAAAGAGAGCCTAAAAGGGTCCAAAAGGAAACAAATCCCAAAGAGAAACAAGCCTGGCTTAACACTTATAATAGGGGCTCTTATTTCGTTTTCATGCAGAAGTTTACACAAACTGGGTGGAGGATCTTGTGTAACATGTTGACCCAGAGGGCATGAGTGCCCCAATTAGGCAAGGTGATCAGTACATTTGTTTTCCTCTCTATAGGTGTGAATGATAGTAGGAGCCCCCAACCTTTAAACAAGCTGAGAGTAGTGTTCTATAATAGGGGAGCTTATGAACACCCTTGTTTAGAATGATCAAGGTAAGAGAATTGAATTCAATGATCATGCTCCTGATGTTTTGATCTGTAGCCAATCCCAGACCATCTTCGAGCCCCCAGAATTCAACTATAAGGATATCTGAGATACCAATATTGACCATGAAGTTGATGATCCATTGGCTTTCACAGTACCTAATGATGCCTCCTACACTAACTTTATTGGAGTTGAGATTAAAAATGCTATGTGTATTGAGATTAAACATGTTCAGAGGAGGAGAGGACTAGAAAACCATCTTTGCTTACTTTGGAGAAGGGATGAGGGAGTCTGTAACAGTGGAGGCTATGTCCTTAGCAAACCTTCTTGCTAGCAAATCAATGAGGTAAGCATTAACAGGAGTTTTATTAAATATGAATCCACATCAAGCTTTCCAGATATGCCAGATAGCCGTAGAGAAGGTCATTATCTAGAGAGAGGTATAACTCAGCCTATTACAATTAAGCTTCAACCAATCAAAAGTGGAGAAAGAGTTGAATTGTGGGAGCTTGTCTGCTAGAAGCAACTAACTCATAAACTCCTCTACTCCAACTGCAATCCCTAAGAAAATGGAGGATAGACTTTTCAAAACTTTTGCAAATAGGGTAGAGGGGGTCTAAGGATATTCTTCTTCTAGTTCTCTCATAGTTGGTTAGAATTTTTCCATTTCTAGCAATTCATATGAAGAATCTGACTCTCTCAGGACAAGGGATTCTCCAAATCCACTTCCAAGAGGAATCTTGGCTACTGGGTTGAGAATCATCTTCCTGCAAAAGCTTGTAGACTGAAGTGACAAAAAAATTACCATTTGCAGTATCTTTCTAGAAGAAGAGATCTTTGCTATATTTAAATGAAGGGAAGATTGTAACTCTAATTTCCTCTACCTTCTGCTCATGAAGAATTCTTTTGAGCTCCTCAAAGTTCTAGTCTGATCTTTCTACAAGTAGGAGTTAAGTTTGGAGTGTGTGGGGATCTGGTCTTGTTGCAAGAGGGCATGACTAGCTAACTTGTCTTTCTCTACCCAAATGTCATGTCAAAAATTTATATCAGAGTCATTTCCAATCCTCCATTTGATAACTTCCTTGAAATAAGATTTATTTCTGACTATACATCTCCAAACATGAGAACAAGTGGGCTTGTAATCATGTTCTAAATATCTTTCTCTTTGAAGGTATTTGCTTTGAAATATTTGACACCACAGAGTTTGGTCATCTCGAGAAACTCTCCAAGCGAAATGTTGATTCTCCAAGTGCTTAGCCCTAGGCCTCCTTATTATTTTCTTTTGCAAACTTACTTCCATTTTATTGGATAAATTTTTCTCCTCCCTAGAGGTCTCCCTAAAAGAAATCTCTACTAAGATTATTCAAGGACTTGCAAGTTCTTTTTGGTAGCCAAGATGTTTGCATAGTGTAAATTGGGACAGCTGAGATAACAGACTTAATGGGAGTTGCTTTTCCTGCTAAATTGAGAAGATTCATCTTCCATTCGAAAAACTTGACCTGGACTTTGTCTTCAAAGGGCTTATAGGTGTTCCTTCCAACTCTTTTATGAATAATGGTGATCCAAGATATGTGCCAAGGTCATCAATCAAACTAATGTTATTGGTTTCTGCCAATGATTTTTTTAGAGACTAGAAGGTCTTTGGGGAGATCCACAGTAGCTTGAACTTAAAGGGGTTGATTGTAAGATCACTTTTTGCACTGAACTCTTGCAAGCAGCTAAGAACACTATCCATATTGTAGTGATCAGCGTCAGCATAGATCATGAACTCATGAACAAAGAAGATATAGGAGATTGTGGGACATTTCTTGCTGGTATGACAGGCTTCCATTCTCCTTTCCCCGCTATCTCCTTAATCATGCAAAGAGAGTCTTTCCATGACTAAGATGAAGAGGTAGAGTAAGAGGGGGTCACTTTGCCTTAGTCCTTGTCCTGGTTTGATGGGAGGGAGAACACCTCAATTCCTTAGGATAGAGACTTCTACACTGGAGACTAAATATATGAAACTTGACAAGGGCCTAAGGGAGGTTGAAATCCAATAAGATTTGGTCAAGGTAGCTCCAACTGAGGTTTTCAAAAGCTTTTTCGAGGTCAATTTTAATCGTCGTCATGGGCTTTTTGCTTCTAAAATTATAGATGGTGTGGATGGTCTCTTGAGTGATAATGACATTGTCTATAGTATCTGTCACGCCCCGAACCGGGATCGTGAACAGCCGCCCGTTGTCCCTGGATGCCGGCTGGATTTTTACAGAAAATCGGGCAGAACCTCCCCATAAATCGGAGGTTTCCCATGTACAATTTCACCTGTATATGACATTCATCCAGTACAAATAAACAATTGGCCATCCCGGCCTCTCCAAAATCAACAATATCCACAGCCAACATCCAGAACAACGCAAGGCTATAAAGTTTCTAACAGTCCTAACAACAGACCTCTACTGTTATGCCCAACTAGAGCATGAGCAGCCGCCACACCGAGCGGACTTAAATTCTACGCATATATAAAATAAATTCCCAAGTTATTTTTAAATATTTACAAATGCCTCAATGCAACGAAATAATCAACACGCGAGTTCCGCGAAATAAAGTCCATAATTTATACAGTCATCCCAGAAAATTTATATAAATACATTGGTCAATCTAAAACCTCCAATACATAATAATATCACCAATCATCATAGCGGAAGAGATGGAAAATATCCATACCCAATCCCAGTGGTATCTCCTCGATCCAACACTAATCCTGTGGGAAAGAAAGTGAGGGATGAGTATCTATGGGAGGATACTCAGTAAGTGAGGGGATTGACATCATGCTATCAATATCGAGGTGAATTTGGAGTGTCAAAGCATAAGATAAGAAAATATCCACAGTGTGCAAACCAATCACGTTATTTCAAAAGCATATATAATACGCACACATCAGAAAGCAAGATATGCATCCTAAAATTTTACATCAATGTCATGAAGAACCGGCCAATGAAATATTCCCGGCAATGGTCTACCTCGACCAAGGACGGCGCATTGGGGGTTTTTCCAAATGCAAGTATTAAAGAATGGTTCTCTGCCCCAATGTTGGCCACAGACTACCCCAACTAGCCTGTAAAAAAAATATATAGTGTACATATAACTAGTCGGCCGTGTATGGTGCCCCCGCCTGGTGCTAGACGGAGTCGTACTCAACGTCCTCTCCGATGAGGGTCAACCTGGGACACCCATACACACGACAATCTGGCGGATACCTCCGGCCGAAGCGTATCCGGACACAAGGGGTGCCTCTACCAGATGTCCTTCGTAGCTACGGATCACAATATCAAATCGGCCGGGCACGTAGCCCCATGCATCCCATCACCAGTCGGCCGGGCATATAGCCCCATGCATAATATCATAAAGTCGGCCGGGCATACAGCCCAATGCATAATATCATAAAGTCGGCCGGGCATACAGCCCAAAACATAATATCGTAAAGTCGGCCGGGCATATAGCCCAAATGTGTAAGTAAATCCATTTAAAACCATGTGCCAATGCAGTGAAAGCATTTAAAACATATCAATATGTCGAAAATGTGGCACAATATACGTTTATCAAAACTCATGGATGCATATCAATAAGGTCAGCAGTTAAGACACTCCAAAGGTCACAAAACATTTCATCAAATATTGGAAAGTCATAACAATCATACATTTTGCAGAAACATGTCATTTAAAAGATATTTTTGAAACATGGTTTTCAATCAATAGCGAATGTCAAAGTCCCACTCACAGTTCTACGGGAGGGAAGTCACTCCCTACTGACAAGCCAAATCGGATCTGACCGCTCGAGTCTCCAAAAGATCAACCTAAATCAGATCATCAAATTTCTGTAACATTCTATACTTAACCTTAAATTCATATATAATCATTTTATAAACTGTATTCTATTCGCATTCCACTTACACTCTAAACATATACAACACCTTTCATCTTAGATTCAATCATAGATTCATCCAATTTATCAATTAAAGTCGAAATCTCCTCACCTAGGGTTTTCTCGAAGCGCCGAGTCTCGTCCGAAAGTCGCTTCGGTCACTCCAAAGTCTGTAGGGTGTCCTATCAAAACAACATTTATTTGTTAGATCCAAACACATAGATCCGAAGCAAAACCCTAAGTCATTTACCTGCGTGGAGATTCGTGGGCTGTCACGGGCTCGTGGGCCGTCACGGGCCGTCGCGGCTCGTGGGCCACGGGCCGGACTGGGCTCGTGGGCTACAGCTAGCGGGCTCGCTGGTCTGCGGGCCAGCGGGCTGGCGGGCCGATGGGCCGGTGGGCCTGCAGCTGATGGGCCTGCGGGCTGACAGTGCTCGCCCGTGTGCTGGCGCACACCCGTGCGCTGCGCTGGCTCGTGCGCGCTCGCACGATGGCTTGTGCGCGCTCGCGCGCTGCTGCGCGCCCCTGCGCGCTCGCGCGCTCTGCTCGCGCGCCTGCTCGCTCGTGCACTGGGCCGCGCGCTCGTGCGCTGGGCCGCGCTCGTGCGCTGGGCCCCGAGCGCTCGTGCGCTGGGCCGCTCAAACTCGTGCGCTAGGTCGCGCGCCCGTGCACGCCCGTGCACTCTGGGCCGCGCACTCGGACTCACGCTCGCGCAAGAAGGGTCGCGCGCTCGCGAGCAGTCGCGCTCGCGCTACGGCGTGCTCGGGTGATCGCGCGCTCGCACGAGGGAGGGAATCACTGTTGCTGTGGTGGTGGTGCCTGCGGAAGGTTGCGGGTGGTGCGATTGTGCAGGGAAGCGGGTCGCGCGGTGGCGCGCGGAGGAGGGTAGAGAACAACGAAGAGAGAGCGATCGCGAGAGGGATCGCGAAGGGAGAGAGAGAAACCGAGAGGGAAGAAGGAGGAGAAGAAGAAGAAGAAGAAGGAGAAGAAGGAGAAGAAGGAGAAGCTGCCGGCGGAGCTTGCGGTGAAGACCAACGCCGCGGTGGGGGAGGGAGGCGAAGGGTCGGCGGAGAGAGGGAGAGAGAGAGAGAGAGAGAGAGAGAGAGAGAGAGAGAGAGAGAGAGAGAGAGAGAAAGAAACGAATTAGGGCTTTAGCCCTAATTCAATTGGGGGGAGGGCCAAAACGCTGCGTTTTGGCTCTCCCTCTTTTTTTTTTTTTTTTTTTTTTTTTTTTTTTTTTTTTTTTTTTTTTTTAGGCTTGGTGTTACATTTTCTAACCCCCTAAAAATAAGTTTCGTCCTCGAAACTAAAAGAAAGTAATACGCTGAACAAGTGGGGGTACTGTCTCTTAAGTCTCTTAATAGTCTCTTCGGTCTCTCAGGTCTCTTACTCGACCTAGTCACTCCTCCCCAACACTCTGACCTATCAATCTAGAATAACTACGTGCTGAGCTAAAACACTAAGATCCTCTCTGTCGGGCCGTCCCTCGTCAGACGTTGTTTGAGCTCTTGAAAGCTCGTCTCACAACGATCGTCCCACAAGAACTTGACGCCCTTCGTATCAATCTGGTATGTATAGCGACAATCCGAGAGAATCCTCTTATGAATCGCCGATAACACCTCGCAAGACCAAGGAAACTTCGCATCTCGATCACTATCTGTGGCTGTTGGTGTGTTGGTCAGCCCAAATGGCATAACCACAAACTCGGAATGTCCATATTGATTTCCAAATCGAAAATCGATCTTTCAGAAAAACACGCTCACCCTGGAACTGCTCAAATAAATCGTCACTATATGGCAAAGGGTACCGATTCTTGATGAAAACCTTGTTTAGCTGCTTATAGTTCACATACAATCTTAGAATCTCGTTCTTCTACTTCACGAATAATCACCAGAACACCCTAAGACAAGGTGCTCAAACGGATAAAACCGTTGTCCAGTAATTCCCGCAACTAGATCTAGAGCTCTCTAAACTCCACTGGTGTCATTCTGTATGGCAAAATAAATATAAGAGTGATCCCTGGAGCTAGGTCAATCTCGAAATCACACTCCCGAACTGGGGTTAGTCCGGGTAGCTCATCGGGAATATATTTAGGAAACTCCTGCACCACTGGGACCTTCTCAAGTCTCGGGTCCTCAACAGTGGTGTCAATAACATGAGTTAGGTATGCCGTGCAACCTCGCGACAAGGCTTACCCAACCCGTGGGCAAAAAGGCGCTTCTCACATACGAATGGTTCGACTCGATGTCAAATAGGACACGAGTGTCGACTTCTCATATTGCCATAACTCCTAATGTGAGGAAATAAAAGATCAGTCGATAAATATAAAAGAAAATATCTATAGATATATATATATATATCAAAATGTATGTACAACCAACATAGTTAAGCATCTACGGCTTTAACTAGTGATGGTTCTCAAAAAGTACATGGACATCTCTAAACATGGGGATCAGTGGGAGGAACACCAAAAATCTCATCAGGACTCGCCTCAGCATCCTCCTGCGTCATCGCATATACACGGGCCTGTGTCCTCTGCTGCTGTCGTGATGGTCCTGGCACCGTGTTGCTCCCGGCTACCGTCCGTGGAGCGGTGTAACTCGAGTGCACAGGTGCTCCCTGCTGTCCTCCTCGGGGAACACTCGAGTGTCCACTAGCTGTGTGACCTCCAAATCCCAACTCAGGGCAAGTGCTCCTGATGTGTCCTTGCTTCCCACACCGGTAGCATGTAATGGGCATCCTACACTCTCCAAAAGGGTGGTGTCCAACACATCGGCGGCAAAAGGGGTGCCATTGATCTGAAGTCTGAGTAGTGGCACTAGGGGCCGGTGTACTAAATCCCTGAGATCGTGATCCCTGTCCAGGATGTGCTTGTCTCGGCTGAGAAAAGTCTTCCTGATATCCTGAACTCCTGCCCTTCTTCGAGCCCTCGCTCGAAGAAGCCCCAGATCTCTTCTTTTGCTCCCTGTTCTCCCGCTGTCTGCCCTCAGCACGGACGATCTCCTCCGCCCTAAATGCTGAGTCCACAATCTCCGCAAGGGAGAAACTAGGGGTCACTGTCATGTACCTCCTTATGTTCAAGTTGAGGCCGTCCTCAAACTTGAACCGTAGCTGCGTCGGCGTCGCTAAGTCTGGAACAAAAGCAGCTAGTCGCCTCAACTCCATCTCATACTCTGTCACTGTCCTGGCTCCCTGCCGCAAGTGCAGAAACTCTGCCCTCTTGCGGTCCTGCTGGAACTCAGAGAAGTACCTGCGATCGAACTCCCGTACGAAGTCCTCCCATCGCAGCGGCTCGGTAGCATCATCACAAATCGCCTCCCACCAAGTGAGGGCGTCACCGTCTAAAAGTCTCTCTGCTATCCGAAGCCGGTAGTCCTCGCTCAACCCCAAATCAGTCAAAATTCTACGGGTGCGGTTGATCCAGTGTTTCGCTGCTGTGGGATCACCCGTCCCTGCGAACTCTGTGCAGCCTAACTGCCTCGCCTCCTTCACCAGCTGGGTGAGCTCGTGAATACGCCTCAAGGTGGAGGAGATAGTGTCGCTAGGTCCCGACATAGTAGAAGGATCAGCAACTGGTGGCTGATCTGGTACAACAGAAGGTGGTACGGCCGTAGAAGTCGGCACGGCCGTCGGTGGTGGTGGTGGGGGTGGCATCTGAATCCCGTGGGAGGTGTACCACTCGTACACCTGCCTAAACGCCTCAAGGGACGGTGGTGGAACCTCGGCAGGAGCAGCCGGCCGAGTAGGCGCTACAGGGGGCGCCCGTGTAGAGAAAGCAGCCTCAGGCACTCCAAGGGTCTCAGGCTCCCTCGGAGGGTCAGGCACGTGAGGGGTCGCGGGTCTAGCTCCGCGTCCTACTGGTCTACCGCGTCTAGGCGGCATAATTCTGCAAGGAGAGAACTTTCATTAGATATACTTCTAGAGTTTGACATGATTTAAAAAATTAGGGCTAGTTATTCGTAACTAACCCCCTAAAATGAATGAAGTTTTGGACCTCAGAATTTAATCAATTAGGTTAGATACTAATCGTATCTAACCCCCTAAAATGAATAACTCATACGTCGAAAACCATGTATGGGATATTAAATGATTGCGTGAAACTTCCAATGTATTGAGGACTTAAAATCAAGTTACTTGGGAATGTTTTCAAATCATTTTATAAAACATAGCTCTAAACCAAGAGCTCTGATACCAACCGAACTGTCACGCCCCGAACCGGGATCGTGAACAGCCGCCCGTTGTCCCTGGATGCCGGCTGGATTTTTACAGAAAATCGGGCAGAACCTCCCCATAAATCGGAGGTTTCCCATGTACAATTTCACCTGTATATGACATTCATCCAGTACAAATAAACAATTGGCCATACCGGCCTCTCCAAAATCAACAATATCCACAGCCAACATCCAGAACAACGCAAGGCTATAAAGTTTCTAACAGTCCTAACAACAGACCTCTACTGTCATGCCCAACTAGAGCATGAGCAGCCGCCACACCGAGCGGACTTAAATTCTACGCATATATAAAATAAATTCCCAAGTTATTTTTAAATATTTACAAATGCCTCAATGCAACGAAATAATCAACACGCGAGTTCCGCGAAATAAAGTCCATAATTTATACAGTCATCCCAGAAAATTTATATAAATACATTGGTCAATCTAAAACCTCCAATACATAATAATATCACCAATCATCATAGCGGAAGAGATGGAAAATATCCATACCCAATCCCAGTGGTATCTCCTCGATCCAACACTAATCCTGTGGGAAAGAAAGTGAGGGATGAGTATCTATGGGAGGATACTCAGTAAGTGAGGGGATTGACATCATGCTATCAATATCGAGGTGAATTTGGAGTGTCAAAGCATAAGATAAGAAAATATCCACAGTGTGCAAACCAATCATGTTATTTCAAAATCATATATAATACGCACACATCAGAAAGCAAGATATGCATCCTAAAATTTTACATCAATGTCATGAAGAACCGGCCAATGAAATATTCCCGGCAATGGTCTACCTCGACCAAGGACGGCGCATTGGGGGTTTTTCCAAATGCAAGTATTAAAGAATGGTTCTCTGCCCCAATGTTGGCCACAGACTACCCCAACTAGCCTGTAAAAAAAATATATAGTGTACATATAACTAGTCGGCCGTGTATGGTGCCCCCGCCTGGTGCTAGACGGAGTCGTACTCAACGTCCTCTCCGATGAGGGTCAACCTGGGACACCCATACACACGACAATCTGGCGGATACCTCCGGCCGAAGCGTATCCGGACACAAGGGGTGCCTCTACCAGATGTCCTTCGTAGCTACGGATCACAATATCAAATCGGCCGGGCACGTAGCCCCATGCATCCCATCACCAGTCGGCCGGGCATATAGCCCCATGCATAATATCATAAAGTCGGCCGGGCATACAGCCCAATGCATAATATCATAAAGTCGGCCGGGCATACAGCCCAAAACATAATATCGTAAAGTCGGCCGGGTATATAGCCCAAATGTGTAAGTAAATCCATTTAAAACCATGTGCCAATGCAGTGAAAGCATTTAAAACATATCAATATGTCGAAAATGTGGCACAATATACGTTTATCAAAACTCATGGATGCATATCAATAAGGTCAGCAGTTAAGACACTCCAAAGGTCACAAAACATTTCATCAAATATTGGAAAGTCATAACAATCATACATTTTGCAGAAACATGTCATTTAAAAGATATTTTTGAAACATGGTTTTCAATCAATAGCGAATGTCAAAGTCCCACTCACAGTTCTACGGGAGGGAAGTCACTCCCTACTGACAAGCCAAATCGGATCTGACCGCTCGAGTCTCCAAAAGATCAACCTAAATCAGATCATCAAATTTCTGTAACATTCTATACTTAACCTTAAATTCATATATAATCATTTTATAAACTGTATTCTATTCGCATTCCACTTACACTCTAAACATATACAACACCTTTCATCTTAGATTCAATCATAGATTCATCCAATTTATCAATTAAAGTCGAAATCTCCTCACCTAGGGTTTTCTCGAAGCGCCGAGTCTCGTCCGAAAGTCGCTTCGGTCACTCCAAAGTCTGTAGGGTGTCCTATCAAAACAACATTTATTTGTTAGATCCAAACACATAGATCCGAAGCAAAACCCTAAGTCATTTACCTGCGTGGAGATTCGTGGGCTGTCACGGGCTCGTGGGCGTCACGGGCCGTCGCGGCTCGTGGGCCACGGGCCGGACTGGGCTCGTGGGCTACAGCTAGCGGGCTCGCTGGTCTGCGGGCCAGCGGGCTGGCGGGCCGATGGGCCGGTGGGCCTGCAGCTGATGGGCCTGCGGGCTGACAGTGCTCGCCCGTGTGCTGGCGCACGCCCGTGCGCTGCGCTGGCTCGTGCGCGCTCGCACGCTGGCTTGTGCGCGCTCGCGCGCTGCTGCGCGCCCCTGCGCGCTCGCGCGCTCTGCTCGCGCGCCTGCTCGCGCGCTCTGCTCGCGCGCCTGCTCGCTCGTGCACTGGGCCGCGCGCTCGTGCGCTGGGCCGCGCTCGTGCGCTGGGCCCCGAGCGCTCGTGCGCTGGGCCGCTCAAACTCGTGCGCTAGGTCGCGCGCCCGTGCACGCCCGTGCACTCTGGGCCGCGCACTCGGACTCACGCTCGCGCAAGAAGGGTCGCGCGCTCGCGAGCAGTCGCGCTCGCGCTACGGCGTGCTCGGGTGATCGCGCGCTCGCACGAGGGAGGGAATCACTGTTGCTGTGGTGGTGGTGCCTGCGGAAGGTCGCGGGTGGTGCGATTGTGCAGGGAAGCGGGTCGCGCGGTGGCGCGCGGAGGAGGGTAGAGAACAACGAAGAGAGAGCGATCGCGAGAGGGATCGCGAAGGGAGAGAGAGAAACCGAGAGGGAAGAAGGAGGAGAAGAAGAAGAAGAAGAAGGAGAAGAAGGAGAAGAAGGAGAAGCTGCCGGCGGAGCTTGCGGTGAAGACCAACGCCGCGGTGGGGGAGGGAGGCGAAGGGTCGGCGGAGAGAGGGAGAGAGAGAGAGAGAGAGAGAGAGAGAGAGAGAGAGAGAGAGAGAGAGAGAGAAAGAAACGAATTAGGGCTTTAGCCCTAATTCAATTGGGGGGAGGGCCAAAACGCTGCGTTTTGGCTCTCCCTCTTTTTTTTTTTTTTTTTTTTTTTTTTTTTTTTTTTTTTTTTTTTAGGCTTGGTGTTACAGTATCTCTATAGTGAAGAAACTACTTTGATAAGTACCTATGACAGATTGCAGAACTGCTCTCAAATTTTGAACAATTATTTTGGTAAGAATCTTATAAGAAATATTCAAGTGGCTTATAGGTCTGAAATCCTTTGTACTCTCAAAACTTTTCACCTTGGGATGAGCAATATGTGAGCTTTAGAGAATTCTAGCGGGAAAAAAACCATCTCTAAAGACTTCTCTCATAAAGGTATATGTTCTCTTTGACTGTATCACATCTCTTTTAGAAGAAGATGGGTTGGATGCCATCATATCTAGGGGATTTTAGCCCTTTCATTGCAAAGACTACATGTTTGATTTCCTCAACAGAGACTTCATTCATTAGCAGGTTGCAATCTTTTGCAAAAATTCTAAGTTGGTAGCAGAGGTATTTGGTGAACTTGCTTTTGAAGATGTTATAAAAGTATTCTGAGACATGATTTTTCAACACAATCTGATCCTAGCCTATTCATCATCGATTTTAAGTCTAGTTGTTCTATTTGCATTCCTTCTTATCTTTGTTGTAGGATGAAAGAATTTGGCATTCCTATCCCCCTCACAAAACCATTTAGTCCTTGATTTCTAGTACCACAACAGCTCTTCCTAATCCAAAATTTGTGATAATCTATGAGGAGTTCCTATTCAAGATTTTGCATATAAGAAGAGTGCTTGTAATGCTTTAAGGATTGAATACCTCTGAGCCTTACTTCAAAGATCATTTTTCTTTCAAAGATGTTACCAAAAACATTCTTGTTCAAAGTTTTTAATTCCTTAGCTGTGATCCAAGAGGTTTGAAGAAGGGAATCTGCAATGCTAAATGCCAAGCTTTATCAAAGACTTCATTGAAAAAGGGATGGATAAGCCAAGCTGTTTCAAATCTAAAGAGTTTTCTTTGCTTGCTAGGGGAATGAGTCACGACAGTTAGGAGAATAATAGGTTTATGGTTAGCTTTCAGCTCTAGGAAGGAAATATAAGTTTGATGATTAGCCAAAACCCTGCCTAGTCTCTTTTGCAAGGTGAGTGATTTTCCTTCCAAATCTTCTAATTCAAGTAAACTTAGGACCTGCAGTTTCTATGTCTCTTAAGTTACATCTGTCCCATTGATGCTTGAACAAATAGCCTCTTTCGCTAACTTTTGTATTGAGGTTACTAGTTTCTTCAATATTAACAATATCATTAAAATCTCTAATAAAGAACCAAGGATCGTTTACATTGGTGGCATTGGCAGAGTCCTCTTAGAAGGCTTCTTTGAAGGTTTTATAGGACTGAACATAGGTAAGGACAACAGTTAGCCTTTATTGTTTTCTTTGACAAGAGTGTGTATAACTTGATTGGTATACTCTCTTATGGAGAGAGTAATTTATTTGAATTCTAGCAAAACCACAAATCTCCCTTCTACCCATTTGTTGGGACTATCAATTTCTTATCCATCTCTTGGGGTTGCAAGAAATTTGGGAGATTATTCTTCTTAATTCTTTTCTCAACCAAGCACATAATGTTTGGGTGATGGACTTTCCATAATTCTTTGCAAGCTCTCTTGAACTTGTTGTTTTCTATGCTACAACAGTTCCACAAAATGATCTTAGTACTAATTGGGATGGAGATAGGAGAAGAGGGGGCCAGAAAAGGCTAGTTTTCATCAAATATATCCTATGTTGAATCAGTCTAGCTTCAAACGAGTCTTCATCTTCTTAACAGAATGCCATCTCATCATCACTTGCTTGAGGGTAGCATGAGCCATTATTTCTGCATGCTTTTCTAGGGTTTAAATACCACATGTCATCCTCTTCCAAATTGCTGTAGGTGGACCTCTTGTTGGGTCCAGGCTCGAGAGGGAAAGAGTGTTTGTTTACTAATATGTTTGTAGTGGCAAAAGGCAAGAGGGATTGGGTTGGTTTGTCTTGGTTTGCCGGGTTGGGACTCAGAATTCTCAATTAAGGTGGGCTAGTGCATGGTTTCTCGACCCATATTTGGAGGGCCCTCTTTGGATGGCACATTTCTTTTCCTCTGATATGATCCCTCTGGTTCCTTGTTTTCTCATAAGACAAATGCTATTTTTCTCCTTCCTTTTCCCCTTTTCCTTTGAGATTTGCATGATGCGTTGACTTCTACCTCTTTCCTATCAGCCTTTTTTTTTTCGCCTTCAGCTTTACTCCTACCTTCTTCTGAATGAACTCCTGAAATTATCTTCTCAACGACTAGAGCTAGAATGCTGGAGCCTTCCTTGACTGGAGCAACTTACTCAGTGAGTTCCTCCGCTGAGGTAGCAAGGTCAACTGTTAGGCTTCTAAAGTTATTATTGTGCAGTTGGAGCTTGTGTTCTCTCCCTTTTCCATATTCTTTGTCTCTTAGGAATCTGTATCCAAGGCCCCTACTTTCCTCTTGCAGTCTACTATCAGAGTTCTCTATACTGGTATTGGTTTGGTCAGTACTTTCTAACATTGAAATTGTGCTCCCCCGCATAGTTTCTTCGTTGTAAGTATCCTTGTTATGCCCCAACTCTTCCACGCTTGAAGGATATGGTATGAAGACTTTCATATTCCACTTACTATATCATATTTCTGATATGAAATCTAAGGACCAGAGACTTGTTGAGATCAATCTCAATGTACACTCTTGCACACTTCCCATGCAAGGTATTAGCTGTGTTGGAGTCTATTTTGATAGAATTTCCTATGCTTCTTATTATCTCAAACAAGACATCTTTATTAAAAAATTCTATGGACAGATGGGGAAGGAGGATCCATAACTACATGTTCAATCTTAGCTTCTTTTGGGGTAAACCAAGGGAGCCATTTCCTCACCACAAGCAGTGGTCATGTATCATCCAAGGCCTTCCGGTAAGAGCTTTTTGGAGGTCATGTTTTAGAGCAAACCTTGCTAAAAAGTAGCCTTCTCCCAAGTCTAATAGTTCTATTGGACCTTTAGGCTTACACAACATGTTTATCTTGGCTTGAAGTAGATAGTAGCCAATGCATTGTTCCAGAAGTTTGATGATAAGGGCTTGCTTCTATGGCCTCCATAGTTATTTAAGTTTGTCATCTGTTATTACTATTTTGGGTATGCTCTGGTTTGTGTTGAGATTCTAAATTCATGAGCTCATCATCTGAATCAAAAGCCACTTCTAGGGAAAAATCTATATTGCTAAAAAATTGGTTTTTGCCCATGAGCATCTTTTTTGAAGGATGGCTTGAGGTGGTGCACAGTAGAGCCCTCATTGGCTATATCTTCATTGGCTTTAACCTTCTTGGTGTTCCTTTGTAGAGAGTTTTCCTCATTCATGTCCAATTCTCTAATGTGAACATTTGCATGCAACATGGTCCTGAAGGGTGGTATATTTACGCTTATCTTTGGCATTGATGATTCTTTCTCCATTTCCTTCTCTCTCTCTCTCTCTCTTTAATTTTTGCAACTTCTCAAGTGTATTGACAATCGGACAAGCGACGACAACAATCTCTGTTATCCTCCTCGAAGACGATCGAGCGATGACCATAGCAATGATCTCTCTCCTTTTCTTCTTGAAGACAAACCTCAGTATAGTGATGATCGAACCTCTAAGATATGGTTTTGCAACTCTCTCCTCGAAAATGATTGAACCTCTAGATTAGAGTTTTGTATCTCTTTTATCCTTAAGAAAATCAAACCTATAAATCAGTGAGACAACTCCAGTAAGCTTAATCTCTCTCTCTCTCTCTCTCTCTCTCATTTGTTTTGAAATTTAGGGTATCTATTCTTCTGAACTTGATTTCCCTGTTAACTTACTTTATTTCTGATTTTTGCACAATTTGATCTCCATACCCTATATCTCCTTCTCTCTCTCCTTCTTTTTGGTTTCATTGAATTATGACTCTTCTATTTTGATCATGTTGATTTCTGTTTTTTGCTTTACCATAGTCATTGAAGTTGCGGTGGAGTTGAGATTCCTGTTGTGATCACCTCTAGTTTGTAGTTTCTTTTTTTTTTTTTTAATAAAGGGATGATATAGTTGTTCATTGTAGGGTCAGGACAAGATAGGCTCGACCCTAATTTTTTAAGTCCGACCGTATTACAAGGGATGAGACAAAACATTTGGCTACGAGAGGTAGTATTCTATGAAATATATAGAGCGGATACCACATTTATTTGCTTCACATACTATATCATTTTACAACATTCTTTTAAATGATAAACAATGAGAAGCCATGAAGGTAAAAGTGAACATTTTAACAAGAAAAGACAATATTCAATAATGTTTGTGGTTGGACATTGAGTTTACTTGTTTCACTCTTGTGGTATTCTTTCAAACAAGAAGAACAATATCAGCAGAGAGATTTCAAATGAAAGTAATAGAAGCCTAACTTTGGAAGGATAGTATCTTAATGTAACCATATGGACACCAAAAGGTGGTATCCTATGGTATTTCTAAATTTTTTGCTACATTTGTTTGATTCTCATACTACAAAATTTTGCACTATCTATAACAATCCTACCTCTTTTAAGATATTAAAAAAAAAAAACCCTTTCTCACCCATTTCTATACTTGAAATTTTTATCTTGAGAAATGATTTTTTAATAAAGGTTTTTAAATATATTTTGACTTTAAATTTTTATTTCAAGAAATTTAAAAGTTATTTTAAGCTTAAAAGTTATGTTTCTAAATTTTCTAAAGTCTTGATTCATTTTAAAATTAAAATTGTTACTTTCGGAAATTTATTTCTCAAAATGTTCATACATTTAATTGTTAAAATAATAAGAATAATTAATTTTCTGAATTTTTAAAAATAATATTTGTAGTTACAAAAATTTATTGAATTAATTAAGAATTTTGGAAAATTATTAAAAAAATTTTATGAATTTAAAAATTCAATCTTTTAGTTTGAATATTATTTATAGTTCTTTAAGCCATATAATCATTTTGAAACAAAAATTATAATTTTTAGAAAAATTTATTTCAAGATATTTATATTTGAATTTTTCTTTTTTTGAAGAAGAAAGAGAAACAAATAAAGAGAGGGAGAGAGGGGAAAAGAGCCTAAGCCAAATTGAAAAGGGCTTGAAAAAAAAAAGAAAAAGAAAAAGAGAAAGAGAAAAAAATAAGAGGAAAAAAAAAGAAAAAAAAAAGAGAAAAAAGCCGGATCATATGGTGAGGGGGAAATAAATATTTGGACCATCAAAGTATTGGGGGTTATTTGGTTTGTATTTGAAAATCGGAATCGGAATCGAAATAAAGAATTTTAAAAATCAAAATTCAATACTCCTTATTTATTTTAAAATCTAAAATAAATATGATCACCATTGTTAATAATTAATTTGTATATTTTTCGAAATAAAAATTATATAATTGTCAATTTTATTTTTGATAAATAATATTTTTATAATTTAAAATATTTTTTTATTAAAGGCTCTTATCCATAAAAATATTTAATAAAAAAACAGTTTCTATGATAAAAATATTTAATAAAAAATATTGTTAATCTTTTATAACCGACAAAATGGATTTTTTTTTTTTTTTTTTGTTAGTGATTGTGGGTTATTTCATTATAAAAACCCATAATTGATAAAACACGGTAGCAACCATCATTGATAATTGAACCCATATCAAAGAATCCATAACAATTGATAAAAAACCCATAATTGATAAAAAGCAACCTAATGTGTAAAAGAACCCATATTTTAGATGTGAGGAAATTTTTTTATAAATTTTTTTAGATCAATATCTAATTTTATATTTTAATTAATTCGATTTGAAATTTGAAATGATCCGTTTAAGAGACATCCTCTTAACGTAATTTTTTCTATATTTAAGTCGTGAGTTAAAATTAAAAACTTGATTAATACCTTTAACATCCATCCCATTTAAACCTTTTTATAATAAGAAAAGGAAATTATGGGTTTTTTAATAATCGTTAGTCTTTTATATTTGATAAAAAATGTTTCATAAAATGGGTGGAGATTAGATCTTGAGGAGGGTCTGGAGAGAAGACTGACGGGAGCAAACTTGTCCTAGAAGGAAGATAAGATAAAATGAACCCATCATTATCCGAGAAGGTTCTGGAGAGAAAAAGGGTGGGAACAGATGGAGGAGGAAGATGAGGGAAGAGGAAGGAGATTAGATCTGGAGGAAGAGGTGGCCACCGAAATCCTCTGCCGACGGTGGTGGCGTTGGCAGAGATGTGTCGTGGCGGGAGAGAGAGCGATTGACGACGACGAGACTGGCAACAGTGGCGGCAATAAGACTGGGAGGGTGGAGGGGCAAAATGACTAATTTTTTTCCTTAAGTTTTATCGAGTTTTCGGTTGAAATCCATCAATTTATTTAATTTTTACAAAACTCATACTCTTGGATCTTATTTTTAAACCTTAAATTTTATTCCATTAACTTAAATAATTTATATAAATTTTAATTTTATTTCTGATTTTCAAATTTTTTAATCAAACACCATGACTCTTCTCGATTTCGGAAATTTTCTCAACTCCTATTAAAAAAGAAAGAGTGGTCCCATTCCCACCCATATCAAAGAAATGATAGAAATCGCCGGAATTCTTTCATTGGACCCCACAAGATGTCCGAAAGCATCATGCCGGAAAATGTGGAGCCCGGGAAGGATTTGACCCCACCAACGCTGAGCCCAAAAGGACAACAAAAAGAGGACACAGTTGGTCACTTTCAGTTCCAACACCACAACCAAAAGCTAAAAAGGAAAAGCTGAAATTTGAATTGGTGTCGTTACCTTAAGGCAATCTCTCTCTTTCTCTCTCTTGGTGTCTAGGCAATCTGGTGTCGTTACCTTTAGGCAATCTCTCTCTCTCTCTCTCTCTCTCTCTCTCTTCACTTATTAGTAGTTTACATAATTTCCCCATGTACAACAACCACATGAGACCGTTTGCTTTGCAATTATTTAGCCCCCCACCCAAACAAAGCACACAAATTTAAAACACCACAAAAAAAACATTTTTAGAATCCCAAGAAAACGTAACCTTTTTGACCCATAAATGTATCTAAAATATGAATTAATCCTAACAAATGAACGGTGGATAAACAAATGGGACGATGAGGGTATGTTCATAATAAGATACGTAACCTTAGCTCCGACTCCAATATTTCACTTTATTTTTTTCCACGTCCATGAACTTTTTGTATTTAAATACAATGATGTGTTATCTTGTTTTCCACATTCAAGAGAGAGAGAAGATGGGTGATCTTCAATCTCTGGCAATTCCTTCCCAAGATTGGAATCTTCACAACTTTGAAGTTTTCAATGCAGACATGTCTCTAGGTGCCACTTATTCCCTTGATTATTATTGTATTATATTGTTATCATTTGCTAATTAGCTAACATTTCAACGTGGGTCTTCATTTTCTATTTTCAGCGATTAGTGGAGCTGCACAATTTCTCTTGTCAGTTGAATCAGATTCATCAACGGGTTATTTGGAAGATGTTTTGGGTGAATTTACAAATACCCATCCTAAGAGAAGACGGATATCCGTCTGCTCCCATGATCAACTCATGCAATCCTTTGATCTTTCAAAGGTAAAATCTCAATCTTGGATCACTTAATTGAGCTCTTCTAGTCATGTGTTTAATCTGCAGGCATACTGGAATTTTGGTATGGGCAATTTTGAAGAAATTTCGGGTAATTTGAATTATCGACCAATAAGTTATATTTGAGAGGAACAGCTCCATCCATCCAATAATCAACATACTTGCATGGTTGAAGTTGAAGCTGCGAATGAATCACCCAGCAGAATCAGCCAAGAAGAAGAAGAAACTACCAACAACTTAACACACACAAAATCAGGAGAAGAAGCAGATTCAGCATTAGAGCGCCTTGATTCTGCTTCTTGTTCTTCTTACCAGGACCCTGCTTCTACCAAGTCATTCATACCTGACAAGGATACCACTCGATCCCACCATGGCCATCGTATACCCTCTCTCTCTCTCTCTCTCTCTCTCTCCCTCATTTGTTGTAAAATTCAAAACTCAAATAATATTATTTATTACATTCAAAATATTTATAATTATGTTACACAAATTATTGAAATGCACATTCTTTCAAAATCAGGTGGCGTGGGAAGAAAGATGAGGAGGTTTATAGGAGTGGTGTATCCATTTGCAATGGTGAAGCCAGGAGGAGTAGAAGGAGACATGACAATCAATGACATAAATGACAGGATTTTGATGACCCCAACTCGGCCGGTGCGTCATCCAGTCGGCGACTACGCGTGCCGGCCATGCATCTCGCCGGATGGACCAGGGCTGTCCGGGAAGGCGGTGGTGGCATTCACAAAAATTCGTACACATGGGAGAGGCAGTATCACAATTATTAGAACCAAAGGTTAAGAGCTGCAAACAATTCTGCTCGTTTTAAATTGAATAGGAAATTTAAATGTACAAATGTGTAAGAATTGATAATGTTGTGAGTGATAAGAGTAATACGTTTATGTTATGAAGCCTTAACTGCATTTTCACTTGGATTTTTCTGCTATATACCCATTTGCATGATAGAGTAAAACAAGATCAATAGACTCTCGATTTGTTGAGTAAAGTTATTAGATCTCTTAATTAATTTATGATTCGAAATTAAAAAATAAAAAAAATTATATTTTGAGAACTCCCCTAATTAGACCCGATAACATTTGAATCAAATTAGTCAAAATATGGATCCGAACACCGATTACTCCATCACCATATATATATATATTTTAGTGTTGGATGAGTACACTTGTGCTATTTTAGCGAAGTCTTCGGACTTTTTCTCTTTTATTTTTTTTAACAAAATTTTTGAGTTATGATTCGATAGGTAGATCCAAAGAAAAGAAAAGATTAAAAAAAAGACCATTTGAAAAATAGAAAATTTGTGACGAAAAGTAAGATGAAGCATAAATTCAACATAATCTTCCTTTCAGATTTTTTTTTAAAATTACAATACAATTTAAATTACTGTATGAAACATAAACTTAATGATGCCAACCCCATTGTGTCTTATTCAGCTTTTCTTGCTCCTCCTACTATTTTGAATCTCTTCCAAAGAAAAAAGTGGGTTCCATTATTTCAGACCGACACAAGAGCATGACCATTTGGAGGTCAGGTTTTCAGCAGGGAAATGGGACCTTTTTTCCTGAATTCTTACAACCCTTCGGCCAAAAGCTGTTGACGTAAAATAAAGAAAAAAAAAACATTCGCTTTGACTTCACTTGAATAAGAAATGTTTCCTCTTTCTTTAGGGATCAAACTTTGTATTTTTAAAAGAAAAAACCTTAATTAAGATTCAAGAATAAAATAAATATTTTAGTTTTTATATTTAAGGTTAAAGATTTTTTGGAATAAAATACTAAATTTTTTTTAATATAAAATTCGAACTCAAATCTATTATAAGGGAAAGATAATTGATACCATTTAAACTAAACTTTGTTGGCGATACTAATGTCTTGATAAAAAAGTTTAAATCTTTTCTTTATGTCCTCCGTCAGCCTTCTCTCTCCTCTCTCCTCTCTCCTCTCTCCTCTATCTTCTCTGTTATTTATCCGCTCAATCCTTTCTTTTCTTTTACGACAACAACAATAGATTCACTACAATAGTAATGACTTATGGAGACGGATGAAAATCGTGAGAAAAAGATGAGAAATCCATCGATAAAGTCTTTTTTGACGGATAAAAATTTAGTTGGCTAAAAAAGCATTGAGATAAACTTATCCCAACACTTGTGATAACCGTTGGAGCATATTCAACATTCAGACGGTTAGAAAAGTATAGGTAAAAATCAACGTTATATCATCGGTTGTAAATGGGTAATAAAACTTATTACATTTATTGTCACTTTTATAGAGGGGTTAGTAAAAATTACTACTTTTATCATCACTTGTAAAGAGGTTAATAAAAATTACAATTTTTATCGTTATATTATAAAAAATTAGTAAAAGTTATTACTTTTTTCATCAATTTAAAAGTTAGTAAAAATTTCTACCTTTATTATCACTCAATGACTCAATGACTCAATATAACCGTTAAAATTGATATAACTATTTATTGTCACCAATGAAATAATAGTATATTAGAAAATATTATAATTTTTATTGTCGATAAATACAAATATTAGTAAATATTACTATAATACCATCTGATCTTAGAATATAGGAAATGTGAATTCTTTATTGTCACACGTTTACTGTTCGGTTAATAAATATTATTAATTTTATTGTCGGTCATTGTATCAGTAAATATTACTACCTTTATTGTCGCTTAGAGAATTGTTGGATTAGTAAATATTACTACTTTTATTGTCGTTTGGTTACAGAGTTATTGGTTAGTAAATGTTACTACTTTTATTGTTGCTTACAGAATTATGAGTTAGCAAATGGTACTATCTTTAATATCAGTTACAAAAATAATTTGTTAGTAAATGTTGCTACATTTATTGTCGTTAGATAGTAAATGTTATTATTTTTTATAGAATTGTTGTTAGTGAGTAAATTTTACTAACTTAGCATATGTTATTTGTTACTTAATATTGGTAACCAAATTTTACTACTCTTTTGGATCGGTTATCACAAGATTAATAAATGTTAGGATATGTTAATACAAACATTAGTACTACTGGACAAGAAAATATTACAATCGGGGGTTAGAAAAAAATCAGGAAATATTATAAATACCATATTTTAGGAAATGAAGTACCTTTTATATCATCATGAAATATACATGACAATGTTACAGAAACATTACAAGAGAAAAAAAAAAGATTATAACTTTCGGTCAGTATGTCTGAAATGAAATGTTCATACAAAAAATGTTAACTTGAAGCACCCAAAAAATTCTAACGTCCGTAGCATCCGATTTCCAGGATCCAGCGTGATGTGTGATATCATTTTATAGTAATGAAATTAATATAATTATAAGGTATATTATAAAAATTTGTACATTTAAATATTACCTTTCGAGATGGACTGAGAATGTGGTGATGATGATGATGGTTGGTTTCGATGTGCACTTCCAGCATTTTGTATCGGAGGAAACTAACAATATAAATACAAATAATGTGGATTATTATTCAGAAGTAAAAATAGTTAGATTATGATAACAAATAAAAAAAATGATAATTGTAGCTCAACACCAGCAATGAGTCTCGTTAAATGAAATTCAGCAATTCATCTCGTTGTCCACTTCCAGCATGCATAGCAACATGCATAAGAATATTGCTCACTAGATTAGTAAAATTCTAATTTTGTTCCATTAATCGTTCCATCATAACAGTCATATGTTCGTTCTCAGATTTGCTTGAATGTTGCCGTTGTGATGGAGTTGTAATTTTGCAAACACATCTGATTCTTCCCCAAGAATCGGCCCTTTAATTTTGGATATGGGTTGAAAATATTTTATGGAATGAAATTTTGTTTAATTTAGAAATTTTGAAAGATGTGAGGGGGAAGAGTTTCTGAAGAAAATGAGTTTTGATGTTTTTGTGAAGTGAAAAAAGGTTTGTAGTATATATATTTGGTTTAGCGCCAAATAAATTTTATTTTTTAGCGTCAAATAAAATTTTCAAAATCCTCTATTTTACCCAATTTATCACATTTTAATTTTTGAATTTTTTTATGTTTACCTCTTTTTTTATAGTTTGATTAATTAACAAAAAATTTTGATTTTGATATATTATTATATAATTCCGTGAAATAATAATAAATATTACTATCATGTTACTAGATTGGACGCATGCCTATACGGCACAACCGACGGCTGAGCCGCCTAGGCAAGTGCTCCCGCAAATGCCTACGCGCGGCACAACCGGCGGCTCAATCCCCCAGGCAAGCGCACGCGCGCAAATGCCTCCGTGCGGCAAAACTGGCGGTTGAACCGCCCAGGCAAGTGCCCACAAATGCCCTCGCGACACAACCTGCGACTCAATCGCACATTGTTTTAAAATAATAATTTTATTTTTTTAAATAACAAAACATTTATATTATTAATATAATCATATGAAATCTTTTAATTATATTACTAAATTTGTTATATGAAATTATGAAATTATGTTATTAAGTTTATTATATACAATCATTAAATATATTAAATTTATAATTTATATTATATAGTGTCATAATATACTTTATTATATTTTTTATGAATATATAATTTTAAATAAAATCTTATATTACAAAAAGTCATATATTTTTTATGTTATTCTTACTACATTAGTTATATAATTTTATATGATTATATTATTTAAAATAATAACATTTCACACTTAATTTATAATTTAAATTTCATTATAATTAAAGAATGTGAATTCAGATCATTTGTTTTGATGGATTGCATATGATAATTAAGATGAGTATGAGTATATATTATTTAAATTAATAATATTAATTAGATATTTTAATGTTTAATTTATATTTTAGATTTTATAATTAAATAATATGATAATTATATTTAATATTATTTATTTAGAAATGTAAGGAATTGAAATCAAAATGTGATAGCAAATTTACAATAAGAGTCCATAATATTATCAAAATAATTTAAATTAGTAATAATTTAATTGAAAATAATAGTAATAAAAAGCTAAAATAATTAAATGAAATATGATAAAATTAATAATTAAATAAAATATGAAAAAAATTAAGGAAGCTACCATAAAAATATTATAAGTATATATACTAATACCCTTAAATCTATTATATAAAATGTAACGCTACCTTAATAACAATATTTAAAATTTAATAATTATTTGATATTAGTAATAGAATATGATTATTGAAATTAGTAAGTAGTATTATTTAATAATATTAATATTGATAAGTAATTAAGTTGTATGGAATAATAATATCAAATTATAGTAATATAATGTTAATCAAATAAATTTGATAATCATAATTATAATAAATTTATAAATTTATATTATGAAACAATATAATTTAATTTATAGTTATATTGGCAAACAGCATATTTATCTTTTGAGCTAATAGTTGTATTATACTACCAACAACATATTCAAAAATTGAGAGTTTGTGTTTCAAGCAAAATTAGCGCTAAATGTTGAAAATTTATCCGCGCGCGTTTTTTTCTCTCATTTACAAATTTATTTGGAGGTCTAAATTTTTAATAGGCTTTTTAAAATTTTTACCGTTTAATGTATGATTATAGTTTGGAATGAAATAGTTGTAGTAAATAGTCTTGGAGTAGTTATTGTGATTATTCTATTGGATATTTATATGTTTCATATATGTTATTTTATTGTTAAATTTATAGTTTTTAACATTACATATTTTCATTAACATTATTTTCCGGTTTATACAAATTTCATAGAGTTTTAAAAAATATTTGTTATCAGAATAAAAATACTTGTTATTATTTGTTACCATTTGTACAAAAGGAAGTAATTGTCCACTTGTTGTCAATTGTTATTATTGTTACGATATTATATTATATAAATTTTATATAATTATTGTCTTACCACTTGTTACATTGGATCAAAATCACTTATTACCACTTATTATCATTGTTAGTATAATAAAAATCATTGTTATCAGAATTAAAGTAATTGTTACAATTTGATACCATTTGTACGAAGAGGATGTAATAATTCTTACCACTTGTTACTATGCGACTCACTTGTTACCAATTGTTACCATTGTTACGATATTATATTATACAAATTTTATATAATTATTGTCTTATCACTTGTTACATTGGACCAAAATCACTTATTATCACTTATTATCATTATTATCACAATAAAAATCATTGTTACTAGAATTAAAGTAATTGTTACTATTTGATACCATTTGCACGAAGAGAAATTAATAATTCTTACAACTTGTTACCATGTGACCCACTTATTACCACTTGTTATCATATCTCATCTCAATACATGATACGAAGAATAAGAAAATATAAAAATATATCCATCTCTTATCCATTACAAAAATAAAGCGGAGAAATAAATGAAATATGAGAAGAGAGAACTAAATAAAATAAAGAGAGAATGACAGAAGGAGAAAGATTAATCAATAGAGAATATTTTCTTGATGGTGGCAAAATCTAAATATTCAATAAAACCAATACGTAATAGTATTAACGCCAAACTTTTGGCACCTCTTTATTTGGCGTCAAAAAATGGCGCCAAATATGAAAGAGGAGGAGGAAGTGGGAGAAAGCAATACAAAAAATGCACCATTTACCAGCAGCCCCTTTACCAATGGTCGGGACAATCGCTCATTTCGTACAAATCGACAAAGGATGACTCATTTTCATACAAATCGACGAAGGTTTTTCTCCCTTTGACCCATCTCACACGTTCGTCTTCTCTCTTTCTCTCTTCTCTTCTCCTCCTTTCTTTTAATCTTTTCTCACATGCGAAGCATTGATCTAATGGTTTCTTCATCAATTTAGATCTTACTATGTTTTCTCCTCTTTGATCTACTCTTTGATTATGTTCTTTTGTATATTTTTTCTCTCTCATGTTCGTGATTGTGATTGATCTCAACGGAACAATTTTTTCTTTTTTTTTTCGATTATCTGTTCGCCTTTTTTCATTGGCCTCTGCAGACATACTCTTTCTCCCTACTTGCAAGTCAACGTTTATGGCCTTTCAAAGGTCAGATCTGCTTCCCCTTTTTTTTTTCTTACATTCACATTTGTTATAAATAAAACACAATTTTCGTCTATATTTTAGCTGCATCATTCATTTCTTTTATGATTAACTAATCATTGATAATTTCTTTTATAACTAACTACATTTTTTTGGTTTTCGTTGCGGGGGAGGGTTAAGATGAAAACATAGAATTCTATATGTGAGGTTAAGTCTCTAATGTTTAAAGAGAAAACATGATTTTTATTTCAGTCTCTATGCAATAATTGATACATGATTTAAAGTGAAAATTATCATAGTGATGTTCATCAAAAAGGTCTCGGGTTGTCCCATTTATAGTTGTTAATCAACAATATTTTCATCCTATAATGAGTTGTCAGCTGTAATATATGTTTTTATTTTTCATTATTTTTTTTGTTTGGTACTATTTATGGAGGAATTATAGAATGATATTTCATTTAACATAAGAAGTATCGCAATATAACTCTTTATGCACTCTTCCTTATACCAAATCTTGAGTTAGTTGCCAATTTCAAGCATTGTAACAACTCTTGATGTGCTATAAACTGTTCCAGGCATTTATGTTGCTTGTGTGGTGGAAAATGTAGGCAACCAAGTGAAGCAACTAAAGGTCGGCAATGAATTCTACGATGATATCAATAAGAAAGTATTGAAACATCCCAAACAATTTGGCTCCTTAGCTGAATATGTTGCTATTGAAGAGAAATTGTTGGCACTTAAACCAAAGAATTTGAACTTTGATAAAGATGCGGGGCTTCCTCTGGTCATGTGACCGCTGGCATAATTCAATTTTCAAAACCATGTATAGATAATGCCTGTACGGTATAGTCACGCCGCCGCCTGCGATACAGCCGTCCACGCGTATGCATGCATGCATTATCGCATGCACGGCACAGCCACGCTAGATTTCGTGGTGCAGCCGTCTAGGCGTACCCACGCATGCATTATTGCATGAGCAGCACAACCGCGCTTGACTCCGCAATACAGCCGTCTAGGTGTACCCATGCATGCATTATTGCATGAGCAGTACAACCCGGGCTTGCCTCCACGGCACAGCCGTCTAGGCGTGAACACGCATGATAGTAATATTTACTATATAACCATAATAAAATATAATAACATTTACTATTATAATAACAGATGTGAAAGAGATAATATAACATTTACTTTGTAATTATAATAAAATATAGTAACATTTACTATAAAAACTATAATGAACCGTTGACATGAGACATGAACTGCCGATTTTAATATTAATTTATTTTAATTCATATTTAATTTAACAATATACCATTTTAATATTTCAACGACAACTCCATAATAACATTTACTATTAAACTAATTACAATAGTTAAATTAACATATAATAACATATAGTAACATTTACTATATAATTATAATAAAATATAGTAACATTTACTATAAAATAGTAATATTTACTATGATAATAATGGAAGTAAAAAATAGTAAATTTATTTGTCTCTCATAATAAAAGAATTGTAGCATTTACTATTAAACTAATTATAATAATTCAATCAACAGATAATAACATAACATTTACTATATAATTACAATAAAATATATTAACATTTACTATAAAAACTACAATGAACCGCTGACATGAGGCTTGAACCGCAGGTTTTAATATTAATTCATTTTAATTCATATTTACTTTAACAATATACAATTTTAACATTTCAATTTTGACATTTCAATTTTAACATTTCAACGAAAATTTCATAATAACATTTACTATTAAATTAATCATAATAGTCAAATTAACAGATAATAACATATAATAACATTTACTATATAATCACAATAAAATATACTAACATTTACTATAAAATAGTAATATTTATTATTATAATAACGGATATGAAAGATAGTAAGTTTCTTATGATAAAAGGATAGTAACATTTATTATTAAACTAACCACAAAAGTTCAATCAACAAATAATAACATATAGTAACATTTACTATATAAGTATAATAAAATATAGTAACATTTACTATAAAAACTATAATGAACCGCCGGTATGAGGCAAGAACCGCCTGTTTTAATATCAATTTATTTTAATTCACATTTAATTTAACAATATACCATTTTAACATTTCAATTTAACATTTCAACGGGAATTCTATAGTAACATTTACTATTAATCTAACTACAATAGTTAAATTAACAGATAATAATATATAATAATATTTACTATACAATCACAATAAAATATAGTAACAATTACTATAAAATAGTAACATTTACTATTATAATAACGGATGTGAAAAATAGTAAATTTATTTATCTCTCATGATAAAACGATAGTAACATTTACTATTAAACTAATCACAATAGTTCAATTAACAGATAATAACATATAATAACATTTACTATATAAGTATAATAAAATATAGCAACATTTATTATAAAAGTTACAATGAACCGCCGGCTAAAGGCATGAATCGTCGGTTTACATATCAATTTATTTTAAATCACATTTAATTTAATAATATACCATTTTAATATTTCAATTTTTACATTTCAAAGATAATTTCATAATAAAATTTGCTATTAAATTAATCACAATAATCAAATTAACAGCTAATAATATATAGTAACATTTACTATATAATCACAATAAAATATAGTAACATTTACTATAAAGTAGTAACATTTACCATTATAATAACGGACGTGAAAAATAGTAAATTTATTTGTCTTTCATGATAAAAAGATAGTAACATTTACTATTAAGTTAACCATAAAGTCCAATCAATAGATAATAACATATATTAACATTTACTATATAATCACAATAAAATATAGTAGTATTTACTATAAAAACTACAATGAACCGTCGGCATAAGGCATGAACCGCTGGTTTTAACGTTATTTTATTTTAATTCATATTTAATTTAATAATATACCATTTTAACATTTCAATTTTAATATTTCAACGATAACTCTATAGTAACATTTACTATTAAATTAATCACAACAGTCAAATTAACAGATAATAACATATAATAATATTTACTATGTAATTACAATAAAATATAGTAACATTTATTATAAAATAGTAACATTTACTATTATAATAATAGATGTGAAAGTTAATAAATTTATTTATCTCACATGATAAAAAGATAGTAGCATTTACTATTAAACTAACCATAATAGTCAAATTAACAGATAATAATATATAATAACTGTTACTATATAACCACAATAAAATATAATAATATTTACTATTAATAAAAATGGATGTGTAAAATAGTAAATTTATTTGTCTCTCATGATAAAAGAATAGTAATATTTACTATTAAACTAACCACAATAGTCCAATTAATAGATAATAATATATAGTAAACTTTACTATGTAATCACAATAAAAAATAATAATATTTACTATAAAATAGTAATATTTACTATTATAACAACACATATAAAATATAACAATATTATTTGTCTCTCGTTATAAAAGAATAGTGGCATTTACTATTAAACTAACCATAATAGTCAAATTAACAGATAATAACGTCTAGTAACATTTACCAAATAATCACAATAAAATATAGTAACATTTAATTTAAAATAGTAACATATACAATTATAAAAACGGATGTGAAAGGCTGTAAAATTATTTCTCTCATGATCAAATATAGTAACATTTATTATTAAACTAACCACAACGCCATATTAATAGATAATATGATATAATAACACTTACTATATAACCATAATAAAAATATAATAATATTTACTATGAAATAATAATATTAACGATTAGAATAACTGATGTGAAAGAAAACAAATTTATTTGTCTCTCATAATAAAATGATACTAACATTTACTATTAAATTAATTATAATAGTCGAATTAATAGATAGTAATATATAGTAACATTTACTATGTAATCGCAATAAAATATAGTAATATTTACTATTATAATAACGGATGTGAAAGATAATAAATTTATTTGTCTCTCATGATAAAATGATAGTAACATTTGCTATTAAACTAACTATAATAGTCAAATTAACAAATAATAAGATATAATAACATTTACTATATAATCGCAATGAAATATAGTAATATTTACTATAAAATAGTAACATTTATTATAAAATAGTAACATTTACTATAATAATAACATTTGTGAAAAATAGTATAATTATTTGTTTCTCATGATAAAAGAATAGTAATATTTACTATTAAACTAACTGCAATAGTCAAATTAACATATAATAACATATAGTAACATTTATTATTTAACCGCAATAAAATATAATAACATTTACTATTATAATAGCATTTGTGAAAGTTAGTAAAATTATTTGTCTCTCATGATAAAAGGATAGTAACATTTACTATTAAACTAATCACAATAGTCAAATTAATAGATAATAATATATAGTAATATTTAATATGTAACCACGATAAAATATAGTAACATTTATTATAAAATAATAACATTTACTATAATATAGTAACAGTTACTATAAAATAGTAACACTTACCACTATTTATCATATCATTTTACACTTATTATTCTTTATTACATTCACCCACTTTATAACAGCTGAGAAACCTTTCAAAATTATGATTACGAATATATATTTTGCTATCACAATTTATAGCGATAATGATAGGGGTATGTAAATTCAGACATTCTTATATCCGTAAGTATAGAGTGTTGTTTATACAAACAGTTTGTTACCTTTACCCACGATTCAAATTGTTTTATCGACGACCATTTTAAAACCGTTAGAAAATCTATAGTATTCCCGACGATTTAACAATAACTGTCTGTATAGTTTCAAAAAATCGTCGGTAATACTTATCGATAGTAAATGTCACCATCGGTATAACACTTTTATTTTGTAGTGATTAAACATTAATCATAAATTTTAAAATTAAATAAAATAACATAAATTTAAAATTTAAAAATAAAAAAAAAGTAGATAAAATTAAGAAAAAATAATCATCCATAAAAATTTAAAACGGCGATGATGACAATAATAATAATAAATGTTTATTCAACATAGATTCTTGAGAATGAGATTTGAATCCATGACCTTCTTCAAGGACTAGAACTTAAATCTACACCTTAGACTTCTTGTATTTGTACCATATTTAGAGAGAGGGGGCCGGAAGAAGGGAGAGAGGAGAGGGATTGGATGGGAATATGTGCATTGCTTGGTGGTTAATTGAAATCAATTAATTGATACAAAGTTTTGAACTTGATTTAATTTGATCAAAATTTAGAAGATTCAATGTTGTTTCGGATAAAGATTTAGTTGAACGGTGAAGTGTTGACGATAGATAAGGCTGTGAAATTGGTGTTGAAGAGTCCCAAGCAGCTCTTTGAGAGGCGGTTCACCGGCATTCTCCAAATCTCCGTCTGATGATAAATCTCACCGTGAAAAAGCTAAAAATCAAGACAAAGACACCCTGAGAGCAAGCAAGTTTGAGCCAAGCACTATGTGTTTGGCAATGTTCCCAACATTATATATCAAATTCAACTGTTTTTGAGTTTTAATTTTGTTCACGCTTGATCATCCTTTAATAAACATTTTCTTTAGTAGTTTTCATTTTTTATTTTATTTTTTGATTTAATTTATTTTTTATTAATTACAGTTAATTACAGTTAGTATTGTCGCATTGTACCGTCCTCTTTTGGTATTGTGCCATATTATATTTTGATAAAATTATTAATTAAATATTTATTTAAAATGGTCAAAATTTATTCATATAAATTATTACATAAAATATATTTCATTTAATTTATGTAGCATTATTTAGTAACATATATTAATTGTTTGAATATATATATATATAGATATATATGTATCCTTTCAACATTTTATATATGTTGTGAAAACTTTTGTAGGAAAACCCTGGGAATTGCTTAAACTTGGCAAGGAAAAGTTAGTATTTTGGTACAGCAAATTAGCAAGATTCATCAAAATTAAATAAATTTTATTATAAAAAATTACTAATATAATAATAATTTTTATTTTTATAGAGAAAATATAATTTTTACTTGTAAAATTTTATATTGTATTATAAATTTTTAGTTCAATAATAAAATATTAGAAAGAGAATAAAATATTAAGAAAATTTTATTTTATTGTTTTTTTTTTACCTAAAATGTGGATGATGAAACCAAATATTTGAAAAATAAAGACAGAATCAACATCCACAGGTCCATGTTAATTAAAATCAGCAATCATTAGGTGTGCATTATTATTGTGCTTTTTTCAAAAATTAATAAATAAATAAAAACCAAAACAACTGTCACGTGCCCTCCTCCATATAATTTCTATCATCCAACTCGCGAGTCAACACCTAACACCAACTCCCAAGCCCAAATTTCGAACACAAATTTATGGACCCTACCCATGTGCATTGCGCACCCAACATGTCATGACTTGTGGTTTTCATGTGCGAATTTTCTTTTCTTTTAAATTAAGAAATTTATGAATTTAAAATTATATAAAAATAATAATTTTTTCTTATAAACTCATTAAATAAGCTGCTTTCATTACTAAAATTTAAAATTAATTTATTAGAAAAAACCCCCAAGTACTGCACCAATAAAAACTTGAGATTCAATTCTTTAAAAATGTTGGTTCCTTTTTTTTAGATGAAAAAAGATTAGAAAAATACAAACAAAATCATCCTAACAAAAGAGCAACGGGCACCGGTTAAAAGCTCAAAAAGAGCTACGGGCACCGGCTAAAAGCTCAGCTAGCTCGTGGAAGAAACATGTATTCTTATTCTCTCGACCCTTTCCTTATCTTCCTTCAGCAATCGAAGAATAGAAGCAAGAGACTCGTTCAACTCAATCAGAAAAAACACATACATTGTCTTCCCTTAATATATGTCGCACCTGCCTCACATTCAGTGAGTCATAAGGTCCCTGCACACCTAAAGAATAAAACTCATTGGATGCTCCTTTGATGTATTCTCTTGCAGCAACCTAACCAAGATGCCAGAGTTGACCTCAACTTCCAAATTGTTGAAGCCTTTTCTTTTAGCTATCAACAGAAGCTCCCAAAGACCTCAAGTCTCAGCTATAAGAACCTAACATTTCCCTATATTTGAGATAGAACCAACTACCCAGTCTCCTGACCAATTCCTAAAAATTCCCCCCGCAGTTGCCTAAGCTATGATATGAGCAACCGGCCCCATCTTTGTTCAGCTTCAGCCACCCTTCTTGCAGATGCTTCCATTTGATCCTCTTTTCCACTCTGACCTTATCACTGAACTTCTTCTTCCAAGCAAGGTTCACCTAATTAGCCAATCTCAGAGTAGCTCTTGCCACTTATTAAGGAAGCATACGCACATTTTGGAAAGCTGTCTTACATCAACACCTCCAAATGGTCCAAGGGTGTTCATGTGTATGGAACCAAACTTATCATTCTTATTGATTCCCTCCTTCAACCGTTTGTGGAAAGGGTTACTCTAAAAAGCATCTTCATTATCCAATATTGGACACACCAGCAACCAGGAATGGCTTGCTCTACTGCAATCTCTCAGAACATGAGACACTATCTCTTCTTCATCTTTGCATAAAGAGCATTTGGCATCATTACAAAATATTTTTTTTCCTTCATTCTTGATGTTAGTCACTATCTTTTCCATTCTAGCTAGCCACAGAAAGATTCTTATTCTCTCTGAATAATTAGCCCTCTAGATTCATTCCAACTATTGTTCTCATGGCCAAATTGCATCTGTGCATCTTCTTCTACCATCAATTTGTACGCTGATCCCATTATGAAGTTTTCATCACTATCACCTTTCCAAAAGAAATCATCCATAGAACTCGCATTATCCCTGCTATCTTCATAATCCCTACCATAACTTGGCACTATTACATCCTTAATCTTCTCCACGATTTCTCCCAGCTACACCAAGTGTTGGATTTAATCGCGCATGCGGAAGCGAGAATTAAATAGTATCGGAATTTTCGGGATAAATACCTCTATTGGGCGGTCTCCAAAATCCACCGTGTCGCGATGTCCCTCGAACGGATCGCACGGTCGGATGGTGATCACGCAATCAAACCACCGCCTCAAATCCACGACGCCTCAAGCCTCGTGTCCGGTGAATCGTCTGACGATGAGAGATTTTCCTATGCGAAAATCTCCATCCCTCTCTCTATTTTCTCTCTCTAGAGAATATGTTGTGCAAAACCCTAACCTCCATGGTTTCCACCCATGGCTGCTGTCCACCCCACAAGGTAGGAGAAGGAGAGTTTCCTCCATTGTTCCCTCTCACAGAAGGAAGGTAAGACCAATTTCACTTAATTGGTGGGGGTTACCAAAGTATGGTTAATGCTAATTAAAGATGGGAGTTACCCCATTCCTTAATTACCCAAATGCCCATAATGGGCATAAATAACCAACACCAAGGAGAGTCTTTCACTTTCCAATTACCATTTTCATCTACGAAATGGCTCACATTCGTACAAGCGGAGGCCTAAGTGCTATGGGCCAGATGCACAATACGTCAAACAATTTTCCCCCACCCATCTTTTCTTCCCAAAGTTTATATCCCTACCAATCCCAACCTTCCATTTAAGGCCCCTTCTATACAATCTTTGCTTCTCAAAATATCTCTCCACAAACTGGTGCTTCCATCTTTCTTTTTTATGTCCAATAAAGACCTCATAAAGCAATGTTGCTTTCTCTCATATGCCAGAACACCTCCTCTTTGTTAAGGACAGTCTAGTACTCCCCCAATAGACTATGCTCTAAATTCTGCAAAAATCTTGACCTACCATAATTTCTGGAGTTTTGGATACCCTTCAGTCTGAATTCAATTTCCCTCTACCTCCTAAAAATATTATCAAATACTAATTTATTTTAATCCTTCAGCTCTTCAACTGTACCTTTGATAGTTTGCAATGGGGGGATCCATTGCTGCCTAAGTTTTTTCAAAAACCTCACTTAATTGGGGATGCTCTAGCCAAACTGCTTCACATCTGAAAAGTTTCAAACCACTCCTAGGAAGGACAGATAACTTGGTGTTTAACATTATAGGGCAATGGTCACCATGCAACCAAAGAAGATTACCCACTTTAAACTTTGGAAAAGATAACTTAGCCTATATATTACAAAGGACTCTATCAAGCTTCTCACAAAGAATAACTCTCCCCTCACATTTCCTAGTCTAGGTGAATCTAGCCTTGATGACTTTTGCGCACATGAGATTATACTTATCCCATCCTTCATGAAATTTCTGACATTGGTTCCACACTTTCTGCTTCTTGCTATTGGTGTCCTCTAAACCTGTGATATCATTAAATCTCCCATGACAAACCATGACCCAACAATGTCCTTAGCAAGCCCCATGAGCTCCCTTCAAAACATTTCCTTAGCCCTATGATGTGATTGAATGTACACGTAGCTTATAACCTATTTCACTGTGCCATCCTCTAGTTAGGCATGAATCCATTGGTCTAAGTGATTAAGCATCGTGAGCCTCACCATGTTGGAATTCCAAGTAAGCCAAAGCCCACTGAAACCTAAAGAAGGGACAACAAACTCTCTATCCATACCACACGTTTCCAAGAACTTTGGAAAATGATTTTTATTTACTTTTGTCTCTAATAAACATAGAATGCCTAGCTTATATTTCTTCACCATTTCCTTGTAGACCCTTGAGAATCTACAATTTCTTACCCCTCTACAGTTCTAGGTGATGATGGAAGTATTTATTGAAAAAATGGCTTAATGAGGAAGAGTTTAACAAAACCCAACTTCCATCACTTCCTCCTCCATGGCCTCTTCTATTTTTTTTTCCACATTCTCTTTATATAGACTCTTTTCCTTCTCTCTCAACAGTTCTCATTTTACCGTTAATTTTAAATTTGTCTCCCTTTGTTGTTATCGTGAAATTTGATTTTAGAGCCAGGTTTGGATTTGTATCTCTTGGATCAATTGCAATGCCATTGGACTGATAAGAGCTTCCCCTATGGTCAAGCCTATTAACATATACAAGTCTTTCCTTGCCATTGCTAGCCCTTATCATAAGGCCAGGCCCCAATTCATTTTGGGCTGCCAAAATAGTTTGCTTTATTACCTTAGTGATTGGGCCTTCATTCAATATCTCAGCCCACTACCTTGCTTAGCCCAAGTCCATCTCCCTTATCACGCCTCCTTCTTTCTCCTTCCCTTTCATGCTTGTTTTCCCAATGACATCTCTCTCTCTCTCTAATCATTGTCTCTCTCTTCTCTTGTTGAAACCTTGACTACCTCAAACTCCTTTTTTGGATCCCTCTTTTGTTCTTGTCCTCTATCCTACCCCTACTTCTTTCCCTCTTATAATCAATCTCTTTCCTTAACGTAATCGACCATCCTGTCTTCTTTGTTTCCTCGCCTTCTGAAGCATTGTTGTCTTCTCTATTTCCTCGCCTACTGATGCATTGTTGATTTTATCCTTGTTCAGAAACTTATTTTGAAGCAGTTCTCCTTTCTTCTCCATCCCTCTAGAATTGCTTGATTTAGTAAATTTTTGTCTCCTTGCCACAATGTTAGAGCTACGAGTTTATGGACAGAATGTATGGATTTAATGTGATGAAATATGGAGTGTAAATGCCCTTATACAACACCTATGTCACGTGAAAGGGTGGCTTAGGGTAGAATTACTATTAGGGTTAGGGATAGATAGTAGATCACTCATCTCACATGGATTGCTTGTGATCCTCATCTTTCTGCGCTACAGATCTCTTGAAAGTTGGTGTAACACAAAGAATGGTTTTATTTCTTCTTTATGCTCCTAAATTAAGCTCTCACATTGAAAGTGATATTCAACTAGAGGGGTGAATAGTTAAACATACATATGCGTATTTTAAAAAATATTGACAGTACAGGTATTCAAAAAATTATTATAGAGGTGTTTAGTGACCTCATTGAAAAAGTAAAGAGTACACAAAACTTTTTGTAGTGGTTCCACTAAACCAGATATACGTTCACTCCCACATATACATTCACTCTCAGACTCCCGCTGGATTTTTTACTATCAATTTAATGATATAAACTTGATTGTAGGTTCAAGTTAGAACTTTACAGTGTTTCTTCACACACACCATTTTTCCAACCCTACACAGATTGGTTCTCTCTCTAGATCCAAAATAATGACACACTCTTTGGTCTTTTGGAATCTCAATACAAAATAGAGGATAAATGTCAAAGATGCGAGACTCTAATCTTTAAATGTGATAGATTTGATTTTACAAATAATTACACTCAAAAAGAAAATTAAATGAAGATCAAATGAAAAAGAAAGTGTTTGACTTGTTGCAACAGAGTAATGAATGCTATGAGATCATGGTTGTTTAGATTTTTTAATAGAGCATTTTTTTCTTTCATACCTTATCTCTAGTATTTATTGTCATGCTGAAAAAATCCGTTGTAGGGTTGTTGAAGGCGAACATTACTCATTAATGTCCGTTAATTAATATTATGTAATAGTACCTATTTTCGCGTTGAACTTTCATTTTTTCACTAGTGCCACTTTCTTATTAACCAATCGAAATATGTTTTGCTATATTTAAACGTTAAATTTTGATAAAAATGAAAATATTCAAACATACAGAAAAAAGAGACGACTGTTGTGTTCAAATTTGTTTAGAAAATTTGGTTTTTAATAATTTTGGGTCAACATACTTAAAGAACACATTGACCTAAATTCAAAAATTTAGTATTGAGTACTTGACTGATCAAGTCGACATGAGAATACTTGGGTCGACAAGGTCATGTTTCAAATTAAATAGGTTGACACATAGGCTTAAATTGGCCTACGTATTATGATGTGTTGACATGGTTCTAATTAAGTATCGACATGTCTTACTTAAGAGTCAACAGCCTCTGTCGATATGTTATAAGTCTATATCGACATAATCCTGTGTCTATATAAAATTGGTGGACATGATCTCTGAAATTGGTCGATGTTTAAGTATGTCGACAAGGTTGAAATGTAGGTCGACATGTAATTTCTAAAGGATAGCTTACATCAGGTCAGCATGTTCTTAACCCACATCAACACAGTTCTGTATCTACATAAAATTGGTAGACCTGTCCTTTGAAATTAGTCGATATGTTCAATGTGTCAACACAGTCAATGCGCAGGTCGTTGTGTATTTCTTACATGACAAAGAAATCAGGTAGACAAGTTATCGGGCATGTCAACCTTTTTAGAATTTTGTCTGACACTTGTCGATATATGTAAATAGTGGGTTGTTGCACTACTAAAATTAGTTGACATATCATATTAAATTTGTCCACTTGAGGTTAACAGGTCGATGTGTAATCTAATTCAGGTAACATATAAGATAAATTGACAAAATTTAACTTAGGTTGACAAGATATGTGAATATCCAAGTCAGCTCGGCATGGTTTTTGGGTTGTCAATATAATTTTACTTAAACAATTTGTTATGTTTGTTTTATTCATGTCGACAAGGGTCACAACAGGTTGACATATTCAAGGTGTTGCTAAATTTGATCGACATGGTTCTGTAAACTGGTAGACTTATAGGAGTAAGTAGACGTGTGTCAGGAACAGATTGACAAGGTTTGTAAACTTTTGTTTTCTAATAACTTTCTGATTTATTTAAATATATTTTCCTCAAATTTATTATCATTAAAACTTATTGTTCTCAACAGAAAGAAAGAACTAAACTTTATTGATAATTTAAGAAAACTTACATAAAACTTCTTGACTTCCCTTATACATGGCCTAGGGTAGTATTTACAGACTTCTATCTTTAGATCTTACATTGGTTAGGACTCAAGGGATATGTCATCATTCTTATCCTAATAGATTCTTTTAAGACTCAAAAACTACTGAAAAAAGATAAGATAAACTTCTATTCTAAATAACCAAAGACAAAAAATAAAGAATAAGGTAAACATTGAAATAACTAGGACTTCTAGACTAAGTTGCATTATCCTTCACTTGAGAGAAGACTTCATCTGTCTAGGGCTCTTAGAACTTGTTCTCCAAGACTTTTACTTGAATTAGGACTCCCATGTGTTGTAATTGCACTAGGACTCTCAAGCTTTTGTGATATATCCTTCTTAGTTTGGACTTTGCCTAGCTCTAGGTTTCCTAGTTTGGGTAAAACTTCTTGTTACATTAGAACTCCTCCTTGTATTAGGACTCCTTCTTGCATTAGGACTTCTTGCTGGCTTAAAACTCCTTGTTGCTCTAGGACTTCTTGTTGGAGTAGGACTCCTTGCTTAGGTAGGACTCCTTGTGGCCTTAGGTCTCCTTGTTGAGGTAAGTCTTCTTGTTGGAGTAGCACTTCTTGTTTACTTAGGAGTTTTGGCTGAGGTAGGACTCCCAAGAGTCCTGATTGCTCAACAATTGTCTTTGTACATTCCTTACTGTATGATCAAGGACTTGTTTCTTCAAGAGTTTGTGTGAAAGTAGTACTCCTTAGCTCTTTGAGACTTAGACTTCTCTTCTTGGCCACGACTTCTGTAGGTTTCTTGAGTTCCCTAGTTGCTTTAGGACTCCTTCATTAATGCTATTCAGCTCCTAGTTAGACTTGCTGGTCGCACACCACAGTTCATGGCCCAAATACTCATGTGATTTAGGGTTGTTCTTTACTTCCTTGGTGCTCAATTGGTTCTCTGTCTTGCCCAAGCTTTGCTTATCCTTTGCATTGTAGGGTTTCAGAATACTTCTACACACATCTGCCCAGCGATTGATCGATTGTTTTGTGTTGGCACTGGATCTATAGATGAAATTCTTGTTCTTTAGGCAATTCTCGTTATCTTCTCATGTTCTCTGGTTTCCACGAGCTTTTTTTCCATTCTTCTCAATTGCTCAAGCCATTACTTCATTCTCACGACGTCTACCTAGAGGTTCTAAAAAAACTGGATATGGATAATGTTTTGTCACATGCTCCACTAGGACCCTTAACTTCACTAAGTAAATCTTCTCTAATTCCTATGATTTTTGGTTTCCTTGAGCCTTTCCCTTAAGTATCTCGATTGCTCGGGTCAAAACATCATTTGCATTACGTTTGCTTACGGCTCCTGAAGAAGCCATATATGGGTAGGACACCTTGGTGCATAAACTAGCTTGGGTTCTACGTGCCATAGTTGGTCCCGACTCCACTTCTGCATTCTTTCTTGTGTCCTTTAGGGTCCTAAGTGTCTCGATTCCTCTAAAATTCCTTTATTCATGTGTGGCACATGATGGCATTAGGGTGCTCATGGGTTAAGTGCCATATGCATGTGTTGTGGCTTGTGCAACTGGCTCAATGGCTCCTATGGGCTGTTGTCTTGCTGCTACTCATCAAGGACTTACTCCAGATTATCTCATGGCTTGTCTTAGGTCTATAACAAACAATCATCTATGGGCCTATGCTTATAAGTAAGTGAATCTTCACCTTACATTGCTCACTGTTGTGTCCAACTTTTTTTGCAATTAAAGCATATTGTATGAAGACCTTCATATTCAACCCTCTGAATCCTCCTCCTAATTCTAACCCTAGACACCAAAGCTTTATCTAGGTCCACTTTTATGCAAATTCTAGCATATTTGCGTCTTAGCGCATGCTCTATATTCATGTTGACCTTGATAGGTTTACCGATAGCTTTCCCAATTTCGAAGAGCACCTTCTCGTTGAAGAACTCTATTGGGAAATGGGGTAATCTAACTCATACAGCTGTGGATTTGATTCAATCTGTTGTGGGAGAGAACCATGGCTTTCAGTTCTTGATTGTCAGGCCATGTTCATGAATTAGCTGTTGTCCCTTTGTTAGGACCTGGTAATAATCCTCCCGGATGTAAATTTGGCTAGAAAGTAGTTCTGTCCCAAGTCCAAAAGTTCTAGACCAGCTTCCAGTTTACACATGATGGTTATTTTGTTAAGCATTCGTTGATATCTGATGCTTTTCTCTAACAGTTTGATGACTAAGGATTGTTTCCATGGCTTTCATAACCTTTTTGAGATCATCGTCAAACACTGAAACTAGGGGCTTCTCCCTTTTGTTTCTTCTTCTTCTTCTTCCTCTGGTTCTTCTGTCATAGGGTCAAGGTCTGGTTCTGACTCCTCCTCATAGTCCATGATTGCATCACTCGTACTTGCCTTACCCACCGGCATCTCTTTGAAGGAATGCTTCACATGTTCCCTCCCCTGGTTGTCACTTACTTTCACCTTCTTATTACTGCTCTTAAAGTGGTATTCTTCCTCCTTAGATAGTGTCGCATTACTGGCTCCATCCCATGCTTCCTCTCCCTATCGTTCTTCCATGCTAGACTCACTTCTTTGCATACACCACATTCCATTGTAAGGGGTCTTTTAGTAAGCTACACTTAAATGCTAGCTTTCATGGTAATACATATAATTTGCTTTGTGTACTTTGCTATTGCTCGAGCATCTTATATCCTAATTGATACAATGTTTGAAAAATAGAACTTTTCATCATCATAAAAATGTGTGCATAATTTTCAATATCTTAAAAATTAAATTAATGAGCTTTCAGTCAAATACTTACCATTCAAAGTAGTTTTTTTTTTGTTTTTTCATTTTCACCACTTACTGGTTGAGTCGCCATTTTAATTATCGATTGATTTTCCTTTGAGGAAATGAAAGGGGGGGGGGGGGGGGAAAAAACAAAGAAAGAAAGAAAGAAAGAAAATGAGAGTCATATTTACATTTGTATTAAAAAATACAACTTAAGAAACATTACTCTTTGTGCATTTAGGTTACCATAGAGCAAAGATTCTGCTTTTTGGGTGATGCGATTGTTTTGGTTTTCACTTTATTTTCTTTTTGACATTTTTTTTATATAAGAACATGCCCTTTTGATCATAGAATCTGCTTTGGTGTGGATTTTGATATTTTCAATTTAGTATATTATATTAAATTGAAACCTGTTTTCCATCAATAGAAATTAGAAAGAAAAATTTGGGTTTTAATACAACAATGTTGGTCTAGTGGGCTAAGAGCATTTTGATGACTAGCAAAATGCATCAATTAGATTTTTCAATACATCAGTTTTTATATTCTATAATTTTATAAAAATTTCCAAATAGATTCATGGGAACCATGTTCCCAGCTTGCTTAGCAGTTAAAACTACCTAAACCAACAAACATACCAAGTTGGATGAGCACGTATCTAATTGGACAAAAATTGACGTTTGGGTGAGTTTAACCTTTCATACACACAAATTTTTTAATATTAACTTTTCTCTTTTTCAAACATTTTTCATTTTCAAAATATTTCAACACGCTAAATTAATTTATATTTATACAAAATTTTTAATATTTTTAATAGTTATATATTTTTTTATATTTAAATATTATTTACTTATTTAATTATAATTATAATTTTTTATATTATGTGTTTATGATTAATAATTATATATTTGATATTTTACGTGTTTATCATAAAATATAATTATTCTATTATTTTCATAAAATAATTAATATTTACTTAAAAATTTTTATATATTTTTATATATTTATACATTTCTATATGTTTTCATTTTTTGTATTCTTACAATCCATTTTCTTATTTCTATTTCCATACAATCTAAAGTCTCCCAATACATAAAATTATTGAAATGATAATAATTCTAAATTTTTTATAGAGAAATTTGACTTTTTATTACAATAATTTATATTTTTATATTATCAATTTTTATTTCAATTGAAAAATAGTGTAAATAATACGACAAAATAGGGAAAGTAAATTAAAAGAAAACATTTCCCAAACCATCTTGTGGTTTATTTTGTCTTTCTTTGTTAATAGACAAAACAAAAGAAACTATAAAGAAGAAAGTTAATATCAATATTATAATCTCTTTCTCTCTCTCTCTCTCTCTCTCTCTAAGAGGACCGAAAAGGAAAAAAAAAAAGGATGATATCAAAGCCAAGCAACAACGCCATAAGGTCAGGCGGCCTTTTCTCGTTAAAGCCTAAAATTGTTTTGGAGATATGGTGGGCCTATGCTAGCCCAATCAACTAGTAACAGTGTTGACAGTTTGTAAGTCCAATCCTAAACTATTATGGACTCCTAGTTTGTTAGCATTTGCTTTGGCTTCAGAATTTTTTTTTTTTTTTTTTTTTTGGTTACCTTGGGGAAACTAGAATTCAAGATTTCAGAAAAAAGGAAGGGGTATGGTACTTGTCGAGCCGGAGCATGTTGGCTGCTTTGCCTTTAGATGATCTAATGCACGCTTTGTACAAGTCTTGACACATGAAGAAGGATGAGTCATAACTCGCAAAAAGCAAGATGCAATAATTGAACGAAGGAACCAAATACTTTTAGGCTATTTTTTTAATCAGAAATCTAAAATTTAAGTTTTAAGAATGGAAAAAAAGGATTTGAAAAAATCGATCTTTTAATAGATTTTATAGTACTCGAACCGGATTAATTAGGCGAAATCAGAATGTCGATCGATGGAAAGTTATCCACTTATACTAAAAAAAAAAATAATTGAATGAATGAGTGACGGACAGTCGACTTAGTAAGGTAAGAGTGTTAGATTCTACTCCAATTTTGAATTCAAAAATTAAAAATGAAAAAAATTTTATTGATAGAGATTTTTCTAAATTAGATATGTTAAAAGTGAATTAATTAAAATATAATTTTAAATATCTATCGATTATAAAAAAAAAAAAAATAATTGAATGAAGGATTAAATGATGTTGCTGATACAATCGTTGGAGGTACAGCGATACCATCACCGTCCAAAGTTGGTGGAGGTTTGGAGGTACCTCCTTCAATACACCCAACCTGGTCTTCTTCAAATCTTCAGTTTTTTATTAAGGTACGGTAGGAGAAGAGAGGAAAGAGACGAGTTAAAAGAAACCGTGTGTTGGACTCTTGAAAATAAACAAAAAGTCAAAGGTCTTGTTTGGTTGCAATTAAAACTTTTGTAGATTCAAATTTTTATGGCAGTACCAAACAATATCTGAATTTTTTCCCTTTGAAATTTTAAGGGGTAGACTATTTTTCAGGGGGGGTTGGATTATAATTTTCTGGAGGCAAATATCTTTTAGGTCTATTTATAGTATAATATAATTGTGTCATAAATATAATTGTCAACGCTACCGGCAGTATAGTATGTATTTCTAGTATCGCCTAATAGATTAGCATCGAGATGAGTTCATTTCAACTGGATTTAGTCTATCCAGGTCTTTTTGTTTTTAATTTCTTTTTTTTTTCTTTTTCCCATAGTGTAATTGTTTTTGAGGCATTATTGTCAAAATTGATTTCAGACTATCAAAAATTTTATTTTATTGGTGAGAATGATCCTAGTAGAAGTACAGTCCCCTTGATTGTCTAATTGAACATTTTCCATTTATGCAACCACATAATCAAAATCTTTATCTTTATGTTAATGAGAAAAATAATATTTAGAATTTATTTATTGTCGAATGGTTAATATTTTTAATTGTATATTTGATGTTTCATTTTTGTCGGACAATTTTAACTTATGACATTTTGTTTGTATCAAACTATTTAAAATTTATTTAGCATTTGATATGTAATTTAGAATTTATTTATCTTAAATTTTAAATATTATTTTAAACTTTTAAAATAAGAATAAATATATACTTTAAATTTCAGACAAATTTTGTCTTAAAATAATTTGGGTTAAATTAACTTAAAAATATTAAAAAAATTTTATATAAAAATCAAAATTTACATTCTATAAAGTAGAAAATTTATTATATTAATATTGTCATGTTAATCTTATATCTATCTAATTTTAATAAAATCTAACTCATACGTGAGGATTTTAAGAAAAATTATTGATAGTATTAAAATTATAAATTATAGATAATTTCAATTTTAAGCTTATTTTACATCAATTTATTTATAAAATATTTATAATTAAAAGGAATTTTATCTTTTAGTAAAAATAATTTAAAAATAATCTTAAATGAGAATTGTTGATATTAGGATTTTGTGGTTTGGAATATTATGAAGCACTCGGAAGTGCATCAAAATGATGGAATAAAAGTTGTTAAAGGGTTAATTACATATCTAGTTCTACTTAAATTTCACGAATTAGTCTCTATAGTTAAAAATACTATATTGTGATACTTAAATTTTCAAAATCATAATGTATTAGATCTTTCGTTACAGATGGTGACAGCGTATCCATTAAGTGTTAACGTAGAATGATGTGATAGTTAAGGTGGACAAAAGGATATTGACATGTCATTGCCAAGATAGCACCAGAAGACACTCCATATTACCATTACCACGTCAGTAGCTTTATCTTATCCCTATCTTTTCCGCCTCTCCCCCTTTCTCTCTCTTCTCCCCTCTCTCTCTTTGGGATACTCATCATCATCATCATCATCATCATCATCAAGGTACATCATCCACGTCATTCTTGTTCTCCTTTCTCTACATCTGTCCCAATGGGAGAAGTACTTTTTTCTCTCTTCTTTTCAAACACACACTCTCTCTGGTTCTAACTGGTTTTGATTTTGTGTTTTGTAGAAAGAAAGTGTTAGTAAAATATGCTCATGAGGGACTTTTTACCACAAGTAAATTTAATTCAAATTAAAATTTGAATTTGGGATAATGAGATAACTCTTATTACCCCTTAACTTCCATTCCCCAATAATCTTTCATGAGACATCCAATATTGTGTGTTAACTTCTCCAATGTGAGGTAGAGAAGTTTGAAGACAATTGAACATTGATGAGAGAGACAGATTGTGAGCAACAAGAGAGAGCATACATTTTCTTGAGTGAGAAAATATTGAGCGATTGAGAAATTTTCAATTATGAAAATTTCTCTCGTCATTTAAATCACCTAGTTATGAATTGAAGTGTCGTGACATTGTGATAGTGATTTGATTTCATGATCACTATCTCGATTGAGAGTTTTGATTGTGTGATTTCATGGTTTATGGATTTTTAGAGACCTATACATCGAGCTATTTATCCCAAAATTCTGATCCGATTTATTTTGTGATTTTCACTTTTCCAAATGCATTGAGAATAAATCTAATATTGGTATCAGAATATATTTAGATTTATTTAAAAAATTTTTAGAATTTTTTCGAATAAAAAATGTGTAAGATAAAAATTTGGGGTTCGAATCATGAATGAGTTTTGTGAATTTGAAAAAAGCACAAGATTATCCATGACTCAAGGATCATGAATATGATTTTTATTAATTTTTTGGAGCATTTTTAGGTCATGAAAAATCTGGTCAAAATTTTCAAACGTACCAACCACGAATCTAAGATCTATTGAGTTAGAGGATGAATTGATCCATGAAAATGGTTTATATATATTCCTGATATGCTGATTTATATTTTTTATACATTTATTATAGTTTTGGTCATTAGAAAAGTATTTTCTTCGTTGGCCACGAAAGGCCACAATGGGGACTTTCAAACAGCAAAAATTAGGGTTTAAATTTTCCAATAAATCGTGTTTAGAATGATTTTGAAAGTTGAATTACAATTTCTAAGCAAAATCCACATAAAAAATGGGCAGTGATTGGAATTTCTACCAACCGAGTTGTAGAGACCCGGTTACAAGGAGTCATGCACATCACGCATGCTAAGGCCCATGATGGGCACAATAGCGGGTACATAAGCTTTACGCGCGCTGAGGGGCTTGAGGTCCAGGTTGAGTGTTCGGGTTGGTTTTGACTCGAATCCACGTCCTGACCAGAACAAGACCTAGGACGCGGGTTGTGCGCGGCTAGGCATGTGACCAACACGCCATGCATTTGGAGCATGTACCAGCACACTGCTAGTGTGCCCGCCGCATGGCAGTGCCACTGTCGCACATGGCAACTCATCAAGTCATTTCGAATTGTTTTTTTCTCATTTTGGGGTCCTAGATTATTAATTGTGACTTTTATTGGTTTTTGTGTATTGAATCCAAGTACGGGGGGTAAGATGTAACTCCGAATTGTTGTGGATGGGCGTTGATCCCTTTGTTCGCTTTAGGGTCACATTCGAGCTATTTCGTGTTTGTTGATTCGAAAAGTATATAAAATATGTGAATAAATATCAATAATTACTAATGTCTCTCTATTCTATGTACAAGAGATGATGGCTGTATTAAAAACTATCATTCTAGATTTTTATAAGGGAAATAAACTGAATGGTGACAACTATGACATTTGGTATCAGAAGATTTAGTTTATTCTCAAGGAGCAAGATTTTTCTGAGATTTTGAGTCATAGAGCAATCATAATTTGTATGGAAAAATTAGGATAGCCGTATTAGAGCGATCATAATTTGTAGTATGCACAATGACATGATCTCAACTATGAACAATATCCTACGGCTATATCGGTTTTGCTCGCTCTAAAAGAGTATTATGATGCTCTCTCAGCTCCCAAGGTGGGGATATTAATTTATAAGTTTATCACTTATAAGAAAGGGCCGATCATACGATGGAGTAACATGTGATGCAAATGTCGGGTATGATCGCCAGATTAAGGATTACGGGTGAGCCCATTTCGGATGAGTTTTATGTACCGGGTGTGATCCAGTTATTACTTGATTCATGAAAGATCATAAAGACTTATCTCATACATGATGAGAGTATATGTACTCTCACTAATATGAGTTGACAATGTGGACTTGAAGAGGAGTGCTTGGAGATGAGTAGGCCACATTCAGGTCATGCTTATGCAATGAATTAAAACAAGGGCTCTCATGACACCAAACACAGATGGAAGAAACATGAGAAAAAGACCTGAGATCCAGGCAAGAAAAAGTTATCCAATAAATCCAACAGTAGAGTACAAAAACACAGAAAGGTGTCACGCCCCGACCCGCAGGTCAGGCATGTGAACAGACCATCACGACTCCTCGAGGCATGGGTATGCTCTACTCGCACATCGAGGTGACGCAAGACTAATATTATAACCCTACTCGATATCATTAAGTTAAAATCATATAGCGAAAGAAAAAAAAATAGTTTTCAATAAAAATTTTCTTTAAAATATCTGCCTCTAATTTACATATAATATTTATACGCATAGTCCAATCATAAACAAGAATGGATATGATCACTTACCCGATAGCGTCTATCAGTAAAACTCGTGGGATAGTATCTCAATGTATGTCAAATACAGATAAATTGAAAATATTAATATGAGGGGTGAGTATAATTCACATACTCAGTGAGTGAGGTGCAATGACTATATAATGACAATAAATGAATTTGTGAGAGTGGCAACTCAAAACATCATTTTCAAATTTATATTTCATTCCTTTGCAAATATATCATGTAATTCAAAATAATAGACATCCTTATCATCAATCATGCATCAATGGGGTGTCAAAAACATATTCTACCCATAGTTTGGCCTAACTAGCATAAAATCCACCAATGGGCCATCAAAATGTCATAAGAATAAAACACATATATTTTCCCCATTCCTTTGGTGTTAACACGGTCCTCACGTGGTGCTCGTTTATTGGATCCGTTAGACAGAGACAGGAGACTCAAACCCCTGCTCCCGTGTTACCCCACCACGTCGCTCCGTCGGGTAAACGCTCAATACCGTGGTAGGGAGTGCGCTATAGCCACTATACACCATCCCATAATCATACACATGTGCCATATATCATCATTCATAAATCCTTACTCGTAAAAACAGGTACTATCAAGTAACCATAATATTAAGATGCAAATTTTTATCGAACAACATTTCAAAACATGCCACAAACACTAAAACATTTCTAAATCACATTTCAAATTTCATTTATAAAATCATGATCAAAACTATTTCTCATTTAAAGTAAAAAATAGTTCATTCCACTCACTGTTAGGGGAGGATAACGCACTCTCCAATATCTCCACAAAACGTAAATCAAGTGTTCCTTCCGTTCAACTTAAATAACTCTTAGGGAGACAAACAGTCTGCAGATTTTTAACCTGCACAGTCATGGAAAACAGACTATAACTTTGGCTATACCAGTCCAAATCAGATAATTCCTATCTCATTTTAAAGCTAAGGGATAGCACTATAACTTTCATTTTGCATACTTTCTCAGATTCAAATCATAGAATTCCCGGTAAGCCTCATTTTGTTACAGCCATATTTAAGTTTCAGATTCTGTCCAGTTTTTGTGCAGAAGCTATAATTTTCATCCTACTCACCAAAGTCTAATGAAATTTTAACATGTTATAGCTAAGATTAGATCTACAACTGTCATGTTTTGAGTTTTATCCAAATGTGTCTGGAAGGGGTTGAACAAAATTCATGAACAGGACAGATACGTTTTAGTGAAACATACAGTTTCTGTCAACACAGTTTTAAGGAGAATTGTATAACTTTCAATTTCCTCGTGCAAAATGGCTGAAAATTTTATATGTTATAGGCAAGGAGTATATCTATAACTTCCATGTTTTGTGTTTCTTCAAACTAAGACTGGCGAGGGGTCGTTTTTACTCACTACTGTCAAGGTTCGAAACAGGACGCTTCTATGTCAAATTCTGGCTCTAAGATGCCTTAAAACAGAGATGAAGTCATGGACAGAAATAAAATTTAAAGTGAGAGAAGATAAAATTTCTTACCTCACTTTCTTTGTCTTCCTCTCTTGCTTCTCTCTTTGTTCTCACGAATTTGGGAAGAATGAATAAGCATTCTAAGGCCTTCTTCTTTTATTATTGTGTTAATAACTCACCACCCTAGGATCAAATCTCCAATTAACCTAAATCATAGGATCGTTTTGACTATTGCATGTATTTTGATTGGTTTTTTTTTTTTCATGTGCATGTGTTCTCATTGTCTCACCTTGCCTTTCTCATCCATTTGGCCAACACTTGTCCTCCTTACTATAATACTTGTTCAATACAAGAATACACTTGTCACATTTCATTTGAGTTTTGTTAATTTCTAACAAATCCTTTGACTTATAAAAATTCTAATTTGACCCCTAAAATTTTCATAATTACACACTAGACCCAAAATCTTATATTAAACCTAATTAAATTTATTTAATGTGAAATTTAGGTTTTGAATCTCTTTGAGTCAAAATTAATCCGATTTGTATTTTACCGTCAAATATCATCATTTTTTTTTATGAAAATTCATGAACGTAATAATAGAAACATCATATATATATATATATGTGAAATGAAATTCACTATAGAATACACCGAGGGTCGGTGTTATAGAAGGAGCTAGATATGGCCAAAGTGTAGTGCTCTGTATGGGACAGATTTGATCATTTTCCTCATAAGTGTAACGAGCGGAACGTATATATTTCTTCTTTACATGATTTTAGATTTATCTCCTCTACTGTGATATTCACTGATTTCTCTCCTTTGTAAATTGTAAACTCAGGCTACCATGTAACTCGAGATAGGAGCACATACGTGAAGTTCTATTGATTGAGTACTCAAGCTAGGAGGATTTATGTAGGGAGCGGAGCATGTCTCATCATCAGAGGGATTGGCACTTGGAAGTTAGAGTTGCGAAGTAGCCAGATTCTATATTTATATGGTGTCTTTTATGCTTTAGATATTCGACAGAATCTCATTTTTGTACTTTGTTTAGACCACCTAGGATATATTTTGTCTTTTGAAAACTCTTCAATTTTATTAGTTACAACTGTTTTTTGATATGTTCTAGTTTTGTCCAAATAGACTGTATGCACCGAATACTCTTTCATTTAATAGTAATTTTTGTTAATTTTCTATTGCTTTTATATCTGATTACGTTGATAATGATGTGAATGTATGGTATAGTAGACTTGGACACATAAGACAAGAAAGGATGAACCGATTAGTAGCGAGTGGTCTATTAGGCTCGTTAATCAGGGTCGAGTTATCTATATGTGAGTTTTGTCTAGCTGACAAAACTACAAGAAAACCTTTTGGCAAGATAATGAGAGCTGGGACTCTATAACGGTCGGTCAACTCAGATATTTATAGCCCTATGAACGTGAGAGTCCAAAATGGAGTTGTGTATTTTATTATGTTCATGGATAATTATACGTGTTTTGGTTACGTTTATCTGATCTTGTACAAGTTTGAGGTATTAAAATATTTCAGAAGATTTATTAGTGAGGTTGAGGGTCAGTTAGGCTTGAGAGTGAAAACTCTCAAAAACAATTGGGGGCGTGAATATCTATTTGAACAATTCAAAGAGCTTTATTTCGATAAAGGTATTATGAGACAATTGACTATTTTTGCTATTCTTAGTAAAATAGAGTAGCCGAGAGCAAAACTAGCACTTTATTAGAGATGGTGAGATCTATGATGGTATAAGCTAATTTATATATCTTTCATTGGGGAGTATTTTATTAACTACAATTTACGTCTTCAACCATATCTCATCAAAGTTTGTAGTCAGTACTCCATAGAGTTTTGTGCAAGGAGATAGCTTGACCTTAACCACTAGAGACATGGGATTGTGTAGCATATGTTTATGATTTCTCGCATCCACATGGTAAGTTATACCTGTGAGAAAAGAAATGTATCTTTATAAAATATTCAGAATACTCTTACGGGTACGTGTTCCTATATGAGCATATAGACGGCACTGTCATGGAAATTGAATCTCATGATGCCATATTCCTACAGAATGATTTCCATAAAAGAGATGTAATCGATTGAGCCTTTACCTTTTATGAAATTGATGAGTCTAATAGCTCATCTAACCCCAACTGTAGGACCCAAGAACCTGTTATAGATATTGGTCCTAATCGGAGTGATCCATCTAGAGGTGAAGAGGTTTCTCTCCTCATACGAGTAGTCAAAGATATGTACCTAAACGTCATTTCCCAATTGAGTATAAGATCCTCATTGTGACTCCTGAGGATGATGAGGAGTCTAATACAGTTTAGGAGACTCTTGAGGGTCTTACGAAGAACCATTGGTTGAAGGCCATGGAAGATAAGTTGGAGTTAATGAAAATCAACAGGATATGAGATCTAGTTAATTTGCCTGAGGGTAAAAAGATAATTGGGAACAAGTGTGTTCTCAAGATCAAGAGAAAGGGTGACGGATCGATGAAGAGATATAAGGCCTACCTCATAGCCGATGGTTGTACTCAGACTAAGGATATGGATTACGAGAAGACTTTCTCATCAGAAGTCAAATTTATTTTGATCTGTTTATTTTCAATGATTATCACAGACATAGATTTAGACTTATACCAAATAGACATTAAGACTGCCTTCCCTAATAGAAGTTTAGATGAGGAGATCACATAAACAACTATCTGGCCTTGTTCCTATAGGTCAGAGGATAAGGTCTATCAATTTTGGAAGTCGATATATGGACTTAAACAATTATTCAGACAATAGTACTTGAGATTTCATGAGAAAGTGATATCTTCTAGCTTTGTGATGATTGAGTAAGATCATTGTATCTACTTGATACGTTCAACTAACTCTTTTGTGATCATATCATTGTATGTGGATGATATTTTGTTGGCTGAGAACAACAGAGAATATCTGATAACCATCAAAATATGGTTATTGTTGAGTTTTGATATAAAGGATATGGGTGAATCTCAATTTATTCTTGGAGTTAGCATCTAGAGGGATCACTCAAGACGGGTTGTTGGCTCTTTCACAAGAGTTTTACATTAAAAAGATTCTCGAGCACTTCGAGATGAGCGATTACAACCCCATAGATATTTTTATCGCTAAAAATGAAGATCTAAGTCTTGACATGCATCTTAAAACCCAAGAAAAAATAAGGGAGATGAGTAAAATCTCTTATGTCAGTGTAGTGGATAGTTTGATGTATGCAATGTTATGTATACAATCAGACATTTATTTTGTAGTCAATTTGGTAAGTATCAATCGAATCCCAGAAGTGTCATTGGAGAGTAGTAAAAAAGATTTTGAAATATCTCAAACAAATTGTGGATTTCTCCTTGTGCTACGGAGGAGGTGATTTATGTCACATTGGATATTCAGATGCTGATGGGGTGGCGATCTAAATGGACATATATCAACATCAAATTTTGCTATCTTGCTTAGTAATGGTGTCATATCGTGGAAAAATAAGAACTAAACATATATATCTCTATCTATGATGAAAACTGAGTTTGTAGCATGTTCTATGGCAATTCAGAAGAGTGTCTGGATTTGGAGATTCTTGGATGACTTAAGGGTTATGGCAGATAGTGGGAGGCCAGTTATGATTTACTGTGATAATCAGACTACTATTGTTTATACTTAAGATCCTAAGTATCACAGTAGGACTAAACACATTGATACCAGATACTATTTTATGAGAAATATAATCGAAAAGAGTGAAATGACGATTAAGTATATTTTTACATATAGTATGGTAGCTGATCTTTTTACCAAATCCATTATGAGGGATTCCTTTGTAGGACATAGGGAATTATTAGATTTACGTTTATTTTGACATTTCTCATTGTGTACTAGATTGATATTTTTGACACTTATTGTTATATATGATATACGTGAATTATTAAGTTATTTATTTATTGCATTTATTTGTTGTCACATATTTTAAGATGTGATATGAGAAAAGATATATCAAGTAGGCAATGTCGACTTTCTCACACGAGTAACCATCTCCAGTTCTGAGTGAGCGGGGATAAGATAGTTTCTAGATATAAGAGACTTTGAGAGTGATCCTACTAGAATATAAGTCGCCCTAATATGTGTTCAAAATGAGATCATATGTGATGTGATTGACATTGACATACCTACATTCATGTTGCTTGTAAGTAACCAGATTTTAGATTTTAGATATCTCCTACGACTAATGATATCGTTTCTAAGATACTCTCTTTGAGATTTTGAGTAAAGTCTTATCTATAAACCGAGTTTCATACTTATACAATGTTAGAGAAATCTGACATATACCCTATAGAGAGATGGGGGAATAATACTATGTCACGTGTTTGATATCACGTATGATAAATCGATCATGAGATAATGGAAGCTATTATTTGAGATGATGATGTGATCTTGATTCCTGTACCCACTATGTGAGACTCGAGATCCATTAGATGGGTCTACCAGTACCCTTATTACTTTTGACTATTTCTTGAAGTTTTAGTTCAGCGTATGTTACTTTAGTGTGCTTACGAATGGTCTAGAAGATAATGAGGTCTGTGGTGTAGGTCTAAAAAAGTAACTGAATTAAGATGGATAGATTCTAGTAGGGAAAAGGAAGACCAATTAACATTACATTATTGTATTGTATTCACCGGTTGACTTATTATGTTTATCTATATTGGGATTCTAACATAATAGTGAATATACATAGTCAAACAACAGTTGGGGATTACTTTCACTTAGGAAAGTGGCTTAATGGATGCAATACGTTAAGTTTGGAGTACAATGAATTCTTTTGTACTAGTGGTGACTTCTTGATATAGCTACTAGTCGATCATCCTAGCAATTGTATCGAGAAGTCTTTGTTTACAGATATACTTACCGGTTGCATAACACCCAATCCTATTTGAAAATCCAACAAGGTAATGTGGAAGATAGTATGAGTTATGATCTTGTGGTAGACAAAAAATGTCCTCATGTGTAAGTATGAGATAGATTGTTAGGGATAATCTAAGAGAGAGTATACATTTTCTTAAGTGAGAAAATATCGAGAGATTGAGAAATTTTCAAATAGAAAAATTTCTCCTGTCATTTAAATCACCAGGTTGTGGATTCAGGAGTTATGATATTATGATAGTGGTTTGATTTCGTAATTATCATCTTGACCGCCAAGAGATTTTGTGGTTCACAAATTTTTGGAGACCTACAAATCGAAACATTTATCCCAACATTCCGATCTCATTTATTTTGTGATTTTCCATACTTTTGACTATGTTAAATATATCTAACACAAAATAACAACAACAATGAGACGAAGAAGGAGAACAAAGTAGACGGAGGCAAAAACAATGGCAGCATTGCTAATAAGGCGATTGAAGTTGCGTTGAAGGTCGATATGCATTGTGAAGGTTGATGTGACAAACTAAAAAAACTTGTTAAGGGCTTCTATGGTGACTACTCTACTCTTTTCCCTTTCTAAACATGCCTTCTCTCTCTCTCTCTCTTCAATTACATTAATTTAGCAATTGTTAGAAAGTCTCTCTCTCTCTATCTCATGCATTTAAGATTTTGGTTTCAACTGTATCTGCAATTCATTTTCTGTTTTGTATCTTTTTCCATTTTTTGTTTTTATTTTCAAGAATTTTTTTTCATACACAGTTGTATTGGCTCTAAAAAATTGTCAAAATTAGAAGAAAGTAATCCCAATCCCATCCTAAGATTGCCACATTTTGATCCTTGTAATTCCTCCAGCATCAAGATTCCCGAAGAGTGTTTTTTTTTAGTGTGAGAGAGGAGGAAGAGAGTGAAAGGGGGAGGAGAGGAGAGAAAAAGGGGAGAGTTTTTTTTATGAGCGAGAGGAGAGGAGAGAAGAAGGTGTTTTTTTTTTACAGATGAGAGAAGAGAGAGAAATGGGGAAGGGAGGGGGAGAGAGAGAGGAGTATTTTTTTTTTTCAATAGTGAGAGAGAGAGGAGAGAAGAGAGAGAAAAGAGGGAGGGAAGGGGAGAGAGAGAGAGAGGAAAGAAAGGGGGAGGGAAGGAGAGAGAGAAAGAGAGGAGTTTTTTTTTAATAGTGAGAGAGAGGAGAGAAGAGAGGGGGGAGGGGAGGGGAGGGGAGGGGAGGGGAGAGGGAGAGAATGTTTTTTTTTTTTATTTTTTCCCTTCGGAAAGAGAGGAGAGAAGAGAAAGAAAGGGGGAGGGGAGTAGATAGAGAGGGGATTTTTTTTTTTAAATTGATTTTGGGGAAAGAGTTTTTTGCTAACATAGTAATACCACGTCAACACTTTGGTTACGTGGCACTATCACGTCAACACATGTTTATGTGACAATATGGACTGTCTTCTAGTATTGACCTGATAATGATATGTCAACATTATTTCAGTTAGCTATACTATCACGTCGCTCCATGTTAGAAGTTAACAGATATTAAGTTGTCGTCAATAGTGGAGGGATCAATCCGTTATCCCTTTGAAAATTTGAATACCATAGTGTCATATTTTTAATTATATGGATTAATTTGTGAAATTTAAACAAAGTTTAGAGAATGGACACGTAATTAATCGAAATTGGTAATGGTAAGCGTGCGTTGTGTACGGAGAGACATGTTGTGGATTGATACGTGGCGGCTGTCAACAAACCTCAAAAGAGGCGAAGTGGGTGACCCCTCCAACACGTGAGAAGAGGTATTCATTTTCTCTGCCACCCTTTTATCTTTTTAAGTCATACTTCCTCTCCTTTGTTATATTTTAAATGTTGTTTGCAAAATACATATATTTAATGTGTAATTATTTAATTTACTTGACCAAATGACAATCAATAAATAGGGGTTGATTTCATAAATAGATAAAATTGATGCTTGTTCATAGAATTTTTAGATGAAAATATTTCTGTTAATAAATGAATTATCAGTAGTAATTAGTTATAATTTAAATATCAAGAATTTAATTAGTTAAGTTATTTTTTTACAAAAATAAATGATTTTGGTTTTGGGGATGGGATGTATTTTTACTCACCAAATCCACCAAACAACCAAATAGACCTTAACCAGATACAATTTGCTATTGGTTAAATGTTGAGGAACAATCATTTTGCTTGCAAGAAATGACAGGAAATAGCTTATTAATGAACAATTTGCTCCAAGCAAAGCTGAACAACTGATTCTTCTTGTAAGAGAAATTAGAAATATTCTCTATGGTTAAATGTAGGGGTGGGTATGGGCCAATTCTGGCTCAAAAATCAGTCCAGCCAGCCTGGTATAATTCGGACCAAAAATTGGTCCGGGCTACACTAAATCAGAACCGGATCAGCCTGGCTCCTATAGCCGGGCCGGTTTAGGGTTCAGTTCCACCATTTTTGGAGCTGAGAACTAGCCCGGCACGAGATCGGAATCGGTACGGAGCCAACCTGAGCTCGGGACCGGCTAATTGGTTCTAACGGATAGTGAAACTAGTCTGATCCGACCAGTTCCAACGGCTATTTCAATTTTTTTTGAATCATTCCAATTTTATCCCCCCTAACGGTTATAAAATGGGTAGTTTAAAGGGTATTTTGATCCATAATATCAAAAATGTTCCCTATAAATAGTTCACAATTCATTTCCAAATCTCATACGATATAATCTTCTACTCTCTCTACCTATAATATTTTCTACTCGCTTTCATAATCTCACAATCTCACATTCTCATAATCTCATACTACTCTCTCCACCTACAACTTACAACATTTTGAAGATGTGTCAAGGTTTCAAGGTTAAAAACTCAAATTATTCAAAATTTCAAGATAAGCAATCGCGATTTCTATCAAATTAGTAACAATTTATTTTTGCATCTTTAATTTTTTTTTTTGCATATTTAATTCATTTTCATTAAATTTTAAATTTAAATTCTTAAAAAAGAATGGTCGGAACACATTATTCACAATCTTTAAATCAAACTTCTCTCCCCCCATTTATATTTTTCGAAGAAGACATTTCCCGAATACATAGATATTGATATTGGTTTAAAAGAAAATGAATCTAATAATGCACAATCTACCATCATATGCACTAAAAAAGATAATTTTTATGTATGGAATTATTTTGTTAGAAATTATGAAGAGCAAAAGCCACCATATAAGATTTGTCAATGAAAATATAAATTTATGAAGGGTTGGAGAGTAGAGATACTTGAAAGATACATAATAAGAGATCACCCGGATAGATTTTCTCAAATTGGATAAACATAAATCGTCATGGGAGAATGTCACAAGTACATTTAAATATAATTCCGAGACAAAAAAATGAGACAAATAGAATAGATAGCACGTAAAGAATTCCACTTAATATTGTGGAATGTGAATTATTTAAAAAGTATGTATAAAAATATTTACAACTGTCTTATAAAAAAGTATAAGAAAAACAGGTAGGATGAGATCATTAAAATAATTTTAAATAATGAAAGAAGGTTTAATTACAAATTTTATGACCATTTCTTATAAATTTTCAATATTTTTGGATAGTTAGAAGAAACAAAAAAATGAATATTATAATGTTGTAACATATTATTGGATTAATGATGCATGAGTTTTTTAAAAAAATTTAGCTTTTTAACAATAAGAACACTCACGTTCCGGTTCTAATATAATTAGAATAATAACAAATATTTGTTATGAATATGGTATTAGTAATAGAATTTTTTGTATTTTTAGATAATAAATCGGTTAATATTAGTGCCGCTAATATTTTAAAAAATACTTTAGGATCAATATTAGATGATTTTTTTTTTATAATATGTGTGCATGTTATATTTTAAATTTATATGTTAAAAATGGTTTAGAAATTACGAAACTAATTCTACAAATGCTTCGTAATTTAATTTATCAAATTAAAAATTTTTCAGTCAAAACACAAAAAATGAGACATTTATGTATATTACATAATGAAAATATAAACGATTTAAATAAAAATATGAAATTATGTGGAACTTTACTTATAAATTATTACAATGTGTAATTCATTTTAAAAATGTTTTAATTGAATCTATTAATTCTAATTATGAATATGGTTTTATTGATTAATTTTTTTTTTTTTTTTGATTTTGCAAATACACTAGTTGAATTATTAGAAATTATTTTTACATATACAAATTTATTTTTTGGGGTTTACTATCAAACAACTCATTTAATATTATCTAATCTTTGTAAAATTTGTTATGTATTCACTCAATTTGAAAATAAAGATAAATTTAGTAAAATTATTCAACTAATAAAAATGAAAATTTTAAAATATTATAAAAAAATCATATTTTGTATTTGGTAGCTAGCGCTTTAAATTCATGAATAAAAGTTGAAAGTGATAAAACTCTAATTAATTGTTTTGTAGATAATTCTCCAATAGAAATATACGTTAGTATTTCACATTTAAAACAAAAAATATCTCTTACTTCAAAACAACTTTCTCGATTTCGTTACTAAATGAATTGATTTAATATTAACAAACACTTAAATTAGAATATTGTGACGATGATAATCATTTTGATATTTTAAATTCGTGAAAAAATAATACAACTTACTTTCCAATTTTGGTCAAAAATGGTTAAAGATAAACTAACCCTTTCGGTATCTACAGTACTATCAGAAAGTGTTTTTAGTGTGGGTGATCAAGTTTTAATGGTGAAACGTACAAAATTGGTAGACAGCACTTTGTAAGTGTTGATTTGTGTCAAAAATTGGAAATGTGGAAAAAATGAAGGAATGAAAAATAGTTCAGAGACGGAAGATGAAGAAGAAAAATAAATTTGTAGTATATAAAAAAGAGTGTGATTATATTTAGTTAGTAGATTTGAAGATCCAAGTGAAAAGTTTAGTAGTGAACATATACTAAATTCAGTAGAACAACTCTAAAAATTTTATTTTTTTTTCTTTTCCACTTTATTTGTTGATTTGTGAAAAAAAAAGAGAGTTAATTCAAATCTCAAAAAAAAAAGAGTTAATTCAAACAAAAAAAATAGAGTTAATTAAAAAAAAACCGTTTTACAGGCCCAACAATTGGCTAGCTCAACAGGCCTAGTTCACCGGGTTGGGCTAATTCCAAGCAAATTATTTTTTTTGGAACCAGCCCAACCTTGTTCAGAACTAGCCCAATCTAGACCGGTTACAACTCTAGTTAAATGATTGATAAGTAATAATTGATTATGAGTATAATAATTAATAAAAATAATGTTGTTTTTATTATAAAATAAAAAAAAAAAGAGAAAGAATTTATAGAGAATGAGAGAGAGAGTTTATTTCTCTATTTTGTCTACATTTATAAATGAAGTTGTGGGTCCTATACATAGGCAATTGAAATGAATACGAAGAGTCAATCACATTAAATACAATCAACCCAAAGCCAAATGATGCTCAAGAAACAAAATGTCAAGAGTCATACATCAAAATCATATGTTGGAAACTTGAATGGAAATCAACAATAATTGCTATTCAATTAGAGTGGGTGAATAGTTAAATATAGTTTCTTTTTAACAGATTTTTGACTATTTAGGTATAAAGAAAAAATTAACAGCGGTATTTGGTTGTTTAAATAGAAAGATAGGAAACAAACAAAAGTTTTTATAATGGTTTTACCAAATTTGGTATACGACCACTCCTAAACTCCTCATAGATTTTTTGCTATCAATTTAATGATATAAACTTGATTATAGATTCAGATTGGACCTTTACAGTATTTCTTCTCAAACATTAATTTTTCAATCTTACATAGATTGGTTCTCTCTCTATCTAAATTCAAGATAGTGATACACTCACTAATCTTTTGAAATCTCATTACAAGGAAGAGGGAAAAGGTCTAAGATGTAAGATTTAAATTCTTGAATTAGACAAATTTCACTTTTACAAGTAGTTACACTCAAAAAGAAATTTAAAGTGAGAAATTGAGTGTATATATTAAACAGTATAGTAAATGTAGTAAGTTCGTAGTGAATCACCTCTTCAATAAAGCATTAGCACCTTCAAATATAATCTCTCTGGTATTTATTGTGGTGTTGAAGAAATCTGTTATGTGGCTACTGAAGTCGAATGTTGCTCATAAATGTTTGTCAATTAATGTCCTACAACAATTCCTTATTTCGCGCTAAAATTTCATTTTCTTACTGTTGCCATTTTTTATTGTCCAATTGAGAGACGATTTTGTTGAATTTAAATGTTAGACTTTGATAGAAAAAGAAATAAATAGATAGATCAGAAAAGAAAGGATAGTTGTGTTCAAATCAGTTTCAAAATAAATCTGCTTTGAATAAATTGTTGGACAAAGCATATTTTAATTGGTCGACACATAGAGATGGATCAACATATTCTATGTCCACATCGACACAGTTCTATTCTTACATTCAATTGGTGGACTTGACATTTGAAATTGGTTGATATGCTTAAGATGTCGACATAATTGAAATGTAGGTCGTTGTATGGTTCTTAAGGAAAAGATAAATCAGGTCGACAAGTTGTCGGATATGTTGACCCTTCTTAATAATTTTTGCTTGATGTTTATTGACATATGTAATAGTGGGTTGATAGATTATTGAAATTGGTAGACCAAACATTTTAAATTTGTCTACCTAAGATCAACAGGTTTATATGTAGTTCAATTTAGGTCGACGTATAAGGCAGGTTGACAAGATGTATGAGTGTTTAAGTCAAGTTGATATATTTTCTAGGTTGTTGACTCAATCTTGCTTAGACAATAGTAGTGTTTGATTCGTTCAGGTCCACAAGAATCATTAATATATTAGCATGTTTAAGGTATTGCTAAAATTGGTCAACATGGCTCTGGTTATTACGTAGTTCAATTTAGGTCGACATATAAAGCAGGTTGACAAGATGTATGAGTGTTTAAGTCAAGTCAACATATTTCAAGATTGTAAACACAATCTTGCTTAGATAATAGTAGTGTTTGATTCATTCAGGTCGACATGAATCATTAATATGTCAGCATGTTCAAAATATTACTAAAATTGGTCAACATGGTTTTGAAAATTGGACCTAGAGGAGCAGGTTGATGTGTGTCAAGAACAGATTGACAATTTTTGCAAACTTAGTAATTTTAGTTTTGCTTTCTGATACACTTAAGTTTATTTTTCTCCAATTTATTTCTTTTATCATCATCAAAATCTAGCATTCTCAACAATTTCTCCATTTTTTATGATGGCAAAATTTTGACACACTTATTTGAGGCTTGTGAGCCTATTAATTCTAATTTTTCAGAATTTTAACTTGTCAATTTCATAACTATTCTAGTAGAACCATTTCTAACTTTGATTTACACAAACCATAGACAATAATCATAGTCTGATTTAATAACACTACTCCCTTTTATTGATTTACACTAGTTTTATCACACTGATTTCCTAACACTCCCATGTTACCATTTACACTAGTCTAATTTTCAAATCACCAAATCACTCGTCAAACTAGCCTCCTGCTCACCAATAAAAAATCTACCATTGATTCTTTATTCTTCTTATTCTCCTTCTCCCCCCTTTTGTGATCAATAAAAAGGTCAAGAGCATTATCTACCACAAACCACAGACCACTATTATCAATAAAAATCAACCACAAACTACTATGATACCAAATCCAACTGCCTAATCAATAAACAATGAACATCTTAATGGCAGTAATCATAGTCTACCACTGTTATCAATGAGCATCCTATTACACATCAATATTCTTCTGATCAGCAATAAACTAATCTCATCAACGATTTATCCAGTTACAATAATAGTGAACAACACCATGGCAAAAAGGATAAAACTACAAGAAATAACTGCAAAAAAATATATGAGATATTATCTACACTCCCCTTTAATTAGTATATAGTAGCTATCTATGACTCTTCTTCAATCATAGAAACATCAGAGTTCTATTGTTTAAGAAAATAAACTAATCACATCATGATGTAGACTGTTGAACATTCAATGCTAAGGATATTTCAAGCATGAAGTGTTGTAAACTGCATATAAATAGCTGCAGCAGGCAACATGCATACATTTTAAGTTTAAAGGTAAGTTAAATAAGAGATCATTGCAAAACATTTTAAGTTCAAAGATGACAATTAAATAAATAAAGCATACTGTAGTTACAAAATGACCAAAAACAAACTATTATACTAGGAAAACAAGCTAGAGACATTCGATAAAAATCAAGTAAGATAAAATAAAGTACTTAACTTTCATGAGGGTTTAAGTGCAACAAGGTGATGAGTTAGTAGGATCAGGATAGTTTAGGGTTGCAAGATATTTTTCCTTTGTTGGATTAATCAATCTTCTTTTCAAGTCTATGCAATTCCATACTGAACATGAGATTTGCTTGAACTTGCCTATTCAGTTGCTCATTTGGGAGTGCTATGCTTTGTTCAATGTTTCCCAATTTCTCCCAAATCATTTCCAAAGTGATAGGTTGAAAGCTAGATGATTGTCCACCTTGTTCAGGTTTAGTTCCTTCTTCTTCTACTTCCTCTATCTATCTTTTCCTTATCCCTGCATCCTTTCTCACCCATTCACCTTTACTATTGCACATCCATCTTGCTCTAAGCATAGAAGATGTATTGATTCCATTCTTTTCATTCAATTCTATCACCATATCTTTATCCAATTCCACACGATTGGATGATAAAATCTCAAAAATCTTACTTGCATATAGTAGGAGAGAATTTTCTGATCTATATGTAATAATCATGAATTGCGGAACAATAAAATGCAATCTAGGATTTTTTTCACTCATAATGCATGCCATCAACAAAAAATCTTCTCTAAAGATAGTTGTATAGTTTTCTCCTCTAGGTCTAAGTATATGAGCAACAATCAAATGAAGAAATCTTTCATGGAACCCTAAATCTATAGCATTTGTGTTCACAATAGCCAGATTATCATCATTGAACATTTTTCTAACATTCTTCAAATAATTGGATTTTATGCAGAGTTCACATTTGTCATACGTTACCTATGTCAACTCATTTTCTCTACAAATAATCCTAGGAATGACTTCAATCACCTTCTCATTTACATAGATTCTAAATGCATACAAAACAGAATAATTATCCAGAGTAATGCATGTCTCATTCTCAACCCCATCAGAGATTCCTTCAATATTGTTATAGAATAACTTGATGCCTTTTCATGAATGAAATTATTAGGAATCATAAGCCAATTAGAGCATACCTCATTTAAGTGTTCTTCGTATTTGAAGCTGACCCTTTTTAGGAACACCTAATTAATCATTCTCCCTTGATTAACTTTCTTTTGTGAGAATAATTTCTCTTATAGTTTGCTCTATTCGAGTGATTGAAATTCATGAGTATTGAATTGGGAAATGGCTTTAGTTGGTTGAGGCAACAAAGGAGGTTTCGAAGAAATAGGTTTTGCAGATGAGGGTTTTGATGATGATGGCTTAGTTATAGATTTTGTAGGAGGTTCAGATGTTTAGAGATAGACAATTTTTGTTTAGGAGCGATCACAGATTAGGTTTTCACAGATATAATTCACCTAGGGTTTTAGAGTACAATTCACTTAGAGAGAAAGAGAGAAAATTGAATTTGGGAATAGAGAGAGAAAGACGAATCAATGTGTTAACCATTCATATTCCATTTTGTATGCCACGGGTCGACATATGTTCGTGCATGTTGACCTATTTTAAAGAGATCCAAAGGGTAACAGGTCGATAGATTTTTAAAAATATTGACCTAATTTTGACTGTTATTCATGTCGACATATTAACATACAGGTCGATAAGACTATGTGTGTTTTTAGTTTTTCAATAGTAAGTCAACGTGATTTTTAAGACAATGGTTATAGGTCAACAAGACTGTATACTTTTCAATTTGTCGATACCCTTGTGAAATAAGTCAACCTAAAATTCATTTTCTAGATTTTCGCATACTCTGTTTTTCAGATTTCTTCCTTATTTCTTCATTTTTGTTATTCATAACTCTCTCCTTAGTTCAAAAACTCTATTCTTATTTAGTAGTTTGGTAAGAATATCAGCAATCTATTTTCGAGTCTCTATATACTCAAGAACAATTTTGTTTTTCAATACATGGTCTCTAATGAAATGATATCTCAATTTAATATGTTTGGATCGAGAATGATATACTGAGTTTTTAGTTAGATTTATGACACTTGTGTTATCACATTTTATAAGGACATAATCAAAATTTATGTCAAAATCCTTCATTTGATACTTAATCCATAAAATTTGTGCATTACATTGTCCAGTAGAGATATACTCAGTTTCAGTGGTTAACAATGCTACAATACTTTGTTTCTTAGAAGACTATGATACTAACATACTTAAAAAAAATTGATAAGTACCACTGGTATTTTTTTCTATCAAATTTACATCTCACAAAGTCTGCATCAGAGAATCGATATAATTGAAAACTTGAGTTTTTATCATACCAAAGGCTTAGATGTGTGATATCCTTGAAATATCTAAAGATTCTTTTAGTTGCTATTGAAAGGGATTCCTTTGGATCTGATTGGAATTTACACAAAGACATACACTGAATTGTATGTCTAGACTCGAGGCAATAAAATACAAAAATGATCCAATCATACTTTTATAAAGTTTTTGACATAATGATTTGTCATTTTCATCTTTATCTAATTTTAGGTGCTCATAGGTGTGATATTTCCTTTGTATTCACTGAATCCAAATCTTTTAATGAGATCTTTGGTGTATTTTAATTGATTGGTGAATATTTCATTTTCAGATTGTTATATTTAAAATTCCAAGAAATAGTTTAACTCTCCCATCATACTCATTTCGAACTCTCTTTACATTTTTTCTGCAAAATTTTCATACATTTTTACATTTGTTCCTCCAAGAATTATATCATCTATATATATTTGGATTATTAGAAAATTATATTCTTTTCTTTTGATAAAGAAAGTTGAATCAACCTTTTATCGCTTGAATTTGTTTTCAAATGAAAAGTTATTAAATCTTTCATATCAAGTTTTAGGAGTTTGTTTTAATTCGTACAACATTTGGATTAGTTTAAAAATATATTCTGGATATTTAGAAACTTCAAAACTAGAGGTTATTCCACATATACAGTTTCATTTAAATAACTATTTAGAAAGTCACTTTTAACATTCATTTGATACAATTTGAAGTTCATATAATAAGAGAAAGCTAGAAGTATTTTAATAGTTTCTAATCTTATCACTGGAGCATACATTTCATAATATGCAATGCCTTTCTCCTTACTATATTCTTTGACTACTAATCTTGTCTTATTACTTGTAATTGTTCCATATTCATCAAGTTTATTTTTTAAAATCTATTTAATTCCAATTATGAATTGATTTGGTTTAGTTCATCTTACATAACCATTATTCAATTTTCATCTTCTAATACTTTTTCTACATTCTTAGGTTCTGTCTGAGAGATGAATATCATATATTCACATTGATTTTGCAAGACTGATCAAGTTTTAACACCAGATGTTATATCACCTATTTGTTTTCTATGTTGACATCCTTTCCTATTTGAGGATATTGAATTTCTTGCTCTCGTTGAATTTCTTCTTTTTCTTCTTATTCAGTCACTTCATTGATTTTTTCTTTTTGAGAATTTGAATTCTTTATAAGTTCCAATTCATTAAGGTTTTTTTGTTAATTCTTCATTATCCAATCTTCTTTTGTTAGTCTCATTTTCTTCATCAAATTTTAGATGTATTGATTTTTCGACTATCATGGATCTTTTGTTATAGATTCTATATACCTTACTCACTATCGAACATTCCAAAAATATTTCCTTATCATTTTTAGTATCAAATTTTCCTAAAATTACTCTTATATTGTTTAAAATATAGCATTTGTATCCGAAAACTCTAAAATAAGTTATGTTGGTTTCCTTTCTTGATAGAGTTCATAGAGCGTTTTCTTTAGTATAAGTCTAATTAAAGCCACATTTAAGATGTAGCAGGTATTATTCACCAATTTTGCTCAGAAGAATTTTAGCAAATTATACTTACAGAGTATAGTTCTAGACATTTCTTGTAACATTCTGTTTTTCCTTTCTACTACACATTTTGTTGAGGTGTCCTAAGTTGTGATCAATACCTTGATTGCCATAAAATTCTTCCATAGTTTTATTTTAAAATTCTTTACAATGATCACTTTTGATACTATCAACTGAAACCCCTTTTTCGAGAAGTCATCGATGATCACAAATCTATAATATTTTCCTCCTAAGCTTTGAGTTCTAGTTGGTCCAAATAAATTTATGTGCAAAAGTTCCAGAGGACTGATAGTAGATACATAGTTTTTGGATTCAAAGTAAGTTTTTATTTGTTCTCCTATCATGCATCTGTTACATAATCTGTCTCTTTCGAACTGTAGTTTTAGGAGATCTTTCACAATGTCTTTATTAACTAGCTTTGATATAGTATCCATACTTGCGTGTCGTAATCTTCTATGCTATAACCATGAATTGTTCTTACTTACTACAACTAGGCATAATTCATTTTGAGTTTCCAACTGTTCTATATCAATTACATAAATATTTCTTCTTCTAAGGCCAGTGAATTTGATACAGCCATAACTTTTAACAATGATAGAACAAACATTTGAGTCAATATGACTTTAAAACTTTTATCACACAACTGACTGACACTCAATAACCTGAATTTAAGTCTAAAAATAAGAAGAACATTTTGAATTTGAGTGTTAGTGGACTTACCTCTAATGTTGCCTATTCTGATGACTTTCCCTTTGGACTTGTCACCAAATACTATTTTTCCTCATTTTTTCTTCTTGAATGATGAGAATTTAGTAACATCTCCAATCATATGCCTTGAGCAACCACTATGAACGCACCACATTGACTTTTCAGGAGATTCACTAGAATTCAGACATACCTGAAACAAGATTCAATCACACTTTTACGTTTCGTTACCCAGATTTTCTTGGATCCTGCTAAGTTAGCTCTGATTTGATTTTTAGGTACCCATTTCAAGTTATTTACCGAGGAGTTTTTGAGTTAACAGACATTAACTGAGTGTCCAATTTTTTTACAGTAGTTATACTTGAGATCATTAATCCTTATGTTCTTTGCAGTGATTAAGGTATTACTCCTTAGTTTACAGTTACCTGACTTGTGCCCAAATTTCATACTTGTATGGCATCTCTGTTATTTAACAATTTCAGAACTAGATGTGAAAAGTTTAAATAGCTTTTTCTGGATCTTAATAAGATTAAATCCTTATCCAACTTTATCAAAAATTGTTCTCTATGCTCCTAAAATGGCATTTAGTTTTTTCTTAACCTCGTATGAATTTTTTTAAAATGTTGTTTTGCCTAATATTTTCTCCTTTATTCAGTTAACTCTTTTCTCATAATTTTATTTTCATCCATTTGATTGTTTTCAATTTTAACATCCTCTATTTCATTTTGCAGATATAGACATTTACTCATTTCATTCTCCAACTCCTTTTTAAGTTCAGTGATTTTTAATTCTAATTTAGTATTTTTTCTCTTAGTTTATCAGCTTCTATTTTGGAGTTTTCTAATTCTTTCACAGTTTCAGTTATTTTTTTTAGTAGATTATTTTTCAATTTTAACCTCTTTGATTTCTTAAGTGATTCTAATAATGCTTCATGTACTTCAGCAATAGAGAAATTTCTTTCATCAGAATTAAAATAGAAAGAGTAGGAAGTAGAGTCTACCTCATTGTCGGAGGATTCCTCATTGGCTATGAAGTATAGATTAGTTTGTTCTTCTATTGGTTTTTTTTCACTTGAATTGGAGTTTTCATCACTCCTAGTAACAAAAGTTTTCTTCTTTTTTTTCTTTTTTCTTTCTTTCTTATCTTTCTTATCACCTTTCTTTAGTTGAGAACAATCAGCTTTTATGTGTCTCAATTTTTGCATTCGTAACATCATATTTCTTTTTTCTTTTTTGGTCTTTTAAAATTCGATTTGTTCTTGTTTTTCCTTCACATCATAAATCTCTTGAACTTTCTGGCCAACAATGCTTTATTTTCTTCATCATCTTCCTCTTCAGAGTTTGAAGAATTCTCATCACTGTCAGGTTTTAGAGTTACTTCTTTTCCTTTTTCTTCTTTTCCTGGGTCCTTCACCTTTAACTTCATTTCATAAGTTATTAGTAAGCCTATGAGTTTGTCTATTGTTAAGATTTCAAGATTTTTCGATTCTTCTATTGCAATGATTTTAGGTTTCTAAGATTTTGATAGATTTCTAAAAATCTTATCTATCATGTCTTCTTTCAATTCATTTGTCACTTTGTTGAATCTTGTCATCATTTACTGATAGATTTTTCTTCTTTCATCTTGAAGATTTCATATTCTTGTTTTAGCAATCTAATTTTGCTTTTGCAAACTTGATTAGTGATTTCGTAGGTGGTTTCGAGTTTTTCCCAGATTTTTTTTGTTATGATGCATGAAGATACTTGATTATATTCATTGATGCTCATGGCAAGATGAAGGAGATTTATGGCCTTACAATTTGCTTGATAAGCCTTCTTCTATTCAGTTGTCATGTTCTTCAGCTTAACTTGTACACATACACCATCAATCTCTTTGGTTGGAAATTTAACACCTTGTTTAATTATTTTCTAGACATTTAGATCTTGTGCAATGATAAATTGCACATACTTTGTTTCCAATAGCTAAATTTGCTTTCATTGAAGAAGGGTGCACGATTTATTGAACATGCTTCAACCGGTATACTATCTCCGTTTATGGCCATTTGGATCTTTGATGTTGAAGCTATTAGGCCTTTTACCAACACATCTGCTCTAATACTAATTGTTATTCAACTAGAGGGGGGTGAATAGTTAAATATCGATATTTTTTTTTATAGATTTTTGACTATTTAGGTATAAAAAATTGACAATGGTGTTTGGTTGTTTAAATAGAAAGATAAGAAATATACAAAAGTTTTTATAGTGGTTCCACAAAACTTGTGTACGTCTACTCCCAGACTCCCCTGGATTTTTTTTCTATCAATTTAATGATACAAACTTGATTGCAGGTTCAAGTCAGATCTTTTTAGTGTTTCTTCTCAAATACTAATTTCAAAACCTACACAGAGTGGTTCTTTTCTCTTTAAACTCAAGATAGTGACACACTCACTATCTTTTGAAATCTCAGTACAAAAAATAAGAGGGAAAGGTCTAAGATATGAGGTTTAAATCCTCAGATTAGCTAAATTTTACTTTCACAAGTAGTTACACTCAAGAAGAAAATTAAAGTGAGAAAAAGAGTATATGTATTAGAACAGAATAGTAAATGCAATATGTTTGTAGTGATTTAGATTTTCAATAAATCATTAACACCTTCAAATCTAATCTTTCTAGTATTTATTATGGTGTTGAAGAGATCCGTTGTTTGGTTTTTGAAACTGAATGTTGCTCATAAATGTTCATCAATTATTGTCCTGCAACAGTTCCTTGTTTCACATTGAAATTTCATTTTCACATTGGCATCACTTTCTTATTGACCAATTGAGAGACGATTTTGTTGCATTTAAATATTAGATTTTGATAGAAATGGAAATAAATAGATAGATCAGAAAAGAAAATACCATTGTATTCAAATCAATTTCAAAATTTTGATTTCTGTTAATTGTATGTTGATAACCTTAATTAACACATCAACCTGAATTCAAAATTTTTGTATTATGAATTTCCTTGATCAGGTTGACATGGTGAGAATTTGGATTGACAATGTTATGTTTTAAATTAAATTGGTGGATATGTAAAATAAAATTGGTCGACTTGTTCTGATATATCGACATAGTTTTAATTAGGCATCAACGTGCCTAAGTTAGGAACCAATGGCTTTTGTCGATATGTTGGTGATTTCAGGTTGACATGAATCTGCTTTGGAATAAATTGGTGGACAAAACATATTTTAATTGGTCGACACATAGATATGGGTCGACATATTCTATGTCTTCATCAACACAGTTCCATTCTTATATTTAATTGGTGGACTTGACATTTGAAATTACTAGATGCGTTTAAGGTGTCGATATAATTGAAATGTAGGTCATTGTGTGGTTTCGAAGGAAATATAAATCAGGTTGACAAGTTATCAGGTATGTCAACCCTTCTCAATAATTTTTGCTTGATGCTTATTGACATATGTAATAGTGGGTCGACACATCATTGAAATTATTGGACCTAACATTTTAAATTTGTCCACCTAAGGTCAATAGGTCGTATTAGTTCAATTCTGATCGACATATAAAGCAGGTTGACAAGGTTTCACTTAGGTTGATAAGATATGTGAGTGCTTAAGTCAGCTCGACATATTTTCAAGATTGTCGACTCAATCTTGCTTAGACAATAGTAGTGTTTGATTCATTCAAGTTGACAAGGATCATTAATATATTGACATGTTCAAGTTATTGCTAAATTGGTCTATATAGTTCTGAAAATTGGTGGACTTGGAGGAGCAGTTGACATGTATCAAGAACAAGTCGACAAGATTTGTAGACTTAGTAATTTTTGTTTTCCTTTTTGATACACTTAAGTTTATTTTCTTCCAATTTATTTCTTATATCATTATCAAAATCTAGCATTGTCAACAAAAATTCATAACATTTATAATACTCCCCTTGGATGTCCATTGCATAAAGAATATGTCTCGTTAAAATTTTATGCGGAAAAAAGCTAATGGGACAAACCCTAGTGAAGAAAAAAGAGTACATCCTTCCTTATACATGTGCTTTTATATTGTACTCTCCCTTGGTAAAGACATCACTTAATATCTTTAAGACATCGCATTCCAATCATGAATCAACTTCTCAAATACTGTAGTGGGTAATGCTTTTGTGAATAAATTTGTAGAATTCTCGCTTGATTCAATTTTCTGTATGCCAATCTCTCCACTTTGCAGTAGATCATGTGTGAAAAATAATTTTGGGGAGATATGTTTCGTCTTATCACCCTTGATATGTCCACCTTTTAACTGGATTATGCAAACTGCATTATCTTCATGAAGTATCATTGGAGTCATCTTGTTTACTAACAAACCACATGATTTTTGGATATGATTTGTCATAGACCTAAGCCACACAAATTCACAACTTGCCTCATGAATTGCGATTATTTCAACATGATTTGATGAGATAGCAGTTATAATCTGTTTCATAAATCTCCAAGATATCGCTATGCCACCACATGTGAATATATAACCTATTTGAGAGCTGGCTTTGTATGGATCAGATAAGTATTCTGTATCTGCATACCCAATTAATTGTGCATTTGATTCATAAGGATAAAATAGACCCATATCAATCATTCCTCAAAGATATTGAAAAATAAATTTAATTCCATTTTAATGTTTTCTGGTTGGAGTAGAGTTATATCTTGGAAATAAATTTACTGTAAAACCAATATCATATTGGGTATTATTAGCAAGATACATTAAGACACCGATTGCACTTAAGTATAACACTTCAAGACCAAGAATCTTTTCATTATTATGCTGATGACGGAAAGGATCCTTTTATATATTAAGTGATCGAACAACCAATAGGCTGGTTAATGAATATGAGTTGTCCAAATTAAATTGTTTCAAAACTTTCTCAATATATGTTGGTTGATAGACAAAAATCCCATTCTTTAAATAGTTGAACTATAGGCCAAGACAAAATTTTATTTTTTTAAGATCTTTCATTTCGAATTCTTTCTTTATATAATTTATTGCATTTAAGAGCTCTTCAGGTGTGCAAATAATATTTAAGTCATCAACATATACAGCAATTATCACAAAACTATATTCGGACTTCTTTATAAAAATGCATGGGCAAATATGGTTATTTATATAATCTTCTTTCAACAAATATTTACTAAGGTGATTGTATCACATGCGCAGAGATTGTTTTAAACCATACAAAATCTTTGTAATCTAATAGAAAATAATTCTCAAAAATTGCATACTTCAGGCATTTTTAGTTCTTCTGGGATTTTCATGTATATGTCATTATCTGTACAACATATAGATATACTATAACAATATCCATCATCTGCAAATGAAATCTTTTCTGTGCTACTAAACCAATAAGATAGTGAAAGGTAATAGCTTCCATTATGGGGGAATATGTCTCTTCATAGTCAATCCCAGGTCCTTGTGAAAACCTTGTGCTACTAGTCAAGCTTTGTATAGCACTACCTAATTTTTCTTATTTCTTTTTTGTACAAATACCCATTTGTATCCTATTGGTTTAACACCTTCAGGTGTTTTCACTATGGACCTAAAAATCTCGCGTTTTGAGAGAGATGTTAGTTCTGCCTAAATTGTTTCATTCCATTTAGGCCAATTATCTCTTGATTGACATTCTTTTAAAGTCGTAGGTTCAAAGTCCTCATTTTCACTCAGAATATCAACTACCAAATTATATGCAAATACATCATCAACATTAGTATTTGTTCGATCCCATGTTCTCATTGTAGAAATGTAATTTTTTTATATTTCTTGATTATTTATTTCAATTTCTTCTGGAAAGTTTTCTTCTTGGATTGAATTATTCGCTTTTTCTATATGGTCAATTTGTTCATTTATTCATCTTTTCTTTCAAGGGTTTTATCCTTAAAACCCATTGGTCTTCTACGTTTCAAGTATGGTTTAGGTTCATTTGCTGGCATGGGTCCTTTAGAGACATCAATTTTGATAGGAGCATTTTCTACTAGAACATGTGTTTTGGTTTCTCATTTTGGATCAGAGAAATTATTCGGTAGTTGATTTGCAATCTATTGTAAATGAATGATCCATTTAACTTCTATCTCACAATGTTTTGTACGAGATGACATAAGAATGGATTACTTAACGTAATAAGTTTTTCCAACTTTTCTTTCCTGGTATTATCTCCCCCTAAAATTGGAAAAAATGTCTAATCAAACTGATAATCAAGAAATCTAGCAGTAAAGACATCTCATGTCGTGGGTTTAAGATATTTGATAATCGAAGGAGAATCATAACTAATATAGATGCCTAATTTCCTTTGAGGCCCCATTTTTGTTTTGTGAGGGGGAGCAATAGGGACATAAACTACACATCCGAAAGTGCGTAAATGAGAGATATTAGTTTCTATTCTAGATACCAATTGTAAAGAGGAAAAAGTTTGAGAGCTAGTGGGTTGGATGCAATAGGGACATCAGTAATGGCCTCGCTAGCAATTGGAGTCATTTAATAAATGACTCTGCTAGACTATTTTGGGTATAAACATAAGCTACAGGTTATTCAACTTTATACTAAAAGATATGCAATAATCATTAAATACTTGAGAAATAAATTTTCTAGCATTATCAAGACGAATTGTTTTGATAGGATATTCAAGAAATTATACTCGTAATCGAATTATCTGAACAACTAATCTCGAAAACGTCAGGTTCCGAGTTGATAATAAGCACACATGTGGCCATCTTGTAGATGCATCTATTAAAATCATAAAATATATGAATGGTTCATATGGTGGATGAATCACTACAAAAAAACAAGAATTCAGTGACGATTACCCGACAAAAAATGGTATCATCACGAATTAGCCACGATTTTAGCAACAAAACAATTTTCGTCGCAAATTTAGCAACAAAAAAATTTTTCGTTACAAAAGTCGTCGCTAATTTTTGATAAAAAATTTTTGAGGCAAAATTTGTTGCCAATTTGCGACAAAAAAAAAATCATTACTAAATTTGCAACAGATTTCAAAATTTATTGCTAAATTTGCAACGAATTTATAATTCATCCCAAAATTGCAACGAATTAAAAATTCGTCCCTAAATTTGTGACAGATAAATTAATCGTCCCTAAATTTATGACAAATTTAACAATTCGTCCATAAATTTGAGATGAATTCGCTTATTCGTCCCAAAATTTTGTGACGAATTGAGAATTCGTCCCTAAATTTGGGACGAAAACGAATTTGTCCCTAAATTTACGATAAATTTCTAAATTCATCACGAATTTCTAAATTCATCACAAATTTAGCGACAAGTATTTATATTCGTCGCAAAAATTTTGATTATTTATTGTAAATTAGCGACAAATATAACATTTGTGACAAAATTCGTCGCTACAATTCATTTTTCGGTTACTTTTTTAATTACTTGTATAAGTAACATTTTCTAATATTAAAAAACAATTTGTAAACGATGATATGCACTGATAGCATAGAGAATCTTAAGATATTCACAAAACCTTATATAAAATAGTTCATTTATTATCTGTTTATATAAAAGAATGATAATATAGTGTAATCTTTTAAATTGGTACATTCATTTTCTATAACTTTATAAATCTTTTAAATTGTTACAAAAGATTATTATTGATACAGTCATTTTCTATTCATTATCTGTTTAATTTTTCATTCCCTAACTTTATCTTATAAATTTGTTTAAGTATTCAATTCACTAAACTAAGAGTTAAAGTAGAAATACTTGTTAATTAATGATCAATATAGTGACTGTTTTTTATAATTATATCATAGTATGCAAATATTGTTAATAGTTTGTCTATTTAGTTTCTATTTCAGTGCATTCAATGAGTTATTTGTCAGAAACCATAAGTATCGTTGTTAAATTCGTTGCAAATTGTAAAGAAAAAAATTATTTGTTGCTAAATTCGTTGTAAATTACGAAGAAAACATATATTTATCGTAAATTTATCGACGAAAACATTCTTTTGTCGTAGATTTTAGCGACGAAAAATACTTTCGTTACTGATTCAGAGACGAAAACAAAATTTCGTCCCTGAATCTGCGACGAAAAAAATTTTCATCCTTGAAATAACGATGAAAAAAATAATTGTCCTTGATTTACGAATGAATTTTTTTCTGTCCCGGACTCAGGGACGAATTTTTTTTTTCGTCCTTGAATTAGGGACCAAAAAAAAATTGTCCTTGAATCACGGACGCAAATAAAATTTGTCCCTAAATCAGCGATCGAAAAAAAAAAACGTCCCTAAATTAGGGGCGAAAAAAAAAATCGTCCCTAAATCAATTGAAAAAAAAAATTCATCCCTAAATTAAGGACGAAAAAAAAAAATCTGCCCTTGATTTAGGGACGATTTTTTTTTCCATCCCTGATTCAGGGATGAATTTTCCTTTCATCCCTGATTTAGGGACAAAAATTTGTTTTTCATCCCTGATTCAGGGACAAATTTTTTTTTCGTCCCTAATTTGCAACGAATTTAGGGACAAAATATTTTTGTCCCTAATTTTAATATATTCAACACCTAACCATTCTTTGTTCATTCTCATTCTTACTCTCTCTCTCTCTCTCTCTCTCTCTCTCTCTCTCTCTCTCGCTTTGCTTATTTTCGAATAGCCGCAAAGTTGGTTCTGCAAAGGGATGGCGGAAGGCATGCCGAATCTGCGATTGTGATAGGTAATCTTTCTTTCTCTCTCTCCTCTCTCTCTTGGCCACAGGAAGCAAGCCGTCAGATCTTGCCTTCTACATTTTAGATCCGGCGGCCAGCTATCGGATCTTCCCTTTGCGGGCTAGCCGCACGAATGGGCCGCTTGCCCCTTCGTGGGCCAGCCGTGGCCCATGGGGCTGGGCCCTTGCATGGCCCGGGCAGTCCTACTAGGCCCGGCCCGACCCATTATATAATTTTTTTTTAATTTTTTGAGAAATGTTATTTAAAAAAATATTTTTATAATATTGTTTTAAAAATATATTAGATATTTATAATTGTTTTTTATGTGTCAAGATTTACAATTCTCGAATATTTGGATTGAAAGCTGTTCCTGCTGTTGATACCTGAGCCTATCGGTGAATTATTATTTTGGTGGTGAGAAATGTTTTAATTTGTATTGTAATGATTGGAATTGATGCAATTATGTTAATTTGTATGTTTGTATTGTTTTTATTTCTATATTAGTTTAATTTTATTATCTTTAGTGGTTGATTTAATGATATTTCTGGATTTGTTAATCTTAATTTTTTATATAAAATTATGAATAATTTATTATTTATTGTTATATCAACTTAGTTGGGATTAATGATGATATTATTATTGATGATTTAGTAGATTTTTTGTAGTTTTTATTAATATTTTAAAATTTTAAAATTTGGAGATAGTGAAAATACAGAAAGAAAGAAGTTGGATGTATAAAAAAAACTTATCTGATTGTTGGGATTTAACTAATGAGTTTATTTTTGGGTTGGAAGAATTTTTAGATTTTGCTTATAGTCATGTTGATTTTATGGATGGGAATAAGCTAAGGTATCCGTGTAGAAGGTGTCATAATGGTAAATTTTTATAGTCTGATAAAATAAGGGAATATCTTTGTAGAATTGGTTTTACCCTGAATTACTATAATTGGACATGTCATGGTGAACTGTTTATTTCTGATGAGGAGTATGGACGAAATGGACAATTATCAATTAATGGGGTTTAGAGTTATTATGATCAATTGAATCCATATCAAAGAATGGTAATTGATGCAGCGGGTCCGAATTTTGTTTTGAATTTTGTTCCCGAACCAAGCACTGCAGGTTCTAGCCTTGCTCCAACATTTGAATATGGGTATACTAGTTATGCATCACCATTGGAGGAGGTAGAAGTACCAGGTGTTGATGAAAATGTGAATAATGAATCATCTCTCCAATTTCAGGAAGTGTTAAGAGCTGCAGATGAACCTTTGTGGGCTGGTTGTGATAGCCACACTAAGCTATCTCTAACCGCAAGACTGTTGAATATCAAGGCAGAGTATAATGTGTCTGGGGATTGTTTTAATGATTTTGTTCAAGTTATTGGAGAAGTGTTGCCGCGTGATCACATTATGCCCAATGATTTCTATAGTATGAAAAAGCTAGTGAAAGAATTAGATCTTTCGGTGGAAAGAATTGATATTTACAAAGATGCTGTATGCTATATTGGGGAGATGATAAAGATGCAGAATTTTGTAAATTCTATAATCAATATAGATACAAGAGTACTAGTAGGTCGGGTCGTAATCAGCGGCGTACATCATATAGACAAATGTTTTATTTGCCTTTAACTCCTAGGTTACAAAGGATTTATGCATCTGAGACCACTACTGAACACAAGACTTGGCATGCAAATCATGAAACAGAAAAGGGGTTAATGTGTCATCCTTCAGATGCAGAGGCGTGGAAATATTTTGATAAAACATATCCTGAGTTTGCGAGAGAGACTCAAAATATTAGGTTAGGTCTCTGTGCTGATGGGTTTGCTTCATTTGGCAAATCAGGAAGAACTTATTATTGTTGGCCAGTTATCTTAACTCCGTATAATCTTCCACCCGGTATATGTATGAAGACACCGAATATGTTTTTAACATTGGTCGAGCCTGGCCCGCAAAATCCGAAGAAGTTAATAGATGTTTACATGAAACCATTGATTTCGGAGTTGAAACAACTATGGGATGAAGGTGTTCCTACATATGATATTCATACTAATCAGATATTTGTAATGAATGCTACTCTTCTTTGGACCATAAATGACTTTCCGGCTTATGGTATGTTATCGGGATGGAATACCATTGGGATTTTAGGATATCCAATATGTTTGGAGAGGTCAAAGTCATTCAGATTGAAATATAGGAAGAAAGTGAGTTATTTTGATTGTCATAGATAATTTTTACCGTTAACTCATAAATTCATAAAAAATAAAGAAGAATTCACTAAGAATAGAATTGAAAGAATACCTCCTCCATTGAGATTAACCGGTGAACAAATTTGACATAGAGTCCTTAACTTTCCATCTATTATTGAAGAGCCATATGGTACAGCATATGGCTATGGTCATTCGCATAAATGGACAAAACAGAATATATTTTGAGATTTACCATATTGGAAGAATCATTTGTTTCATCATAATCTCGATATAATATATATCGAGAAGAATATCTTTGATAATCTGATAAATATAGTGATAGATATCACTAGGAAAACGAAAGACAACTTGAATGCAAGAAAAGATATGCAACTCCTTTGTAAATGACCCACTCTTGATGTCGATGAAAGTAGTAGGGGACCAAAACCGAAGGCAGTTTATATATTGAATAAGGATCAGAGACGGATTGTTTGTGAATGATTGAAATTATTGAGGTTTCCTGATGGTTATGTCTCAAATCTTGGAAGATGTGTTGATTTGAAGGAATGTAAGTTAATTGGTTTGAAAAGTCATGATTGTGATATATTTGTGGAAAGACTAATTCCTATTGCTTTAAAGGAACTCTTACCAAATTTTGTTTGGGGTGCCATTACAGAGTTAAACATTTTCCTTCATGATATTTACTCGACAGTATTGAGACATTCACACATGGAGATGTTAGAGAGAGAGATTCCAATCATTTTGTATAATTTAAAAAGGATATTTCCACTAATATTTTTTGATTCCATGGAATATCTTTTGGTTCACTTGCCATATGAGGCAAAAATTGGAGGTCCTGTACAATTTCGATGGATGTATCCATTTGAAAGGTGAGTTTTTCATCTTTTTTACTTCGTTATCAAAACATATAAAATTCCTAATTTCATTATATATAATTTTCTAATACATTTTGTTTTATTACAATTAGATTTCTATATCATTTGAAAAAGAAAGTGAAAAATAATGCACGTTTTGAAGTCTCTATTGTCAATGCATACATTGTGGAGGAAATAACAACGTTTGCATCATATTATTTTGAGCCTTATGTTTAGGGCAAGAGGCGGAGAGTGTGAAGAAATGATGAGAGTCCTATTGATCTCAATTTAAAGTTATTCTCAATTTTTAACTATCCTGGTCGATCAAGTGACCATGTAACCCTAGATACTTAACTGGTCAAGAATGGTAGGCAGTCCATATATATTTTACTGAATTGTCCAGAAGTGACGCCATATTTCGAGTTAGTATATATTTTATATTTTATGTATTTCTTATGTCGTAAATTATTTGTGTTAAAATTTATTTTCTTTGATGGTAGAATTTTCCAAAACGTATATTCTGAACTTTCGACACATGAGTTTGATCGTTTCTGTGATGAAGAATTTGCACCATGATTCAAAAAATATGTAAGTAGACTATAAATTATTTAAATATTTACTTTAAAACATATTAACATATTTATTTGACTTTAGGTCCATGATAATCAAGCTCAAGTTGAGCAAATATTATTAATCTTTCTGTCATGGGGTCCAAAATCAATGGTACGAACTTGATCAACATATTTCATAAACGGGTATAATTTTCATATTGAAGAATATGGAATAGGGAAAACGACAATGAATAGTAAGGTTTGTATTCAGTCATCCAATGATGGTAGAGGTCAAAATGATTTTTATGGTTTGTTGGATAAAATCATAGAGGTATAGTACCCTGGTCCCGAATTACGGGTTATTTTATTTATGTGTCGCTGGTTTGACCCTGTTAAAGGGATGAAAGTGCATCCACAGTTTAATTTGGTTGAAATAAATCATAAGAAATTGTATAAAAGATATGAACAATTTGTGTTGGCACAACAAGCTATTCAAGTATTTTATGCTTCATATACTAGTTTGAAACGTGACAAAATTGATTAGTAGCCTATTTATAAAACTAAAGTATGGAAAAAAAATTGAGGAACATTGGGAAGACATAACATATCAACAAGAGGAAGTTGCCAATGCATTTTAGACCGAGGAATATAATATTCCAACATTACGATATCCCAGCGGAGTAGTGATAGATGTGAATGCAAGTGAAATTTATGAAGAAGACGATGAAGAATCTAATTTTGAGACAGATGATGAGGATGGGGATAACGATGACAATAAGGATTTTGATTTTTGATTATGGGTAAGTTTTGTTCTCTTAATATAATAAAAATAGGATATTTATCTATTTACTGTGTCATTCTTAAATTTATATATTTGATTTGTTAATGTATTATATTTTTTTCTATAGGTCATTAGAGAAGATTTCTTAAATATTGGTGCCTTGTTTCGTCATATTTAATTTGTCAAATTAAATATAGTAAGCTTATTCATGTTCTTTATTATGCTTTTGATGAACATGCAATTTTTATTTTTTTATTTTTGTTAATAATATATTATGGTTGACAGTTTTGACGTGGCGGTCATAGACGAAATTTTGATGGAAGATCACGTACTTCGCCATCGCAGTTCGCTTTGGCACCTTCACAATCCCATTCCTTTGCTGGCAATGTACCTTCGCCTCCCCTTTTTGTTGCAGGCCCTTTGCATTCTCAACAAATGGCTAGTAATGTACCTTCGCCAGTCCCTTTGGTGGAACACTCGTATGCAGATAGGGAAGACAATTGAGAGTTGATAGCCCCTTACAGAGATTCGTAAGTACTAAATTTTAAAATTTTAGATGTATTATTTCTTTTATTTATAAAATAATTATTCTTTTAACTATCTTGTTTATTTAACATTGTTTGTTTGAAACTTTATTATAGATTTACAAATTCTGTACATATTATTCACGACCTTAATAGAATAGTGAATAACCATTGGGAAGGGGTTTCGATGACTTACACAAGCACTCCGAATGAAACAAAAGAGCTATGGCGGAGCGAGTTCAAGGTAAGTTATCTCAATCAGTTTATATATGAAATTAAGTTAATAGTTTTATAATCAATTGGTTTTTTTCCATTGCAGCGACTATTCACTTGGGACGAGACTGAAGAGTTGGAAGTAAGAAGAATTTTCAAGAAAAAATGTGACGATCACACCCAACACGTTCTAAATTATGCGAAGAGACACGGAAAAAAGCCAAACTGCATCGTCGAGCAATATTGTGGCATGATTGTGAATTTTTGAAAATCGGAGGAGAACAAACGAATGAGTGAGCAGAATAAAAAAAACCGAAGTTATAATTCAGGGGAATTGTCTGCGACGTATGCGGAAGGTTTGATTAATATCGGTGAATATAGAAATAGATTGGGTATTTTATACAAACACTAATTTTTTAATTTAATTTAAACTATTTCATTATTTTTAACAGTGTTTTTTTATTTTAGGCCAAGGAAACGGGGACTGAGCCTTCATTCATAGATACTTTCACGCACACATTTTATAAAAAAGACAAGACTTGGAGTAGGGAGAGAGTTAGAGCAATTTAGGTTTGTAATTTCAAAACTTCCAATTATTTAATTAACATTTTCAATGTTAATTTGAACATATAATATTGAACATATCATAACAATGTAGGAAGATGAATTTATTAGGTTAGTCTCTCTCAGGTTTATTTTGACTTAATTCTTTGATTCTAATGAATTACTTGATAGAGATTCTCTTTTTTTTTATTCAAAAATTTCAACTTATTCAATGTTAATATGAATGTTCATAATTTAGATCCTATATAGTCTTATGATTTATGTTACAAATTTTTTTATTTTCCTTCATATATATATATATATATATATATATATCTAATCAATATTATATGTACTTGTATTATATTATTATTGTAAATTTATTTTAATTTTTCTCATGACAATATAGGAGAAATATGATGAGCTATCACGTAAAAGTTCGAGTGCTAGTGATGATGCTGGCGGATTTGAGTCATCTGTTGATTACATGAAAACATGGCTCGAGGTGACTGGTGGACCAAAAGGGGTAGAGTAGTTGGGATAGGTTCTTTGAGCAGAACTTACAAAATCACTGGTTCATCTTCTTCCACCCCACCAGTAGTCAAGGCAGAAATAAATCAATTGACTCAAGAGGTGAGCCATTTGAAGGAATTACTACTGCAAAGAGATTAGGAATTCAATGAATTTCAAGCAAAGCGTACGTAAGAAATGAATGAGTTCCGCACGCAGCAAATGTTAATCATGCAGAATCTTCAGTTAGCCTCCACTTCAAGTTAGATTTCCCTTTCTATTTCTCCTCCTGATAATGCTCGCGATGGTGATGAAGGTGATGATTTCTTCGATGATGATGATGAAGTTGGTGGAGGTCGTGTTTGAAATTGTGTACTATTATTTGACTATTACATTTTGATACTTGTTACATTGATTTTTTTTTTTGTTATGTATGATTATTGATATTTTAACATTTAGACTTGATGTTGCTTTTATTTTTGATATTACTATTATGATTTCTTGTTGAATTTTTAACTTATTGATCTTATTGAATAGTTAGTTATATTGATGAGTATAGATTGATGAAATTTGATATAAAAAATGATTTGGATGATTAATTGTTGATGGGGTTGGATGAGTAGGTATAAATGCAGGTTACATAGGGAAAAATGGTCCAAATATGTCAATAAAATTTATATTTGTTGCAAAATACATATTCATCACAAAATTTGTCCCTAAAAACTATGCACGTTGCAAATTTTGTTGCTAAAATTGAATTATAAATTGATTAGTGATAAATTTTGCAACGAAAAACATTTGTCACAAATTTGCAACAAATTCTGCAACGAATTTTTTTTCGTTCCTAATTTGCCACGAATTGCATTTCGTTGCAAAATTTCTAACGAAAAAAAAATTCATCGCAAATTTGCGACAAAAATTAGATTCGTGGCAAATATGCGACAAAAAATATTTCGTGGCAAATTTGCGACGAATTATTTTTAATTGGTAATTTGCGACGAATAACTTATTCGTTACAAAATTTGCAACAAATATCTTTTCGTCACAAAATTTGCGAAGAAAATGTTATTCGTCGCAAATTTGCAATAAATAAAATTTTCATTGCAAATTTTGCAATGAAAATTTTATTTGTTGCACATTTACGACGAATTTTGTGACAAAAAAATATTTGTTGAAAATTTTTTGCGACGAATAATTAATTTTTCGTCCCAAAATTTTACAACGGCTTATTAGTAATGAAAAATAATTGTTGCAAAATTCGTTACAAATTTGTTTTGGGACGAATTTTTCTTGCAAAGTTGTCGCAAATTGATTTTTTTTATAGTGAATTGGCCCACATATATCACCATGTATCCAATTCAAAAATTCAAGAGATTCAATTCCAATTTTACTTAGTGATGGTTTTATTATCAATTTGTCTTGATAACATGAGTACATGTGAATTCATTAGATTGAAAAATTTTCAGGTTCTTCAATGGATGTTCAGAAAAATGTTCCACAATTTATCGCATCGTTACAGATTTAGAATAACCCAATCTATCATGCCATAAAAGGAATTCATTTTCATTAGTAAACTTCTAGTTTATTATGACATTTATTTCAATCGGTCTAATATATATATAATAAAGACCCGAAGAGAATACATATATTTTTAAAATTCAATAAATTTTTGTGTGATTTTGGAAAAAATAATATATTACTGATAATAAAAGTTGTCCCCTTTGGTAATAAAAATTTGCTCTTCTGGAGCCTTCAATCAATGTTACATTACCAGATATAGCATTCACATTTCCCTTTCTCATAGTAAGATGAGATAAATACTTTCTATACTTGAGTATAGCATGTGAAGTTGCACTATCTACACGATAAAGATCCTCATCTTCCATATTTGTTTCAATCGCAGATATAATGACATCCATATATTCTAAAAATAAGTAAATTAATTAATTAATTAAATTTGTAATATTATTAATAAAATTTTGAAAAGAAAATACAGAATATTAGTAAGAAAATATATAATAATTTAATTTAAATTATTTGCATTGTGAAGAAAATTGCCAAAATCTAGATAGGACAAATTTGCAAGACCCTCAAAGGTATTATCAGGATCCTTATTTTGATATAAAAGATTTGCCTCTACATTATTTTCTTTTTCTTTCAATGAAACTTGATAAAATTCGACAAGACGAATTGGCGTATGACAGGTACGCAACCAATGTCTAGTTGGCCCACATCAATAAAACTTATTTTTGATATTCTAACTAGTTCCAACCTTCTTTTGTTTTGCTGCGTTATTTTTCTACTTTTGGTGGTTTGCTCTGTTACCGTGATCATTATGATAATTATTCCTCCCACGATTATGACACAACCACAGCTACGACCACGATCGGGGTCGTTTCCATATCCTTGTCCTCATCCTTGTGCAGAATCACTATGAATGGTCACATTTGCTTCAAGGAATAAACTAGAGCTAGTTGGATGCGATTTGTGATTTTTCATCAACAACTCGTTATTTTATTCAATTATAAGTAAACAAGAAATTAGTTTAGAATATTTCTTGAAACCTTTCTCTCGATATTGCTACTGTAGGACCATATTCGAGGTGTGAAAATTGGTGATCAAATCTTTCTTCCAAATTCTTCCAAAGTTTAAGTGGATCTTTCACAGTTAGATATTCAATTTTCAAATCTTCATGGAGGTTATGGCGAAGAAAAAAATTATTGCCTTGGCTCGATTTTACAAAGTCGCCTTATTTTTTTAATTATTCCACTAAGACCATTCGCATTCAAATGAATTTTAGCATCAAGTGTCCATAATAAACAATTTTTTTAGAAATGTCAAGGGCCACAAAGTCGAGTTTTATAAGATTCGTCATTATCAACTATAACAAAAAAAGAGGAACTAAATATATATATATGTATCTATATGAAAATTAATAATAATTTATTGATTAAATACGTGACATTGTTATATCAAAATCATATCTTGATCAAGACCTTTGAACCAGTACCCCATAGGTTCTGGTTTCCGATCTATATACTTGATTAATAATAAAATTATTATTAGAAAACAATAAACACAATTTAATTATGGTAGTTCCTTTTCTAACGTGGAAGATTAGATAAAACTGCAACTACATAATATATTTTGAAAAAACCATGATATACATATTAAGAAAAATACAATCTATGCTGTTAAAAAATCATAATATTCAATAAAATCTTTGTATAAAAATGATAAATAAAAATTACAGAAATTCATATTAAAGAAAACTTCTTCTTGATTGGCCAGAGCTTGATAATGTATTATAAAATACAAAAAAAGAAGAAGGAATTTATAGAGAATGAGACAAAGAGAGAGTTTATTTCTCTATTTCATCTGAGTCACTTACATTAAATATAATCAACCCAAAAACCAAAGAACACTCAAAAAACCAAAAGCAGTCATACATCAAAATCACATGTTAAAAACTTGAATGAACATTCACAATAATTCATAATATTTATACCAGTTTCTCTATAGTTTAAAATTTTGTATCAGAGCATTCATAATTAGTTCTTTTATTAAATAAAAAATTATTATTGTTAAATTAAATAAATGAGGTATTACAAGTTTTTCAAAGCATTAAGATCCAGCAACAAGGTCAAAGATTTAACTTTTAGTAAGAAAGTTTTTAAAATCATGTAATTTATATATACAATTTGAATGAAAATTATAAAAATTTAATAAAGTAATTATTGATCATTGGACATGAAAAAGTATTTTAAGCATATTAAAATAAATCAACCATGAGAGACTCTAAGCGAGGAAAAATGAGAAAGTGAGGGCGTTCACCAGAGACGTCAGCTAATTTGGCGGCGTTTGGGTTGGGTGGATATGGTTCAGATAAGAGGGAGTTATGAGATCATGATTATTAAACTAGATCATGATTATTAAACTAGCTCTCAACTGAAGAAACAGGCAGACCATTTATCATTTTCTTGCAGTCGTAAGTAGAGAGAGAGAGAGAGAGAGAGAGATACAAAAACAAGGGGTCGAGAGAGTGACAGAAGATGCTTCTCTGCTGGACCAACTCTCGACCCAGCAACACAAACATCGATCAAACTAAACCTAAAACTCAAAAATTCACATCGAAGCCGTAGGATTAGATTTAGAACAAAAAGGACCCATCAAAATGAGGAAACCTTGGAAGAGGTTCTTGATTGAGATTGGTCTATTTCGAAGAGTAAACATAGGCATTTACCTGCCTTCTTCAAGATGTTGATCAGAATTTGCCCTCTTTTCGGAATCAAACGCGGTGCTTTGCTGCCATTAGCTCGCGACGCCGCCCGCAATTGTGTGCTTTTGTCTTTTCTGCTCCCTCTCATTTTTCTTTCTCTCTCTTTTTATTTTTATTTTTCTTATTTTAGGTTGGAGAGAGGTTATAAATGGAAATCAGAATGAGTCTAAGGAAGGAAGGGAGGGCATGGGGGTTTATTTGTATAGTTTAATTTAGAGACCGCGCAAAGATGCTCGAACCATGTGACGTGTGTTTCGGATTTTGTTTGGTTCTTACTTCCCAAGAAAATCTTGAAGCAGTCTTTTACCGGTGGAGACATTAGCAAAATTCCATGGGGCGGGTACATTTTCTTATTTGGACAATATGGGGACTAAAAATGTCAATTTCCCTTCTTTTTTTTTTTAATGGGACTAGGGAGCGATTCGCATATCAGACACTGCAGTATCATTCCTTAAGACACGTGACCGGAGCATGACCAAAGCATGACCAAAGCATTCGATTATAATACAACACCTAACACTCTCGGACCAACAACAATATGAATCCTTATCCGCTTGTGTACTAACGCGGAAGGATGAAAGATTATGACATTAAAACTTTTATTTTCGGATACATTTCTTGGAAGTTTTATTATAGTCTCTACCGAAAAGTGATTTTCTAGCCACTCAGGACATTCAAGGAAACCTTATAAGTACATATATTCAACACCTCCATAAACAACTCTTCATAAAGTTAATATGTCATGTCAATTGGAGTTTAAGATTATATTTTAGAACAATCACATATTTATATTCTAATTTCTCATTTAATTGTTGAATATGTTATTCATGTTCTTTTATGTTCACGTATATCCTTGAATTTTAAAAGTCATATTTCTAATTATATTTAAATTCGACTTACATTAATAGATACGTGATATTCGATTACGATTTATATTAAGAAAACTTTTATTTTACCTAATTCCACGTATTAATTCCAGCAAATCTAATAAATATGTTATAAAAAAGTAGATGCACAAAAATAAATAAAAATGTGGAAACAAAAAAACTTATGAACAAAGCCTTTGCCCGTGGATTCATCGACTTATCTTTCCTCATGTAAGTTATCGAGCACTACTTAGAATAAGAAGTTTTCCTATCGTGTCCGTTAATCTTCAATATCAAAAGTATGAAATTTTAATTGACTAAACACCAAAGTTTTGAATCATTGCTAGGATCAAAAACAAATTTGATTATTCAAATAATAGAGAATAATGGTTGAAAATAATAACAATAATAAAAGCAAACACAAAGATAAAATCAATTCTTTTTAATGAGAAATTGAACCTAAAATTGATTTGTTTATCGGCATTAAGCATTGATAACCCTCCGAATGTGGATGACTTTGTTATGCAATTTAGGCAATGCACTTTATCAAACCTTCCACTAGGCAAGCCAAAGAGGTCTATGAATGTTATAAAGAATTGTAATTACTGTTATATGATTTGATACTTAAAAATGTTGTAGGAATATTGAAGTGATAAGGTGATATTAGCTTATATAGATGTTATATGAATATAATGAACATACATATGTCTATTGATTTAATATTTTCTTTGAATATTTATAATGTTGATTCATTATATATGGGGTTTAATTTTTTTATTGATTAACATACATATATATAAAAAAAGGAACGTTGAAATGTCTATCGTTCATTTCATTCATTATATAGTAAATTTATTATATAAATGCACAAATATTGGTTTTTTCCATTCATTTCATTCCTTTTAATTGATGACTTATCTTTGCTTTGGTATACTAGCATCTCCATCTTTGACTTTATATATGACTCATTTTTGACTTTGATATGTTCCATTTGATAATGTTCACATATTTATTATATTTCATGTTTGATTATATCGAACTAATTTGTTTCAAACTTTGAATTCTTGTGTTAGAAACAAAAGCGAACATGTCTCATGGAAAAGAAAAATTAAAGGGAATCAGAATTGTCAAAGCATCAGAAAAAGCACCATGAGCAACTGAAATGAAGAAGAAACCACTGCTTTCAAAAACGCTACATTTGGTAATGTATCAAAACTTATTATTTAAAACAATATTGAATTAGATCATTTATTAATTTATTAACTCATATTTTATAGCTAATGATATTTGAAGAACTCAAAAAGGAGGGAGGATCACTTTGAAGGACATATGGGATCTCATATCATAGCGAATTAGAGTATTCATCAATTCTGACTTGCAGCCCATTGAACAAGTAACGCATATACTAACTAGTATCTGTAGTCCAATTGTTGGAGAGAATATTGAAAATGAAGAACAGGATAGGAAAATCAAGAAATATTTTCTTCATTGCACACTATTAAAAATGACAAGGCCTATCATATAGGCTTACACTTAACAGAATAACACTAAATTTAAGTAACTAAACAAAGATAGTGGGAAACATGGTCTATAACTCATAACTCTCCAACTAAAAACAAACATGCTATTGACTCGGTAAAATTAAACCTACCGCTAACTAAAAATAGAAATAAATTCCACCAATTTTGGAGCACTACTCAATGCTACCCCTTGCTTCAAAATTACAAACTTTAAGTTTCCACAGGAAATAATTATGCTTGGCATGAGGAAGTGCTTTGGTGAGAACATTAGCAAGTTGATCACTTGTGCTGCAAAACTTCAACACTATCTTTCCTTTCACTATAAGTTTGCAAATAAAAAGATAACGGATATTGATGTGTTTTGTTCTACTGTGAAAAGTTGGATTTTTCGTTGTCACAATAGTTGCTTTGTTATTGCAAAATATTTTTGTTGCTTCCTCCTACTCATAGTGAATATCAGCTAGTAATCTTTGTAATCATATAGCTTGATAAGCTATGAATGTTACAACAATATACTCTGTCTCTATTGATGATAATGCAACAACATCGTGCTTCTTTGAACTCCAAGTAATTACTCCAAATCCCAAGCTGAAAGTATTACCAAATGTGCTCTTTCTTTCATCAATACATCTTGTCCAATCAATGTCACTATACCGAACCAAACTCAAATTTGCTTCTTTGGAATATCATATCCCAAAACCAACGATCCCAGCAATATAGCAAAGCATGCTTTTAGCTGCTCCAAGATGTTGCTTGGTGGGACAATGCATGTACCTTGACAACACACTTAAAGAAAACATAATATCTTGACAAATATGTGCTAGATAATTCATTCCACCAATCAAACTTCTATAAAAACTTGGGTCAACTGCATCTATGCCATCTTCAAGCTACAAATTTTCATTTACATTCATGGGTCTGGATGCAACCTTGCAATTGTGTATCCCAAACCTGAACAAAAGATCTTTTGCGTACTTTCTTTGATGAAGAAAAATTCCATCTTTCTCCTGCTTCACTTCAAGTCCAAGAAAATATTGCAACATACTCAAGTCTGACATTTCAAACTCATTCTGCATACATGATTTAAATTTAGCAACTAGGATTTCAGAAGATCCAATGTAAATCATGTCATCAATATAAATGTAAACTACTAGAAAATCACCCCCTTTGTGCTTGTTTATATATAGTGTGGGACTCACTTTCAGTTCTTTCAAACATGATTTTCAAAATATACGAGTCAATCCTTTTGTGCCATGCTTGCGGTGCTTGTTTGATCCCATAAAGGGCTTTGTTGAGCCTATAAACTTTGTTCACATTATCACAAACAACAAAATTCTCAGGTTGAGATACATAGAACTCATCTTCTAACTCCCCAACTAAAGTTGTAAACTTTACATCAAATTGATAAACTGCCAAATTTATTTTTTCAGCAAGAGATAGAAGGATTCTTACCATTTCAAAACAAGCAACTGTTGAGAACATTTGATCAAAGTAAATACCATGATGTTGTGCATACCCCTTTGCCATGAACCTTGCTTTATACTTCTGTATACTGCTATCAGCATGATACTTAAGCTTGTATACCCCTTGAGACAAATAGGTGTCTTGCATACCCCATATCTTATTGTGCTCAATTGCTCTCATTTCTTTAATCATTGCATCTTGTCGTTCTTCCACTTCAACTGCTTCCTCAAAAGAAGTGGGTTCTCTCACATATAAAGCAAATGAGCATGATTCATAAAATCTCTTGAAATGATCTGAATTTTCTTGGTGGCATCTCACCAAAGGAGCTTGATGATGCTAAACTCAATGGAGAGGTACTATTTCTTCTGGAGGTGTCATTACTTGCTACAAATTCTTGAACTGCAACTTCATCATGATGTAACTAGATTTTGGGTCCATTATTCTCTAAAGTGAAATCCCAACTTGCATCTTCATTAAACACAACATTCATGCTAATCAATACTTTGCCACTCATAGGATTATATAACTTATAAGTTTTGGATTGAGTACTGTACCCAACAAAGATACACTTTTCAGAATTTTCATTGAACATACAAGTGTCTGTTAATTTACTAAAGTATAAGCTATATATCCAAAAATTCGTAAATGGCTTACCCTGGGTTTGATACCTTTCTATGTTTCACAAGGTGTATGATTATACATTGCCTTTATAGGTGAAATATTCAGTAGATACATAGCTATAGTGACATCTTCAGTCCAAAATTGATTTGGAATACATTTTGCTCTCATCATACTTCTATCCATTTCACTACAAAAAAAACACGATTTTAGCGATAGAAAAAATTCGTCGCTATTTTGCGACGAATTTATTGACGAAAAATTATTTCGTCGTTAATTTGCAATGAAATTAATTTAATTTAATTTTGTTATTTTATTCATTTATATTACCTAAACATATTTATTATTTTATAATTATTTTAAATTAGTTTTTTTTAAATAATAATAATATTTATTTTTTTAATATTTTATTATTTAGCGACACATTAGAATCTGTCGCTAAATTTAGCAATGAATTCAAGAATTTGTCGCTAAGTTAGAGACAGATTTATAAATTCGTCGCTGAATTAGCGACGGATTCTACTATCCGTTGCTAAATTTAATTTTTTTAATTCAAAATTTTATATTTTATTTTATTTTGTTATTTTATTATTTTATTCATTTATATTACCTAAACATATTTATTATTTTATAATTATTTTAAATTAGTTTTTTTATCATTTTATATTTTTATTTTTTAAATATTTTATTATTTAGCAATGAATGCCGGAATTCGTCGCTAACTTAGCGACAGATTTAAAAATCCGTCGTTGATTTAGCGACCGATTCCATGATTCATTGCTAATTTAGCGACGGATTCCATGATCCGTTGCTAAACTTAATGTTTTTTAAATTAATATTTTATAATTTATTTTATTTTGTTATTTTATATTTTGTTATTTTGTTAAAATTAGCATTTTATATTTTTATATTTTATTAATTTATATTAACTAATCATATTTATTATTTTATAATATTTTAAATTAGTATTTTATTTTATTATTTTCTGTTTTTATTTTTTAAAAATGATATTATTTCAATTTTTTATCTTTTAATTCATTTATTATTTTATTTTAAGTTAGCATTTTATTATTTGATAAAAAATTATTATTTTTTAAATTAATATATTATATTATATTTTATTCTATCTTTTTATAGAATAAAATTATTTTATTTTTTAAAATCTTTTATTCTTTTATTTTAAATTAATATTTTATTATTTTATAATAAATGTTAGAGTAAACTAACATTTTATTATTTTAAACTAACATTATTATTAACATTTTAAACTAACAAAAATATTTTAAATCATTTTATATTATTTTTATTATTTTTTGAAAAATCTTAGTGTAAGATAATAAGTAAAAAAAAAAGAATAAGATTAAAGGTAAGCTTTGGTCTAGTGTTTGGGTGCTTATTTTCACGTGTGTGCACAGTTTTGATCCGTAAGGGAGGCATGCAGAGGGATTTTTGAGGGATTTTTCTAGGGTGCAGGCATGAGGCAGCAGGGGCGGGTACGAGCCGGAGGCACCAGGGCGGGTTGGCGGGCGTGGACTCGGGTGGGGCTGTAGGGCGGGAGTGTGAGATGGAGCAAGATGGCAGGTCCCGACGCATGAGCATGGGCCAGCAGTTAGGTCGGGAGCTGGTGGTGCATGAACCGGAGCAAGAAGACCATTCTGGGTACGTGAGTTGGTCGGTCTGGGGCGCGTGCATCACGTTTGTGACCGAAATCCAATCCGTTGCTATATTGAAATTATAATTAAATATAATATAATATTAATTTAAAAATTAAATAAAATAAATATAAATTATAAATTATAAATTAGCGACAGATTTAAAATCCATCACTAATTAAATTTAGAATTAAATAAAATAATATATTAATATAATAATTAAATAATATAAAATATAAATTAAATAAAATATATATAAATTATAAAAGATATATAAAATATAATATTAATAAAATAATGGAGTAAAATATAAATTATAAATTTAGCAACAAAAATTTCAAATCCATCACTAAATTTAACGACAGATGTGGTATTTTCTTCACTAATTTTAATGATGAAAACTTTTTCGTCGTTAAATCCATCACTATTTTAGCAACGAATATCTATGTTTTCGTCGCTAAAGTTTTGCTACGCATCATTAGCGATGAAAAATTTTTCGTCGCTAAATCCGTTGCTAAAACCGTGTTTTTTTGTAATGTTTCAACAATAGTGTCATTCTTTCATTTTGCTACATTGTTTTGCTCCATTGTATAAGGTGTTGTAAGCTCTCTGAGAATGTCATTCTCTTTATAGAAAGTGTTGAACTCATCTGACATAAACTCACTACCTCTATCAATTCGAAGAGTCTTAATCTAACACCCACTTCGCTTCTCCACAAAAGACTTAAATTTCTTGAAGTTATCAAATGCTTCTGATTTAAATTTCAAGAAATACACCCAACTCATGTGATTGTAATCATCAATGAATAGCAAGAAATATCAATTACCTCCTAAAGACTCAATGCTCATGGGACCACACAAATTAGCATGTATTAACTCAGGACAAGTAGAGGCTCTCCAAGCCTTGCCTACAGGAAATGATGGTCCACTTTGTTTTCCCTACATACATCCTTCATAAAGTCAAGAGTATCAATTTTAGGCAAACAAATCACCATATCTTTATTGTCTAACAATTGTATGGCTTTTATATTCAAATGACCATGTTTCAAATGCCACATATTGGCTTCTTTGCTTTCTTTAGCAACCAATACACTACTTTCACAACTAATTGGGTTCTCTAATTTTTTTTAGGACATTTGAACATCAACAACTTTTTGGCTCGATTTTTTATCATGGATGATACAAGAATTATTATCAAACAGAGCAAAATTCCACAACTTATCAATTGTCTGACAATTAACAAATTATGAACTAAATAACAAACATACCATACACCATGGAGAAGCTTTATATAACCATGTGAAGTTTTCATGGCAACTATACCTCTGCCTTCGGCCTTGATTGATTTGTCATTTCCAAAGCCAAACTTCTAATTTTTTTTATTTGTCAAGCTCCTTGAACAATGACCTTATGCCACAGATGTGGTTAGAGCACCCGTAGTCAATAAATCAAACATCATTCGACGCGACATCTATAGAAGTGTGAGAAATAAACAAGTTACTCTCCTCTTGCAATTTCTCAATAAAGTTGACATGCATTTGTTCTTCCTTCTATTTAGTCCAATAGTCAGCTTCCTTATACCCATATTTTTTATAGTAGCGGTACTGGATATTGCTCTTGAACTACTGTTTTCACCAGCAAATTGATCTCATACTCTACCATGGCCGCGACCTCGACCATAACAAGCACCTCTTCCATGTATTCGGCCTCTTGTATTTTCTGACTTTCCCTTAAAGAAGAGTCCCCTTTACTTGAAATGCCTTTTTCTCAACCATTTTAGATGATTTGTTAAACCTATCTTCATAAGCTAGTAGAGAACTCATCAATTCATCAAAGGAATAAGTAGATAAATCCTTTGACTCTTCAATTGCAGTAACAACATGATTAAATTTTGGAGTTAAACTCCACAAAACCTTGCTTACAACAGTTTGATTGCTTAAGCTGTCACCATATGACTTCATGTGATTTACTATTCCAAACACTCTAGACAAATAATCATGCATAGATTCTTCCTCTCTCATAGATAGAGTTTCGAAATTACGATGAAGAATTTGAATTGGACATCAAGTACCTTATTATTGCCCAAATATTCTTTCTTCAAAATCTCCCATGTCGGTTTGGAGGTGTTAGCTGTCGCAATTCTTGGGAAAATCTTATTATCAAGGGCCTGTTGAATTAAGAGCAAGGCTTTTGCATCCTTTTTCACGATTTTCCCATAATCATGCATCAAGTTCTTCTTATTTTCTTCTGAGTCTTCAAACTGATTTTCAACAAGGTGACACAGCTCTTAACACTTGAATAAAGTCTTCATTTTGAGACTCTCAAAATGATAATTTTGCCCCTCAAAAATTGGAATTGGGGGTTGCGAGTTTGAGTTAGCGATGTTTAGCGATGTTTGATGCCATAGTCAAGTAACCTCTCTCTTTCTTTTCTTTTTACTTTCCCTTTTCCGTTTACCCAGTTTGTGAATTGACTTGGATGAAAGAAAAAAACATCGCTCTATGTTTCCTCGCTTTCTCAATGCTATGATACCAAAATGTTATTGAAGAGAATATCGAAAATGAAGAATAAAATTGGAAAACCAGGGAACATTTTCTTCATCGCACTCTAATAAAAATTGTTGAGTATGTTAGATTTTGATGATGATAAAAGAAATAAATTGGAGGAAAATAGACTTAAGTGTATTAGAAAGAAAAACTAAAAATTACTAAGTTTGCAAATCTTGTCAACCTATTCTTGACATACATCGACCCGCTCCTCCAGGTCCACCAATTTTTAGAACCATGTTGACCAATTTTAATAATAACTTGAACATGTCGATATATTAATAATCTTTGTTGAGCTGAATGATTCAAACATCATTAATGTCCAAGTAAGATTGTGTCGACAATCTCAAAAATATGTCGACCTGACTTTGTCAACCTTTCTTACATGTCAACCTAAATTGAACTACACATCGACTTGTTGACCTGAGCTTGACAAATTTAATATGTCAGTTCCACCAATTTCAATGATATGTCAACCCACTATTACACATATCGACAAGCATCATGCAAAAATTATTAAGAAGCATTGAGATATTCGACAACTTGTTGACTTGTTTTATCTTTCCCTTAGAAACCACACAATGACCTACATTTTAATTATGTCGACACCTTAAACACATCGACCAATTTAAATTATTAGGTCCACCAATTGAATTTAGGAATATGACTATGTTGATGTGAACCAATTAAAATATGTCAACCAATTAAAATGTGTCTTGTCCACAAATTTATTTCAAAATAGATTCATGTCGACCTGATATCACTGACATGCTGACAAAGCCTATTGATTCCTAACTTAGGCATACTGATACCTAAATAAAACATGTCAACCCGACCAATGAAATCCGTAATACAAAATTTTGAATTCAGGTCGATGTGACCATTTAAGTTGTTGACCTAAATTGTTAGAAACTAAAAATTCAAAACTGGTTTGAACACAATGGTCTTCTCCTTTCTGATCTTTCTGTTCATTTTCATTTCTATCAAAGTCTAATGTTTAAATTCAGCAAGACCATCTCTCAATTGGTCAAAAAGAAAGTAGTGCTAGTAAGAAAATGAAACTTCAACGTGAAACAAAGAACTGTTATAGAACATTAACAGATGAATATTTCTGAGCAACGTTCGACTTCAACAATCGCACAACGGATCTCTTCAACACCACAATAAATATCAAAGAGATGAGATATGAAGATGTTAATGCTTTATTCAATATCTGAATGACCACAAACTCACTGCATTTACTACTTTGTTTTAAATTCATACACTCTGTTTTTTTACTTTAATTTTCTTCTTGAGTATAACTATTTATAAAAGTTAAGTTTATTTAATCTGAGAATTTAAGTCTCACATCTTATACCTTTTCCTCTCACCTGTACTGAGAATTCAAAAGATTAGAGAGTGTTTTACCACTTTGGGTTTAGAGAAAGAATCAATTTGTGTAGGATTGGGAAAGTAATGTTTGAGAAGAAATACTGCAATTATCCAACTTGAACCGTAATAAAATTTGTATCAATAAATTGATAATGAAAAATCTAGTGAGAGTTTGGAAGTGGACATACACTAGGTTTGGGAAAACTACTATAAAAACTTTTGTGTGTTCCATATTTTTCTATTTAAACAACCAAACACCACTATCATTCTCTTTTTAAAATACCTGAATACTTAAAAATTTCTTAAAAATACCTCTATTCAACTATTCACCCCCTTTAGTTGAATAACAATTAGTATCAGAGCGGGTATGTTAGTAAAAAGCCTAACAGCTTCAACATCAAAGATACAAATGGCCATAAACAAAGACAGTGTACCGGTTGAAGCATGCTCAACAAATCATGCACCCTTTTTCAACAGAAGCAACTTTAGATATTGGAAACAAATGATGCACAATTTCATCATTGTACATGATCTAAATGCTTGGAAAATAATTAAAGAAGGTATTGAATTTCCACCCGAAAAGATTGATGGTGTACATGTACCAGTTAAGCACAAGAATTTGACAACTAAGCAGAAGAAACCTATCAAGCAAATTGCAAGGCCATAAATGCCCTTCATTTTGCCTTGAGCGTCAACGAATATTATCGAGTATCTTCATGCATCACAAAAAAAGAAATTTTGGAAACATTCGAAGCCACAAATGAAGGTGTTGATCAAGTTTGTAAAAGCAAAGATTAAATTGTTGAAACAAGAATCAAAGCCTTCAACATGAAAGAAGGAGAATCTATCAGTGAAATGATGACAAGATTCAACAAAGTGACAAATGAATTGAGATTGCTTGCAAAAGGAATTCCACAAGAAGACATGCTAGATAAGATTCTCAAAAGTCTACCAAAATCTTGGGAACCTAACTTCACTACAATAGAAGAATCGAAAGATCTTGAAACCTTAACCATGGACGAACTCGTGGGCTCACTGATAACTCATGAAATGAAGTTAAATATAAAGGAGCTAGAAAAAGAAGAAAAAAGAAAAGAAGTACCTCTCAAAACTGACAATGATGAGAGTTCTTCAAACTTTGAAGAGGCAAATGATGAAGAAGATGAAGTATTGTTGGCCAGAAGGTTCAAGAGATTTATGATGTGAAGGAGAAACAAGAGCAAATCAAATTTTAAAAGACAGAAAAGAAAGAGAAAATCAGATGTTACGAATGCAAAAAATTGGGATACATCAACGCTGATTGTCCTCAACTGAAGAAGGGTGATAAGCAAAACAAGAAAGAAAGAAAGGAGAAGAAAAAGAAGAAAGCTCTTGCTGCGTAGAGTGATGAAGACTGCAGTTCAAGTGAAGGAGAATCAATAGAAGAACAAGCTAATCTGTGCTTCGTGGCCAATGAGGAATTCTCCAACAATGAGGTAGACTCTACTTCCTACTCTTCCTATTCTAATTACGATGAAAGTAATTTCTTTGCTGTTAACTATATGAAGTATTATTAGAATCACTTAAGGAATCAAAGAGGTTAAAATTGAAAAATAATCCACTGAAAAAAAAAATTGACTGAAACTGTAAAAGAATTAAAAAACTCCAAAATAGAATCTGATAAAGTAAGAAAGAAAAAAATATTAAATTAGAATTAGGAATCACTAAACTTAAAAATGAGTTAAAGAATGAAAAGAGCAAATGCCTACAGCTACAAAATGAAATAAAAGATGTGAAAATTGAAAACAATCAAAAAGATGAAAACAAAATTATGAGAAAAGAGCTAACTAAATAAAAGGAGAAAAATATTAGGTAAAACAACATTCATCCTAGAAGCATAGAGAGCAGTCTTTGATAAAACTAGATTAGGATTTATTCCTACTCAAAATAAAAAAAAAAAACTATATAAGTTTTTCATACTTAGTTCAGAAGTTGTTAAACAACAGAGATGCCACACATGCATGAAATTTGGACACAAGTCAGACAAGTATTAACAAAGGAATAACACCTTAATCACTGCAAAGAACATAAGAATTAATGATCTCAAGTATACCTATCGCCAAAAAATTAAACACTCAGTTAATGTCTACTAGCTCAAAAACACCTTGGTAGTAAACTTGAAATGGGTACCTAAAAATCAAAACAGGGCTAACTCAGCCAGACGCAAGAAAATATAAGTACGAAATGCAAAAGTGTGATTGAATCTTGTTTCAAGTATGTATGAAATCAAGGGAATCTCTTGAAAAATTAGTTTGGTACATTGATAGTGCTTGCTTAAGATATATGATTGGAGATGTTACTAAATTCTTGTCACTCAAGAAGAAGAAAAGAGAAAAGGTAGCCTTTGGAGATAACTCCAAAGGGAAAGCCATCGGAATAAACAATATTGAAGGTAAGTCTACTGACACTCAAATAAAAAATGTTTTTCTTGTTTCTAGACTTAAGTTCAGCTTGTTGAGTGTTAGTCGGTTGTATGATAAATGTTTTAAATTCATATTTGGCTCAGATATTTGTTTTATCATTGATAAAACTTTTGATTGGATCAAATTTACTAGCCTTAGATGAGGAAAATAGTTGAAAACTCAAAATGAATCATGTCTAGTTGCAGTAAGCAATAACAATCCATAACTATGGCACAAAAGGTTAGGACACACAAGCATGGACACTATATCAAAGCTATTTAGGAAAGACATTATGAAGGGTCTCCCAAAATTAAATTTCGAGAGAGATAGATTGTGTGACACATACATGAAAGGAAAACAAGTCAAAACTTCCTTTAAATCTAGAAACTATGGATCTACTAGCAATCCTCTGAAACTTTTGTACATATATTTATTCAGGCCAACTAGAACTCAAAGTATAGAAGAAAAACATTATGGATTTATGATCATCGATGACTTCTCTAAATACACTTGGGTGTTATTCATTGCCAAGAAAGAGAAAGCCAGTAACGCTTTCATTAAACTATGCAGAAAAATACAAAATGAAAAAAAGGTTTCAGTTAATAGTATAAAAAATAATCATGGTAAAGAATTAAAAAAAAAAACTATGAAAAAATTTTATGGCAATCAAGATACTGATTACAACTTCTCAGCCTCTAGGATGCCTCAACAAAATGGAGTGCTAGAAAGGAAAAACATAACGTTACAAGAAATGGCCAGAACTATGTTTTATGAGCACAATTTGCCAAAGTTCTTCTGTGCAGAAGCAATGAATATTGCTTGCTACATCTTAAATAAGGCGACATATACTAAAGAAAACTCTCTATAAACTCTATAAAGGAAGAAAACTCAATATGGTTTATTTTAGAGTTTTCATATGCAAGGACTATATTCTGAACAATGGAAGAGAGATCTTAGAAAAATTTGATGCTAAAAGTGAAGAGAGAATATTTTTAGAATATTCGACAGTGAATAGGGCTTATAAAGTCTATAACAAAAGAACTTTAATAGTCGAAGAATCAATTCATGTAGAATTTGATAAAACAAATGGCACTAACAAAAGAAGATTGGATGATAAAGAATTAACAAAAATCTTAATGAATTAGAGCTTAAAAAGAATTTAAATTCTCAAAAAGAAGAAACCAATGAAATGACTGAACAAGAAGAAAAAGAAGAAATTCAACGAGTGCAAAAAATTAAATATTCTCGAAATAGAAAGGATGTTAACATAGAAAATATAATAGGTAATGTAAATTTTGGTGTTGGGACTAAATCAGTTCTACAGAATCAATGTGAATATGTGGCGTTCGTCTCTCATAAAGAATCTAAAAATGTAGAGAAAGTATTAGGAGATAAAAATTGGATAATGACTATGCAAGATAAACTGAACCAATTTGAAAGAAATAAAATAAAGAACCTTGTTCCTAACCAAAAAAATCAATCCATAATTGGAATTAAATAGGATTTTTTAAATAAACTTGATAATATGAAATAATTACAAGAAACAAGACAAAATTAGTAGCCAAAAGATATAAATAGGAGAAAGGAATTGACTGTGATGAAACATACACTCCAATGGCTAAATTAGAAGTTATTAGAATGCTTCTAGCCTTCTCCTACTATTTGAACTTCAAATTGTATCAAATGAATGTTAAAAGTGTCTTTCTAAATATTTATTTAAATGAAACTGTGTATGTAAAATAACCCTCTGGTTTTGAAGATCCTACATATCAAGAACATATTTTTAAACTAACAAACCCTTGTATGGATTAAAACAACTTCCTAAATTTTGGTATGAAAGATTTAGCAAATTTTTAATTGAAAGCAAATTCAAAAGAAGAAAAATTGATATAATTCTCTTTATCAAAAGAAAAGAAGATAATTTTCTAGTAAATAAAATATATGTAGATGGTATAATTTTTGAAGGAACAAGTATAAAAAAGTGTGAAGATTTTGCAGAAACAATACAATGAGAGTTTGAAATGAGTATAATGGTAGAATTAAACTATTCTTAGGATTCCAAATTAAGCAATCTGAAAATGCAATATTTATTAATCAATCAAAATACACCAATGATCTCATTAAAAGATTTGGATTTAGTGAATGCCAAGAAAATACCACACCTATGAGTTTGTTCCTAAAATTAGATAAGAATGAAAATGGTAAATCAGTATGTCAAAAATTATACAAAAGTATGATTCGATCACTTTTGTATCTCACTGTCTCGAGACTAGACAAATAATTCAGTGTATGTCTTTGTGCAAGATTCCAATCATATCCAAAGGAATCTCATTTGGTAGCAGTTAAAAGAATTTTTAGATATGTTAAGGACACTACACATCTAAACCTTTGGTATGATAAAAACTTAAGTTCTCAATTACATGAATTCTCTGATTCAGACTTTGCAGGATGTAAATTAGATAGAAAAAATACTAGTGGTCTTTGTTAATTCTTTAGAAGTATGTTAGTATTCTAGTCGTCCAAGAAACAAAGTAGTGTAGTATTGTCAACAACTAAAACTGAGTATGTCTTTACTGGACAATATAGTACACAAATTTTGTGGATTAAATATCAAATGAAGGATTTTGGTATAGATTTTGATTGTATTCCTATGTGTTATAAATCTAATTAAAAACCCAGTGCATCATTCTCAGACCAAACACATTGAAATGAGATATCATTTCATTAAAGACCATGTATTGAAAAACAAAATTATTTTTGAGTACATAGAAACTCAAAAACGAATTGCCAATTTTTACCAAGCCATTGGATAATAATAAATTTTGTGAACTAAGGAGAGAGGTAGGCATGACTGAAATATAGAAGAAAGAAATCTGAAAAATAGAGTACGCGAAAATCTGGAAAATGAATTTTAAATCGACCTCTTTCACAAGTATGTTAACAAATTGAAAAGTATATAGTCTTGTCGACCTACTAACTATTATCTTAGAAATCAAGTCAATCTACTACTAGAAAACTAAAAATACACATGGCCTTGTTGACTTGTATGTTAATATGTCGACATGCAGAGCAGTCGAAATCAGGTCAATGTCTTTAAAAATTTGTCGAGCCGCTAGTCTTTGAATCTCTTTAAAACAGGTTAATGTGTACGAAAATATGTCAACTCATGCTATGCAAAAAAGAATATGAACGGTTAACACATTGACCTGTCTCTCTCTTTATTCCCAAATTTGAATTTTCTTCTTTCTCTCTCTAGGTAAATTGCATACCTCTGAAACCCTAGGCATGTTGTATCCGAGCAACCCTAACCTGCGATGGATTCTAAATGAAAATTGCATATCTCTAAACATTCAACATCATCTAAACCTCATACAAAACCCACAACTAAGCCATCATCATCAAAATCCTCATTTGCGAAACCGCCTTCGCTACCTTAACTGACTGAAACCATTTCCCAATTCAATATTCATGAGTTTCAATCACTCGAATAGAGCAAACTATATGAGAAATTATTCTCATGAAGGAAAGTCAATCAAGGAAGATTGATTGATTGGGTATTCCTAAAAAGGTCAACTTCAAGTACGAAAAGCATTTGAATGAGATATACCCTAATTAGTTATTGATTCATAATAAGTTCATTCATGAAAAGGCAATCAAGTTTTTCTATAATAATATTGAAGTAATCTCTAATGAGGTTGAGAACGAGACACACATTACTCTGGATGATCATTCTGTTTCATTTTTTTATAACCTATGTGAATGAGAAGGTGATTGAAGTCATTCCTAGGATTATTTGTAGAGAAAATGCTCTAGCATGGGTAATATGTGACAAATGTGAACCGCATGGGTAATATGTGACAAATGTGAACCCTACATAAAATCAAATTATTTGGAGAATGTCAGAAAAGTGTTCAATGATGATAACTCGACTATTGTGAACACAAATGCTATGGAATTAGGTTTCCATGAAAGAATTCTTCATTTGATTGTTGCTCATGTACAAAGATCTAGAGCAGAAAACTATACGACCATCACTAGATAAGATTTTTGATTGATGGCATGTATTATGAGTAAGAAAAATCCTGGATTGCATTTTATTGTTCTACATTTTGATGATTGTTACATATAGATCAGAAAATTCTTTCCTACCATATGCAAGTATGATTTCTGAGATTTTGTCATCCAATCGTATGGAATTAGATAAAGGTATGGCGATAGAGTTAAACGAGAAGAATGGAATCAATACATCTTCTATGCTTAGAGCAAGATGGATGTGCAATGGTGAGGGAGAATAGGTCAGAAAGGATGCTGGGACAAGCAAGAGGCAAATAGAAGAAGTGGGAGAGGAAAATGAAGAAGCAACAAGATTAAGCAAAGGAAAAACACAAAAGAATATAATGGATAGCCATCCAGTTCTTAGCCCATCACTCTTGAAATGATATGAGAAAAATTGGAAAAGATTGAGAAGAGACAAATTCTGCAAGGTCAAATGAGTTGTCTCGAAAATGGAACTCCAAAGTGTTAACAACAGATTAGACACCATAGCAAAGGAAAAAGGAAAATCATCCTATGATCCTAAGCCTTCCCATTCCTACTAATTGGTTGCTGTTAATTTATGTTCTGGTTGCTAATCATTCTGGTGGCTGCTGTAGTTTTCTACTATTTTGTGTCATATAGTATTTTATGCTTTCGGACTTTATGTTATTTAAATCTTGATTACAATGATGCTCTTCTTTCCTAATTTTGAACTCTTTTGATTTCATAAATACACCAGTTACTATTATATTGTGATTTTTAAATTTTCATTCCTTGAACTAAGTCTGCACTTTATTCATTATATTACTGAGTTCAAAAGTTGCTTACTACTATTGCTAATTAATGCTCTTGTTTGCTTATACATTAAGACTTCTGTATTTTAAATTTATAGCACTTGGTTATAGTTGTTGTGTCTATTGAATTTATTCTGAAAATGACCAACTGTTAATTGTTGGCTCTTTGGCTAGATTGATGAAGAGATGTTGATGCTTAACACTAGTCATTATTTGAGGGGAGCAAAACACTATGCATTTTGAGTGTATGTATGCTCAACTGGGCTATTCTAAATAGGTTGTTATCTAATAATTAAAAGAATCTAAAGCTTGTTATTTGCAAACCGAGAGGAAGTAAAGTCAGAAGCTTGTTATGGTATTAGACCTTAGAATTGTTCTGCATTTGTTTGCTTTAGTTTTCCTCAAAAATAGGTCTACTTGACCTTATCCTCAGCCATTTTTATTGCTTATTAGGTTTAACTTGAGCCCTTTTTATTGATGACAAAAAGGGGGAGAAGGAGAAGAATGAAGAATGAAGAATCAATTGTAGATACTGGTTATTGTTTGTGTATTAGGACTGGTTAGTAGGAGGCTGGGTTGAGGAGTGATTAGGTATTTGAAGTGATTTATTGATATCAAATGGTAACACGGGAGTGTTAGGAAATAGCAATGGTTCTGTGGTGATAACACTAGTGTAAATTAGAGTTAAAAATTGTAACACCGACATTCGGTATATTGTATATTGTACTCCTCATTATCTCATATATGATTTATTTTTATTTTCATATAGAGAAAAGTCACTCATAACTTTTTCCGATTTATAATGATCTTGAAAAATTTTGGCGAGATTGTCGGGAGCTAAAAATTTTCCCCTCCATGCCATTTTAAAACCTACGCGTGCAATTTTGACCCCGATGAAATTACACATGCTAAATTAACTTAAAAAGTTAATGGAACTTGATTTCGGGCAATTCTTAATTGTTTGCGAAGAAACGCTTGATACTTAATCGCGGAGATGAAAATTTGTCCTCACCGAGCGAAATTTAATTCTACCTGTGCAAAACTATTAACATTTTACTAGGAAGTTTAAATTAGGCTAAATTTATGTTTTATCAAGTTAAACCGCAATTTCACAAAATTGCTAAAATTGCCCGAAATGAAGGAAAATTGACCCTACCATACCAAAATGACAACCACACGTGCAAATTTGATGTCATGAGAAATATATATGCTAAATTCACTTTAAAAGTGAAGGGTCAAGGAGCGAAACTGAAATTTAAGCCATAACACAAAAATGTTAGGTGCTCTAACATTTTTCATACGAAAAACCCTAATTTTCGGCAGAATTGAAATTTGTTCGAGCAAACGATCCTGTTTCCATCTAAAACCTATATTTTTGAAATCTACGTGTAAAACGGAGTTCGTAGTGTGATTTTACGCATTTTGAGGTCGATGTCAAATTTTGACTGATCGAGAATTTCATTCACTCCAAGAGATGTTTGGGCTACCAAACGATTTCAGATTAATGCGAGACCAACTCTATTTGATTCAGTGTGAAAAACTAAACCAAATGGGTAAACTTGAATTTCTCAGATTTCGGATCAAATATTGACCCTGCCGTACATGGCGCGAAAATCGAGGTAAGAATCTTCACACAAATCTAAGAATGACCTTTTATGAAATTCAGAAAAAAGGGGTTTGAGAAAATTAATGACCATGACAAGTGTGCCCATGAGGTGGAAGGTTAGGATTAATTTGAAAAGTCAAAGAACAAATATGATCCATTGATTTTGGTTGTTGGGAGACAAATCAATTAATGAAGCATTAATTTAAGTTTGACTTGTTGGGGCTTGAGGAGGAGAGAGTAGAGAGAGAGAGAATCACCAACAAGCTATATTCATTCTCCCAAAACCGTGAAGAGCAAAGAGAAACCAAAAAAAAAAAAAAGCAGAGAGAAAGATTTCTTCTCTTCTTCCTCCCTCCATAGTCATGAGCCATTCCTTGAAGGGAGGCTTGATTCCTTCAACCAATCTTCAATATTTTTACATAAATCCATCCCTCTTGAACCCTAGAACAAGATATCCAAAAATCAAGGCCAACGGAGAAGGACTGCTTGGTGAAGACAAAGGGACAACCAAGAGTTCAAGAGGAGAGATCCAAGTTTTGCTTCAAGCCCAACTGTCCATCTTCAGGTATGAGGTCCTCCATACTCCATAGCGTAACATATCTTAATTTGGGATCAAAATAAGGAGGTTTGCTTAGGGAACTAGGGTGGCCAAAATCTGAAGTCAAGGAAGGAAACCAAAAATTCTGAAATCTGGTTATTTTGAACTAGTTGTAGTGTTTTAGCTACAACATTTTCTTCACAAGGGCAAATTGTTTGAAATTTATACACAAGAAACTAGACATTCAGAGATTTAAAATGAGATAAGAACCATTGCATTCTGAGTAAAGATGGATTTTATATGATTTTTCAAAATCAGGTGTTTTGCACTAATTCCCTGTTCAGTCCTATATTTTGCCCTGATTTCGGTAGTAACACTAACATAAGTTTTCAAGCCCCTTCCTGATAGATTTAGATCTTGGGCTAGTTGAACAAATTGTAGATCCATGTCATAGCTTTCCAACGAGGTAAGGATCACCTCAATCTGATCCCTGTGTCAAACGTTACAGCTATTCTACAGAAACTCATCAGAGGGTCATCTATTTTGCAACACTAAAAACAGTAGCATTGCATGACCCTCTTCCAGCCCTTGTTTGCAAAATCTCAAAGAAGAAAAGTTGTAAATCTCCCTCTTATCCACTACTGTGAAACTTTCAGCCAATGCAGCTAAGGGAATCAAGAGTTATACAAAATCGCCCAAAACTGTGCAGAAATGATTCTGTTTCTCGGCCAAAACTAAAAAGAGATTTCGTTGGTCAATTTCAGACCCCTTCTAGGCAAAATTGGAAGAAACCCAAAACATGAAAAATGTAAGGTTTTGTGTCTTCTAGGTACTGTAAAAGGTTCAGATAATTTGGAGTTCTATGTTAAAGGTTGTGATGGTTGAGTTAAAAATTGGTTAGAACAGACTTCTGAAATGTAATGTGGGCAAAATGGTGCTATTTCAGGGACTTGCACAGGAATCTGAGAAAGTACCCAACTAAGAAGTTGTAGCCTTGTGTCATAATTACAACATAGTCAAAAATCAAACTCGTAGCATGAATATATTGTGAGATAAGGGAAATTTGCTAAAACATGACAGAATGGAGAGTGAGATTTAAATTGGTTTGAAAATGTGGACTTTAAGAAATCTTCCACCGAGATTTTGGAGATAAGTTCAACATGAAAAGTGTGAGTTTTTATGTGAGTCAGCCATAGAAATTGAAATTTCCCAAATTCTGACCTCAGTTGAGGAACTTGTGGTGAATTCCCTAAAATGGCACAAGAATAGAACTTGAAAACCCTAGATTTGTCTATAACTAGGGTTGCATCACATTTACATTATTATATACGCATCATATGATCTCTTAAGTGACACATATTCTATATTATGTTTTAGAGTCTCGTTGGTGATATTGAGAGGAGCATATTTTTGTGTGTGTCTCGAGATTCGTGTTGGGAGTGGTGTATCCTCCCGCATACTGTGAATGAGATTTATTATATTATGTGTCTGTTACACAATATCATGTCTTAAAATGTTTTCTGACACAAACATGATTTAATGAATATGTGATGTGAAATTTTCAATGAATTATGAAATGATTTTGTGAATTCATGGAATATCCCCAAATATGTTTATACGTGTTATATATGCATCCAAACGAGTTTTAATATACAAAACCGTGCCATCGTATTTAATTTATATATGTTTTATGAAATCATCCTTGTGGAAATGATTGACATTGTCACGCCTCGGACCGAGATCGTGAACAGTCGCCCGTTGTCCTGAATGCCGGCTCTATTTTTACAGAAAATCGGGCAGAACCTCCCTATATTTTGGAGGTCTCCCAAGTACAGTTAATCATATATAAATCACAACCATCTTGTAAAATAAACAAATAGCCATCCCGCCTCTCCAAGATCAACCAATCTCACAGCCAACATCCAGAATAACACAAGGTTATAAAAATTTCCAGCAATCTAGTCATAGACCTCTATTGCCATGCTCTTGTCAAAGGCATGGACAGCCGCCAGTTGCCCCTCCTGTGATTTAGAGGTGGCACCGAACGATTCTAGAGTACACTTCTAAGATATAACACATTCCCAAATACATACACAATGAATAAGAATTGTCTCAATGCAAGTGTTATGCAATAACATGAGAATTCCACAATTTAAATGTCCATATTATACATCATCCCAGAATTATACAATGGTCGTCTATAGATCTCAAAATACATATACATCATTAATAAAATTTTAACTCACGAAATTGTAGCGAAAATATACAATGACTCCTTAAGTCCAAACAAAATCTCCCAATGATACTGAGCGTCCTAAAACAACGCTCATTGTCAAATACTATCTCTAAAACAAGAAGGGAAATGAGGGGTGAGTACTCAGGGAAGAATACTCGGTGAGTGAGTGGGTCAATGCAATCGTCCAATATGAAGTGTGAAACTGGAGTGTCAAAGCATAAGTATACAAATCATATTTCAAATCGTCATATTTTTCCTTTTTTATAATATATCATTAGCACACATTATCAAGTCAAATATGCATCCAAAGCACTGTCATTAAAATCATAGAGTTGCCAACCGAAAGTGTCCTGGTAGAGGCCTACCTCGACCTATGACTGGCATACCGGGGGTGTTATATGCAACTTTATTTAAAGTGCTCTCTACCCCGACATTGGTGACGAAACTCATCCAGGTGCTAGACTTGGAGAAAGTATCCAAATCCTCCCCCTTTCGGGTTCAACCTGGCTAATACCTGTCGTTAATCAAATCACGACAACTCATGGGATACCCCAGGCCTAAGCATATCCGAATGCCACCAAAGCGCCTCTCACTGTGTTGTTCGTAGTTACGGAACAATACATACCAAGGCTCTCAAGGCCAAAATCAATATCGTATCAAGAATGTGCCGTAATCAGGTTCACAAACCAAATACAATATATAGCGTAAAATGATACATTATATATTTCAACCACATGGATGCATAATTTCAATATTCAACTAAATTTTTGGACACTCCAACGGTTTACAAAAAGTCAGTTCCAAAACCAATCAAAACATTTCAAGCGCATGACAAATCATGCTCATTTAACAAAATATTATAAAACAGGGTTTACATATTAAACAAAGGTATTGAAATAAATCTTACTTACAAATTTGGAGAGGATAGTGCACTCCCCAATAAAACCACAACACGTAGAATCAAAGCTCTCCTCAATCGAATCACCAAACAAGTAGGAAGGCAACCGTCCACAGATTTCACACCTCTTACATACCAAAAGTCTGCACATATATAAGTTTAATTAAGGACATATTTTTTTGCTCAAACCAAAGCTAAAACAAGTCCGAACTTCCTACACATAAGACCATTTCTCTAGCTCACTCAAAATGCATCGAAACATTCCATTTTCAAGGTATTGAAGTCTATTTTCATAATATAGACGTATTTTAATTTTTTATATGTAGGATAATTTATAATGAAAAGACTGCATCAATCCTTAAACTCAAATCCTAAATTTTGACTATTTTTAAGCATTCGTCAAATCAAACTCTAAGAGAAACTATTCGAATCAAGTTCATATGATTCTATCATCCAGAATAGCTCAATTTGTATAAAATCCTATATTTGACCCAATTAATTTCATATAATTTCAAACAATGCATTTCAATCTATTCTAACATTCATCCTAACATATACAATACACTCTTACTCTAATTTACCCTAAATTCATCCAAATAAATCGAGTGAGTTAGAAATCCTCACATAGGGTTCCTCGGGTTATAGATCTAGCTTTCATTTGCCCGTCAGATTGGTCTAAAACCTGTAATATTTCTAAATTTGAATGATATTGGCAACTAACTCAAATTTCTAAACACCAAACCCTAGAACCTTAAGCAATCACAGTCGTTACCTGCAGTGAAGATAGGTGAGCTCTCGAAGGAGAAAGCCGGTTACAGGCTCGTGGGTCGTTGCGAGCTGGCGGGCTGGCCCACTGGTGGGCTCGCGGGTCAGCAGGCTAGCGGGCTTGCTGGCCGGCGCGCTCATGGGCTAGGGGCTCGCGTTCGCGAGCTGGAGCGCTCGTGAGCTGGAGTGCACACTCGCGAGAGACTGCAATCCCGCGCTGAGGTACGCTCTCGTGAGGGAGGTCGCACTAGGGGGCGTGCTCGTACAGGGTAACTCGTACAGGGGCACACTGGCGTTCGTGCAGGGGCATGCTTGCGCTCGTGCAGGGAGGGTCGCACAGGGGCGCTCGCGCGAGGGAGATCGCGCAGTGCTCTTGCGCTGTGGTTTCTGCGGGCAGTCGCGCGTTGGCGCGCTCGCGGTGGTGGCATGCGACAAAAACGCGCGGTAGAGGAGATCGAGAGGGAGATCGCAAGAGAGATCGTGAACAGCGAAGGAAGAGAGAGAATGAGAGAGAAACCGAGAAATGGAAATAGAGAGAGAGCGGTGGCGATGGCCGTTGGGTGGTGGTGGATCACGGCGAAGAGGCGCAAAACAGCCGCGGAGGAGGGCGGTGGCCGCGGAAAGGTGAAGAGTCGAGGAGAGAGAGAGATAAGATGAGAGAGAAGAGATTTGGGGAGAGGGGAGTGCCGCGTTTTGGCCGTAACGTAGTACTTCCTTCTCTCCCTCTCTCGCCCCCCCTTTTTTTTATGAATAAATAATTAATTTAAGAACTGAATAATTATATGTATATATATATGTATATATATTTTTATACTCACTTACCCTATAATCGCAGGAACGGCATTTAGAATATACCAAAAATAAATTTAGAAACCCCAAAATCAAAAATCAATTTAAATAAATAAGCTTTCTCTCTATATAAATAAACAGATGAATATCTTATATATATATATATATATATATATATATATATATATATATATATATATATATATATATATATATATATATATATATATATATATATATATATATATATTTCACAAATGATACAATATTACGGGCACCGCAGTGTTAGTGTTACAGACATTACTTGAGAAACGTGACATGACACGTGATTGATTTGATAATGATATTTTACATGGGCCGAGAGCCCTATCATGTGATTATGATAACTTTGTAATGGGTAAATCCCATTCCGTATCTATGAAGGATGCATATGTAGGATGATCCATACTTACACCCGATACACTTCTACGGAAGGTATCCCACATGACATTAGAAAATGGTAAATGTATTGTGATTCGACACGGTAATAGTCAAGTTGAACCCATAAGGGGGAAGGCTATGGTGCGTCGTGGTCTAGCACCTGATGAGATCCGTCACCAACGTCGAGGTAGAGAGCTTTTCTAACTTGTTGCATACAAAACCCCCGATGCGCCTATCATTGGTTGCGGTTGACTCTTGCCAGGACTGATTTTGGCATGCTCTATTCTAGTATGATTTGATGACATGGATGCATATATGTTTCAAATGTATGTGAAAAGAATGATTTATGATAAATTGAGCATTTTACATGATTTCCTACAATATATGGTATTATTGAGAACTTTGATATTCCATTTTTTACCGACTCATTGAACACATGATATATACTCTCTCACTCACCGGGTATCTCCCTTGATACTCACCTCATTTCCTGTTGTGTACAGAGATAGCTATAGTGGGATGCATTGAGACTTATCAGCGCATGAGACTTTTGATTGGAGATCGAGGCTATTGATTAGGTACTCAATATGATATTGGGAAGGATTTGCCAATGAAAGTATATATTAGTTTATTGAGTTTGTAAATAGACCATTGTGTATAAAAAGGGATGACTGTATAGAAATTTGTGTGCATCTTATTGAAACTCTCAATTCTATTCTATTGCATTGAGGTATGAAATATACTATTGTGTATGTTTATTTTGGGAAACGTGTCATGTTTAGAAGTGTCCTTTAGGTTCGTTCGGTGCCATCTCTAAATCACAGGAGGGCAACTGGCGACTGTCCATGCCTTTAATGGGGGCATGGCAGTAAAGGTCTGTGACTAAGACTGATAGTATTTTGTGATAGTTTTACGTTGTCCTGGTTTATAAGGTGTAGATTGATTGGTATTATATGAATGTGGTTGAATTATTGTAAGGCCGTGTTGGCCTATTTATTTAAGTAGTTGGATGATCATTTGATATACAGGTTGATTTGTACATGGGAGTCCTCCAAAATATGGGGAGGTTCTACTCGTTTTTTTATATAGCCAGCACCCAGGACAACGGATGGCTACTCATGTCCCGGTTCGAAGCGTGACAGAAATGGTTCTACTAGAATGATTCTAAAATTGATAAGTTAAAATTTTCAAAACTAAGAATTAATGGGTCAAAAGACTTAGATAAGTGTGTCGAAATTTTGTCATCATCAAAAGGGGGGAGATTATTGAAAATGCTAGGTTTTGATGATGATAAAAGAAATAAATTGGAAGAAAATAGATTTAAGTGTATCAGAAAGCAAAACTAAAAATTATTAAGTCTGCAGACCTTATCGACCTATTTTTGACATATATTAACCTGCTCTTCCAGATCCACTAATTTTCAAAACAATGTTGACCAATTTTAGCAATACCTTGAACATGTCGACATATTAACAATCCTTGTCGACCTGAATGATTCAAACATCATTAATGTCAAAGTAAGATTGCGTTGACAATCTCGAAAATATGTCGACCTGATTTAAAAATTCACACATCTTGTCAACCAAAGTGAAACTTTGTTAACAAGTCTTACATGTCGACCTAAATTGAACTTCACATCTATAACATCAATTTTCGGTAACTGTATATCATGTACCACTTCTTATGATTCTAAATATATATTAATATCCTTTTGAGACATCTGAAATATAATTTTTATTATCTATTTATTTATTTTGAAGTTTCATCTCAAAATCGTTAAAACTGAAAATTTTATCAGTAAGTCAAAAATCTTCTGGGCAAGCGCCGACAAGGCCTAAAGAAGTCAAAAATTGCTAAGAAAAGCCCTACATACTTTAAATAAAAATATTTAAAAGAAATTTCATATTTTTAAGAAATTTCCATAAAAATTTCATAAAGACCAAAAATACAAATTGTTAAAAGTTAGGGGTATAAATGTAATTAAGAAAAGTTGAGGGACTTAGTTACAAACCACTCAAGGATGGACAATTGGAACTAAATGATTGGTCAAGAGGGCAGCAAGTTTGGTTAGTGGTCACATGTGATGATTCCATATTCAAGAAAATTCATTGGATGTGAATTTATGCATGAAAACTCATTGGATGGAAATTTTTACTTGAAAGACTATTATGATAGCTTGTACAATCCTCCTCATTGACATGGACGTCCAATATGACTCCTAATGGAGTGCATGGAGTTTACTTGAATCAACAATTGCATGGTTTAAGTGCTAGGACAAGTGGATGGTTGAGATAATACATGTGAAGATCCAATGGTCAAGGATACTTTGCTAACTTTATAAAGAAACTTGTTTTGAGAAATTGGTTCACTTTTTTCTTCATTCCTCCTCCCTTGGACAAAAATATGAAGACTCCTTCTCTAAAATTAAGTTAAACTATGAAGCCAAAGAGGTAAGAGCATTGTTGGAAATTTTAATTTCAAAATGGAGGTATAGAAGTATTATATTCATATGTTATGATTTGATTTTGGTGTTAAGGTGAGAAGAAATAAAAAATTTCAAAAATTCAAAGGGAGCATGGGCATATATTATTAGCAAGAGAGCTTACAAAGAAGGTAACATGTTTTAACTTATGGAAGAATTAAATCATTTGTTGAGTAGTTACATTAGTATCCATTCTAGCATACTAGATATTAAATTCCAGATTTGAGTATTGTATAGTCTTGCTATGATATCTCATTTTGTAGGAGTCAAAAATCTAAGCCGTTTGTTCTTGTGTAAACTAGACTTCCTAAGTTTTAAAATGGTATATTATGTGAAACATTTCATAAAGTAATCGATTTTTAGTGATTTTTAGAAATTCAGCATGTTTCACCTACTCTATTTCATACTCTGTGTATGACCAGTAACTTGTGTCAATTTTTAAAATATCTTCTATATGAAATTTAGAGAAACTTAATATAAAAGTTTTAGGTCTCTGTTGTATATTTAATTTAAGCTAAATATCACTTAAATCAGAGTAGTAGGCAGAAAGTTATAGTATTTTTACTGAAACTGCACAGAATTAGTTTTTAAAGCCAAAATTAAAATTAAAAAGGAATTTTATAAAATTATACACATAAAATCTGAGAATGGTATAAACTGGAATATTTTAAATCGATTTTTTGTCTTCGATTAGAGATAAGAATCACTTAAATTGGAGGAGTACACATGGAGATATGGAGTTTCTCCTAAAACGACGAAAAGTTAAACTTTGAAAACTTAGAATTGAAATTTTTTAAGTATGGAATTTGAGATTGTACATTAAAGAAAAACATTTACATATACAATTCGTAATCTTATGATATGATATTATCGAAATAAATGATAAATTATATATTGTTTAACCTAGGCGTTGGGTTACATTTTGTACGGGGGTGTCTCGATCGAGAATCAAGGACAGTTAAGGGGAGTGGCGTACCCTCTCCAGTCGAGGTGAGTGGGACGAATTATTTCTAACTATAAATGAAAAATAGTTTGATTATGATTTTTATAAATAAATTTTAAAATGTAATTTAGAAATATTTTAGTATTTGTGGTATGTTATGAAATGATATTCTGTAGAAATTGTATCCTAATATTATGATAACTGATAATGTCATGTTTTTTTTTTACGAGTAAAAATTTATAAATAATGACATGTTGCAAATGTGTATAATTATGGGATGGTGCATAGTGGCTATAGCACACTCCTTACCACAATATTGAGCATTTACTTGATGGAGTGATGTGGTGGGGTAACACAAGAGTAGGGGTTTGGGCCCCCTAACTCTAGCTAACGGATCCAATAGACAAGCACCCGTGAGAACTGTGTCAACACCAATGGAAGGGGGTTAAAAAGGAAAATATATATGTTTCATTTTTTTGACGGTGTGATGACTCCTTGATAGATTTTACCCTAGTTAGGCCAAACTATGGGTATATTGTATTTTATTACCGATTGATACCCCATGATTTATGATTATGATAAGAATGCATATTATTTTGAATTATATAATATATTGCAAATGAACATAAATTTGAAAATGATGATTTGTCTTGTCACTCTCACAAATTCATTTATTGTCATTATATAGTCTTTGAACCTCACTCACTAAGTATGTGGATTTTTCTCACCCCCTCAAATTTAAAATTTTTAGCATATACTGCAATTGACTTACTTTGAGATACTGTTCTACAAGTATTACTGAGAGAGGCTATCGGGTAAGTATTCATACTCATCCTTATTTATGATTGTACCATGCATATAAATATTATATGTAAATCGGAGGCAAATATTTTAAAGAAATTTCTTAAAAATATTTTTTTTCAAATCTTCTGCTTTATGATTTGACTTAGGATGTCAAGCAGGGATATGATATTAATCATAATATTAGCCTTGCATTACCTCGGTGTGCGAGTAGGCAAACCCGTGCCACGAGGAGTCGTGGCGATTTATTCATATGCTCGACCTGCAGGTCGGAGCGTGACAAATTTGGGTGTTATTAGAGTACTAGATTCTGTATCTACTCTATTTCGCTTCCAGTATTTGTAAAATGTTTTTCAAAAAGTTTATAATTTGCCTCTTATGGTCCTATAACATCAATCTTTATTAAAGGATTAGGTTAGCACCTAACCCATTGCTTTTCTACTCTTAAATACTAAGCGTCGTCCTTTAAATAAAACTATGCGCCCCCGAGAACGATTGAGGCATCCCACTAAGGTCCCGCTTGAGGCCGCGTCATCACCTCAAGTACCTCTGGCCTCTCCTACTAGAGAAGCACCTCCACTGCACCCCACACTCTAAGAGATGATGGAGTGGTAGACAGCCCACTAAGACCAAATATGAGCACCACCTGCACCAGCAGTTGAGACTCTGTCTATACCCGCAGTGGCACCAACGCCCTCTTCTGTATTGATGATAGATGACAAAGGTTTCCACCTTGTTAAGAAAGGCTAGGAGTCTAGGGTGTGAGTCTTTCTCTGGGACCCACAACCCCATTGTGGCCAGGAAGTAGGTTAAACGAATCAAAGAGGCTGTGGAGGACATAGGAGTTGAGGATAGACTCAAGGTAATAATAGTAGTCAGACTGCTAGAGAATGATGCTCGTGACTGGTAGGATGGCATCAAGGATAGAGCGGATAAGCCGCTGACTTGGGATGACTTTCTGAACAAGTTTGATTCCTAGTATTACACGATGTTCGACCGCGACATGAAACAGTGAGAGTTCCTAGAGTTGAAGTAGGGGCAGAATTCTGTGTCGGAGTACAAGACTGAGTTCCACAGGCTGGCGGAATTTTTCCCAGAGTTAGTGGTGAGTGAGGAGACCAGGAGATTCAAGTTTGAACATGAACTAAATCTTGCCATTAGAGACCGAATGGCAGTCTCCGAAGAGGATACATATGCTAGAGTTCTGCAATGGGAACTGAGGGTAGAGCAGAACATCAAAAAGCGGAATAAACTCTACAAGCAGCAAGACCAAAGGAAAAAGCCTAGATTTGGGCAGGGACAGAGCTCCAAAAGGAACAGAGGCCAAGATTCATATAACAACGGCCCCTAGACAAGGGCCTGGGACTACACCTCATGGGCAATATGGGTAGTCATCAGCCCCGATGAGTATATCGAGAGGTAGCTTAGGCACTGCGCTGTAGTTCGGAGGAGCGGAGAGAAGGTCCTACCTTATTTGTAAAAAGGCATATCCAGACCCATGTCGATTCTCTGGCAGATGTTTTCAGTGCGGAAAGGAAAGACATTTCAAGGATCGTTGTCCCGATCTGCGAGTTGAGGGATACAGTCATGCCCTAGATCAGAGCTTTCATTATGGCTTAGGCGACAGCTCAGCGCCTTCTACGGCACCTCCTCGTAACACCATAGGAAAGTCTTCTACTGGGAGTAATATGTCTACTCCACCTCCTCGTCAGTAGCTTAGGACACAAACTAGACTATATGTTATGACAGATGAGGAGGCACAGGCCAGTCCAGACATAGTAACAGGTGCTACCCCCACTCCTCATTCTGATGATGTACAGGAAATTTAGACTATGATGTATTTTGGTAAACTTTGAAAATGATATATATATATATATATATATATATATATATATATATCCATTTTGAGCTTTTATCCTTAAGTAAATTTTCAATTATTTCAATAATATTGGACTAATAGACTTTATAAATTAGGGTGATAGGCGCTGTGATTATTTTCAAAAGGGATGCCCGTGTGTTGGTTGACATTGAGGTGAATAGTTCTTTTGTAAGCACAGATTCGCTTACTACGCTGACAAGATTCTAGTATCACTAGATAAAGCACTGCTGGTCATTACTCCCGTAGGGGAGCAGATTGTTTGGAAAGAGATGTACCAAGACTATGGGGTCGAGGTGGATAGCACAGTATTAAAGACAGATCTGATCCCACTAGACATACAAGACTTCGACGCCATCCTAGGTATGGATTGGCTATATCGGCAAGAGTTTCAGTGGACTATTTTGCTAAGACGTCAAATTTCAAAGACCAGGGTGTCCAGTATTGGTTTTCAATGGAATTAGACGAGTTCTCTCAAATTGTGTGATATCAGCCTTAAAAGCCCGTAGATTGAGTAAGGGTTGTACAGCATATCTGGCGCTTGTTGACACCACAGTGGAGGGACCGAAAATAAATGATGTCTTAGTGGTGCAAGAGTTTCCTGATGTATTTCCTAAGGAGCTACCCGAATTACCTCCAGTTCGGGAGTTTGATTTCGCCATTGATTTGGCACCAGGCACTACGCCTATCTCTATTTCGCCATATAGGATGGCCCGGCAGAGCTGAAAGAGCTAAAAGTTCAGTTGCTAAAATTGTTGGATAAGGGCTTCATCAGACTAAACACTTCACCTTGGGGTGCTCCAGTATTATTTGTCCAAAAGAAGGATGGCACTCTCAGACTATGCATCGATTATCGATAGTCAAATCGGGTGAGCATAAAAAATCGATACCTGCTACCTCGAATTGATGATCTGTTCCATCAATTGTAGGGGGCCCGGGTTTTCTTTAAGATCGACCTGAGATCTGGATATCATCAACTACAAATCAGGGAATGTGATATTCCCAAAACAACTTTCAAGATCCGGTACCGTCGCTTTGAGTTCTTGGTGATGCCATTTGGACTAACTAACGCCCCAGCAGCTTTTATGGACTTGCCCCTTGAGATAGCGTGGATTCACGATATATTCCATGTCTCAATACTGAGGACGTACCTTTCTAATCCTTCCCATGTACTGGGACCACCACCAGTAGAGTTGAGGGATGATTTGAGCTTCTGCGTCTAGCCCGTAGCCGTCTTAGATAGACAAACCAGGAAGCTAGGAAGCAAGGAGCTCCCCCTAGTCAGAGTACTTTGGAGGAACGATCAGGTCGAGGAGCAGGCTTCAGAGCCCAACGATACTATGAGCAGACAATACCCCCAGCTATTTAATGTATAGTTTCAGTTTAGTTTTGATGACGAAACTTTGTATTAGCAAATTAGGAATTATAATACCGATTTTCGATGACTATATATCATGTACCACATCTTATGATTCTAAATATATATTAACACCTTTTTTAGATATCTAAAATATAATTTTAATTATCTATTTATTTATTTTGAAGTTTCATCTCAAAATTGCTAAAACCGAAAATTTTATCGGTAAGCCAAAAATTTTCTCCGCAAGTGCCGACAAGGCCTAAAGAAGTCAAAAATAGCTAAGAAAAGGCCAACACACTTAAAGAAATTTCATATTTTAAAGAAATTTTGAATAAAATTTCATAGGGACCAAAAATGTAAATTATTAAAAGTTAAGGGTCTAAATGCAATTAAGGAAAGTTGAGAGATTAGTTGCAAATCACTCAAGAATGGACAATTGGAGCCAAATGATTGGTCAAGAGGGTAGCAAGTTTGGTTAGTGACCACATGTGATGATTCCACATTTAAAAAATTTCACTGAATGAAAATTTATGCATGAAAGCTCATTGGATGGAAATTTTTGCTTGAAAGACTATTGGGATAGCCTGTACAATCCTCTCCATTGACATGGACGTCTAACAAGACTCCTAATGGAGTGTATGGAGGTTTCTTGAATCAACAATTGCATGGTTTAAGTGTTAGGACAAGTGGATGGTTGAGATAATGCATAGGATGATCCAATGCTCAAAAATACTTTGCTAGGTTTATAAAGAAACTTGTTTTGAGAAATTAGTTCACTTTTTTCTTCATTTCTCCTCCCTTGGACAAAAATATAAAGACTCCTTCTCTAAAATTAAGTTTAACTATGAAGCCAAAGAGGTGAGAGCATTATTGGAAATTTTAATTTCAAAATGGAGGTATAGAAATATTATATTCATATGTTGTGATTTGATTTTGGTGTTAAGGTGAGAAGAAAAAAATTCAAGAATTCAAAGGGAGTACTGGCATATATTGTTAGTAAGAGAGTTTATAAGAAAGGTAACATATTCTAATTTATGCAAGAATTAAATCATTTATTGAGTAGTTACATTAGTATCCATACTAGCATACTAGATATTAAATTCTAGATTTGAGTATTGTATAGTCTTGCTATGATATCTCATTCTGTAGGAGTAAAAAATCTATTCCGTTCATTCCTTTGTAAACTAGACTGCCTAAGCTTTAATATGGTATATTATGTGAAACATTTCATGAAGGAATCGATTTTTTTGTGATTTTTAGAATTTTAGCATGTTTTACTTACTTTATTTTATACTCTGTATACAACTAGCACATTGTGTCAATTTTGAAAATATCTTCTGTATGGAATTTGGATAAACTTAAAATATGAAACTTTTAGATCTCTGTCTTATCTTTAATTTAAAATAAAGATCACTTAAATCGGAGTAGTAGACAGAATGTTATAGTTTTTTTACTGAAATTGCGTAGAAATAGTTTTTAAATCCAAAACTGAAATTAAAAATGAATTTTATAAAATTATACACATAAAATCTTATAATAGAAGATTTTAAATCGATGTCTTGTCTTTTATTAGAGATAAGAATCACTTAAATTGAAGGAGTATACAGGGAGATATGGAGTGTCTCCCAAAACTACGCAGAGTTGAATTTTGGAAATATAAAATTGAAATTTTTTTAAGTATGGAATTTGGGATTATATCTTAAAGTAAAACATTTTCATATGTAATTCGTAATCCTATGATATGATATTATCGAAATAATTGATAAATTATATATTGTTTAACTTAGGTATAGGGTTACATTTTCGTACGAGGGGTGACTCTTTTGAGAAACGATGACAGTTAGGGGGAGTGGCGTACCCTCCCCAGTCGAGGTTTTAATATTTGTGGTTTGTTCTGAAATGATATTCTATGGAAATTGCATCCTGATATTGTGATGATTGATAGTGCCATGTTTTTTTTACGCTTAAAGATTTATAAATAATGACATGTGGAACATGTGTATGATTATGGGATGGTGAATAGTAGCTATAATGCACTTCCTATCACGGTATTGAGCGTTTATCTGACGGGGTGATGTGGTGGGGTAACACGAAACAAGGGTTTGAGCCCCCTAACTCTGGTTAATGGATCCAATAGATGAGCACCCGTGAGGACCATATCAACACCAAGGGAAGGGGGTTAAAAAGGAATATATATATATATATATATTTCATTTTTAAGACATTGTAGTAACGCCTTGGTGGATTTTACCCTAATTAGGTCAAACTATGGGTAGAATGTGTTTTATTATCGATTGACACCCTATGATGTATGATTATGATAAGAATGCATATTATTTTGAATTATATGATATGTTGCAAATGAATATAAATTTGAAAATGATGATTTAACTTGCCACTCTCACAATTCATTTATTGTCATTATATAGTCATTGCACCTCACTTACTGACTATGTAGATTATATTCACCCCCTCAAATTTAAAAATTTTAGCATATACTGCAATTGACTTATTTTGAGATACTGTTTCATGAGTTTTATTGAGAGATGCTACCGAGTAAGTATTCATACCCATCCTTATTTACGATTGGACTATGCATATAAATATTATATGTAAGTCGGAAGTAAATGTTTTAAAAAAATTTCTTAAAAATATTTTTTTTCAAATTTTCAGCTGTATGATTTGACTTAGAATGTCGAGTAGGGACATGATATTAGTTATAATATTAGCCTTGCGTCATCTCAATGTGCGAGTAGGGCAAACCCCTGCCTCGAGGAGTCGCAACGGTCTGTTCACATGCTTGACCTGTAGGTCGGGGTGTGACAATATCGACTTGTTGACCTCAGGTGGACAAATTTAATATGTTAGGTCCACCAATTTCAATGATGTGTCAACCCGCTATTATACATGTCGACAAGCATAAAGTTAAAATTATTAAGAAGGGTCGACATATCCAACAATTTGTCGACCTGCTTTATCTTTTCCTTAGAAGCCACACAATGACCTACATTTCAATTATGTCGACACCTCAAACACATCGACCAATTTAAATTATCAGGTCCACCAATTGAATTTAGGAATAGGACTGTGTCGATATGAATATTGAATGTGTCGACCAATCTCTATATATCAACCAATTAAAATATGCCTTGTCCATTAATTTTTTTAAAAACAGATTCATGTCAATCTGAAATCACTGACTTGTTGACAAAGCCTATTGGTTCCTAACTTAGGCATGTCGAGGCCTAATTAAAACATGTTGACACACCATAATATATTGACCAATTTAAGTTTACGTGTCCACCAATTTAAGTTAAAACATAATTTTGTCGACCCAAGTTCTCACCATATCAACCTGACCAAGGAAATCTGCAATACAAAATTTTGAATTCAGGTTGATGTGTCCATTTGAGTTGTCGACTTGAAATTATCTAAATTTAAAAATTCGAAACTGGTTTGAATACAATGGTATTCTCCTTTCTGATCTTTCTATTCATTTCCATTTCTATCAAAGTTTAACATTTAAATGCAGTGAGATCATATCTCAATTGGTCAAAAAGAATGTGGGGCTAGTAAGAAAATGAAACTTCAACGTAAAAAAGGGAACGGTTGCAAAACATTAACTGACGAACATTTATGAGCAACATTCGGTTTCAACAACCGCACAACGGATCTCTTCAACACCACAATAGAAACATTGTAAAGGTCCAAATTGAAGCTGTAATAAAGTTTGTATCAATAAATGATAGTAAAAAATCCAGAGAGAGTCAAGGAGTTGAGGTATACCAGATTTGGTAGAATCACTATAAAAACTTTTTTGTGTTCCTTATTTTTCTATTTAAACAATCAAATACCACTGTCATTCTTTTTTTTAAATATCTTAATAGTTAAATTTTTTTTTAAAATACCTCTATTCAACCATTCATCTCTTGTAGTTGAATAACAAATACTTCTAGAAAACAGACTTTCAGTGACGAAAAAATCCGTCATTGAAAGTTATTTTTCCGTCGTTAAAGGGTATCAGCAACGGATTTAGTTCCGTCGCTAATATCAGCAATGCATTAGCGATCAAAAAAATCCAACACTGATAATTAAAGACAGAAAAAATCCATTGTTAATTAAAAAAGAAAAAAAAAAGTAAAAAAAGGGAAAAAAATCATCGACGGATGGGGATCCATCGCTGATTTTTTATTTCTTAAACAAAAACATATCTGCTGCTCCAAGGTTCGCCGACCCGCCTCCATAATTTGTCAAAAATGCTTCTGCCAAGTTTCAAACCCAAGCACAATGAACATGACAAGAGCACCTCCACCAGTAGACCAAGTTAAGCTTTTTGTCTTATTATTTTTTCTTTTACTTATTATTTTTACCTCATATTTTTTACTAATAAAAAATAATAAAAAATTATAATTTATTATAAAATAATAAAATAATTTAATTTTTGCTTAAAATAAAATAATAAAATAATATTATTTTTCTACAAAATAAAATAAAAATTAAAAGTAAAAGAATTATTAAATAAAAATTAAAAAACTAAAAAATTAACAAAGTTAAAAACTCAAAAAAATTAAAAAAATCGAAAAGTAAAAAAAAATCCGTCGATAATCCATCGCTAATTATTTTTACCTCATATTTTTTAATAATAAAAAATAATATAAAATTATAATTTATTATAAAATAAAAAAATAATTTTATTTTAGCAACTAAAATAAAATAATAAAAAATTTAAAATAATAAAATAATATTATTCTTCTACAAAATAAAAATAAAAAGAATTATTAAAGAAAAATAAAAATTTTAAATAATTAAAAAATTAAAAAAATTAAAAAAATTAAAAAATTAAAAAATTCCATCAGTAATCCGTCACTAATTTTTTCGTCAGTAATCCATTACTGATAGCTTTGTCGCTAATCCGTCGTAAATCGTTTGGTATTTTGTTCGACGGTATTTCGTCGAAAATCCGTCGCTATTAGAGACGGTATTTCATCGAAAATCCATTACTATTAGCAGCGGAATTTTTTCATCGGTAATTTTCCATCGCTGAAGGTCTTTTTTCTAGTAGTGAAAAATGACGAGGCCTATGACATAGGCTTACACTTAACAAAGTAACACTAAATTTAAGCAACTAAACAAAAAAGTGAGAAACATGGTCCACTACTAACTTATAACTCTCCAACTAAAAACAAGCATGTTGTTGTCTCAGTAAAATTAAAACTTGCTGCTAACAAAAAATAGAAATTAGTTCCGTCAATTTTGGAGCACTACTCAACACTAACGGCTACAAGTTTGTGATTTTTCCCTCTAAGGCACATCGATTGGTGCAGTATCTCTACGGTATCAACAAAGCAAATGAAAACCTTCATAAAAGTAATTTTTAGATTTTCTTCATTTAATAATTGTCGTAACATGTTCCAATTTAAGTGTTTACTTTTACAGTAAAGATTTTAATTCAAAATAGAAAATAAAGGCGGTGCTAATGTATTTGTTCTCAAATTAATTTTCACATAATTTAAAGAGTATATGTATACTCTTAAAAATATATATATTATGAGGGGAACAAGACTGCTAAAGACGTTTCTGTAGATGTCCCGGAGGGACACAATTCTCATGAATGGGAGGCCCTAGTTAGAAATACTTATATGAGCATTTATCTTGATCAATTTGAATAATTTTGTATTATAAATTATACAATAGTGAATAGCATCTCTATTATGTATATCAATCATTAAACTATGCACGTGCAAGGATTGATCCGGGATTGACATTGGTTGGGTTATTTACCAAAATAATGTTATTTAAAAAATTAAAAAAATTAAAAAGAAAACAAAAAATACTTGATTTCGCACTTTATTTCACACTCTGAAAATACGAAATCAACATTTTGGGAAGGAAAAAAAGAACCATTTACGATATTTTTTTGTTTTTGCGAAAATCAGTTTTGCACTTTGAGAGTGTGAAACTAACAAGCTATATGCCTGTTTCCAGAACGCGACTTCTCTCATTTCTCTTCTTTCCTTCCTTTTCTGCACTACGGGGTGTTCTGCGAAGCTCGGGCGATGAAGGGTTTGATTCACCTTCTCCAGTAGTGTGAGGATCATCTGTCCAAGGTAAATCTACTTCCTTCTGCCACATTTGGTTGGTTTTGTTACCAAATAGTTGCTTTAAGTTAGGGTTATCCTTCTCCAACAGCAAGAAAATTAGGGTTTTGAAATTTATGCATTTTCTTGTCCAAATTATTTTCTTTAAATAGGGTTTGATTTAATTTATGTTGTTTGCATTAATGTCTCCTAAAATTGAAATTATGGTATTAGGATTAGGGTTTTGAAATTGAAAATAGTGTATTGAAATTATGGTTTTTAAATTAGGATTTTCAAATTATGGTTTTGAAATTAATATTACGGTTTTGAAATTAGTGTTTTAAAATTGAAATTAGAGTTTTGAAATTGAAATCAGGGTTTTAAAATTGAAATTAGGTTTTTGAAATTAGGGTTTTAAAATTCAAATTAGGTTTTTAAAATGAAAATTAAGCTTTTGAAATTGAAATTAAGATTTTGAAATTAGGGTTTTAAAATTTAAATTAGGAATTTCAAATTTAAATTAGGGTTTTCAAATTAAAATTAGAGTTTTCAAATTAGGTTTTAAAATTAGGATTTTGAAATTAAGATTTTAAAATTGAAATTATGAATTTAAAATTGAAATTAGGGTTTTAATATTGAAATTAGAGTTTTCAAATTAGGGTTTAAAAATGAAATTAAGTTTATAAAATTTGAAATTAGGGTTTTAAAATTAAAATTAGGATTCTAAAATTGAAATTAGGGTTTTAAAATTGAAATTAGGGTTTCAAAATTGAAATTTTAATTTTGAAATTGAAATTAGGGTTTCAAAATTGAAATTAGGGTTCTAAAAATGAAATTAGGGTTTTCCAATTGAAAATAGAGATTTCAAATTGAAATTAGGGTTTTGCAATTAGAGTTTTACAATTGAAATTAGGGTTTGAAAAATGGAATAATGGTTGATATATGTTGTTTGGTCTTGTTTTTGTATTATTTGAAAAGTTGTTCGGTCTTGTCTACCTAATATCGTTCAATATGCCGTGGTTGGTAGCACATGCATTATAATGATACTTTGTTATTGTTGTTGTAGATAGAAAAATGAAACATGGTTGACAATCGTGTAAGATTGATACTTTATTGGGTGGTGTAATTGATGTGGTGGAAAATGAGTATCGATATAGTGTTGGTTCAAAAATAGGTGTTGTGATTGATAGCGGAATTAGATGGCAGGAGTTTATTAAAATATTGCATCGCAAGAGTAGGTTTAATTGTAGACAATTCAAACTGAACGTTACATGTATGTATTCTCTCTGGTTTAGACAATCTCTCTCTTATTGTGTATTACCTATGGAGAATGATGAATTTTTGTCGGATGTGTTGTTACTTTTGAAATATATCAGGAGTTTGACTACAATTGAACTATTTTTAGAGTCAGAAGCAATTGTGTCTCCACCTGTTCATTTACCCATGGTGGGTTGCTCAAGTTAGGGAGAGAAAATGTGAAAAACATCCCGGATAGCTTTGCACTGATTGAAAATAGTCCAGAGGTGATGGGTGATAGTGGTGAGCAATACTGGAAATGATTTGTTACAGTACGGTGCATTTTTTTCCAGATAATGTTACTTTGGGGGCTAGTACGAGTAGACCCTATAAGGGACAGGAGATAGATCCAGTAGAGGCATTTGTTGTTGAGAAATCGAGGGTGAAAGTGATGATGAGCAGAATGTTATTAATGAAGAAGATGAAGCTGTTGAAGAGGAAGAGGAGATATCATACTTACATACTATGGATGAAGGGGTCATGATGGTTGATGAGTATAATGACTATGATCGTCTAACGTGGGATAATGATCAGACATCTAAGTTAAAAGTTGGGATGGTATTCACTTCGAAAGAGCAAGTTGGGATTAGTGTGTTTTGCTATTGTTGATGAGAAGACAATTGTTAGTTGGAATTAGTTTTTGGAGAACTTAAGAGTGCACATTATTGATGAACGGTAGAGAGTGTATTTGATATCAAATAAAGCGCCTAGTATAATGCGAGCCATAGAGCGACAGTAATACCCCACTAGAGGTGCAACGTTTGGATTGTGGGTTTTGGACTACTCGACCTCTTAATATTAGGATACAGGAGATTTTGTTACGAGTTGGGTTTTGTGGTTTGTATAGGTGTGGCCACATTCAGCATAGTCATGCTCTGATTACCGCATTTTGGTGACCATCTTAAGATATGAGCTATCATGGATTTTCTTGATTCACATCCTCTGCAGCCGGACTCAGATGCAACAATAGTGGACTTCTACGCACGCGGTCATATTATGCAGTTGTTGGGTACTCTTTTCAAGAACCAGTCGGGATCGGGAGTTAAACTTTGTTATTTGGAGCTTTTACGAGATCTAGAGTGCGCGGGACAGTAAAGTTGGGATAGTGTTGTCTTGGTGACACTTTACAAAGCCATGTGCCATGCTTGTGTTGATGAAGTTAGACAAATATGTGGTCCGATTTTACTTATACAGATATGTTATTTCTTATTCATTTTTGAATTTTTGATTAGTAATAATTTATATAAATGCTAGATAACTTTTCAATATATTTTGTTTTATCAGTTGTGGGCATGGGAGAGAGTGCCCATGTTTACCCCAATTCGACATCACCATATTGATCCGATTCCTTTTGCTCCTCATCTACCCATAGGCCCTAGAGGATCAGTGTATGTAATTTTCATTTATTTTATTTGTATTTTATCTCTATTCACTTTATTTTATTATATTTAATATTGACATTGTCTTATTTGTAAATAGTTGGAATATTTCTCGTAACTATGTACATACAGGGCAGTTCGTTCTTAAAACGTACATAGACCAACACGATCATATGGGAGATACAGGCGTAAGTATCATTTTATTTTTTTTTTTACATTGTCTTCGATATCTATACTCTTTACTAATACATTATTTTTTTTGTAGTTCGTTTGAATGCCATATTCACATGTTGACTTGATGGCGTTGCCCTTCTATTGCCTCATCAGCAGCGATATATGGTGGACCGAGATTCTCTTGATTTGATTTGAGGTCATCGAGTTTCATTACCCCCAAAGGGTAATGAGACAGTTCGGGCTCTTGCAACATGTTCCTTTGCCTGTATCTACTAATCAGGAGTTGTACCGAACTGATTGATGAGGGAGGCAGGGATGCAATTAGGCGAGGACACATGCCGTACACTTGCAAGTGTGGGATAACCATACGTACCACATTGTAGAGGGCGATGACGCTTTCAGTGAGTCGAGGATCACACCTGAGTATATGCGGTGGTATCGTCAGATCACCCATTTATATATTGCATGTCCTGTCCATCATTATCAGCACGAATACTGACCCATAATGACACAAATGGAGTATCTCGTAAGTGAATAGATGTCTACCATTTATTAAGGTTTTATAGTTTGTGTAATGTTTTCTTTTTTTTTTGTCTTTTGCAGTGCTATAAGTTGAAAAACATGCACTTACTGGTCTCGGATATACTTGCTGAGGAAAAAGTGGATTCGAGATTTGGAGAGTTTAGAGATGCGTCATGGCATGCCCTTTAGTTTTTCGAGCATGTGCCATTTGACGAGAACCTTCTTTGACTTCTGCATACAGACCTAGTGCATGCATGGATATACCTTCGACCTCAGGTGCTGCGGATGATTATGATAACACAACGGAGCCGGTGCCTTTATCTTCCTACCCGATTCAGACTCCAACTCCGATATGTATGGATGATGTCGATGAACCTCCGCGACTTAGTGTTTACGATCGGAGACATCGTCGTTCTCAACATTCAGTTAATGTTCCTCCTCCAATTGCCATTCCCAAGTTTGATGGGGTGCACCTTTATATGATATACCTCTACATGCACCTAATAGACCAGCTCCTATTTACATGAGACATAAGCCACGACGCCATGCTGGACAACCTCCTTGTGGCACTTGGATTACATTTCCATTTTCATATGTATGATTTCAAATTTATAAACATTGATTCCATTTTTTTATAAAATCATTTTCGTTTCTTTCTTTTTCTTGTCTTATCATTCTTATATTAATTGTGAAATTAGTTGCAGGCATTTCTATTCGCTGTGTTTGGTTTTGTTTGGCTATGTTCGTCTTCAATTGTGGAGTATGCATGACAGTATTTACGATACTGGTTTTGTGGTGTTTTAAGATATTTTTACTTGTTTCAAGTACAATGGTCATGTTTGGACTATTGTGGTAGGTGTTTGCGGCAAAGTATGCATGCTGGAGTTGATATTATGTTTTCCTTCCTCATGAAACCTACGGGGACGGGCTCGCATAGGTCATCATGTTGTGGCATGGGACGTGGTGCCTGCATTATCCATGTGTACTGCAATGGCACGTTGCGCGTCGCTAATAGGCCATACATGTTGTGGCATCTGCACCTCATGCGTTGCGCATTGCATAGGCACCGCTCACGACACGCACAAGTGATACGTGTTGTGTCATCTACACCCCACGTGCTGCACACTAGGCATGCACGCTCATTGCATAGGTACCGTTTGTGAGTCGCACAGGGCATACGTACTATCACTACAAAAAAACAAGAATTTAGCGACGAATTTTAGCAACGACAAATATTCGTCGCAAATGTGCAACAAATTTAGCAACAAAAAATGCTATCGTCGCAAATTAGCCATAATTTTAGCAACAAAAATATTTTCGTTGCAAATTTAGCAACAAAAAAACTTTTCGTTACAAAATTCGTCGTAAATTTTTTACGAAAATTTTTTGAAGCACAATTCGTTGTAAATTTGCGACGAATAAAAATTTCGTTGCTAAATTTGCAACGAATTTAAAAATTCGTCGCTAAATTTGCAACGAATTAAAAATTCGTCTCTAAATTTGAGACGAAAAAAAAATTCGTCCCAAAATTTGCGACGAATAAAAACTTCGTCTCTAAATTTGCAACGAATGAAAAATTCATCCCTAAATTCGGGACGAAAAAAAAATTTGTCCCAAAATTTTGGGACGAAATAGAAATTCGTCCCTAAATCTGGGACGAATTCGTTTATTCGTCCCAAAATATTGCGATGAACTTCTCAATTCGTCCCTAAATTTGGGACGAAAATGAATTTGTCCCTAAATTTGCGATGAATTTCTAAATTCGTCGCAAAGTTAGCGACTCATATTTATATTCGTCACAACAAATTCGATTATTTGTTGTTAAATTTGTTGCAAATTAGTGACAAATATAACATTTGTGGCAAAATTCGTTGCTAAAATTCATTTTTCAGTCATTAGAAACATTTTCTAGTATTATAAACATTTTCTAATATAAAAAATGATTTGTAAACGGTGTTATACATTGATAGCGTATAAAATCTTAAGATATTCAAAAAACCTAATATAAAATCATTCATTCATTATCTATTTATATAAAAGAATGATAATATAGTATAATCTTTTAAATTTGTACATTTATTTTCTATAACTTTACAAATCTTTTAAATTATTACAAAAGAATATTATTAGTATATTCATTTTCTTTTCATTATCTGTTTAATTTTCCATTCTCAGCACTCATAACTCTATCTTATAAATTTGTTTAAATATTCGATTAACTAAACTAAGAGTTAAAGTAGAAATATTTGTTAACTAATAATTAATATATTGAATATTTTTTTATAATTATATCATAGTACGCAAATATTGTTAATAGTTTGTCGATTTAGTTTTTATTTTAGTGTATTCAAAGAGTTATTTATCAGAAACCATAAGTATTGTTGAAAAATTTGTTGTAAATTGTAAATGAAAAAATTATTTATCGTTAAATTTGCTACAAATTGCTACGAAAACATATATTTATCAGAAATTTCATCCCTGATTATGGGACAAAAAAAAATTCGTTCCTGATTCAGGGACGAAAAAAATTTTCATCCCTGATTCTGGGACGAAAAAAAAATTTCGTCCCTGATTCTGGGACGAAAAAAAATTCGTTCATGATTCTGGGACGAAAAAAAATTTCGTCCTTGATTCTGGGATGAAAAAGAATTTCGTCCCTAATTCTGGGATGAAAAAAAAAATTCGTCCCTGATTCTGGGACCAAAAAAATTTCGTCCCTGATTCTGGAACGAAAAAAATAATTCATCCCTGATTCAAGGATGAAAATTTTTTTCGTCCCTGATTCTGGGACGAAAAAAAATTTCGTCCCTATTTCAGGGACGAAAAAAAAATTTTGTCCCTGATTTAGGGATGAAAAATATTTTCGTCCCTGATTCAGGGACAAAAAAAATTTCGTCCCTGATTCTGGGACGAAAAATATTTTTGTCCCTAATTCTGGGACGAATTTTGGGACAAAAACTTTTTGTCCCTATTTTCAATATGTTTCACACTTCCTTCACTTTTACTCTCTCTCTCTCTATCGAGTTCATTTTTGAAGAATAGCCGTGAAGGGGTACTGCGAAGGGATGGCGGATGGGATGCCAGATCTACGATGGTGTTAGGTAATCTCTCTCTCTCTCTTTCTCTCTCTTGGCCGTAGATGGCAGATCCGACGGCCAACCGCCGGATCTGAGTTGCAGAAGGCAGATCGGACTGCCAACCGCCGGATATGCCCTTCACGGGCAAGCCGCGGCAAGGGACGACAGCCCCTGTGTGGCCGAGGTGCGCGAAGGGGCCTCTGGGCTCTTTGCGGCTCCGCCGCGCGAAGGGGCCGCCTCCCTTGCGTGGCCCAGGTGTGCGAAGGGGCCGATGGCCCATACGCGCGATGGTGCCGTGCAGCCCCTGCGCGGCCCTACTACGCGAAGGGGCCGCCGCCCCTTCGTGGCCGAGACGCTCAAAGGGGCCGCTGGCCCCTATGCGGCCCTGCCTTGCAATGGGGCCGCAGGCCCCTGGCGGCCCATCGTGGCCCATTGGCCTGGGCCATTGCACTGCCCGGCCCGGCTAAACAATTTAATTTAATTGATTTTTTTTTTAATTTTTTGAGAAATGTTATTTAAAAAAATATTTTTATAATATTGTTTTAATAATATATTAGTTATTTATAAATGTTTTTGATGTGTTAGGTTTTGCGATTCTCGAATATTTGGATTGGAAGCTGTTACTGGTGTTGATATCGGAGTCTATCGGTGAGTTATTAATTGGTGGTGAAAAATGTTTTAATATGTACTATAATGATTGAAAAATGCAATTTATAGTAAATTTTATGTGATAATTGATTATGAGAAATATTATATTAACAATAATCAGCAGTTTATAGTAAATCTTATATCGATTTGTTAAATAATCAATGTTGTTAAATGTTTAATATTTGATACTTTATTTAATTCTATGATAATATTTAATGTTATTGTAATAATTTAGTTAATTTGTTTCATATTAATTAAGTTTATAATATTATTTAATATTATATTTAATTTTTGTGAAATTAAGCTTTGTATTAATGATGATTTGAGTTTTGTACAATTAACGTTATTATTTATTGTTATATGAACTTAGTTGGAATTAATGATGATATTAGTATTGATGATTTACTAGTTTTTTTTGTAGTTTTTATTAATATTTAAAAAATTTTAAATTTGGAGATAGGGAAAATGCAGAACGAAAGAAGTTGGATGTATAAAAAGAACTTATCTGATCGTCGGGGTTTAACTGATGAATTTATTTTTGGGTTGGAGCAATTTTTAGATTTTGCTTGTACACAAGTTGATTTTATGGATGGGAATAAGCTAAGGTATCCGTGTAGAAAGTGTCATAATAGTAAATTTTTGTAGTGTGATAAAGTTAGGAAATATCTTTATAGAGTTGGTTTTACCCCGAAATACTATAATTGGACATGTCATGGTGAACCATTCATTTCTAATGAAGAGTTTGGACGAAATAGACAATTCTCAGTTAGTGGGGATCAGAGTTATTATGATCAATTGAATCCATATCAGAGTGGGTCCGAATTTTGTTCCCGATCCAAGCACTACAAGTTCTAGCTTTGCTCCAACATTTGAACATGGGTATACTAGTTATGCATCACCATTGGAGGAGGTAGAAGTAGTAGGTGTTGATGAAAATGTGAATAATGAATCATCTCTCAAATTTCAGGAAGTCTTAAGAGCTGCAGATGAACCTTTGTGGGCTGGTTGTGACAACCACACTAAGCTATCTCTAACCGCAAGACTGTTGAATGTCAAGGCAGAGCATAATGTGTCTGAAAATTGTTTTAATGATTTTGTTCAAGTTATTGGAGAAGTATTGCCACGTAATCATATTATGCCCAATGATTTCTACAGTATGAAAAAGCTTGTGAAAGAATTAGGTCTTCCGGTGGAAAGAATAGATGTTTGCAGAGATATTTGTATGCTATATTGAGGAGATGATAAAGATGTAGATTTTTGTAAATTCTGTAATCAAAGTAGATACAAGAGTACTCGGAGGTCGGGTCGTAATCAGCAACGTAAATCATATAAACAAATGTTTTATTTGCCTTTAACTCCTAGGTTACAAAGACTTTATACATCTGAGACCACTGCTAAACACATGACCTGGCATGCAAATCATGAAACAGAAGAGGGGTTAATGTGTCATCCTTCAGATACAAAAGCGTGAAAATATTTTGATAGAACATATCTTGAGTTTATGAGAGAGACTCAAAATATTATATTAGGTCTCTGTGCTGATGGGTTTGCTCCATTTGGAAAATCAGGAAGAACTTATTCTTGTTGGCCAGTTATCTTAACTCCGTATAATCTTCCACCCGGTATGTGTATGAAGACACCGTATATGTTTTTAACATTGGTCGTGCTTGGCCCGCAAAATCCAAAGAAATTAATAGATGTTTACATACAACCATTGATTGCGGAGTTGAAATAACTATAGGATGAAGGTGTTCCTACATATGATGTTCATACTAATCAGATGTTTGTAATGAAGGCTGCTCTTCTTTGGACCATAAATGACTTTCCAGCGTATGGTATGTTATCGGGATGGAGTACCACTGGGATTTTAGGATGTCCAATTTGTTTGGAGAGATCAAAGTCATTCAAATTGAAACATGGGAAGAAAGCGAGTTATTTTGATTGTCATAGACAATTTTTACCGTTAACTCATAAATTCGGAAGAAATAAAGAAGAATTCACTAAGAATAGATTTGAAAGAACCCTCCTCCATTGAGATTAACCGGTGAACAAATTTAGCATAAAGTCCTTAACTTTCCATCTATTATTGAAGAGCCACATGGTACAACATATGGCTATGGACATTTGCATAAATAGACTAAACGAAGTTTATTTTGGGATTTACCGTATTGAAAGATTCATTTGGTTCATCATAATCTCGATGTAATGCATATCGAGAAGAATGTCTTTGATAATCTGATAAATACAGTGATGGATATCACTGGGAAAACGAAAGACAACTTGAATGCAAGAAAAGATATGCGACTCCTTTGTAAACGACCCACTTTTGATGTCGATGAAAGTAGTAGGGGACCAAAACCGAAGGCAGTTTATACATTGAATAAGGATCAGAGACGAATTGTTTGTGAATGGTTAAAATCATTGAGGTTTCCTTATGGTTATGTCTCAAATCTTGGAAGATGTGTCGATTTAAAGGAATGTAAGTTGATTAGTTTGAAATATCATGATTGTCATATATTTATGGAAAGACTAATTCCTATTGCTTTTAAGGAACTCTTACCGAATTTTGTTTGGGGTGCCATTACGGAGCTAAGCATTTTCCTTCATGATATTTGCTCAACAGTGTTGAGACATTCACACATGGAGATGTTAGAAAGAGAGATTCCAATCATTTTGTGTAATTTGGAAAGGATATTTTCACTGTCATTTTTTTATTCCATGGAACATCTTTTGGTTCACTTGCCATATGAGGCGAAAGTTGAAGATCCTATCCAATTTCGATGGATGTATCCATTTGAAAGGTGAGTTTTTCATCTTTTATACTTCATTATCAAGGCATATAAAATTTGTAATTTCATTACATATAATTTTCTAAAACATTTTGTTTTATTACAATTAGATTCCTATATCATTGAAAAAGAAAGTGAAAAATAAGACACGTGTTGAAGCCTCTATTGTCAATGCATATATTATGGAGGAAGTAACAACGTTTGCATCATATTATTTTGAGTCTCATGTTCAGTGCAAGAGGCGGAGAGCGGGAAGAAATGATGATGGTCCTATTGATCCCAATTTGAAATCATTCTCAATTTTTAACTATCTTGGTCGACCAAGTAGATCATTTAAGCGTAGATATTTAACTGATCAAGAATGGCGGGCAGCCCACATATATATTTTACTGAACTGTTCAGAAGTGACGCCATATTTCGAGTAAGTATATATTTTCTATTGTATGTATTTCTTATGTCATAAATTATTTGTGTTAAAATTTATTTCCTTTGATGGTAGAATTTTCCAAAACGTATATTCTCAACTTTCGAGACATGAATTTGATCGTTTCTGCGATGAAGAATTTGCACCATGGTTCAAAAAATATGTAAATAGACTATAAATTATTTAAATATTTACTTTAAAACATATTAACATATTTATTTAACTTTAGATCCATGATAATCAAGCTCAAGTTTAGCAAGAATTGTTAATCCATCTGTCATGGGAAATCAATGGTACAAACTTGGTTATCCTATTTTATAAATGGGTATAACTTTCATACTGAAGAATATAGAGTGGGAAAAACGACAATGAATAGTAGGGTTTGTGTTCAGTTATCCAATGATGGTAGAGGTCAAAATGATTTTTATGGTTTGTTGGATGAAATCGTAGAGGTAGAGTACCCTGGTCCAGCATTATGGGTTGTTTTATTTATATGTTGCTGGTTTGACCTTGTCAAAGGGATGAAAGTGCATCCACAGTTTAATTTGGTTGAAATAAATCATAAGAAATTGTATAAAAGATATGAACCATTTGTGTTCGCACAACAAGAGATTCAAGTATTTTATGCTTCATATCCTAGTTTGAAACATGACAAAATTGATTGGTGGGCTATTTTTAAAACGAAAGCACGGAAAAAAATTGAAGAACATTGGGAAGAGACAGCATATCAACAAAAGGAAGTTGCCAATATAGTTCAGACCGAGGAATATAATATTCCAACTTTACGAGATCCTAGCGGAGTAGTGATAGATGTGGATGCAAGTGAAATTCATGAAGAAGACGATGAAGAATCTAATTTTGAGACAAATGATGAGGATGGGGATGAGGATTCTGATGAGGATGAGGATGATGAAAATGATGTTGAAGAGTCTAATTTTGAGACGCAGGATGAGGATGAGGATGACAATGAGGATTTTGATTTTTGATGACGGGTAAGTTTTGTTCTCTTAATATAATAAAAATCGGATATTTATCTTGATATATGATAATATATTTTTTTTAAGTGGGTAAGTTAGTCGACACATAATTTGCAAATTTCGTTACTCAATTTCTTGTTTATTTACTGTCTCATTCTTAAATTTATATATTTGATTTGTTAATATACTATCTTTTTTTTTCTATAGGTCATTAGATAAAATTTGTTCACATATTGGTACCTTGTTTCGTCGCAAATAATTTATCAAATTAAATATGGTAAGTTTATTCATGTTCTTCATTATGCATATGATGAATATGCAATTTTTATTTTTTATTTTTGTTTAAAATATATTATGGTTGACAATTTCGACGTGACGGCCATAGACGAAATTCTGATGGAAATTCACGCTCTTCGCCATCGCAGTGTGTTTCGGCACCTTCGCAATCTCATTCCCTTATCGGTAATGTACCTTCGCCTCCCCCTTCTGTTGTAGGCCCTTCGCATTCTCAACACATCGCTAGCAATGTACCTTCTCTAGTCCCTTTAGTGGAACACTCGTAGGCAAATAGAGGAGACAATTGAGAGTTAATAGCCCCTTATGGAGATTCGTAAGTACTAAATTTTAAAATTATAGATGTATTATTTCTTTTATTTATAAAATAAATTCTTCTTTTAACTATCTTATTTATTTAACATTGTTTGTTTGAAACTTTACGATAGATTTACATATTCTATAATTGTTATTCACGAGCTTAATAGAATAGTGAATAATCATTGGGGAGGGGCTTCGATGTCTTACACAAGCACTCCGAATGAAACAAAAGAACTATGGTGGAACGAGTTCAAGGTAAGTTATCCCAATCAGTTTATATATGAAATTAAGTTAATAGCTTTATAAGTTATTGGTTTTTTTCCATTGCAGCGAGTATTCACTTGGGACGAGACTGAAAAGTTGGAAGTAAGAAGGATTTTCAAGAAAAAATGTGGCGATCACATCCAACACGTTCTAAATCATGCAAAGAGACATGTAAAAAAGCCCAACTGCATCACCGAGCAAAATTGGGGCAGGATTCTGAATTTTTGGGAATCAGAGGAGAGCAAACGAAGGAGTGAGCAGAATAAAAGAAACCGAGCTTATAATTCAGGGGAATCGTCTGCGACGTATGCGGGAGGCTCGATCACTATCGATGAACATAGAAATAGATTGGTAATTTTATACAAACACTAATTTTTTTATCTAATTTAAATTATTTCATTATTTCTAATAGTGTTTTTTTATTTTAGGCCTAGGAAATGGGGACCGAGCCTTCATTCATAGATACTTTCACGTGCATATTTCAGAAAAAAAGACAAGACTTGGAGCGGGGAGAGAGCTAGAGTAATTAAGATTTGTAATTTCAAGTTTTCCAATTATTTTATGAATATTTTCAATGTTGATTTGAACATATTATGTTGAACATATCATAACAATGTGGGAAGATGAATTCTTTATGTTAGTCTCTCCCAAGTTTATTTTTATTGCTGCCTTGATTCTTTGATTTCTAATGAATTACTTGCTAGAGATTCTCTTTTATTTTTTTGCCTAAAATTTCAACTTATTCAATGTTAATATGAATGTTCATAATTTAGATCCTATATGGTCTCATGATTTATGTTACAAAATTTTTTATTTTCCTTCATATATATATATATCTAATCAAGATTATATGTGTTTGTATTATAATGTTATTGTAAATTTATTTTAATTTTTCTCATGACAATGTAGGAGAAATGTATGAGCTATCATGCAGAAATTCGAGTGCTAGTGATGATGCTGGCGGATCTGAGTCATCTGTTGATAACATGAATACATGGCTCGAGGTGACAGGTGGACGAAAAGAGGGTAGAGTAGTTGGGCTAGGTTCTTTGAGCAGAATATACAAAATCACCGGTTTATCTTCTTCTACCCCACCAGCAGTTAGAATAGAAATAAATCAATTGAATCAAGATGTGAGCCATTTGAAGGAGTTGCTACTGCAAAGAGATCAGGAATTCAGTGAAATTCAAGCAAAGCACACGCAAGAAATGAACGAGGTCCGTACGCAGCAAATGTTAATCATGCAGCATCTTCAGTTAGTCTCCACTCCGAATTAGATTCCCCCTTCTATTTCTCTTCCTGATAATGCTTGTGATGGTGATGAGGGTGATGATTTCTTTGATGATGATAATGATGATGGTGATGGTGGAGGTCATACTTGAAATTGTGAACTGTTATTTTACTGTTACATTTTAATATTTGTTACATTGATTTTTTTGTTATATATGGTTATTGATATTTTAACATTTAGTTTTGATGTTACTTTTTTGTTTGATATTATAATTATAATTTTTTGTTAAATTTTTAATTTATTGATTTTATTGAATAGTTAGTTATAATTATGAGTATAGATTGCTTAAATTTGATATTAAAAACGATTTGGATGATTAATTATTAATGAGGTTGGGTGAGCAGGCAAATTTGTCCAAATATGTTAATTAAATTTATATTCGTCACAAAATTTATCACTGAAAACTATGCTCATCGCAAATTTCGTTGCTAAAAGTGAATTGTAAATTTTGATTAGCAACGAATTTTGCAACGAAAAACATTCGTCGCATATTTACGACAAATTATTTTTCGTTGGTGATTTGCGACAAATAACTTATTCGTCGCAAATGTTGCCACGAAATTTTTTTTGTCGCAAATCAACGACGAAAAAATATTTGTTGCAAAAGTTGCGACAAATGCTTTTTCGTTGCCAAATTTGCGACGAGTATTTTTTCGTAGCAAAACTTGTGACGAATATTTTTTCATCGCAAATTTTGCAATAAATTGTTTTTCGTTGGAAATTTTGCGACAAAAAATTTATTCGTTGCTAATTTTGCGACGAAAATGGTTTCGTTGCAGAATTTGCGACGAATATTTTATATGTGGCAGATTTGCGACGAATAATTAATTTTTCGTCCCAAAATTTTGCGACAACTTATTAGCAACGAAAAAATATTTGTTGTAAAATTCGTCGCAAATTTGTTTTGTGATGAATTTTTCTTACAAATTTGTCCCAAATTTTATCACAAATTTTGTCTTTTTTTTGTAGTGTATGACATCTTTACCCACGCGCTGCGCATAAGGTATGCACGCGTACTGCATAGGCGCCGCTCACAACTCGCAGAGGGCATACGTGCTATGACATAGGATTTTTGGGATTAGAGTTTGTTTGATTTCGCACTCTATGAGTGCGAAACTGATTTTCGTAAAAAATAAATAAATAAATAAATAAAAAAAATAAAACGTAAAAAATATAAAAATATGAAAAATAATTTGGTTTCGACTTTGAGAGTGCGAAATCAATATTTTAGCAAGGAAAAAAAAGAGAACCATATTTAAATAATTCTTTTTAAATAACATTATTTTGATAAATAACCCGACATTGGTTCGTGTGAGATGTATGTATTGATGCAAAACTTGTAAGATGCATTCCTGTCCTCGCTAGCAATGATCCAGGAGAGACATGGGTTTGTGTAAGAGATATCGAGATTCAGGTTCTCGAGCCTCAATTCCACGCGTTTTTAACCTCAAAATGAAAAAAAGAAAAGCATTGCACTTTGGGTTGTTTTTCCATTTTTGCAGGTATTAATGCCGTGGCCAAATTTTGGGATTGGTTTGGCCTAAACCGCTGGAGAGAAGCCGATGTCTGCCAGGATTTTAGCACTTCTTACCACCATGCACACAATATGCGCAGTGAAGTAATGACAGGAAAGTCTACTGAAAATTTAAATGACCATAAAGTCTACTAAAAACTTAATCTCTAGAGACTTTTAATGGTAAAAGGAAAAGTTTAATGCTATCATTTAAGAAGTATCACAGGCTAATGATTGATAATTTAAACTAAAAAAAAATTATTAAAATGAAAAATGTGTATTGGCAAATGAGGAATATGATGTAATGCTCCACAAGGGGTTCTCTTTTTTAGTGAATCCAAACAGCCCTTTGCTTATGTGATGATTCTAATATAAGCTAATCACAGTCGTGTCTATGCGGTAACTTGTAAATTGAAGATGAGATAAGCACTCTCAAGTCAAAGAGCATAGCACTTTTAATAATTGATGTTAATACACGGTGAGACTGGGGTGAGAGGGAGGAAGCTACTTTGTTCAGTTAATACACCGTAGTATCAACAAAACCCTAGACCTGCAAAATAACACAACAAAAATGCAACCCACAAAAAAGGGGGGAAGGGGAATACCCTTTTATAGCCCCCCCACGCCGCGCATTTTCCCCCAACACAACAGAGGAATCAGAGGCAGAGACAATGATTAATTTGGTCATGGAGAAGCAGCAGCAGCTGAGACCTTGGAAGAGGATCTACAAAATTTCCTATGTAGTCCGAGACACTTGACAGCGCTTTTTAAAATGTTGAGGAGAATTCTGCCTCTCTTTGGGATCAGGCGAGGCGCTCTTCCCCTGCCGCGTTGCAACTGCGCTAGAGCTCTGCCTCTAGTTCCGAAGGTCGTGCTCTGTGCCATTTGCTTTGCTCTTTCTCCTTTTAGAATTGGAAATTGGAATGCCCCAAAAAGGTGGCCGACGTGGTTTTTTATAACAGCCCAGTAAAGACCGCGTTGTGGAGCTTCAGCCGTGTCTGACGCGTGTGCTGTGTTTTGTTCTTGTGGGTTTTATAAGCTCGCATAGACGAGCAACGACCAAATCGACGCTTCTTACCACGCAACACAATTACCAGAACTACCCTCTCTCTCTCTCTCTCTCTCTCTCTCTCTCTCTCTCTCTCTCTCTCTCTCTCTCTCTCTCTCTCTCTCTCTCTCTCTCTCTCTCTCTCTCTCTCTCTCTCTCAGTTTTATTGGCGTTGAACTCGTCCTTGTTCATTTCGGTCCTGTAATGGTTCCAAAGATCAAAATGGAGAATTTTTTATCCTTAAATTCTGATATATTGATATTCGTGATATTCGTGGGGTTTGTGATTTAGGAGACTGTTATTTTTCTTTTTGTGAAACAATATAATAAAATAATCAATTGTTTTTTATGGTAGTTTAATAGCAACCATCCCATATGTATTTACTCAAGGGGTAATTATTAAAAAAAAATTCAAAATTTATTTTGTTGGATCAAGAGTTACACCATTTTCAATTTTAGGTTGTTATTTTTGATTGCATGGGAGTTTTTTTTTTTTTTTATGTTAAAGTTTTGATTTGAAGTGCCTAATGATGTTGAAGGCCTAAGCCGTAGGGACTTAGGTAGGTGCATCTCACAATGTGTAGTTAATAAGAAGGCGTTTGATATCAATGTGCGGTCGAAATCCTCGTACAACATGCATCCTTTCTCAATGATAACTAATTGACAAACGGACACCTGGGCTGGGGCACAGTCAGAAAAGTTTTTTTTGAAGAGGCCATAAAATTATAATTAATAAAAATTATAAAATAAAAATTTATTATAAATTTATATAATTCTAATTAAAAATATAAAAATATTAAATAAAGTAAATAATTTAAAACAAAAACTATGCTCCACGGCTCTTTATTGATTTAAATTTATCTATAATAGATTTTAAACTAAAAATATTATTAATTTTTTTTCAAATATAAATAACTAAATTACCTGTAATTGTGAATTTGACAATATATTTGATATCATGGTCTTTTGGTCAAAATATATTGTTATATTGTGATTGAATCTCTATTCATAAAGAAAAAGGATAAATTTAAAAATAATAATAATAATAATTAACTAGTTTAGTATCTAATTACATGATAATTTTTTAATAAAGTCTCAAATATTTTTATTTAAATAATAAATTAAAGAAACTTCTAGTAATTTACAAAATTAAATGAGGATTTTTATTATTAATACATTGAAACATAATTAGATTTTATTGGAAAGAAAAGAAGCCGGCAAGGGAAAAAAAGTGGTGGTAATTCAAAAAATAACTGATTTTCCATATTTTTCAATAAAATATAATTTCCCTTTATTCCGCATAGAGAGAGAAAGAGAGAAAAAGAGATGGTCTAGCAAAAATTTGATCTATATATATTCATTTGTAACATTTAATAAATTCTGTTAAAAACCCCAATATACCGTTACAAATCTTAAATAAATATGACTTCTTAAAAATACCATTAAAATTTTTTGAAATTCTATTATTTTTCAAAATGATCGTTATATATTATGGTTTGCGCGTTAATTTTTAAAATGACCTTTATATTTTATGGTTACTTGAATGAGAAAACGAAGAAAAAAAAAAAACCACTTAAGAAAAAAAGTTGAGAGAAAAATTTGAATAAAAGAAAAACCATATATTTTTATTAAATTAAAGTTAAACTTTTATTGAAAAGCTATTCAAACTCCACAAAACCCAAATATCAGATATAATATTATTTTAAATCTGTAAAACACAAAATTTGGTCACAACTTTTCTTTAGGGGTCATCAAGTTTAAAAATTAAAATTTTATGTTTAATAAAAAAATATTCAAAATTCTTAAGCATCCTAAAAATTGAAATTTTATGTTTAATAAAAAAATTTTCAAAATTCTTGGGGGCCATGGCCCCCTTAGACAATACATGATTTCATCACTGGTTGGACCGGTAGATAAGGTGTTCAATTTGTTAATCAAGTTTTGTATTTAAAATTTAAAAATAAAAAAATATATATATTGGGAGAAGTATTCTCTAAAATGAGTCTAATAAGAAACAGATTAGTCAAATACTACTAGAAAACACAAAATTAGCAATGAAAAATTATCGACGGACAAAAATACATCCCTAATAGCGACGGATTTGTGACAAATTACCGTCGAACAGATTATCATGAAATTTATGACGGATTAGCGATATAAATTTTTCCATCGCTAATCCATCTATAAACCCTAAACCAAAAAAAAATAAAAAAAAAATAAAAATTTTAAACCTATCATCGACGAATTATAGACGGAATTTTTAGCAATAGTAAATTGTCGTTGCTAATCCGACGATAATTTGTTGAAGGAAATATATATATATATATATATATATTTACAGTTATCAGCATCGAATTACCGATGGATTAGTGACAGAATTTTACCAATGGAGATGTTAGCGACGGATTTTTTTTTATTTTTTAATAATTCTTTTAATTTTTTATTTTATTTTATAGAAGAATAATATTATTTTATTTTTAAAATTTTTTTTTTAATTTTTTAATTTTATTTAATAATTCTTTTTTATTTTATTTTAATTTTATTTTGTTGAAAAATAATATTATTTTATTTTTTCAAATTTTTTATTATTTATTTTAAAATAAAATAAAATTTATTTTATTATTTTATATTAAATTATAATTTTATATTATTTTATTATTATTAAAAAATATGAGATAAAGATAATAAATAATAAAAAAGAAATATGAATAGATAAGTTAGTTGATTTGGTAGTTGTTTTGCTTCCATCATTCTCCTTGCACATTAGTTCAGAGCGAAGGCGATTTTCATACAAATAAAAGGCGGGCTATGTGGGCGGGTTGGGCAGGCGCATGGAGTAACAAGCTTCTTTTTTTTCAGAACTCAGGTATCAACAACGGAACTGATCCGTCGCTGATTTTTTTTTTCTATTTCAGCAACGGATTTTTTAGGTTGCTAATCCGTCTCTGATATTAGCGACGGAAAAAAAATCTGTCGTTGATATTTACCATGGTCGATTTTATCAATAGATTTAGCGACGGAAAAAATCCGTCACTGACAGATTTCTAGCTTTCAGTGATGGATTTTTCCGTCACTAATACCGTGTTTTTCTGGTAGTGAAAATATATTTTCGAATATCGATTGATATAGGAAAAAAAAAGTGACTAATTGCAAGTTTTGAACCTTCGGCATTATGGGCAGCCCTTAACGTAGCTTTTTTTTTTAAACTAAACTAATTTTTTTAAAAAAATGAGATCTTTATTGAGTTAATTGTGGTTGCTCAAATTTTGAAGTATATTTTTTCTAGCTATTTTTGTTTCCTTTTTTCTATATCCTCGTATTGAATACAAACAATCTTTGTACAAAAAAATAAAATAAAATACAAACAAGATTAGAAAGAAGAAGCATATCAAAGGGTGTTTCAGCACAGTTTGGACAAGTTGACCTAAGATTATACATAGCTTCATCACCGGACTAGTAGATAAGGTGTTCAATTTATTAATAAAGTCTTTAATTTAAAATTTAAAAATGAAAAAGAATACGTTGGGAGATATGCTCTCTAAAATAAGTCTAATTAAAAATAGATTAGTCAAAATATGATTTTGAATATCGATTGATATAAGAAAAAAAGTGACTAATTGCAAGTTTTGAACATTTGGCATTATGGGCAGCCCTTAACGTAGCTTTTTTTTTTTAACTAAACTAATTTTTTTAAAAAATGAAATCTTTATTGAGTTAATTGTGGTTGCTCAAATTTTGTAACATATTTTTTCTAGCTATTTTTGTTCCCTTTTATCTATATTCTCATATTGAATAAAAACAATTCTTATACAATAAAAAAAAATACAAACAAGATTAGAAAGAAGAATGACGTCAAAGGGTGTTTCAGCACAGTTTGGACAAGTTGACCTAAGATTAAATTATGTAAGACCCAGACCTTGTGTCTCCTCTCCTCTCCTTTCTGTCTAATCAACTCGGATTCTTTGCAAAAGACTAAACTCACCAATCACGATTTCTCACAAATATAATAAATGAAACCGTGTGAGCCAATGCACCCCTCTCTCTTGGCCGTGGTTCCATGATATCGGTTTTACAAGGTTCCCTAGTTTATCATATACTAAATTACCTAGAAACAAAAAATGGGGGGAAAAAACTAATAAGAAAAATTATTTGCACGTTCCAAAGAAATACAGAGGAGACATGGAATAAGGGTTTCTTCTCCTTTTATTTTACTTTTTTTTTTCATTTTGGTTATGAGGGAGGACATTGTTTCAAGAAAAATTAGAGATGGATTTCAAATTAAAAATAAAAAATAAAAAATAAAACCTTCGATACCATTGATTTTAAAACCCTTCTACAGAGAGTAAATGATAATGAATATACGAAACCAAGAAGTCATTTGCTGTTCGAGGGTTTGGTCAACCATGTGAGGTATGTATACATTTTGCACCAATTAAATGATCCCCAGTGACAGTACAAATGAGAAGAAAAGCTATAAATTGGAGTGGAAATTGGGCCAGTTCAGCCTGAGCTCAGCCCATTTTCAAGGACCAAACTTGGCTTGTTCTAGGGCCAGACCGAGTTTGGACCTATTGTTTAGATCAATTTTAATTACGGGTCAAAATTGGATACCAATGGGTTCAGCCCATTATAGGTTTGAGCTGTTACCGCTAATGCCCCAAAAGTGAAAATTTTAGTGGAATAAACCGTATAGAGAGAGATAAAACCATTATTAGAGTCTATAGTTGAGAGATAAGACCATTATCTGGGAAGAGGGAGTGAAGGGGTAGTGAAGAGTTCTAGATAAGACCTCCGTCAAATTCTTGGGAGACCTCCAACAGTTTGTAGTTCTAAACTTCAAGAATTTCTTCAAAATTGGCCATCGTCAATAGGCGATGTGCGCCGGCGATGGTCCAGAAAGTTCCTCCGCATTGTTTCCTCTTCGTATCCGCAACGAATCGATGAGATTGTTATAGGTACAAAGTTGCTCCCGCTGGAGTCTGATAGTGAAATTGATCTCTGAAGAAGAATAGAAGGTTTTTGACTATGACAATTGTCTTCCCCGTCATAGCGGTGAACTCGATGCAACGATGGTTTGGATTCTTGGTGATTCTTCGGCGGCTGTTGAACTTCAATGATGCCTCGACTCCTCTACACTCCCTATAAGACAGTCGTCCTTCATCTCTTAAGATGAAATCAAACAGCCAAGAGGACAGAGAAAACACTCTGATTGATGGCCGCGCCGCTGTGATGTCGGCGGGGGCTACTGACGCTGGCAATGATAAATCTAAGACCTAGAGACGGGGGATGTAAAAAATTTATAAGATATTTGTTCAATCAACAAATATGAATTATAAAACTACATTAAGAAATCTAAAATATTAACAAAAAAATAATTCAACTATGATATTTTGAAAATTAAAAAATTTAATTAAATACATGATGAGAACTTCAAAAGTATATAAATATCAAGTATTCTACTAACAAATACATTGCAATTGTTCTCGTCTAGTCTTCATGTTTTGGAACCCCTGCAAAATGTTCTTGTTTTCCATACCACTAAATACATCTCTCTCAATGTATGTTACAAAACAATTATTCATCCAACTGTCTCCCATTCAATTCCGCAAACGACTTTTCACAAAATTCATTGCTGAGAAAACCCTTTCAACTGTAGTTGTAGTAATAGGAAAAATCAAGGTTAATTTCAAAAGTAAATAAATAAGTGGATAAACCAAATGCGTTCTAGTCATAATAGGTTTCTTTACAAGTTTGGCAGTACCTTTCAATCCTAAGAAATTAATATTTTGTCTCATATCAGAAATGAAATTCTCAAACTGGTCATCTAATGTCAAAATATCAACCCCAGAAAAATCATATGGATGATCTGAGCAAGTCGAATAAACTTGTGTTTATCAAAAGCGATAAAGTTATTTTCAGAATTAAAATATGTCATGCAAAGAAATAATTCGGTTGTTTCAATTATTCAACTCTTGAATTTGCATTCTAATTAGTAACATCTTTTGCTTTACGGTGAGATCTTCCTTTGACATACAAATCATCCAGTCAACAAGTTTAATTCCATGAGCATTACAAAATAAGCAAGCCACTTCCAACAAAGAATTCCAACCATTGTGTCTCATATCTTGCAATCGATCCTTTGAAATTTTAAGAAACTTCATAACATTGATTATATCTTGATCTTTTCTTTGTAATACTTGAGATAGATCATTGGTAATCCCTAGAATGTACAAAATAAACACAAAGTCAAATGAATGTATTGAATCTAGAAGTCCCAAAGCTTAAGCTCTTTGCTGTGAACTAATACCACTTTCCATAATACTTTCAAGAACATCAACCATTGAAAGAAAAAAAAAAAGAAAAAAGAAAAAAAACCAATTAGGCTAATGAGAGTAGCATAATGTGATCCCTATCGAGTGTCACCCGGCATTTTAAGACTTTGTTCTTGATTGAGTCATATATTACTAAAAATTTATCCTTTTCCCAATGCCTCTCTCACTTTAGCACAATGGATATTTCGAACACTATCATGCCATTTGTACAAACGTTGTACAACATTCAATAAAGTGGCAATCAAATTGAAAAATGATGCAACTTCTATGTGTTCTTTTGCCACCACAATTAATGCGAGTTAAAACTGAACTGATGAGCCCAACAATGGACATGAAATGCTGATGAATTTTCTTTCAAAATTAGGATCTTCAAACCATTGAATTTATCTCTCATATTACTAGCAACATCATAATCTTGGCCACATAATCTTGACATTGTTAATTCATGCTAGGTAAGTAATGTTTCAAGAGTAACCTTTAATGACAAAAAAGAAGTACCCTTAACATGAAGTATACCATGGAAGAATTCAATGATCATGCTACTTTTACCCACATACCTTATGGCAACCGCCATTTGCTCTTTATCAAAAATCTCATAAAATTCATCAACCATCAAGGTCAATACACTACAAAAAAACAGCCTTTTAGCCCCAAATTTAGCAACGAAAATTTTAAAAAAATTCGTCGCTAAAAACCTTAGAGACGGATTTAGCGACGAAAAATTTTTCGTCGCTAATAACGCGTCGTAAAAATTTAGCGACGAAAATTAGAAATCTGTCGCTAAATTTAGCGACGAAAATTGAAATCCGTCTCTAAATTTAGCGACAAATAATTTTTCGTCGCTAAAATTCGTCACAAAGTTTAGTGACGAAAAATTATCCGTCGCTAAATTAGCGACATAAAAAAAATCCGTTGCTAAATTTAGCAACGAAAATCTAAAATTCGTCGCTAAATTTAGCGACAGATAATTTTTATCGCTAAAATCCGTCACTAATTTAGGGGAAAAAAATCTGTAATAATAAAAAAATCCGTCGCTCAATTCAGCGATGAATTCAAATCCGTCGCTGATTTCAAATTCCGTCAAATGAAATGTTCAGGAAGGGCACGTGTCACCCGAGCGCCACCCTTGCCCACCCGAGCCCACCCCCCGAGCACGTGCCACCTGAGCCAGCACCCCGCACCCTGCCACCCTGCGCAGGCACTCTTAATTGCTGGAAAATGCCTTCTGCCTCCACCGTGGTTCGAACTCCGAACTCCTGCATGCAACCTGTAAACCACATAGTCAAAGATATTATTATGATATAAATTTCTTTTTTATTATTTATTATCTTTATTTCACATTTTTCTAATAATAATAAAATAATATATAATAATAATTTAAAATAATAAATATAATAACTTTTTTTATTTATACCACCCACCTAAAATAATATTAATTAAAAATAATAAATATGATAATTTTTAATAAAATAAAAAATAATAAAATACTAATTTAAAATAAAATAATAAATTAATTAAAAAATATGTCTATATTATATTTTGATTTCTTCTTTTTTCTTTTATCTTATTATCTAATTATTTTTTTTTCATTTTTATTTTATTTTTTTAATCCATAATTTATAATTTAAAAATAGATTACAATATCTCAAAACTATAAAATTATAATTATCAATAAATTATAATATATTAATAATTTAAAAAATCTATATATTTAATTACAAAATATTTTTATTCGTTATAATAAAATTATTATATATTATAATAAAATTATTATATATAAGAAATGAGAGAAGAAAAAAAAAACTCAAAAATAGAGATAAGGAAAAAAAAGTGAGAATAGAAAATAAAGAGGAGGAAGAAAGTCACACAACAACACCCGTGGTGCAGTGGTAGTGGTAACATGTTTTCGAGATCCAAGTCGAAGATTCAAATCCCTTCAACTACACTTCAACTACAGATTTATTTATATTTTTTGTGACACGCCCCAGCAGGCAGCGCCTGCCTGCCTGGGCGCCCGCGCCTGCTGGGGCAGGCCCCGCGCCTGCCTTGGTGCCCAGGCAGGTGCCCGTACGTGCATGGGCCGGCGCCCGCGCAGGTTCAGATTAATATTTAATTAAAAATTTTATATTATTAAATAAAAAATACAAATAAAATAAAATTACCTATACAATAATAAAAAATATTAAATCAAAAAAAAAGAAAAAAATAATAAATTAATTAAAATATATATATAATTTAAATAAAATAAAATATATGGTTTTTTTTAAGAATTAAGAAATATAATATAATAAAATAAAATGTAAATTAAAATATTATAAAATAATAATATGATTTGTTAATATAAAATAATAAAATAAAATAAAAATAAAATAAAATTATAATTAAAAAAAGAAAAAATTCAGCGATGGATTTGGAATCCGTCGCTGAAATTATTAAAATAAAATAAAAATAAAACAAAATTCTAATTATTTAGCGACGGATTTGGAATCTGTCGCTGAATCAGTCACGGATTTGGAAATCCGTCGTTAAATTAAATTTGGTTGTTTAATTAATTTTTTAATTTAAATATTATATTAATATTATATTTTATTTAATTATATATAAAAAACCTATTTAGCGACGGATTTCGAATCCGTAGCTGAATCAGTCACAGATTTAGAAATCCGTCGGTAAACCATGGTTGTTAAATTAATTTTTTAATTTAAATATTATATTAATATTTTATTTTATTTAATTTTATATAAAAAACTTATTTAGCGATGAAATTTGCAACGAAAAATTTTTTTTGTCGCCAATTAGCGACGAATTTAGTCACAAAAATTTTTTCATCACTAATTAGTGATGAATTTAGTCATGAAAATTTTTTCGTCATTAATTAGCGATGAATTTTGCTACGAATGATGTGTCCGTCGCTAATTTAGCCACGACTTCCTTTTCGTTGCAAATTTTGTGGCAAATTAGCGACGAAAAAGTTTTGGTCGCTAAATTCGTCGTAAAATAGCGACGAATTTTTTCCATCGCAAAAATTCGTGACTAAAACCGTGTTTTTTTGTAGTGATAATTCTTCACCAAGAACATTAATTATTGCATTTGTTGTCTGAATAGCAGCAGCACTCACAATATCTTTTTGTATCTTAGGATAAGTTAATTGATTATTTCCGGGAGCATTCTTGCAAATTAACTTTTTTATATCTTGATTGTGATTACAAGAAATTTCAGAAGCTCAAGAATATTATCTTCATTTGAAGAGTTTTTTGATTTTTCATGACCTCTAAATGCAAGTCCTTGATGTAAAAGGAACTCAATGCAATCAATAGATGCAGACAAATGTGTTCGATATAAGTCATAACATTGACTTGACTGTTTAGATATCGCCAATTGAATGTGCTGATTTTGATTCATAAGGTCTTGACACTTCAACCATGCTTTATTGTGAGCACTGTTTGGACCACCAACGCTTTTTTGTTCCAATTTATGAATCCTTCACCAACAAATGTTTCTCCTCCACATTGTTGTCCATGACAAGGTTGAAAAAGATAGCATGAAAGACAAAATGTTGCATCTTTGGCTATGCAATACTCTAACCAAGTCGGAAATTCCTTGAACCAAGAAAGACAAAATCTTCTCAAAAGATTTCCAATCTTTCTTGAGGAAACTTAAAATTTTTTGGTTGAAATGGCTCATCTTACAAGTAGTTTCATCTTATGATATTCCGATCATTAGCATTATAGTCTAAAATATTTCTATGTAGACTGAGATCAGTAGGAAGATCTTCCAATTTAAATTCATTCTAACTTTTTTGTTGAACTTTGTGGCTGACCCAATGATCACCATCATCTCCAAATACTGGTGCTGGTTTATAACTCAATTCACATAATATCACTACAGAAAATAGACTTTTAGCGACAGAAAAATTCGTCATTGAAAATCTATTTTCCGTTGCTGAAAATTCATTTTCCGTCGTTGAAAAGTATCAGCGACGGATTTTTTCCATCGCAAAATCCGTCACTGATATTTACCCCGCTAAATATCAATGATGGATATTTTTTCCATTGCAAAATCCAGTCCGTCGTTGATTTTAGAAGTACTAAAAAAAATTACATTTTGCTCTCGAGCCGCCCCAGGACCCACGGCCCGACAAGCCACCCGCGATCTTTAATATTTGAGAAATGCGTTTGCTCACCTTCAAACCCGGGTGTTGCGAAAATCTACAAGTGACCCAACCACCAAGCCGTCAAAGTGATCTATTCATATTATCTTTTTTTTAGTTATTATATATATCTCATATTTTTAATAATAATAAAATTATATAAAATTATAAATTTTTAATAATAATTAAATAATATAAAATTATAAATTTTTTATAATAATAAAATTATATAAAATTATAAATTTTTAATAATAATAAAATTATATAAAATTATATGAAATTATAAAATAATGAAATAATTTTATTTTAGCTTAAAATAAAATAATAAAAAATTTTAAAAAATAAAATAATATTATCCTTCTACAAAATAAAATAAAAATAAAAATGATTATTTTTAAAAAAAATTAAAAAAATTAAAAAAATTAAAACAAATTAAAAAAATTTAAAAAATTTTAAAAAAATTAAAAAAAAATTAAAAAAATTCTGTCGCTAATCCATCGATAAAATTTCCGTCGGTAATCCGTCGCTAATAGGTTTACAAAAAATTTTTAAAAATTAAAATTTTAAAAAATCCGTGGATAATCCGTTACTAAAATTTTTGTCAGTAATCTATCATCGATAATCTATCAATAATCCGTCGATAAAATTTTCATCGGTAATATTTCACAATTTCGTCGCTATTACCGATGGAAAAAATCTGTCGGTGATTTTCCATCGGTGAAAGTCAAATTTCTAATAGTGTATGAAAAAAAAAATATATATATATATATATATATATTTATATATATATATATATATATATATTTATATATATATATATATATATATTTATATCAATTATCTTATGCTAAACACTCTATTAAATTATGTAATCAAGAAATACAAATATTTTTTTTGACACTAACTTGACAATAATGAAATAACAATTCAGCAAAAAATACCAATTTGAAGAAAATACTAAACTATTAAATCATGTGAATTCTAAAAAGAATTTATGCCCCAAATATGAAAGATAACAAGCAACATTGCACTTGCACATTAAAAAAAAAAAAAAAAAGTCATTCCATCCATATTCACCATATGTTGAGCGAACAAGTGATTAAATGCAGAACTAGAACTCATCCAAGAACAAGAAATATAACATAAAAGAAACAAAATAAAATCAATTTTAAAAAATTATATTATGATTCAACGCTAATTGTTAAATTCAAAAAATAATTAAAATTTTGACTCAAATCAACGGCACATTTTTCATGGGGCAAAGAATGGATTTTTCTTCATATTTGAAGACTCTGTGGTTAATTAAAAAATTTAGAGAATGGAGAGTCCGGTATTTGATAAGTGAAGGAAATATAAAGAGAGAATTAGGGATTTGGAAAAAAGAAAAGTAGAGAGGAAATAGAAAGGAGAGAGAAAAAAGACAAAAGGAAAAGGAGAGAGAAACAAAATGGATGGGGAGAGAGGTTGAGAGGGAGGGGGGAGGATAGGGAAAGTTCTGGGAAGGAGGGGAGGGAAGAGGAAAAGTTGAAAAATGGATTTATCAATATCAAATTAATAATTTTTGGGGTTGTAATCTTATTTACCTTTTTTTTTTCTTGACTTTAAAGATTACAAAATATTATTTTATTGATTTAAAGCATGTGCTAATGTCATATTTTATTTTTGTTATGTAGTCGGTTTTTGAAAAAAAAAATTACATGAAATTTAGTCAAATAAGTGAGATTTAAAAAAGACAAATGGTGACAAAATTACAGTTAAGTGAGTGCAAAATAGATACGGGTCATAAACACTAATTAAATTTTAGAAAATTGAAGGTGAAAACAATCTAGAAGGGGTAAATAAGTTGTTTGGTAATCTTTCAAAGATTTTAGAAATTTGTTCAGAGAAGATAGGAATAAAGAAAGGAAAATAAAAACAAAGCACACCAAAATTTTTATAGTGATTTCACCAAATACGGTATATGTCCACTCCTAACCTTTACCTAGATTTTCACTATTTTCTCCGAAATAGTACAACAAACTTGTTTTTAGGTGCAAGTCAAACATTTATGGTGTTTTCTCTCGAAAGCATTTCCTAACCTCTCACAGGCTGTCTCTCTCTAAGCCCCAAATCTAAAGAACACACTCTAATTTTTATACTTTTTGTACAAGAGAAAAATAAATGTTATAATGAATAAAACTAAAACTTCAAGTGTAACAAATTTAAAATTTAGAAGAAAAATTTACATAAGAGTTAGAAAACAGAGTATATTCGTTGAATGCAAAGTAAATGCTCAGTTCTCCTCTCTTTTCTCCTCTTTCGTATTGTGTATTTATTTTTTGAGTGTCGAGAGCCATTGGGATATGTCAAAATTTGAATCTCTTCGCTAAATGTTTTGCCTTCCCCATTTAATGTATTCAACGCTCTTATTTAATGCATTCAATCATTCAAAAGAATTCAAACATTGTTTTGCAGAACCGATGAAAGACATTCTTTTTGCATTGCTATTGAAGTTGAACATTAGCTCACAAATATTGAAATAAAATTTTATCATCTTATCTGATATTCTTAGATCAAGAAGTATATTGGAATGTACTTAGTTTGTTTGCCGACCAGGAAAGATGTAAGTTAGATTTACTAAACTGTCGATACTACTATATTTAAATCAAATTTTCAATAACTCAATTTTAAAACATATACGTAAGTATATGCAATTCTTAAACAGGTGATGGTTTATATAATTTTTGCATGTTGCCTGAAGCATTCATAATTTCCAGGAAAATATAACTGTACACTACAAGGTTCAAATTGATTTAGTCATTTAATGCAAGCTCAAAGCATTGTTCAGAATATATGAGTGCTAAAATGGTCACTTGGTTTGGTGTGCGAGTGAGTCAACTGTGTACAGTGAAAGTACTCAAAATTTCATGAAATTAATGCAAGGGTAGTCGGTTGTCTAAGTAGAACTAACTTAACCGGTCCAATAGAAAGCAAGGACAGCAGGCAGGTTATATTGTCGGTCGAGTAAAAAGGATGGACAGCTGGCTGGACATAAAGGGGTTGCAAGCTGAGTGAATGGGCAGCCAGCTAATTTCTTGCTCGGTTGGCCAAATTGTTCAGAACTGCTTGGTTAGCTATCTTATCGAGAGCATTGCTTAGTTGATTGAATTACCGATATCCTAGCTCGGTTGATTGGATTACCAAGGACCATACTCGGTTAATTGGATTACCAAAGACCATGGTCGATTGATTGGAATACCGAGAACCTTGCTCGATTGATTTAATTGTCGAGAGCCTTACTCGGTCAGCTGAGACACCTATATTTTTTGGTTGCCTAGTCAGTCTAGACCCTCTTTATTTCTCATATGCAACTCTTGGTTGTTGTAGCTATCGATTGTAACTCTAATTTAATTTTAATTTCTCAACCACTTCTCTCTTGGTCTTTCTCAGTTGGCTAAGGTATTAGTTTCATTGAACTAAGACACTAACTTATTTGATCAGTTGGCCAAATCTTCAATTCAGTTGACTATCCATGTTTGTTCGGTGCTACTTGGCTGGCCAAGATCCTTGTTTGCTAACGGAGACCTTGCTTGATTGGCCAAGACTTGATGTTTTCTCATTTAATTTACCAAGACCTTGCTTGGTTACTTCTCTTGATGCATTTCAACTTTCTTTGTTGATTCAACACAATTGGTTGCTTTTATCTCTAGGTCAGTTAGTCCTTGCTTGGGCCTCCTCGATCGACTGGATGTGTTACCTGGTCGGCAAGCACCCTGGGTAGCCTTGCCCAGTTAGCTGGCGGCCTTGGGTACCTAGCTGCTTGACTTGGCACCTGGCTGGCTGCCTTGGTCAATCGACCATGCATTGATCGGTTAGCCTACTAGCTTTCCCAGTAGGCTAATCTCTCACTTCATTTTCATTCTTCTCTAAGTAATTTATCATTGCTAACATGTTTGTCTAATGTTCAATAATTTCTAATCTATTATCTTGTTCATTATCTAAACCTATCCATACCCACAATCTCTCCCTTTTTTATGATGATAAAACCTAAGCTAATGAGAAATTTTGACTAAGTGTTTCTAAGAGTTATATGGTTCCATAGAGTTCAATACTCCCCCCTTATGTATGCTTCTATGCTTCCCATTAATCATGACTCTCTTCCTATATTGCTCTGATACCATATTTCTCTCTCTTTTTGTCATCAACAAGAGAATGAAAACTAAAGAGGCAAAAGAATGGTCCGAACTTAAGGTCGGTGCAAATCAAAGCTTTACAGTGTTTTCTCCCAAAAGCACTTCCCAACTTCTCACAGCCTGTCTCTCTCTCTAAACCCTAGATCCAAAGAACACACTCGGATATTTATATATTTTGTACAAGAGAAGAATAAATGTTAGAATGAATGAAACTAAGACTTTAGGTGCAACAAATTTAAAACTCAGAAAAAGAATTTACAAAAGAGTTGGAAAACAGAGTATATTCGTTGAGCGCAGAGTAAATGCTCTATTCTACTCTCTTTTCTCCTCTTCGGTAATGTGTATTTATTTCTTTGAGTGCTAAGAGCCATTGGGGTAGGTCAAAATTTGAATCTCTTCATTAAATGTTTCACCTACCGCATTTAATGTCTTCAATGCTCTCATTTAATGCATTTGACCATTCAAAAGAATTCAAATGTTGTTCTGCAGAATCAATGAAAGACATTCTTTTTGCTTTACTACAAAAGTTGAACATTAACTCATAAATATCAAAATAAAATATTATCAATTTGTCTGATATTCTTAGATCAAGAAGTATGTTGGAATGCACTTAGATTGTTTGCCGACCAGGAAGGGTGTGAGTTAGGTTTGCTAATGGAATGCACTTAGATTGTTTGCCGACCAGGAAGGGTGTGAGTTAGGTTTGCTAAACTATCGACACTACTATATTTAAACCAAATTTTCAATAAGTCAATTTTAAAACATTTATATAAGTATATGCAATTCTCATAAAACTGAAGGTTGATATAATTTTTGTGTGTTGCTTGAAGCATTATTTCCATGAAATTAGAACTGTGCACTGCAAGGTTCAAATTGATTCAGTCATTTAATACAAGCTCAAAGCATTGTTCAGAATATATGAGTGTTAAAATGGTCTCCTGGTTTAGTGTGTGAGTGAGTCAACTGTGTGCAGTAAAAGTATTCAAACTTTCATAAAATTAAATTAGGGGCAATCGGTTGTCTAAGCAAAACTTACTTAACCGGTCGAATAGAAAACAAGGACAGGGGCCTAGTTATGTTGTCGGTTGAGAAAAAATAATGGAAAGCCGGCCGGACAAAAAGGGGTAGCAAGCTTAGTGAATGGGCAGCCAATTGAGTTCTTGCTCGGTTGGCTGAATTGATGAGAATATTGCTTGGTTGGCTATCTTGCTGAGAGCCTTGCTTAATTCACTGAGTTACCGAGATCCTAGCTATGTTGATTGGATTACTAAGAACCATGCTCGGTTGATTGGATTTCTGAGAACCTTGCTTGATTGATTGGATTTCTGAGAGTCATGCTCGGTCAGCTAAGACACCTGCATTTCTTGATTGCCCAGTTTGCTTAGACACTCTATATTTCTCATATGTAACTCTCGATAGTCGTAGCTATCAATTGTAACTCTCGATTAATTTTAATTTCTCGGCCACTTCTCTCTCAGTCTTTCTTGGTTGGTTAAGGTATTAGTTTCATTGAATCAAGACTAACTTATTTGATCAGTTGGCCAAGTCTTCAACTCGATTGACTGTCCATGTTTGTTTGGAAGTGCTTGGTTGGCCAAGATCCTTGTTTGGTTGACTAAGACCTTCCTCAATTGGTCGTGACTTGATGTTTTTTGATTTAATTTGACCTTGCTCGATTGCTTCTCTTGATGCATTTCAACTTTCTTCATTGATTCAACACACTTGGTTGCTTTTATCTCTCGATGTAGTTTTATCTCTTGGTTGGTTCAGTCCTTGCTTGGGCCTCCTTGGTCCATTGGATGTGTTACCCGATTGGCAGGGACCCTGGGTAGCCTTGCCCCTGGCTGCCTTGGTCAGTCAACCATGTATTGATCGGTTGGCCGACTAGCTTTCCCAATAGGCTGATTTCTCACTTAATTTTCATTCTTTTCTAAGTAATTTGTTATGCCTAATATGTTTGACTAATGTTCATTAATTTCTAATATATTATTTTGTTCATCATGAAAGCCTAGCTTTGCCAATAGAGGGGTGCAATTGCTCATCCTGGATCCTTCTTAGGTCCGCCACCGGAATGTTGAAAGTGTTGAGTTTGCCTCTTTTGCCCCTCTCTAGGGCGTTTTTGGGTTTCATGGTTTGAGCTCATGTTTGGCTCGAAACGGACTTGAGACTCTTTTAATTTTTTTGGCGAAGCTTGAGCCTTGATCTTTCAAGCTTTCTTGAGTCAAGTTCGAGCTCGAACTCATAAAAGTTTAAACAGGCTGAGCTTAACCTTTGTAAAGTCCGATTCAAAAAGCTCGATTGCCACCCATAGCTATAAATACCAACAAACCACATTGCAGAAAAGCGAAAGAGATTTTAATATAAGCTTGGGGTCCATTTTATGGTGTGGGTAGAAAAACTCAAGCATTACCCCATAGCTAAAAAACAAAATCAAGATTTATTCTTTATTTATTTATTTATTTATTATAGGTTGATTACTTGGGTCTGCTAAAAAAGAATTTATTTGAACTCTTCCCCTTTTTTGCTTCATTTAAGTTGTGTTAGGTCAAGTGTCATACTTTGCATTAATGATATATGTTTTGTATTAAATGTGTTTTGCATGCATGGCCACTCTTTACGTACCCAGCACCAATGCAAGGCCATCGGATTTTTTAATTATTTTAAATTAAAATTTTAAAAATGAAAAACATAACCATAAAAAAAGTTCATCTGATCTGACACTTAAATCAAAATTGAATAATCAAGACTAATAAATATCGGTTATAAGTCACCGGTTCATAAATAAAGAAAAATTAAGGATATGTGTAGTAAAACAATATCCGTTTCCAGTATATTTAGTAAATAATTCTATTCTCACAGAACGTCTAACGTGTAGGGATAAATTTTATCCTGCCTGTGGCTTTGACAAGAGGAGGGGGGAAAAGAAATTAAAAAATAAAAAATCATGAATTATATCAAAGATGAAAAGATCAATATTTTTTCTCATTTTTTCTCTTTCTAAAAAAGAAAAAATAATTAAAAATTGTTACAAAAAAATGCAATGTGAAAATTTATTGTAATTCAACTAAACAAGGGGAAAGAACAATTCAAGCAAATTTCATAGAAGTAAATTTGACTCCCAAATTATTACTTTAATACTACATATGACTTAACTAGCAGAAAAGTTAGAATGGACATTTCACTGTCTTCTCTATTAGTACCCCAACTTTAATTAGATTTTTGAAACAAATGTAGTAGAGTTTTAGAGACAATTGGGACAATCATCCTATTCACAAAGTGGGTCTTGCAGTGATTGATCAAAATTAGTCGAGGTAAAACTCAAAATACTGAATGATGGTCAAGTCTTGATATAAAAAAAAAAAAAGATATTACCTTGTATATATTCCTAGTTTGATACAATAGCCAATCAAAAAATAATTCAAACAGGAAACTATAAAAATACGAATAAACGAGTAAATTGAAAGCTATGTTAATGGAATTATGAGGTCTAAAAACTAATGATAGGAAAAAAAATCTCTTTTTATCATCAACTTTGCTCTAAAGATGCAATGAAACCCAGGTTTGTGGGGGAATTATTGGGCGGGACTCCTCCATGTGCATATTATGAGTGTCATTTACTATTTTTTTTATGTGAATGAATACTGCGACTCGTCATGACCGATTCTAGAACTAGATAAAGTAGGAAAATTATATTAGATGACCGATCAATATACAATTAAGACAAAAATAATTTATGTATAGACTTTTTATAGAATGATTCATATAGCCGATCTCATTTAATGGAATAAAAACTTAGGGAGCGTTTAGTTCAGATCTGGGAATCGAAATCACAATTGAAACCATAAACTCTAGAATCGAGTAGACAAAATCATTCAAATTCTTTGGTTTGGTGCAGTACATTGAAATTGGTATTAGTACCATAGATGGTGTTTGGTTTACTATTTTTTCGGAATAAGAATTCATGGTTTTCTAATTTTATCCCTATTCTAATATATAATGAAAAAATTAATTACTTAAAATAAAATATTTTAAAATATTATATAAAATTAATTTAACTTGAGAAAAATAATTATTAAAACAAGATATGCAGTGACCATGAAATAAATGGGTACACGGTTTGCTAGTCCCAATCTTCCCCTCTTGAATATCTTCCGTACAAATAGAACAATTCATTTCGCAATCTTCTTCAATTTTGACGTCCTTCAAAGCATACTTCATCCAAGATTTTTCAATTTCAGAAACCCCATCCAAAGATCCACCACCGTTTCTAAAATCTTCTATCAATGCCGTGAAGTGGGTGCGGGACGAAACTGGTACTTGACAAACAAAGTCCTTAATTTCATCAATGTGGGCACAAAACCTCAAACTCGAACGGCCAGCATAGGATTCTTGCGACTGGACAGAAGAGGCATATTCCAGGATTTAATTCCATGAAGAGAAGTTGATGAAGAGATTCGCGAAGACTTGAGCGGAGCGAATTGCCGACTTCTAATCGAGAAGCCTGAACTTTTTGGATTTTGATTTCTTGTTTAAACAAATCTGTGTTTGAAGAAATCGAAGAACTATAGCGGTGTTTGGTGCGAAATATGGAAGTCATCAAAAAGTGGTTGGGAACGGAAGAGTTGAAACCCTAGCTTGATTTGTGGGGGGGGGGGGGGAGAGAAGAGGAGAACCTAAAAAGACAGAAAGTGTGGAGTTTAGGGAGAGGAATGGATAGCGTTGCAAAGTAAAATATTTATTTGAAAATCAGACATGGGTTTTGAGTGAAATCCATCGATTTATTTGGGTTTCATGGATTCTATATTTTTGTAATTGATTTAAAAATTTTCAATCATACAGTATTAATCCAAATTCGACTTTGGATTTTATTACCATTGCTCATTCTTATACTCTCTTTTTAAACACACCCCTAATCATTGTCGTCTTCGCCGTTGTCCTCAAGTGAATCAGTATTCTATAGACCTGTCCCATCTCATAATTTATCGAATTTTTGCTTGGTGTATGCACTGCAACCTTGCACTAGGGTGTGAAAAGACAATTACACGAGTATGTTAACAGTCATTATCCTCCCCTAACCAAAAGAGCAAAATAAGGTTGGGATGCCCTTTTTAAAGTCATTTTATCACAAATTTTGTTGTATCCCAACTTTTCATATATGATAATTGTACTATTGTTCTCTTAATGAATGGCCAAAAAAATTTTATTAATTCCTCAAAGCTAAAGTTGGGGAATCATTTGGGGTTTTATGTAGTTATCCCGAGCCTGGGTTTGAAACCCAAAATGACCTTGGGCGAGTGTGAGGTGGAGGCAAGAGTGAAGGCAGGAGGTACTAATTTAGTAATTATTTATTGAATGATACAGCTACCCACACAATTACTATTTTTTTATTTTATATAAAAGTGACTCATCGGGGCTTGACCCCACAGATACTATTTTTTTTTCTTATTTTTCATAAACGGGTTTTATGTATATGACCCCCAAAAGAAGCAAGTTGAAATCAGAGCCACGTCCACAAGCAACGTAATTAAAACTACTGGTGTTTTTCTTTCCCGAAAATGGATAAATATTTTTGCATTTTCTCCTTTTCAATTTCTCTATAAATTATAATATTTCAATTGAGAAAATGCTTTTTCTTGCTATAATATTGCTTCATTTTTGTAATGAACCTCAACCTCCCTTTGGCATATTTGGTTTTTTTGTCCCCACCAAATTTTGTTGCAATATTTCCAAATATTTAAATATTATAAATTTAAAAAGAACAGGCCATTTTCAACTTAGATAGGGATAATGAGTATTATGGTCTTACTACAAAACAAACGTCCTATGCAGACAGACAAAATTCATCTATAAAACCCTCTACAATCATCAACATAACATTCTCTAAGGGATGGATCTTCAGTTATCTATACACCAATCGGGATATATCCATACCAATGATTTTGGTCATTGTTGGTGCATATTCTGGATCTATACTGATAGTTAAAAAAGAGTTGGTAAAAATTATTGTTTTTTATTATCAATTGTCACATATTTTAGAAAAAATTACTGTTTGTTATAGTCGGTTTGAAAAGCGTTCATAAAAGTTACTATCTTTTATTGTTGGTTACAATGATTGTTAGGAAAAATTACAATCATTTATTATCGGTTACCACATATGTTAGTATAAATTACTATCTTGAATCGTCGGTTACCACAAGTATTATAAAATATTACTATTTTTTATTATCGATTATCACAAATTGGTTATCATAGTTACTGCCTTTTATTGTCAGTTAGAAAGTGTTAGGAAAATTGCTATCGTTTATCGTCGATTACCACAAATATTATGAAATGTTACTGTCTTTTATCATCGGTTACACAAGTTACTGAAAAGGGTTAGAAAAACTTACTATTTTTTATCGTCGGTTATCACATGTGTTATCATAAATTACTGGCTTATATCGCCAGTTACCATAGAAGTATTAGGAAATGTTTCTATTGTCGGTTACACAAGTATTAGAAAATTTACTGTCTTTTATTATTGGTTATCGTAAGTGTTAGAAAAATTACTATATTTTATCGTCAGTTACTTGTGTTTTATCGTTGGTTAACACTAGTGATAGGAAAATTTACTGTCACATTGGTTATCACATAATGACGGTTTTTTTTAAAAGATTGTGTAAATTTAAATTACTATAGGTAAATTAAGTAAGAGACTACAAAATAAAAAATTACAAAAATAATATAAATGTAATGAGAATTGTATTAATATATGAGAATGATTGATACATTGATTCATTGATTCATAAATAAATAAAATGACTAATACTATAAGACCGGAAAAAAAAAAAAAAAAAGATTGTATATCCCACAAATGTATGTATTTTGAGATGCTCAAACCAAAAACTGTTTACTTTAATCACCCATGACCAAAAATATTGCCATCATAATTTGAAAGCTTAGTTCCTACATAATTCTAAAACTAAGGAGAGTAGTAGTGACCAACTTTATGCACAATTTTTTATATCAATCTATTCATAAAAACAAGTAGTAAAATTAATATAATTATATGGTGATATTGTAATAAATGGTTATAAATGAAAATATTATCTTTTGGGATGAAGTTAGATGATGATGATGATAGTTGGTTTCTATATGCACTCCTAACATCTGGTATTGGAGAAATCTTATAAAATAAATAATTTGGATTATTATTTAAAAACAAATATGAAATTAGTAAAATTATGCTAAAAACCATAGAAATAACATTATATCTAAATACCGCAATAAGTCTTATTCATTAACCAAGTTCATCAATTCATTTTGTTGTCCACTTCCAACATGCATAGCAATATGCATAAAAATATTACTCACCAAATTAGGAAAATTGTGATCGTTTTATTATAACAGTCATATTTTCACTCTCAGATCTGGTTAATTGCAAACATTATAATGGAGTTGTAACTTTCCTCTAGATATCTGATTCTTCCCCTCGAATCAGATCTTTTAACTTTGGATATGATATTATTTTCCCCAGACAAATTTGAATTTTCTACTTACCGTTCTTCACTAGTAATATACTCCGTTCTGTTTTTCATCATTTCCTGTGAAGTGAATCAAATATCAATATCCTATAAATATATCAATTAAATTACATAAAAGATAATCATTCATATTACAACTTGTGATGTTTTTGTAAAAACTAAATAGTCATCTAATCGTGTTCTACTTGTAATAGAAAGTTCAGCTCTAGAAACTTTATCCCAGATTGTGACATTTATAATGATAAAAATAAACCACTTTTGCAAGTAAAATAAATTATAAATTTTTTATAGCTTCTCATGTATGAGTTTGGCAAATGATTTCGATACTAAACAATGTGAATCAGTCAACTTTACGCAACATTCTAAATTTCTTTTACATGTCCTAGCACACAAAAAAGTATAAGAACAAGAAGTAGATTACATTATAGAGTACTGACAAGAAAAATTAGTAACTCGTACATTTCCTTTATCACTCAATTAGAAAGTTACAATATTCTTGTATTGATTTGAATTAACTCTTTCATTTTCCATTCTTTTGATATTTTCATCTATTCTAAATGAATCATCAAACCACTTTGATTTCAGAGTATTTTTAAAACTCTTCCATTTGTCACACAAATTTTTAATAAATCATTCTTAGTGTCATCTCTAAGTGACTTGAAAATAATCTTAGACTACAAATAAAATAAAAAAAATAAAAGAAACATGTAAGGAATAAAATTAGATATATTAACTTTCTATCTATGCCATTAAGTAATAAAACTAGATACCTGTACAATTTTTCACATGTCCACTTTATACTCTGTTGGCATATCACGCCAAATCTTATAGTTTATTGGAGCAATCGAATGCATTCTGACTATAGAGTTAATGAATCTGGTAAATGTCGTACCACTGATTCATACTAGTTGATTTAATTCATTCATTTCAAGTATCATACTCTTTCCTTTTCTAAGTCCCAAACATCTTGAAAGCACATTGGGCCTCTACATTTCTTAACAACTGCTCAAAATAAAAAATAAAAATTTGATAATTACTTGATAGCATGTTAACATTAAACCTCAAATTAAAATGATTTATCTATTTTAAATCTGGGTTAACATCTTGGGATCATTGGAATTCTTCATATTGAACTTGTTTTTGAGATGGTTATGATTTTTCATGATTAGCTACAATGCACATCCATCATTTAATTCATATCATATTTATAACCGAAAAAATTTAACATTTTTTCAAATACCCATTCCCACGACTCAGTAGAACCCAAAGTGACTTTTTTATTAAAAAAAATTATAATTGTCTTTTGATAAAACTTTGCAAAGTTGTTCGACTTGTAGATTTGTTGGTGTCTAAATATATGTTATGGAAAGTTTTTGGTTTTTGTTTGAAATATGTTTGGTTGAGTGAGAACTTTTGATGGAATGAGGATGAAAATATGTTTGGTTAAATAATTTTGAGAGTTTGAGAGCTTTGAGGGGAGAGGTTTTTAGGGAAAGAGAACTTTTGATATTTTATGCGGGATGATATAGAATGATTAATAATATATATAGATTTAGTTATTTGACCGCCATTTTCAAACAAATTTTCAAAATCCGCCTCTTTTTTCGTGTTGTTTTCCACACTTTACTCTTTACCCACCTCTTTTTTCATTACACACTTTCATTATCAAAACCTAATATGATATGATATGATGCGTAACCACTTATTATTATTACCATTGGTTATCATGCATTATAGCCATATCACTACATATCATTATATTGCATAATGTGTAAACCTCATTACTTACATTTCATACGTATATGCATCTCATCCTACTCTATCAACCTTATCATCATCATTCATTTGTGTTGATATATCGGCTCCATCTTCATCAACATTACCTTGAACCCACACAGAGGTTACTTTCTGAATTTAGATGTTGATTCGTTACTTTATCACCCGTGTCAAATTCATCTCTAAATTTGAAATACTTTATAACAAGCCATCATTTATGTCTTTCATCAATCACATAAAACACTTTCTTTGCTTGAGATGCCAACACATAAGGATTCAACGAATCGACACCCGTATGGTTCAAATACAAGAAATTTACAAGTATTGAGTCGATCTATCCTTCTTGCATTTTCATTATAGGTCGATTCAATCACACCGAAATAACACAAACGTTTACATTCCATTATAGTTTACTTAATAAATGATTTGTCATAACATTCCATAATAATAAACTTTACCTTCAATATGTCTTTTATCCCTCGCACTTACATAACTGATATCATCTTTTGCTACTACAACTCCTGAATTCTGATTTTGAAGACATTTCTTATGATCTTTTATATGGAATCGATATTCATTGATTATATACTATTGTAATTTCTAACCAATAGATCTAGTTTACGAGCAATCTATTTAACTTCATCTGTAATGTCTTCAAGGTATTATGGATTCGTAACCTAGAAAATATATCATGTAAATAGAAAAAAATTAATAACACTAAAAAGATTAACTATTGATATACTTACATGATGACAAAATCAAGTACTGAAGTTTTTACTATGAAGTTTGTCAATTTGGAAACTATTTAACTTCTTCCTACGATTTGTTTTTTGAACAAGTTGTATATGTTCCCTTTATAAGAAACAATGCATATATATATATTATAACACATTAGAGTTTAATATTCATAAACATTATTATCACAATGTATACTTACACTCAATATGTATCTATGGTACTTCTACAATGATTTCTCATCAAGATGAATTCGAGATATTTTTTTTCTTTTTTGTCTTTTAACAGATCTAGTTTCTTATTCCCAAAGGCGTTCCAATAGTGGACTCATCTTCTCCAAATGCAATCTGGCTGTCATCATTCGGCAATGGTTGATTAAACTTTGTTTCAACCCAGTCTAAATATCTTGAGCAGAATAGCAAACACTCATTCACTATATACCCTTCCCGATTGAACCTTCAAGTTGTGCTATGTTATGTATATAAGATTTGAGTTGAAACAAGTATTGCATACATATTCATAGCAAATATCATATAGTGGTTACAATCCCCATCCCCCAACTCGGTGATCTCGGGTTCAAATCCTAGTGTAACAAAAAAAAATATCATATGTATATGATTATTAAATAAAATGAGCATGATTGTTAAATAAATGATCAAAATAAAATAAATCTTTCAATTGGATACATCTACCTATTATCACTAGCCTACCAATCCTTTCTTCACTTGTCAAATGCACCATCAAGTGTATTATGCTCTTAAAAAATGAAGGAGGGAAAATCTTTTCAAACTCACACAAAATTTGCGACACTAATGCCTCCAGTTGCTCAAGTTCTTGTGGGTCAAGAATCCTATAGTAAAAAATTTAAAAATATTGCAAATTTTAATGATAATAGAGCCAACATTGTCAGGCAGTGATCCACGAATTACTATGGGAATAAACTCTTGCATTAACATGTGACAGTCGTAACTTTTTAAACCTATTAGATTCCGTTGCTTCAATTGAACACATCTGAAGATGCTAGTAAGCACTCATCAGGTAGCTTTAAGTCCTTCAAAACCTTAAGAAACGTATCTTTCTCCTGCAAGATTATTTGGTAACACGTTTTAGGTAAAAATAGGTTCGTAAAGTTTGATCTATGCATTGCATGTAAATCCTTTCTTATTCCTATCTTTTCAAGATTAAGTTTAGCTTTATAATTATTCTTAGACTTTCCTACTTATCCGAGAATTGTACCAACATTTACATTAAAATAATTTTTCTCAGTATACATCATGTCAATATTATATTTAATTAAAATATTCTCCCAATAAGACAAATAAAATAATATACTCTTTTTTTTTCTATCCTTGCATGTCATTGGGACTTTTGAAGTCAATCCCATCTAATTCTTGCAATACATCAATTCCAGATCGTTGTTTGGAAGCAACTCTAAATTCCTATATGCAATCAAAAGAATGCTTATCAAACATAAATGGATGAGTTGACTCCAACCATCTTCGATATCTCATATAATAATACTTCCAGCCATGACATAACAATTGAGAACATAGATCATATCGCATACTGGACATGCAAATCTTCGTTTAGTACTCTATCCAAATAGAATAGCATACGCAGGAAAATCATTAATGGTCCATAACAACACTGCATACATTTTAAATTTTTCACCAACTAAAAAATCATAAGTCTCTACTCCTTCATATCATAATTCTTTCAGTTCTTCCACAAATGGTTGCATGTGTATCTATCTTGTCGCCAGGATTTCTAGGACCAGAAATAAGTAATATGAGTATGAAGTTTGCAAACTTCATGCATAACCAAAGAGGCAAGTTATATAGTATCATTAGCAATGGCCAAGTATTATGCATAATGTTCATTGTTTTAAATGAATTGAAACCATATACTGTTAGTCCTAATTGAATATTTTTTGAGTCGGTAGAGAGGTTAGGGTATGGGGAATCAAACTCCTTCCACGCAGGAGAATCTGTTTGGTATTTTAGGAGTCCATCCTTTTTCTCTTATCATGATGCCATCTCATCAAAGAAGCAATTTCACTACATGTAAATAGTCTTCGCAATCTAGGAATTAGAGGAAACCGTTTCAATATTTTGGCAGATTTTTTTTATTAATATTTTGATCTCCTTGATCTCCTTGATCTCCATCTGTATTTTATTTCCAGCTAGAAACACCACACACATAACATACATCGTCATTATCTTTGTCTTTCCAATACAACATACAATCATTAGAACAGACATGTACTTTCTCTTATCCCAACCATTAAACTGAAATAGCTTTCTTCACTTGGTGGCAACTATTTAGTAATATATTTTCATCAGTCAACAATTCTGCTAAAAATACTAACAGTAAAGAAAAAGATTTATTGGTCCACCCATACAAACACTTTAAACGGTATAAGTGCACACTAACTACAAGCCTAGCATATTTCAAATTTAGACATACTGGTTTTTTGGCATTTTCAAGTAATTCACGAAACTTATCTAAAGTTGGTTCTATGTTACATGCATGAGAAGTTGGTTCGTGTATGTTGGATTGGTCATGTAAATATGTAAATGTATCATATAACATGTCAAATATATCATGGTCAAAAAGATTATTATTACTATTTGAGAGATCATCTAGATTGGATTCATTGGATGCATGAGATGTAGATTTTCTACTACTCTCCCCATGATATATCCACTTGTCATACTCACGTTGAAATCCATGACGTAACAAGCGATTGAATACCATGTGTGTAGGAAATTTCAATGTGTTGAAACATTTAACACAATGACATGATATCTTGTCATTAAAAGATTGAATATTTGCATATGTAAATTCAAGAAATACATTAATCCCGCTAATACATTCATCACTTGCTCTTGATTTAGAATACATTTATAACTTGTCCATGATATTTGCAAATGCAAATGTTTTGCACAAGTCAGAGAGAAATATTTGCATATAAGCCAACAAAAAAATATATAAAATAAATACACCAAACAGAGTACAGAAATGTTTTTGGCAAAAAAAAAAGATGATTAAATTGGTGCTAAATAAAGTAATAAAATATTTTTAGCGCCAAAGAGAAATTTGATTAAATTGGCGCTAAAAGTAGAATTTTTTTTTTGCGCCAAAAAGAGAGATCATTGTCTAAATTGTGTTTGGCACCAAAAAGAGAGTTCATTATCTAAATTATCTAAATTGTCTATGTGGTAATTATTGTAAATTAATTGTCTGTTTCTTTTTTAAATTTTATATAAAATTATATAATATTAATAATTAAGATTTTTTTGATTCCATATAAAATTATGTAATATTGATAATTAATACATTACTGTCATAATTTAATACATTAATACTATATTATCTAATAATAAAAAATATATCATAACTCATAATGCTATACTATGTAAATTACTAATTCTATATCATTATATTATTTAAATAATTAATATTAACAATTTAAATTAATAATTTCATATCATTATATTATTTATATTAATAATATTAATAATTTAAATTAATAATATGGTGCTTAAGGTGGGCCACACGGTACGGCATCGCGTTTTCCTGTGCCCCACGCACGCCTATGCGGTAGAGCCACGCGAGTTGCCTGGTGAAGCACGCCCGTGCCCCGTGCATGCCCACACCCCGCGCAATAGAGTCGTAGGACAGCACAGTAGAACCGCGCATGCCCATGCCCCGTGCATGCCCGTGCCTCGCGTTTGCCTGTGCAGAGTGCGTGGAGGAACCGCATATGCCTACTCCCCGTACATGCCTGCACGATAGAGCCGCACAGGTAGCACGGTGGAACCATGCATGCCTGCCCCCCGCACTTGCCGGTGCGATGGAAACATGCTTGCTGGTGCGGTAGAGTTGCATGGGCCGTGCGGTGGAACTGCATATGCCCGCACCGCAGTACGCTTGAGTTTTACATACATAGTTGTACACAAAGAAAAAATAAATTCTAGAGTTGTACAAATAAATTTCATGCATACATACGCAGTTTTGCACAAATAATAAATAAATTCTATATATAGTGCATCATACAAAGAAGAGAGAATTAAGTAAAGTACAAGTACAATAGGAAAAATGGAAAAAAATGGGAAAAAAAAGAAGAGAAAAAAAAGTAGAATTAAGTAATATAAGAACATAAAAGAGACAGCTAACTAAATTGTATTAAAAAGTACAAGTGGAGTGGAATTAAAATTAAGTAAATTTAACTTTAGGTTTAAATTTTCTTTTGCTTTTTCTTTACTCATAGCAAAAGAGGATGCACCAGCTAAGGAAGCAGAGGAGCTAATAATGTCATGAATGTCAAAAAATTTAGTATCATGTTTAGGCAGATTAGTATCACCCATGTCTATAGTAGGACGAGAACTAAATGGACGCATAGCAAATGAATAGGTAAATGAGGTTTGCATGAAGAGAAGGAGTTCGAATGAGGATGATGTGATCTAGATTTGGTGACGGTTGCAACAAAGGAAGAAGATCTAGCCGGCCTTGTTACCACCAAATGGTCTCTTATACGACAAATAAAGTTGCTATTCACTTTTATATCAGCAGACATGTTCATTAAGTCGAATACATCTTTAATATTATTTCTTATTGTGTTGTCTGAATTCACCCACTTCCTTAAGAATTTCTCTCACTTCCCTTCGAATTTAGCCAAATTTCTTATCAATCGTTTTCATGAACTGTGTTTTTATACTATAGAGGCATTCAAAGAGTTCATTTCAGCTATCATTCACATTCTCATTTCCATTCCTAATGTCCTCATTCTCTTCTAGTTCTCGCCTATGTTCTATACCTCTTTTCTCTATATTAATCTAAACACTATTCTCATAGATCCAATTAGCTCTACATAAGGTTATGTCATTTATATCATTTTTTATGCTTAATTACACATTGTTTTCCTTTCATAGACTTATTTCTTGACTTTTTAAAATACTGATAATCACAATAGCATATGACAAATTTGAATTTAGAACTCTAGTGGTTATCATAAAGTAAGGAAGTAGAAAATGTAAATCTGGATTTTTTCTTTAAATAATACATGCCATTAGCCAAAAATCATCTCTATTGATAGATGTATAATTACCTACTTGTGGTTTAATAGTGTGTATGATTAGGAAGTATAGAATTCTTTCATGCAAATTTAGATCTGAAACATGTGTACTAAATTCCTCTAAACTATTGTCATCAAATACTATCTTAGCAACGTATAGTATGTATGTTTGCAAATATGGAAAACACAATCCAGTGAAAACCACCCTCTTTGCATATCATTCTCGGATTCACTTCAATTTTTCGACCATCAAAATAAATTAGAAAAACACATGATCTAACTTTACCTCCGATGACTATCTTATAATCCTAATGTTCACACTTATCCTCACCATCACTTACTTCCATGTTATCAATTTCTTCCATATTATTGTAAAATTCTCTCTACTCTCTCATAAAATTTTTTTGCTTGGATTGAGAATTTAAGAATGACAAATTTGTTGTAAATAACTCCCATGTTTAAATCCTATGCTTTTGAGAAACTCTCAGTCAATTAAACGACCATGAGTGATGTTTCTATTAGAGAATATATTATCAAATAGCTTGCTTATGTTAAAAGAGAGAAATTCTCTATTGTTATATTTTTCTAATTCCATCATAATTTCCTTGCCTTTTTGAGAGTTAGGGGTCATTGGTGAGTGAAAAGAACGTTTGATTTGGAGAAGGTTGCTAATAAGAAGAAGAAGGTGTTTAGATTAGGGATAGAAAGAAGTTTGTTTTGTTTCCAAGGGAGAGAGTTTGTGAGAGTTTGAGAGAGAGAGAGAGAGAGAAGATTTAAGTAGAGTAAGTGAGAGAGTGAGAAGAGTGTGTATTGTGTAAGATGATTTTATATACGTGTGAAGTGTGAAGTGTGAAGTGTGAAGTGTGAAGTGTATGAGATTTAGAGAGTGAGAAGAAGAGTTTGTATTTTGTAAGATTTGTATGTAACATTTTGAGAATATTTTCTAAAGCCAATGTAAGATTTGCTTGTCGTGAGAGAGAGAGTGAGAAGAAGAGTAAGAGAGAAGATTTGATTGTAAAGATTAAAGATTTTTTGAAGCCATGATTTGAGCATGGGTGGATAAATGGATAGATGGGTTTGTATTTATTAAAAAATTGTCCATGGAGGCTTGAGAATTTGTTGTTGTTTACGGCCAACATGTGCAGAGCTATTGTGAACATGTTGCAAGGTTGTGAACCTTAGGCTTGTGAACTTTGTTGTTATATACAGCTAACATATGGATAAACATGTTGTTGTGAACATGTGGAGCACATATGTGGAGGCAACTTTGCTATTTGCTATTTTGTTGTATACGGCTTGTTGCACAGGGCTTGTGACCATGTGAGAAAAAAATATTATTATTATTATTAATTTTTTTATATTATAATTATAATTTTTTATTGTTTTATTATTTTATTGTTTTATAGAGTTGGTGCCTACGGGGTTGTGAAAAACTCATTTCTCTTCCACATTTGCCCGACAATATAGTGGAATAGTGGAATGTTACGGTGTGATTTTTATGAAATTTTTATGACAAAGTTAACAATAATATATTAATTTACTAAAATGGCAAACATTTCTTCGCGCCAATAGTGTGCAATAACAATTTTTTCCCTTCTCTATAGAATTTTTTTTCCTCCTTTGTTGCCAGATTAACGTATTTCTTGAATTTGCTTGAAATGTGTTAAATGCGGTTTATATCACTATAAAATTAACTTCCTATACTGACGGTAATTTTAATTATCGATAACATTTAATAACGATTTCTTCTTACCTATACCGACGTTTTTTACAAAACCGTAAGAAAATATATACATATTTCAACGGTATATATTATAACGTCGAGAAAAGTTTATAAATCATGAGTAAAGTTAACACAACCGTCAATAAAAATGATATTCAATTTCTGATGGCTATCATTTGTCGTTGGTAAATATAACATTTTTAGGCATGGTTTGAAAATAATAAGATCCACTGGATCTATTTAATCATACCGTCTGTATAAATTTATAATTATGATAACTTGTATTCTACTATTTGTAAATGCTATATGTATATATATATTTATATAATTTTTAAGAACAATTTAAAATTTTAGAGTTAATGTAGAAGAAAATAATTTATGATAACGTGTGTTGTGTGTATTGTAATACGTTATAACTTGTGATATTATAACTTGTGATAACTAATGGTAACAACTGATAAGTAATAGTAAAATATTATAACATGCTATAACTTATGATAAGTAGTAGTAATAATTTACGAGAAGTCTGTAAAAATATAAAAAATTTATAAAAAATTAGAATTATCTTGAAATACACAATATACCATTTTCTAATAATACATACATAATATTAGTATTGTATATATTATTATAAATTATAAATTATTGGAGATTATATGTTAGTTAATATTAATTTAAATTCTCTTATATTAACAATTTAAAAATTTTAAATATTTTTGTATAAAAAAAATAGAAAAAAGTGTGGAAGATTGAAAGAAAAAAAGAAAAAAAGAAAAAAAAATAGAGAGATAGAATCAAACTCCCCAGTTCAAATCCGTTGGCCGTTTTTTTTTCTCTATTTTTTGGCATTTTGGCAACGGGCATTTTTATTAATATGAAAGTGAGAAAGGTAGAGACTAAAAAAAATGAAAAAAAAAGGGACGTGTGGCAAGTTGTGGCATGTTGGTTGACATGTCAAGCTTCTAAATGGGGAGAACGGGTTCATGATAAGTTCATGATATATGTTATGGTAAATGGTAAATAATAAGTGGTAACTATATAGATGGTAAGTAGTAATAACTCAAATTTATTTTAATTTATAACTCAACTATTACATTTTATCATTTTATATTTCTATTAATTCTATTTCATTTAATTTAATTGTATTTGTATTTCATTTTCTTATTTTGTGCTTTTTATAGAATTTATATAAATCATTTCATAAATAAGTTGTGATAATTTATAAAATTTATAAGATTTTTTTAATTTATGATAAATTGTGATAAGAAAGTTGGTAATTGTGATAATAAGTGGTAAGTAATAATAAGTTGTGATAAAAAAGTTGGTAATTGTGATAATAAATGGTCAGTAATGATAATTTTAAATGAATGATATTATTATATTTGTGTGATAATATAAAATCATGGCTATTAATATTAATTTGAATTATAATATATTAATAATTTAAAAATTTTATATATTTAATTATAAATATTTACAAAAATATAAAATATTAATAGTGGAAGGTAGAGAATAAAAGAATAAAAAAAAAGAAAAAGAAGACACATGACAAATTGTGGCATAATGGTTAACATGTCAAGCTTTCAAACACATGGTAAGAGTTTGAATCATCACACTTGCATTTTTTTTGTTGAAAAATACAGTAGGGGCGCTAGTGCCCTTGCTTGGGTGCCCGCTTGCAATCGTGCACCCTGCGGATGCAACTGCATGCGCCAGTGCCCCTGTGTGCGCCTGCAACCATGTGCCCTGCGACTACAACCGCGTGTGCAGGGGCATGCCAGCCCCAGCCACGGGACTACTGTTCCCTTTTTTTTTTTCTTTTTTGGGTTTATTCTTTTTTTACTTCTTTTTTTTTCACATAGTTACCATTTTTTTTTGCTTTTTTGTTTTACTTTTTTTTTACCCCTTCCCTTTGTTTTGAACTTTTTCTTTCGTTTCATTTTTTTTTTTAACTTCACCCCTATATTTTTTTTAACTTTTTTTGTTTCTTCTTATTTTTCTTTTCTTTTTTTACTTCTGTTTTTTCTTCACCCTTCACCTTTTTTTTTTTTCACTTTTTTTTTCTGTTCCACTATTACAAGTTGCCCAAAATAGAGAACATATTGGTGGAGCGCACCAAGAGAAATATATTAGTGAAATATATCTGTGGAATGATAATAATAATACATTAATTATCAATATTATACAAATTTATATAAATTCTAAAAACTAATAGTTATTTAATTTACAAATTTAACTTTTTAACATTGAAAATTTTTCAAATGATAACTTCACAATAAAATCTTTATATTTATTGTCATCAAAATCAATTTTATAATTTAATCAAATTTATTTTTTTTGCACCAAAAATATTTTGTTTCTTTATTTCAATTTAATTATTTTTGTCAAAAACAGGTAATTCATTTCAGACAATTTAAAACAATAATTTCTTTTTTGGTGCCACATCACAAATTAACAATCAAATTTGATCAATCGCGAAAAAATTTTATTATTTTCTTTTCAAATTCAAATAACTCAACTTTTACAAAAACTTGAGATATAATATATAGTAACAAGTGGTAACAAATAGTAATAACCGATAACAAGTGATATGATACGTACATTTAATTTGAAAAATATAGTGATAATGAAAGTGTAAAAAAATTACAAAAAATTTAGAATTATTTCAGATACAAATGTATTATTTTCAAATAATATAATAATAATATCCGTAAATTATTACATAATACATACATATTACTATATATATTACTATAAATTATAAATTATATTATTGTTGAATGGAGAATATATGTTAGTAATAATATAAAATCATGATTATTAATATTAATTTATCAACCACCCCTCGCTCCAAAATGATTGAACATATTGGTGGAGCGCGCTTGGAATAAATATATTAGTGGAATTATCAATATTATATAATTTTATATAAATTTCAAAAATAAAAATTATTTAATATACAAATTTAGTTTTTTAAAATTTTTCAGTGATAACTCCACAAATTCACACCAAAATCAAAAACAATTCAAACGATAATGTTTGGCACCACATCACAAATTGGCGGTTAAATTTGATAAAACTCCAAAATATTTTATCATTTTATTTCAAAATCAAGCAATTGGTGGCAAATTTTGTGAAAATTCCAAAAACATTTTATCATTTTATTTCGAAATCAATGTAACTGCCAAAAACATTTTATTTTTTTTTTTGTTTTGAAACGGAATTTAATTTTGGCGCCAATTATATTTCTCTTTTTTTTTCTTTTTTACTCTTTTTACTTGCTTCTATTTAAACGAAAATAATCGCTAAATTAAATTTAATCTACCTATATTTATTTATGTTAGCGAAATCAAACCACCTTACCATAATATAAATATAAAATTTATTGTCTCATTATAATATGATTACAACATAATATGGTTTTGGCAAAATTAATCAAACCATCTTACAATTGAAAATGTGCTGCCTTTCAAAAACTTGAGACGAAAAGTTTGGATTATTTAGATAAATCAAGATTACTTTATGCTACTTTACATTAGCGGAATTAGCATGATAAACCAAGATATGTTAAATCTAAATATGTGACATGATAATAAATGTATTTTTTAAGATTGGTTACTTTAATAATCATCTAACTAGATTAATATATCTATTAAATATATCTATCCAAGAATAATATTACTAGTGTAACAAAAATTTTATCTTGATCCCTAACAACATTAATTTTGTCTTGACGTCTAAGAGTAGCAATGGTAATTGAGCAAAATAAGAGTGACCTCTCTTCTCTTATCTCTATCATATCACATCACTTATGCATAGAAAAAAATAATGATATTGTTAGTGGGTGAAAATGATGCTATTAGTGTGCAATACAACTAATGCACACAAAAGAAAAAAATGATATTGTTCGTGGGTATTACAATTAATTAGTGTTACACAACTTGATATTATTTTCTTAAACATTATTGTTAATTGATATTATTCTTTTATGATCTTTTGGGTTGTAACAAATATAAATTTTAAAATATTTTTTTACGATTTAAAATGCTAAATTTTTTATTTTAGCGTAGAAAATGTAGTTTTATTTACATATTATCTAATCATTCTACATTTTTATATTTTTTCTCTATTTTATTTGGTGTATCATGATATAATATACGGTAACAATTGGTAACAAATAGTAACAATCAGTAACAAATAATATTCTCATAACAAGTGGTAAATGGTAACGAGTGCAATAACAATTTAGACAAGTGGTAACAAATAATAACAACCAGTGACAAGTGATATTCTTATAACAAATGGTAAGTGGTAACAAGTGTAGTAACAATATAGTAATAATGTTAATAAAAACAAAAAATACAAAAATCAAATACAAAAATTAAAAAAATAAAATTGATGATATAATAATAAAAAAGCGATAAAATAAGATAAAATTAAAATACACTATACATCAGTCGAGATAGGTGTATTCATGTATTCATGGAGAGAGTAATGAAAATATACATGAATCTAATATATCCAATTACATGATAATTTTTTTACCATTATAAGTTTGACATGTATGATTCATTCAATCATTCACAAATTTGCATGATTGTAAATGAACCAACTATGTGGGTAAGGATAAATTTCATGAATTATTTTAAAATACCAGAAAACCAATATATCCAAATTATGCACTATACTAATTTTAAATAATATTACATATGACATATTAGTGATTGAGATATGGTTGGAGTTTGTGGAATATGTATGTGTGTGATATGTGGAAGTTGTGTTTGAAAATTGTGTGAAGTGTGAAAATATAAAAAATTAAATTTTTATTCATTACGGATTATGTTTTGTAATTATAAATTATGATCGAATTTGATATCCAAGATACAATAGATACAACATTTTGTATTTTTCGTTAATTATACTAATATAATTAATTACACCGTTATACATAATTACATTACATTGTCATATTTTCAAATTATAGTCAATAAATTTTCAAAACTAACACTATATTATATAAATTATTAATTTCATATCATTATATTATTTAAATTAATAATATTAATAATTTTATTGTTATTAAACATATAATATACTTTATTTTTAATTAAGAAAATAGATATAATTAACATAGTATAAAAGTTATGGCAAGGGATCGTGCATGCGTTTCCATGAAATGCGTGAAATATAGTAACTAGTTATTAAATAGTTTGTTAATAAACAGTAAAACTTATAAATGATTTTTTCAAGATGCATATGAAAAACACATGGCGGTATTGATTAAAAGTATAAAAAAATTGTGAGTAATTAAGAAACGAATAATAAAAAAAGGGCGGGAGAAAAAGCGCGAAAACGGAATTTTAAAAATTTTGTTTGTGAAAATGATATATTATAAATCATACGCGGGCGAAAAACTCTACCATCAAAGTTTTTCTATCATTCCCTTGAAACTCTTCTCCTCTAACCCATTTAAATCTCTTACTTACACTTTACAAAGTTTTATCAAAAATTAATCATATTGGGTATTTGAAATGTTTGACGAACGATGGACGAGCATTGTATGAAGAATCACAACCATCATCATCACCACTCACTCTATCCCAAAAGATAATATTTTCATTTACAACTATTTTTTACAATATTCCAATACTCATTTCACTATTTCACTGATTACTAGTTTTTATGAATGATTGAAAGAATCTGCATTAAGTTGGTTTTATGAATAAATTGTGTTGGATGTTGGAATTCAGTTTTCAGATTGTGTGATGCTAACATTTTTGACGATGCAAGTTCGTTACATACATCTACTATTGGTGGTGTTGGTGGATTCTATTTTCAAATTATGATGATGACATTTTTGGCAAGAACATTATCTTAGAAAAGGATATTTGATTTTTTTTTTATTATATGTATCCATTATTCTCATATGTTTTATATTATTTTTGTGATCAATGTTATTCTTTGTGATTCAAAAGATTAATCTTCCTACAAAAATATTTGTCTAAACTATGATGATGATGATACAGTTACGATCAAATAACTTTTCTAGTTTTTAGTAATCAAATAATATTTTTTTATACTTTTAGTAATTGATGATAGTAAATTATAGTAAAATATAGTAAAATGTATGGAAATAGTAATTTATAGTAACTTATAGTAACTTATAGTAAAAAATGATAATCGACAATAAAAAAAGTGTAACATTTCCTAACCATGTAATAACCGACGATACATATGATAACTGATTTAAATATTTTTTTTCCTAACCGACAATATGAATAATAAAAATAGTAATTTTTCCTAACACTTCGTAGCGACGATAAATCCATTAACATTTTCTAACGCTTGTGTGTAACCAACAATAAAAACTTAATTCGTAATACTTACGTATCTGATGATGAGTAATAACATTTACGAACATTTGTGATAACCGACGATAAATAGCAATAACTATTTTTGACATATGGTGACCGACGATAAATATAGTAACATTTTCTAACATGTGATAACCGACGATAGTAATTAATAATTTTTATCAATTTTTTTAAACCGATACAAAAAAATAATAATTCTTAACATTTATGTGATCGACGATAAATGTAGTAATATTTTCTAACATATGTAATAACCGACGATAATATGCAGTAATTTTTACCAATATTTTTTAAACCGATACAAGATAATGACAATTTTTAACATTTATACGACCAACGATAAATCTAATATTATTTCCTAATACATGTGATAATCGACGATAACAGGTAATAATATTTACCAACGTTTTTTAAACCGATACAAGTTAAGACAAATTTTCAACACTTTTCTAACTGTCTGTATAGGCCGGGACATGGTCCAACTGTGACTAGAGCCATTGGAAGAGACCAGTCCCGACTGGTGTATAACCAACCAAAGGTGCATCCGTTAGAGAAAGTTCTTTCAACGGTTTTACTAGGTTTACCATACGGTTTTCTATCATTTCTATAGAGTATTTATTTTGTAGTGTATCTAACAATTGATATTTTTTTATATAAAAAAGCAGACACCTCTGTCAATTTAATTAGACAACCATGAGCTAAATACCCAACGAGTTTTATTAACCTAATTGAAAAAATTCATCATTATTATCATTCTTTGTAAAACATGTAAATAATTGTATTTTTGTCGATGGAAATAATTGTATTTTTATCCAGTAAAATAAATTCAATCTAATGAATTTATATTTGAATAGATTTATATTAGACGAAGATAAAGTTTGACGGTTTTATATTTGAGTAGATTTATATTAGGTGAATTAAAATTTTAGTGATTTAATGAGAAAGTTAACTTATTATTATATAATTTTGAATTTAGAGTTCTCTTAATTAAGTAATAAAAAAATATTCAAAATCTTAATTTATAATTTATTAATTTTCACATATCAACACAATATTACTCTTCCTTGCTATTATTATTATTATTGTTACATCTTATTATTATATTATTCTCACATTTCCCTGGCGATGTATCTTTTTATTTTAATATTTCATTTCATGTTGAGTTCATAATATAATATAATCAAAATAACTTTAACACATGACAACATGAATTTCCCACGCCCAAACAAATACCTCATTTTCCCATTTTAATTTAATTAGAGTTCTCCTTGACGCGAACACATTTTTCTCTCCTTTGGTGGGAATAGTATTTTATTTTTGATTCGGCTTAACAGTAAAAAATGAGAGATTTGACTCTTGGCCCTAAATAGTATTTATTAATGCAATAACTTTTTTTTTTTTTCCTCCTCTCTCCCACGCAAGCACGATCTACCGGTGAACCCTGAGCCCTAACCCCTGTGCCATTTTATTAATCAAAAATACGTGTAGTTTATTTGAATATTATTAATTTAAATAATATAATGATATAAAATTAGTAATTTATATAATATAGTTTTATATGTTTGAAAATTCATTTTCTAATTATTTATTATTTAAATATAGTAAACCCGTGGACTAATATTGTAACGTTATTTAAAATTAGTAATACTGATAATGCAAACCATCGCTAATATAATATTTCACATGTAAGATTATTTAAATTACTGATATTAGTAATTAATTAAATGAACATAATAATGTCAATTTAAATTAATATTGATAATTATATCATGCATTATTATTAATTTTATATAATTATAACATTATTTAAATTACTAATATTTATAATTAATTAATTCCCATTGTCATTGTCAATTTTTAATTGTCATAATTTATAATTTCTAATATGTGAATTGTGATAATGTATAATAATTGAATTGTGATAATTTATAATTTATAATTAATAACAATTGAATTTTCATAATGACTTGTAAAATGAATTGTGATAATTTGATATTATAACACCGATCCGATCCAACAATTCAAGGCATGAGAGAACTAAGATGTCACTAAATTACAATCCAATCCAAGGCATGAGAAATGTCATTTAACTTATCCTAAATAAATTAGTCCGCTGCCATTACATATTTGCCATTACATAATGTAATATAATTTAGTTTAGCATTACATGTAATAGTAATGTATTGTAATGTAGCATTAAATGTACTAATTGTAGCAATAGTAATATAATATAATAGTAATATAAAATTGGCATTATTGAAATCAATGGCATTTGTATGGCACCAAAGTTTTCTGCCACGTTGCTATTAAATCACATTTCATTTCACTCATCCAGCGGTTGGGGCAAAGTCAATTGATCCAAAGGTGGGGCAATTGGTTGACGTCCTTTCACACTACAATCTTTGCAGGTAATGTCTTTCAATGGACATATCACTGGCTAATGTCCTTTAATGTCCTTTCAACATCCAATGATTTGAATTTACTGGAATTATGTAGGAACCATCGAACGCTAGCCGAATAAGAATTATGTAGAGACCGTCCAACGGCTGGGTGAAGATAGAGGGAATTGAAGAGAGACCATCCAATGGCTGGGAGGGAATTGAAGGTGGGAAGTTATTGAGAGAGAGAGAACAGAAGAGAATAGGAGAAGGAAATTTCTAAACTTTTAGAAAAGGAAACAGGCGGAGGCAAATTCTATTGTTTGAGAAGCCTGTGAATTTTTAGTTTTTTTAGTTTTTTAAAAGCTTTGGACGGTCAATCCTTTTGTGAGAAGCCAGCAGAAAGAATAAAAAATGGGGAAGACAAATGGAACTAGTGGCTCTTCCAACAATGAGACTTCAACGTCTTTTCTGGCTACCAGTTATTCAGGTGAAAGATCAAGATCTTAGATTAGTGAAATATCTTTCTAGCTACAAGTTATTCAACTGAATTTTTGTATCTCGTTCAACATCTTAATGGGAATATTCGGTTTAGATGAAGTGGTTAACACTACAAAATTAGAGTGTTGAGGTGACGGTCAAAAACCAACTGCATAAATCATCAAATGCGTCATCAATATTTTTTTTAACGGAAACACATTCAATTGGGTATACATCAGTCGAGATAGATATATCGTAACGCTATGGGTTACTGTTGGAGTATGTCATATATGTATACTGACGGAAGGATAGAGTTGGTAAAACTAGTGATATCGTCAGTTACCATATATTATCAGATGGTAAAATTTGTGATGGTTACCATGTGTTACCATAAGTTACTACCTTTATATTCGGTTGCAATTGAGATATAAAATATTAGAAAATGTTTACGGTTAGAAATGAGTTAGAAAATTATACCAAATATTGACGGTTACTATTAAATAACAAAATTATACAAATTGTCAATGATAGGAAAGTGTTAGTGAAATTAATGGTTTGTATAGTCACTTATCATGTATTAGGAGATGTTACTACTCTATCATCGGTTACCATTGGGTTACAAAATGTTATAAAATGTTGACCGTAGAAAAGTGTTAGTAAAATAGGTGTTAGTAAAATTAGGAGATGTTCTGATCATGATTTATTTTTCTCAGCATAATTGAGTGAAACTCAAAACAAGAAAGTTGTAGATCTATATCTTAGGTATAACATGTTTAAATTTCATTACGTTTTGATGAGTATGGTGAGAGTTACGGTTTCTGTACAAAAATAGGATAGAATCTGTATATAGAACTCGATAGAAACAAAATGAGTATTTTTGGAAATTCTGTGATGCGATTTTGAAAAAATATTTAATATGAAAGTTATAGGGCACGAAATTACCTACAACATAGCAAACTTTTGCTTGAATTGGAGTGGTGTGCAAAGAGCTAAGTTATTTCTACCAGGACAGGACATGATGGACTAATTTGAGCGCTGTGCATGACCCGGCTGGTGCGGTGTGCGCAGGCAATGGGCCGACATGGGCACGGTGTGCGCGGAATGTCCGTGCAGTGACTTTCGACTGGGCCAAATCTTGGAAATTTTGATATTTTGTTATAAAAACACTTGGAGATTAATTAGAAAACCCTAAAACCTTGCCCTAGATTTAGAAATCATTGAAGTAATATTTTAACACATTTATGTACAAATTAGAAACATATACACATGAATAAATATTATAGTGACACTTTTGGGTGATTTGGCAAAGGATTTTCTTCGCGACGTGGTATTTTGGAGAGTGAGCTACCCTCTCCCATAGGTGAGTGGCACTTTGACATCTACTATTGATTAACAAATCATGTTTTATCGATTTTCAAACAACATGATTTCTATACATGTGAAAATTGAATTTTTTTATTTTGATAAGTAAATATATATATTTTTGTGACCATTGGAATATTCCAACTGCTGATTTTATTGATATGTATCCATAAGTTTGATAACTGGATATTGTGCCACTTTTTTTGACATCTTGACATATTTTAATACTTCCACTATATTGACACATGGTTTTGAATGGATTTAAATGTATTGTACTATTTGGATTGTATGTCCGGTCGACGTTGTGATACGATGTATGGGGCTGTATGCCTGGCTAACGTGATAATGTGATGCATGGGGCTACGTGCCCGGCCAACTTGATGATATTGTGATATGCTTCCTATTGCATTCTGTAGCTACGAAGGACATTTGGTAGAGGCACCCCTTGTGCCTAGATACGTTTCGACCGGAGGTATCTGCCAAATTATCATGTATATGGTTGTCTCAGGTTGACCCTCATTGGGGAGAATGTGAGTTTACCTCTGTCTAGCACTAGGCAGGACACCATACATGACCGACTATTAATAGGTATATATATATATATTATTATTATTATTATTTATAGGCTAGTTGGAGTAACCAGTAGCCAACATTGAGGTAAATAGTCATTATTTGATATTTGCAAAATGAAAACCCCCAATGCGCCCATTCTTGATCGAGGTAGACTATTGCCGAGATTGTTTGTTCGGCTGGCTCTACATATGTGATTTGATATATGGATGGATGCATATGTTATTTTCTGATATGTGCCTTGAGCTATGTTAAAACTGTACGTTGTTTTTCGCACACTTGATATTGTATTACATGTCTTGACACTCCAAATTCACACTTGATATTGACAGCACGATATCAATCCATTCACTTGCTGAATATCCTCCCATAGATACTCACCCCTCACTTTCCCTTTCACAAGTATAGTCTTGGATCGAGAGAATGGTAGAAACTTGATTTCGTTGGACTTATATTAGAGACTGGGCTGGGGTATGATTACCCATTTCTTCCGCTATATTCAATTTGAGGTTATCATATTATTTTGAAGTATTTAGTTTAACCATTGTATTTATTTGCTTTGGGATGACTACATATTACTATTAGCACATATAAATGGTAAATCTCATTTTGGATTTACATATTCATACATTTGATACACATGGAGATATTTTACTTTTATTACTTGGGAATTTATATGATTTTGTAAACTGATTTGGACATATGTGTTTTTAGCCTTATGATGCCTCGATGTCTCGGAGGGTTGGGCCCGTGCATTGAGGTGTCGCAGCGGTTGCTCACGTGCTCGGCCCGGGGGTGGGTCGGGGCGTAATACTTGCGATATCTAGTGGTAAAATTGTGATAACAAATAGTAAGTGATAGTAAGATTACGATAACTAGTGGTAAGTCGTGGTTTATCATGCCTGTGCCTGTTATCGTTATATTACCACTAGTTATCATAAAATTACCACTAATTATCATTATTTTTCACTCTAATAAATAATAATATTATCAGACTATATTACCACTAATTATCATAAATTTACCACAAATTATCATAAAATTATCAGCTATTATCGCGAACTTACCACTTGTTATAGTAACAAACGACCTGTTATCACAAATTATCTCTTGTTATTGCAACGTATCATCAACTATCGCAAATGATTTGATATCTTAACTCTTAAATTTGTAAACTGGTCTTAAGAACTATACATACAGTTGGACTCAGTAATCAGTATACATAGCATATATAGAGACTATTATCAAATAGTTACTAAAGAGTACCATATTTACTGACAAAAACTAATAACCATTAGAATAGTATATAACATTTACAAACAGTATAATATATGAGTTAGTGTAGTCATAAACTTATATAGACGGTATGATTCAGTGGATAATATAAATTCCCATATAGAGTCTGTTTTTAAATCGTTCCTAAATACTAACACATTTATTGACAAAAAGTGATAAGAGTCAAAATTGTAAATAACATTTATATACAGAACAATCTATGGGTTAACATATCTATATCACTTATGCTAACATTATGATTCGACAATCAGTAAAGAAAACTCATATATCGATTATTTTCAAACCGTCTCTAAAACAATGATATATTTATTAATGACAAATGATAATCATCCTAATTAAATGCCATTTTTACAGATGGTGGAATATATAGGCTAGCATAGGTATAGAATTTATGCAGATGGTATAGTTAAGTGTTTTCAAACCGTCTCTAAAAATTACCATATTTACTGACCCCAAGTGATAATAGTTAAAATTGAATATAACTTTTAAAAACGGTTCAATACGTGGGTTAGTAGAAATATAAAATTTATACAAATAGTATGATTGAGCAGACAGTAAAGAAAAATTATATAGAGACTGTTTTCAAACTGTCTTTAAAAATTATCACATTTACTAACTACAAATGATAATTATCCGAATTGAATATTACTTTTACATATGATTGTGTTATTTTTATTAACGGTTAATAAACTTTTCTCAACGAATAATTTATCCATTGAAAAATATATATATTGTCCTACGGTTTTGTCAAAAACATCTCTATAAGTTATAAAAAACTGTCATCAAAGATTATCGACAATAAAAGCTACCGTTAATATAATATTTTAATTTTGTAGTGCCTCCTTAAAATTTTAAAACTACATTTTTATTATAAAAGATGTATATATAAATCAATTTATTAATGCAAAAGGGTCAAATGTGACTAATCCGATTGTTGTTATTTCAAAACAAAAAATGTAAATTTGACAAGAATTTTAGAATAATATGAATTTAAAAAATAAATTTAAGCAGGAGAATTATTTATAATCATTTGTATCAGAATAGATTTCTGCCACATTATTCCTCTTTTTTTTTTTTTTTTTAAGAATTTCATTGACCATTTTGTATCTCACACAAGGGTATAGATGCTATACCATGAAATTCCTTGAGGAACAAAAATAAAATTGGAAAGTATGATAAAATTTGTCAAATAAAGATTGAAAAATGATGTTGGCATGAACTATACATATATATATATATATATATATATATATATATATATATATATATTATAGCTTTTTCTTTGCGAGTCCAAATAGAAGGTACCATTATGGGAATCCATTCTCTTATAATACTTTATTTCTGTTTTAGTATACTTAATATTTTTCAACTAATACTGAAAAATTTCTCATCTAGGAAACTTCAAAAATATATATATATATATATATAATTATATAAAGTAATTAATACATCAATACTAATAGAAGAGGTTCTTATGGGATCTGATGCATTAGTGTTGGCATGATCACACCTAATAGAGGATGTTGTGTAAGAATCACTCTGAATAAACCAAATGAAAAATATCTTATCCAAGAAAATAAGATTGAGAGGAAAGTTCCATGACAACATTCAGAGAGTAGCACGAGCAAAAGCCATGTGCCCAACCAAAGATATTCAAATTCCTCAAAACTAGCAGACAAAACTAGCTGTCAAACCCACCTACCGCAAATAGGAGATGTGAAAATTAATGCGTAAAATAATCTTTTATTTAATTGATTATCATATAACATAACTACGATTTTCTTAAAACAAATACATTGCATACTATCTCGGCTCCAAAACTTGAGTATTTTGAGTTGAGAGAGAGAGAGAGAGAGAGAGAGAGAGAGAGATTGTTGAAAAATTAATGGCAGCAGATAGGGAAATCGGGAGTTTAGAGTCGGATATGGAGGTCGTGGTTGATTCTGATAACCAAAATGGTCTTCAATCTCCTAATGCCAATTCCATTCCCTTGCAACAAAATGATCAGGTAACGTCTCTCTCTCTCAATCCCTCTCTCTCCATGTTTATTTTCTCAACAAGGAAGAGTAACATTAGGCCTGTCCTGTTTGTAACTCATTATTCTTAGCTTTGAGTTGTGATGGCTATTTCCGTCTCCCGGACAAAACAAGATTGCATATAAATCTTTGTTAATTATTACTATTCATGATGATGGATTTTGTTAAATTAGAACACGAATAACCCGATGGATACACATACACAAAGGAAGGACCCATTAATGTGAGCAACTTTTGTTAGGTCGAAGTTAAGTGTGTATGATCCACCTGTATTCATTCGGGATTTTCCGTTGTCCATGATTTCAATACCTGATGATTTATAACTATTGAATGGTGTTAGAAAATATATTATATTTTAAATCAATTCAATAATTGATTTGATTTTAATGTATATATTTTTATATTTTTATATCGGTGAAAATAAATTTTCTATAAAGATTCAATATATTGTAATAACTCAATTAGGTAATTAAGTATTCTCTAATTTTAACATGTTATCAGAACCATGTTCATCTATCTTTCATTTTTAATATTCATATTAATTTTACATTTTATCATAGTATCACAATAAGAAAAATCAAATATATATATATAAATCAAATCAATATGATTTTGATATATAATATATTTTATCACAAATACCCATCCAACGTTCACCCTTTTTCAACCTATGAGTTAGGTGGCTATTAGAATTACTACAAACTCGTTATGGAAATCTCTCATTCATTGTGGGCCTTCCATTCCATCAATGGTAAGGCCGTGCCACCATCGACACTTGGAAAATACATCGACTAAGCGAAACAAGGACAAAAAGGAAGTTTGTTCAAGAAATTGAACATTTCAAACTGGTCAAGGGTAGGGCCCAACATTTTCCATGTGCAGAAATCCTCGCCTTCACCAAACTAAAGCTTGTCCTTTACCAAATTAAATTTGCCAATATTGGCCATTGTATTTTAAGTTTTTATGACAGCGAAACATTCTACCAATCCTGTAGATAATATCAAGCAAATTATTTTCAAAACAGCATGAGTGCCAAGTTAACCTTTTAGCTATTTATCTTGAGAAGTGTTATTTTTACCCCTCAAAAAAAAAAAATTAAAAAAAAAAACATAGAAAGAAACTCACCAACCTGAATTACTAATTTTGCATATAACAAAATTTCATTAGCCGTTGAATACATGGCAAAACATTTTAACATTATCATACAAATAAACTTTTGCCTTCTAAGAGCTTGTCATGTTAAATTTGGCTACATGTCAGATTGGTATTTTTTTTTTTTATTTGGCTGCATATCAAATTGATGTTGAAATGTTGAAAATTCAATAAAAATGAGTTTTGTGGGAACAACAACCTGACTACACCCCACCTTTTGTTCTGTAATCTGTCTCATCTTTCACGTTCACGCATTGGGTGTAGTAGGAGTCTGTTTTTTAATTGTAAACTCCTGCGATCCTATTGTATCTCAAACTTGAAGAAACTTTTGAAGGCGCAATTTAGTTTAGGATCAGAGTTTAGCATGGTTATGGATGTAGCTTGTGGATATATTCAGCTTAACAAAGCTCTGTAGATCAGGATGAACCTGGAACACGTTGGGTGCCAAATAGTGTCCTCAATAACTTTGTACCGAGTTTCTTATTTATGTACCTTCTTTCTATCTATTGTCTTTGACAATCTTGCATACAGCACTTTCTTTCGAAATCCATGCAATGCGGTCATATGATCGAACATTAACATTATATTTGTTTGCCTAATAAATTGTGCAAATGTATTTTTTAAAATGAAGTAATCTTAAAACTGAGACCGAGATTGACCAGTGAAAATTGAATATTGGCTTTTTACCGCATTTGAAAAGGAACACTTTAAATTCTAAGGAGTAAATTAACTGGTCAGAACCCTTTTGATTCATCAGATGAACAAAAAGTTCTAGGTGTGGAGAACTTGTGGGCAAGAAGTGTGCATTCCTTCATTTGGTCTTGAAGTTTTGGTTTTCTTTGAAAATGTTTGTTGGTGGTTTTGATTTTCTAGACTTTCTTGACTCCCTTTCTCCTTTTTCATTGGAATGAAAATCTCCTTATTAATTCATCTTTGCGGCTAATGTTGCATTTTACTCAAGTTAAATTTCTTAAGAAAGAGGGATAGCACTAAGTTCAATTCATACTTACATTCAAGAAGTCAAAATGCAGTCCAATGCATAATGCAACAATTAATTAACTCTATTCGCCTTTAATGTTTTCAGGTGGATAGTAGAAAGAAGACTCTGTTACTTGCATACAAAACATTAGGAGTGGTTTTCGGAGGACTTGTAACTTCCCCACTTTATGTGTACCCTTCCATGCCATTGAAATCTCCAACTGAAGAGGACTACTTAGGAATATATAGTATCATGTTTTGGACTCTGACTCTGATTGGAGTAGTCAAGTATGCTTGCATAGCTCTCAAAGCTGATGATCAGGGCGAAGGTACAACTAATGAACTATTTTTTTTTTCCTGTTTGCAAAATCTGCCCTGCATTTGAATTATCTGCTTTGCCTTACAAGATTTGTTTCATGTCGATGCTATATTGTAATTTTAACTATGTAATAACAATCACAACCCTGTTTTCTTTGATTTAACGACTGCATTTCTTCCAAGGGTAATTTTCCTGCATATTGAGGCCTCTTCAGGCCCCCTTTTTGATTAGATATGCTTCTCTCCATTTAACTTGTAGGCATTGATCTGAAGTAGTTAGATGAACATCTCACTATAGATGTATTTGAGGGTCAAATTGTCTTTCCATTATTGAACCTGGGGTCATCTTACCAGTTACTGAATCATCATGATTATGGCAATGCATCACTTTTTTTCTTTCCTTTCTTCTTGGAACTGTGGAGGATTACCCCAATCAAGTGTACCTAGGCTTCTACAAGTATTAATTTTCGAAAATAAGGTGGATGTTTAGAATTCCTTTTTACTGGGGAACCTTATTCTTCCTCATTTATATGCTTTCAATAGCCCTCTTTACTAGTTGATAGAACCTGATTAGGTATTACCATTTGTTCCTATCACAAAAGAAAAATGGCATGCATACACTTATATGCAGATAAATGGCTGTTTGATATGCTACTGTCCTCTCTGCAACTATTGTATCTAAAGAACTGACTCTGGGTGGGAGTGATCATTTGCAGGGGGAACATTTGCCTTGTATTCATTATTATGTAGGAATATAAATATTGGAATTCTTCCCACCAAGCGTAACAATTCAAAGTTAAGCAGTTCATATACCCTCCTGTACGAGGGCAACAAGAAGCAGAGTAAGCTTGCAAGATTTTTTGAAAGTAGTATAGTTGCTAGAAGAGTGCTGCTGTTTGTTGCCATGCTAGGCATGTGCATGCTAATTGGAGATGGTATACTTACTCCTGCAATCTCAGGTTTGTAGAGATATATGTAAACTTTTCTTTTTATAAAGTTATGTTGATTTTTGGTCTTGGCACGTATAATTGATACCTAATTATTAATTTTTGCATTGCTGATCAAGTTTGTACCTTTTCCAGTGTTGTCTGCAATGGATGGAATAAGAGCACCTTTTCCTGCTGTTAGTAATTGTAAGTTGCAAATGCCTGGTCTTTAACTTAGATTTGAGTTATCCACTTTAGTTATGTACTGAATGCTTCTTTCTTCTATTGTTATTTTGGGGCGGAAAGTTTTCGAAAAGGCACTGTCATGGTCTATTCTTCATCCCTTTAATATCTTTTAAACCATTTTGAAGAAGTCAGCAAAGTATGTGAAGATTTTCTTGTCATTTGGACTATCAGTGAGTTTTGAGTGGAAAAGGGTAACATCATCTAAATGTTTATATGATGATTATTCAATTTACTCATTCCGTGTGTAGTAGTGTTTGAGGCATAGGTGGTTGATAACGGTATCTGATGGGGAATAAAGTTAAGAAATTAATCAAGAAGTTAGAAGTCACAACAGATTTTAGGAAAATATAGAAACTTGGCAGGGTTGACCTTGTAGTTTACTCCAGTTGTTGTCACTGAACTATTCATGTATTCTCTTAGTATTGGCACAGAATATGTTGATCCTAAATTCCCTTTCAATTGTTGCAGCTTGGGTCGACGCTCTATCTGCAATAATTCTGATCATTCTATTCCTCTTGCAAAGGTTTGGCACTTCACGTGTTAGCTTTCTCTTCTCCCCGGTGATGGGCGCTTGGACGTTGGTTACTCCACTTGTTGGAATCTATAGTATTGTGCATCATTACCCATCTATATTCAAGGCTGTATCTCCTCATTACATCTTAACATTCTTTTTGAGAAATGGAAAGGAAGGCTGGCGACTGCTTGGCGGAACTGTCCTTTGCATCACGGGTGAGATTCACAATTGAGCCCTATAACTTTTAGAATGTATGAAATTGGCACGCTTATTCATTTATCTTGTTCGGTAGCATTGGGAGAATCACATGTTTGTGTTCTTAAGCATGTCATTTAAGAAAATGTGTAGGTCTTTGATTTATATTTTTGTATTCTTTTTCTTATATCAGAATCACGTTCTAAGAGGTCATGTACCATTTCATCTTGATGTTGAAAGACAAGTTGGAAATGTATGTGCACAGTACCTCTGCAGGATCATTACTATCAGTCCAAGATGAGATTCCTTTTTATGACAGATCAGTTCTTTTACTGATTTTGTTGGAAAATATACTTGTACCCTACCTTCTCTTTTTAGTGCAAAAGTTGGTTTGCCTCTTTCTTATATTCTACCTTAAGATAGATAGGAATGTTGAGAGCACTACAACGCCCAAAAATTTATTATAGTCTGGGGAAAAGTACATGCAGCAAACTCAAATAGAATGTGGAAACAAGCCACAGCCTAAATTTCTTTCATAGAATTCTTTTCCTTTTTCTTTTTTGGTCTGGTCAATAACATTAAACAAAAAAAGTACATCCGGTGGTTTATCTTTGTTTTCATCTGGCAATTTCAGGCTCGGAAGCATTGTTTGCAGACCTTGGTCATTTCAATAAGAGTTCCATTCGGGTAGAGTTTCCCTTTGAAATTTTATTTTTCACTTTTTATTGTGTATATATATATTGGATTTCTGGTTTTATAAAGCTGATTCTAACATCTATTCCTTTGACAGATAGCGTTCTTATTCACCATATATCCGTCATTGGTTGTGACATATGCCGGCCAGACAGCATATCTGATTAAGCATCCCTATGATCATCATGATGGGTTTTACAAGTTTATACCAAAATCTATTTATTGGCCTGTCTTTGTCATATCTACACTAGCAGCAATTGTAGCGAGTCAATCACTGGTATCCGCCACCTTTTCTGTCATCAAGCAATCTGTAGTTCTGGATTATTTTCCCAGGGTAAAGGTTGTGCACACCTCTTCCAGCAAAGAAGGCGAAGTTTATTCCCCCGAGGTGAACTACATTCTGATGGTTCTCTGTGTTGCTGTCATACTTATTTTTGGGGAGGGACAAGACATTGGAAATGCATTTGGTACGGTAATTGTGGACCCCGCTATTTAATAAAGAATAGTTTTTATTTCGGAAGTATGGAATATATGAAAAATTTCTGAAAATTTAAATCCTTTATCTATAATATTTTATACAGAAATTAGTTTTCTTTTTTTAACTTTACAGATAAACATAAAAACGGAAAAACATGATAGGAATGAAACAAATATATTGAATTTTTAAAAACTAAAATACGAGATTACAGAATTAAAATAAGAATATTAATGTATTTTTAGTGAATAAATTTCTCTATTATCATATATTTTTTATTTTAACAAGTAAAGCTTAGCAAATTAGTAATTTAAACATTGAGAAAAGGGTGTTAATGATATACAACTATTAGGCAAAACAATTGTGATTTCTTCATTTCCATTTTGTCCGATCAAATAATACATAAATAAAATATACGTGTTGCTAGTGAGTATTATTGTTGCTAAAAGGTTTATGTGAAGTATCCATTTAGTACCTCTAAAGTACCTGGTATTAAGAAAATAATTAAAAATGGATAGTCCTTGTGGAGTATTTGACACATATGCAGCTGTAAACGGCGTCCCTTTTGAAATCTTCATGCTTCCTTAGGTTTTAATACTATTATGCCTAACTTCTAATGGAGCCTTTCTATTGAAATTGTATCCAGTTGAGTCAATTTGTTGTTCTCTGATGTGCTGCACCGTGCTTTTCTCATAAGACTGCATTTTTGTTTATTGATGTTTTCTTATGAAAAGACCCATGTTCGCAGGCGTTGTTGTCAGTTTGGTCATGCTTATTACCACCATACTGCTGACACTGGTCATGATAATGATATGGCGAACTCCTCTGGTGCTGGTTTTCCTGTACTTCATCGTATTTTTCACCATGGAAGGAGTATATGTGAGTGCTGTCTTCACTAAACTTCTTGAGGGTGGTTGGATTCCTTTCGCCATTTCATTTATACTCGCATTTATCATGTTTGGCTGGTTCTATGGGAGGCAGAGGAAATTTGAGTATGAATTAATGCACAAGATTAACCCAGAAACACTGAAGGTGCTACTAGCTGACCCTACTGTTCAGAGGGTACCTGGAATGTGTTTCTTTTACACTAATATTCAAGATGGGTTGACGCCAATTTTGGGGCATTACATAAAGAACATGAAATCTCTTCATAAGATTACGATATTTACTACACTGCGGTACTTGTTGGTTCCTAAAGTCGCTTCTCATGAGCGTGTTGTTGTCCACAAAATGGACCTTAAGGGAGTATACGGATGTGTAATTCAGTATGGCTACGCAGATTCTCTTAATCTCGAGGGGGATGACTTTGTGAGGCAGGTCACAGATTGCTTGAAGGCTCATATACTTAGCACAAGTGTTTGTGCATCGCCGGTTCCTTCAGAAGTTGAGGAAGAGGTTTCTGATTTGGAAGAGGCCAAGCTTGTGGGTGTAGTTCACGTTCGAGGGAAGACAAGATTTTATATTGGCAAGAACAGCAGCTGGTTTGACAGAAGTATGCTTGCATTTTATGAAGTTCTACATAATAACTGCAGATCAGCATTGCCTGCTTCGGGAATTCCGCTGCCGCAGCGTATTGAGGTAGGAATGCTATATGAGGCCTGAAGAGGACAATCCCATTCGCAGTGTAAAAATGTCGTTGGTTGATGCTTTCTGCAAATGTTTGGGCACCATGGCCTCGCGTCTTGGTGTTTAAAAATAAAAAAGAAAGACGTAGGATGATTGAAAAGAAAATTAAAAGGAACACATTTCCAGGAGATGAATTGTAGAAAGTGGCATATAATCACTCCTCCCCCCCCCCCCCTTTTTCTTTTTTTTTTTTTTACAATATATACAAAAACATCTTATTTTAAGTAAAAAAGGTTGTTGACATAGAATTATGCTAGCTTTGGATACGAGGTAATAGGATACGACGTAAAACATTAGAGTGGAAACGTATAGAAAGGAAAAGAATAGAGGGGTAATATTTCCCCTTCTTCTTTATAATTTAAATATTGTTTTCTCTTTCTTTACATTAAATTTATATAAATTATCTTAATTTGAAAGTAAATACATTAATTTTTTAATAAAAAATAATTTATTTTATATTTTCTCTCTTTAACGATATTAATTTTATTTTATCTAAAAGAACAAATTTTCGTTCTTTTCCTTTTAAAACTAATCTAATTAATTTTCTTTCTAAAAGAATTATTATTTTTAAATTTACCTCTCTAAACACATTTGTTTTAAATTTTCTCTTTATAAAACTAAACACCTTAATTTTTTCTCTCTAAAAAAACTATATAATTCACATTCTCTCTTTAAATACATTTGTTTTGAATTTTCTTTTGCTAAAAGAACCAAAATTAGTTTTCTTTTTTTAAAAAAAAACTTAGCATGTTACTTTTCTTTATCTAAGAAGTTTAAATTATTTTAAAATTTTCTCTCGAAAAACATTGATTTTAAATTTTATTTTTCAAAAATTATTTAATTTTTCTCTCTAAAACACATGTTCTCTCTAAAAAAATCTTAATTTATATCTTCTCTCTCTAAATACATTGCTTTCTCTAGAAAATAAAAATTTATTTTTCTCACTCTAAAATTAAATACATTTAATTCTCTCTCTCTAAATATATTTAATTATTTTAATTTTTTTTCTTTCTAAACACATGGACTTTCTATTTTATCTTTTTAAAAAAGTAAATTCAATTTTTCGTTTTATAAAACTAAACACTTTACTTTTAATTTTTTTAAAAAAAATTATTTTTAGTTCATATTTTTTTCTCTCTAAATAAGTTGATTTTAAATTTTCTCTCTTTTAAAAAACTATATTTCTCTCAAAGAAAGTTAGTTTGAAGTTTTCCCGCTCTTAAAAAAAATCAAATTTAGTTTTATTTTTTTAAAAGCTAAACACATCAATTTCTTCCACCAAAAATTAGTTTGATTCCTATTTTTCTCTCTAAATACATCGGCTGAGGGAGGAAATTCTTGACCAAGGTGAACTAACTCAAATTGAAAAAAAAAAATTGTTTGAATTAACGAAATATGTCAACCAGACAAGATCATATGATTCAAGAGCAAGAATGCTTTGACTCATATCCATGACTCTAGTAAAGGATTAGAGTACATGGTAAGTGTGATCAAGGGTTTATATGAGTATTATAACTCTGTTAAAAAATATTCATTAATAAACTAGTATGAAACACCATTGTATTTGTCAATCATACTCATGAGAAATTTAATGGTGATTTGATAGTGTTGCCTTAGTTTCTCAGATATTGTCAAGACTTGATACTCTTTTTTTTCATTGTCATTCTAGTAGTGAATTTTAAAAATTACACACAATAGAGTGACACTTAGTCTGCAACACCAACAAAAGAAAAGTAAACAAAAAAATGGAAAAGTCAGAATACACTTTTCCAATTCCCCATTTCTCTCATTTCTCACCCTTCGGCTCTCACCCACACTCTCTCCCTCGACTCCTCTGTTCTCTATCTCTCTCTCGTCACTCACTCTCACTACAAAATTAGAGCATTGAAGTGACGGTAACATTTATAGGCGGTGACATGTAGCGACCGTTTTTTGTGGCGTATAGCAACACTTGTGACGAAACCGTTAGGAAATATATTTATTTTACGATGGTATAATATTATTCGTTAGGAAAAGTTTAGCAATCGTCAATAAATGTTAGATAATCGTTTGTAAAAAGCGATATTGAATTTTCACTGTTATTGTTTGTAGTCAGTAAATATAACACTTTTAGGGACGGTTTGAAAACAGTCAGTATATGATTGTTTTTACTGTCTATCTAACCATACCATCTGCATAAATTTTACATTTATGCTAACTCATATATTATACAGTCTTTAAAAACTATATTCAATTCAAACACTTATTTTTTGTAGTTAGTAAATAAGGCATAGTTTTATAAACGGTTTGAAAACAGTCTCGATATGAGTACTTCTACTCACTAGTTAAGCATATCGTTTTTATAAGTTTCACACAAATCAGATGATTATTATCTGTGGTTAGTAAATATGACAAGGTTTTAGAGATGGTTTAAAAAATATCTCTAAATAACTCTTCTTTACTATCTAGTTAACCATATCGTGAATATAAGTTGTATATCTATGCTAACTTATTCATTATACAGTCTTTAAAACTTATGTTCAATTCTGACGATTATCATTTATGGTTAGTAAATATGGCAAAGTGTTAGAAACAGTTTGAAAACGGTTTCGATTTAACCTTTTTTACAGTCTAGTTAAGCATACCAGTTTCGTAAGTTCTATTCAATTCTGACAATTATTATTTGTGATAAGTAGATATGGTAGAATTTTAGGGACTGTTATTTAACTGTCTCTATATGTCTATTATTTACTATCTACTTAACCATACCATCTGCATACATTCTTCATCTATCGTAACCCAAATTTTTTCCAGTCTCTAAAAGTTATGTTCAATCGAAACGCTCATCTTTTGTTATTAGTAAATATTGTAGAGTTTTAGAAAAAATTTAAAAACAGTCTCGATATGACTCACTACTTACTCATATTGTATTCATAAATTTCACTCAAATCTGATGATTATTATTTATGGTTAGTAAAAATGGTAGAGTTTTAGAGACGGTTTGAAAAATGTCTGTAAATAACTCTTTTTTACTGTCTAATTAACCATATCATGGATATAAGTTGTATATCTATATTAACTTATACATTGTACAGTCTTTAAGACACATGTTCAATTTTGACGCTTATCATTTGTGATTAGTAAATATGACAGAGTTTTAGGGACGATTTGAAAATAGTTTCAATATGACTCTTTTTACAATTTATGTAAGTATACCAGTTTTGTAAGTTTTATTCAATTCTGACAGTTGTTATTTGTGGTTATAAGATATAGTAGAGTTTTAGGGACTGTTATTTAACTGTCCTTATATGTCTATTCTTTACTATTTACTATCTATTTAACCATACCGTCTACATAAGTTTTTCATATTTCCTAACTCATATATTATGTAGTCGTTAAAAATTATATTCAATTGAAACGCTAATCTTTTATGGTTAATAAATATGTCAGAGTGTCTCAATAAGACTATTTTTTATTGCTATTTAAGCATATTGTCTTTATAAGTTATACTCAATTCTGACTGTCATTATTTGTGATAAGTAAATATGACAGAGTTCTAGAGAGGGGTTGAAAAATGTCTCTATATGACTCATCTTTTACAATCTAGTTAACCATACCGTTGAGATAAATTCTATATATATGTTAACTTATATATTGTGCAGTATTTAATACATATGTTCAATTTTGATGCATATCATTTGTGATTAGTAAAAATGACAGAGTTTTAAGAACGGTTTGAAAAATAATCTTGATATTTTTCTTTTATCTGTCTACTTAAGTATACAAATTTTATAAGTTCTATTCAATTGTAAGAGTTATTATATGGAGTTTGAGGGACGGTTTGAAAACGGTCACTATATGACTATTTTTATTGTCAACCAAACCAAACTGTCTGTATAAATTCTATATCGATACGAACTCAAAAATTATACAGTCTTTAAAAGCTATACCTAATTCAAACGTTTATCTTTTGTAGTCAGTAAATATGTAGAGTTTTAAAGATGATTTGAGAATATTTTCATTATGACTATTTTAACTCACTACTTAAGCATATCATTTTTATAAGTTCTACTCAATTTTGATAGTTATTATTTTTTATGACTACAAGAGTTTCGAAATCTAATTTGTCGTTCTGTAGTGTGATCATTGGTATTTTAAAAAGTGTTGGGATAAGTTTAATAAGAGAAAACAGAGATGGAATTAAGTTTGAGGGATAGAAGTATAAATCTACGAATGCTGCAAAGAGCACAATGGATTTTGCAAGATGATATGTTGGTTCATCTGAAGAACAGATTTCTTAGGAAGGATAGGGAAGAAGAAGCAAGGAATGAAGAAGAATTGAATGAAGGAGGAATTGGTAACAAAGCTAAAGAAGAAGAAGAAGAAGATCAAGGGAATGAAGGAGGAGATAGGAATGAAAATGAAGGAAACGAGGGAGGAGATGGAGGATGGAATGACTACCATCGGAATGCCAATGACGAGGCAAGGTGGAATGATTTGTTTCAATGTATTTATGGTCTGAAAACAGACATTGGCATGCTTAATGAGCAAGTTGGAGGACTTGGGGTGGAAATGCGAGAACATAGGATAGAAATGGGAGAAACGAGGACAGAAATGGGTCGACTGAGTAGTGAAGTGGATGAAATTGAGAGACGACTGTTTGGAATGCAACAATATACATATGAATTTGCAAATCATAATGCAGAGCAGCATCGCAAAATGATTTGTCAAATGTTGAACATCAGAGCAGACCTTGGGGCAAATTCCAAATCTATTGAATGCATCAGAGACCATTTGCAGATAAGCAACCCGGCCTGACCTTCATGCTCTGCTGCTCAGCCTTCTTTATCTCCCAGTCCTGCCACTCAACCTTCTTCCTCTGCCACTCCTAAACCACCACGTCGCTCTGGCTTTGCCCACCCATTTGTTTTACACCCACCTTCTACATTTGGTTCTCGTACTCCTGATACTCACCCTCGTGCTCCTGATACTCAACCTAGCCGTGACAATCCTACCCCTAGCCATCCGTTTCCGACATTTGGTTCTCCTCACACACCCACAACAACTATCTGGGGTAACACTCCTACTCCTATTACTACTCCCAATCCTTTTACCATTGAGCAAGTTGTTAATGCTGTAATAGCAAATCCGGAATCGAAAGATGCTACAAGAAAGAGTGTCAAAAAATTTAGACCAAAAGTTAAAAATAACAATTTGAAGTAATTATGTGTATTTGCTTCCCCTCCCTTGCTTTTTGCATTTGTATTTGTAGTTTTGTTCATTTTGTATTTTCATGTGTATTTCAATGTTGATGTGTTGATCTCTTCTGTTTTTCAATGTTAAAAAATTCTAGTAATTATGTCTATTTTGTATTTTTCTATTTGTATTTTGATATGTTTTGTAATTTTTTTATTCTTATTGTATTTTGATTTGTAATGTAATGTTTAGTTGTATTTGTAAGTATCTGAATTTTAATTTTCTAATGTAATGATATGTTGTAGTTGTAATATTTATTAAGAACGTGAGGTTGGTCGTGGTTAAATTTTGTTGGTCAACCAAGCTGTTAGGTCAGTTAAGACAGTAAGGAGTGTTAAACAAAATGTATAAAAAGGGGTAAACTCTAGAAAAAAGAGGAAAAATGATTGATTCCTTAATTTGTTCCGAGTCTTCTCTCTGTTTCTCTATCTCTCTCCCTATCTGTCTCTATCTCTCATCTCTATCTCTCATCTTCTCCATCTCTACAACTCATTCTTTATGCTCTCCTCAAATTTTCCTTTCAATCTCTAACCTTTCTTCTATGGCCCTATGAACTCTATCAGAATGCACAAACCAACCATACTCTGTTTTGACTTCTTACTCTGTTTTTCGATTCCATTTCATATATATACTTGCTCTTTTTTTATTTCTATTTGGGTTTGAAATCAATATCTTTAATGTTTTAGTCCTGTGCCACCTGAGCAATGGGTCGCAGGGTGAGCACCCGTGCAAGCCGCCATGATTCCGTGTACCATGGGCGGAGGCCCCTACTAGCTGCACAAGCCCAAAATCCCTCGCGGGCGCAATCTCCTCTCATACGGGCGCAGTCTCCTGCTCATGCTGCCCCCGCCCAAGTATGGGCATAAGCCCGTGAACCCCTTTGCGGGCGCAGTCTCCTAATCATGCTGCCCCTGCCCAGGCATGGGCATAAGCCCAGCAACCCCTATTGGGTGCATCCTCGTGCTCATGCTGCCCCCGCCCAGTCATGGGCATAAACCCTGCAATAATAATCAGTTGCAGTGGTAAGTATGATAAGTAGTGGTAAGTAATTATAAACAGTGGTAAGTAGTGGTAAGTAATTTCAATTTTCATCTGAATACTTTTTATCAATACAATCTGAATTCCATATATCTCAATTCTATCCGTTCAAGGTTTATTTATGATTTTTTTGCTTTGCTTTGATTAGTTTGCTTTGCGGTGCTAATGGTCATGAGATCTTCTCCATAATATCGTTTTGAACACTATTACGCTCAGACATTAAAAGTTTCAAAAAATATTCCTTTCTCAAAAAATTTGGCTCCTGAAACCATCCAGCCATGAAAATTCATAAATTAATCATATCAGTCCAATTCAAATAAAAATGATGAAATGCAATAAGAAAATATATATACTTCTTTAGTTGGTGTAGTCCAATTCAAGTTCTTCTTATTTACCAAATAATAATACTATGTATAGATGACAAAATAAGGAGTGAATAAGAGACTGATAGTATGGTAATTAGTGTTCATTAGTATTCAGTCAGTAAGATTCATGTGTGTGCACTCAGAAAGAGTAAATGCATATGCATTTGTAAGGTGTAAAGTGATGTATGTGCACTCAGGAAAAGCTTGAAATTGACAAATCTCATCACATAACCATTTTAAAATAAAATCAGCCCAATTATATAGACCCGCTTTATCCACATCAATGGTTGCCTTTAGGCGTCTGGAAGAAGGGAAGACACTTATGGTAGGACATAAAAAGCATCTGAGAAGGAAGAGCAAGAAGTAGCATTTAAATTTTGGGGAGGAGGCATCTTCCATGTGCATGTTCTCTTTCAACTCCGTATGTTTTAGTTTCGAAAAATACTTTCTGATGTATAGAGACTCAACCAAAGATGAAGAGCCCAAAACTTCACGTCCAGTTGAAGTGATTCCTAGGATTTGTCCTACTTCCATAGGTGTCAGCTTAAAGTTTTGGTTTGGACGAACATAAAGAAGTTTTTCCATCGGTTCGAATCTCATTATCTATTCTTCACACAATTTTCGGCTTAATATATCACAGCTGAGCTTCAAGATATTGCCAAACCCATATGTTTTACCTCTTCTTTCATCTCATGACTAAGCGAAAGAATTACCTCCTTTAATTGCTTTGGAGAGCACCTCGTTTGAATCGGTGCTGGTGCAGGTGATGCCATTGTTCTACTTAGTGTAAGTAATTTCTTTGTTTCTTTCACTTTGTTGTAGTTGTCCCTCTCCCCTTCCTTTAATTCCGTCTATTTTTCAATACTTTGACTCTATTCTTGTAATAATTTTTACATTATTGATAGTAATAATAATAAAATTATTAATATATACAGACGAGGTTAGATTTCATTACCTTACTCGCACGTAAGACACTCCTCTTCTTCTTGTTCTTAGCCACTCCTTGCTTCTTCTCTTCTGTATCTAGAAACGTTAATAACATATATTAAATTTCTAGAATTTATAACATAAATCACTAAATCTCAAATTACTAAATCTTAAATCAATTACTAAAAATCCCTAAATACTCTAATAACCAATAACCATAAATAAGCTCAAATAAAGGATAAATATATTGGCGGACGAACCTGCAAAAGTCTCATTGTCGGAATAAACTTCCATTTGTAGTTTTGGTTCGAAATTTTCAAAATATTCAAAAATAATATCTTCAAACCTCTGCTCTTGCCTCTCTGTTTTCATAAAAAGTCATCGATTCTTCTTCTCTGCCCTATCCTAATCTTCACTCTTCAGTCTTCAGTCTTTACTCCTCTTACTTTTTTCTTCTCATCCTCCTCGCTCGTTCTCTCTTTCTCCTCCTCCTCCGTCATTCTCTCTTTCTCATCCTCCTCCCTCGTTCTCTCCCTCTCTCTAACTCAATTCTTGCAACAAGTATTTTTCTGCAAATCTAATTTCGATAAACCATCAAAGTAAGTAATTTCACAAAGAAATGGTAGGAAATGCCCAAAAAAACTAAAATGGTGACAATATGTTATCGAGAAATGTTGAGCAATGCAGAGACATTACCATTATTTCACCACCATTGGATGAAATGCCTTTCACCGAATCAAATGCCTATCGTTGATGGTGTTCATGGGGTGTGGTGTTCATGGGGTGTGGTGTTCATGGGTGTTGTGAGCTGTGCATACTTTGGAACTCATTGTTGAAAAGACGTATGAGTGACATGTCTCCTCTTTTGATGACTTTGAATCCTGACCATTGGATCAATAAGATAATCGATAACCAACCCTAACCGTCGATACTTTACCCACTAACTTACCATCCGTACCATGACTTACCATCAATTAAAGAGCAAAATATGACTGTAAATATTTTGTACTTATTTAATTTTAACTTTCTGATAAGTTGATATGGACAAAACTTCTTGGCGTGAATATTGGTGCAAATACCATATTTTCTTCTTTTTCTATTTCTTTTTTTAGCCAAAAAATCAAATCAAAAATCACAATTTATTTCATATGTTATTTCATTAATTACTAACCGTCTATTGGCAAGGTTAATACATTTCTTGAATTTGCATCGGTAAATATTCAATTTATGGATGGCAAGATATCATGTAACAAGTGACAAATTATAGTAACAAATTATAGGTACCAAATCCCCAAATTACATTGTATCAAATCTTGAAATTTTAAATGTACTATTACTTTAGATAATGATATATTATCTATTATATAATTTATTAAGAATATTATATAATACAATATTAATTAGTATTAATTTCGGTCAGAAATTTTTTTAAAATTAAAGAAAAAATCTTAATTATCAACCGCAAACTAATCGATAATTTTATATACACACGTTACTAATATTACTATATGTTACTATATATTACAATTTATTACAATTTATTACTATTTATTACAATCTGTTACTATATACTACTATATATTACAACGTTACTATATGTTACTATATATTACTATATATTACAATCTATGTTGAATTTTTTAATTACAATTACTATATACTTAGTATTAGATAACTATCACTATTACATAGTAGTATTACATACTACTATATATTATTATATATTAATATAAATTACTATACTAGATTATATTTATTGGAGTGTCAATGTATTATTATCTATTACTATATATTACTATTACCCGTATATTATTATTTTATTACATAATCTTGTTCTAGTATATTAGTATTTTTTTAATTACAATTACTATTTTATTATAAATTACTATTATATTATTAATATATAAGACTATTATAGATACATTTAATCTAACATTGACATGCCACTTCTATTACCAATTTTATATAATAAATTACATAAATAAGAGTAATATTTAAACAAAATATCTTATCATCAATATTATATGAACCAATAAAATTTCAAAGAGAAATGGAGGAATTCTTATTATTTATTCACATTATATAATTTTATATAAATTTCAAATTAAATGAATGACAACATTAATATTAATTTCAATCTCGATGCTCATTTTTACTTTAAAAATAGTGTATTAATTATTTAATTAATAAAATTATTCAACACCATTCAACTCGATATAAATATATTCTATATATTTCTTTAATTTAATTTATATGTAATTTCATTTAATTTGGTTCATAAACATATATTTTGAATAGATGAAGATTTTTGAGATATGTGTTATCAGTTTTATTTAATTGTTATTTGCAATTATTCATACTAACTAGTGGTAACAAAGTGGCAGCAATTAAGTCATGATAAAATCTAATTTAAAAAAAAATTAATAATAAATTTTAGATTGAGTGACTTTTTCACTATTCTAAGTTCTCGACATAAAATTGAAAATTATATAAAATCAAAATGCAACAAATCTTACCGATTTAAAAATATGAAAAAAAGAAATATATGAAAAAAGAAAAAGGCAGTGGTAAGAATTTTAATTTTAAAAAGGCGGTAAGAAGTGCGAAAAAAAAGGCGGGTGAAGAAAAAAAAGAGCAGTACAAAATGACACGCTTTGCAATTGGATTCTAATCCAAAAATATTATATTAAGTATGAAACATTTCTTTCCTCAAAGCTCCTCAAAACTCTTGCTCAGAAAGTATGTACTCTGCAAACCACCGTAGCTATGGGATGAACTAAAAGTCGGATGAATATTGTTACTCAGCATGAACAATCACAACAATCCCAACAACAAGTTCAATATGAAGAAACCCAATCTTGTGAAAATGTTACCCCAGGTATTATTTTAATTTGAGGTTTGACATTATCATAATATCAACTGACAACTCATATTTATTTTTTCAGTAGTTGTGAAGAAATGTAGAAGTCCAACACGTTGTTATGATATTTGGGACTTAGAAAAAGGGCAACGTATGCTGATTGAAATGAACTAATTAAATCACAACAACATATGCTGCCACGACGAATGAAGAGACCCAAGTTAATCCCATGGGTAATATTTTCTTTTATAACCATTCTTTATATTCTTTATAATGTTACTACATGATTGTATTAATTTCACTTTTTTATTCATTTTTTTATTGACAGGAAGAAAGTTTGACATAAACTTGTTGCTCATTGCTTTGCTTAGTTTTGGAAATATGGTGGGATTGTGATCTCCAAATTGTAATGGTAATATTTTTGGCGATATTTCATTTTGGGTTTCACTAAGAGATGTTTTTTGTTTTATTTTTATTTCACCCTTTTACTATTAGTACAAGACAGACATGTTATTGTGGAACAGAAATCTTTCTTTTCTCTTGGTCTTATATGTATTACTCAATGTAATGTACTGCTCAATCTTGGTATATTAATACAATTCTGTTTAAATTTATAATATTTTTGTAATTCTTTTATACACACTTAAATCATGTGGTGGTGATGACTAATTTTATATCATTACATTATTTAATTTGATAATAATCGAGATGTATTTATTTTAATAATAATATTTTTAAAATAAAAAATAATGAAGTAATCGCTCTGACATGCATGGTATTTTCTTACGCCCGGCATGCATGCACGGGCCCTTTGAGGCATATGCTTACGCCTGTCCATCATGCGAGGGCCCCTATCAGGCATATGCTTGAGCCCTTCTTGCGCCCGTCCGCCCCTGTGAGGCGTATGCTTTCGCCCTTCTTGTGCCAGTCCATGAAGTAATTCCAGTAATCCATAGTAACACATAGTAAGACATGGTAAGCGATGGAAACCGACAATGAAAGTAGTAACATTTTATAGCATATGATAACTGATGATAGATCAATAACATTTCCCAACTCAATCGTAACCCGACAATTAAGGTAGCAACGTCCAATAACACATGGTAAACGATATTAAAATCAGTAACTTATCCTAACCATAATCTATCATAAAAGTAATAACACATAGTAACACAACGTAACACATAGTAACTATATTTTGTCACTCATTACTAACTACGTTTCGTAACACTTTTTATCTGTCAATATTTGGTACCATTTTGTAAATCAATAGTAACCGATCATAAAAAACAAATTTTACTAACGCTTTTTTATCGTCAATATTTTAAAACATTTTATAATTTAATAACAATTGACATTAAAATAAAAAAATTTACTAACACTGTTCTACCGTCAACAACCATTTTGTAACTCAGTGGTAACCGATGATGAACTAGTAAGATCTCCTAACACATGATGAGTGACTATAAAACCACAAATTTGACTGACATTTTTTTATCGTGGACATTATATATAATTTCATTATTGAATGGTAACCGTCAATATTTAGTACAATTTTGTAACTCATTGGTAAGTATCAATATTTTCTAACATTTTCTATTTCAATAGCAATCGATGCTAATGCTAATAACATATGGTAATACATAGTAACCGACCATAAAACCATAAATTTTACTAACATTTTGCACCGTTAACATTTTGTATCATGTGATATCACATGGTGACTGTAACACAGGGTAACATATAGTAACATATAGTAACTGACGGTGAAGTCACTAATTCTACTAACATTTTCTAATGTCAATATATTGTGACATTTTGTCACTCAACAGTAATCGATGATAAAAATTAGTAACGTTTCGTAACACTTTTTTACTGTTCACATATTACACAATTTTGTAACTCAATAGTAACCGATCATACAACACTGATTTTACTAACACTTTTCTACCGTCAACATTTTGTAACATTTTGTAACTCAATGGTAACCGATGATGGAGTAGTAACATCTCCTAACGCATGATAAGTGACTATACAAACCACTAATTTCACTAATACTTTCCTACCGTTGACAATTTGTATAATTTTATAACTCAATAGTAACCGTCAATATTTGGTATAATTTTCTAATTCATTTCTAGCCGTCAACATTTTTTAATATTTTCTATCTCAATCGCAACCGAAGATAAATGTAGTAACATATAGCAACACATGGTAACTATCACAAGTTTTACCATCTGATAACACATGGTAACTGACGATACATCACTAGTTTTACCAACTCTATCCTTCCGTCGGTATACATATATGACATACTCCAACAGCAGCCCATAGCGTCACAATATATCTATCCCAACTGGTGTATACCCAACTGAATGTGATTCCATTGGAGAAAGTATTGCTGATGGATTTGATGAGTTATACAGACAGTTTTTGACCATCACCTCAACGCTCTAATTTTGTAGTCTCTCCCGTCTCCCTTTACCTCCCACGGCTACGTTTTCCTTCGACCACCGCCACCAACCTTAGCAATTGTTCGTCTCTCTCTCTTTCTCTTTCCTGCGCATATGCGACAACCCTCTGCTTCTCTCCCTCGCCTGTTCGAGTATGGTGTTCTCTACAACTGCAACGCTCTTCTACAACCCCTGTAAAAGTCCCGACCGGCAGCCATCAACAATTCCTCGAAAACCCTAGGCCGCGATTTCCTGCGATCCCTCCACTGAGCAGGTAAGGGCCGGTTTCTAACCATTAGCTCTAGGTTTCAATTTTTCTTGATGATTAGGTTTAATTTCTAAACTTTGTTTCGAATTGGAAGCATTGTAGGAGTCCAGACTGAATTAAGCATACACGGAAGTTAGGGCTGTGAACTGCAAAAACCCTAGGTAAGGGAAATTCTAATCCCTTTGAAAATTGAATGAATTTAGGGTTAATTTAGGATGAGAAGTCTTGTATATATCTAGAATGTATGTTGGATTTGAATAGAATGCATTTTTTGAAATTCTATATGTGATTATTAAGGTTAAGTCTAGAATTTTATATGAACTAGGCTGCCTGATACGAAAGAAGCATGTTAGAAGATAATAGGGTTTTGTTGGGATGATTAAAATAGTTTTCCTTATGTTTTAATTTAAAATATGCATGAAAAATATTATGATTATGTAAATTCGGAAGAAAATTGGGAAAATTGTTAGAAATTAGAGAAAATTAAGAAATATTGGGAATTAAAGTCTTTGGTGAGGCAAATAATCCTAAATTGATGAAATGAAAATTTAGAAATGTGAATGTGTAAATTAAGGTTATATTAAATTAGGAGCAAATTTGAATACCCTTTAATAGGACTTTATTTGATGATAAATTGTGATGATTGGTCTAGGTTAACCTTTTGGAGACTCGAAAGAAGTCATTATGGAGTAATGGTGGAAATATGGAGTGAATACCCTCGCTAAAGGTGAGTGGATAGTTTATTGTGATTCTAAATGAGTAAATTATTTAAAATTCTTTATAAATGATTTTGAATGATTTTTACATGATTTATATGAATTGTTTTGTGATGGTCGGATGTCCAAAATGAGAATTTGAATTGCGAATACATCCATTGAGTTTATAAATGAATGTGTGCTATATATTGTGAAATATTTGAATTATGAATGTTATTGTACGATTTAGAAATTGTTTTGTTGAAATTTTGGCACATGAATTGTGAATTGGATATTTGCAAATGAAATGGTGCATGGGATTAATGACTATAGTAATTCCCCCCATGGAGCGATCCGATTAGGTGACGTGGTTAAGGGTTGGATTAGATTAGCGGGGGGAGACAGACGTAACTCCCTTTGCTGTATGTCAATCTATATCTAGATGTACCCCAGTAAGGCACGATTCAACGCCAATTAAGGAGTTTTGGTATTTTGAGATATATGGAATGAAAACCCCTTGGCAGACTTTTGTCCAGATTTGGCCAAACCTAATACGAGAGTGTTTTCATAGAAGGCCCCCATGATTTTCAGGAAATATGAATTAAATGGATGCATATTTGTTTGAATTATTCTGATTTGTTTAGACTAATTTATATTCAAAGAATTGTTTATGAAATATGTTTTGACTTCCCCACATTCACCCCTCATTTATTGTCACAACACTATTACACTCCACTCGCTTAGTATTCTCAATACTCACCCCTCTCTCTTTACATTTTTTAGAGAATACTTAGTAGGGAGATTTCACTTGGAAACTGTGGAAGAATTATTTTTGCAGATTTGCATAGGTATTTAATGATGCAGGGTTTATTTTGGGTTAATGTGTAATCCATGGAAAGGAAGACTTTGTATTAATCTTTTAGTTTGGATTTAATCGATACTTGTCTTATGACAAGGGGCAAGTATTGATAGAATCCACATTTGTTCATTATGAAATTTGGTTACTTTTGTTTAAATTCTCCTTTTTGTAAAACTTATTGTTTCAAATGAGATATTTGGACTTTTAATTAAAATTTTTTTGTTGTATATGGATGAGAGGGTATTGGAAATTGTATGAAAGGCCGGGTTGGCCAAATTGCATGCGTACATGTATAGAGATGGATCAGTAGATCCTCTGTTTGTGTGTTCTTGCATGCCTTTGATAATTGATGACCTAGGAGGGTCATTTGAATGCTGGTGAGTTGTTTTTAAAATAAGTTGAACAGATAGAATGTCTTGCGTTGTCCCGATATATAGGGAGATGCTGCCCATAATGCGATGATTGTTGCGTACTCAATTCGAGGGTCGGGGCATGACAACTTATTGGTATCGGAGCTCAGATCAATTTTTTTAAAATGTTTGAAGATTTGAAATATTTCCAAGTGTTCCCAATAGTTTTCCCAAAGATTTTGGAATATTTACTGTTTTTGAAAATTCATATTTCTAAAAATTTTCAAAAAAATGTACAAAACTTTCCATGGATTTCCTAAAGAATTAGAAATATTCTTTTTAGGGGGTTAAGTAATTTGTCTTCGCTTAACCCTTTGACTTAATTATAGCTTTTTATTTTGTAGACAACCATGCCTCCATGTAAAAGGATGAGAAATGTAAACGAAATTTCTTCTCGAGCACACAAGGATGAGTCATCCTCACATACTCTACCTCCGTCAGTGTCTACATACCTCGCTCCTTCAACTAGGATTCCTGTACCCCCTATAGCTACCCTCCAGCAAGTAATGGAGTAGTTGAGCACTTTCAGAGCACAGTACCAAGCTCCGCCTCAGACTTCAGCTCCTCCACTGGCTCCTTCTACAATGCCAGCTGCTACACCCAGTACTCCAGTAACACCTCCTTCTCCGGTTGCTGCACTAATCACCCGCCTCACAGTTGAGTTGTCCAAGCTAATCAAAGAGGCGAGGCAACTCAGGTATGAGACCTTCTCGGGATCTGGTGATCTTGCAGAGGTAAAAGTAGATTAAGAGAGTCCGAAAAGCTGTGATGGACATGGAAATTGACGATGGACTGAAACTCACGGTAGCTGTTAGATTGTTGGATGATGATGCCAGCACTTGGTGAGAAGGTGAACAAGAAAGGGTAATCGCATCGCTTTTATGGGACGATTTCCTTAGGGAATTTAATGAGAGGTTCTATACCCGATTTGATCGGGACTTGAAGAGAAGGGAGTTCCTTCAACTTCGCTAAGGAAATATGTCCATGACAGAATATGAGGTCTATCCTCTTTTGTACCGGAGTTAATAACTTCCGAAGAATACAGACTCTTCAAGTCTGAGGACGGTTTGAATTAAAACATCCAGGAGAGGATGTCGGTTACAAATGAGCACACATATCAGAATGTGTTGCAATTGACCTTAAGGGCTGAGCAAATTGTGCTCGAAAAAGGCAATGTGAGGGATCATCATGGAAACAAGAGGTTCGGCGGGTTCACATTGGGTCAAGGTTCTAAGAAAAGTAGGACCACAAGTGTTTATAGTAGTGGATCCGTTTCAGGATTAGTTGGCTCTCCTCAAGGCCAACCATTTTTCAAACCGAATGCTCTTAATAAAAATATTGAATCGGGAGCAAGACCACGGGGGAGTGCAGTAGAGCCTTGCCCTACTTGTAAGGGGCATCATATGGGTCCGTGCAGGGGACCCAAACGATGTTATTATTGCGGGAAGGAAGGTCACCTCCGATATGCTTATCCGGAGTTAAATACAGAAGGGCAAGGAAGTCGTCAAGTTCGGGCACCTCCTAGTGGTTCCAAGAGAGATCCGGTTACTATCTTGATACCTTCCACCAGTGCTACTCCTAGGACGGGCATAGAAAGTAATACCATAGCCACCCCTACTTAGCGTACTCAACCTAAATCTCAGGCCAGAATCTATGTTATGAACAATGAAAAAGCTCAAGTCAATCTGGACGTGGTTACAGGTAAACCACTTTGAAACTTGAACTAGCAATTTAAAATGTGATATAGATGGTTTATTGTTGTGATTTGAGGAATAATGATGATGTGATTTTATTTAAGATCGTTAGATAGATATATGAAATATTCATGATTGTGTATAATGATAAGATTCATAGCAGGTCATTTATATGAATTGTGAAATTTGTGGATTGGCTACTAATTTTCTTATGGTCTATGTTGATAGGTATGATGAAAATCTTTGGTATTGATACTCATGTACTTATAGATACTTAATCTAATAATTCATTTGTGAGTTCGGGATTTGCTAGGCATTCTGATAGGCCTTTAGTTCCGCTTGTTGAAGAATTGTTAGTTATTACACATTTGGGGGAGCACTTGATTAGGGATACAATGCATAAGGATTGTGAGGTGAAGATTAGTGAGGTAACTCTCGAAGCGGATTTGATTCCGTTGGAGATGAGAGATTTTGTTGTCATTCTAGGAAAGTCCTCTGCTAGTGTTCTATGGTAAGCGGCGAGTTTCGCCAAACTATGTAATTTTAGCTCTTGAGATACGGAGATTAGTGCATAAAGGATGCGAAACTTATTTAGCTCACATGATTGACACCACGGTGGGAAGTTCTAATTTGAATGATATCCTTGTGGTAAATGAGTTTCTGAACGTTTTTCCGAAAGAGTTGCCTGGGTTGCCACCTGTCCATGAATTTGATTTCACAATAGATCTTATTCCTGGCATGACACCAATTTCTATTTCTCCCTATCGAAAGACACACGCAGAGTTGAAAGAGTTGAAAGTCCAACTCCAAGAGTTGTTAGACAAGGGGTTCACAAGTCCGAGTACATCGCCTTGGGGTGCTCCAGTTCTATTTGTGAAGAAAAAGGATGGCACCCTTTGATTATGCATTGACTATCGATAGCTCAATAAGGCAACAATCAAGAATAAGTATCCTCTTCCGAGTATTGATGATTTGTTCGATCAACTTTGGTGCAAGCGTCTTTTCGAATATCAATTTGAGATCCGATTATCATCAGTTGACGATAAATGATGATAATGTTTACAAGACTACGTTTAGGACGCGGTACGGACACTACGAATTTCTAGTAATACCCTTTGGATTAACGAATGTTTCGGCAGCTTTCATGGATCTCATGAACCGAGTCTTCCATTCCTACCTTGACAAGTTTGTCATAGTTTTCATCGATGACATCTTGGTATATTTCAAGAGTGATGAATAGCATTCTGAACATCTCTGAATCATCCTGTGAACTCTTAGAGAAAAGGAATTATATGCCAAATTCTCCAAGTGTGAGTTCTGGCTTAAGGAAATTGGGTTTCTGGGACATGTTGTATCTAAGGATGGGATTTTTGTGGATCCAACAAAAGTGAAAGTTATTCTGAAGTGGGAACAGCCTAAGAATGTCACCAAAATAAGAAGTTTCCTCAGATTGACTGGTTATTATCGGAGATTCATAAAAGTGTTTTCAAAAATAGCAACTCCAATGACTAATTTAACTCAGAAGGGAGTCAAGTTTGAATGGAACAAAAAGTGTGAGGGTAGTTTTCAAGAGTTTAAGCAAAGATTGACCTCTACTCATATCCTTGCTCTTCTTATTAGTGGCGGCGGTGGTGATTTTGTGCTATATAGTGATGTTAGCATGCAAAGATTAGGGTGTGTGTTGATACAAGGTGATAGGGTGATTGCTTATACCTCTCGCCAACTAAAGAAGCATGAAGTGAACTATCCTACTCATGACTTGGAGTTGGCTGCCATTGTTTGTGCTTTAAAGATTTAGTGGCATTATTTATATGAGGTTACTTGCAAGATCTTTATCGATCGCAAAAGCCTAAAATACCTGCTCACTCAGAAGGAGCTAAATTTAAGGCAATGGAGGTAGTTAGAACTAATCAAGTATTATGATTTGGTAATTGATTTCTACCCCAGAAAAGCGAATGTAGTTGCAGGTATTTTAAGCCGCAAATCTTCATCTTCGGTATCCCAAGAAAGTTCCTACCTTACTTGTTTAGTTGGACTCCGAGCACTTGGAGTCGAATTGACTAAGGATAATCACGGTGCACTATTAGCCAAGTTTATAGTGAGGCCTACGTTGGTAGACCGCATTTGAGAGTTTCAAGCAACCGATGAGGAATCGAAGGACATAGTAGAAAAGATTCAAAAACGGGAAGGCGGTGAGTTTCAGATCCGAGAAGATGGGCTTGTAATTTATGGGAGACGCATATGTGTTCCAAAAAATGAGGATTTCCGAAAGGCCATATTTGAAGAAGCATATTTCTCGGCACATACAATGCATCCGGGGAGTACCAAAATATACCGAACCATTAAGAAATCATATTGGTGGTCCGGATTGAAGAGAGAGATAGCTAAATTTGTTGCTAGATGTCTAGTGTGTCAACAAGTCAAAGCCAAACACTAGAGGCCAGCCGGTGTCCTCCAACCACTGTCGATTCCCGAATGGAAGTAGGAGCACATCACTATGGATTTCGTTGTAGGATTGCCACATACTCCAAGACATCACGATATCATTTGGGTGATTGTGAACCGTCTCACCAAGTCGGCTCACTTTTTGTCGATTTAGAGCACCTATTCCTTGGAGAGATTTGCCAAATTATACATTAATGAGATCGTAAAGCTTCACAGAGTTCTGGTATCCATTGTAGCGAACCGTGATCCTCGATTTACTTCCCACTTTTGGTCAAAATTATAAGAGTCATTAGGAACTAAGCTGAATTCAACGTTGCTTTCATCCTCAAACAGATGGATAGTCTGAGCGTACAATCCAAACATTGGAAGACATGCTTAGAGCATGTGTTATGGACTTTCAAGGGAGTTGGGATAAACATTTTTTATTGGTCGAATTTGCTTATAACAACAGCCATCAAGTTAGTATAGAGATGCCTCCCTATGAAGCTCTTTACGGAAGGAAGTGTCGAACTCCATTGTGTTGGGATAAGATTGGAGAAAGGAAGATTGAAAGCGTAGAGCTGATTGAGACCACTAAATAAAAGGTGAATTTGATTCGAGAAAGAATGAAGATGGCTCAAGATCACCAAAAGTGCTACACCGACAAGAGGAGGAGACCTTTAGAGTTTGAAGTAGGGGATATGGTATTTTTGAAAGTTTCTCCTTGGAAGGGTATCATCTGATTTCAGAAATGAGAAAAGTTAAACCCTCGATATATCGAACCATTCGAAATCATTGAAAGAGTCGAGAAAGTGGTATATCAGTTAGAATTGTCATTGGAGTTGTAGAGGATCCATGACATTTTTCACGTCTTAATGTTGAGGAAGTACTTACCGGATCCTTCACATGTATTTTAAGTGCCTTCGGTAAAGCTGAATGAAAATTTGAGTTTCAAGATACAACCAGTGAAAATTATTGATCGACAAATCAAGCAGTTGAGGAGTAAACAAATCCCTATGGTTAAGGTATTATGGAGAAGTAATCAAGTGGAAGAGAAAATTTGAGAGACCGAAGAGTTGATGCAAAAATAGTACCCCTAACTTTTTAATGTGTAATTTTTTCTTTTTAGGGGGTTAAGTATTGCAACACCAACAAAAGAAAAGTCAAAAAAATGGAAAAGTCAGCAAACACTTTCCCAATTCCCCATTTCTCTCATTTCTTACCCTTCGGCTCTCACCCTTGACTCCTCTGTTCTCTATTTCTCTCTCGTCACTCACTCTCTCCCGTCTCCCTCTACCTCCTACGACTGCGTTTTCCTCCGATCACCGCCACCAACCTTAGCAGTTGTTTATCTCTCTCTCTCTCTTTCTCTCTCCCGTGCGAGTGACAACCCTCTGCTTCTCTCCCTCACCCATTCATGTGCAGTGTTCTCTGCTGTTGCAACGCTCTTCTACAACCCTCGCAGAAGTCCCGACCGCCAGTCGTAAACAAACCCTTGAAAACCCTAGGCCATGATTTCCTGCGATCCCTCCACTGAGTAGGTAAGGGCTGGTTTCTGACCATTAGCTCTAGGTTTCAATTTTTCTTGATGATTAGGTTCAATTTCTAAACTTTGCTTCGAATTGGAAGCATTGTAGGAGGACTGAACTGAGCGTACACGGAAGTTAGGACTGTGAACTGTGAAAACCCTAGGTGAGGGAAATTCTAATCCCATTGAAAATTGAATGAATTTAGGGTTAATTTAGGGTGAGAAGTCTTGTATATGTCTAGAATGTATGTTGGATTTGAATAGAGTGCATTTTCTAAAATTCTATATGTGATTATTAAGGTTAAGTCTAGAATTTTATATGAACTAGGTTGTCTTATATGAAAGAAGTATGTTAGAAGATAATAGAGTCTTGCTGGGTTGATTAGAATAGTTTTCCTTAAGTTTTAATTTAAAATATGCATGAAAAATATTATGGTTGTGTAAATTCGGAAGAAAATTGAGAAAATTGTTAGAAATTAGAGAAAATTAAGGAATATTGGGAATCAAAGCCATTGGTGAGGCAAATAATCTTAGATTGATGAAATGGGAATCTAGAAATATGAATGTGTAAATTAAGGTTATATTAAATTATGAGGAAATTTGAAAACCTTTTAATGAGACTTTATTTGATGATAAATTGTGATGATATAAATATTTTTCATAATTTAAAAAAAATTATGCGTATATGTCTATTGAAATCTTTAACCTTGTTAAGGTGGGGCTATAAGGAGTAAGCGCAAATGTGATAACCTAACCTTACAAAATTCTTTAAGGGCAACTAATGAACTTAACAAAAAAAATACTATAAATATTGGCAAATAATGATATAAATATTTCTCATAATTAAAAAAAATTATGTGTATATGTCTATTGAAATTTTTAACGTTGTATATTAAATTAAAACATCAAGCCAACTTAATCTTATCCATAATTTAAAAAATATACATATATCCTTGAAAAGGGTCTTTTTGGTTTGGGCACAGTGGGTCTATGAAAAAAGTGTAAAGTTTGTTTGTATTGTGAAACTTTAGAAAGTGTTAAATTTGTAATATTTGAGAGATGTAACTAGAACCTGTAAAACCTAATTTTCTGTACTATTTCAAAAACAAATAGTGAAATAGAAACTACATGTGAAATTTGAGAATGGGCATACACCAAGTTGGTGGAACGACTAGAAATTGGGAATTTTGTTTTTCCTTGTCTGTATTTTTAAATTCTTGTAAAAATTATTGAAAAACAATAAAAGTATCAAATAACCTATTCATCCCTCCCCTATAGGTTGTTGGATCTAATTCTTTCACTAATTTACTATCTAAATTCTGTAAATTTGTAACATATGGTGAGTCAACTTGATGGATCCTGGAGTCGACTTGTCTAACATTTTGTCTATGCTCAAAGGTTATTTTTCACTTAATAAGTCGACTTGGTTCATAAATGAATCGACTTGTTCAGTGTAGGGCTGTTATGACACTCGGGTAGTGTTACGGATACCCGTGACACTACCCGGTCAAGGCTCGAGCTCGAGTTCAGTCAACTCGAGCTCGGGTCGAGCTCGAGCCCAGTATTTGTGTCTCGAGCTCGAGCTCAAGCCCAAATAGTGTCGAGCCCGAAGGCTCGTCGGGCTACCGACATTTATGAAATTACGTAAATGCCCTGCTTGTTATGCTTTTGGCTTGTAAAACTTTGAAGGACAGAAAGGTAATTTTGCTTTCATTTCTCATTTCTCCTTCGTCCGTTCGTTTCTCATTCCTCTCGATCTCTCGAACCGAAATGCTCTCTCCTCTCGCGACAGTGACCTAACCTAGTAGAGCAGCGCCACGCAACTATCGCCTCCCGTGGCCATCTCGTTTCTCATTCTTCTTGTGTCGTCCATCGCTGCAAGGGTTTTGCACTCTCTCCTATCGATTGAAAGGTAAAATCTCTCTCTCTCTCTCTCTCTCTCTCTATGTAGGGTTTTTACGAGATTAGGGTTTTTGCGATTTTTTGCTTCTCCCTTAGAGTTTTGATGATTTCTTTAATGATTTGTTCTTCTCTCACCATGATGTAGCTTTCAAGTCTTCAATAGAGATCAGTGAAGTGCGATTGTGATTCGTCGATATCGCCGTCACCAGTCGCCACTGTAACAGAAGGTAAACTCTCTCTCTCTCTCTCTCTCTCTCTTAGTTACTTAGTCTAGGTTTTAAATTCTTAGTTTAGGTAAACTCTGTCTAGGGTTTCTAAAAATCATCGAATGGTGAGAGCTAGAGATTTTTTTGATTTATTTGATTTTTTTTTTAAATGGGGGAGCATAGTAGTAGATGGAACTGGGATGTGCTAGGTTTTGAGTCGGGAAGTCAGTCGAGAGAGAAAGAGAGGATCATAACAAACCTGCAGTTGCGCCTATCTTTTGTCATTACTCGATCTCTGCTTCGTCCTTACTTCCATATTCAGAGCTCAACAACAACCACGCTTTGGCTTCATAGCTTCAAAAAAGGTACTTGCTGTAACATCTGCGGTTATATTAAACACTACATTGCCCTATTTAGGCATGATTTACTCTGTGTGGTATAATTCAATTTGAGTACTATTTTTTGTCTGAGGTATGAGTTGTATGTTGTTGGCCATGTTTATACTTTATTCAGATTTCAGATGCAATGCAAATAATTCAACCTTTTACGTATATTAGGCAAAATGGCTTTGCTTACCTATGGGGATCATTTATATAAAGGTGATTACTAATAGAACTAGTCTTGCTCCTTAGGTCCTGCAGTGTGTATGTCAAAATGCTATATTATATAATTCAGATTATATGCTCCTTAGGTCCTCATAATATAAGTTGAGAATTAAAAGGATGTTTGCTCCTACAAGAGTTGTGCTTCTCATAAGTCATCTCTCTTGTAATTTTCTTTCCTTAATTTTCATACATTGGTTTTGGGTGGAGAGTTCGTAAAGCACCGGTACTGCTGAGTGATCATAATGCTAATAGTCTATGTATAGTTCAGTGAATTATTGTATAGTGACCATTTCATACATTTGCTATTTTTAAGGAAATAGTCATTTACCCATTTGCTGGTGACTACTATTTCTGGATAGCTAATTGATTGTATTTATTATTTATTTAGTTATTTATTTTTGAATCAAGTAGACTTCAGGACCTCCAGAATTCTACGTGGTGGGGTCAAATGTTTGACATCTCATTGATGGATTTTGTCATTAGATTGTGTAGAGTGATTGAACCTCTGTATTATTGTTCTGATGTGTTGCAATTTCTAAAATTTGGATTAATTGTTTAAATCCGTGAAAACTCTAGAAGTTGAATTCTTTCTTGTTGAGATGATATTCCTATTTTCTTCTCTATGATAATAGGTCTTTCGATGATCGTGGATCATATGACCTGAATTAATTAGGAAATAACTAAATGAACTAAGTTTTATTTTTTCTTGCAATTATCATTCATTTTGCTTTTTTTTCATTTTTCTTTTATCATAATAAATACAATGATTTGTAATTATTTAATAGAAGTCCCTTCCACCATTCATTTTTCTTTTTTTATGCATTATCATAGAGTCATACTTGACTTTGATTCTTAATTCTTTGTTTTTGTTCTTAATAAAAGGATGGATCCAAAAGCAAGTACAAGTAGTGGTAGGAAGAGAATGAGAAATGAATTTGAAGATATAGATCCAATTGAATTGTCGACTACACCTATTATTGCTTCAACAGGTTCTACTACGCCTGTTGTTCAAGGAGTACACAATGTGCAAATCCCATATCAAAGTACCGATGACACATCCATTCCGATAGAGCTACAAATTGAACAATGGAACAAGAAAATGGAGGAACAAAGACTCGGTGGTGAAGAAGAAGGAGATGATGATGATGTTGAAGGAGGGGATGGTAGTGAAATGCCAGATATACATATAGCTGAAGGTATAGAAGATGATCCTTTTGGAGAGTAGTAAAGGGACAAAAAATCATGGGTTTGGGAACACATTTCTCATGTTGGTCTTGTAGATGGTGTTGAGAAGGTTAAGTGCAACCATTGTGATTCAAAGTTGAAAGTGTATAAAACAGAGTCAACAAACACCTACATCAGACATCTAAAAAAATGTCAATAGTTTGGGGGGAAAATGAGAAATACACAATCTACTCTTATAAATTTTCAATCTATTGGAGGTGTCTCATTTTCTAAAGGCCCTCAAATTGTTTCGGCCAAGTTTGACATGCGGAGAATGAGAGAGGCAGCTGCACATTGGATTATGATACATGAGCATTCATTTAGTATTGTGGAAGAGGAGGGGTTTAATCTAATGCAAAGGCGTAGGATGCTAGAATGGAAACAAATATCAAGGCAAACGGGAAAAAATGATTGTATGTTGGTTTATGAAACTGAAAAGAAGAAGTTGAAGAATGTACTTACATGTTGGAAAGATTAGTTTGACAATAGATCTTTGGAAATCAAAGACCCAAAAGATTTGGTACATGGTTGTAACAGGCCATTAGATTGACTCTGATTGGAAATTGCAGAAGAGGATACTAAATTTTCTCAATATTCCACTACCGCATACGGGTAGGAAAATTGTAGCCACTTTGTTCAAGTGTGCTAAGAAATGAAAAATTGAAAGTAAAGTTTACACCGTATCGGTTGACAATGCCTCTAGCAATGACTTGGCTATAACTATTATGAAAGAAGACTTCTCTAACTATAGCAAGTTGATGTGTGATGGAAAGATATTTCATGTACGATGTTGTGCGCATATTTTGAACCTGTTGGTTCAAGATGAGATTGGAGAGATTCGTGATATTGTTGATAAAATAAGAGATACGGTTGATTATATCAACCGCTCAGAGGCTAGAGTCATAATGTTTTCCGTATGTACAACTGAAAGAAACTTGGTTGGTTTTGAAAAAAAATTGATTAATGATTGTAAAACCCGCTGGAACTCAACATTTGACATGCTGAGATGCACTTATGATTTTCGTGCTGTTTTTTCTCGTTTTAAAGAGTAAGATCTCAGATATATTTATTGTCCAACAGTGGAGGATTAGGAGAAAGTTGATAAGGTTTGCAAGGTGCTTGAATATTTTAAATCTACTACATTGCTTGTTTCTGGGGCTAACTATCAGACAACAAATTTATTTCTCAAGGAAGTAGGTTCGATAAAGAGGATGTTGGACGAAAAGGTTTATGATTCCGATGATTTTATTATAAGAATGGTGGAAAAAAATGAAAGTCAAATTTGATAAATATTAGGGCTAAGTGAATTTGCTCATGGCAATAGCTACTGTCCTTGATCCTACGAAGAAACTAATTGTCGTTGAATATTATTATGAACTCATGGTTGGAGATGTAGCCAACCAGTATGTTAGAGAGATGAGAAATGTGTTGTATAAGCTGTATGATGAATATGCCTCCGTTAAATTCCTGCACAGCAAAGACTTAGCTTCATCATCCCATGTGAGTTCTTCTACTCAGAGATCAGAATTTCCACGTGATACTAATGCTGAACTTGAGGATTTTGTTAGAAGAAGATTCGGTACACGTTCTCAAATCAATGAATTAGATGATTATTTGGCCAAACCTCCTGAAACAAAATCGGATAAGGATGAGAGCTTGGAGTGGTGGAAGGTCAATAGGATTACTTACAAAGTTTTATCTCAGATGGCTCGAAACATATTAATCATTCCTTTTAGGATAATAGTATCGGAGGTTGCATTTAGTGCAAGAATCCGGGTGATAAACACATATCGTGGTTCTTTGGCTCCAGAAACGGTTCAAGCGCTCATGTGCGAAGGTGATTGGCTACGGAAATCTTATGGGATTAAAAAGAAGACAAAAGTAAGTATTTATTTTTTTTAAACAATTAATATATATTTTGCCAATATATATTGTGTTAAATTTTTGTTAAATAATTTCATTCTGTTTAATTATATATATATATATATATATTGCTAATATATTGATTTTTGTTATATACAGCAAGATATCGTGGTGAAAAAAATTCCGTTTGTACGTCCAACAAAAAGTAAGTAAATAATCGTATCAATATTTTTATTTTTATTGTTGGTATAATTTTATTTCATAACATTTATGAGTTGTGTAGATTGAGTTATTGAGTGTTGCTATTGATGTTGGAAAAGATTTATTTTCCGAATGTTGCTATTGGTGAATGTTGGATGATACTGTTGGTTTGTTGTTGGAGGATATTAATGTTGCTATTAGGATTTGGCATACTTTTATTTGAAATGACTGTTATAAATGTAATATATAATTAGTTTTGATTTGTATGGTTGGAAACTTATGTGGTTGGATTTATTCGGTAGTTGTTATAAATTTTATTTAATTTTTGCATGGTTGCAAACAAGATTGTGATTGGATTCAATTAAGATTTGCATTTTATTTAATTTTATAAGTAGGTTTGGATTTGAAATGTTCAAAAAATAAGGGAGATTCTGTCAATTTTGAAATTATGAATTTATGCAATTATGAATTTAGACAAAATTTTGTCCATTTTACATCGAACTTCAATTTGCCTAACAGAAAACCAAAATTTGAAGCACAATCTGCCAATCTTGAGCTTAGGTAATCCTGGGTTCGAGCTCGGGTTCGGGTTTTGGCATCATCTCGGGCTCGAGCTCGGGTATCATGTCGAGTTCGGTCTTGGGCTCGGGCTTATTCAGATTTCAACAAACTCATGACACTCAAGCTCGAGCTCATCGATAACATTTCAAGTCGAGATCAAGCTCGAGCTTACCAATACTACATCGAGATCGAGCTCGGGTATTGTGATACCCGAGCTCGACCCGGATGTCTTAACACCCCTAGTTCAGTGTTACAATTGAACATCTGCCTTTAAATATTCTCAAATTAGTTTTAAATTCTTCTAAATTAATCTTTCATTGATATAACATATTTTTATTAACTTTTTTCATCATCAAAACTCATTTTGACAAAATATTTCGTTAAATCTTTTATTTTTCTAATTTCTTAACTATTTTTTTAATCTCATTATAGTGAATAGCTTTTTCTAACATAGTAATGATTTTCTTTTCTTTTAAAAATTTTATGATGATAAGTGGCCTCAAGAAAGAGAAAATAGAATGAATTTTCATATAAATAGAGTAGTTCCAATCGAAAGAAACAAGCGTTTTAGAAGACTTTTCCAAATGAAGATGAATGTGTTATCGTCTATAATGAGTTTGCTAAATTTTCTCTAAAAAGTGGATCATCTGGAGATTCAGATTCAATTGTAAATATAACATTGATCCAAGAAAATAGTGGGCATGCTATGGTTTAAAGACATATTTGTTTTAAAAATTGGCTTTTAAAATAATTGGACAATCTAGTTTCTCTTGAAATACAATCCAAAGGGGGGAATAAGTTGAATAATAATTTTTAATTTTTCTAAAGATTTACAAATTATGTGGGATTTGAGACAATTATAGAAATGAATAATGAAAAATAAAATATAAAGAATACTCATAAATTTTATAATGGTTTCACCAAATTCGGTGTACATATACTTTCAGATTCACTCTTAAATTTTCTACTATTATCTCAATAGTAAAACTTGATTTGAGATTCAAATTAAACCTATTTTAGTTTTTTTCTATAAATACTAACTTTCCATCCTAACATAGGTTGACTCTCTCTCTCTCTCTCTAAATCTCAGACTGTAAATCTCTCAACGATCTTTGTAACTTTTAGTACAAGAAAATAAGAATGTTACAGAGAATAAGGTTTCAACCCTCGGATATAACAAAATTTAAGTTTACAAGAAATTACATTTGAAAAGATGAGAGAATGAAAAATAGAGTATGTATTTTAAAGAAACAAAGCACTTATTTCATTCATTGGATATGCATTCAATGATTCATCAATCCAGTCATTAACATCAATATCCTCTGTTTCTTCTTTAATTCAGTATTTATAGATGAATTGAAGAGAGTTGTTGTGCGGGGGTTGAATTTGAACATTTTCTCATTAATGCTTTTCACCGATTTTCATTTAATATTTACCTGTTGCTCTCTATACATTTGCTTTTGCCGCCACAATTTGTTAACCAATAAAATATTTTGCTTTTGTTGCATAAGAGATGTTAGACTAAATAAACACTTTAATTATATGTTGTGTGTAGTGTTAAGCTTGGTTTATCCAAGTTAATCACATAGGTATTAGACATTTGAAAATTTAATCATTTCGAAATATAAAGAATAGTTGTCTTAGGTCGACATCATTAAGTTCTCTAGATCAATACAATTATTAAAAGGCATTTATCCGTTAGACATAAAATGTAGGTGTGGGTCGACCTATTAGTTTCCTAGGTTGACTCATTAAAGAGTATAGGTAGCCTTGTGTGTGATTTTAGTCGATTTATGTTCTGAGAATTCCAGTATGCAAAGATTTTGGTCGGCATATACATCTCTTAGAATGGCATATACATCTCTTAAGTCGACATATCTAGCATTAAAAACTGATCAACCTAGGTCTAGGTTGACTTATACTTCTTCGAGTGGTCAGCCTATGTAGAGCAACTTACATTATATATAAACTTGGGTCGACATTTCTTCCTTCATGGGTTAACCTTGGTTTTAAATTTCTTTAGGACCTTGATCCTTGGGTTGACAAGTTAGTTTTGAGGTCGGCTTATATCTATAGGTTGACCAATTTGATTCATAGTGTCAACTGATTAAAAGAGAACATTTGACTTATTATAAAGTTTCTAGGTTAACAAATTTGTTGGTAGGTTGCAATTTAACTCATGATAGGTCGACACGTTTAAACGAGGGTTGGCTTGACCCTTCACTTTGAGTATGGATAGGTCGACTTGTTTTTTGTGTGTGGGTCGAACTATTGTGACTCATCCCAAGAGTCAAATGATCTCGGGTCGATAGGGATCTTCAATTGATCACCATGAGCTTCCAATTAGTTGATATGTTTGTTTTCGTAGGTCTACTTATGCCTATGGGTCGACACCCTTGTCTTCTAGTCGACATATTTTGTGATTTACCAGAGAAGGTTGATCTAATCTATGTGTGGGTTGACCTATCTAAGTCATATCCTTATTTTTGTGTTAGTGCAATCTTAAGTCAACATGTTTTACTTTAAGGGTTGACCTGATATCATTCAATTCTTAACTATAGTGAAGTACATTGACCGGATCGATAGTTTCTTCCTCAGAGTCGATTTATTCAGTTTCAAGCAAAATATTCTAAGTATGTACAGGTCGAATAGTCGGTTGGCTTAGACAAAGACGTTCAAAGGTTAAGCTATATTCAGGTAAACTTGTTTATTCAAGAGGTCGAGCTGTGTATGTCCCTAAATTGAATATACATTCTATATGTTGACAGTTTTGAGTTAGAAACTAGGGCTGTTATAGTTTAGATCGACATATCGATCTATGTAGGTCGACTTAAATACTTTTGTAGATCGAATGAGCCCATTTTTCTAAAAACATAAACTTTGATGGGCTGACATGTGCACTCAGTACGTCGACCTGTACATTTAGTGCTCGATTGCTTATGTATTTTTAGATTGTTCAACTTTTGTATCTTCCAATTGTCGTGCTTGATCATCATCAAAATATTATTTGTACAATACCTCCTCTTGTTGTGAAAGGAATTTGAGCATTCTTTTATTCATTCATTTAAAAGAAAATAAATTAAATCCCAAACGTGTAGAAGATTTAATATTTGTTTATAACAATCTTTGTCTTTTGCCAAGAAACACATCTCAATATCAAAATGAGAGAATAAAATTGTAAGTTATTAAAAGAGATCAATTTGGAAGCATGAAAGATATTATTATTTTGAAATTGTTAATTTGGAGAGCGTATTTTTTTATGAAAATACAAATACGAATAGAGAGAGTGAAAGAGATAATATAAAATTAATTTAGTAAATTACATTTGTTTTATAATTTTTTTGTCCAAATATAAAATATGTTTAGTTTAATTAATTAATTAATTATTTAATTTTAAGTTTTACTTTTGATTTTACTTTTTTTTATAATTAATAATTATATATTTGATATTTTTTATTTTTATTATAAAAAATAATTATTTTATTATTTATATAAAATAATTAATATTTATATAAAATTTTTTATATTTTTAATATATACGTGTTTTTCACGCATTTTCATTTATTATATTTTTATAAAATATTATATTTTTATATTATTTTATATTCGTTTCTATTTTCATTACCGTACAAAAATGGGCCAATGTTTGCCTACCGCGGGGGAACATTTTATTGGTTTTGAAAATTTATGGAGCAACTCACTGATGTTGCAAACTAGGAGGAGTAAATTGCAATTTTACAATAAATTTATGGGTGAAAATTTGGAGTCGAATTATGACGTGGCAGTTAATGATTGGGTAAGACCAGGATCGGACGGTGCAACCTCACAAATTCAGGTTGACAAATAAACACGCACCCACCCCCCCGCCCCCATTTAGTAGTGGGGTTAAGCTGCAAATCGAAAGACGAAAGTGCACGGTACGGGGAGGGAGCGAGAGAGAGAGAGAGAGAGAGAGAGAGAGGGAGAGAGAGAGAGAGAGAGAGATGGAGGTGAACGGGCAAGCATCGTCGAAGAAGATGATAGCATCGCAAGAGGAGATGGTAGAGAACAGAGTGCCAATACCATACAGAGACGAGTGCGCACACCTTCTGATTCCGCTCAACAAGTGCAGAGTCGCCGAGTTCTACCTTCCATGGAAGTGCGAAGGACAGCGTCACGCCTACGAGAAGTGCGAATACGAGCTCGTCATGGAACGCATGCTTCTTATGCAGAAAATTCGCTCTCAGCAGCAATCCAATGCTCAGTCCCATGACCAAGCCGCCATTCCTCTCATTCCCAAAACTGCCAATGCGTAGCTCTCTCTGGTCAGTTCTTTCTCTGTTTCTCCTCATGTTGTTTTTGATTTGGAGTTCAGTTGATTGATTGATTGATCGTGGGGCTTGAAATGCTATTTAGGGTTTTGTTTCTGGAATTTTAGGGTTCTGTGTATGTTGATTTAGCCGGGTCTACGTTTTGATTGATGTGAATTTGAATAACTACTGTTTCACTGCATGATCTAGGGTTTCCTTAGTTTTAGAATTTTGGGTTAAACCACCCAGTAATTAATGGCATATGCCAAATGCTAAATTTTAGAGTTCTGGGATCTATCCTTTTATTGCTGTGAATTTGACTGGTTCTTGGTTCATGGAATGATGTCTGTGGCTTTGGCTACATTAGAACTTTGTATTGCTCTTTGTGAAGGTGACATGATAGTCCCTTCTGTGCTGGAGATAGGGTCAATCGTGTGAAATCATGTGGGGGTTGCTTGATTTTGTAGGCTTGTTACACTGTTCAGAATGGTTGTCAGACTCCGATATCATAAATTGTGCAATTCTTTGTGGCGTTGGTCCTCGTATTGATTTATCTACCTTCTGAAAATGTCTTTGGGTGAAACACGAGTTTGATTCCAGGAGCTTCTTGAGTTGGTTTTTAGATTATTTCTTTCAAATTCAATGAGTTCCTGTTTGTTGGATCTTGAATCTTTGCAAATCTGGTAGTAATTGCTTTGATAGCTCTGGTGTTTTCTGTTCTTCTGAGAGAATCTTGGATTTCATATGACGCTGGGGGGATGAAATGTGTTGGTCCTTTTGTTGATTTATCTACATTTTGAAAATGTCTTTGGGTGAAGCATGAGTTTGATGCCAGGAGCTTCTTGAGCTGGTTTTTGGATTAGTTCTTTCAATATTCAATGAGTTGCTGTTTGTTGGATCTTGAATCTTTGCAAATCTGGTGGTAATTGCTTTGATAGCTCTGGTATTTTCTGTTCTTCTGAGAGAATCTTGGATTTCATATGATGCTGGAGGGATGAAATTTCTCTCCTTGACTTCATCCCTTCAACAAACAACTTTAGAAGTTAGCAGTTTCTACTTGTTATTTAACCTTTAGGCAAAGAGACAACATAAATTGCTCCTAACATGTTTTTCTTGTCGATCATTTAGTGCTGTCTGAAACAAATCATTGTTTCATTGTGGTATTGTATCATTTTGGGGGCTTTTTTGTGATTCTTTTCATAAGTAATCTCCCTTTTCTCCTACATGATTAGTTTCTGGCGAGCAACCTTTTGCCTCATTTCCCATAGGGGATAGTATCCCCATTCGTTTGCAGTTCAGTGTGGATTTCATCATCCCACTGAAGCTGTGAAACCAAGGCTCACGAATCTAAAACTCAAACTTTGCTGTCTCCTGATTGCACCATGTAACGAAGGGGCTGATAAGCATAAAAGTAATGTTCTTATGGATATCAAATCAACCATCTCCAAGCCTATCACGTGCGATGCCAACTAGTTGTTTCACCCGCAACTGTGGCCTAATCGTTGGAATTTGTATAAAATAAAATTGGATTTATGTAAACACAATATGGGAGATACTATTTTTCCTTGGAGCAATGCCAGATGGCAGCAGGTGGATGACATGTCAGTCTGTTGTATTTGGTGATATTGAGTTTAAGTTGTTTAAGGTTTCACTGATTTCAAGTTTGTACCACGATGTTTTAAGATCAGTCATTTTGGCCATGTTTGGATTTGAAATGAAGTGGTCTGGGAAAAAAAGAGGGAATTCAGATCAGATGGTTCATGGTGAGGTGGATAGTTGGAGAGGAGAATTTGTTGGTTCCATTGCTTTAAATTTTGTAATGGTTTGTCCCCAAAGGGACAAGCTAGTGGTCACAACCCCTTCCTCTAACCCCGTTCCAAGGTTCAAATCTCTGTGTAACAAAAAAAAAAAAAAATTGTAATGGTTTATAAACACAAAAGACGAAGGCTAAAACTCTGTTTGCACCTTGTTCATGGGCTTGTTTTTGTGGATCTTTTCTTTTGCGTTGATGATCTCAAAAAATTGAATAACTATAACTGGAAGAGTACTGGAAAGTGTTTTTTGATCTATTCCACTGCATTGGATTGTTCTGGTGGTAACTTTGTTTGTATCAGCAGTCGAGGATCTCATATTTAGATTTATTTTCAGACAGTGATTAATATACAGGAAATGCTACAGATGGTCTAATATGTTTTGCCTCTTCTGTTTGGTATTTCTGTGTTAAACTCTCTATTTTCTGCTTTGATAATCATTTATCTTAGTGAAGAAACTGAGGATCTTTTGACAAGAAATAGCATTTGTGCATGCAAATGCACTATTTTATTGACTGAAGTATCCACATCTTTGCATAAGAGGAAGGGCTTCCACCACTTCTCTTCAACATGTGAACGCCATATGCTAATTTGGAAAAGAACAGTTGATTTACATCCTAATTTGCTCTATTTTGTTGGGATTTCTTTTGCATAGGATGCCCTTGCCCCTCTTATTCCTTTGGTGTTCTGGCTAGAGCTTGAAGTTCAAAGCCTTGAACTTTTGTTCTTTCTTTTGATAAGAAAAGAGGACAAACTCATAAGAGCACCGAGGCAATGCCTTAAAAAGACATACAACTAGATAAATGGAGAGTCAACAAAATTAGCTGCATCCACCTAAGACTAAAAGAAATGGAAAGAAAAATCAGAGGAATACCAAAACTTGAGATATTCTAATTTTTTATGTTCGGGGAGAAAAATTCAGCAGGATTTCAGAAGAAAGTAGTTCAGTTGTGCCATTATTTATTTGAATAGTCATACATCTGTATTTGCTGCTTCATAGCTCTGATTATTTTTTATTTTATTTTATTTTATTTTTAGTACTTGTTTTTTAAACTGGAATTCCTTTAATTGTCTGTCTCGCTGTCTGTGTCACGTGCCAATGATCACGCTTCAAAAGTCTGGAATATTTTGTCTGTTGCCCTTGCACCCAGTGTCTGGAAGTCTGAATCTGTAAAGTTGTCTAGTTTAAAATTCACCTTCCCCAATGTATCAAGACTAAATTCTTAGTATGCCTCTGGTGCTTAAGGATAGCCTTGCTTGCACCCAGTGTTCCACTTACTGAATTTGCTAGTCACACCAAGAGCAGCCTTGTGCGCAACATTGCCTATATCAACCAGCTTATAGTCGAAGCATGTGGAATTTTAGCCATTTTATCTCTCTTTGGCGTCCTAGGAGACAACATTAGAAAGATGAATTCCATGCCTAACATATAACAATTCATTTATTTGAATCAAGCATATTAAATCTCATCAACGCCTTTTCTAAGCAAAGACTTTCATAGACATATCAAGATTTTCGATCTATCTCTTGCCTTTGACTATTGTCCTTCATCACTAGTATTGCCTTAAAGGTTTTTATCTTTCCATTTGAATCAATTTTTCTCTTGAAAACTCATTTATTCATAATGGTTATTACCCCTCTTCGGGTGGATCTACATGATCCTAGATTTGATTCACATACATGGAGTCCATTTGAGATTTTATGACTTCTTGTTGTTTCGAGGGGTCTATGTTTGACTTAACTTTTTCATAGGTCGTGGGATCATTTTCATGATCACTCTTTTCATGAACTGACAACTTTGTAAGTTGTCATGGACAAAACTATATATCTCTAATGGATGAGATACTCTAGTCGACCAAGAGGTTCGATGACCTCTTTGATTGCATTTGATTCATCAATGTGTTGATAAATGATTCGCTTGTTGGTTAAGCAACACTTGTCTGACTCTATTTTCGTTACTATGTCATCTCCTTGCAACTCTTTTTCAATGAAAACAATATCTTGACTGAAAATAATTCTTTGTCCGTAACAAAAATAAAAGTAATACCCGAAAACAACTTTCAAATACCCAACAAATCCTCCCTTATTTGATCTGGTTATAAGTTTGTCAAATTTTTAGCTTTTTTACAAATGCTATGCATCCCCACATTGTGTGGTGATTATGCCTTTGGGTTTTACCATACCACATCTCATGTAGGGTGGTGGGAACTCTGAACAAAGGCACCCTATTAAGAATATAGATCACCATTTGTAATGCAAATCCTCGTAAGGAAATTAGGAGATCGATAGCACATAGAATGCGATTTCTTTTTTATGAGACACCATTTAAGTGTGGTGTTCCAGGAGGAATTAGTTGTGAGACTATGTCATGTTCCTTCAGGAATTCATGGGATTCAATGTTGAAGCATTCCCTTCCTTGATGCGATTGAAGAGTTTAGATACTCTTTCTTGTTTGTTTTTCCACTTCAAACTTGAATTTCTCGAACAGTTTGAATGATTCATGCTTGTATTTTATCAAATACAAATACCTATTCTAGAATAATCATCAGCGAAAGGTAAATGGAATAAGAATATCCTCCGGTGCCCATTTTTCTAAATGGCCATGCAGTCTCAAGCTTAATTTTTTAAGAAGGATTGGTCTCATATTTCCTTTTCACCATCTTGGGCACTAGCTATAGGTGGGTTACCTGGAGAACTCAAATCTCTAGAGCTACGCTTGCCCCAAAAATAATTCAGATAGCTGGATCGCTTCATTCAAATCCTTGAAATCTAATTCATTTAAATTTTCGTCCCCATACCTTATATTTTCCTCTGGTAGAGTCCATCATCAGACACCAAATGCAAATCATCCTCCCAATCACTATCCAAACCGTCTCTGGGAGCCCCCTTCCAAAATTCCATGTCAGATGCTTGATCAGGAGAGGTTTTGATTATTCAATTCATCTGCATTCGTTTCTGACCAAATCAACTGTTTACTAACTCCAATTCGAGGCCCTCTTTGTACCCTGAGCAACCCCCTTCAGTTCTAACTTTTGTATCTGGAATTTAGTGATTCTTGCCTTGTCTCAGTAGAATTTGTGGAAGCAAGAACCAGTTTTGCTCCCTGAAAGCTCCTTAGGAGCTGCAGAAATTGTCTAAAGCTTGCGTCGGCATTAATGGCAGATTCTCCATCCTTTCAGGCGATGCCTCATCCTTCTATCTCAAGTCTCGTTGTATCTACCGTATCCTTTTTTACTCGTTAGATCCCCACTTTACCCAACTTCACTTAAAACCTTGGGCATATGCCCTTTCTTAATCCAAGCTAAACGGCCTGTCTTAATAACACTGGCTTCTTTACAACACTGGGCCCTTTTCTCATCAAGACATGTTGGGTCTTTGTGATTTTGGGCCATTTACCAGACTCAGCCCATCCATTCACTTAAAAGAAGATGGTCTATAAAGCAAATTTTAGCCTATGCTCCATCACTCTCACCTTCAGCACAATGAGATTCTTGGCCGCAGGACTGGTCATCATCCCCTTAGACATCTTCTCTGTTTCATGCCCAAATTACTGCCTTACCAAACAAATCACTTCGATCTGATTTCTCCAAATAATCTAACCTTGATGTCAAATTTGAATTAACATCCAACCACTTTGATTCAAACCAAGACTATGTGGTTGTGCTCGTTTGCATGTCCTCCTTTGATAGAACTTACCTAAAACAGGGAACCACCTGTCTAAGTAATCTCCATTGTAAACCTGCTTGCTTCGGCTAGACTTATACTTGACCACCTCAACCCATGTTCTCAATTGAGATCTCAATTGAGGTTCCTTCATTATGGATCTGACTATGGTCGAAAATAAAAACTGCCTATCTAAAGACGTTCCTTCGTAAACCTTGGTGATCCTGCTAGACCCATCCTCAACCCAAGATCTCAATTGCTTACTTCTGATGCCCAAGAATACTTCATCACGTGTTGACCTCTAATCAATATTTCTAATCCCAACTAGAGAATTGTCAGAAATTCCCTCATTGTGATTTTGTTACAATATTTTTCCTCGACTTTTTGCAATTCTAGTTGTACCATGCTTGGCCATGTGAGAATTTTTAACTTTTCCAACTTGCATAATCTCCCTCAGTTTGTGGAAAGCCTTCCACCCATGATATCCATTTTCACGAGGCATTCATATCATACCTTTAGCTCTTCCTCCATAGTAGCTGGCGATCTTGAATAACACCATGCCCTTATTTCCCTGACTACTCACCTAACATACAATTATGCTCTCTAAATCCCTCTCTACTTAAACTCATGACCCAAATCACTCAGGATTTTATCACCCACACCACCCAAACACCGAGTACAATCCAAACCTAGAGTGATCAAACCTAGCATCTACCCTCCTTTCTCTCCGCCAATTGGCGAAAATATAATTTATCTTTGACGAGGCGAACTTCAGACAACTTTGATTTGACTTTAAACACAATCATCTAATCACAATCTAAGGTCAAGACAAATAAAAGATTAATAAAGAGAGTTATCGGAATTCAAGATTCCAACAACTCTCTCTCTCTCCAAGATTACTAAAAGTGTGTCTCATTTTGTGTATGTTTATCGAATGACTATTTACCATGAAACAAACAGAGCCTTAGACTAGTGTTGCCATCTTGAAAGAAAGTTATATATATTTTGATCTATCTTTTCACGCCATTAATTTTTGAATATGTTTTGAGGGTGAAATATTTCTTTATCATTGCCTGCATGAGGGGGATGAGAGCATTAATATGAGACCTCATGTCAAGATAGGAGCCTATGATACCACTGGATCAAGGGTCCTTGGTTAAATATTTCTTGATCTCTCACATTTGATTTCTGAACCCTAGACTTTTAGCATAGCTAAGAATCTAAGTCAATGGACCCTAGACTTGGTTCTTATCACATACACATTGTTTTTTTTTCCTGAGATAATCTTCTGTAGGACCAAAGACTAAAGTCTGCAGAACCCATTTGAACTCAAAAGTGGATGCTCCCTCTCTTCCAGCAGTGTACCAATTCATATTTAAACATGATGTTTTCAAGTTGTGACCTTGCCTCTTGTCCTAAATAAATGTTCTCTTTAAAAGCTGCCTGTGAAAAACTAAATTCCACTAAGAACCTTTGTGGAAATTTCATCTCACCATGACTCTCCACCAGAGCATAAATTTCATTATTGTGTTTGAAACCTTGCATGTCCAGTCAACAAATAGTTCTTCTTAAGGGTTTTAACTGTACTTGTAGTCCTGCCCAAACCATGTAGAATCATCTCTTTATACTTGCATTCTCAAAAATGATGCGAATTGCCACCCACTTTTTTCTCTTTAGAATCCTAAGTCCCAGTTCCCAACTTTTAAGGGTATCTGTTGGTTCTTGTGGTTTCTACCAGGGCAATCCTACGTGCCCCATTTGTCATTTCCCTGAATTTGATCATCTACCAAAAATCTTTGAAGTCTGTAGAGAAGGCCTTGTTAAGCGACGAGTTAGTCTTAAGACACAACCTGTCCCTCATACTGGGCTTCTCATTAAACTCCCATTTACCAAAGTACAGTTGAAACATTCCATCAAGTTCCTTTAAAAATACCAGATATTCTTTGCTCTTTTAGTTACTGATGTAAACTGCAAAGAATTTACATTGATTAAGCAGGAAGGTTAGATAGTGTGGCGTTTCTAGGAATTCTACCCCATGAAAATCTCTTTTCCTCTCTGCTATATTCGTCCCCAAAAATTTCAAAATAGGGTCCAAGACACTTTTTTCCTCATAATTTGACTCCCATGGGAATACGCTATAGGTCACGGACAGATTGTATTGATGACTTGTAGTCGTCTTAGTTTTCACCTTTATCTTCTTCTGAAATGGTCATAAAATATGCAAATTAGTTTGAATTATGCAATTTGCTCTCTGGGCAGTCGATAATGTAATGATGCTATACATGGTATTTACTGTTTAGTTGCCATGTGAATAGTGATTCATTTGCCCTTTCATACTCCACACCTTTTAAAGTCATTGTTTTGATTCCATTTTCTCAGCTTCTGTGCTGGGTTAAATATTTGATGAAGGATGCCATACAACTTGTTGGGGCAATTTCCCCACTCAGTTTCTCAAATTCTTTGGGATCTCTAGTTCAATTTTTATACTCGCCCATATTCACTGGTCTGATCTGTATTCAAGAAAAATAGATATTTATGCAAATGCTCCAGTAAGTCTTTTCTTAAGAAGTTTCTAACACATTTATCAATATGAGAACTTAGACTTTCAAACAATCATTACAACTATTTTGGTGTAATCTCTAGAGTATGCACCCAAACAAACAAGGACACATGCATGTGTATATATGCATGCAGGAGTGCTTGTTCATGGTCTTATGCACCTTCTGTACACTGGCGAATGTTCTAGGTAAGGAACTGGATGTATTTTCAGGGTAACAACTTCTTCAAATGGCAGGAAATATAATTAATACAAGGAAAGCGAAACTCTGGTTTTTGCTAGAAGTAAAATATCTTCATGCAGAAAGTGGGAGGGCATTTGTAGGTTCTTTAAAATGCTTCCTTTTGGTAAAGGAGTGGTTAATCATCTGTATTAACACATTTGATGGAACCCATGGAATCCTTGTGACACTTATGAACATCCTAATTCGGTGTTAGTTGTACATGAAATCACAAATTTCTGAACACATTGAAATTTCTTAGAAAACCTAATAATATGAAGGATAATGACATGTATCATAGGTCGAACCATTTTCTTACACCCACTAAAATATATGCAAAAGAAAGGTAAATTGAAGCATTTTTTATTTGAGAAAAACAAGAATAAGATTTCTTTCTTTCTATAGTTGCTATGAACTTCTACTCATGATATATATCATTATTCAAATTTAAAGTATGTTTTTTGATTGATCTAGATTTTTCTATACAATAGGTCAAATTTTCATTCAGTTTGCTGTTTTTTCTATAAGTGAAAAAGATGTTGCCAAAATAACCATGGATTGCAAATGCGCAGAAAAGATAATTCTTGTGCTATCTGTCATTGCCTTTTTTTTGGGGGGGGGGAATGAATGCATCCTTGCTGTTTGATAAATTTGTATCAATGCACTGGAATCTCTAACATTTTTTTCCCATTTTTGTCTTTTTATTTTTCTTTTCCTTTTTTTTTTTAATTTTTTTTCTAAAGTTTGAATGCATAAATATCTATGTGATGTTTTGCAGCTGTATTTTTCTTCTAAACATTAGCAGCAGCTGTAGTTTCTGAGGTAGTTCCCAAGACTAAGATCAATATAGGTCGCATTCTTTTGTGTGTGTTTTGTGCACTTTTCCTTGATCTTGCCACATTTTGCTCGTAACTTTTTCATTCTTTTGGATATTGCAATTCTGTGCTTCTATTTTATGACACTAGTTCCTACTTTTGACAGGAAGTAGGAATTCTTGCAATTACAGCATTCAGAAATCAAGGACACTTTGAAGGTGTTTTCCTGGAGATGACTAATATAGACTCCTTAATTTCTTTTGCCTATTCAGTTACTGAATGAGGTTTTTTTAAGCGTTGAAATAAAAGTTGATGAGGAATCTGTGCTACTGTTGTGCTTTTCATGGTCTAAATTCTCCCCATTGTGCCTTATACAATGCCGGATTCACTCCTTTCTATATATACCTTTGCGTGGCTGTGCATGAGAGAGAGAGAGAGAGATGATTATAGTGAAGTTAAGATCAGGCACTGAGACATTATAAATTGGTGATGACCATAATTTGATTCCATTTTCATTTGTTGATTCAGTTTCATTCGGGGCAATTGGGTACCTCTCATGACTCATGCTTCTCATTTGTTCTTCTGGTGTTTTGGCTTAATAATCTTACGAGATAATTTTGGCAAAATTTGAGCGACTCAACTTCGTAGATTAGTTCGTGAATATAAGAACATCTTAGTTGTGGTTGATCATCACTACCTTTTGTTTTTTGTTTTTTGTTTTAAGTTCATTTTCGTAAGCCATTGTGAATGTGACTCTTGTGCCAATATCCATTAAAAAAAAAAAACAATTCCTCTACTCTTTTATGCTGTTAAAAAATAAAAAAAAAAAAAGAAAAAGAAAATTGAGTGTTATCGGTTTGGGAAAACCTTTTGTCTAAACTTTTTAGTGCATTCTTGGAATCTAGGTCCCTTGAAAGACTGACATGAGATTGGCTCGAATCGCAAAACGGTGCTCACATAATCTTCATATCTGAGTTTGATCATACTGACAGGTTTTGCTAAGGTCTCTGCGTGAAGTCATCTTACAGTAAATGTCTACTTCAACTGGCTAGGGAAATGACAATAAATGCAAAACCCTGAAACACCTTGCCTTGCTACGTAACCGGGGAAAAATGGAATAAAAATAAAGACCCCTTAAAAAGGATGAGAAAATCTTCTACCCAATGGTTGTGAAGTGTTTTTGCTCAGGGCAAGCTTTCTGCCTTTTCTTCGTTTACAACTTCTTGAAAGGAAAGGAAAGGAAAAAGGGGAGAGGGGGGAGGGGGGGAGGGGAACAGTGTTACATAACAAAATATTTCTATCAATATCTAATGGTTCAGCTGATTTGGGGATCGACGTCCCTTAATCATGGTCAGGAGTTCGATCTCCGAGGAGAACGGAAAAATCAGCACTGGGAGACCTGCCTCCTCAATTGGGCCTTACAAACGATCGATCTAGATTAGTCGGGGAGAAACCCTAAATACTGAGTTGGTGGCCTAACCAAAAAAAAAAAAAAACAACAAAATATTCCTTTTCTTGTTGATACCTTGTGAAAAAAAATAAAAAATAAAAGTGTTACAGAACAATACGAGGATAAGAGGGTTTTTTTTTGGCCCGGGGGGAGGGGTCTCCAACCCAATCGACAAAATCCAATTGAGCATAAAGAACCTCAATCTCCTGCTGACAGCAGTGAGCGAGATCATAGTTGAATATGTTGTTCTATGTATTGGGAATGAGGGATGCTCCCCAACATCCCCTTTGGAGTGGCTCAAATCAATTATTTCGTAGCTACTTCAAAGGCTTCTTTTGTTCCTAATCCTATGAAGATCCTCCCTGGGAATCCCAAAGAAAAGGTATATTGTACGAGGAATTTGGAAGCACCGAATTTCTCTGCATTCTACCTTTCAGGTTTCAGCTAGTTTGGATGTCTCATCTTGATTTTCACTCTGTGGTGCAGAATTTTAGGAATGCACTGGCAGCGAATCTGTGTGGAAAGTTCTCAGAAAATGGTTCAAAACCTCAAGCAAGTGAATAGAAATGTATTTGGAAACATCTTCTATTGTACGAGGAATTTGGAAGCACAGTTTAGAGGGTGGTTACAATAAACTCAAAGCAGCTTTCAATCCACACCTATCAAGACAGGAAGATGACCTTGTTCATCAATATAATACCACTCTGATCCAGGAAGAACACTTGGCGTTCCAAAATGCTAGAGAACGATGGATCCAATGGATAAGAACACTACATATTTCCACACCACAAATATTATTAGAAGAAAAAAAAAATAACATCAACATATTGAAGGTTCCCAATAATGTATGGGTTGACAATGAAGTCGAGAATTCTATCGCGTTTAGATTAATCGCCCACTTTACCATCCTTCTCTGCAAAACTAGTTGATTAAAAATGATTTCAAAATGTCAATTGTATAGGTAACAAATAGTACTATAGTTTAGAGCATGCATGGTATAAAAGGCATAGTTTCTGTATAGGAGTATATCTAGTCTCGCCATTACCCAACAATTGGGTAAAAACAGATTATTCTATGCATGTTCATCATCGCATACCAAGCGATAACCAATACTCTTTGGCCATAGCAACATAGATCTTCCTTACTTCAGTAGAGTTATAACATGTTAGTTAAATATTTCTTTATTTTTATTAAAATCCTACTCTTGCTGCTCTCCCCAAACGAAATCTTCGGTCAACTTGTGCTCTAGTAATGGTGAGAAACCCCTAATTTTCCTTGCTGAATTAGCAAATGAACTGGCGAAGAAAATTTATCCATCCGATTAAACTCTTATGGATGGCCTTGCTTCCTGGATCACCTTTACTTTCTTCTTATTGATTTCCATTCCTTTATAATAAACAAAGAAGCCAAAGAATTTTTTTTTTGGGTACATCGGAGATATTTGAACTCGAGACCTCTAGAAGAAGAGGGAAGATACTAGTTGAGTTATAGATCGTTGGCGAAGCCTAAGAAATTTCCTGCAAATATACCAAAAGCGCACTTTGCTAGGTCTTATCTTTGAATTGGGTTGGTTCATTCTATTGAACACTTCCTCAAAATTAGCAAAATGTCGACTGAATTCCTAAAACGTTACTACTATGCCATCGATATTTATTTCCATACTTCGGCCAATTAGATCATAGAAGATCGCAGAAGATATAATTCATTGCCAGATGATGATTCACTTCGGTATTTTTTAACCCAAAGGGCATCGCCAGCCACTCAATCCCATCAACCCCAGCCAAAAATGTCGTTTTGTGAATATCATCCTTGTTTATGAAGATCTAATTATACTTGGAGACGCCGTCCACAAAAGGATAGAAAGCCGTGAGAAAACGTCGCACCAATCAACATTTTAATGATTGGACTTGTATATTCATCTTTTGGAGTGGTTAAATTCGAGTTTCCAACAGATTGGAAGCTTACCATTTTTCTTATAAACTAGAATTATATCCACAAGCCATTCCATATACTTGGCCAGCCAAATGAACTTAGCTCTCAATGGTCATTCTATCTCTTCTTTGATTGGTTATTGAGTTTTCAGATTGCCTAAACCCAGGTTTCAATGGTAATCGGAATTCAATCAATTCCCTTGGTAAATCCGACGTCTCATGATAATTTCAGGTAAAATAATCCTTGTGCTTTTGACTGAGTTTGCAAAGATTTTCTTCTTATCTTTTCACAATACAACAATAACCTTGGTACGTTTAGAATCTGCACTCACTCCCAAGTCAATTTCAACCTAAGGATCCTGTGACTTGAACCTCGATGCTTATCTTCGGGCTGTCAAATTGATTTCATAATCCCGCTTGTTTGCCGAGGGCTTAAATGATTCATTCAGCTAACCCGTGAGCATATTCTCTTTGGCTTGATACATTTTTAGCTAATAAAAGACATCTCGAATGACTCTATAGTTGTAATTCATACGGAATTGACTCCGGTTGTAATTCGGCCTCAAGCTGAGGTTCTAAACATATCTTTAGATGAATAAAAATAAGCCGATACTCACCCTATTTTATAATTGTTAAATAGAAATCTGTTCCATATCTTAGGAGTAATAAACCAATTTATTAGCATTGATGTTGGCAACAAAGGATTTGGGTTGATAGAAAACACTTTCACTTCATCTCCTTTCCAAAACATTAACTGCTGATAGAGCGTCGACAGTATACACTTGTTTGAATGGATCCAATTGCATCCAAAAAGAATGTTGCACATAGGCCTGGCTTCCTAAACATCAATTGTTGTCAACAATACACACACCTTTGTTTTGGTTCTTATAGTAATGTTGGCCACTAGAACTCCTATGGCAAGTATTGCTCCCTTGAATGAAATTAGCCATCTTTATGTTAGTCCCGATAAGATCATATTCTGACTTCCCTAAATTATTTAAAGTCATAATGGGCATTATATTCAAGTTGCACCTCTGTCGATCGTCACTCAAGACACAGGCTTCCCTTTTACATGATATTTAACATACAAGGGTTTGACATGCTTCATCATATCCTCCGTAGGTTAGATGAAAATTGCTTTGACATTTCAGATGTTATTAGTAAACCTAACACATTCCTCATCAGCCACAAAAAATATCCTTTTCTAAGGTCAGCCCATAATCTTCGGTGACAAACTGCTCTCGGGAAAGTCCTAACATACTGATTTGGACGTCTGGGGCTGATTTAGATTTATCTTCACCTTAGTAAGCTCTAGCATTGCAATGACATACACTACTTTTTGGTTAGCTACTCATTATGATCATTTGACCTGCTCCTCTTGCTCACCTGCTGATTGACGGACCATTTACCTTCGACTGTATCCCCCTTTGATTTGATTTTAGCATCTTTCGGACACTACAAAAGAAATGTATTACAGAGACGGAGGAAAACCGTTAGCTAAATGTAATAAAACCGTCGATAAAATATTCTCCAATAAATAGATGTATAGTTGGTTATACACCAGTCGGGATAGACCTATGTCGACACTTTTGGTCACCGTTGGATCATGTCCCAAATCTAGACGATTAGAAAAGTATCGGTAAGAATCAACTTTTATTATCAGTTTAAAAGTGTTAGTAAAAGTTATTATTTTTATTATCACCTACAATAGAAATGTTACTACCTGTTACTACCTTTATCGTCTCTAACTATAGGTGTTAAGAATTGTTACTACTATTTATCGTCAGTAACCACATAATACATATATGAGGAAATGTTACTATTTTTGTTGTCAGATATTATAAATATTAGTAAATATTACTACACATATCCTCGCTTACCGAAATGTTACTATTGGAAATGTTAATACTATTGCTTACCACGTGTATAGGAAATGTTACTACTTGAAATATTACTACTGTTACCATAACCGTTAAAAATTGTTATACTATTTATTGTTGGTAAGTGAGTCACCATAACCGTTAAGAATTATTATACTATTTATTGTTGGTAAGTACGGAGTTATATGTTAGCTAATGTTACAAAATTTTTGTTTGTCAGTGCTAATAAATGTTACTATATGTAGTTATCACAAACACTAGTAAATATTACTATTTTTATTGTCATTAGGATATGTTACTAATCGTGATTCATCTAACTGTTAAGAATTGTTAGTGTTATATATTATCGATAACTATGTTAGGAAATGTTACTATTAGTAAATGTTACTATTTTTATCGTTGGATAGGCAGGTATTACAAAATACCTTTTTATTATCGGTTACACAAATGTTATGAAATGTTATTATTTTTTATCGTCGTCATTACCATCATTTTATCAGTCATTTATCATCGGTTACCATTGATTACCATGTGTTAGTATAAATTAGTGTCATATATCATTGGTTACTACACTCTCTTAGGAAATTAGGAAATGTACTCCCTTTTATCATGTTAGGAAATGTTAAAGAAATATTTATTGGATACGATTTTTTTTAAATGGTATAGATTTGATTGCTATAAGACTAGAAAATAAAAAAATTATAAAACTAATATAAACAGATAACGTTGATACATTGATTTCTAAGCAAAATGACATATACATATAAGAACAAAAAATAAAATAAAATAAAATAGAGAAAAGATTGCAAGTCCTACAACTGCATGTCATCAGACATCTTTATCCACAACCCTTCTTTCGTGTTAATCTATTCTGTTGATCTAGTAGAGTTTTGATGATAAAAGGTTAGAAAAAAAATAGTTTGAGAAAATAAGAAAACAGTTAGAAAATTCAAAAATCTACATTATAGGTTGACCTACTTTGAACACACATGGACTTGTGACACTCATATACAGACACATCGACTTGTTTGATGTTCTTGTGGATCTGAGCTGAGTGTTTTCTATAAAAACATATGTCTAAACATTTCAATCCGCACAAACACACATCGACCTGAACAATGAATGTCATATAGATCAGACATTCCAACACATCGATCTGAACACAAATCTTGTCGACATGAAATTATAGGAATAGTGATATATCGACCAATTCACTTCCACACATCAACCAATTGCTTTTGTGAATAATGACACATCAACCTGATTCGCAACACATCAACCTGATTCGCAACACATCAACCTAAACAGTGCATGTCCATCAATTTCATACTTTATGTCGATCAATTCAAAGTCCAAATAGTAACACATTAACCTATTGATTAGACACATCAACATGATGACACTTGAGTCAGAAATACACACTTCAAACTGTTACTGTGTTTGTCAACCTAGCCAAAACACATCAACCAATTTACTCAGACACGTCGACCAATTCAATAAATGAATAGTGACACATCAACTCTTGATGATCACATGTCGACTCATCTATTATGTTTCTGAAATAAATGCACGTCAACATAGTTAAAGTCTTGTCGACCTGTGAAACACATCGGCAAATTAAATTACTTAGATTCACCAATCAAAATTTACACAGTAGCATATCGATCTATATTATTAGATATGTCGACCTAGTGAGTGTCTGCTCATTAAGACACACGTCGACCCATTATCATCTTGTCGACACAACATATGCACATCGACCAATTGACTTTTTCATATATGGATCAATTTATTATATGAATAGGAACATGTCGATACACTTAAATGACCTGTCGACCTACTCTTTACAAAGTCTGAAATATTACACATCGACACGGTTGAAAACTTATCGACACATATGAATACATCGATCGATTAAAAATCATATGTCCATCAATTTTGTTTAGCACAGTTCCTTGTCGACCTGGAATAGTATTTTGTTGACCTGTTCACATAGAAATACACTAAAAATGATTTAAATTCAGGTTGATATCCACAATAGAGTTGTTGACCCGCGTATGTTAGAAACCAGATCTGGGAATATTTTTGAAGCTAACGGATGTCTTATATCTTTGATTTCTGAAATGTTTCCTTTCTATCAAAGTTAACGTTCGAATGCAACACAAACAAAGTTTAATTGGCCTATTTCAAAGAGGCGCTTGTAAAAAGAACAAAGAATCAGCGCTAACAAAGGAATAGTTGCAGAAGTTGTAATGGCAGAAATTAAATGCGCAATGTTCGGATGCAACAACCACTACCAACCCTCAACGGATCTATTCAATGCCTTAATAAATACTGAGAAGAAGAAAAACATGGAGGGTTACAAGACACGACTTGAATTGAAAGCTCCTTTTGAATACTTACATTTCTGTGCACTTTAAAATTTTCAAAATTGTGTTAAGTGTCTCAATCAATTTTACACGCTGTCAAATTTGAGGAAAGCAAGTCTCAAATTCTTGACATTCATTTCATTGATTAAGTCAAGTATTAAAGACTAAAGAGTGTGTGACATTGTCTTAAATCTTGAAAAGTCAAAATTTAGTTTAAATAAGATTGAATTGTAGTATTCAAGGGTAACACTGTATGAGGTTGAACTTGAATCTGTAATCAAATTTATAAACTAAGTATTTAGTGGAAAATCTAGGGGGTGACTAGGAGTGGACGTACATCAGATTTGATGGAACCACTATAAAAATTCTCTGTATCCTTCTTATTTGTCTCTCATTTACTGTCACATTGTTTTTAAGTTTCTAAAAGCTTTAAAAAATCAATATTCAACTATTCACCCCTCCCCTCTAATTGAATAACATATTCATATAAAACCATAGTGAAATTAATATAATGACATTGTAAAAAATGATTGTAAATAAAAATATTATCTTTTGTTGTCAGGTATGATGATGATGGTAGTGATGATGATAGTTGAATTTTATGTGCATTTTCAATATAGTAGTGAGTGAGTAGAGTGAGGTAGTGATGTGGGTGGAAGTGAGGTAGTGGGTGGAGTCAATGATAGTGATGATGATGGTTGGATTTTATGTGCACTTTTAAATACTAATGAGTGAGAGGTTTAGATGGGTTAGGGAATGAGAGATTTCGAGGGAAGGAGAAGTTTTGATGGTGAAGTTTCCTACATATGATTTATATAATATATCATATTCACAAATAAATTTTCAAAACTTTTTCAAAACCCGTCCATTTTTTCCACTTTTTTTTTTCCTTTTTTCCTATCTCTTTTTCATTCTTTTTTTTTTATTACCACGCATGTTGTTTTTAAGTCTTCACATTTTTTTATACTTTTAAACTTTTAATCAATGCCGCGTGTCTTTCCACTTAAAAAAATTATTTATTTATTTTTACTACTTATTACCTTACTATTACTACATATTAAAGTTCAATAATGTGTTTTAAGTGACATATTATATGTTTATGTTTCAAGTAACATATTATAGGCGTGAAACAAATGTTGCAAATAAATTTTCAAAAGTGCCATTTTTCATTAGAAAATTTTTTGTAGGATGTATTATTACTTTTGACCGTCTTTTTTTTTTAATCGTCTCATTTTTCAGACTTTAGTAATTGTTTTAACCCTCTTTCTTCTTTTCCCATATGTTTTGAATATTTTCATATGTGTTATTTTCCCATTAGTTTGAGATTTTTAAGACTTGCTACGATTACATACAAATGCAATATATATGTTTTATACAAATTTTATACAATTATTACTTTACCATTGGCTTACCACTTGTTACCAGGCACTTGTTATCTTGCTATCTGGTTATTATTATTTGTTATAGATCACTTGTTATCACTTGTTACTATATCCTTAATATACAAATTTTATAGAATTATTATCTTACCAAGATTACTTGTTATCATTCGTTACCATCACTTATTATCACTCGTTACTATGATAGAGAATAAAAAGTACTTGTTAGTATTTGTAAATCACTTGTTACCATGCCAATTTTATACAATTATACTAGGTGTTGGAACAATTGTATCACTGTGCTATAGACGATAAAAGTACTTATTACCACTTGTTATCATGCCATATCACTACACATATGGATCATCCCTACTTCATGCATACGTGTGCGCGAGCTTGCCTATGCGGTTGAGCCGCATGGGCATGCGCGGTGGAACCGAGCAAGCATGTACGGGCCGCGCGCTTACCTACGTAGTTGAGCAGTACGGGCATGCATGGTTATACCGCGTAGGCATGTGTAGGCGCTCGCACATGTGCATGCTGCATGGGTGCTCGCGCATGTGCATGCTGCGTGAGCATATTATGGTGAAAAAGATTATCTAGATTGGATTTATTGATGATATATCCACATTAAAAGCAACAAACGATTGAAAACCATATGTTGAAGTATTTAATTTAACACAAAGATCTTGCTGCATGAACCCATGAATATATTCATCACTTCCACTTTATGACTTGTCTATTATATTAAATACAAATCAAATGTTTTGCATAAGTTTATATTGAAATAAAATATTCGGAGCAAACAAAAAAGAAATTGTTTTTGGTATTTTGGTGCAAAAAAAATTTGATTAAATTGGAGCTGAACTAAAATTATTGCGGTTAAAAAAGTCTTCCCTAAAATTACTGCCTTTTATTATCGGTTTCAAAAATATTAATAAAAGTTACTACCTTTTATTATCAGTTACTATATATATGTGTGTGTGTTAGTAAATGTTATTATCTTTTATCATCATCGTTAGTTACCACAATTGTGTATGATTTATATAATATATGATTTATATGATTTATATAATATATCATCTTCCCAAACAAATTTTTAAAATCCTTTCAAAAGCCGCCTATTTTTTCTTTTACGCTTTTTTTTTCCCGCCTCATTTTTCATTACTCGCTTCTTAATTCCTCACTTTTTTTAATTAATACCGCTACCGCATTTTAGTTGAAAAAATCACTTACTATATAATTTTTACTATTTACCTTATTATTACTACATTTACTACATAACACATGCCTACACTGTATTGTGTTGTGCTAATTGTGTACATTTGATTAATCACATGAGTATCGAGTTATTAATATTATTAATTTAAATAGTATAAAATTATTAATATTATTAATTTAAATAATATAATGATATGAAATTAGTAATTTATATAATATAGTGTTATAGTTTTGAAAATTTATTAATAATTTGAAATTATAATGTTATAATTTCAAATTATGACGATGGTATAATTAACTATGTTGGTATAATGAATGAAGAGTACTTGTTTCTATTGTTGTATTCGCAGGGTTTTTATCTAGATAGCACTAAGATCTCATTTTTGTTTATAATCACAAAAAATCACAAAGGTGAATAAATAAAGAATTCAAACTCTCACATTTTCACACTCCACACAACTTCTGCACACTCAATTTTCACATATTTATCACTTCCAACCCCATCTCAATTGTAATATTATTTAAAATTTCTAATAATCTTATAATATAATATTGCTCAATATTATTTAAATTATTAGATAATTACTAATAATCCTATAATATAATATTGCTTAACATTATTTAAATTACTAGATAATTAATTAAGTTATGTAACGATAATTATATTATTTAAATTAATATGGATAATGCAAGATTCAATGGTTGAATGGTGAATTACAATGTCTCCCTACGATAATCTAATTTATAATAATACATATAGTAATTTATAGTAATACATATAGTAAGTAAGTAATGTAAGATTAATATTATTATATTATTGGACAATGATGAGATCTCAAAAGCAATGCCAATGGTACGAACCAATCCCAAAAAAATTTTTTTGCATCACCAATTAATTATTTAACTATCATTTTCATAAACAAATTAACAAATTTTCAAAATCACTTTAGCACACTTTTTTCATTACACACCTTTTTTTTCACATTTTTCTAAAGTTTAGTTTTTCCCGCCTCTTTTTTTCATTACATATCCGCGTTATTTTTAATTTCTCATATTTTTTTCATACTTACTTAATACCCGTGACATGTCATTCACATATCTTTTGCCATATGTGTTATTTATTTAAGTTATTCAAATGAGTTGTTATCTTGTTATTTTATTGTTACTACATTTCATACATATACTTATTATCTTGTTTGCAATAGCTTAAATTTTCATAATCAAATTAAAACCTCAAAACCTAATTAAAAAATCTAATTTTTTATTAAATTGACTCTAAAAGTAGAAAATTATTTTTGGCACAAAAAAGGAGATATTATCTCAATTGTCTAAATGAATTAAATATATTGATATTAGTATTAATATTGTTAGCAATTTAGAATACTCCAATAATAATATTTTGACCCACTAAATTTTTATTAATTGTTTAACTTATCACTTGCAATAATTTAGTTATTTACCATTTACTTACCACCACTACCACTCGTGCCAAACTTAACACTCAATACTAACTTACCATAACTTACCACCCATTACCTATTATCACATCACACTTGCATGCATTCGTATTGCTATTGCAACCATCCTAAAACTATTGCAACTTATCACATGCAACCATCCCTAAAATTATCAGGTGTTGGAGAAATCATCAAATACACTTGTTACCTTGTTATCACTTATTACCACTTGTTATTATAGATCATGTTACCATATCCTATATGATAGAGAATAAAATACTTGCTACCATTTGTTAAAAATCACTTGTTATCATACCATATTATATAAATTTTATACAATTCACTACAAAAAACACGCTTTTAGTGACGAAAATTTTAACAAAATTCGTAGTTAAAAACAATTGTGACGCATTTAACGACGAAAAAATTTTCATCGATAATGACGTATCGCCAAAATTTAGCGATAAAAAAAGAAATCCGTCACTAAAATAGCGACGAAAAATTTTTCATCGCTAAATTTGACGACGGATTCAAGAAATCTGTCGCTAAATTTAGCGATGGATTTCTTTTTTCGTCACTAAATTTAGTGACGAATATGATCAATCTGTCGCTAAATTTATTATATATTATTATATTATTTATTTATTATATATATTTTATATAATTATTATATTAATATTTTATTTTATTTAATTATATTTATTTAGCGATGGATCGGTGTTCGTTGCTAAATTATATTATATATTATATATTTGTTATTTATTTATTAATTATATATTTTATTTAATTAATATATTAAAATTTTATTTTATTTAATTAATATTTAATAAAATGTTAAATTCAATATGATTTTTTTAAAATATTATAAAATAATAAAATAAATTAAAATATGAATTGTTAATATGTTTTTCTTTAATCTGTTATCTTGCGCTCACATTTTATTAATAATAATAAAATAATATAAAATGATAATTTTTTATAAAATAATAAAAGATTTAAGAAAATAAAATCATATTACACTTTAAAAAACAAAAAATAAAAAATTAAAATTTAATTTAACATTTTATTATTTTATAAAAAAATTATTATTTTTTTAAAGAATATATTATATTAATAAAAATATAATATATTAAAATAACTTAAAATACTAATTTCGTGGCTAAATTTAGCCATTTTGTTCCTTAATAAATTAAAATAATATGTTTTTTAATGATTTGTTAATATAAAATAATAAAATAAATTAAAATCTGATTTATTACGATTTTTTAATTTGTTATCTTTATTATTAATAATAAAATAATATAATAAGATAATTTTTTATAAAATAATAAAATACTAATTTAGAAAAAAAATATATTATAAAATGCTAATTTAAATATTCTAAAATAATAAATATGAATAGGTAATATAATTGAATAAAATAAAAAAATAACAAAATAAAATAAAATATAAAAACAAATTAAGTTTAGCAATGGATTTTGAAATTTGTCGTTAAATTTAGCGACGGATTTTTATTCGTCACTAAATCTATCGTTAAATAATAAAATATTTTAAAAAATAAAATAAAAACATTTTAAAAAAAATAAAAATATAAAATAATAAAAAAAACTAATTTAAAATATTATAAAATAATAAATATGATTAGGTAATTTAAATGAATAAAATAAAAAAATAACAAAATAAAATAAAATATAAAATGTTAATTTAAAAAAAATTAGGTTTAGTGACGGATACTAGAATCCATTGCTAACTTAGCGACGGATTAACGAATCCGTCACTAATTCAGCGATGGAGTCTGGAATTCGTCGCTAAATTTAGTATCGAATTTTAATTCGTCACTAAATTCTCCGCTAAATAATAAAATATTGAAAAAAGTAAAATAATATTATTTTTTAAATAATAAAAAAATAAAAAAATAAAAAAACTAATTTAAAATATTATAAAATAATAAATATGATTAGGAAATATAAATGAATAAAATAATAAATAACAAAATAAATAAAATATAAAATGTTAATTTTAAAAAAATTAAGTTTAACATTTTATATTTTATATTTTATTTTCTTATTTTATTATTCTTTTTATTTTTGATTTTATTTTTTTTGAAACCATGTCGATAAATGGACAACCGCTTATCAGTAGTTATCCGTCTCACGACTGCCATCCTCTGAAAACTACTGTTTGATTACTTGCCAGATGAGATAGATCATCAGATATGAATGTATAATCAATTGTGTTCCTTGTTACTGACAATTGCGAATGAAGATGAACAATTAAACTTTCAAAAACAATTGAAATATATGAGAGAAGTGAATGAATGTAGAAAACAAAAAATACGAATGTGAACTCGACAGTCGTGACTAATTGAAAATTATTTATTACAGATTAGTTGTATTATTTATTGTCAAAAATTATCAAATTGGTGAGAATTGTAATATCCAATATGTATTTAATTCGATTTCATTATTTAAAATACGTTAAAAATAGAGATATAGTTAAAAATATTTACTAATAGAGTATAGAAGAAATTTTATGGCTAATTAGTATCGAATTTAACCATAAATTTTGGAGTTTGTTGCTAAATTTTATGATAAATATTTTTACCGTGATTAATTAGCGACGAAAAATTTTTATAATTAATTAATGACAAAATTTGTCATGAAAATTTTTCATTACTAAATTTAGTGACAAAATTTACAACGAAATATTTTCGCTGCTAAATTTAGCGACGAATAACAATATTTGTAGCAAAATTTAGTCATGAAATTTCTATTCGTCACTAATTAACGATAAATTTTGTAACAAACAATTTTTTGTCGCCAATTAACGAATGATTTAGCGACGAAAATTTTTTCATTACAAATTAGCGAGGAATTTAACCACGAATAATATATCTATTACTAATTTAGCCATGAATACTTTTTCATCGCTAATTTAGTTGCAAATTAATGATGAAAAATTTTTTGTTGCTAAATTTATCACAAAATAGTGACAAATTTTTTCCGTCACTAAAACTATATTTTTTTGTAATGATTATTGTCTTACCATTTATTACGTTGTTATCATTTGTTAAAAATCACTTGTTACCATATCATATTATACAAATTTTACACAATTATTGGCTTACCACTTATTACCAGGTATTGAAACAATTATGAAATTATTATACATCACTTGTTATTACTTATTACCATAACTTGTTATCTTTTGTTGTTGAAAATTGTTTGTTACCACTTGTTATTATACCATAGTATATAAATTTTATATAATTATTGCCTTACCATCATTTGTTATCACTTGTTATTGTTATCACTTGTTATCATGTGGATAAAAAATGTACTTCTTATATTTTGACCATTTGTTATTTGTTATAATAAAAGTACTTGTTATTATTTGTTTGTTATCACTTGTTACCATATCATATCACTTGATATCAAGAATGAAAATAGACTAATTAAAAATATAAAAATAGAGAAGATAAATGTGTAAAGAAAATTATATTTCATACATGTATTGATTTACAAGAAATCAATACATAATTACAAAAACCAACAGGGAGAAATAAAGGATAAATGAGAAAAGGGAAATACATGAAATAAAAGGAGAATTATAGACAGAAAAATGAAATAAAAAAAGTGAACAAATACTCACGCCAAACTTTTTCGCGCGAATTTTGTTGGCTCCAAGAAATGACGCCAAAGAGGAGGAGGAAGAGAGGAGGAAAAGAGGAGGAAGACATGACTATTTTTTTTAATTGATGTAAAATATGAGGTTTTGTATTTTTTTAATTGATATAAAATTATATACTCATAATTAAAAGAAATATTTATGTCACAATATATGATATAAATTATTAATTTAATATAAATATCAATTTTATATGATATAAATTATATACTCATAATTGCCTGCTGCGTGCTTGCCTTCGCGGTTGAGCCGCATGGACATATTATATTACTATTTTAGTATAATATTACATACTATGTTAAAATTACACTCTCACCCTTTTTTTCCTTCTTATCTCACTCTCACCTCTATTTTTTTCCTTCACCTTTTTTTTTTGGTTTTTTTTTTGCTATTCTCTTTGAATTTTCTTATTGTTTAAATTTAACTTGATATATTCAAATCATCTATTATTATTATTATTATTAATTATTTGAATTATATTTTGTTGAATAAATAAATGAATTATAAGTTAATAGATAAAAATTTGTTGTGATTCAATATATAAATTTTTTAAATTATTAATATATTATAATTTAAATTTATTTATCTAATTTTTTAAATTATTAATATATTAGCAATATTGAAGTGTAAAAAAAAATAAAGAAATTATGAAATCTATTGCACCCTTGCATTGTTATCCTGAAATTACACACTATTGTATTATCACTAATTATCATAAATTTACTATTTACTGCCTAGTTATTAGTTATCACCTAATTATCATTTATCATCTACTTACTATTTACTACTTAATTATCACTTACTACTTACCACCTAGTTACTATTCACCACTTAGTTATCACTTATCACCTAATTACTACTTACCACCTAATTACTACATTACCACTAGTTATCTGTAACTGTTATTATAAAATTACCATATTATTATATTACTATTAGTTATCCACATATATTATTTATTTGAATTATATTTTGATATATTTAAATGATATTTCGTATAGAATAAATGAATGAATTATGATTTATTAATATTATATATTTTGAATAGGTAAAAATTTGTGATTAAATATATAGATTTTTTAAATTATTAATATATTTTAATTTAAATTTATTTATCCAAAATTTTAAATTATTAATATATTAGCAATATTGTGTAAACAAAAATAAAGAAATCAATATATTGAAATATGTTGCACCCCGAGCATTGTTATCATGAAATTATCACATTTCCACTAGTTATCTGATAACTGTTATCATAAATTTACCACACTATTGCATTACCATTAGTTATCCGCATGTATTATTTATTTGAATATATTTGTATGATATTTCATGTTGAATAAATAAATGAATTATGAGTTATTAATATTATATATTTAGAATAGGTAAAAATTTGTTATTAAATATATAGATTTTTTAAATTATTAATATATTATAATTTAAATTTATTTATCACACTCAAAATTATCACAACACTTATCAATCTCAAAAATATCACAACTTACTCCTTACCACCTCCTTACCACCTTACCATCTCTTATCACTATCAAAATTATCACAACTTACCATCTTACTACATCCTTATCAACTTTTTTTCACTCTCAAAATTATCACAATTTACCATCTTACTACATTCTTACCAACTTTATTTTACCACCTCCTATTACAATCTTTTATCCTATTACAACTTATCACACTCACTCCTATTACAACTGAACTTATTAGATTTTTAATATTTATGATATATATACACATGAGCATTTGGATTTCTATGATTGAATTGAATAGGAATAAGATTATATATGTCGTTGTTAATTTAATACCATAGTAAGAGAGAAATGATATAATATAATTCAATATTTATAACCATCATGTGCAGTGTACACACATGTGCGGTACAACCGCTTGGGCCCCTGCAGTATAGCCGCTGGGCCCAAGCGTGCGCATGCATGCGCTCTTGCCTGTGTGATACAGCCATGCGAGCCCCCGCGGTACAACTGCGTTGCCATGCGCACGCACTCACTGTGTCTTTTTTTTTTCTTTCCTTTCTATCACTCTCATTTTTTTCCCCATTTTCTTATCTCACTACAGCTTTCTTCTTTTTTCCCTTATCTCACCCTCACTCTATTTTTTTTCCTTGTTTTTTTTCCTTTTCTTTTTTCTCTATTCTAACCTAAATTTTTTCTTAACAAACTTTTTTTCTTAATAAATATTACAAATTACAAATTACAACTTACAACATATTTTGCTTACCATTTGTTAAAAATCATTTGTTACCATACTAGAAAGAGGGGAAATTCACTATATATCATGTGACTAAAACAATTATTAAAATCCAAACATTAAGATTAGAAAAGAAAGCAGTCAAAAATAATAATGCGTCTCACAAAAATTTATAATGAAAAACATGCGGAATGTTTTAAATTTTCAAATGAAAAATGGCTCGAAAAAATTTATTTTCAACATTTGTTTCGCAGTCACTTGAAACTGTGAACCTTATGTTCACAATTGGAGTAATAAAATTTTCAAAAATTTTGGTCATAATAATTAATCTAACATTATTATTTAATATAACTATAAATTATAACAAATTATAAGTAGTTTCATAATATAAATTTATAAATTTTTATAATTATGATTATCAATATTAATTTAAATAATATAATTATTACCAATGTAATAATTATTATTATTATGTTAGTATACTATAATATTGCTATGTTATATAACTTAATTATCATATTCCTTAATTATAAAATCTAAAATATAAATTATCATATAAATTAAATGTGTAATTAATATTATTAATTTAAATAATATAATGCATCATCGCACATCTCCACCACATTCCTTATTTATAAAAATTTTGAAATATAAATTAAGTATAATGATATAATTAATATTATTATTTTAAATAATATAATCATATGAAATTTTTATGTAAATATAAAATTATGTAATAATGTGGTAATAATAAGCTAAAATATATAGTATAATATAGTAATATAATAGTAATATTTACTAGTAGTAATATAGTAATATAGTAGTAATAAGATAAGATTATGTTTGAGCCGTCTTGACTAGATTAAATATATAGTACAATATAATAATGTAATAGTAATATTCATTAGTTGTAATATAGTAATATAGTAGTAATAAGATAAGATTATACATGCGTAGGTTGAGCAGTCTATTGTACGATATAATAATATAGTAATAATATTTACTAATAGTAGTGATAGTTATTAGCAGTAGTGGTATTTATATAGTAATAATATTTACTAGTTGTAATATAGTAATACAGTAGTAATAAGATAAAATTATGCATGCAGTTGCCATGCGGTTGATTATTTTAAAATTTTAATGTTATTATTTTTAATTAATATAATTTAAATTATTAATATTATTAATTTAAATAATGCAATGATATTAAATTACTAATTTATATAATATAGTGTTATAATTTATTTTTTATTATTATATAATATACATGACAATACTACATTAATTATTAATTATGAATATTATATAATTTTATATAAAATCCTAAAAACATTAACATTAATATTAATTTATTTTAATTCACATTTACAATCTACAATTTCAATGACAACTCCATAATAAAATCTATTGATAACTCTATAATAAAATCTCTAATTTTCGCATCCCAAAAAATTTTTTTCTATCTACATCCAATTTAATCAAATTTTGCCCCAAAAACAAATTTTCAGATCAAATCCAATTTAATCAAATTTTCTTTTTTGGTGCCAATTTTTCAGTTTACTCCAATTTAATCAAAAATTTTCACGTTCAAAACAATTTCTCTTTGGTTTTGCTCCGTATTTCAATGTAACTTTTCTAAGTGACGATAACCGACGACAAAATAATAATATTTCCTAACACTTGTGTATAATTAATGATACAAGGACTAACTTATACTAACAACTGATGATTAAAGGTAGTAAATTTAATAACACCTGTGGTGTATCCGATGATAAAGTATAATAACATTTACTAACATAATAACATTTACTATAGTAATTGACAATGAAAGGTAGTAACATTCTTAATAGATTGTAATCAATAATAAAAGATAGTAACATTTACTAATATATGTGGTAACTGACAGTAAATAATATAATATTTACTAACATATATAGTAACTGGTAGTAGCTTTTACTAACACTCTTCTAACCGTCAACATACATATCTTACACTTACCATGCCTTACTACACTTACCATAGTTTACTGCAACTTACCATATCCTATATATCCTACACTTACCATACTTTACATATCCTACACATATCATACCTTACCGTTACTTACTATATCCTACATATCTTACACTTACTATACCTTACCACACCAACTTACCATGTCAATGCCTTATCACATTTATAACCTTCCACTTTTGTATCTTATTACTTCTTTATCCCCTCTCACTCATAAAAATAACCTTTATACTAATTAATTAATACACTCAATATAACTCTATATAGTCGGTAGATGATAGCTACCAATATAACTTTAAGTCACTACTTACAAAGTCACTAATGAAAACTATCTATATTTACCGATCACAAGTTATAGCTGTAAGCATACACCATTGCCTATATAGACACCTTTCAAATCGTCACTTCAAAACCTATATTTAGCGATTACAAGTTACAGCTGTAAGGATAAGGGTATGTAAATACAGATGTGCTTATATCCGTAAGGATAAAGTATTGTTTATATAAACGTTATGCTACCTTTAGCCACGGTTGAAAATCTTTTGTTGATGACCATTTTAAAACCCTAAGAATACATAGTATTTCTAATGGTTTCAACTATAACCATCTATATAGCTTCAAAAAACCGTAAGTAAAACTTACCGACAATAAATGTTGCCGTCGAGATAACTCTTTAATTTTGTAGTGAGAGTTTAATTTATATATTTTTGAGGAAAGTAATCCTAAACACTGATGATCCATCATGAATATGGAACTCGGCCACCGATAGTTATTTCGATTGCAGAGACTTTCATTTGCTTTCATCTGTTTATGCATCTTTAAACTTTGAGTATTCAACAATAGAGATAAACTTCAACCCATTTTCTTTTTTGAGTTTCATCTCATCTATTTCGCCTTGAAACTCGACATATACTATGAGGATCTAGGTTCAAAAAACCCTAGAAAACCTTTTTCTTCCACACATTTGTATTTTTTATTGCATAATCATGACATAAAATGCATAGGTTAGATAATATGTGCACATGTTGTATCACTCATTGTGCATGTTACATTAGATCTTGGCCTTAGGGATTAGTAAGCCTAGGGTAGAACTGTTAAAGGACGTAACTAGTCAAGTAGGTTAGTCAGTTTATTAGGTTAACAAAAGAAATAGAAAAAATGAATAGAATGTCAAAAGTCTTGTGGTCGTAACTCTCATTTTTGTTGAGTAGAAACATGGAAGTCGATCCCTAAAAGTTAGGGTCTCTTCAATCGAGGAGAACTCTAGATTTTTCTTAAAGGTTTTTGTATTTTCAGAAATGTCCAAACTTTTATAAAAGAACTAATTTCTTATGAAATAAATACAATTTTGGGGGAAAATATTGTTTTATATAAAAGCCCTAAGTTTCTATTGAAGATATATGTTCAAACTTTTATTGAAAAATACCCCCTTTGTGTTGGAGCCTTTTCATCATCCAAGAGAATAAAACAAAAAGAATGAGAGAGACCAAAACCCTAGCCTCGCATCTCTCTCATGCGATATGTTTTTCACCCCCTCTCTCTTTAATCGATAACCGATAGCCTTTTACCCTTGACCACCACCCTCATAAGCAACCAACAAGGAGGCACTTGAGGTGAGAGTCACTAAAAAAGCTACCATCTGTCCACGTGATTGCCTCTCTCTTTTTCTCACTTTGACTAGCGGCAATTTGCCTCCCAATCGCCTCAAACCACTGTCTTCCATTCAAGATATCAAACCCAATAGTAAAGAAAAGTGTCAAAGATCCAAGCTTGCGCTGCTCTCTCTCCTCTTTTCTATCTTTGCACGATACTTAACCTCTTTCTCTCTCTCTTAATTTGATCGGCCATTGAATCTCCATCTTCCCCTTCACTAGTCTTTTTTCAAAGATCATCCAAAACCCAAGCTTTCAGAACTAGAAAAGAGCATCAAAGGTCAAATTCGAACCCTAAATAGGCTCTAATTCCTCTGTTCGTTGCGGTTGAGTCGGTAACATAAATTGGGATGTGAATATGGATTAGATGAAATAGAGAAGTGCATCTGAAATTCTTTGTAATCACACAATACTACTACATTTGAAGGGAAAGTTCTATAAAACTGTAGTAAAATCTGCACTATTATAGGACACTCAATATTCGGCTATTAAACAACAACAAAAGAAAAAAATGGTTGTAGTAGAAATGAGAATATTTAGGTAGATGTATGACAAAACTAAAAGAGAAACAATTAGAAACGAAGAGATTTATAATAAATTAGAAGTTAGTTCAGTTATGGATAAAATGCGAGATTGTCTTGTGAGATGGTTCGGGCATATACAAAGAAGACCCAAAAACACACGGGTAAGGAGAACTGAGAACTTAAATGTATGAGATTTAGTAAAATATAGAGATAAATCATTGAAAAATTGGATTCAAATTATTCATAAAAATATGATAGTTAAGGTTTAAATAAGAAGTTGGTCTAGAAAATGAATGAGTGGTGTAGGAGAATTTACACAAATTAAACCAAAGTTGTTTTTTTTTTTTTTTAATCTTTCATGTATTTGTGTCTTAAATGATCGACATTAATTGTTGGAATTAAGACTCAAATTGTAGACTCTTGTATTGAAATTGCTTTTGCAGATGCTATCATTTCATCAGTTTATTCCTATGTATAGAAAATGCATATAAAAATATTAGTATAAAGTCAAATAAAAATATTAGTAAAATGCCTACTATGAAGTGATAAATCTTCATTTAACTTACCATCATACAAGCTAACTCTAAGCTCATATATAAACCATCATTTTTCTATGGGTAGTTTTATAGAGTTCAATTCTACAGGGTGTGTATCTGATCTCTAATTTCTGAAACTAAATTATTAGCAACTGAAAAATTACTAATAAATACATAATTACTATATAAAATAATTACCAATTCCCTTATTCGTCTCGCAAATGACTTGGAGCCACAAGTATGTATATACATATGATGCAATCGACTCTACTTCCTTACTTCTGATTTCTCTTGCAAAATATTTTGATTTATTTTAGTAAAAATATAAATATAAAAAAATATTATATTTCTAAATATGTTTTACCTTTCCACACCTTAAGTACCAATGTGAAACTATGGTTTTCCATTGCAAAGGTTGTGACCCTCTGAAACATTTGTTGAAAGTTCATCATCTATTTTCTTTTTGTTGAATCAGTTGACTTGTACTTAAAGAAACCTTAGACATGTTGACCCTTAAAGATGAACTGGTTGACCTTATTTAGCTGAGTTAGGCCACTTCAAGTCGACTTGAGTATGACTTAGGCAAGAAATCAAGTTAACACTTTGGCATATCATTCGACGTAGCCTAAGTGATCATTCGACCCAGAGACTAATCAAGTCAATCTAGACCTTGGGTTATGAGAAAACTATAAATAGGTCAACCATTTGTTTTGGACATAAAGACCGTAACACTTTGATAGGTCAACCCATAGAATTGACAAGTTGACTTAGGTTTCAGGTTAACAAAAATTTATAACATAAGTCGACCCACAATGTTTGACATGTCAACCCTAGAGCACACTAAAGTCGACCCATGGATTCAATCAAATCGACCTAAACCTTGAATTATAAGATTGTCAATACACTAGTCGACCCATGAATAAAAGAGGAGTTATATTGGCATCAATAGGTCGAGACATAAAATTATACAACTCGACTTAGGGTTTGGTTTAACAAAAATTTATAAAATAGGTCAACCTAAGAGGACCAACATGTCAACTTGATTAGAAACACAAGTTGACCCTAGAATTACATCTATCGACCTATACCTAAATTTCACTATTTTATCACCCTAATAGGTCAACCCAAGAAGACAGAGTTGTCGACCTAAACTTAGAATTAACAAAAATTATCTCATAGGTCAACCCTGGAAAGAGACAGGTCGACCTAAGAGTTTAATGAGTCGATCCACAGATAGGAAGGTCGACCTACCTAAGTAAAATGTGTCTAAATGATAACTTGAGTTAAAAACCAAGTCACCCAATGTATTTTTGACATATTGACCTGAGGAGAGCACAACTCAAAATATAAATGGTTAAGGATTCGAACGGTTAAGTAACACATAATTAATATCACATAACCTTGTTTAACACACTACACAATGTTTACTTAAGTATTTTATTAGACTAATCAAGCTTATACAGCAAAAGCAAGCAAGATCATTGTCCAACAATCTGAGGAGCCAAAAGTATTCATGAGCAATGGCTAAAACATTTAATGAAAAAGGTGAAGAAGCATTAATGGCCAACATTCATCTCCACTAACCCTTTAACGGCTCTCTTGAATGCTCCTATAAATACCAATATGAAGAAAGATTAGAGAGCTCTTGGAATTCTTGCATACCATCATTGAATGAATTGAATGCTCTCTGTTCTTTGATAAAAACCAAAACATTGTTCTTCAGTTTCTAATTTTCATTTCTTGAGTGTAAACTTATTGTAAGTTTAAAGCTCATTACATTAGAGAATTAAAGCTCATTCTTTGTAAAACACCTCTCCTAGTATTTTGATTATGTTAAGACTAGTGAGGGATTCACCGTATAGGTGTAGAGTGAGACAATAGCAACTTGTTGAGGTTGGTTTTGATGTTTGGGTGGAAACACTATAACAAGTTTAAGTTGAACCTTGAATCAAATTTGTAACTATTAATTCAATAGTGGAAAAATCCAAGAGGAGTTTGGGAGTGGACGTGTATCAATGTTGGGTGGAACCATTATAAATCTAGGTGTCTTTTTTGTTCTGTTTCCATACTTGTTCATACATCCAATAATCTTAAGTCTCCAATACCTTGTAAATTCTTAGAAAACCTTAAAATTGTCATTCAACCAATTCACCTCATTTAGATTGTATTTCAAAGGGTATCAGAGCAAGTGTATTAGTTAAAGAGCTTAACAGCTTCAGTACTAAATATTCTCAATGACAATGAATAGAGACAACGTGTCCTTCAAAGCTTGTTCAACAAACCGTGTGCCATTGTTTAACGGGAACAACTATAGTTATTGGAAATAGAGAATGTACAATTTCATTATTGCCTAAGATGAGATAGCTTGGGAGATTATTGAAGAATGGATTGAGTTCCCCACAGAAGAAATTGATGGTGTTTGTGTTCCCGTGAAGATTTCAAACAAGATTGCCAAAGATGAGAAAGCTATAATGCAAACTGCAAAGCTATCAACCTCCTACATCTAGACCGGAGCCTCAATGAGTACAATCATGTCTTATCATGCATCATGGTTAAGGAAATTTAGGAGAGACTTGAAGCAACAAATGAAGGAAATAATCAAATTTGAAAGAACAAGATCAAAATGTTGAAACAAAAGTTTGAGGCCTTCAAGATAAAGGATAGAGAAACTCTTTGGGAGATGATGATTCGCTTAAACACAATCACAAATGAGTTAAGGTTGCTTGGGAAAGGCATCCCTTTGGAAGATACAGTGGATAAAGTATTGAGATGTCTACCAAAATCTTGGGAGCCAAAAGTCACAACAATTGAAAAGTCTAAAATCTTGAGACACTAACCATGGATCAACTCATGGGCATACTGATCACTCATGAGATGAAGTAGAACATAAAAGAGTCAATAAGAGAAGAGAAAGGAAAAAGAATGGCTTTCAAAGCTGAGAGTGAAGAAAACGGCTCTGGCAGTAAAGATAAAGATAAAGAAGTCATGGCTCTACTTACAAGAAGGTTCAAAAGATCCATGATGTAAAGAAGGAACAAAGATAGAATCAATGAGCCTGAAAAGAAAGAAAAATGGAAAAGATAAAAAAGAAGGCCTTGACTGCCTGGAACGATGAAGATGATAACTCCAATGAAGAGGAAGTTGCTAAGGAGCAAGCAAACCTATGCTTTATGGCTTTAGAGGAAGCTCATCACAATGAGATAACCTCTTATTACTCAAATTTTTTAAATTCTTTTGATTCTAAGTCAAAAAATGAATTAACAGCCAATAAATTGATTCTTCTGATTCTAAGTCAGAAAATGAATTAACAGCTAGTAAATTGCATGAAGCATTGTAGAATCCTTGAGAGACCTTAAAAAACTAACCAAGAAAAATTCACTGATTAAGAGAACTCTTGTTGAAGTAGAGCTTGAATGAAATAGACTCGAAAAAAATGAAAAACCAAGCAAAAGAATGAAAACCTTAGGGAAAAAAGAAGAATATGCACGTTGAGCTAGAAATAAAAGCATTAAAAGTATTAAAAACAAAACTTAAAAGGCTAGATGAAGTAAAGAAAAAAAATAAAAGGCTTAGTGCACTATTGCATACATTTGTTGAAAGCCAAGAAAAGCTGGTTTTAATTCTTTGTGCTCAACGTGCTGTATATGGTAGAGCTGGTTTAGGCTTTGAGCCTTTAGCAAACCAAAAGAAGCTTTATAGCTTCTTTGTGCCTAGTTTAGATTACAGCAAGACCAACATTAGATGCCCTGCATGTATGAAATTAGGTTATAACGCAGAGCATTGCAAACTCAAGAAGCAAACTAGTATGAACAAGAATAAAAGATCTTTAAAATTTCATAAATGTATAGTCTGCAACAAGAGTGGACACAACTCTTATACATGCTTGCTTAAGAATAAAATGTCTAAGAAAACTAAAATGCAGTGAGAACCTAAAAAGGAAACTAGGATTATTATTTAGACTAACCCAACCGAACCTAAGAAACTGTAGGTGCCAAATGCACAAACATGATTGACTCCCTTCTTTGGTATGCTTGAAATCTAAGGAGCCTTTGAATTCATCATTTTGGTGCATTGATAGTGGTTGTTCAAAGCACATGATGGGAATACTTCAAAGTTCTCTAGCCTAGAAAAGAAGAAAGGAGGAAAGATGGCCTTTAGAGACAACTCTAGGGGAAGATAGTTGGCGTTAGTTACATAGATAAGTATTCTTTATCCACTCAAATTTAGAATGTGCTACTTGTTGGAGGCTTAAAATTCAATCTACTTAATGTTAGTCAGTTGTGTAAAAGACACTATAGGGTTGCATTTGATTTTGATATTTGTTTGACTCTTGATAAAGAAACTAATAAAACAAAATTCACTGATCATAGAAAATGAAATATCTATGTAATAAACTTAGATGATTTAGAGCGCATAGATGAGTTCTATTTAGTAGCAATAAATCAAAGCAATGCATAGCTTTAGCATAAAAGATTAGGACATACTAGCATGTACATAATCTCAAGACTAGTCAGGAAATAAATCATAAAAGGCCTTCTAAAGTTGAAATTTGAAAGAGATAAGTTATGTGATGCATACATGAAGTGTAAACACACCAAAACATCTTTCAAACATAAGAATATAGTGTTAACTAGCAGACCTCTTTAGCTCCTTTACATAGATCTCTTTAGACCTACTAGAACTCAAATCTTATGAGAGAAGCACTATGGTTTTGTAATCATATATGACTTCTCATGATGTTCTTAGCTAAGAAATAGAGCCCTTATTAGACCAATCCTAAATAAGACTCCTTGTGAACTCTACAAGAGAAGGAAACCAACATTACTTACTTTAGAGTGTTGGATGCAGGTGCTATGTTATAAACAATAGATAGGACTCCTTAGGCAAATTTGACACAAAGAGTGATGAAGGGATCTTCCTAGATTACTTAACATCCAATAATTCATATAGGGTTTATAACAAGAGAACCATGGTGATAGAAAAATCAAAACTCATAAAATTTGATCAGAGTGATCCTCTAGGCAAGAAGAGTTATGATGATGAGGACATAATTGAACTTTCTAAGGCTCTAGGATCAATAGAAATGGAAGATGATCAAAGGAAGAACTTGAATTAGAACCAGAACTGAAGGAAGATGGGGGGAGTCATCAAAAGCAAGAAATTAGATTCCTAGCTGTTAGAAAAAGTGTTAATCCTAAAAACATCATAGGAAATGCAAGTTTAGGAGTTAAAACTAGATCAACACTTCAAAATTAATATGAGTATGTAGCTTTTATCTTACAAAACAGAGCCTAAGAGTATAGACGAAGTTTTGGAAGATGATATCCAGATCATGACATTGCAAGAAAAATTTAATCAATTTAAGAGAAACAAAGTTTGGAACTTACTCCCTAAACCTAAAGATCAATATGTTATAGGATCTAAGTGGGTTTTCAAGAACAAACTTGATGAAAATGGCACCATTAAAAGAAACAAAGCAAAACTAGTAGCAAAATGATATAATAAGGAGGAAGGAACTGACTACAATGAAATATATGTTTCAGTGGTTAGATTGGAAGCAATTAGAATACTTCTAACATTTTTTTGTTTTATAAACTTTAAACTATATTAAATGGATGTCAAGAGTGTCTTACTTAATAGCTTCATAAATGAAATAGTGTTTGTTGAACGACCTCCAAGCTTTGAAAATCCAAAATTTTCTGATCATGTTTTCAAGCTAACCAAGGCATTATATAGACCTAAAGAAGTACCTAAAACATGGTATGAGAGGTTAAGTAGTTTCATGATAGAGAAGGAATTCAATAAAGGAAAAGTAGATACTACCTTTTTTCACAAAGAAGAAAGAGGAAAATTTGTTGATAGTCTAGATATATGTTGCTAATATAATCTTTGGAGGAATTAGTGACAATATGTGTCAAGAATTTGCTGAAACATGAAAGCAGAGTTTGAAATGAGTATGATGGGAGAATTGAACTATTTCTAGAATTACAAATCAAACAATAAGAGAAAAGAATCTTCATAAGCCAATCAAAGTTTATTAGAGAGTTGATCAAGAAATTTGGCTTTGAAAACTCAAAGGGAAATGACTTATCGATGAGCACTATTGTTAACCTAGAGAAAAATGAGAAAGGAAAGTCCATATATCAAAAGATGTATAGAAATATGATAGGTTCTCTTCTCTATCTTACTACCTCCAGACCTGACATACAATATAATGTATGTCTTTGTGCTCGATTTCAATTTAATCCTAATGAGTCTAATCTAGTAGTAGTTAAGAGAATTTTTAGATATCTCAAGGACACAAGGGACTTAGGACTTTGGTATGATAAATGATTAAACTTTCAGCTGCATGGTTATTTTGATACAAATTTTACAGGATGCAGGTTGAATAGAAAAAGTATCTATAGTACTTGTCAATTCTTTGGAAGCATGCTGATGTCATGGTCTTTCAAGAAGAAAAAAAGCATAGCCATTTCAACCATTGAACCTGAATATATTGCAGCAAATTAGTATGTTGCTCAAATCCTTTGGATCAAACACCAAATGAAAGATTATGACACAAATTTAGAATGCATTCTAGTTAAATGTGATAATATGAGTGTCATAAACTTAACCAATAATCTGGTGCACCATTCTAGGATGAGACAAATTAAAGTGAGATAGCACTTCATTAGGGATCATGTGTTGAAAAATGACATAATCCCGAGTATGTAGAGACTCAAAGTCAAATAGTAGACATATTCACAAAGGTTTGGACAAAACAGGTTCTATGAACTTAGGAGAGAATTATAAATGATGGAACCTAAAAAATGATCGAGACAGAAGGTTAAACTCAGAATTATATAGAAAACATATCGACTTAATTGAAGTATAGGTTGACCTAATTGAAGAAAAAGTTAGTTAATTTAAAGAATCAATCAACCTAGGAGAGAAAAGACTGTTGACCCATGCGGAAAAACTTAGTATTTGCAAACCTTAAGCCAACCAAGATGTCGACGTTCTAAAAGGATATTGAACTTAGTTTAAAGTCTAAGTTGACCCATGTACATGAAGATGTCAACCTACATAACATAATAGCTTGACTCATATAAAAGGATAAGTCAATCAAACATGATCCAATGAACCTAGTTTAGGAAACTAAGTTGACCGTGATGAGGATCAGGTCGATCTAAGAATGAGTGATAAGCCGACTTGTATAAAAACAAGATGACCCGAGGTATCATAAGAGCTTAAGAAGATGGGTCGACTAAAGGCAATGAAACCACCTTCATAAACCATAGGCAGTCGACCTGCTCAAAGATAGGTTAACCTGGGGATTTTAGGGTTATAAAACTCTTAACTGGCTCTATCTCTTTATTTCTCCTACAAGTTTCTCAATTCTCAATTCTCTCATGGTATCAACTTTACTCTCACTCTTTCTCTCTTAAATTTCCTTTGGTCATCAAAATCTTATCAAGATTTTATCCCTTCATCATGGCTAGAAGCAAACTCAATAACAAAGATTTTCCAACAAGAAACCACTATGAGTCTTTCATTCAAAATTTTCTTTCTAAATCTGTTAACTATGCTAGGTTATTGATTGGGAATTTTTAGAAAGTATCAATTTCCCTTGCGGAGAACACATTAGAAGGACATGTCCCATTAGTCTTATCTTTCCACTTTCTCCATCCTACAATAGGCTAGTAAAACTATTTTACAACAACACAGAAGATTACAAAGGGAGCAAATAGAATAGAAGAGAGAATGACATAATCATTTAAGACCATAGGCATAGATGGATGTTTAAATTCTACCATGGAGGAACCAAAGTAGTGATGATATCAAAACTCATCAGTAGAATGAATGGTCAAGAATAGATACCAAAAATCAATGTGAAGAGTATATGAAAACTCATCGTATAAAAGATGTAAGAGTTGTATTAAAAAATGAATGACTCCAAACAGCTAAATATAACGCCGCATCTCTAAATTTTTATGAGAGATTGCTTTATTTGATAATCATTCACTGTTTGAGACCCAAGGCAAACAGACATGATATAATCACTAGAGAAGACTATTGGTTAATGGCTTGTTTGATGCAAAACAAGACTCTAGGTCCATAGTTATAAAACCTGGACTAACCCGCCGGTCAAACTGAGTCAACCCTCAACCCATATTGTTCACATATCAGTTCACTAGATGGACTGCCCATACACCTAACCTGGTAAAACCTACAAGTCAATGCGGGTTAACGCTAAACTGTGTGACCCGCAAGTATGGTCAGCGATGGATTTCTCTGTCGTTAAATTTGTCGCTAATAGTGACCCCGCTAAATATCAACAACGGATTTTTTTCCGTCGCTAATATCAATGACGGATTAGCGACGAAAAAAATCTATCATTGAAAAAAAAAGAAAAAAATTTTAAAAAAATCAGCGACGAACTCAACCCTCAACCCATACTGTTCACATATCAGTTCACTAGATGGACTACCCATACACCTAACCTGGTAAAACCTGCAAGTCAATGCGGGTTAACTGCTAAACCGTGTGACCCGCAGGTATGGTCAGCGATGGATTTCTCTGTCGTTAAATCTGTCGCTAATAGTGACCCCGCTAAATATCAACAACGGATTTTCGTCGCTAATATTAATGACGGATTAGCGATGAAAAAAATCTATGATTGAAAAAAAAAAAGAAAAAAATTAAAAATCAGCGACGAATTTGGATCCGTTGTTGATTTTGAGTTCTGCAAAAAAAAAAAAAAAAAACAGATGCACGCCCAAGCAACCTGACACGAAGAAAATTCCTTTAGCATGCTTGTGGAGGGAATCAAACCTGTGTATAATAAATTCATTAACAACATCACAACCATCACACCCCATATACTTATCTATTCATATTTTTTTTTCTTATTTGTTATCTTTATTACACAAATTTTTTAATAATAATAATAAAATAATTTAAAATGTATTTTATTATAAATTAATAAATTATTATCTTAAAATAAATTAATAAAAATTTTTAACAAAATAAAATACTTTTATTTTTCTACAAAATAAAAATATATATATAATATAAAATAAAATTATAATTTATTATAAAATAATAAAATAATTTTATTTTAGCTTAAAATAAAATAATTTTATTTTAGCTTAAAATAAAATAATAAAAAATTTGAAAAAAATAAAATAATATTCTTCTTCAACAAAATAAAATAAAAATAAAAATAAAAAAATTATAAAAGAAAAGAAAAAATAAAATAAAAGAATTATAAAATAATAAAATAATAAAATAATAAAAAATAATTATAAAATAATAAAATAAAACAAAAGTAAAAGAAAAAAAATAATCTTTCAGTGATGCATTAGTGACGAAAAATTTCCATCGTTGATAGCTCCTTATGTTTAAAATTTTTTTATCTATGTAAAACTATCAACGATGGATTGTTTCCATCGCTAAAATATCCGTCGCTAATCTATCGCTGATAGTTTTTATTTTATTTTATTTTTTATTTTATTTTTCCTTTCACCCCTATCAGCGACGGATTAGTGACGGATTTTTTGGTAACGGATTTTTTCCGTCGCTAATCTATTGCTGATAGTTTTTATTTTATTTTATTTTATTTTTCCTTGGCCCTTATCAGCGAAAGATTAACGATGGAAAAATCCATCGCTAATCTATCAGTAATCTATATATAACCCATCCATCATTAATCCGTCACAATTCCGTTGCTATTTACGACGGATTTTTTTCCGTCGGTAATTTCTCTCGCTGAAACCGTCTTTTCTAATAGTAATTAAACCAATATACATATGTATGTTCATCTTATTCATACAACATTTATATAAATTAATATCACCTTGTCACTTAAACATTCATACAACATTTTTTAAGAGTCAATGCATGTAACATTAAGTATAATTCTTTATATAAACATACATATATGTATAATTAATTGAACAAAAAATATTTTGAAAAGATGATTGGTTATAAATAGAAATGTGTTGGAAGCTGTGTTTGGGTACATCTACTACACGTATTGAGTGTTGAGAAATCTATTAGTCCTTATTACGTCTTATGATCATCCTCCTTTTTGTGGACACATGCTTCTTTTTTTGTTGTGCTCTTACTGCTAAATCACTACACATTACATTTCCTTAGAGGCAAAAACATAATATTCATATGTACCATTCCTCGACTAAAAATATCCTCCAACAGCAGTAGCAAGTTATTAGCTTAACTTTCTAAACCTTTTGCTTTCCTTCCATCATAACACTATAACAATCAACAATCTAATGATTGCACTCTGTTACACATGACTACAAAACTGCAAAGCCCACAAGGAGAGTCTCTCCTAAGACATGAAGCATCCATAGAATTCAAAGTCAAAACATGGATCCAACATATCTGCAACCACAAAACAAGAGGAATGGATCAAAATCACATCCATGAAAAAAGTCAGAGGAACAGAGCAAGAGGGAACAAGAAACCAAAATATAAAAACTATTACACATTAGTGGCACAAACTGTAGATTCGTTGAATGCAAAGCTACAGTCTCCTCAACTAGCTTAGGACCTTATTTCAGTGATAAATCTTGACTAGATGCCTAACTTATCCAATGTAAGGCAAATGGAGTGATATCCAAAGATGTTATTCACAAAAAAAATGACACTAATCGTAATATCAAGTGTATTCCTCTGTACCCTTAAAAGATCAAAATGGAAGAAAATAGAAACAAATGCAAGCCCTTCAATATCTATGGAAAAATGAAAAATTGATGGAAAAAAGAAAATGTAAAAATGGTAGATTTTGTCAATAATTGCGTTAAGCTTGATAAGTGAAATGGGATCAAATTGCATTTTTACTAATTATATTATAGAAAGCTAAAACAAAAACATGCAATAAACAAGACTGAATATTTTGTTTAGGCCAACTCTTATTTTATTTCAAAGATAATTAATAACTATCATAACAAGTTTGGAATATTATGGTTTTGGGTAATAATGATTCATGCATAATATGTATTATATAATATAAATAACAATATGAACAAACCTTTCCTAATTTTACCCTAATTCTATCTTGAGAATATGAATAGACCTATTATTTAATCTTAATTTGCTCTATTTCAACCTAATTTTGTCTTAATTTTATCCTAATTTTACCCTAATATTTCCCTAAATTAGTCTTAATCATGTATGTATATAAAAAAAATATAATTAATACACTTCATCAATGTATTCAGAGTTATAGAAAATGGTAGAACTTGCCTTCACAAAAAATTGAGGTTGCATCACAATAAGGAGAGGAGAGAGAGCAAAACACCAATATCACGTGGCAAGGAGAGAGAGAGAAAGAGAGCAACCTTCAGCAGAAAGCAACCTCTGGCACCTTTCTTCGATGGTGGGGTAGCAATGGCAATGTCTGTTTCAACAGGGAGCTTCAGTGGCGGCAACAAATGGAGAAAGCAGAAGAGAGAGATAGAGAAAAGAGAATAGAGGAGAGAATGTCTAATCGAGAGTTTTAAAAGGATTTTCCAATGTTTTACCTCGAAAATGTCGACAAATAATGAATATGCCAACATGTTTAAGTAAAAATATCAGGATATTCCTCCCTCTCTCCCTCTGTCTCTCTAGTCTATCTCTCTCTAAAAGGATTTTCTGATATTTTTCCCCAAAAATGTGTGGAAACATTTAAAATGCCAACTTTTCTATGAAAAAACATCTGGATATCACACCCTCTCTAGTTGGTCTCTCTCACTCTCTACCTTTTCACAACGTTTTGACTAAACGTCAACAGAGCTTAAAGCTTTGCTGACATTTAATATAAAAAAAAAGTGTTGACAAAACTAATAGTTTTTACCAATATTTAAGATAAAATATTAACAAAAACTCCAACTATAGCTTATTTTTGCACAAGAACTACTTTTTTCAACATTTTGGCTCCTAAACATTACAAAAAAGTGTTTTTGCTAACATTTCTATGTTGAAATGTCACCAAAATGAAAATAATGGTGACATAGATTTTAAACATCGGGAAAGAAACGTCATGAAAAATCCTTTTTAATAGTAGGCGGGCATTGACCCAACCTTATGAGTATTCAAACCATAACAATTCCGATGAACACTCACTCACTTTTTATAGTTATATGATTATAGAAGATGATTCAGAATTGGGACAATTACGTTTATTAGAAGTGGACAATAGAATGGTTGTATCAACCAAAACAATTTGTAACATTTTCAAATGTACTTCGTGGTTAGGTTGTACCTTCATTAAGTGTCAAATGTGATACTATACCTAGTCATTCAAATCAAATCTCTTTTTTTATATAATAAGAAGGAGTTTGCCCATGGTTAGTGCAATTAGATTTATAGAACAAATCATGCCTTTATGCGTGCGTCCAGAAATACGGGTCGACTATTGAGCCCCCTCTAGCTTCGCCGCACCATGAGGTGCAAGCCACCCAAGAGGCAAGCTATTACAGCAAGTAACAGGAGCAATAGGGAGTCAAGGATCAGGGAAATAGATAAGATAAAAAAAGGGGCTAGGCACAAAATTGAAATGGCAGAGCCCAAGTGGCCATCAAGGTGGTTAGTGGCCAATAGTGCCCTATTTGATGGCACTACTCTCTCATGTTGGAACACTAGGTATGACAAGAGACTCTATACAAAGCAAGCAATTATTAGTGATGAAATGGCCGTGCAGCAACCTCAATTCTCATTCGGGCTATTCCATCCCCATAGGCAATGCAACAATGTCCTGAATGAGGTGTTTAGAGGCCTTATAGTAGCACAGACTTCTTTTTCTTTCTAGGTCACGTGAAGGTGGCCAGTCCAAGATCATATTGTTCCTCTATAAAGACAATAGACACTCTCAATGGATAGGTGCCACTCTCTTTTTGAGTTATTCCAACTTCTTCATAATTTCGTGCTATGATGAACAAATGTAAGATTAAAAGAAAAAAAAGACCATCTTAACCAAAGGAGAAGGACCCTAAACACTTCTTCTTCCTAGCCATCTTTTATGAGTCCGGGAAACCTAAAATCTTTAACATAAGGGATCCCTTGAAATAAAGAAAGGCAGCTAGAGATTCTGAAAGTACCTCCCCCTTCTTTGGTCAAGATTGATAGAAAGGATTCCTATGAAGTATAGGCCATAGTCAACCTTTTTATTTATGTACGTACACCTTTGTTTTAGGGATCCCCTTCCTCCTACCAATCTAGCCATTTCCAAACTTGTCTATCCCATCCCATAGAATTCAGTGGAGAACTTCTCGATTCTTCTGATTCCAAGCCCCCTTAGCTAATTTATCGGGATGTTGAAATACTCTCCTATATGAATTAATAACCTCCTGAATTTAGTAATTTTTAAAACTAAAATGAAGTTCTAACAAAATAGAATTCTTTTTAGTCTAAACAACTTGATTGGCAAGTAGTTTTGATAACTAAGAGCTTTGAATTTAATACGACTCTTGGAATAATTATCCATATACTCAAAAAATCAATGGACTAACTTATAATCATTATTGACCTAAAGTCTTGCGTTAGCCCCCTCCACTTGAAAAGAATTCAACCACAAGTTAGATTTGTCATCCAGATACAATGGCTTAGATAATGAAGGAAATGGATATCATCAAATATCTAGGAGATTCCTATTGAATTAGGTAACTCGACAACATATGAATTAGACTCAATTTGGCTTATACTTTTTAGTCAGCAACTTACTGTAGGTGCCTACTAGAAATTGTTCTTTCCTTAAAATACTATAAATTGATCTCCAACTTCAAAAGTCTCCTTTTATCTATGTCGATTTGTTGCTTTCTTATATCTAGCATTAACTTGTTCCAATTTTTTTCACCTTGGCTTGAACATCCTATGATCAATTAGCCAAGTGTTTGGCAGCTACATTAGCTTTAGGAAGTTTCAGTAACTTGAGCAAATCGACAACATGTTGAAACGACTTGGTATAGCTATAAAGAGAGGAGACGTTCCTATAGTACTATGAATAACACTATTATAAGCAAACTCGGATGAGCTAATGCAATATCCCAGTTCTTTGGTTCGTTACCATAAATACTTCTTCTAAGGTTGGCTAGAGTTCAATTCTCTATTTCTATCATAGTTTGGTTGTTTAGTGCCGAGTTGAACAACTTCTACAAAATCTGTCAAAAATGACAGAAATTTGTTGTCTCAATCTAACGTGATTATCTTTGACATGCCATGTAACACCGAAAATTGGTGTTTGAATTTTTATTTAAATCCTTTTATGTAATTTATCGAGAAAAAGATGATTTTAATTATTAAGACATATCAATGTAAACCCTATGAATATCTTTTGGTGATTAAATGTGCTGAAAATGACTTAAAAGTGGAATATGGACAAAATTTACAAAAACACTATTTGGGTAAAAATAAAATATAATAAAAAGTTAAAAAAAAAACAACAACAACAACAAAAGAGATGCCAGCCTTGCCACCACCCACCACTTTATTTCTCTCTTTTCTTTTTTTTTTCCTTCCGCTTTCTCTCTTGCTCCCCTAATTCACCCAAGAGCTCCCCCAACTCCATTTTTTTTCTTTTTTCCTCTCATTCACCCTCTCATTTCACTCTCATTCCCTTCCTCTCTCTAAACTACCAACAAACCCATATATTAAAACTTCTAAAACTCCCAACAAACCCATTGGAGGTTGGGTCTAATGAGAGAAGTGAGTTTTCTAGATAGAGGAAAAATTGGGGTTTTGGTGTAACTCAATAAGAGATAAAATTGATCATCCCAATAAGGTAATTTTTCTCTATTAATTTATATTTGAGCGATTATTGTATGAAATTAACATTTATGTTGAAATTTGGGATCTTGTAGAAAGAGAAATGTTAGGGCTTTGGTGTAACTCGACTTGAGAACAAAATTTGTGACTCCTTTTAAGATAATCTTCTCCTCTTAACTAGATTTGAGTTACTTTATCTTGTCTTTGAATTATTATGTTGAGATTGGAAAGACTAAGTTTGGGGCTTTAGGCCTAGGGTTTGTACAATGATGAAATTGAGCGAAATGTTCAATGGAAGATTGTTTCCCTAAGTCTATGGATTTGATGATGTTAGAAATCTAGGGTTAGGAATATTTAGGGGAAAATCAACTAACCCCCAAATTCGATTTATGATTAACATTGAAATGGTATTAATTGCCTTAGGTTGAGACATATGAAAGTTTAGAAGAATTAACTTAGTTTTGGATTGCGGATTGAGAGTGTTGACCCTCCCAAAATTGGAGTAAATTTTATGTTATGTTTTAAATGAGTAAAATACTTTACTTGATTTTTAAAATGATTTTAAAATAAGTGTTGAAATGTTTTGTGTATGTAGAATGTCCCTATACGTGAATTTGATATACTTATGAATCCAATTTATTGTAAATGAATAATGTGTCATATTTTATATGATATATTGAGTACGACTTGACTTGAAAAATAGTTGAATTAAATTTGGCAAATTTGTTGTATTGGTGAAATATGAAATAGTGTATTTATTGGTTTTGGGTGTGAGCCTAAACTCCTATTCGTGGCTATAGTCATTACCTACCACGAAGTGGCTTGACAGGCAACTTCGTGAGGACTTTATTAGATGAAGAGGCAGTCGAGCATGAGAAACACATCTTTTGTCCCATCAGGCAAACTTGGTTGTGCTACCTGGGATATCCCGAACCAATGCCAAAGTTTGAAGTATTTGATAAATGTGAAATATATGAAAACCCCTTAGCGATTTTGCCCTTGTTCATAGTAGGCCATGGTCAGACTTGTTGTTTTTGGTATTTCCCTTATGATTTGGAAAGTATGAATTATGTTGGATGCATAAATTTTTATCACATCATGATGATTGGATTTAGTTGGTAAACCTTGACTTTTATGATGATCATTGATATATTTAATTTATGATAAAAAAGATTTTGGGAATATTGTTTGATATATCCACACTCATCCCTCATTCATTGCATAACATGTAATTCCACTTACTGAATATTGTTTATACTCATTTCTCTCATTTCATTTTTACAGAGGACGCTTAGCTTAGAGATTAGCCCTTGTCTTGAGTCGAGCAAAGATATTTTGAGGATTTCTTCAAGTATCAGCCTTTTGGATTATTTTTTGAGGTATTAGTGGACTTTTGTGAAAGCATTGGTTATAACCATTTTTGAAAAAAACTATCTTGAATACTATCTTTGTTGATTTTGAAGTTTGAATTTCATTTAGTTTTATATACATGTATTGAGGACCTATTTGATTTCTAAAAGTTCACTTGGGAATTGTCATTAATTGAGTTGGTTTTGGATCCCATGAGTAGAGACTAGATGAGAAATAACTTGGAACGGATTCCTTTGATCTTCGGTACCAATAACTTGGAACGGATTCCTTTAGGAATTCGATGAGAAATACTATGCTCAATTCCACCAAGATTTGAAGAGGAAAGAGTTCTTCCACCTCCGTCAAAGCAATAAGACGGTGGTGGAGTATGAGACTAAGTTGAGAAAACTATCCTCCTTTGTTTCAGATATGGCCTTTGAGGAGTACATTCGATTCAAGTTTGAAGATGACTTGAACTTGAACATCTAAGAGTGGATGTCCATGACCAAAAATCATTCCTTCCAAGATGTTTTGGAGTTGGCCTTAAGGGCCAAGTAGGTGTTAGAAGAAATGGGGAAGTTGAGAGATGGTCAAAGAAAGAAGAAGAAATATGGATTTGCATCGGGGCAAAACTCCAAGAAGAGTAGGAGATTAAACTCCTATGGTGGTGCCTCTTTCTTCAGATCCATTGGCTCTCCACAAGGCTAACAACCACCTCAATTTGGTGCTCCCATAGCTAGTGTCACCTCCGAAAGTAAGTCAGTAGGAACTAAGAAGGACCTTTGCCCATCGCAAGTAGTTGCACTTTGGGTTTCATAGGGAACCACGGAGATGCTAACAATATGGAAAAAAAAGGGCATTTCTGTAACAATTGCTTGGACTTGGGAATGAGTGGGCAAAGAAACTAACCTGGTTAAGACCAACCTAGTGGATCTAAGGGTGGTTAAGCCAATGCCCCTATTCGTTCAACAAATGCTACTTCACGGATGAGGACCATGAGCGATATAGTGGCCATTCCTCCCCAATATTCTTAACTAAGAACTCAAATGAAAATCTACACAATGACTAATGAAGAGGCCCATACTAATCCGGATGTGGTCACAGGTACCTTTTCTTAAACTTTTTCTTGGTGATTTGAAATTAATTATTTAAGTGTACTATGATTTACAATAGTAAAGTGAGTTGATGAATTGGTTGTTATGTAATAATTGAGTTAGGGATATGTCATTGGGTAGCTAACTCATAGAATTCCCTCGAGTAAATGTCACTCTGTGAGTAGTACTTGATTAGGATTAAGGATCCTTCTTGAATTGTGGCTTGTTTGGCCGAAGGGGTGTTGAACCCTATCAAATTCGATCGTGGACTTGAGACCTAGAACCGTTAGTTCTGAAGATCATATAAGATGGGTACATATAACTAGAATAATGAAATGTCATATAGGAATGTGTGTGCATCAAACATGGTATTCAATGCATCGACTAACCATTGTATGATGGTCTATGTGACTAGGTATGATGAGCATCTTTGGTGTAGACGCCCATGTGCTCATAAATATGCAGTCTAATAATTCTTTTGTGAGCACGATATTTGCCAAGTATTCTGATAAGTCGTTGGCTTTGCTTGAAGAAGAGTTGTTGATTATCACTCCACTAGGAGAACAGCTGGTTAGAGAGGAAGTTTATCGGGATTATAGAGTGGTGATTTGTGAAATGACACTCAAAGAGGGTTTAATTCCACTAGAGATGGTGGATTTTGATGACGTTCTAGGAATAGATTGGCTACACCTTCATAGGGATCAGTTGACTACTTCATGAAAGAAGTAGAGTTTCATAGACCAGGGTGTCCCCCACTTGTGTTTACCGGTAGGCGATGGATTCTGTTGAGTTATGTGATTTTGGCAATGGAAGCAAGAAGGCTAGCGTGTAAGGGATGTGAAGTTTACCTTGCAGACATCATTGACAACATGGTTGAGAGTCCCAACTTGAAGGATGTTTCGATGGTGAATGTGTTTTTGGATGTCTTCTCAGATGAGTTGTCCGATTTGCCTCCAATCTAGGAGTTTGAATTTGTCATTGATTTGGTTTCTGACACCACACCAATCTCAATCCTTGTGTATAGGATGGCACCTACAAAGTTGAAGATTTAGCTCAAGGAGTTGTTAAACAGGGGGTTTATCCGATGGAATACTTCACCCTAGGGTACTCCAGTTTTATTTATAAAGAAGAAGAAGGTACTCTCCGGTTGTGTATCGATTACTGATAGCTAAATAAGGTGACCATTAAGAACAAATATCCGTTGCTAAGGATTGATGATTGATTTGATCAACTCCAAGGGGTTTGGGTGTTCTCGAAGATAGATTTGAGGTCCGAGCACTATCAGCTTTGGATAAAAGATGGCGATATTCACAAGACAACATTTAGAATGTGTATGGCCACTACTAATTTATGATTATGCCCTTTGGGTTGATAAATACTCCCATGGCATTCATGAACTTAATGAATAAGGTGTTCCACTCCAATTTGAACAAGTTCATCATTGTATTCATAAATTACATTTTGTTGTATTCAAAGAATGATGAGGAACACTCAGAGCATTTTTCGGATTGTGTTTCAAACTCTTTAGGAAAAGCAACTCTGTGTCAAGTTCTTCAATTGTGAGTTTAGGTTGAGAGAAATTGGCTTCTTAGGGCATATAGTGTGCAGAGATAGGATCTTTGTACTCTCGAGGAAGGTAGAGACATTCTTGAAATGGGAGCAACTAAAGAGCGTCACCAAGGTGAGAAACTTTCTCGGATTGGCATGGTATTATCGGAGATTTGCAGAGGGGTTCTCCAAGATTACAACTCCACTGTCTAACTTGACTTGGAAGAGAGTCAAATTAGAGTGGGATGACAAGTACAAGAGTAGCATCCAAGAACTCAAGTGGAGGTTGACATCCACTCCTATCCTTACTCTTTCCACTAGCAGCGGTGATTATGTTGTCTTTAGTTACACTAGCAAGCAAGGTTTAAGATGTATTTTGATGCAAGAATATAAGATGATTGCTTATACCTCTCGCCAATTAAAGAAACATGAGTTGAACTATCCCACTCATGATCTAGAGTTAGCCGCTATTGTTTTCGCCTTGAAAATATGGCAATACTACTTGTATGGGGCTTTATTCAAGATCTACATTGGCCACAAAAGCCTTAAATACTAGCTCAGTCAAAAGGAGCTAAATTTGAGACAATGGAGGTGGCTAGAGCTAATCAAGGACTACAATTTGGTGATTGTACCACCTCGGGAGAGCAAATGTCATCGCAGATGCCATGAGTCAGAAATCATCATCTAGTGTGGCATTTCAAGAGTTCCTACCTCTCTTGCTTGGTGGGACTCTGAACACTTGGTGTTAGTTTGGCCAATGATAATCACGGTGCACTTTTGGCCAAGTTTGAGGTGAGACCTACCTTGGTAAACCACATTTGGGAGATTCTGGGAACCGGTGATGAATTAAAATTCATAGTTGAGAAGGTCCACAAGGGAGAAGGTGGCGAGTTTAAAATCCAGGATGACAGTATGGTAATGTATGGGAAACGGATTTGTTTTCCTAAGGATAAGGAACTCCATAGATCTATTTTTGAAGAGGCACATACTCCTAGGCTTATGTGATGCATGCTAGGAGTACAAAGATATACCAAACCGTCAAGGAGACTTATTGGTAGTCGAAGTTAAAGTAGGAGATAATCGAGTATGTGGTTAAATGTCTAGGATGCCAATAATTCAAGACTGAGCACCAAAGGTTGGCCGGTACTCTCCAACCATTGCTAATCCCTGAGTGGAAATGAGAGTATGTCACCATATATTTTGTGGTTGGTCTACCGCGTACCTCAGCTAAACATGATGCCATTTGGGTAATAGTAGACTGGCTCACCAAGTCAGCACATTTCTTGCCAATCAAAAACTCCTACCCTCTAGAGGTTCTAGTAAAGCTATATATCAGTGAGATAGTGAGACTACATGGGGTCCTGGTATCTATTGTGTTAGACTGAGACCCTAAATTCACCTCTCGATTCTAGCCTAAGCTATAAGAGGCATTGGGAACCAAGTTGAGATTCAATACTGCTTAGGGCATGTGTGATAGATTTCCAAGAAAGTTGGGATAGACAGCTCCCACTAATTGAATTCACATACAACAATAGCTACCAGGCTGACATTGGGATGCCACCTTATGTGTCTCTATATGGAAAAAAGTGCCAAACTCCGTTGTGTTAGGATGAAGTAGGAGAGAGGAAGATTAGAAATGTTGAGTTAATTGAAGCAATCATAGAGAAAGTGAAGGTGATTCAGGTAAAAATGAAGGCAGCTCAAGATAGACAAAAGAGTATGCCAACAAAAGAGAAGACCTTTGGAATTTGAGGTTGGAGACATAGTTATTTTGAAGATATCACCTTGAAAGGATGTGATCCGGTTTCAAAAGTGAGAGAAATTGAATCTTTGGTACATTAGTCCTTTCATGATCCTCGAGATAATAGGAAATGTGGCACATCAACTAGAATCGCCCCTGGATTTGGAGAAAATCCACGATTTCAAGAAATATTTGTCAAATCCTTCGCATATTTTAGAGACTCTACCTGTCGAACTAACCAAAGATTTGAACTTCAAAATCCAATCCATAGTTATTCTTGATTACTAAATTAGGAGGTTGCGGAATAGACAAGTCCCTATTATTAAAGTCCAACGGAAAAATGATCGGGTCAAAAAGGAGACTTGGGAGTCTGAAAATACCATACAAAAACAATACCCCCTTTTATTTGACGTATGGAATTGTCCTTCAAATTTCGACGGAAAAATTTATTTTAGAGGGTTAGAAATTGTAATACCGAAAGTTCAGTGTTTGAATTTTTATTGAAATCTTTTTATGTAATTTATCTAGAAAGAGTCGATTTCAATTATTAAGAGATATCAATGTAAATCCTATGAATATTTTTAGTGATTAAACGTGTTGGAAATAAGTAAAAAGAGGAATATAGATAAAATTTACAAAAACACTATTCAAGTAAAAATAAAATATAATAGGAAAAAAAACAACAACAACAAAACTGTTGGCCGGCCCCACCACCACCCACCACTCCCTTTCTCTCTTTCTTCCCTACTTCAACCATTTTTTTCATTTTTTCCTCTCTTTTACTCTGTTATTTCACTGTTACTCCTTTCCTTTCTCTAAACTACCAACAAACCTACATATTGAGACCTCTAAAACTCCTAACAAACCCATTGGAGGTTAGGTCTAGTAAGAGAAGTAAGTTTTATAGGGAGAATAAAACTTAGAATTTTGGTGTAATTTAACAAGGGGTGAAATTGGTGATCCCAATTGAGGTAATTTTTTCCTATTAACTTATATTTGAGTTATTCTTGCATGAAATTACGATTTATGTTGAAGTTTGGGATCTTGTAAAGAGAAAAAATTTAAGATTTTGGTGTTACTCAACTTGGCAACGAAATTGGTGACTCCTTTTAAGGTAATCTCCTCCTTTTAACTAGATTTGAGATACTTTATCATGTCTTTGAATTATTATGTTGAGACTCGAAGGATTAAGTTTGGGAGTTTAGGTCTAGTGTGGTCTAGTGTTTGTATAATGATAAAATTGAGGGAAATGTTCAATAGAAGATTGTTTCTCTAGATCTATAATATTTATTAGAAGAATTTGAATATAGATTTGATGTTATTGGAAATATAAGATTAGGACAATTTAGGGAAAAATCAATTAACTCTCACTTTATGATTAACAGTGCAATAGTATTTATTGTCTTGGTTGAGACAATTAAAAGTTTATGAGGAATTAACTTAGCTTGGATTATGGATTAGGGTGTTGACCCTTCCAAGAGGGAGTGAATTGTGTATTATGCGTTAAATGAGTAAAATATTTTGTTTGATTTTTAAAATGATTTTAAGAGTGTTGAAATGTTTTGTATGTAGAATGTCCCATACGTAAATTTGATATAGTTGTGCATCCAATTTTTTGTAAATGAATAACATGCCAAATTTTATGTGATATATTGAGTATAACTTAACTTGAAAAATAGTTGAATTAAATTTGGAACATTTGTTGCATTCGTGAAATATGAAATGGATGGGGTATGATCCTCAACCCCCTTATTAATGGTTATAGTCATTTCCTACCATAGAGCGACTTGACGAGACAATGTGATGAAGGCTTTATTAGACGGGGAACTAGTTGAGCCTGGAAGACGCCTCTTTTGTCCCATTGAGTTAACTTGGTTACACAACCAGGGAGATTCCAAACCAATACCCAAGTTAGAGGTATTTGATAAATATGAAATGTATGAAAACCTCTTAGTGGTTTTGCCCTTGGTTGTAGTAGGTCATGGTCGGGATTGTTGTTTTTGGCATTTCCTCTTTGGTTTGGAAAGTATGAATTATATTGGATGCATAATTTTTTATCTCATCATGATAATCGAATTTAGTTGGTAAATCTTGACTTTTACGATGATCAATGGTGTATTTAATTTGTGATGAAAAAGATTTTGGAAATATTATTTGATATATTCATACCCACCCCTCATTCATTGCACAACATATTATTTCATTCATTGAATATTGTTTATACTCATTACTCTCATTTCGTTTTTATAGAGAACGCTTAGCTTGGAGATTAACCTTTGTTTTGAGTTGGATCGAAGATATTTTGAGGACTTCTTCAGGTATCGGCCTTTTGGATTATATTTTGAGATATTAGTAGGCTCTTGTGAAAGCATTGGTTGTAACTATTTTTGGAAAAACTATCTTATACTATCTTTATTGATTTTGAATTTTGAATTTCATTTGGTTTGTATCTATATGTTGAGACCATATTTGATTTCCAAAAGTTTACTTGGCAATTGTCTTTGACTTTGTTAATTTGGATCGCTTGAGTAAGAACTTATTTTATTTTTACGGTTTGATTGGAATGGCCAAATTGGCCTTATATTTACATGTTTTGAATAGAGATGAACCGGGCTAGTTTTTGGTATTGTGTTGGATTTGTTTGGATTTAAATTGATTTATTTGAATATTTTTGTTTGGAAAACTATGAAAGTTTGGATGCCTTGCAGCATTTCAAAACATGAATTGGGGCTCCCACGTGTTTCAGGGTATTGCAGCAATTGTTGCATACTCAACTCACGGATTGGGGCATGACATGACACATAGTGAGCAATCTTTTAGAAAAATAGATTTGCTATCTGGCTTGTGTCTGAGACTTCTTGCATGGAATGAAAATTTCCCTTTTAGGGAACTTGTCAATCACAACAAAAACAGAAGCCCTACCCGTTTGTGTTCTTGTTAAGCCAAGTACAAAATCCCTGGACCTCCCAAATGTTCTTTGGAATCGGCAATCATATGTACGGTGAGTGTTTTGAGATTGGCCATTTGTCAATTGGTATATATAACATCTCTACTCGAATCTTGACATATGATTTCTCATGTAACCAGTAGTATCTCTGTCCAGCAACACTCTGATTTTGTCGTGGACCAAATGACCTCCAAGTCCTCTGCCATGTAAATCATTAAACAAAGAAGAATGAATAATGCAAAGTTAATTACCTTTCATGGAAAAACCATCAAAAATTAGAAATTATCGGCTTGCTGGTTTTAGACAGATCAACCCATATTTCATGAAAGTTTTCATCAAACTCGCATAGTTGCTTGATCAAATCAAAGCCCACCTTTTGCCTCAGGGTTATCAACAAATCGCTACATCAACTTAGTGTATTTGCAACTTTGTTTGCAATCTTGCCTTTTGCATCAGTTTGAAAGGAACTTCTACAAAACTAAGATCATCTAGCATACATGTTTTTCTTGATCCATTTATGACTATTCAGATGATTCGAGGCTTCTCAAAATTCCTTAATGCAAGAACAGCTGAACACCTTGTTATACATTCTCCATTTGCACCTGGTAGCATTGAGCTTCTCACTGAAGTAAACTATCAGCATCTTTCATTAGGGAAAAAAAATATATCAAGTCCACTAGGATCACACTAAACTTTAAAGAGTGCATCAAAATTAGGTAGTATCAAAATTGGAGCAATATGCAACTTCCCCTTCAACACAGCAAACCTATTTTTGGCATCTTCACTTCATTGATCTTTTCGCTTCTTTCGGCCCTCCAAGATAGACACTGGAATACCGTTGAAATTTTTGGGGAAGCAATGATTGAATGTTTCTAATGTTGGTAACTATTTTTTAGGTTAGTGATTCTCTACTATCTTGAATCTTCTTTTCATCCGCCCGCATTCTATCTACACTAACTGTAAAACCTTAGAACAATAGCTTGTCTGTAATAAAGCTACACTTATTCAAGTTCATATATAGTTTTTCTATTGAAGATTGTTACACGACAAAAAAACACGGGATTAGCGACGGATTTTAGCAATGAAATAGTTTTGTCGCTAATTTGCGACAACATTAGCGACGGAATTTTTTTCGTCGCCCTTTTCCAACGAAATTTGCAACAAAAATTATTTATCGCCGAATTAACGACGAATAAAACATTTATGACTAAATTCGTCGGTAATTGGTGACAAAAATTTTTTCGTGACAAAATTCATCATCATTTAGCCACGAATAGAAATTTTGTGGCTAAATTTTGCCACGAAAAAAATGTTCGTGGGAAATTTCATCGGTAATTAGCCACAAAAGTTATTCGTCGCTACATTCGTGGCTAATAACGAACTCACTTTCATTTTTATGGCTAAAATCGTCACTAAATAGCCACAAATATATTTTTATAGCTAAATTAATTGCAAAATCGTGACAAGTATTTCAAAATTAATGGCTAATTTCATAGCTAAATTTCTTCTGTACTCTATTACGAATTACTTTAAACCGTATCTCTCTTTTTGACTAATAAAATGGAGTTTAATATATAGTAAATATTATAATTATCACAAAATAAATAATTTTCAACAATAAATAATTTATAATCAATCTCTAAGAAACAATTTTTTATCAATCACTACGAAACTCTCGATATTTGTTTAGATTTGTCCGGGCAAAAGAAGATAGATTCTTTTTATTTTTCCATAATTATGCTAGGTTTGCGATCTAAAGTATGGGGATCAAATTCTCAAGGTAGCGGATGCTTACAAGGTTTAGACTTGGAGAATTTTTTTCTCTTTTTTATTTCATTGGCAAACTTCGATCGCAAATTGTCTTTCAACCAAACGTGAGAACTCTTGGATGGAGTTTTACTTCGCATTTGAACTATGTCATTTTATATTTGAGAAAATCACTTGTTCCTTTCATTGTTAAATACAGTTAGTTGAATATAAGATTATCCGATCTTCCTTTTACCTCTTCAATATTTATCTAGGTGGTGACTATTTTCCCGTGTGCATTTTTTTGTGGGGGGGAAGAACGTATGCAAAAAAAATTAATAAACCATTAGCCATTTATCATGTAGAGGTACGGTTCCTTTAACAGAGACCATTCGATCTTCCTTTGACATTAAGAACCTCCTTTGGGATTTTGGTTGGTGTTTCCCATGGTATGAGGTATTGACTCATGTTTTTTACAAGAATCTAACTTTTCAAGAAATAAATTAAATAAGAAATAATGAGACTAATAAATAATGAGATAAAAGAAAGAAAATTAAAATAAAATTAAAGACAAAATATTAAAAAATAGAATGGAAATTTGAAAAATTAAAAAAAAATTAGCAACGGATTGCTTGTTCCGTCGTCAAGTTAGTGACGGATTAAACAATTTGTCGCTAAATTAGGGATAGATTTGGAAATCTGTGGCTAGTTTTAGCGACGGATGATCTATCTGTCGCTAAGTTAGCAACGGATTTCGTGATTCGTCGCTAGTTTAGCCACGAATTTTGTCATCTGTCACAAAGATGTTAGCGATGGATAGGGTGATCCGTCGCTAAATTAGCAACGAATGGCAAATTTTATCGCTAAGTTAGCAACGGAATTTAGTATCCGTCTCAAACTTAACGACGGATTTATATCCGTCACTAAGTGCTTCTATATATGATTCTATTGCCCTAATCTTCTGTCTCTCCTCTCGGCTGCTTTCCATATTTCGCCGCATGAATCGCCTTCCAAGCCTTTGACCTTCAGCTGCTGCATCAGTACGTGAAATCTAAGTTGTAGTCGTTGTTCTTAAAGGTACTCTGTCTATCCCTCTCCCTTTCTCTCTTGTTTCAATCCTTGACAAAGTGTGGGTTTTCTGACATTACATACGTTTCCAATGTTGACGATAGTAATAGTTTCTTGTCTGATTCGTGATTCTTGATGGTTGATTCAATAGCTCTAAATGTGAGAAAGCATATTAGCAACCCGAATAGTAAAACCTAGGATTGGAAACCTGAACTCGAATATGTAAATTTGAACTTAGATATTTGAGTACTGTTTGTTGTTTGTTATTCTTATAGCATCATTTGTGTATTTTAAATAACATTGATTTTGGAACACTTCTCTACCCCCCAAGAACTACATTTTTGAAGTACGCATTTTGTAGATATTGAATCACACGACGATCTGGATTTTACTATTGTGGTCTAATATGTAGAATTGTTGTTGATTTCATTTAGTATGCTGTGAGTGTGAAAGATTTGTGAAAAAGGAAGATGGCCTTTCAACGTATGCGACGTGTTTCATGCATCATTTTTTATGCCTTCAACCTGTTTGATGAAATGACTGTGTAGTGAAGTGTAGTATCTTTTGGTATAGAATTGGGAGTACCCTGTGCAGCAAAGTTGATGTTGCTAGGTAATTTTGGGACCTGTGTTAGAGCCCTGTAAATTGGATTGAGTTATTGCACATAGGTGAAGGATGCCAAGGTGGTTGTGGAACTTTTTAAGTGCCATTATCTTCAGGCCTTGTACATACGGCTGGCAATCCATTACATGCTCTCAAATCCTGGCTTTCTCTCCCCAACAATAATGTTCCGGTGAAAGCATTGTTCAGTGATCCCAAAAATGTTCCACGAAATTCCTCAGAGAAATGTGATTTTGCTTGTTTTATTCTTGAAAAGAAAATCGTTTCTTTTTTTGGGGGGAAACAAAAATATTATATATATTTATTTTAATGAAAAAATTAAATAAATTTAAATAGAATCACTAATTTTACAATTGAGAAGACGACATTACTAAAAGAAATTAAAAATGTATACAACAATGACTCGAAGTTCAGGTTGATTTGTGGTTTTGTCAATAGGAAATGCAAGTTCGGATGAAGTCGGTCAAAATTCAAACCCTCACAACATGACATCGTTGCCATCTCTCCATTTCCTGCCCAATCCATAGCTTTAAACTGTCAACAAGCAATTGACATGGTTGTACTTTATTTGATGAATCGAAGCTGGCACATTTTGGGTTTCTCAAATTTGGGAATGTGTTGTCCTAGTTCATTGTGGTTGAGTAGCTCTAGTGTTTTATTGGTGGAGAGGATTGTTCAGGTATAGCTTTCTTCCTTGTCAGAGATTTAGGCAAAATTAAGTTATTAGTCTGATTTGGGGATGCTGGTGCTATAGCCAAGCAATTGCAGTGGTATGATTTGTCAACAATCTTCTTCCTTGACTGTAAAATAATTTTCCAGATTTATGAACTTCTTTATTCCTCTTTTTTCCTCTTCCCCCTTTTCTCTACCTGATGATCATACTTGTGCAGAGTGCAAAATTTTGTGCATTCCTTTGCTTTCCGTTTCAGTCACTTGGAGTAAGTGAACTTTGTGGGTATTTAAAATTGTGAATTAAGGCATGGCCTAAAATGGGAGCTACATATTTCTTGATCAATCATGTCTTGGGTTATAATGTAATTTTTATTTAAAAAATTACAAAAGAAAAATATTAGATAGAAATTATGTTTTGTAGAAACAAATAAAAATAATATGCTGGTTGAGAATGATATTTAGTCATATATGTATGATTTTTGTTGATTTGGGCAAACAAGATGACCTCATTGATATTTATTTCTTGCCTACGATTATTATAGACATAGATGTTTCGGCTTGACTCCTACAAAAACAAAGCCCAACTTGTATGGAAAAACAATAGTACATGGCATCCGGAAAATGTACTAAATCTTAGTAAAATATTTTTTCTTTAACCAAGCCGGTCTAGGAGGTTTGATTGTACTTGGGTTTTTATATTGTCCATTTACCTATATTTGTTGCTGATTTCATTTTAATCTTGTTGCAGTGAATCTTTTTACTTAGGATCATTGCATTTGGGAAAAAGTTTAACGAAACGCAAGTTCAAGAATGGCAAGAGTAAATTTATTTGCTTATAGTTGCCTATGAAATACTAACTACTTTCAGAAACTACTTTTGTATTCCCTTATGTTGCCATTTGTTCATTCCATTCAATTCTAAGACAAGCCTTATTTTACACTAATAAATTCTTTTAATTTCAGATCCATCAAATATTGTTTTTATTGAAATTGAAGAATAGTTAAACGGTACAATAACCAAAGTTGAAGGTATGTTTCCATTTTGTCTTCTTTCCCTATTTTATTTGTTTGTTTCTCAATTTGGCATATGAAACCTAGTTTGCAGTTACTCTCAATGTACTAAATCTGACTTTGATCCAAGACAACTTAACAGTTACTCTTCAGAAGGACAAACCCATAAATAGTTCATGAAAAACATAGACCACATTCATATATGCAGCTCATGTTATTCAATCTTCAAAATTTATTTTATAGACTTCCAACAAAAAATGCAGTAAGAAATGCATTCCTACCAATCGTTTCTCAACATGATCAATCTTGGACCCTCTCTTCTCTTCTCTCAATCTTTCAATCTCTCAATCTTCTCTTCTCTAAATTGAAAACATATAGAAGGAGAGATTAGTCGGAATCAAATCAAATGGCATAGGAAAAGGGCAATAGGGAAATAATGAGCATATGACCTTTGTTATATCTTCTTTTGATATCCTGAGAGATTGAACAGAGGGATAAATCGAAGTGATAAGTAAGCATCACAACTTTGGGTGTGCATATATATATAAAGTAGTGAAATAATGGTTGTGTCTCCCAAAAGAACAGAACCGAGGGCTTTATCTATGGAAAATGAGCATTTCACAAATAGGCTTTATCAGAACATGGCATATAAGAATGGAGCTTTAAAAATTACGGCAGCCAACAAAATTCCACCCCAAAGGCTGTCCAGGTGGGCCTTCAAGGGCTGCCCTATCATGCTCAGAACAGGGTCAAGAATAGACCCTGTTCTGGGCCAGAATTATGGTCCTTTTGGACCCGAATTTTCAACAACTTGCCCACTCCGATGAATACATGGTGAGTTATGGTTATCAGTTTGTAAGAGAGTTGATCACGCGGGGTTACATGTGATGGGTGAACCTACATGAAAGGGGGAGGGATGCTCTTCACCCCAAGATTCATACCGAATTTGCTTCATCTTCCCATAAACTACCGGCATAAGATTGTACTGTTTGGATAGAGTAATATCTTCTGTTTTTTTTTTTTTTTTTGGCTTCATCTTCCTCTTAAGAATTGTAATTGTTTGTATAATTAATAAAATTTAGAAGTCTCTTCCCATAAAAATTAAATAAATAATACGAGATTATAAAAAGAAAGTAAAAGAAAACATACTTTGCACCATTTTAGGGAGTGATTTATTTCATTCATGCCACATAAACCCTTTTGCAGCAATACACTGGAAGTATGTTCTACAAATTTTTCAATTGAATTTCTTTGATATATAATTACGGATACAAATGTTGTTTTGAATTAGTACAAAAAAATATTTTACAATTGAATTTTAAGTGTATCAGAATTAGGAAATTTAGAAATACTAAAATTCGTCACATCATATTTTTGGATCAATATCGGGGGCAGAGGGGAAGAGAAAACTGCTTGTAAACAAACACAAGTGGATTGGCTAAAGCAGCCGCACAGTGACATGCAAACATACCAAACTCATATCTGATCTTTGAGGAAGAATAGATTGCATTAAAAAATTGGGCCCTACATCTCCTGACTGCCTGACTAATATTTTGGCCAAGAAAATGAAAATTGTCATTTTTGATCTCTTATTATTGGTACATAATTTTTTGTCTTATTTATATTTTGATGAACTTGTAATTCTTTATTCTTATTACTTTATTTGACTTTCCTTTTGATTTCCGTCATAAAAATACAAGAAAAATATAATGAACTACTATTGGCTCATTCGAGTGGTGGTAATGATGGTGCATTATCTGAGCAATCTGTTGATAATATGATAGTGTGGTTAGAGGCATCTGGTGGCGTAAAGAAAGGAAGAATATTTGGGATGGGATCCTTGAGTAGAGTGTACACACCTAGCCCTTCATGCTCCACTGCGGCCATTTCAATGAAACAAGTCCAACTAGATGAACAAGTGCATGGTCTCGAAGAGGAACTTGCAAAGAAAGATGAATAAATGAGTACAATGCAACAATCGCTTGAGCATACGCAACAAACGCTTAAGCATACGCAACAAACGCTTCAGCAAACGCAACAATCCTTAAGCTAATGCAACGACTAATGTTACAGCACTTAAAGTTGGATGTAAGTCAATTTATCCCCTCGCAGAGTCAGGTTCCACCTTCTATGCCTCCTACTGATGACCCCGATGCTGACGAATAACATGATGATTGATGGATGTTTGTTTGTTCGATATTATTAACATATTGTTATTGGATAGATATTGGACGATATTTATTTTGTTATTATTATCTTTGATGTTGGACATTAGACTATTTACATTTGTTTCACTTTCATTTTATTCACATTTTGTTCGATGTACAAACTCTTATTCGATGGATGTTTGTTGGATTGTAATATTTGTAAATTTATTATATGAATGTTCGTTGGCTGAACATTGATGAATTTTTGGTTCCATTGCATATGTATGGAATATTTGGTTGGATATGAATAATATTGGATTGGATAGTGATTGATGGATTTTTTTGTTCAATTGGATATTTGAATGTTGGTTGCACAGGTTTTTTTTTTTTCCTAAACAGGGATATTTGATTGGATATTTGAATGTTGGATATTTAAATTTTATTGCACAGATTCAATTGGATTGGATATATGAATGTTGGTTGCACAGGTTTTGTTCAATTGGACATTAAAACAAATAGAATTTTCTTTTTTTATTTTACAGATTTGTCGCAAAATCCATCACCAAAGGATTTCCAAATTCGTCATCAAGTTAGCCACGAATAAATATTTCCATCGCTAAATATTGACCGAGGTTAGCGACGGAGACTACTGTCCGTCGTTGAGTTTCGTGACCGAAGCGACAGTCCGTAGTTGAGTTTCGCGACCGAGACGACTGTCCATCGCTAAGTTTTGCGACAGATCAAGGTATTCATCGTTGAGTTTTGCAATGGATAAAGATATCCCTCGCAAAACCTAGCGACGAATATATTTGTCTGTCGCAGAGTTTAGCGATGGACTCGGTTGTCTGTCACTAACGTTAGTGAGGCAATTATACTCCGTCACAAAATCCGTCGCTAATTAGCTACGAAATCTTGGGACGAAGTTTTTTTTTTTCTCGCTAATTTGGCGACGAATATAATTTTTTCGTCGCTAAACTTTTGTAACGTCGTATTAGCGACGAAAAAATGTCGTCACTAAATCCGTCACTAAAATATTTGGCGACGAATTTTTCTAAAATTTCCTTCGCTAAATCTGTCCCCAATGCCGTGTTTTTTTATAGTGTTAGGACTTCGCACAAATGCAATAGTTGTTACTTTTCTAATTGATTATAAATTAGAAAATCATCAAAATACACCGCAATAAACTTACCGATAAATGGCTCGAGTACTTTATTCATTAATCGCAAGAAAATGCTTGGTGTATTGGATAACCACTATAAGAAAACAGATTTTCAGTGATGAAAAATTACTGACGGAAAAAATTCCGCCGCTAATACTGACAGATTTGCGACGGAATACCATCAAACAGAATATCAAACAATTTGCAACGAAAATATTTCCGTCACTAATCCGTCGCTGTAGTAATCAACTGTTAAAAAAAAGAAAAAAAAATTTATAAACCTATCAGTGACGGATTACCGACAAAATTTTAGTGATGAAAAATTTCCATCATTAATCCGTTGGTGTATTGGCGAAGGAAAAAAAATTTTAAAAAAATATGTATACAGCCACAAGCGACGGATTAGTGACGAAAAAATTAGCGACAGATTATCGACGGAAAAATTAGCGATGGATTACCAATGGATTACCAACGGATTACCAACGGAGTATAATTACCAATGGATAAAGATATCCCTCGCAAAACCTAGCGACGAATATATTTGTCTGTCGCAGAGTTTAGCGATGGACTCGGTTGTCTGTCACTAACGTTAGTGAGGCAATTATACTCCGTCACAAAATCCGTCGCTAATTAGCTACGAAATCTTGGGACGAAGTTTTTTTTTTTCTCGCTAATTTGGCGACGAATATAATTTTTTCGTCGCTAAACTTTTGTAACGTCGTATTAGCGACGAAAAAATGTCGTCACTAAATCCGTCACTAAAATATTTGGCGACGAATTTTTCTAAAATTTCCTTCGCTAAATCTGTCCCCAATGCCGTGTTTTTTTATAGTGTTAGGACTTCGCACAAATGCAATAGTTGTTACTTTTCTAATTGATTATAAATTAGAAAATCATCAAAATACACCGCAATAAACTTACCGATAAATGGCTCGAGTACTTTATTCATTAATCGCAAGAAAATGCTTGGTGTATTGGATAACCACTATAAGAAAACAGATTTTCAGTGATGAAAAATTACTGACGGAAAAAATTCCGCCGCTAATACTGACAGATTTGCGACGGAATACCATCAAACAGAATATCAAACAATTTGCAACGAAAATATTTCCGTCACTAATCCGTCGCTGTAGTAATCAACTGTTAAAAAAAAGAAAAAAAAATTTATAAACCTATCAGTGACGGATTACCGACAAAATTTTTAGTGATGAAAAATTTCCATCATTAATCCGTTGGTGTATTGGCGAAGGAAAAAAAATTTTAAAAAAAATATGTATACAGCCACAAGCGACGGATTAGTGACGAAAAAATTAGCGACAGATTATCGACGGAAAAATTAGCGATGGATTACCAACGGATTTTTTTTTTTTTTAATTTTTAAATTTTATTTAATAATTATTTTTATTTGATTTTGTAGAAGAATAATATTATTTTATTTTTTAAATTTTTTATTATTTTATTTTAAGTTAAAATAAAAATATTTTATTATTTTATATTATTTTATTATTATTAAAAATTTTGAGATAAAGATAATAAGTTAAAAAAAAAAAAGATATATGATTAGATATCTAACATGGTCCGGTGGTGGTGTTGCTCTTACCATTTCAGGTGTCCCCAAGTTCAAAGGTAACTGGAAGTAATTTTCACAAATTAAAGGGTGGGGGGGCTAGCGGGTCGGCGCACGGGCAGAGCACCATGCATTCTTTTTTGAGAACTTAAAAATCAGCGATGGATTTGATCTGCCGCTTATTTTTTTCTTTATTTTTTCTATCAGTGACAGATTTTTTTCTGTCGCGAATCATCAACGACGAAAAAAATCTGTTGCTAATACCCTTAAACGATGGATTTTTTCGTCACTGATAATGTATTTTCTAGTAGTGAACCCGAATGGCATCACTAGCAACTCATTCAACCCCTCTTTTATCTTGAAAACCATCTTTAGCACATCCTCATGTCTAATTCGAATATGATGACAGACGCTTCGAAGGTTGATCTTCGAAAATACTTTAGCAACAAGAAGCCGATTAAGCATGTAATCCAACCGCGGAATCGCAAACTTGTACCACATAATGATTTTGTTGATGCTCCAGCTGTCAATACATATCCTCTAACTGCCATCATTTTTTGGAGTGAATAACTCTCAAACTACACACGAACTCGTACTTTCTTGAATATTCCCTTCATGCACCAACTCTTCCACCTTCTCCTTGAGTATTTCACTCTCTGTGGGCTCATGTTGTAATGTGGCAAGATTGGCAAGCTCGCACTAGAGATCAACCGTTAAGTAAGTATTTCAGCATTACTGTGCTAAACTCATTGAGTAATAGGCCTTATTGCCTCTAGAAGTTCTGATTTTTGCTTACTTTCACTTGCCAACACCTGCTTTACAACTAAGGCATGTACCCCTTTCAACTCTTTCATGTTCCTTCCATCTCATGCCATGAATAGGTAATAGTAAAGAGAGTTCTCCCCTCCACTTTAGAAGTACTGGGATCTAAAACTAATCATCTTCCCTATTTCTTTTGGGAACGGTGCTTAGAGCTTCTGTAGGTTATTTATGCCCATTGTGGGGCAATTTGGTAAGAATGAGATAATGGGGTAACTCCCATTATTACTTACCAATATTAACCAATATTATTTGGTAACTCCCAAATCTTAACCCTAATGGCCATTATTCTCTTGATTCAATTGAGAAAGAATCATTCCTACCTTGTGTGTGGAGAGCAGCCATGGGAGGCAACCATGGAGGCTAGGGTTTCATTGCACTTCTCTAGAGAGAGAAAATAGAGAGAGGGATGGAGATTTTCGCGTAGGAAAATCTCCCAACGTCAAACAATTCACCGGATACGAGGCTTGAGGCGTTGTGATGCTATGGTGGTGATTCGACGAACCTCGTGATCACCATTCGACCGTGCGATCCGTTCGAGGGACATCGCGACACGGTGGATTTTGGAGACTGCCCTATTGAGATATTTATCCCAAAAATTCCGATCTATTTAATTCACGCTTCCGCATGTGCGATTAAATCCAACATTGGTATCAGAGCAGTCGTTGGATTTAATTTAATAATTTTCGGAATTATTTTTGGGGTTTTTAAAATTTTGGGGTCCGGATCACGGATGAGTTTTGTGAATCCGAGAACACTGCAAGAATACCCATGACCCAGGGATTACAAACATATTTTTTATTTAATTTTCGGAGCATGTTTGGGCCATGAGATGTCTGGTCGAAGTTTGCGACCCTACGGACATAAAACCCTTAGATCTGTGGCTTTAGAGGGCGGATCGATGCATGAAAATAATATAAATGAGTTCCTTGCATCTAGATCTATGGTTTTATATATTTTATTGTGTGATTTGGGTGCCGGAAACTGGGATTTCCGAATGGCCGCGGAGGGCCGCGACTGGTGTGGTTGAATCCCACCATTTTTGGGCTTGAATCCTCCTAAAATCGAGTGTAGGATGTTTGGAGGATGCCCACAAATTTTTTCCAGTCGAAAAATGCAAGAAACAACAGCCGGAATCGAGTTTTCCAGAAAACGGGTCGAAAAACCCGTTGCAGGACCCGTCGGGTGAAGAAGACCCGGCCCAGACCTGCGGGCGCGTGACACTCACGCGCCAGAAGACGCGTCTGACTGGCGCGTGTAGTACACGCGCCACAGAGGCGCGTGAACAGGCTGGGTCAGCGGTCGGGTCGGACCTTGACCCGGACCGGCCCACAACCGACCCGACCCGGTCGGACCGAACCCGTTGACCGGGTCAGTCGGGTCAACCCTGACCCGTTGACCAACCCGGTCAAAACCCGGCTCAACGCGGCTCAGCGCGTGAGGCGCGTGAGCCGCGCGCCGCGACTGGGTGAGCGTGAGCCGAGCCGCGCCAGGCGCGTGGCAGAGTGTCTGAGCCGCGCCGCGCGTCTGGCGCGTGAGCCAGCCTGCTGCCAGCGCGTGGAGGCGCGTGGCAGCTCGTAAAGCCGCACCGCCGGCGCGTGGCGGCGCGTAGACTCACCGCCGGCAAGCGGCGGCGCGTGAGGGCCCCGGGCGGCACGTGAAGTCGCTCAAAATTGAATTTTTTCAATTTTTTGGGGGTCCTATATCCATAAATGTGACTTTTTGTGGGTTTTTGTATGCCGAATCACAGTCTAAATGGTAAGATGCGATTCCGAGTTGTGGTGTATGGTGTCCGTTGACTCATACGCTCGCTTTGGGATCGTACTCAAGTCATTTTGGTCTCGATGATTCGTAGGGCGTACAAAAATGTGATAATAAGCATTTCCAAGTCACAAATGTCTCTCTTAATGCGTTGAGAACTGTCGTATTAAATTTTTTGTAAATTTTTGCAAGGAGAGTAAACTGAATGATATGATCTGCGCGATTTTATCAGTAGATTCAGTTTATTCTCGAGAGACAAAAATCTAACGGGAATCTGACGCAAGAGATGATGGGCCCCAGGGTGGGTACCGCGCCTCAGAATATACGAGATAAAGAGATCTATCGTGTATGGGACAAAAGATTTGCCAAGTTAGGGCAACGCTTAACAGTGGCATACACGATGACTTAGTCTCGTTTTTCGAGTCATATTCTATGAACATGTCGGTTCGACTCGTCCCAAAAGAGTATAGTGTTGCTCTCTTCGGCTCCTATGTGAGGATGCAGAAGAAAAGGGTTAATCATATAATGAAACAAATGTCGAGTATGATCACCGAGTTAATATATACGGATGAGTAAATTTCGGATGAAATTTAGGTACTGGATGTGATCCAATTTTTACCTGATTCATGGGAAACCGTGAAATCCTATCTCACATTTGACGAAAGTATTCGTACTTTCGTTGACGTGAGTACATATTGTGAGCTCGATGAGGAGCACCTAGAGGCGAGTAGGCCACACTCGAGTCATGCTTATTCAGAGGAGTCAAGTAAGGACTTCCCCGGCGCTAAGCCTAGCGAACGAGACTCGAGATCTAGGTAATAAAAATCATCCGAGAAAACCGACAATGAGGTACAAGAACGCAAGAAGAAGGAATTTGATTAGACCAAAGAAATTGCTACGCTTGAGGTAGATTTGGTCATTTCGCTCGTGAGTGTGACGAGCAGAAATTAATATCCTTTTTCTTTACGTGGTTTGAGATTTGTCTCATTCACTATAATTCTCGCTGATTTCTCTCCTTTGAAATCAGGAGCAACCGACCACGTAACTCGAGACAGGAGTGCGTAAATATAGTTCCGTCAGGTGAATCCTTAAGCTTGGAGGATTTACGTTAAGAATAGAGCATTTGTTGTTGTCCGAGGGAACGACACTTGCCATGACGTTCTTAATACTGTAGGCATTCGACGGATCTATAATTTAGTACCTTTTCTAAAATTGACTACGATATGCGTGAAATCATTCCCTTGTTTTTAATACGATAATTTTCTAAATAATTCTGGTTTTAATCCATGATGGAATGTATGCACTGGGTGCTACTCCTTGTAATGGTTTCTTGTCGTTCTACTATTGTCTTTACATCTGATTGCGTAGATGATGATGTAAATGAATGACATAGTAGACTTAGACACATGGGGTAAGAGATGATGAATCGGTTAGTAGCGAGAGGTTTGTTGGACCCGCTGACCAGATTCGAGTTACCCGTATGTGAGTTTTGCCTAGTCAGCAAAATGATGAGAAAATCATTTGGCGATGCAATGAGAGCTGGGACTCCATTGCGGTTAACTTTTGTGCCTTCCTTCTTTTTATTGTGGTCTTATGAGCATGAGAGTCAGAAATGGAGTTGTGTAGATAATTATAGACGCTTTCATGCGTTTCGATTCATCTATCTGATCTTGCATAAGTCTGAGGCATTAGACTGCTTCAGGAGGTTCATAAGCGAGATTGAGAATCAGTTAGATTTGAGAGTAGAGACTCTCAGAACCGAACGAGAACGCAAGTATTCGTCTAAACTACACATGGGGCTCTGTTTCGATAAGAGTATTACGAGTCTACTGACTATTAGTCAGTTCCCCATTTGAGCTTTGGACAGGGAGGCAGCCTGACCTTAGCCACTTGTGGTTATGGGGTTGTGCCACGATTTCTCGCATTCACACGATGAGTTAGACCCGCGAGAAAATACGTGTTCATAGGCGAATACGAACGGCACTATAATCGAGATTGAGTCTCGTAATACTATATTTTTTTAGAATGATTTCCCTAAAAGAGGTGAAATCAATTTGGACCCTACCCTTTATGCGATAGATGAGCCTAGTGGCTCGAGGAGCCCAGCGGCGGGATACAAGAATCCACTACGGATCTTGATCTCAGTGGGAGCGATCCATCAAGAGGTAAAGATTTTTTCTCTCCTCCTAAGAGTGTCGAGGATGCGTATTTAAACGTTGTTTTCTCGATTGAGGGTGAGACCCTCATTGCGACTCTAGAGGATGATGAAAAAATCTAAAACGGTTCAAGAGGCTCTCGAGAGTTTTGCAAAAGATGCAAAATACCGTTTATTGAAAGCCATAAATAAAGAGAAGGAATTGATGAGAATCAACGGGGTCTGGGATCTAGTTGATTAGCCTAAGGGCGGAAGGACTATTGGGAACAAGTAGGTTCTCAAAGTCAAGATAAAGGTTAACGGATTGATGAAGAGATAAAGGACCCGTCTAGTAACCAAGGGTTACACTTGGACTGAGGGGTGGACTATCGAGGAGTCATAGTCCAATTTATCTCAATCCGTTTATCTTTCAGCGATTGTCACGAACATAGATCAAGAGTCACATCACAAGGACGTAAAGACCGCTTTCGTAGTGGAAGTCTAGATGAGGCGATCTACATGGAGCATCCCTTTGGGTTCGTTCTAGTAGATCAGGTGGATAAGGTCTATTGATTTTAGAAATCAAAATACGACCTTAAGCCATCATCTAGACAGCGGCGCTTGAGATTTCACGAGAAGGTGATATCTTATGGTTTTGTAATGATCGAGTAGGATTATTGCATATATATGATACGTCCCGATGACTCCTTTATGAGCATGTTCGCAAATGTAGGTGACATTCTGTTGGCTGGGAACAACAGAGAGTATCCAATGACCATTGAAACATGGTTATGAGGTTTTAGTTTATTCTCAGATTTTGGATCCATACGGATCGCTTGAGAATGGTGTTGACTCTTTAACAAGAGTTTTACATCAGGTAGATTCTTAAGCATTTCGAGAATAACAAACACAACCTAAAAAATACTCTTATCGCTAAAGATAAAAAGACTTAAATCTTGACACATGCCCTAAAATTTATAAAGAAATAAGGGAGATGAGCAGAATCCCTTATTCCAGTGCAAAATACATTTCTAGTGTATGCGATGAGGTATACACGTATGATATACAATTTGATGTATGCGATGAGGCATACATGACCAGATGTTTATTTTATGGTCGATCTGGTGAGTATGTATTAATAGAATCCTAGAAGGGATCACTGTAGAGCGGTGAAAAAGGATTCTGAAATATCTCATTTGAACTGCGGACCTCTCCATGTGTTACGGAAGAGGTGATTTGCGTTTTGTGGTTGAGATTCAGATACTGACTGGGAGTAGTGATCTGAATAAACGCAAAAGGTTTTATCTTCTTAAAGCAGTAAGAAGAGAACCTGTATATCTCTATTTACGATAGAGACTGAGCTAGTAGTGTGCTCAATTGCAGTTCATGAGAATGGTTGGCTTCAGAAATTTTCTGGAAGACTTAGAGGTTGTGACAGATAGTGGGAGGTCAGTGATGATTATTGTGATAATCAGACCGACACTGTCAACAAATAAGACCCTAAGTATAATAGTAAAACCAAACACATTAATACCGAAGACCACTATGAGAGATATTACCGAGAAGGGTATTGTGACATCTAAGTACACCTCAGCATGAGAGCTGATCTCTTCAGAAAACCCGTTGTGAGAGATTCCTTTGTGAGGTAAGGAATCATTGGGTTTAGTGTACTTTAACATTTCTCCTTATGTACTGTTTTAGATGTTTATTTTAATATATGACATGCATGCAGAATTGAGTCACATATTTATTTTATGCATCATTTGTTGTCATATATTGTGATTTTGTGATAAAAGATGTGTCAGGCAGGCATGGTCGACTCTCTCACACGAGTGACCACCTCCGACTCTGAGTGAGCGGAGATGAGACGGATTCTAGTCGTAAGAGGCTTTGAGAGTAGCCCTACTAGAACATAAGTCGCCCTGATATGTGTTCAGGATGAGGTCATATACGATATGACCGACATGGAAATAACCACATCCATGTTGCCTGTAAGCAGCCAGGTATGAGATCTCAGATATCACCTGCGATTTGTGATATTGTCTCTGAGATGCTCTCTCTGAGATCTCTGGGTTAAGTCTTATGTGTAGACTGAGTCCTATACCTGTACAGTGTTAGAAAAATCTGACATATGCCCTTTGAGAGATGGGGGAATAACACTGTGGCACGTGTTTCATACCACGTGTGGTGAGACGACCATGGGACAGTGGGAGCTATTATTTGAGACGATAGTTTGATCTTGATCCACGTTCCCACTGTGTGAGACCTGAGATCCATTGGGTGGGATCTCTTATGCCCTTATTACTTTCGGCTGTCTCTAGAAGTTTTGGTTCAGTGTTGCTACTTTAGTCTGTTTACCTATGGCCCGGAAGATAAATTGAGGTCTAAGGGGTAGGTCTAGGAAAGCAGCTGAATTGAGACCGATAGATTCGAGTTTGGGAAAAGGAAGGCCAATAGACATTACATCATTGTCATGTATTCATAGGTCGACCTATTGTGTTAATCCATGTTGGGATTCAAACATAATAATGAATACATAGTCGAGCAAATTGATTGGGGATCACTTTCGATGAGGAAAGTGGCTCGATGGATGTAAATGCATTGAGTCTGGGGTATAGCGAGTTATTTTTATACTAACAGTGACTACTCGATCATCCTAACAGGTGTATCGAGAAGTCTTTGCTTGCAGGTGTACTCGTCGGTCGCACGACGCCCAATCCAGTATGAAAGTCCAGTAGGGTGATGCGATAGATTGCATGAGTTGCGATCTTGTGATTGACGGAAATGAAATGCCCTAATGTGCAAGTGGGAGATGTAGGTTATTTATGCCCATTGTGGGGCAATTTGGTAAGAATGAGATAATGGGGTAACTCCCATTATTACTTACCAATATTAACCAATATTATTTGGTAACTCCCAAATCTTAACCCTAATGGCCATTATTCTCTTGATTCAATTGAGAAAGAATCATTCCTATCTTGTGTGTGGAGAGCAGCCATGGGAGGCAACCATGGAGGCTAGGGTTTCATTGCACTTCTCTAGAGAGAGAAAATAGAGAGAGGGATGGAGATTTTCGCGTAGGAAAATCTCCCAACGTCAAACGATTCACCGGATACGAGGCTTGAGGCGTTGTGATGCTGTGGTGGTGATTCGACTAATCTCGTGATCACCATCCGACCGTGCGATCCGTTCGAGGGACATCGCGACACGGTGGATTTTGGAGACTGCCCTATTGAGGTATTTATCCCAAAAATTCTGATCTATTTAATTCACGCTTCCGCATGTGCGATTAAATCCAACAGCTTCCAACTGATCTGCAATTTCTTCAAAACATTGTTTCATTTGCTCAAATGTGAGATCCATCTACTACTTCAAAACCTTCAATGTAACTCATCAATATTGTAACCAAGAGATCTCGACCCTTTAATCTTCATCATGAAAACTACAGCCAATCATGACTTGATCACTTGCCATATTAAAATAAGTGAAATCTTCCCAATCCAATACCAACTAACACAGCGAGTAGACATGATAGAGGAGTAACCCATGACTACGCTCTAATAATAAACAAGTTTCAATCCAAAAACTTTGAGAAATATACAAAAGTCTAAAAAAGTCAATTAAATTAATTAATAATGAGATGTTATACAATGAAGAAATACCTTTTATTTATAGGGTATAGAGACAATACTCATGTGATAACTCGCTATTCAAGTGTCACACTCCTAAGAAAAAAGGTAAAACATATGCAAATGCATAAATTAATGCATCACAACATATATGACACCTGAGAAAACGATCTCTAAAATGTCATTTACATGTATGAAAATAGAAAAGAAAAGGTTAGAAAAGTTTTAAATTTTTACCTTAATTAAATTTTTCTGAAATTCAGGGCGAGTCTCCCTTAAAAATTGGCTAAATCCAGCCACTTGGGGTTATTTGTAGTACTTCAATATTAAAACAACAATTGGCTTTAATGACCCTCCTGACCTGCCCAAAAACAAATCATACATAATATAAACTTTTAACCACAACTAATTTAATCACTAATCATATATCTCACTCGTATGACCCAACATACATAAACATAAAGTGGTAAAGTCTGCCACACCAAAACTTATCGGTCGTAACTTACTTCATACATCAATTCAAACTTAAAGTTTAAGCATTAACTAGGGCATTTAGCCCTAACACAACCCAAAGCCAATGATGAAAATACAAAATCCACTTATTACATACACATCAACTCATATACAATAGGTTGGAAAAACTAATTCAGAAAAATCAATAGAAATTGGTCAAGAACTAAAGTAGAGTAAGAGATATAGTATCCCTAAGCCCGAAGTCTACTACTAACTAAATATCCTTGTTTAGCTCTCAACATACATGAAATGTTAAGGTTGAATAAACCATTCACTATTTGCGCAATTAATCCTAAGAGGATTTGGGAAAGGAAGCAAACATTATATGCACAACATATAAGACAATTATTATACATGAAACATCATTTGTGGATGACAGTTATAATCTAATTGATCCATATTGAACATATATGTATAAAATCCTATGCATATAAATAAAAATATAACAAGGATGAGAAAAATACATTATAGACTTAATCTACTCTAAGGAAGGAACTTCCACTTCTTTTGAACTTGTCATTCCTTTTACATTTTTTTTCCTTGTCTTTTATTTAAATAGGGGACTTGAATTTGGATCACTACAAACCACATAGGACCTCTCCTCTGGTGGAAGCAAGGATAACTATTGGTTTCCTTATACATTCTCTGTAATACCCAAACCAAAAAAAAATGAATTTTAAATTAGGGCTTAAAGCCCTAATTTTCTCCTCTCTCTCTCTCTCTCTCTCTCTCTCTCTCTTTCTCTTTCTCTCTCCCCGACTCCTCATCTCCCCGCCGCCGCGTCTCCCTCTTCCGCTGCCATCCTCCGCCGTGACCCACCGCCACCACCACCATCACCACCTTCTTCTTCTTCTCTCCATCTCTACCCTTTCCTCTCAGTTTCCCTCTCTATCCGCTGTTCACTCTCTCTCTCGCGATTGCCACTCTCCACCGTGATTCGCGCAGCCACCACCCGGTTCCTCCGCCGTGAAGATCGCCACGCGCCACCCACAGCTGCTGCAGCTCCTCCCTCCCGCGAGCGAGCCGCTGCAGCTCCTCCCTGCACGAGCGCCACTGTGCTCTCCTTCGCATGACTGCGCGGTCTCCCGAGCGCGAGCGCGCACTGCGTGGCCCTTAGAGCGCACTGCGCGGCCCTTAGCGCGAGCCTGAGCACGACCCAGCCTGCGCGCGAGCCTAGTGCGAGCCAGCGCGCGAGCCCAGCGCGAGCCAGCGTGCAAGCCCAGCACGAGCAGTGCACGACCTCTGCGAGAGCATAACGGGCCCCAGCACGAGCGCGAGCGCTCCAGCGCGCGACCCACTTCGCGAGCCCTTGATCCAGCTCACGAGCACGTGATCCAGCTCGCAAGCGTGAGCCCTAACCACTGCGTGCTTGCCACAGGCCGCCAACTGCAAGCCCGCAGGCCCGCGGCCCAGTCCAGCACGCAGCCCATTGCTGACCCGCAGGCCCTCCAGGCCCGCCAGACCCATCAGGCTCGCAGGCCCACTAGGCCCTCCAGCCCATCAGCCCGCGAGCCCGCGACAGCCTGTGATAGTCCGTGAGCCTCTACGAAGGTAAATGACTCAAAGTTTGGATTTTCGCACTAGAGTTTGAATTTCTTTAGTAATTGGACTTAAATTGTTCACAATTGTTTCAAATTTGGAAACATTCAGGTTATAAACCAAACCGACGGGCGAACGAAAGCTAGACCCGAGATCCGATGAACCCTAGGTGAGAGAAAGGAAATCTTTTTAACTCTTGAATAAATTTTGTCAAATTAAGTAGTTTTGGTTGGAAAGAAAATTGAAAATCCATAACTAGGCCCTTATTTAATATCGACTTATGATGATTAATTAGGAAAATCTCATTGGAGACTTGAGCGGTCAGATTTGAATTGGCTTTGAAAATAGGGAGTGATCACCCTCCCGTAAACGGTGAGTGAGATTTATTTCAATACTTTTGTTTAATATGTAAACTCTATTTTATAATATTTTGATGAATGAGTATGATTTGTCGTATGCTTAAAATATTTTGACTGGTTTTAAAATTGATTTTTTGTGAACTGATGGAGTGTTCAAAAACTGTGTTGAATTATGAAATTATGCATCAATGTGATTGAAATGTATAATGTGTCATTTTATGCTATATGTTGCATTTGGTTTGTAAACCTGCTTTTGGCACATTTTTTATACGATATTGATTTTAGTCTTGAGAGCTTTGGATTGTATTGTTCCGTAGCTACGAAAGACACCGTGAGAAATGCTTGGGTGGCGTCCGGATATGCCTAGGCTCGGGGTATCCCACGAGTTGTCGTGATTTGATTATCGACACGGTACTAGCCAGATTGAACCCGAAAGGGGGAGGATTTGGATTTGGATTTGGATTTGGATTTGGATATCCTCTCCAAATCTAGCACCTGGATGAGGTTCGTCGCCAACGTCGAGGTAAGGAGCACTTTAAATAAACTTACATATAACACCCCTGGTGTGCCTGTCATAGGTCGCGGTAGACCTCTGTCAGGATATTTTTGGTTGACAGCTCTATGATTTTTATGACATTATTTTGGATGCATATTTGACTTGATAATGCGTGCAAATGATATATTGTTGAAATGAAAAGTATGATGATTTGAAATATGATTTGTATACTTATGTTTTGATACTCCAGTTTCACATTTCATATTTGACGATTGCATTGAACCACTCACTCACTAAGTATTCTTCCCCGAATACTCACCCTTCATTTCCCTTCTTGTTTTAGAGAAAGTATTTGACAAGGAGCATTGTTTTAGGACGCTCGGTATCATTGAGAGATCTGGTTTTTGGACTTGAGAAGTTATTATATAATTTCTGTGGCAAAAGTTATATTGGTAATATAGATGCATTCTGAGATCTATAGACGACCATTGTGTAAATCTTGAGATGACTGTATAAATATGGACATTTAAATTGTGGAACTTTCATGTCATTGCATAACATTGCATTGAGGCATTTCTGGTTCATTGTGTAAGTACTTAGGAGTGTGTCATGTCTTAGAAGTGTACTCTAGGATCGCTCGGTGCCTCCTCTAAATCACAGGAGAGACGACTGGCGGCTGTCCATGCCTTTGACAGGGGCATGGCAATAGAGGTCTGTGGCTAGGTTATTGAAAGTTTTTATAACCTTGCGTTATCTGGATGTTGGTTGTGAGATTGGTTGATTTTGGAGAGGCCGGGATGGCCATTTGATTATATTACAGGATGATTGTGATTTATACAGGGTAAATTGTACTTGGGAAACCTCTGAAATATGGAGAGAGTCTGTCCGATTTTTTGTAAAAATATAGTCTGCTGTTCAAGATCCCGATTCGGGGTGTGACAGGGTATGGCAGTAGAGGTCTGTGGTTAGAACTGTGGAAATTCATTGTTATAGCCTGCGTTGTTTTAGATATTGGTTGTGGGATTGGTTGATTTTGAAGAGATCAGGATGACCATTTGTTTATTTTATAGGATGAATATTGATATACAGGTGAAATTGTACATGGGAGATCTCCAATTTATGGGGAGATTTTGTCCGATTTTTCGTAAAAAATACAGCCGGCATCCAGGGCAACGGGCGGTTGTTCACGATCCCGGTTCGGGACGTGACATTCTCAAAGATTTAGTCTTTCATTTATGTTTGTTGGTCCCTTTGCAATCAAGAAGAATGTTGAATTGATTGTCCCTAAAAAGCTTATATTAGTCTCCGATTAATCTAAATAATCCTAAGGCAAAAAATATATGCAAACGTGTAAGGAAAATAAAAACAAGGGAGAAGAAAATAAGCCGATTTATAGTGGTTTAACTTTGTGCACTACTATAAATATAGCTTTATCTGGCTTACTTTATAGAGCATTTTCCAAAACATGCCACAATAAGTTGATTAACGTTTCACAGTAATGCGAGAAAAAGAGAGGTGAAACTACGTTATTTTATTAAGTTTTCACTACAGAATGTCTCCCTTTTAGTTTAGCACTTATTTTTTCAGCGAAAATAAACACCCGCTGCATTTCACTGTTTTTTTCTCAACAAAAGTTAAAAATACCCACTCCACTCCACTTATTCAATCACTTCCCTCTCTCACCATCACTCCTTTCTATTATGGACTCTATATTTTTCTATAAAATAAAAACCCCACTAGAAAATCGATTGCTATTTCAGCTCTAAATCAAGAGGATTTCTGGTTCTGCACGTAAATTAGGGCTTCAAAGGTTGGAGTTTTTGCAAATCAATTAGGAGGATTGTAATTGATTATTGCATGCCTTTCTTCAGGTAATTTGTAATTGACTAAATCCTCTAGATTTTTCACTACAAATATTCTACTGATATTGTCACGCCCCAAACTGGGATCGTGAACAGTCGCCCGTCACCCTTGGATGCTGGCTGTATTTTTACAAAAAATCGGACAGAACTTCCGCATAAATCGGAGATTTCTCATGTACAATTAAACTTGTATAATCAAAATCAACCTGTAATTTAAATAAATGGCCATCCCGGCCTCTCCAAAATCAACAAACACCACCGCCAGCATCCAGAACAACGCAAGACTACAAGTTTCTAGCAGTCCTAGCCACAGAACTCTACTATCATACCCAACTATAGCATGAATAGCCGCCACACCGAGCGGACCTAAATTTTATGTAAGATACAATAATTCTCCCAAGTAATAATTAAACATGTACAATCGCCTCAATGCAAAGGAAATATGAGAGTTAAATTATACAGTCATCCCAAAATAAATACATGGCCAACTACGGACCTCAATGACAAAAAACTTGTAATCGCCGTATCGGGTGCGAAAAGCATGGTGGCTTTGTTCAACTGCCTGTAGTCCACACAAAGGCGAAATGTGCAATTCTTTTTCTTTACAAACAGCACCGGAGTGCCCCAAGGTGAGGTACTCGGGCGAATAAACCCCTTGTCCAGAAGTTCCTGTAACTGAGTTTTAAGCTCTCTCAGTTCAGCAGGCGCCATTCTGTATGGTGGAATAGAAATAGGATTGGTCCCCGGTACTAGATCAATCTCGAAATCGAACTCCCGAACTGGTGGTAATCCGGGAAGCTCCTCGGGGAACACATCTGGAAATTCCTGCACCACAGGGACATCTTCAAGCCTCGGTCCCTCAACGGTGGTGTTGACAACATAAGCCAGATAAGCCGTACAACCACGGCGTACCAAGCATCTGGCCTTCATAACAGATATAATGCTGTGGGGCAATACTCGTCTCTAGACTATATCTCCAGACCTCCGAAACTCAACTTTCTTTGTGAAGCAATCCACGGAAGCCCGGTGTAAACTCAACCAATCCATCCCTAGGATGGTATCGAAATCCGTGATAGGGAGTGGAATCAGATCTGCCTCTAATACTGTCTTCCCAATTCCGACCTCACAGCCCCTATAGACTATATCTCGAATGATATGCTTGTCAAGAGGAGTGACTATCAGAATCTCAACATCAAGTGGCGAGAGAGGTCTATCAGAATGATGAGCGAACGTGTCGCTCACATAAGAAAAATTTGACCCGATATCTATGAGAATACGGGCGTCGATACCGAATATTCGTATGGTACCTAAAAGTAAGAAAAAGATCAACAGCATTTAAAATGCGAAGAAAAAAGTGAACGAATATATATATATATATATATCAAACTAGTTAAGCTTCTAAAACTTTAACTAGTCAAAACTGTACGTCGACATCATGATATACAATAAACTCATACAGAAAGTACACAAAAGTACTACACTGAGGGGTCTACGGGAGGATTACCCATAATAATATCAGGGTTTGCCTGTGCGTCGTCCTGTGTCATCGCAAACACACAAGCCTGGGCACTAGGCTGCTGTCGCGACGATCCTGGCACTGTATTACTCCCGGCTGTAGTCCGGGGAGCGGTAAGAGCTGAGTGCGCAGGTGCCCCCTGCTGACCTGTGCCAGACGTACCAGTACGACTCTGTAAAGTCAATCCTCCTCGACCTAAATCGGGGCAAACACTCCTAACGTGACCTAGCTTTCCACACTGGAAGCAAGTAACTGGTACTCTATATGCCCCAAAGGCATGGTACCCCAAAACCCTGTGGTCGAGGTCCCTGTCCCGGTGCTACTGGTCTGAAGCTAGAAGAACCTCTGGGATATCCAGAACCTCTACCCCTCTTCGAAAACTGTCTACCCTGTGACCCAGTCTTCCTCTTCTGGTGACTCTCCCTCTGTCTAGCCTCCGCTCGGACGATCTCCTCTGCCCGATATGCTGAATCAATCACCACCGATAGTGTAAAAGAGGGAGTCATCGTCATATATTTTTTGATACTCAGTTGGAGGCCATCTTCAAACTTGAACCTCAACTAAGCTGGTGTAGCCATATCGGGGACAAAGGCCGCTAGTCGTCTAAGTTCAGCCTCGTACTCTAAAACTGACATCGTCCCCTGGCGCAAGTACAGGAACTCCGTCCTCATCTGGTTCTGCTGGAACGGGGTAAAATACCTGCGATCGAATTCTCGTAGAAAGTCCTCCCACCGCAGGGTCTGTGTAGCACTGTCACGGATAGCCTCCCACCACGAGAGGGCATCTCCATCGAGAAGTCTCTCTGCAACTCTCAATCTGAGCTCCTCTGGCAACCCCAAATCCGTAAGGATCCTACGAATCCTATTGATCCAATGTTTCGCCGCTACTGCATCACTGGATCCTGAAAAGTCTATACATCCGAGCTGCCGAGACTCTTTGACCAACTGAGTGAGCTCGTGGATGCGCCTCAAAGTAGCCGACGTCTCATCGATCGGAGTAGAAACGGAAGGACCGGCCACCGAAAGAGGAATCGGTGCCGAAGGAGCAGGTACGGCCGCAGGTGCGATCGCTGGAGTCTGTAGTGGAGGTAGTGGCATCTGCGCCCCATATCTACTATACCACTCCTGCCACTGCCTCAAGGCATCAAGTGGTGGTGGAGGAATCTCGGCTGTAACAGCCGGTGTAGGTGCTAGGGGTGGCGCTAGTGAGCGTGCTCGAGTAGAGGAAGCAACCTCTGGTACTCGTGGCACCTCAGGTGCCCTAGGTGTATCAGGCACTGTAAGACCCTCAAGTGAGGCGAATCTAGCACCTCTCCTACCACGTCTAGGTGGCATAATTCTGTGAACAAAATACATTGTTAGTAGATAGAAATCAAGAATTAGGGTTAGTTGCTCCATAACTAACCCCCTAAAAATAAATGAACTATAATTTAAAACATTCGAATGCAAAGTAATGAGTTAGATGCGTTATATATCCAACTCCATAAAATAGACGAACTTATATGCCTATGACCAAGTACGAGACTTTAAATGACTGTATGAAACTCTCTAATGCATTAAGAACTTTTCGAATACTTGGGAAGACTTTTATCTTTTCTCAAACCAAGACGCTCTGATACCAATAGAACTGTCACGCCCCAAACCGGAATCGTGAACAACCGCCCGTTGCCCTTGGATGCCGGCTGTATTTTTACAGAAAATCGGACAAAATCTCTCCATAAATCGGAGGTTTCCCGTATATAATTAAACCTGTATAATCAAAATCAACCTGTAATTTAAATAAATGGTCATCCCGGCCTCTCCAAAATCAACAAACACCACCGCCAGCATCCAGAACAACGTAAGACTACAAGTTTCTAACAGTTCTCGCCACAGACCTCTACTGTCATACCCAACTAGAGCATGAACAGTCGCCACACCAAGCGGACCTAAATTTTATGTAAGATACAATAATTCTCCCAAATAACATTTAAACATGTACAATCGCCTCAATGCAAATGAAATATGAGAGTTAAATTATACAGTCATCCCAAAATAAGTACACGGCCAACTACGGACCTCAATGTCAAGATCTCGCAGGGTCGAAACTAAATTAAGAGTTCATATTTCTATTTAAAATAAATCTCACCGTCGTGATCACCAAATCCGCTCTAGAGCCTGTAGCGTCGCTCTATCACAATAAACCTGTCTGAGGAAGGAAAAGAGAGGGGTGAGTATCATGGAAAGATACTCAGTTAGTGAGGGGGATAATATCAAGCATAAATAGTATGAGTAAACAATTGGAGTGTCAAATAACATCATTTGAAACAAAAATTTATATTTCGCGACAAAACATGATATGTTTAGAAATTTGAAATCATTTAATCAATCACACGATAACAAACATATATGCATCCATTTAAAATCAAGTAATATCAGAACGAGCCAAATATAGTCCTGGCAAAGGTCAACCGTGACCAAGGACAGGCGCATCGGGGGTTTATTATGTATAGACCTTAAAACGCTCTCTACCCCGACGTTGGCCATGAGTTCGCTGGGGCCAACTCATCAACGTGTATAGGACCCCGCCCGGTGCTAAACGGTGGCGTCACACACGTCCTCCCCCTACGTGGGTTCAACCGACCGTGGCTATAGCCTTTAGAATAAATGACGTTTGCGGATACCTCCTGCAGAAGCATATTCGGACAACCCGTGCCTCTACAAACGCCCTTCGTAGCTACGGAATCATCATAGTATCACAAAGGGCACAACGTCCCACAAGTATCATCACATCATCGCATAACTAGTGGGCATCCGACCCATAGTTCATCAAAGCATTTCAAGTCTACGTACCAATACGTTTCATCAAATTATTTCAAAACAGCATATTAATGCAACGATAGAAAAGGAAATTTATCAATTTTCAAATAATGGCACAAGTTTTGTTTTCATTTCAAACCATGGATGCATAGTCATCGTAAACATATTTCAAGATACTCCAATAATCACAAAACGATTTTGAAATTCAATATCATACGTCAGATCAATGCATATCAAAAGCATGTTTTATCGAAAATACGACAAAAAACACGTTTTACTATTTTATGCAAGAGATTAGAGTTCCACTCACATATCTAGGGAGGGTGGTCACTCCCTATTTTTCAACGAGTCACCAAAAGACAGACCTAATCAAATCGTCAAATTTTATATCAATTAAAACCCTAATAAGGGATTTTATCAACAAAATTTATTCAAATTTCGAAGTGGGTGCATTTCTCTCACCTAGAGTTTCTCGGGTTTCAGACCTAACTGTCGTTCGCCCATCGGGTTGGTCTAAAACTTGTAATATTTTTAAATTTCAAATATATTAGAAACAACTAAATTTCTAACACCAAACCCTAGAATTTCAACCAAATATAGTCGTTACCTACAGTACAGAAGATGCAGGTGAACTCTCGAAGGGGAAAGCCGGTCGCGGGCTTGCGGGCAGTCACAGGCTCACGGGTTGGTGGGCTGGCGGGCTAGCGGGCTGGCCCGCTGGTGGCTCGCGGGCTCTCAGCCCGGCTTGCTGGCCACAGCAGGTTTCGCGGGTCACAGTGGGCTCGCGGGTCAGCAGTGGGTGCACGGGCTGAAATAGGCTGCGGGTTGCAGTGGGCCAGGCCTGGACTGGGCCTTGGGCCACTGGTGGGCTGGCCCGTTCACGGGCTAGGGCTTACGCTCGTAGAGTGTCGCGCTGGCTGGCGTAGGTGTGGCGCGCTGTGTCGCGCGCTGGCTCGCTCGCTGTGTCGCGCTGAGTCGCACGCTGGGCTCACGGGAGATCGCGCGTTGGCTCGAGCAGGATGCAGGTCGAAGAATATGATTAGAATTTTTATTTGGTCTAGTGGTGGTGCTGCTTTTGCCATTTCCATTTTGCTCGGGTTCAAAGGTACAGTGGAGACATTTCTCACAAATTAAAGGATGCAGGTCGGCGGGCTTTGGAGCAGTGCATACATTTTTTGAGAACTCAAAGATCAGTGATGGATTGGGAAATCCGTCGTTGATTTTTTTTTTTTTTTTTTATTAACAAAGAATTTTTTTCTGCCGCTAATCATCAATGACGGAGTTTTTCCATCACTGATATTAGCAACAAAACTAAATCCGTCGCTAATATTTAGCGGGCTAACTTTTAATTACGGAAAAAATCCGTCACTGATATTTTTCAGGGACGGAAAAAGGACTTTCAACGACGGATTTTTTCGTCACTGAAAGTTCTTTTTCTAGTAGTGAAAATCTTTATAATGGATAAAGAATGGATGAATATGCCATGATCAAGTAATAAATACAAGATGGGAGTAAAAGGATTTCTTGAGTTGCATTTGCGAATGGTAATATTGGTGATATGATCTTATGTCCATGTAGAGTTTGTAAAAATAGAAATTATGTAACATGGGAGGAAGCAAATGACCATCTGTTGTGGAAAGGGTTTCTTGATGGGTATACTAAATGGGTAACTCAAGGGGAGATATCATCTGGTACTCACCGTAGTTCTTCTCACAATCCATCAAGTGAAGCTACTAAATTGAATCTAGTTGATGATATGCAAGGAATGTTATATGATGCATTTGATGTTTTGAATGAAGATATTCTGATGGGTGAAGAAACGTTAAATGAAAAATCTAATGTTGATGATGCAAAGTTCTATGAACTAATTAATGATTCTCAGCAACCTCTTTATCCCAGATGCATAAGCTTCTCAAAGCTTTCTTTCCTCATCCGCTTGGTACATATCAAATGTATTAGTAAAATGTCTTATTCAGCATTTGACCTATTGCTCGACTTGTTAAGGACATCACATCAAGAGGGTGCTGAGATACCAAAATCTTATTATGAAACACAAAAGGTGTTGAAGAAGATAGGACTTGGTTATGAAAAATATGATGCTAGTCCAATGATTGTACATTATACTGGGGCATAAATGAAGGGGAAAAAAGTGCCCCAAATGTAAGCATCATAGGTGGATGACTTCTGAGAATGATCCTTCTAGTGAGAAAAGAAAGGTTCCCCACAAGGTTTTATGGCACTTTCCTCTTAAACCTAGGTTGCAGCGCTTATTTATGTCTTCTAAGATTGCATCTTCTATGAAATGCATTATAAGGACCATATAAAAGATGGTCTAATGAGACATCCTGCTGATTCCCAGCTCGGCAAACTTTTTATTATCATAATCCAAAGTTTGCTAAAGACCCTCAAACATTAGAGTGGGCCTTACTTATAATGGCTTCAATCCATTTAAGAGCATGAATGTGTCCCACAGCACATGGCCTATGTTATTGATGCCTTTTAATTTGCCACTGTGGATGTGTATGAAGCAACCATACTTGATGTTGACATTGCTTATTCCTGGCCTATCATCTCCCGGAAATGATATTGATATTTACTTACAACCTTTAATTGCTAAATTGAAGGAATTATGGGATGTTGGTGTGACTACCTATGATGCATCGTCGAAGCAAAATTTCCAAATGCATGTAGGTTTATTATGGACCATTAGTGATTTTCTGGGTTATGGTATCTTATCACGATGGAGCACCAAAGGTAAAATGGCATGTCGAGTATATCACAAGCATACATCTTCTTTAAGGTTAAATTTCAGTGGCAAATATTGTTATATGGGACATCATCAGTTTCTTGAAGCTAACCATCGATATAGAAAGGATCGTAGGCATTTTGACGGATTTGAAGAACATAGAAGTGTACCACCTCATTTAACAGGTCAACAATTTTGGAGGAACTAACAAGCTTCCACATTAAATTTGGAAAATCTATGAAAGACAATCCAGTGCTGCCATTTAATTGAACTAAGCAAAGCGTTTTCTTTGAGCTTCCATATTGGAAGACCAATTTGTTTTGTCATTGTTTAGATGTTATGCATTGTAAAAATTGTTTTTGAAAAGATTTTTGGAACATTACTAGGTATTGACAAAAAGTGAAAAGATAACTATAATTCACGTAAGGACTTGGAGAAAATAGGAATACGAAAAGGACATCACCTTATTAGAGATGTTTCTGGTAAGATATACTTGCCCCTAGCTTGTTGTTATTTGGACAAAAATGAGAAGGAGATGTTCTGCAGAATTCTGAAAAATGTTAAAGTCCCCAATGGATATGCAGCCATGATTTCTAAGTGTGTTAAGTTAAAGCCTCCAAAGATTTATGGGCTTAAAAGTCATGACAATCACATTTTGATGCAACAATAACTTCCACTCTGCTATAGAAAAACTCTTCCCAAATCAGTACGATCTCGTCTGACCAAGCTAAGTCAGTACTTTAGAGATTTATGCTCCAAGGTTCTTTGTCCTCAAGAATTAATTCGCATGGAGAAGGATATTGCTTTGATACTTTGTGAGCTGGAAATGATCTTCCCCATCTTTTTTTGATGTTATGGGGTATTTAACACACTACAAAAAAACACAGAATTTGCGACGGACCTTTGCGACAAACATTTTTTGTTGCTGTTTTGCAACGAATTTGGCGGCGAAAAAAAATTTTATAAGCATTTTCCAACAAAATTCGCAACGAAAAAAACTTCGTAGCTAATTTAGTGACGAAACCATTCCTCGTCGCGGTTCAGCGACGAATAAGGTGTTCGTCGCTGATTTCAGCGACAAACAAGCAGTTCGTCGCTGTATTCAGCGACGAACCCGCAGTTCATCGCTGTTTTCAGCGACGAACTTGCCGTTCGTCGCTGATTTCAGCGACGAAACCGTGGTTCGTCGCTATTTTCAGCGACGAACCCTCAGTTCGTCGCTGATTTCAGCGACGAAACCGCTATTCGTCGCTATTTTCAGCGACGAACCCTCAGTTCGTCGCTAATTTCAGCGTCGAAACCCCAGTTCGTCGCTGTTTTCTGCGACGAACCCTCTATTCGTCGCTGTTTGCTGCGACGAACCCGCAGTGGTGGAGAGAATTGGGGAGGAGCATCGATGTCATACACAAGTACTCCAGATGATATCAAAGAGCTATGGTGGAGAGAATTCAAGGTAAATGAGGCCTCTAAGTTTAAATATATAATTCAGTGTATAATTTAAATATAACAAATTGTTTTTTTTTTAGCGAAAGTTCAATTGGGATGAGACCGAGGAGCTTGAAATAAGAAGAATATTTAAAAAAAATGCGGTCATCACATCCGAGGTGTACTGAATCATGCAAAAAAGAGCCGAAAGAAGCCACACTGCATCACCGAAGAAAATTGGCTCAACATTTTAAATTTTTGGGATTCCGATGAGAGCCAACGGAGGAGTGAGCAAAATAAAATAAATCGAGCTTATAATTCAGGGGAATCATCTGCTACTTATGCGGGAGGCTCAATCAATATTGATGAGCATAGAATTAGAATGGTAATTTGGTTCAATTACCATTCTTTTGTATTTAATTCATTTATTTTTTCATTAATTCATCTAACGGTGTTTTGTTTTTAGACCAAGGAAATGGGATCACCGCCATCATTTAAAGAGACTTTCGCACGGACTTTTCAGAAAAAAGACAATACCTGGAGTGGGGAGAGAGCTAGAACGGTTATGGTATGTAATTTTAAAATTTTAAATTGTTTTATAAAAACTTTTTTTTGAACATATTTTGCTCAATTTATCATCACAACATTATAATAAGAATTTAATAGATTTGTCTATTCCAATAATTTCTCAAATACTTAAATTGAACTTTTCATTTCAAATTCATATATATATATATGAATCATTATAAATTAAAATTAGAAAATACATAATATCAAATTTGTTACGTCCATTCCAAATGATTGGTTCATTATGTCACGTATAGTATAATTTTTTCCTTTATTCGATCTGTTATAGTGTCAAACTCGTAATAGTAGTCGAATTTTAATTTCAATTACAACACTCCTCATTATCTAAATATCATTTTAATGGATTAAGCAACTAAATATCATTCGAATTCCATAAGTGTATTAAATTTATAATATTTGATTGACAAAGATAATTTTTGTGTCTTATTGCTTACTGTCAATCGCTTAATGAGAAATACAATTTTGTATTCTTACTTTATTTGTTAGATTTTTTAGAAATTTGTTCAACTGTTAATTGACACTTCTTTTTTTCGTTGGATATTTTATTATATTGTTATTTTATTTTTCTTCTAATTTCTTATACGATAATGCAGGAGAAATATGACCAGCTTCTACTTAGAAATTCCAGTGGTAGTGATGATGCTGCAACGTCTGAGCCATCTGTTAATGATATGGCTTTATGGCTCGAGGCAACTGGTGGAGCAAAGAAGGGAAGAGTACTTGGGATGGGCTCATTGAGCAAAACTTGCAGACTCAGTGGTCTAAGTTATTCCGGGCAGACACCAGTTAGAGCAGAATTAATGCAAATGAACCAAGAGCTGAGCCACATGAAGGAGCTGTTAGCACAAAAAGACAATGAACTTCAAGTCATGCGCGTAGAACAGCAGCGAAGAGACAATGAACTTCAAGCCATGCGCGTTGAACAGCAGCGAAGAGACAATGAATTTGAAGAGTTTCGCGCACAACAGAGGCTTATAATGCAGCATCTTCAGTTAGTCTCCGCTTCAAGTTCGATTCCCCCTTCTCTATCTCCTCCAAATGATGGTGATGATGATTTTGACATATTTGGTGATGGTGATGGTGATGGTGTCGGTGACGGTAATGGTGATGGTAACGATGATGGTGATAATGTTTTTTGAAACAATTTTTATTTCACGTTTATATTTAATTAGACTTCTATTAGAATTTCATTTTTACTTCTACAAATTCGATATTCTGTAACTTATTTAGTACTGTTTAATATTATTTCATGACGATGGTACTGTTTTTTTAATTATTATTTCATTCATACTATTAGATGGTCAGTTATTTGAATGAGTAGATACTGCATAAATTTCGTACTCATGTGTGTGCGATGGTACCCTGGATGATTTGTTGATGATGATGTTGGTGGTTTAGTTCATAAACTGGTTGGTTGAGACTATCAGGGAGGAATATGATATACGTGGAAATTTGGTGCAAATATTAAACAAATTAAATCTTTTTGTCGCAAATTGTCTATATTCGTCGCTAAATTCGTCGCTGATTTTGACATTCGTTGCAAAATTTGTTGCTGAATTTTTAAGATTTTGTTGCAAAATTCGTCGCAAAAGCCGTCGCTGATTTTGTCGCAGAATTGCGACAAATTATCTCACAAATAAATTTTGTCGCAAATTGCGACGAAATTAAATTCGTCGCAGATTTTGTTGCAAATTTTAGCAACAAAAAACTATTCTTGGAAATTTGCAACGACTAAATTTGTCGCTAATTTGGTTGCTAATTTGTGCAACAATTTTTGCAACAAATATTTTTTTGTTGGAAATTTTTCCGACAAAATGTTTCGTCGCAAATGTTGTCGGAAAATTGCAACTAAAACTTTTTTGTTGCTAATATTTGCGACGAAATTTGCGACGAATTATAATCTGTCGCTAATTGGCGACAAATTTCTTATTTTTTGTCGGAAAATTTTGCAACGAGTTATTAGCGACAAATTCGTTTTTGTCGAAAAATTGGTCGCTAAATAATTTAGCGACGAATATTTATTAAATTTTCGTCGTAAAATTTGTGGCTAAATACAAGTTTTTTTGTAATGACAGTTCACTTCGCAACAAAGCTTAGATTGGGTGGGCCAGTTCATTATCATTGAATGTATATTGAAAAGTAATACCGGTGATTTTGTTTTTGGTTTTTTTTTTTTGTTTTTTTTTTTTGTTTTATTTAGTTTCCTATTGCATTTTTATGACATTTTTATCTTTTTAACCTTTGTAAATTTCAGGTACTTGTGCAACCTTAAGTCTTATGTTCGAAATAAAAGTCAACTAGAGGGTTCAATTGCAGAAAGATATTTAGTTGACGAGCGTATCACATTTTGCTCTCAATATTTGTTTGATGAAGTCATAACTAAATTCAATCAACTTGGTAGAAATGAAGATGATGGTGACAGATTCACAAAAGGGCTGTATATTTTCTCTACGTGTGGTCGTCCTCTAGGAAAAGGTGTTCTGCAAGACTTGACCAATGACAAAGATCTAAGAAAGGCACATCCAATATATCTTGTTCAATTGTGAAGCAGTTGAACCATACATCAAGTAAGTATACAAACCTTCTTCTGCATAATAAAAATAAGGCACCTTCTATAGTTACTAACTGTGACAATATATGCAGTCAACACCTTAAAATGGTTGAAAAAGAACATCCCCGTTCTCAAAAGCATGAAATTAAACGTATCCATAGCGAAACTTTTACAGACTGGTTTGCAAAGCATGTAAGTTGGCGTAAAACATATTGCTTAGTCCATGGTTTTTTTTTTTTAATAATGAATCATAATACTTGTCTATTTCATAGGTTAAGGAGTTGCAAATGTCTAATGAGAATGATACTATGAAAGGCTTGAAGTCTTTGGCTAGGGGACCAAATTTTGTAGTTACAAAATATAAAAAATACATATCAAATGGTTTTAGATTCCACGTCAAAGAATTAGAAAGTGAAAGAAAACTCAAAATAGTGGGGTTGTGGTCAATGCTACAACATCATGCTTTTCAAGCAAATCCTGTTTCTAGTGACTTGTGCTACTATGGTATTTTAAAGGATATTCTCGAGCTGTATTATATTGGAGGTTGAACCGTAGTTTTGTTTGATTGTGATTGGGTTTCGAAGGGAAGTAGTTTAAAGCAAGATACAGATGGTTTTACTCTGACAAATTTTGAGAATGTGAAGAGCCACAACGAACCTTTTGTACTTGCTCGTAAAGTCAGGCAAGTATTTTATGTAGAAGACCCTTTAGAGAAAGGATGGCAAGTTGTTATCCCAACTGCAACAAGAAAAGATTTGAAGATGGATTTTATAAATGTTGAGAATTATTTGCAAACTCAACCTTCATGTAGTCAATCAGATTTATATGAAGAGGTTTCTTGGGTGAAGGCATTATAGGGGAAACAATTGACAACCCAGTTTTATCAATATTTTGTGGAGGCCACTTTGGATTTAAATAAATGTATAGTTTGATATTATGTATACTTGCATTTTAGTGTGTCAATTATATTGGTTACTAACAACTTAAATATTATATGCACGATATTGACTTCAAATTCCAGATTTCAATGGATGCCTTGGACTAGAGGAGGGAGAAGCAATGCAGGTCAATCCAGAACTCTTCTAATAGGTTTTTCTATATTGGATCAAATAGAGTCATTAAATAAGAGGTGGGATATGGCATTATGGATGTCAAATATATTGGTTATTAACAACCCAAGTTCCTTTTCCTTAAATTTCAATAGGTTTTTCAAGTTGCCTAATGAATGCATACACATATCAACATCTTAAAATTACTTAGGCAAGATCCTTAAACCATCAATTATATCAGTAATTCTTGCCTCTTATTTAATTTCCAACAAACTAAAAAATATGTAAACACAACCTATTCACCCCATCTAGCTTGTATTTCACTTAATTATAAAAATTCTGCATGATACCACCCTTATACTTGCTAATGATCTCATGTTCAAAATAATAAGATTGAAATATGAGATGACTGTTAGGTCCTGAATATACAAATATGTCATTAAATGAGTGCATTTTGGGAGATGAAACATGATGCCGATGGAATAGTGAAGTTTGGAATTGGACTAGATTGTGATTTTCTTATTGTTATGTTTATCTATTTAATTATTTGCTTTATCCTCTCTGCGTGTCCTAAATTCTCAGTAACAAATATAAGAGGACTGCTAGGTCCTGGACCTACAAATATATCATTTGATGTCTGCATTTTGAGGGGGGGATAAAACATGTATGCCAATAACAGTGAAATTTGGAATTAGGAGACTGATTTTACTTTGTATTATGTTTATCTATTTAATTATTTGCTTTACCCTTTCTCTGTGTCCTATATTTTCAGCAACAAATGAAAGATATACCTGCTCAACTTCCACCGGGTACACAAGATATTGTAGGCTTAAATGATGTGTTTGGATAAGTCTTTGGTCCCAAAAGGAATGGTCGAGTACGGATGCATGGTTTAGGTGTTACAAGCTAACCTAGTCGGTGATATACCTAGTCGTAACTGTCACGCCCCGAACCAGGATCGTGAACAGCCGCCCGTTGTCCCTGGATGCCGGCTGTATTTTTACAGAAAATCGGGCAGAACCTCCCCATAAATCGGAGGTTTCCCGAGTACAATTTCACCTGTATATCATATTCATCCAAAAAAATAAGTAAATGGCCATCCCGACCTCTCCAAAATCAACAAATACCACAGCCAACATCCAGAACAACGCAAGGCTATAAGTTTCTAGCAGTCCTAGCAACATACCTCTACTGTCATGCCCAACTAGAGCATGAGCAGCCGCCACACCGAGCGGATTTAAATTCTACGTATATATAAATTAAATTCCCAAATTGTTTTTAAATATTTGCAAATGCCTCAATGCCATGAAATAAATCAATACGAGAGTTTCAAGAATAAATGTCCATAATTTATACAGTCATCCCAAAAATTTAAATAAATGGAATGGTCAAACTAAAATCTCCAATACATAATAATGTCACCAATCATCATAGCAGAAGAAATGGAAAATATCCATACCCAAGCCCAGTGATATCTCTTCGGTCCAGCACTAATCCTGTGGGAAAGAAAGTGAGGGATGAGTATCTATGGGAGGATACTCAGTAAGTGAGGGGATTGACATCATACTATCAATCTCGAGGTGAATTTGGAGTGTCAAAGCATAAGATAAGAAAATATCCGTAGTGTGCAAACCGATCATGTTATTTCAAAATCATATATAATACGCACACATCAGAAATCAAGATATGCATCCCAAAATTTTACATCAATGTCATGAAGAGCCGGCCAATGAAATATTCCCGGCAATGGTCTACCTCGACCAAGGACGGCGCATTGGGGGTTTTTCCAAATGCAAGTATTAAAGAATGACTCTCTGCCCCAATATTGGCCACAGACTACCCCAACTAGCCTGTAAATAATAATAATGTACATATAACTAGTCAGCCGTGTATGGTGCCCCCAGCTGGTGCTAGACGGAGCCGTACTCAATGTCCTCTCCGATGAGGGTCAACCTAGGACACCCATACACACGACAATCTGGCGGATACCTCCGGCCGAAGCGTATCCGGACACAAGGGGTGCCTCTACCAGATGTCCTTCGTAGCTACGGATCACAATATCATATCAGCCGGGCACGTAGCCCCATGCATCCCATCACCAGATCAGCCGGGCATATAGCCCCATGCATAATATCATAACGTCAGCCGGGCATACAGCCCAATGCATAATATCATAAAGTCGGCCGGGCATACAGCCCAAAACATAATCATAAAGTCGGCTGGGCATACAGCCCAAATGTGTAAGTAAATCCATTTAAAACCATGTGCCAATGCGGTGGAAGTATTTAAAACATATCAATATGTCGAAAATGTGGCACAATATACGTTTATCAAAACTCATGGATGCATATCAATAAAGTCAACAGTTAAGACACTCCAAAGGTCACAAAACATTCATCAAATATTCGAAAATTCTACCAATCAGGCATTTGCAGAAATATGTCATTTAAAAATATTTTTGAAACATGATTTTCAATCAATAGTGAATGTCAAAGTCCCACTCACTGTTCTACGGGAGGGAAGTCACTCCCTACTGACAAGCCAAATCGGATCTGACCGCTCGAGTCTCCAAAAGATCAACCTAAATCAGATCATCAAATTTCTGTAACATTCTATACTTAACCTTAAATTCATATATAATCATTTCATAAATTGTATTCTATTCGCATTCCACTTACATTCTAAACATATACAACATCTTTCATCTTAGATTCAATCATAGATTCATCCAATTTATCAATTAAAGTCGAAATCTCCTCACCTAGGGTTTTCTCGAAGCGCCGAGTCTCGTCCGAAAGTCGCTTCGGTCACTCCAAAGTCTGTAGGATTTCCTATCAAAACAAGGTTCATTTGTTAGATCTAAACACATAGATCCGAAACAAAACCCTAAGTCATTTACCTGCGTGGAGATTCGTGGGCTATCACGGGCTCGTGGGCCGTCGCGGGCTCGTGGGCCACGGGCCGGACTGGGCTCGTGGGCTACAGCTAGCGGGCTCGCTGGTCTGCGGGCTGGCGGGCTGGCGGGCCGATGGGCCGGTGGCTGATGGGCCTGCGGGCTGACAGTGGCTCGCGGGCTGGTGCTCACCCGTGTGCTGGCGCGCGCCCGTGCGCTGCGCTGGCTCGTGCGCGCTCGCACGCTGGCTCGTGCGCGCTCGCGCGCTGCTGCGCGCCCCTGCGCTCGCGCTCCTGCGCTCCTGCGCTCGCTCGCGCTGTGCGCGGGGGAGGAGAAGAAGAAGAAGAAGAAGAAGGAGGAGGAGAAGAATGGCGGCGGTGGCTGTGGCGGAGGAAGCCGAACGGCCGCGGGAGAAGGCGAACAGCCGCAGGAGAGGGAACGTCGGGGAGAGAGAAAGAGAGAGAGAGAGAGAGAAAGGGGGTTAGGGTTAACCCTAATCCCCAATTGGGGACGCAGCGTTTTGTCCCAAAACGCTGCGTCTCCAAATATTGTTTTTTTTTTTTTTTTTTTAAGCTTGGTGTTACATTTTCTAACCCCCTAAAAGTAAGTTTCGTTCTCGAAACTAAAAGAAAGTAATACGCTGAACAAGTGGGGGTACTGTCTCTTAAGTCTCTTAATAGTCTCTTCGGTCTCTCAGGTCTCTTACTCGACCTGGTCACTCCTCCCCAAAACTCTGATCAATGAAAGTTCTTTGCTCCGTAGCTTTCTGACCTATCAATCTAGAATAGCTACGTGCTAAGCTAAAACACTAAGATCCTCTCTGTCTGGCCGTCCCTCATCAGACGTTGTTTGAGCTCTTGAAAGCTCGTCTCACCACGATCGTCCCACAAGAATTTGACGCCCTTTGTATCAATCTGGTATGTAGAGCGGCGATCTGAGAAAATCCTTTTATGAATCGCCGATAACACCCCGCAAGGCCAAGGAAACTTCGCACCTCGGTCACTGTCTGTGGCTGTTGGTGTGTTGGTCAGCCCAAATGGCATGACCACGAACTCGTAATATCCATATTGATTGCGGAATGTGGTCTTAGGCACATCCTCAGCCTTGATCCGCAACTAATGATATCCAAATCGAAAATCAATCTTTGAGAAAAACACGCGCACCTGGAACTGCTCAATTAAATCATCAATATACGACAAAGTGTTCCGATTCTTGATAAAAACCTTGTTTAACTGCCTACAGTTCACACACAATCTTAGAATCCCGTCTTTCTACTTCATGAATAATCACCGGAGCACCTTAAGGGGAAGTGCTCAAACGGATAAAACCGTTGTCCAGTAATTCCCGCTACTAGACCTAGAGCTCTCTAAACTTCACTGGCGCCATTCAGTATGGCAGAATAAATATGGGAGTGATCCCTGGAGCTAGGTCAATCTCGAAATCACACTCCCGAACTGGGGGTAGTCCGGGTAGCTCATCGGGAATATATTTAGGAAACTCCTATACCACCAGAATCTCATCAAGTCTCGGGTTCTGTATGGTGGTATCGATCATATGTGTCAGATCTGTCATACTTTCTCGACGTATTATATGTCTGGCTTTCCTCACTAATACAATACCACGGGGTAACACCCGTCTCTCACTCGCAAACGTCAGTAGTGGCCCTTCAGGCCTCCAAAAATCGTCTTTCTTGATAAAACAATCTAAGAAAACTCTATAAATATGCAATTAATCTATCTCTAAAATGGCATCGAAACCTGTCATATCCAGTGGGATCAGATTTGCTCTCAGCACTGTCCCACCTGCCATGACATCATACTCTCTATATACGAATTCTCTAACCAACTGCTCACCAAGAGGAGCAACAACTAATCGCTCCTCATCAATTAACGATAACAGCTCATCCGACTGTTGAGCGAAAGAAACTCTCACGTAGAAATAGTTCGACCTTGTGCCAATAAGAACACAAACGTCGACACCGGTATATCAAAATAGTTAAGCCTCTAGTACTGTAACAATCATGTCCGTACATATCATCACAGAATACAAGATTTCAAGGAAACAGTGCATAAGGACCTCTAAATGGAAGGATCCACAGGAGGATTACCCATGATCATATCTGGGTTCGCCAGAGCGTCCTCCTGAGTCATCGCATACACAAGGGCATGCACCCTCAACTATTCTCGTGAAAACCTAATACTATATTGCTCCCGGCTGCAGTCCGTGGAGCAGTGTCACTAGGATGCGTAGGTGTTCCCTGCTGTCCTACATGTGGTGTATTCTGATGACTCGAAGCCAACTAACCTCCAAGTCACAAATCAGGGCATAAACTCCTAATATGCCTCGGCTTCTCATAGTGGAAACATGTAATAAGTGCTCTACATATTTATTCGAGCGTGGTGCTTGCCACATATGCGGCAAAGAAAAGGTCGCTGAACAGTAGCCTAGCTCATGGCACTAGGACTGGTGATATAACCACCGGAGATATGATCCCGCTAAAACTCCGTAAAATAGCTGCGGTCGAATTCCATTAGGAAATCGCTTTGCCGCAATGGCTTATAGCCTCATCGCCTCATCGCAAATAGCTTCCCATCAAGTGAGGGCTTCCCTATCGAATAGTCTTTCAGTAACTCGTATACTATACTCCTAGCGCAAGCCTAGATCTATCAAGATCCGTTGGGTTCAGTTAACTCAGTGCTGTGCTACCATAGCATCACCAAGTCCAAAAATCTATGTATCCCAACTGTCGAGCTACTGTGACTAGCTGGGTCATCTCGGGGATGCACCCAAGTATGGCGCAATTATTATCACTCAGATTCGAAACTGTAAGAAGAACGGCCACCGATGGACGATTTGGTGCCGCTTGAGTAAGAACTACTGTAGAAAAAAATAAGCGCAGCCGTAGATATCGACCTTGCTATCAAAGGTGATGGGGTGACATCTGGACCCCATGTGCCGTGTATCACTCGTACTCTTACCCGAAAATATCAAGAGTAAATGGTGGAGACGTTGGTATAATAGCCGGCTGAGAAGGTGCTGGAGAAAACACACACAGAGGATGTATTCTTTGGCACCAAAAGAGGCGCTTGAAATGAGGAAGTATCCTCGCTCTCTTTAAGTAAATCAGGGAGTACATATCTAGCGCTCCATGTACTCGTCATGGTTCCGCAATATAATAATTCTCATTAGGATTGTTCAAGGATTAGGGTTAGTACAACTAACCCCCTAAAATGAATGAAATCATCAATTTAAGAACCATCTCCATTGGTTCCTTCTTTGAAAATAAAGAAATGCTAGGTTAGATAAGAATTAATATCTAACTCCCAAAAATAGATAAACTCATATGTCGAAGACCATATGCAGGGATATAAATGACCGTATGAAACTCTTATGCATTGAGGACTTTTAAAATCAAGTTACTTGGGAATGTTTTCAAATCATTTTATAAAATATAGCTCTAAACCAAGAGCTCTGATACCAACCGAACTGTCACGCCCCGAACCGGGATCGTGAACAGCCGCCCGTTGTCCCTGGATGCCGGCTGTATTTTTACAGAAAATCGGGCAGAACCTTCCCATAAATCGGAGGTTTCCCGAGTACAATTTCACCTGTATATCATATTCATCCAAAAAAATAAGTAAATGGCCATCCCGGCCTCTCCAAAATCAACAAATACCACAGCCAACATCCAGAACAACGCAAGGCTATAAGTTTCTAGCAGTCCTAGCAACAGACCTCTACTGTCATGCCCAACTAGAGCATGAGCAGCCGCCACACCGAGCGGATTTAAATTCTACGCATATATAAATTAAATTCCCAAGTTGTTTTTAAATATTTACAAATGCCTCAATGCCATGAAATAAATCAATACGAGAGTTTCAAGAATAAATGTCCATAATTTATACAGTCATCCCAAAAATTTAAATAAATGGAATGGTCAAACTAAAATCTCCAATACATAATAATGACACCAATCATCATAGCGGAAGAAATGGAAAATATCCATACCCAAGCCCAGTGATATCTCTTCGGTCCAGCACTAATCCTGTGGGAAAGAAAGTGAGGGATGAGTATCTATGGGAGGATACTCAGTAAGTGAGGGGATTGACATCATACTATCAATCTCGAGGTGAATTTGGAGTGTCAAAGCATAAGATAAGAAAATATCCGTAGTGTGCAAACCGATCATGTTATTTCAAAATCATATATAATACGCACACATCAGAAATCAAGATATGCATCCCAAAATTTTACATCAATGTCATGAAGAGCCGGCCAATGAAATATTCTCGGCAATGGTCTACCTCGACCAAGGACGGCGCATTGGGGGTTTTTCCAAATGCAAGTATTAAAGAATGACTCTCTGCCCCAATGTTGGCCACAGACTACCCCAACTAGCCTGTAAATAATAATAATGTACATATAACTAGTCAGCCGTGTATGGTGCCCCCGCCTGGTGCTAGACGGAGCCGTACTCAATGTCCTCTCCGATGAGGGTCAACCTGGGACACCCATACACACGACAATCTGGCGGATACCTCCGGCCGAAGCGTATCCGGACACAAGGGGTGCCTCTACCAGATGTCCTTCGTAGCTACGGATCACAATATCATATCAGCCGGGCACGTAGCCCCATGCATCCCATCACCAGATCAGCCGGGCATATAGCCCCATGCATAATATCATAACGTCAGCCGGGCATACAGCCCAATGCATAATATCATAAAGTCGGCCGGGCATACAGCCCAAAACATAATATCATAAAGTCGGCCGGGCATACAGCCCAAATGTGTAAGTAAATCCATTTAAAACCATGTGCCAATGCGGTGGAAGTATTTAAAACATATCAATATGTCGAAAATGTGGCACAATATACGTTTATCAAAACTCATGGATGCATATCAATAAAGTCAACAGTTAAGACACTCCAAAGGTCACAAAACATTCATCAAATATTTGAAAATTCTACCAATCAGGCATTTGCAGAAATATGTCATTTAAAAATATTTTTGAAACATGGTTTTCAATCAATAGTGAATGTCAAAGTCCCACTCACTGTTCTACGGGAGGGAAGTCACTCCCTACTGACAAGCCAAATCGGATCTGACCGCTCGAGTCTCCAAAAGATCAACCTAAATCAGATCATCAAATTTCTGTAACATTCTATACTTAACCTTAAATTCATATATAATCATTTCATAAATTGTATTATATTCGCATTCCACTTACACTCTAAACATATACAACATCTTTCATCTTAGATTCAATCATAGATTCATCCAATTTATCAATTAAAGTCGAAATCTCCTCACCTAGGGTTTTCTCGAAGCGCCGAGTCTCGTCCGAAAGTCGCTTCGGTCACTCCAAAGTCTGTAGGGTTTCCTATCAAAACAAGGTTCATTTGTTAGATCTAAACACATAGATCCGAAACAAAACCCTAAGTCATTTACCTGCGTGGAGATTCGTGGGCTATCACGGGCTCGTGGGCCGTCGCGGGCTCGTGGGCCACGGGCCGGACTGGGCTCGTGGGCTACAGCTAGCGGGCTCGCTGGTCTGCGGGCTGACAGTGGCTCGCGGGCTGGTGCTCACCCGTGTGCTGGCGCGCGCCCGTGCGCTGCGCTGGCTCGTGCGCGCTCGCGCGCTCTGCTCGCGCACCTGCGCTCCTACGCTCGCGCTCCTGCGCTCCTGCGCTCGCGCTCCTGCGCTCCTGCTCCTGCGCTCCTGCGCTCGCTCGCGCTGTGCGCGGGGGAGGAGAAGAAGAAGAAGAAGAAGAAGAAGAAGAAGGAGAAGGAGAAGAAGAATGGCGGCGGCGGCGGCGGTGGCTGTGGCGGAGGAAGCCGAACGGCCGCGGGAGAAGGCGAACAGCCGCAGGAGAGGGAACGTCGGGGAGAGAGAAAGAGAGAGAGAGAGAGAGAAAGGGGATTAGGGTTAACCCTAATCCCCAATTGGGGACGCAGCGTTTTGTCCCAAAACGCTGCGTCTCCAAATATTTGTTTTTTTTTTTTTTTTTTTTTTTTTTAAGCTTGGTGTTACTGTAACACATACTATCACATGGTGAAAGAACATACTACCACCATTGCAAAGATGGCTGAAAAACTCCAGCAGCTAGAAGCAATGCAACGTGTAAGAGGACATGGATGCACCTCCTTAGATGAGAATAGATCTGATAATAGATCTACATCACACTCTTCAACCACTTGCTGAATTATGACTCTATTCAATCTCTTCAAGTAAGCACTAGGACCTTAGTTGATAATTCTAGAATGAATTGTTTAGTTCCTTGGGAATGTTTTTCTTTGTTTCTCAACATCGATTATGTCTTTAAATTAATTAAATAATATGTATTTTTTAGGTTTGAGATAGAGTTAGGATCGACAAGCTGTGGTGGGTGGGCAACCATTTGGATCACATTGGTGTGCTGGTCATGTAAATATGGCGATTGATTGTGATGAAGAACTAATGAGCCCTTATGAAATGTTCAGAACTATTGGATATGCAATTGGAGTAACTATTTCTTGGCCGACTAATCTGGTATTTGTTTATGACATATATTGCATGTCTCTTGATGGTTAGATGAAAAATTTTAATATCAGTTTCTCTAAACTTCAATTTCTATCTTGTGAATATAATTGATTGAGGTCATTATATAAGCATCTATTTTAACCATGTGGATAAAGAACATATCGTCAATACTGACTATTCTTGTGATTGGGAAATAAAAAGTAATGTTTATGAGAAGAATTGAGGGACTAGGTATTGCTTTTTGTTTTTTCCAAAGCATTAGTTCAAAGTTCTAAATTTTGTATTTGATATATTTTATGCAGGTGACCTATGAAGAAGCCTAATAGCCACGTGTGTTTCACTACTAGAAAATGGATTTTTAATGATAAAAAATTATCGACGGATTTTTTTCTATCGGTAATAACGATGGATTACCGACAGAAATTTTACTAACGGATTAGCGACGTATTTTTTTTAATTTTTTTTAAAATTTTTTAATTTTAAGTTTTTTTAATTTTTTTGAAAAACTATCGAGCGACAAATTACTGACGAATTACCGACAAAAATTTTAACGACAGATTATTAACGAAAATTTTACTGACAGATTAACGACGGATTTTTTAAATCTTTTTAAATTTTTAAATTTTTTGTAAGTTTTTTGTAAATCTATTACCGACGAACTAGCAACAGAAAAATTAGCGACGGATTACCGACGGAAAAATTAACGACGGATTACCGACAGATTAGCGATGGATTTTTTTTATTTTTTGCATTTTTTCATTTTTTTTAATTTTTTTAATTTTTTAATTATTTAATTTTATTTAATATAATTATTTTTATTTTTACTTTATTTTTTAGAAGGATAATATTATTTTATTTTTTAAATTTTTTATTTTTTTTATTTTAAGCTAAATTAAAATTATTTTATTATTTTATAATAAATTATAATTTTATATTATTTTATTATTATTAAAAAATTATATTTTTATATTATTTTATTATTATTAAAAATATGAGATAAAGATAATAAGTTTAAAAGAAAAAAGTAATATGAATAGATATGTAGCTTGATTTTGTGGTTATGTTGCTCAAGAAAATCCTCTTTCGCCCAGGTTGAAGGAGTTGGGTTGGCGGGTCGGCGGGTCGGCGGGTCGGCGGGGGTTGCCTGGATCACAATTATTTTTTTGAGAAGTCTAAAATTAACGACGGACTCATTTTTGAGAAGTCTAAAATCAGTGACGGACTCAGCGTCGTTGATTTCTTTTTTTGCGACGGATTTTTTTCCGTTGTTAATATTAGTGATGAATTTTTTCTGTCGCTGATATTTAGCAGGGTCACTATCAGCAATAAAAAATAGACTTTCAACGATATGGACTCATTTTTGAGAAGTCTAAAATCGACGGACTCAGTGTTGCTGATTTTTTTTATTTTTTTGCGACGGATTTTTTTCCATTGTTAATATTAGTGAGGAATTTTTCTATCGTTGATATTTAGCAGGGTCACTATCAGTAATGAAAAATAGACTTTCAACGATAGATTTTTCTATCGCTGAAAGTTCATTTTCTAGTAGTGTTTCTTGGGATAAAGCTCCAAGCTAGAGGGCTTTTTATTGCCAAATATTTTTGCTAGGATAGCATTGGATGGATAGCTCTAAAACTTTTTTATGTTAGTTTAGCAATTTCAAAAATGTCTAGTTTATTTTGGTTTGGTTTAATTAATTTGTAAAAATACTTGTGATACTTTTGGTAATGAAGATTCATTGTTGTTGACTTCTCATTTAAAGTTGTGTTTGATTTTGGTTTATGATTCACTATAGTAATTTTAAAATTTATTTTAATTGTTAAAATTTATTGTAATTGGAAAAAGATTTAGTAACAAGCCTATTATGACACTTGTAAATGTCATATTAAAGGGGCGAAAATGGAAAAACGGAATGTCATGTTAAATTGAACCGTGGCATCTGGAAGTCCCACAATAAGTTTGTTATCCTACATTCAAAAATGTATTATTAAATTGTTTTTGTGGCATTTCAGTACCATATTAACAATCAAATATGGCAATCGTAACTGCCATGATAAACTCAAAATATGGCATATCTAATTGTCATGACAAGTCATTTATGTGACGCCTCTCCCTGTCGTGAAAGCTTGGCAAATGGGATCCCTTGGACACTTTTACCAACAGTTTATAATGCTGTGTAATCATACATAACTAATATTTTATTGGTGTCACATTATTCTTGTTTCATTCTCAATGGCACTTACACTAAATGCAGGTAAATCAAAAATGCTAAGAAAACAATATTAACCGGCATTTTTGAATGCCGGGAAATATTATTTTTCTATTAGTTGTGTTTATGTCCACTCTTCCAGTTCAATGAATTGGATTCACAATAGTTAATTTCAATTATGTGAAAAGAGTTATAAATATAGTATAATCCTGTATCTTTTTCTCTTGAAGATGATTTAGTCTAACAAAGAAGCAATTTTAACTCTTACCCAACTAGCGTATCTATCCAACAAAATGTTTTTCACACTCTCTCCAAACTTCTAAAACTTTACAAATACAAATTCAATAAGTTACAGATACAAGAAAACTCAACAACTCAAGATTTATCAAAAACAGTTTGACAAATGAAATCGATTCTGAAGGAATCTTTCAAATCAGATATATCACAATACGTAAATCAAATAAACTCTGTAAAAGGCTTTGAATAATGTCTGAATGGTGCTCTATAAAACCCACTTCGAGTCCTGCTAAAACTAGTTGCATCCATGAGGATTTAAAGCCTCAAGCTTTGCTTCATAATTAAGTTGCACTATGCAAAAGATGATAGAGATATGATTTTCCAACATGATTTTCTCCTACAAATCTTCTGATTTTTATAACTGTCATTATTCAAATTCGAAATCCTGAAAAATATATTTCAAATTTGAATTCTAATTTTACCTTAAGTAAAAACTTGGATTTGAATATTTCAAATCAAGATCACACTACTTGAAAAATTCAAATCCAAATAGTTTGATCTTAATTAACTTATTTGAACATGTTGTACTTAATTAGTTGAGGTAGGTCTTGAAATTGAACTAAAATTACAACAGCTTATCATCTGCCCTTCATTTCTTTTTTCGATTTCTTCTACCCATAAAAGCATAGTTTCTATGCCGGCATCATCTACGCAGCTATTGTTTTCACAAAACTTTTACAAAATCTCAGCTTCTATCAATAGAAGATTGTGTTATTTAAAAATTAATATTTCAAAAAATTTGCATACTTAATAAATTGATTAGTAATATATGTAAAGTTTTGTTATTATCAAAATATTAAAATTTGACAACAATTTTCTTTACACTGTTTACTTTACCTTGTATGTGTAAATATCTCCAACTCTACACGGAGTTCTCCGGTGTGTGCTCGTGGGCAGAGATCAACTCATGGTTGTCTCCGACTAATGGCTGAGATTAACTTATAGCTATCTCCATCTCTAGGCAGGGAGTGAAAATATGATTAGTGATTAAATTAGTTGCATTCAAAAGTTGATATTATGTATGATCTACTGTTTTGCAAATCACGAAACCCATTGAGTCAAGCAGTTGTCGTGATGTTGAGATGCTACAGGTTTAGGTTCTTTGTGATAACTCTAAGTGGCTGGATTTAGTTAATTTTTAGGGAAGATTATGTCTGAATTTCTGAAAATTTTAATTAAAATAAAATTTTAAAATTTTTTTATATTTTCCTTTCATAATTTTACACACATAGATGACGATCTAAAGACCAATTTATCTGGTGTTATATGTTTTGGAATGAATTAGTTTTAACTTGTGTATATATTTTACACATTTTCTCAGGGAGTGCGACACTCGTATCATCACAACTCTCCTACTAATATTAAAGTTCTAAGCAAATAATCTGAAAATAAAATAAAGTTCTAATATTTTTCTAAACTAAACGACTTGATTGGCAAGTAGTCGTCATGATCAAGAGCTTTCCATTTAATAGAACTCCTTCCAAAATAATTTATCATGCCTGATGTCAAACGACATCGACTTGAAATACCATGTCAAACGTTTTGTTGCCAAAAATCTATTAGACTCAGAGATGCCCATCACTATGAATGTTAGCAAGTTGCGACGCACAAAAGCATCACCACAATTTCCATACTTAAGCGACAAAGTCGCTACAATTGACAACGCAAGTGAACTTGCATTGCCAACATTGCCTGATGTTGGCAGTGCACCCGACGACAGAAATGATGTCACTAAGTCTTGGCGACACTCTTGTACGATGACGTCGCTGCTATTCGCGACATGGGGTTTAACAAGGCAACCATAAGAAGTCGCCAAACCGTTTTGTAACCAAAAAAATATAATATAATAATAATAATAATAATAAAACTTTTGTTGCTAATCTCAGTATTTTTGGTGGTAAGAACCTAGAGGCAGGGAGAAAATGTGATACATGCCCACCGTTGTGGTAAATGAACTACCATGCCCAAGTTCAAAATACTATATCTATGGAATTAATTGTGACATATAGCATCCCTCAATATATAAGAATATGTGCTAAGTTCGTATTCTTAAAAAGTTAATAATATGCCTGCAAATAGCTGGCCAGGTGAATTCAATCCAGAAGGAAATATAACTCAAACGGAATATAAACCACAAGTTACATGTACGCACATAAAACAGCTCAACTAAATATTGGTTTGAAACTCCTCCAACAGAAGTTGCCACCTGCATGCTATGGCTATCGTGTTCGGAAATGGACCCCTGGGATAAAATTTGACTTTGGCTCACACATTGCCAAGGAGCAACTAGAACTGTTAACACTAGCTTAAATTTGTTCTTCGATATTCAAGTAAGAACTCAAAAAAGAGTGAAAAAGAGAATAAAGAGCACGGAGAAAGAAAATGTCACTTGGTCATTAAGTAAAGACGTGCATGCGAGCCCAACATGGATGTGCTATGAGCTCATCAGCAAATGATAATGTGAAATGGGTTGATATAGTATTCGCTCATATATAAATTAAAACAAATAAGAATAAAATTATAAAACATACTACTATTATTAAAGAAAAATAAAATAAAAATACCATATAACCTATTTCACCGAATAATTCATCACATTTGCAAGCTTGAAATGTCTCATCTGCCTTGCTAGGGGTTCACAAGGCCATGCCCTTGCAAACTAGTTGTTTGTGTCAAGTTTCAGCCCTCATGGGCTCAGTTTGGCAAAATAGAATTGTGCATCCCACTTGTGGTTGTTAAGATACGTAACAATTAATAATGTTTTAATACACTAGTTTAAATTTTTAAACATAGCAGCAATTAGTCAAAATATAAGATGTTATGAAAACTGAAAGTTCTGAATTCGAATCATATTCGACTCCCTTGTCAATTCATTTAAAAGTTTGCCCTCGATTTGATGAATTACTCAATTCAAGAAAATGAGTACTAAGATTAAATGAATTACTCGTATAGGAAGCTGAATTAGATGGGTCCCTCCACCCCCGGACAAGCTCAGTACCGATGGGTTCTCACATATTAATTCCCAAATAGCAGGGGTAGGTGGCCTCCTCTAGGATGAGTACGAATTATAGGTGTGGGAATTCACAATAACTGATATAAGAGAATTTTATTTTATATAAAAAATAGTAACATCTTTGTCCACTAAATTAGCCTTTTAAAAAGGAAAAATATAAGAGAATTTGACATAACATATATATATATATGATTATAAATATTTAAGTGTGCCTTTGGCAACTCTTATAAGAAGGCTTTAACGTTTTAAGGTGTTTAACAGCCCAAAAAAAAAAGGATGCCACTTATGTGAAAAATGTTTGTCAACATAAAAAATCGTTTTTTAATAATGTGAACATTTTAAACAACAGTACCCCTCTTGAAAATATTTATATGTGTGTGTATATATATGTATACATATATAGTCTTAGTAAATGTGGTTTCCTATTCTTTCCTCTTCTACTCTTTGTTTTTGGAAAATGACTTCCATCTTTTCATTTTTCTTATCTTTTTATTCTGATTTCTGAGCAGAAAGGAAAGCTTCTGTTTCTCACAAATATATAAAGCCCCCGAAGAAACTAATGCGAACAAGGTTATCTAACACTTTGGCTTCTAGTGTTTTTTCTTCTGGGTTGCTCTTGTTCACAAAGTCCATTCAATGTGTTAATTACTTTGGTCAATTATGCTTTTGATTCAAAGTTTGTTAACCTCTCAATCACATCAGCTGCCAGCTGCGTCCTTGCAAGAAAGAGTACGTTAAGTGGCGTTTGAACTTTGAATATTGTCTATCAATATCATCCGTTAATTCTCTATAAAGGTAATTTTTATTAATTTTTACTAAAAATAATTTAATCCGAAAAAAAAGAGTTTAATACATAATCAAAGATTTTCTCTAACAGCATTTAAGATTATAATATTAAAATTTTTTTTAAATTATTAATCATTTTCTCTTCCTTTGGGTTTTCCAAATGCACTTACAAAAACGCTAAAACAAAATTTATTGGATTTAATCACACATGCAGAAACATAAATTAAATAATTCAGAATTTTTTTGGATAAATATCTCGATAGAGCGGTTTTCAAAAATCAACCGTGTCACAATGTCTCTCGAATGGATCACACGGTCGGTTGGTGATCACGCAATCGAACCACCATTGCAAATCTACGACACCTCAAGCCTCAGTCTGATGAATTCTCTAACGAGGGAGATTTTCCTACGCGAAAATCTCCAACCCTCGTAGTGTTTTCTCTCTCTCAAGAGAGATGCCTCTTCTATGTTTTTTTCTTGCCTCTGTTACTGATTTGTGTAAATTGGAGTGGAAAGCCACACCTTCACATTAGTAGGAAGGAGAAGAGATCATGTTTACACACGTAGGCGCACATTTTGCTTAATTTGGGGAGTTACCACTTAATGAGTAGTTAATAGGGTGATAAATGGGATAATGAGAATTATCCCATTATCTCTAAATTATCATAATACCCCTCTTGGGTATACTAATCCAACATCTCTCATTTACACATGAGAGTATTTTACGTCCGTCATAAGATCGTAACTCATACGATCTATCACATCACCCTGCTGGATTTTCATACAGTATTGGGCGTCGTGCGACCAGCAAACACACCTACAAGCAAAAACTTCAGGATACACATGTTATGATGGCCGAGAAGCCAACATTAGTATAAATATAACTCGCGAAAATATCCAACACTCGTAGTGTTTTCTCTCTCTCAATAGAAATGCCACTTCTACGTTTTTTTCTTGCCTCGATTACTAATTTGTGTAAATTAGAGAGAAAAGCCACACCGTCACATTAGCAGGAAGGAGAAGAGATCATGTTCACACACGTAGGAGCACATTTTGCTTAATTTGGAGAGTTACCACTTAATGAGTGGTTAATAGGGTAGTAAATGGGATAAGGAGAGTTACCCCATTATCTCTAAATTACCATAATGCCTATCTTGGGCATACTAATTCACATGAGAGCATTTTACGTCCATCACAAGATCGCAACTCATACGATCTATCATATCACCCTACTGAACTTTCATACAAAATTGGACGTCGTGTGACCGGCGAATACACCTGCAAGCAAAGAATTCTCGATACACCTGTTAGGATGACCGAGAAGCCAACATTAGTATAAATATAACTCACGAAAATCTCCAATTCTCGTAGTGTTTTCTCTCTCTCAAGAGAGATGCCTCTTCTTCGATTTTTTCTTGCCACGGTTACTGATTTGTGTAAATTAGAGAGGAAAGCCACACCTTCACATTAGTAGAAAGGAGAAGAGATCATGTTCACACACATAGGCACACACTTTACTTAATTTGGGGAGTTACCAATTAATGAGTGGTTAACAAGGTGGTAAATAAGATAATGGGAGTTATCCCACTATCCCTAAATTACTATAATACCCCTCTTGGGCATACTAATCTAATATCTCTCACCTGCACATGAGGGCATTTTTCGTTCGTCACAAGATCACAACTCATGCGATCTATCACATCACACTGCTGAACTTTCATACAGGATTAAGCGTCGTGCGACCAGCAAATACACCTACAAGTAAAAACTTCTCGATACACCTATTAGGATGACCGAGAAGTCAACATTAGTATAAATATAATTCGCGAAAGTTTTTTAAAATTTATAATTAGTAGTAATAATATAGTAAAATTGTAATAATATAATAGAGATTTTGAAAATTTATAAGTCAAGTAGTAAACAAGTAGTAAGTAGTAATAATGTGGCAGCAGCTTGCATGGGCTGGCGCCCGCTCTGGAGTTGCATGTGTGCAGTGGCATGCATGGGCGGGCGCCCGTGTTGGCATGGCAAGGCGCTCGTCTCAACCCACACATGTCATGTCTCTCTTATATAAAAATTTTTACATATGGATTATATCAAATTTTCAAATTATGAAGAATAATAATATATTTAATATTATTAATTTAAATAATGTAATGACATAAATTTAGAGTTGTTATTTATTGAAATGTAATATTTACGATAAGAACAAATGTTACAATGTTGTAACAAAAACAATACAAAAAATGAAATTGTTAATAATGTAATAATAAAAAAATTAAATTAAATTTACAAAAAGCAGAAAAAAACAACGGTTCTAAAAATTTATTTGAACCCTAAATCAAGTATATAATAAAAAAATAGCAAAAAAAAAATAACGGTTCTAAAAATTTATTTGAGCCCTAAATCAAATATATATTAAATCATTCTCCACAAATATCTTTCCCTCTATCTTTCCCTCCAAAACTTATAAATTATTTCCCTCCATCTTTTTTTCCAAAATTTATAAGCTAGGTAGTAAATAATAAGTAGATAATAAGTAATAATAATGTTGCACCCTTGCATGCATGGGCGCGCATGCACTGGCACCCGCCCTGGCATTGCCGAGTGCCCGCGTAAAAGGTTGCATGGGTGCGGTGGCATGCGTGGGTGGGAGCCCGTCCTGGCATGGCTGGGCACCCGTGTCGGCCCACACATTCTATATCTCTGCTTGTTTTATTATATAAAAGTTTTCACATAATTATATCAAAAATTTTAAATATGTAAAATAATGATATATTTAATATTATTAATTTAAATAATGTAATGATATAAATTTAGGGTTTTATTTATTGTAATGTAATATTTAGAGTAAAAATGTAGTAACAAAAAAAACATTGTAACAAAAACAAAGACACAAATACAGAAAATGAAATTACTGATAATGTAATAATAAAAAGATAAAATTCAATTTAGAAAAAAACAGAAAAAATTAGCGGGTTCTAAAAATTTATTTGAGCGCCTAAATCAAATATATAATATATCATTCTTTACAAACTCTCTTTCGCTCCAAAACCTCTCTCCTCCCTCAAATCTTAAATCTTATGACTTAAAGCCATAATCCTTTTTCAAATTTTCAAATCTTCTGACTTAACTAAAATCTTATTTCAAATTTTCCTTAACTCAACATGGGAAAAACTAAACGAATGATGAGTATTGTTGCTGATCATGAAAAATCACAACCATCCGAAAAACAACTTTACTCTGAAGAAGCCCAAGATACTACCCAGGTTTGATTTGGTTTGGTTTAAAAACATATCATTGAGATAAGTATTCATTTCTAATGTTTTTTTAGCAGTTCTCAAGAAGAAATGTAGAAGTCTAATACATTGTTAAGATGTTTGGGATTTAGAAAAAAGAAAACAGACGGTGGTTGAAATGAATGAATGAAATCAACCGATAGGAATTGATGGTACGATCTTTACTAGATTTCTTGGTCTATAGTCATAGTCCACTCGATTGCTCCCATAAATTATAGGACTTTGCGTGATATGCCAACGGACTATAAAAAAGACATGTGAAAAATTATAGAGATAACCCATTAAATTGTACATTCTCATAAATGGAAATTAATCCATCTAATTTTATTTCTTTCATTTTGAATTTTGTATATTCACATAAATTGAAAATTAATCCATCTAATTTTATTTCTTTCATTTGAATTGCAGCCCAAGATTACTTTTAAACCACTCAGAGATGACACTAAAAAATAGGTTATTGAAAATTTATGTGAGAAATGGAAGAGTTTTAAAAATAGTCTGAAATCAAAGTGGTTCGATGATTCACTTAGAGTAGATAATAATATCAAAAGAATGGAAGATAAAAGGGTTGATCCAAATCAGTACAAGGATCTTGTTACATTCTGGCTAAGTGATAAGGGGAAGGTAAAAAATAAACAATTTTTCTTACTCATTCATTTGCATTCTCATAAAAAAATAAACAATTTCTCTTACCATTAATTGAATACATTTAATTCTAATACTTTGTATTAGGAAATTAGTAAAAGAAATTCAGAATGTCGTACAAACATGACGGATCCACATTGCTTAGGATATAAGTCATTTGTCAAACTCATTGATGAGAAGGTATAAACAACTCATATTTTATTTTACTTATAATTAATTTTACTGCATAATATTTTACATACTTTGAAGCACATTTCATTATTACAGATAACACAATGTGGGACGAAACCTTATAGATCATAATTTTATATTACAAGTAGAATCCGATTAGATGGTAGTTTAGTCTCTATGAAAGTATCAGAAATTGTGATATGGATGATTATTTTTATGCAGTTCTTGATCTTTGGATATTCATGTTTCATTTATTTACTTTATAGGAAATGATGAAGAGTCAAATGGAGTCTGTCGAGAGTGAAGAAGGCCAAGCAGAAAGTTCAAATTTATCTTGGAAAAGTAATATTGCGTCAAAGGTTAAAGGTCCTGATTCACGGGGTAGAATCAGATATGTAGAAAAAGTTATAAGTGCATTTGTACATTCAACGAGAGCTGACAAAGAAAATATAACTAATATGATCCAACAATTAATGGAATAAAATCATAATTTTACTAATTTGTTAGGTAATGTTCTTCTTCATGTTGTTATGAATGTTGGAAGTGAACATAAAGATGAATTGATGAATATGGTTAATGAAGCAAGAGTTGTTGCTGATATTCAGTTATGTTATTTCTCTATTTTTACTTCGACATAATCTTATTAATTTCACTTTTACATTTCAAAAATAATTCAAATTATTTGTATTTTAACTTCCTCCAATACCAGATGCTGGGAATGCACTTAAAAATCAACAATTATCATCATCACCGCCCAACTTCGTCCCAAAAGGTAATATTCATTTCATTACTTATTTTTATTTTATTTTTAATATAGTAATATTTTTATTTATAATCATTTTTATACCATTATATTATATTCATCTGTCTCTACTTCTTTTTATGAATGAATAGATTGAATGAAAGTGAACTTTGTCGATAATCTTTTTTATAATTGAAGTAAAGCATCTCTCAGAAGAAGATATATGGATTGTGGGTGTGGAATATGTAATCTTTTTGTTTTTTATCCTATTATATCAATTATTTTCCAAGATTATAATATTTTACTATTTTCTTTATTTTCAAGTTTTTAGTTATATTTCTTAATATTTGTACTGACCATCCATAAAACTTATAATATTTTCTCACATACGAAAATATGTATAATAATCGACTATAGTAACCGACTAGTAGTAACCAAAAAGTAAGTAACTGGTATAGTGACGATAGTAGTAACCAAGAAATAAGTAACTAGTAAGTGAGTAGTAAATGATGATAGTAGTAACTATAGTAACAATAAAATACTAATATTTCTTAACACCGTCCATAAATCACAATATTTCTTAACATTTGTACAACCGAAATAATAACATTTTCCAAACGATATTATATATGTCGTTATATAGCAGTAACATAACCGACATAGGTACTAATATGACAACCAATAATAAAAATAGTAAGTTTTCTCAACACTATTTTAAACCGATAATAAAATACTAAATTGTACCAACAGTTCTAACTGTCACTATAAATATATAACATGCTCCAACGGTCATGAAAACTGTCAGAATACACCTATCCCGACTGGTGTATTACCGACTAAATCTCTATCCGTTAAAGAAGGTTTTGCTAACAGTTTTAGTACATTTAGGAGACAGTTTTAGTCCATCAGAATAACTCACTTGTTTTGTAATGTTTCAAAATTTTAAAATTTAACTAAATATATAACATCACAAATCAACCTTAGAAGTGGACTATTCAACTTGAAGTAAACAAGTCTTAGAAACCAAATTTGAAACTTAACCAAGTCAACCTGCATAAAAGACCAAGTCAATCTTAGGAATTCAAGTCTCAAAAGTTTAAGTCTAATAAATAACTAAATCTACCCACCAGATAAACAAGTTGACCAACCCTAGGACAAAGAGACTTGTGAGTCGACTCTAAACATAAACAAGTTGACCTACCTTCCTATATTAACTTAAGTCAACCTAACATATGTATAAATAAGTCGACATAAAACTTAGTGAAGTCAACTTAGAAGAAGATAAGTCAACCAACCATATAGGTGAGTCGACTTAGGAAAATAGTTCTCAAAATTTTCTAAGTATGAAATACTACAAATCAACCTAGGTAATCTATAAGTTGACACAGTGAGAACACAAGTCAACCTAGGAATAAAATGAGTCGACTTGAATCAATGAACTCTTAGAAATCTAACTCTGCAACACAACTAAGTCTGACATGAGAGATTTAATGAATCATCCTGTATAAACTTAGTTTTAGAAACATATTCCAAAATATAACTAAGTTAACCTAAGCATTAATCAAGCGAACTAAGTATTAATCAAGTCGACATAATCACATGACAAAACAAAACAAGATCGACATAAAGGATAGCTAAGTCAACATGACTAGGATATAAGTCGATTTAACCCAAATGTCAAAATACCATAATTTGACCAAACAAATACACAAGTCGACCTGGTCTAGAGATGAAAGATAATAAGTCGACCTAGCCAAATATCAAGTTGAGCTGGACCAACAAGCTTTCATAAATGAAATTTTTGAAACATAAGTAAACCAACCTAGAATTAGGATAAGTCAACCTAGGTATAAAATCTGTACTATATATGTCGACTTAACAATGTTTTAAGGTGACCTATGTTTACACAAGTTGACTCAAGAGAAGAACAAACTGACCTAACACTAATATAAAAATGCTAACAAATTGATCCATATCCATATCAAGTTGACCTAAACAATTTAAAATTTAAAACAAGTCAACCCAAAATCTCAACGAGTCAACACCACATGAGTAACGGATAAATGCTCAGAAAAAGCTATTCGAAATTGAATGAAAGCTCAACTAGTTCAGCAATTTCTGCAAATGCATTCAATGATTACTGCTCAACAGCTAAATTTATCTCTGGGGTTGTAAATACAACCCAAAGGAATGATGAGATAAATCTTTCGGATCATTGTGTAGTACTAAAGCAGCCATTAATTCATCCTTTGCTTTTACATCTTTGTTGTATTTTTGTAAAGTTTCATTTTGTGCCTCATTTTTACTCTATAGTCTTTGTAAAGATCAGAAGATTGCTTCTTCTTGATCAAGGATTAAATTATAACGAGTAAATAATCATTGGATTGGATTTGTTTGTTCTTAGGAAAGACAAGTATAAGTATTAGGAAAAAATACTTGTAAAGTTCACTAATATCTAGGAAGCTAGTGCGTAGACTATTTGTTAAAATATTTGATTAAAAAATTTAGGTGAACCTTGGAAGTAAACATATACCAAGGAAGGTAAAATAACTATAAATCTTGTATCTTTTATTTCTCTTTCTCATCCTCTGTTTGTGAATTTTCCATTAATTTCTTTTAAGTTCCACAAAAATCAAAACTTTAAAAATTTTATTTTCTCTCAAAAATTTTAAATTTTGACTTTCTAAACACATTGATTTTTAATTTTCTCTCTATAAAAAAATTAATTTGATTTATATTTTCTCTCTTTAAATACATAGATTTTAAAATTTCTCTCTTTGAAAAATAGTTTTCTTTCTCTAAAATTAAACAAATTATTTTTTTCTCTTAGAAATTGATTTCATTTACATTTTCTTTCTATAAACAATATAGTTTTACATTTTTCTCTCTCTAAAACTGAATATACCAATGTTCTCTCGATAAAAAATTAATTTAATTCATATTTTCTTTTTTAAAACATATTAATTTTAAGTTTTTCTCTCTAATACCAAGTATAGATACTTTCTCTTTTTAAAAAATTAAAATTTTATCACTTTAAACACAATTGTTTTAAGTAATTGGTATACTTTTACCCCTTATTGGGAATATTTTTTACCCATAATTAAATGTTGTATACTAAACATGAGAAAATGGGGTAATAAGTAATTCGAATGATCCTTAAACTTTATTTTATCTCGTACCAAATCTGTCTTTCTTTCAAACACTGTCGATATGATTAAAAAATATTCTAATTAGATCCCATATTTTAGACTAAATTAATAATTTATTTTTAAATTATTGTTAGTTTAAAATCATGATTTGTAAAGTTAAAAATTTATTAAAAAATATAAATTAATATAAAAGAAGAAGTCAATAAACAGTCTCCAAGGTATATTCAAAGACTAGTTGAGGGCCGCCGATTACTGTGCATATATTAAGTTTGTCAAACTTGTACAATAAGACTTAGGTTTAATTTGATATCACATTTTAATAATTGTTCGGTGATGTTCCTTTTTTTTTATTTATTATAATTTATTATTACACTATAATAATAGGAATAATTATGTAACAATTATAATATATATATTTAATTAATTATGTAATGTATAAATTCAAAAAAAAAAATTCTAATTAAAATATATAACATTAAATTTGATAAATAAATTTGAATGCACAGACACAGAGGTAATTTGTGTCCGCTGTATTTGAGACTTAGTATCAAGTAGCCTACCTCATTCTACTTCCTACTTTCTCTCTCTCCCTCTCTCTCTACAAACTTCTCTCTCTATTTCTCTCTGTAGGAAGCAGGGAGGGAGAGAGAGAGAGGTGTGTTTGAAAAGATGCGCCAACATTCATTGTGATCAAGGAGGAATTGGGATTCCATAGGGTCACGCACTTGACGATGGGAATAAATTAATAAATCCTAATAATAATAATACTCCCTCTCTCTCTCTTTCTCTCTCTCTCTCTCTGTGTACGGTGTGCAGTCTGCGGAGGCCAAAAATACCGCCGTCCTCGTGGCCCCAAACCCACAACTCCTTTCTGGTTTTGTAAATATTTCAAATTGTTCTCATTTGCTGTATCAAATCCAAAACCCACCCACAGTTTCTCTCGTTCTTTCTACACCTCGTTAACGTACCGCCCCATCCCTCTGCTCCCACCCCATTCACGTCACCCTACCATTAATGCAAATACCATCTCACACTATTTGATGAATATATATTTCATAACTCTTTTTAAAAAAATAATTTAAATTTATTTATAATTATAAAAAGAATTTCTCCTATTAATTATAAATTTTTTTATAGTTTAGGCCGTATTACTATTCATAAAATTATTATCTAAAATAATTTAAAATTATTAAATAGTGATTTAATTTGTATAAAATTTATAAATATTAAGAATTATAAGAATTATAGTAAATTTTTTATATTTAAAAATTAAAAATAAAAGAAGCCAACGTCAAATTTTGCTTTCTTCTGTTGTAGCAGCAGGTGCGCAGCGCATTCCTTTCTGCAGGAATTTCCATCATTCCTTTCTGACATCCTTCTTTATGACTCCCTCCCTCTCTCTACATGCATTCTGTCCCCCGTCGCCTTTATTTTTCTTTTTTAGTTTTAATGTATACTCTTATGGCATATATTCAAAATACAAACTATATTTTAAAAATTTTGGATTTTGTCTCCCAGTTAGGAAGCAAGATCATCACAACACAAATTCAACCCTACCCTTTTTTATTGACTAATATACCCCTCTTGTAGTGGATTAATGTAGTAATGTCAGGGGGTAAGAACAGAAATTAACAGATGTTGAGATTACTAAATTTGAGCTTTTACTGTGCGAAAGATGTTTTTATATTAACTAAAAAGAATCAAATAATCGGATTTATTTTTGCCTAATTTCCTAGGTTTTGTACTCATCAAGGGTTATTTTTGGTGTTAAAAAAATGATTATCTCTTGTACCAAAATATTAATTACCTTTCTCGTAATAAATTATGAAAAAAGCGATTTAATTAAATCTATTTTGAGGTTAAAAACTAGATATTAAAATTTTGAAATAAGTGAAAGAATTTTAATGCGAAAAAACCTAAATGAGCATGTAGCAAGGAAAAGAAAAATATGAAAAGATCCATGAGGTAATGGTCTTGAAAGAAGAAATGAAAATAAAAAGGTTATTTGGGATTTCACGACAACCAATGTGTTTTTCAAAAAAGACGTAAAAATAATTTTAACTTTTTAAAAAATGAAAATAATAAGTTACAAATTGATTTTTTTTTATGACTAAGAAAAGAGATAGAAAATATTATAAGGAATGCAAGTTCATCCCAGAGAGAGTTTAACCATCCAGTATAATTTAGTGACAATGGATATACGTATCAAACATAGAATTCTTAGAAGAAAAAAGTGCATAATTCCACAATTAAGTAGTGGAATTTAAAGGATAAAAAATGAAAAAAAAAATCAGGAGAGAGTAAGAGAATAAGTATAAGAAGAAATACATAGTCACCCTAATATTACATAAAAAAAAAAAAAAAAAAAAAAAAAAAAGATGACATTTCATGTGAAAATTGTGGCTAAAGTTTATTTGGTAAATCAAAAAAATATGTTACTCTAAATAAAAAAATTTGGTAGTGGAAAAAGAAAGTACAAGAGAAAATAAAAACGAAAAGAACCGTTTATAACTTACTATATACTAATAAGAATGAAGGAATCTTAAAGAAGTACGCAGTAGTCAAGAAGAGGCGAAAAAAACAATGAATGAGTAAAAAATGAAGCTTTCAAAAGACTTTTATAAACAGTTTGATATAAAAGAAGGAAAAATAGACATTTATAAGATAGTTAAAACGGGAAAAATGAAAACAAGAGATATTATACAAATAAAATATATTAAAAATTAATCAAATAGAGTGTTAGTGAATGATAAAAAAATAAAAGAACAATGAAAAAAATACTTTTATCAACTGTCTAATAAAGATCAAAATGATCAAATTAATTTAGCTAAACTAAATAGGTCAGAGAAATATAGAAAAATGAATTTTTATTGAAAAATTCAACTTTCAAAAGTTGAAGAGATTTTAAAAATGATGAAAATGAAAAAGTGGTTGGACCCGATGATATCCCGATAGAGTTATGGAAGTGTTGAGAAACAGAATTCTAGATGGCTTACAGAGTAATTCAACATGATATAGAGGACGAAAAAATCTAATAAGTGGAGAGAAAGTGTTTTTGTATACCTGTTTAAAAACAAGGGTGACATACAAAATTGTGCATATTATAGAAAGTATTAAACTTATAAACCATAACATGAAATTTTGAGAAGTGATTGAAAAAAAAATTATAAAAGGAGACCAAGGTGAGTAAAAATTAATTTAAATTTATATATGAATGTTCAACAATAAAAACTATACACCTTCTCTAACATTTAGTTGAGAAGAATCAAGGGAAGTGCAGCACTTAAACATGTTTATATCAACCTAAAAATGGTATAAAACAGATTTTCTATGGAAATTATATAGAGAATTTTAGAAAAGAATGATGTAAGAGTAGTGTACGTTGAAGTGATCAGGGTTATGTATAGGGCATGGTGACAAAAGCAAAGATATCATATGGATTAATCAGAGAATTTCCAATAAAAATACAATTACATCTAGGGTGTCAATGTTAAATTCCTATCTTTTTACACTAGTTATGAATGAATTTCTCAGACACATTCAAGATATGGTACAATAGTATATGTTGTTTATAAATAACATTGTCTTAGTTGATAAGACACTTGAAGAAATAAATGCTAATCTCAATTTTAAAAGAAAACATTAAAAGTGAAAAAATTTAAACTTAGTATGATAAAAACAGAATATATAGAATTTAAATTTATCAATATTAACATTAGTGAAACAGTGGTTAAAATAGAAGATTGTGAATTATCGATAAATTAGAGTTTTACATACCTAAAATCAATTTTACAAAAAGACGAAAGGTATTAATAGAGATGTATAATATAAACAAGATGGTTGAAATGAATAAGTATATCAAGTATTCTAAGTGCTCGAAATGTACCATTAAAATTTAAAGGTAAGTTTTATAGGATGATTATTAGATATGTTTTGTTGCGTAGATCTGAATCTTGTATAATGAACCAAATATACAAATAGAAAATGAGAGTTGCAAAGAAGATGATATTAGGGTAAATGCGTAAAAACACAAACATTGACAAGATAAAAAATAAATATATTAGGGAGAAAGTGGGGATGGATACGTACATAGTCGATCAATAAAAGCTCCAGTTGGACAGTGAAAAACTTTGAGATTCATATTAACTGGGAAAGAGGGAAAGCTAAAAAAATTTAGATACCGACAATAAAATATGATATAAATTATTTAAATATAAATAGAGTTATGATACTAAATATAATACAATGATATAAAAGTATCCATATTATCGAGTCTACTTAGTAGAATAAAAATATGATTATTATTATCATATAAAGAAAACAATTATATAAATGAATATATAATATGAAATAAAGTATAATGATTTATAATAATCTATATAAATGATTTTATTTAGTAGAATAAAAGTTTAGTTATTGTTATTATTAAAATATATATAATCTAAAAAGCTAATGTTTATATAATACATAATAGTATTATATTTTATTTCTACATAAATTAATGCATTTTTCTTAAGAATAACGAATAATAATACATATATAATAAGAAAACTATATTCATAAAAATCATATTGTTTTTTCACTAGCAAAATGACATAATTAATTGTGTTATTTTAACAAAATAAAATATTATAAAAAAAATTGCATTAATGGTATAATATTTGAATAAAAATGATAATTATTATTAAAACATATAGAGAGTGTTTTGATTAAAAAAAATGTTTTCCCATATACCACGTAAACAACAACAACAACAACAACAACAATAATCTGATATTTAATGTCAACATTTAAGATCGACCATTTGAAAAACAAGTATAAAAATAAAAAAAATAAAAAAATACAATAAAATAAAATAAATATTTATTATTTATATATAAAATATATTTGCTTAATTTGTATAGATTCTTTAACGTCATTTATTGTTATCTAAAACTATTTTCTTGTCTAAATTCTTAATTATCATATTTTTACAGATGATTTACATCCAAATTTTCAACGGTATATTTCTACGTTCTACTAAATTTTCTATATTTAATTTCTCGACTCTCCTAATCAGTGATTCTCTAGATCTCCTTTTACATACTCAAACCATGTCAGTAGACACTCTTGCATTTTATATACAATTAAACTAATTTTCAATTTGTTACAAATCTTTACATTTTTAATTTTATCTTTTTTAGTTTTACTATACATTTATCTAAATATTCTCATTTCTGTTGTAATCATTTTTTATTTTTATTGTTATTTAATAACTTAATACTTAGTACTATATAATAGTGTAAATTTTACCGCGATTCTATAAAATTTTACCTTCAAATGTAGTTGTATCGTGGATTGTAAAAAATTCTGAATATGTTTCTCTATTTCATCAAATCCGTTTGAATCTTATAATTCACATTTTCATCTATATTGCCATCATTTTAAAAGGCGAAACCAAAATATCTAAATCGTTCATTTTTTTATACATTTTGTCCATCTAATTTAATCGTTTTTTCATTATTCTGATAATGGTCGCTAAACCTACATTTCATATACTCAATTTTTTATCTACTCAATTTAACCCTCTATATTTCAGTGTGACCCTACATAACTCTAATTTGGTACTAATACTCTCTTTAGTTTTATTAACTAACACTGAATTATATTCAAAAAATATATATCATGATATTTAATTTTGAACGTTTTTTATGATTTCGTCTATTACTATTACTATTACAAAAAAGATGAGATTTAATATCAAATTTTGATGGAATCCAATGTTAATAGAGAATTTATCGCTCAAACTCCTACAAATTCTTATATTTATTACAATTCTCTTATACATATCTCTAATGAAATTAATATATTTTAAGAAAATCCTTTTCTTCATCGGTGTTTACCACAATATGTCTCTAAAAATTCTATCATATGCTTTTTCTAGATTCCTTAATATCATATGCAGGTCTCTTTTTTGTACTCTATAAGTTTCTATTAAATATCTTAACAAGTGAATTGTTTCTGTGATAGATTTTTCTGATATAAATTCAAATTGATTTTGTGATACATTTATCTCTAATTTAAATTTATACTCTATCACTTTCTCCCATATATCATGCATAAAAAATAAATAAATAAATAAAAGTAAAAGAGAAAACACTTTTATAGGATATTACTTGTATCTAAAATATTCATATTTTAATAAATAATTTTAACATTAGCAAAAAGCATAGGCAGGCTAAAGGAGATGGCCAAAGCAGCTTCCCACTAAAATTTTGAGAAAAATTGTGCTATTTAATTTTTAAAAATAATAAAGTTAAATATTATTTGTCGTGTTAAAAATTATATCATCCGTATCCTCATATTATAATCTCAATTCAATGGTTTGCTTTCCCCCAAGGAAAAAAGCAAGAGTTTTTGACTTCGCCTCCGAGCATCGATGGAATTCTCGGTGCAAAATGAGAAATGAGTTCACGTGAATTGATAATCGACTTGGTAAATAACGGTTTTAGAAATTAACTTTGTAAAAAAATAGAGATCATTTAGACCCAAGTGGAATCTATATCTGCCAATCAATAATGTAAAATAATAAGAAATTGTAAAATTTTCCATAATGAAATTCTTTATGAAAAATTATCATTACATAACTTGAATGTGATAACAATAATAATAATAATAGAGTTTTATAGAGGTGTAAATCTCTGCAGCATGTGTAGGAAGCGGAGAGGGGAACGTAGAGCAAAGGAGCCCAGAGCCCACACAAGCCGCATCTTCTATCGAATAGTAGCTTGACACGAACTCAAGTTGACACATGCACCGCTGTCCCCTCTACCACCAACTCTGTTTTGACTCCCTGTGCCTCTCTGTCTCTCTGGGATTCTTTCTTTCCCTTCTTTAATAATTGATGACTCGACATTTAAAAATATTATTTTAAAAATTTGATTTAAATAATTATCGTATTTCTTTTAAGATTACTTTTAAAATTCAAATTCAAATCTTATTCAAATAATTTAATACTTTTTTTTACTATTAAATCAAATGTGCGACCGTTGTTCTCCTTCTGCCCCCTGTCTCTCTCCCTCTCTCTCACCGCTCTCCCTTACTTTTACTTTTACTTTTAATTTTATGCATTAATGAAAGTCTTCTCTTTGCAACGCAGTTTTTAGTTAAATAATAGAAGTATTATTTTATTAAACATAATTATTATATAAACTTTGTAAAAGTCAAACGAAGAAAATGGAAAAACTTTGTTCAATTGTTCTCTGAAATCATATGCCTTCAAAAGCCAATCTATCCATTGCTATCATATTTTAAAAGTTTAAGACAAGTGTGTATGTTTGGGCTTCAAATACATTTTGACTCAAAAAGGATTTTTGTTATGCACTCCCCTAATATAATTGGAATAATGGCATAGTAAAAATTGATATTTTTCAATTTTTTAAAAAATAATTAAAAAATACTAAAAATTTTGAAATAGAATCAATTATTAGTGAAATTATAAGTCTATCCCTAAGAGAAATCACAGTTCCCTTATCAAAGGACTCTCTCCCCCGTCATCTCTCTTTAAAGGATCGATTAATTTCTCTTTCTTTTTCTCTCCAAATCGATTCTGAACACTCTTTCTCTTCTCTTTCACTCTAAATCTTCCTTTTTGGGTGTTTGCTTCCTCTCTCTCTCTTTTCCATTATTATTCATCTTTCACTCTATTCTCAGTTGAGCCTCTCTTCTTCTTCTTCTCTCTCTCTCCCTCTTCTTTATTGTCAAACAATTTTATCTCTCTTCCATTGTTTCTCTCTTCTCTCCCATTGATTGATTCTCTCTTTGGTCCTCTATGCTCTATCAAATCTTATCTAGTATCTCTTTTTTTTTCTCTTTCTTTTACTTTTTTTTGTCTTTTTCACTAAAGATACCAACACAAGAGAGAAGAGAGAAAGAAAAGGAAGACGAGATAGTGTGTTAAAGAAAAATGGATAATGATTCAAATAAAATATACATTTATAATTTTCTTATATATTGAGCAAATATTAACAATTATACAAACTTTTAAAATAATATTTAGTGATGACATCTGCTCGACTTGGCGGGTAAAATTTTAAATCTTTTTAAGACGATTCACGTCGTTTGTCGAATTGATGGCTCAATGCAGGAAGTTAATGGCATGTCATTTCTAGGATAAAACGGTTGACGTCAAAAGGTTCACAACAAATGATGGCGCATCTTGAGAAGTAAAAGTCTGCAGCTGGTAACTTTTGTGTTACTTATACTTCAATAATATAATTTTAAACTTTGAACATTGTACTTGAAGTATTTCGTAGGAAGAGAATTATTAGAATAAGTCCACCTGGGCTCGAGTTGTGTGGACTTAACAATATAAGTGGTTGACTCACATTTACACAAGCCGACTCACATCCAAAGCAAATCAACCTATCTCTCAATTACAAAATCTCTCATATACAAAAGCAAGTCGACTCAGGACTCCAACATGTCAATCGTATCTGAATAACATTCAAATGTTTAGAAAAACAATTTCAAATTAAATGAAAAGCATAACTATTTCACCAACTCCGGTAATAAATTCCATGTTTGTTAAAACTCTCTAACGGCTAAAATCATCTGCCGACTATAAATACAACTGGAAAAGAAATATGCAAGGATTAAGGAACATTTTGAATAAGTCCACATTTTCTGCTCTCTGTTTCATTCTAGTTTGTACATCCTGAATATATTTGAAAAATATAGCTTCAACTTGTATTTGCATTTCACTCTCAGTGTTTGTTGTAAAAGATCAAAATATAGAGATTATTGATCTTGGATTGAGTGGGAATGAGTGAAATTTTGGTAGGTTTGCTTGCTCCTAGAAAAGGCAAGTATGAGTGTTTGGATAAACACTTGTATGGTTATCTAACACCCGTGAAACTAGTGGTGTAAATTATTTTAAAATAGTGGATTTAAAAATTTTAGTAAAATTTGGGAGTTGATGTACATTAAGAATATGGAACTATTATAAATTATGTGTCATCTGTTTCTTTCTTTCTCTTCTATTTCCTATGCTTCTTTATTCACTATTATTTTTTTTTAATTCTAGAAAAGTAAAAAATTTTAGATAACTTATTAACGCTCCTCTAAGTTGTCACATTAGTATCTACAAGAAGATTGAGATATTTTTTTCCATCTCCTGAAATGAGCACAATGAAATTTAAAGGGTTTGTTAAGATCACCAACTTAATCGATAGGTTTTTTTGTGCAATTTTTATATCAAAACTCCTTAAAAATGTTAGTGAATAATGTAATAACAAATTATAATTTTATTACAAAATGTAGAGAAATAATACAAAATTATGGACTGAGGCGTGAATATCTCACTCTCTTTAAGAATATTCAAGTCTTCAACAGAATACAAAACTCAAGAACCGGTACAGTAGATTTCATTTGACTCGTCCCCTCCCGAATATAACAGCCCAACAATTTGTTATTTGATTCAAAATAATTCTACACAAATTTTTAAACCCAAATTCCACCAAAGAAATGCCTCATTAAGTAGGATATTAGTAATGGAGAGAATTGTAACCATCACTCACCCTACTAGTTAACCATTTACACTTCACTATTCCTACTATTACATGAGTTATACCTCATTATTCAATATTAAAAATAACCATTTGTAACTTACTCCATTAATCAAAAAATAATAGTGTCAATACCACTATTTTCACTATTCATATCCTACTAAAACTGTCCACAATTTGCATGTAAGTTACCACACTTAGCGACACTCTTGTATGATGACGTGACTACTATTTGCAACGAGAAGTTTAACCATAAAAAGTCGCCAAACCATTTTGTAACAATAATAATAATAATAATAATCATAATAATAATAATAATAATAATAATAATAATCATCATAATAATAATATAGTTCTTTAGTAAAAGGTGAAAGAATAGTTCGCTATGCATTCATCACACGGCTGCGTTAATAATAATTTAGTTCTTCGATCTTCAGGTAAGAACTCAAGAGAATGAAAAACAGAAGAAGAGAGCTCGGAGAAAGAAAATGTCACTTGGTCATTAGGTAAAGTAATGCGTGCGCTATGAGTTCATGTGCAAATTATAATATGAAACGGTTTCTTATAGTATTCACTCATATATAAAATAAAACAAATAAGGATAAAATTACAAAACATTCTACTATTACCAAAGAAAATAAAATAAAATAAAAACATGCACTACAAAATTAGAGCGTTGAGGTGACAGTAAAAAACCATCTGCATAACTCATCAAATCCGTCAGCAATACTTTCTCCAACGAAATCACATTCAGTTGGGTATATACCGGTCGGGGTAGAATATTGTGACGTTATGGGCTATTATTGGCGTATGTCACATATATATACTGATGAAAGGATAGAGTTGGTAAAACTAGTGATGTATCGTCAGTTACCATGTGTTATCGGATGGTAAAACTTATGATGGTTACCATGTGTTACCATATATTACTACCTTTATTTTCGGTTATGATTGAGATAGAAAATATTAGAAAATGTTGACGGCTAGAAATGAATTAGAAAATTGTACCAAATATTGACGGTTACTATTGAATTACAAAATTATACAAATTGTCAACGGTAGGAAAGTGTTAGTGAAATTAGTGGTTTGTATTGTATAATAACTTATAATGCTTTAGGAGATGTTACTACTTCATCATCGGTTACCATTGAATTACAAAATGTTACAAAATATTGACGGTAGAAAAGTGTTAGTAAAATTAGTGTTGTATGATCGGTTACTATTAAATTACAAATTTGTATAATATGTGGACAGTAAAAAAGTGTTACGAGACGTTACTAATTTTTATTATCAATTATTGTTGAGTGACAAAATGTCACAACATATTGACATTAGAAAATGTTAGTAGAATTAGTGACTTCACCGTCAGTTACTATGTGTTACCACATGTTACCATGTGTTACAGTCACCATGTGTTATCACATGATACAAAATGTTGACGGTGCAAAATGTTAGTAAAATTTGTAATTTTATGGTTGATTACTATGTATTACCATATGTTACTAGCATTAGCATCGATTGCTATTGAGATAGAAAATGTTAGAAAATATTGACACTTACCAATGACTTACAAAATTGTACTAAATATTGACGGTTACCATTCAGTAATGAAATTATACATAATGTCCATGGTAAAAAAGTGTCAGTCAAATTGGTGGTTTTATAGTCATTTATCATGTGTTAGGAGATCTTACTACTTCATCATCGGTTTCTATTGAGTTACAAAATGGTTGTTGACGGTAGAACAGTGTTAGTAAAATTTTTGATTTTAATGTCGGTTGTTATTGAATTACAAAATGTTTTAAAATATTGACAATAAAAAAGCATTAATAAAATTAGTTTTTTATGATCGGTTACTATTGAGTTACAAAATTGTGCCAAATATTGACGGGTGAAAAGTGTTACGAAACGTAGTTAGCATTGAGTGACAAAATACAGTTACTATGTGTTACTTTGTGTTACCATACTATGTATTACTATGTATTACGTTGTGTTACTACTTTTATGATAGGCTATGATTAGGATAAGTTACTGATTTTAATATCGCTTACCATGTGTTATTGGATGTTGCTATTTTAATTGTCGGGTTACGATTGAGTTAGGAAATGTTATTGATCTATCATCAGTTACCATATGTTATAAAATTTTACTACTTTCATCGTCGGTTACCGTCGCTTACTGTGTCTTACTATGTGTTACTATGGATTACTGGAATTATTTCATGGAAGGGCACAATAATGCACAAGCAAACGCCTCACAGGGGCGGACAGGTGCAAGAAGGGCTCAAGCATACGCCTCATAGGGGCGAACGGGCCCAATAAGGGCTCAGACGGGGCAAGAAGGGCTCAGATGGGTGCAAGAAGGGTTCAAGCATACGCCTCATAGGCGCGGACGGGCGCAAGAAGGGCTCAAGCATATGCCTCATAGGGGCCCTCGCATGATGGACGGGCATAAGCATATGCCTCACAGGGGCCCGTGCATGCATGCCGAACATAAGAAAATACCATGCATGTCAGAGCGATTACTTCATTATTTTTTATTTTAAAAATATTATTATTAAAATAAATACACCTTGATTATTATCAAATTAAATAATGTAATGATATAAAATTCGTCATCCCCACCACATGATTTAAGTGTGTATAAAAAAATTACAAAAATATTATAAATTTAAACAGAATTGTATTAACATACTAAGATTGAGCAGTATATTACATTTAGTAATAGATATAAAACCAAGAGGAAAGAAAGATTCTTGTTCCACAATAATATGTCTGTCTTGTACTAATAGTAAGAGGGTGAAACAAAAATGAAACAAAAAATATCTCTTTGTGAAACCCAAAATGAAATAAAAAACGTTCATTCCATCACAAAAAATATTACCATTACAATTTGGAGGTCACAATCCCACCATATTTCCAAAACTAAGTAAAGCAGTGAGTAACAAGTTTATATCAAACTTTCTTATTGTCAATAAAAAAATGAATAAAAAAGTGAAGTTAATACAATCATGTAATAATATTATAAAAAATATAAAGAATAGTTACAAAAGAAAATATTACCCGTGGGATTAACTTGGGCCTCTTCATTCGTCATGGCAACATACGTTGCTGTGATTTAATTCGTTCATTTCAACTAACATACGTTGTCCTTTTTTTAAATCCCAAATATCTTGACAGTGTGTTGGATCTCTACATTTCTTCACAACTACTGAAAAAATAAATATGAATGTTAGTTGATACCATAATAATGTCAAACCTCAAATTAAAATAATACCTGGGGTAACATTTTCGCAAAATTGGGTTTCTTCATATTGAACTTGTTGTTGGGATTGTTGTGATTCTTCATGCTGAGTAACAATATTTATCCGGCGTTTAGTTTATCTCATAGCTACGGTGGTTCGCAGAGCAGATGCTTTCAGAGTAAAAGCTTTGAGGATATTTGAGAAATGAAATGTTTCATATTTAATATAATATTTTTGGATTAGAATCCAATTACAAAGTGCGTCATTTTGTACCGCTTTTTTTTTTCTTCACCCGCCTTTTTTCCACACTTCTTACCACCTTTTTTAAATTAAAATTCTTACCACTTCCTTTTTCTTCTTTCATATATTTCTTTTTTTCATATTTTTAAATCGGTAAGATTTATTGCATATTGATTTTATATAATTTTCAATTTCATGTCGAGAACTTAGAATAGTGAAAAAGTCACTCAATCTAAAATTTATTATTAAATTCTTTTTAAATTAGATTTTATCATGACTTAATTGCTACCACTGGTTAGTATGCATAATTGTAAATAACAATTAAATAAAAATGATAACACATATCTAAAAAATCTTCATCTATTCAAAATATATGTTTATGAACCAAATTAAATAAAATTACATGTAAATTAAATTAAAGAAATATATAGAATATATTTATATCGAGTTGAATGGTGTTGAATAATTTTATTAATGAATTAGTTAATACACTATCTTTAAAGTAAAAATGAATATTGAGATTGAAATTAATATTAATGTTGTCATTCATTTAATTTGAAATTTATATTAAATTATATAATGTGAATAAATAATAAGAATTCCTCCATTTTTCTTTGAAATTTTATTGGTTCATATAATATTGATGATAAGATGTTTAGTTTAAATATTACTCTTATTTATATAACTTATTATATAAAATCGGTAATAGAAGTGACATGCCAATGTTAGATTAAATGTATCTATAATAGTCGTATATATTAATAATATAATAGTAATTTATAATAAAATAGTAATTGTAATTAAAAAAAGTACTAATATACTAAAACAATATTATGTAATAAAATAGTAATATATGAGTAATAGTAATATATAGTAATAGATAATAATACATTGACACTCCAATAAATATAACCTAGTATGGTAATGTATATTAATATATAATAATATATAATAGTGTGCAATACTACTATATAATAGTGATAGTCATTTAATATTAAGTATATAGTAATTGTAATTAAAAAATACACCATAAATTGTAATATATAGTAATATTTTAATATATAGTAGTATATAGTAATAGATTGTAATAAATAGTAATAAATTATAATATATAGTAACATATAGTAATATTAGTAATGTGTGTATATAGAGTTGTCGATTGGTTTGCGGTTGATAATTAAAATTATTTCTTTAATTTTGAAAAAATTTTCTACAGAAATTAATACTAATTAATATTGTATTATATAATATTCTTAATAAATTATGTAATAGATAATATATCATTATCTAAAGTAATAATACATTTAAAATTTCAAGATTTGATACAATGCAATTTGGAGATTTGGTATCTATAATTTGTTACTATACTTTATCACATATTACGTGATATCTTGTCATCCATATATTGAATATTTGTCGATGCAAATTCAAGAAATGCATTAACCCCACCAATATATTCATCATTATCTCTTGATTTAGAATACATCCATGATCTCTCTATTTTTTTGTTTTGTAGAAACGATGATAGAAATATTAGAGAAGTATTTGTATATGTCAAATAAATGAATGAAATTGCATATGAAATAAATTGTGATTTTTGATTTGATTTTTTTGCCCCAAAAAAAATAGAAAAAGAAGAAAATATAGTATTGGAGCCAATATTCGCGCCAAAAACCTTTGTCCATATCAACATATCAGAAAGTTAAGATTAAATAAGTATAAAATATTTATAGCCACATTTTACTCTTTAAAAAAGTTTTTGGTTTGTAAACAGACTACTGTAATTTGGCATTCAATAAAACTCGATTTCTTTGGTTGTTTTGATAATTATCATCTTCATAATTAGTAATTGTCATATTCATAATTGGATAAACTTTTTTTGTAATTTGTTATTAAATAAATATAGTATTAAAAAATAGTTAATAATAATAATGTAGTATTATTTAATCATTAAATAATATCAAATATTGTAAATTATACTACTAGAGCAATGTTTGGTGTACATTGCAATTGTCCGATCCAACTCTACTTTTCTCACTTAACCTTAACATTATCATTATCTTCATATAGTAGATTAATGATATAGTAATTGTAATTACATAAATATACTTTTATTTAAATATAAAATATAAAATTAAACAGATTACAGTATTACATAAATATAAAAATTAAATATAGTAAATTGAAACTAAAATATTTGTTTCAGATATTATGCAATTATGCAATAACAATTAATGGATGCGGGTAATTGATGGTAATTGATGGTTTGTACTAATTGATATAAAGTCATGATAACGAATGGTAAGTTAGTAGGCAAAGTATTGATGGTTAGGGTTGGTTGTTGATTATCTTGCTTGATCCAATGGCCGAGATTCAAAGTCATCAGAAGAGGAGACATGTCACTCATACGTCTTTTAAACAATGAGTTCCAAAGCACGCTGTCACGCCCCGAACCGGGGTCATGAACAGCCGCCCATTGCCCTGAATGTCAGCTACATTTTTACAGAAAATCAGACAGAATTTCCCCATATTTCGAAGATCTTCCAAGTACAATTTGACCTGTATATCAACATTCATCTTGTAAAATAAATAAATGGTCATCCCTGCCTCTCCAAAATCAACCAATGCCATAGCCAACATCCAGAACAACGTAAAGCTATAAAAATTTCCAGCAAATTTTGCCACAGATCTCTACTGTCATGCCCAATTAGAGCATGAGTAGCCGCCACACTGAACGGATCTAAAATTTTACATAATATACAATAATTTTCTCAAATGACATTCAAATACGTACAATCGCCTCAATGCAAATAAACTATGAGAGTTTCACAAATAAATATATATAAATTATATAGTTATCCCAAAAATAAATAACTGAATACATTTATTAAACTAAAATCTCCAATAATCGTAGCGGAAGATATGGTAATATCCATACCCAAACTCAGTACTATCAATTCCACATCACAACACAATAATTCTTCTTCAATCCAAGACTAATCCTGTGGGGAGAAAGTGATGGGTGAGTATCTATAGGAGGATACCCAACAAGTAAGGGGATTGATATCGTGCTATTAATATCGAGAGTGAATTTGGAGTGTCAAAACATGTAATATAATATCGAGTGTACAAAAATAACGTGTTATTTTAGAGTAAAACATATCTCAAGGCACACATCAGAAAATAATATATGCGTCCATCCATGTATCAAGTCATATATGTAGAGTCGGCCGAACAAACAATCCCGGCAATGGTCTACCTCAACCAAAGACGGGCGCATTGGAGGTTTTCACTATGCAAATATCAAATAATGACTTTCTACCCCAATGTTGATCACACACTATTTCAACTAACCTGTAAATAATAATAATAATATATATATATAATCGGTCGTGTATGGTATCTCACCCAGTACTAGACAGAGGTAAACTCACGTCCTCCCCGATGAGGGTCAACCTGGGACACCCATATACATGACGATCTGGCGGATACTTCTGGTCGAAGCGTATCCGGGCACAAGGGGTGCCTCTACCAAGTATCATTTATAGCTACGGAATGCTATAGGAAGCATATCACCATATCACCAAGTCAGCCGGGCATGTAGCCCCATGCATCACATCATTATGTCGGTCGGGCATATAGCCCCATGCATTGTAATATAACGTCGGCCGGACGTATAGCCCAAATAGTATATGTAAATCCATTTAAAACTACGTGCCAATACAGTATAAGCATTAAAACATGTCAATATGTAAAAAAGAATGACACAGTATCCGGTTATCAAATTCATGGATGCAAATCAATAAAATCAACAGTTGGGACACTCCAATGGTCACAAAATATGTCTATCAAAATCCAAAAATTTAATTTTCACACATATAGAAATTATGTCGTTTGAAAATCGGTAAAATATGATTTGTCGATCAATAGTAGATGTCAAAGTTCCACTCACAATATGGAGAGAGTAGCACACTCTCCAATAATACCACGAAATGAAGAAAGAGTGCTCCCCTCAATCGATCAAGTGCTGTATCACTACAATAAGAGTTTACACGTAACATATTAAACGTGTTATAGCATTTGGGAATTAGATGTCACATTTTAACTATCTCTTTCAACTATCCAAAAAAACAACTCCAACCACACATTATCAGAGATACCCAACGAAATGAATGCGATGCTAACATCAACTATTTACATCATCATTCACATCTCCAATGTCTTCTCTAAATCATCAAAATGGCAACATAGGGTACACACCATAAAAACACCCAACTTAAGATAAAACCATAATGCTATTAACCATCAAATGCATCATTCATCTATTCAATGCAACACCATAGCATATATCTACCATATATGCATAATCACACATGTTCTTGTAAAATCTTATCATTAACACATTTTCAAGTCACTTAAATACACCAATATTGGCAATACATGAATACACAATCATACATCCTTATACCTACATATAAACCTTCATTTTGCTTATTAAATACCATTCCCAATACTCCTAACAACATGTTATACTTGGGTTCCTTCCAATGTACTTGGCCAAGGCATTGCAGATATATAGGGTCACAACTTTTACCTCAAAAATCAGCATGCATATACACATAACTTCTCATGCTCATGCCCTAAATTTTATATGCATATGGTCACTAATGCACCACAACAATCTGTACACATTTGGACTCCTTTAGTGCAGAAAATCCTGCACTCATTCCTACTCTCTTTTATGCATTAACACACATATGTACACACTTTACTTCATGCCAAATTTTTGTACGTGTAATAGCTCAAAAATCCTACACTTAACCTAATTAACCACATACAACGTCGGAAAATCATTCTATTAGAATCTAGTTTACATTCTGCTATATACAAGACTTCTTATCTTAAATTTACCCTAAATTCGATAACCAAATCGAATGGGTCCGAAATCCCTCACCTAGGGTTTTCTCGGAGCGCAGACCTCCGTCCGAATGTCTCCTCGATCACTCCAAAATCTGTAATACTTTCTATCAAGACAAGATTTATTAGTTAGGTCATAAACACTTAGATCAGAATCAAAACCCTAAGTCAGTTACCTGCATGGAGGTTCGCGGGCTGTTACGGGCTTGCGGGCTACAGCGGGCTCGTAGGTTCGCGGGTCAGCGGGCTAGTAGGCTTCGGCTAGTGAGCTCGTGGGTCTGTGGGCTAGTGGGTTAGCGGGCCAACAGGCCTGCAGGCTGATGGGCCTACCGGTTGGTAGGCTTGCGGGCTGGCGAGCCCATGGCTGAGGGGCCTGCAGGCTGGCGGGCTTGCGGCTGATGGGCCTGCGGGCCGGCAGTGGCTCGCGGGCTGCACGCTAAAGGGCTGGTATGCGCTAACGGGCATGTACGCGCTTGTGCGCAGGCGTGCTCATGTGTAGGTGCGCTCGCGGCCTGGCTCGCGCTCGTGGGCTGGCTCGCACTCGCGAACTGAGGCGTGCTCGCCCGCGGACTGGGTCCTGCTCGCGGACTGGGTCGCGCTCGCAGACTGAGTCACGCTGTGTTCGCACAGGGAGGATCATGCAGGGCGGCGCTCGTGCTCATGGAGAGGAGATCGCGAGGTGGCAGAAGGCGCTGCAATCGAGTGCTGTAGCGGAAGGCGGTGCTTACGGGAGGAAAGGCATGATCGGTCGCGGCTCGCGGTGGAGGGATGCGAGGCGACAGATTTGGACGAAGCCAGAGAGAGAGTGAAATAGTGAGAGACAGTGAGCGGGGTAGAGAGAGAAGACAGAGAAGGAGAGGGTGGCAATGGCACGCGGCGGAGAAAGACGATCGACCATGGCAGAGGAAGATGAACGGCCACGGAAGAGGAAAAGTCGGGGAAAGAGAGAGAGATAGAGAAAGAAAGATAAAGAGAGAATTAGGGCTTCAAGCCCTAATTCGAAATTTGGGGGAGAGGGGAGAAAACGCAGCGTTTTGGGCAAAACGCTGTGTTTTCCTCTCTTTTTTTTATATAAATTATTATATATATATTTATGCATATATATTTTCACACCTATAGTTCGTTAAAAATGCGAATTTCATAAAAATGTGGTTTATTTTGATTTGCCGATTCGGCAAATTAAAATATACCAAAAATTTAATTTAAATACCCCAAAATAAAAATCAAATTTAAATAAATAAAATCTCTCTCTATATAATGAACTGAGAAATATCTCATTTATATATATATATATTTCGAAAATGGTACTTTTCTACGGACACCGCAGTGTCGGTGTTACACACGCACAGCTCACAACACCCACGAGAACAACACCCTATGAACACTATCAATGATAGGCATTTCATCCGGTGAAAGGCATTTCATCCAATGGTGGTGAAATAATGGTAATGTTTCCGCATTGCTCAGTATTTCTCGATAACATGTTGTCACCATTTTAGTTTTTTTCGGCATTTCCTACCATTTCTCCGTGAAATTACTCATTTTGATGGTTTATCGAAGTTAGATTTGTAGAAGAATACTTGTTGCAAGAACTGAGTCAGAGAGACGGAGAGAACAAGGGAGGAGGACGAGAAAGAGAGAACGAGCGAGGAGGAGGAGAAACAGAGAACGAGCGAGGAGGAGGAGAAGAAAAAAGTAAGAGGAGTAAAGAGTGAAGATAAGGATAGGGCAGAGAGAAGAATCGAGGACTTTTTTTGAAAACAGAGAGGCCAAGAGCAAAAATTTGAAGATATTATTTTTGAATATTTTGAAAATTTCGAACCAGAACTCCAAATGGAAGTTTATTCCGACAATGAGGCTTTTGCAGGTTCGTCCACCAATATATTTATCCTTTATTTGAGTTTATTTATGGTTATTGGTTATTAAAGTATTTAGGGATTTTTAGTAATTGATTTGAGATTTAGTGATTTATGTTATAAATTCTAGAAATTTAATATATGTTATTTACATTTCTAGATACAGAAGAGAAGAAGAAAGGAGTGGCTAAGAACAAGAAGAAGAGGAGTGCCTTGCGTAAGAGTAAGGTAATGAAATCTAACATCGTCTGCATATATTAATAATTTTATTATTATTACTATCAATAATGTAAAAATTATTGCAAGAATAGAGTCAAAGTATTGAAAAATGGACGGAATTAAAGGAAGGGGAGAGGGACAACTACAACAAAGTGAAAGAAACAAAGAAATTACTTACACTAAGTAGAGCAATTAAAGGAGGTAATTCTTTTGCTTAGTCATGAGATGAAAGAAGAGGTAAAACATATGGGGTTTGGCAATATCTTAAAACTCAGCTGTGATACATTAAACCGAAAATTGTGTGAAGAATTGATAATGAGATTTGAACCGATGGAAAAACTTCTTTGTGTTCGTCCAAACCAAAACTTTAAGTTGACACCTATGGAAGTAGGACGAATCCTAGGAATTACTTCAACTGGACGTGAAGTTTTGGGCTCTTCATCTTTGGTTAAGTCTTCATACAACATAAAGTATTTTTTGAAACTAAAACATATGGAGTTGAAAGAGAACATGCACATGGAAGATGCCTCCTCCCCAAAATTTAAACGCTACTTCTTGCTCTTCCTTCTCGGATGCTTTTTATGTCCTACCACAAGTGTCTTCCCTTCTTCCAGACACCTAAAGGCAACCATTGATGTGGATAAAGCGGGTCTATATAACTGGGCTGATTTTGTATTAAAATGGTTATATGATGAGATTTGCCAATTTCAAACTCTTCCTGAGTGCACACACATCACTTTACACCTTACAAATGCATATGCATTTACTCTTACTAAGTGCACACATATGAATCTTGCTGACTGAACACTAATGAACACTAATTGCCATACTATCAGTCTTTTATTCACTCTTTATTTTGTCATCTATACATAGTATTATTATTTGGTAAATAAGAAAAACTTGAATTGGACTACACTAACTCACGAAGTATATATATTTTCTTATTGCATTTTATCATTTTTATTTGAATTGGACTGATATGATTAATTTATGAATTTTCAAGGTTGGATGGTTTCAGGAGCTAAATTTTTTTAGAAAGGAATATTTTTTGAAACTTTTAATGTCTGAGCATAATAGTGTTCGAAATGACATTATGGAGAAGATCTCACGACCATCAGCACCGCAAAGCAAACTAATCAAAGCAAAGCTGAAAAAATCGTAAATAAACTTTGAACGGATAGAATTGAGATGTATGGAATTCAGATTGTATTGATGAGAAGTATTCAGATGAAAATTGAAATTACTTACCACTACTTACCACTACTTATAATTACTTATCACTGCTTATCATACTTACCACTACTGCTGATTATTATTGCAGGGTTTATGCCCATGACTGGACGGGGGCAGCATGAGCATGAGGCTGCGCCCGATAGGGATTGCCGGGCTTATGCCCATGCCTGGGCGGGGGCAACATGATTAGGAGGTTGCACCCGCAAAGGGGTTCCCGGGCTTATGCCCATACTTGGGTAGGGGCAGCATGAGCAGGAGACTGCGCCCACATGAGAGGAGATTGCGCCCGCAAGGGATTCTGGGCTTGTGCGGCTAGCAGGGGCCTCCGCCCATAGTGCATGGAAGCACGGCGGCTTGCACGGGTGCTTACCTTGCAACCCATTGCTCAGGTGGCACAGGACTGGAACATTAAAGACATTGGTTTCAAACTTAAATGGAAATAAAAAAAAGAACAAGTATACACATGAAATGGAACCGAAAAACAGAGTAAGAAGTCAAAACAGAGCATGGTTGGTTTGTGTATTCTGATAAAGTTCATAGGAGCCATAGAAAAAAGGTTAGAGATTGAAAGGAAAATTTGAGGAAAGCATAAAGAAGGAACTACAGAGATGGAGAAGATGAGAGATAGATATGAGAGATAGAGACAGATAGGGAGAGAGATAGAGAGACAGAGAGAAGACTCGGAACCAATTAAGGAATCAATCCTTTTTCCCTCTTTTTTCTAGAGCTTACCCCTTTTTATACATTTTGTTTAACACTCCTTACCATTCTAACTAACCTAACAGCTTGGTTGATCAACAAAATTTAATCACGACCAACGTCACGTTCTTAATAAATATTACAACTACAACATATCATTATATTAGAAAATTAAAATTCAGATACTTACAAATACAACTAAACATTACATTATAAATCAAAATATAATGAGAATAAAAAAATTACAAAACATATCAAAATAAAAATAGAAAAATACAAAATAGACATAATTATTATAATTTTTTAACATTGAAAAACAGAAAAGATCAACACATCAATATTGAAATACACATGAAAATACAAAATGAACAAAACTACAAATACAAATGCAAAAAGCAAGGGAAGGGAAGCAAGTACACATAATTACTTCAAATTGTTATTTTTAACTTTTGGTCTAAATTTTTTGACACTCTTTCTTGTAGCATCTTTCGACTCCGAATTTGCTATTACAGCATTAACAACTTGCTCAATGGTAAAAGGATTGGGAGTAGTAATAAGGGTAAGAGTGTTACCCTAAGTAGTTGTTGTGGGTGTGTGAGGAGAACCAAATGTCGAAAACGGATGCCTAGGGATAGGATTGTCACGGCTAGGCTGAGTGTTAGGAGCACGAGGGTGAGTATTAGAAGCAGGAGAACCAAATGTAGAAGGTGGGTGTAAAACAAATAGGTGGGCAAAGCCAAAGCGACGTGGTAGTGTAGGAGTGGCAGAGGAAGAAGGTTAAGTGGTGGGACTGGGAGATAAAGAAGGTTGAGCAGCAGAGCATGAAGGTCGGGCCAGGTTGCCTATCTGCAAATGGTCTCTGATGCATTCAATAGATTTGGAATTTGCCTCAAGGTCTGCTCTAATGTTCAACATTTGACATATCATTTTGCGATACTACTCTATACTATGATCTGCAAATTCATATGTATATTGTTGCATTCCAAACGGTCGTCTCTCAATTTCATCCACTTCACTACTCAGTCGACCCATTTTTGTCATCGTTTCTCCCATTTCTATCCTATGTTCTTGCATTTCCATCCCAAGTCCTCCAACTTGCTCATTAAGCATGCCAATGTCTGTTTTCAGACCATAAATACATTAAAACAAATCATTCCACCTTGCCTCGTCATTGGCATTCCGATGGTAGTCATTCCATCCTCCATCTCCTCCCTCGTTTCCTTCATTTTCATTCCCATCTCCTCCTTCATTCCCTTGATCTGCTTCTTCTTCTTCTTCAGCTGCATTACCAATTCCTCCTTCATTCAATTCTTCTTCATTCCTTGCTTCTTCCCCCTATCCTCCTTAAGAAATCTGTTCTTTGGATGAACCTACACATCATCTTGCAAAATCCATTGTGCTCTTTGTAGCATTTGCAGATTTATACTTCTATCTCTCGAACTTATTTTCACTCTGTTTTCGCTTATTAAACTTATCCCAACACTTTTTAAAATACTAGTGATCACACTACAGAACGACTCTTGTAGTCATAAAAAATAATAACTATCAGAATTGAGTAGAACTTATGAAAACGATATGCTTAAGTAGTGAGTTAAAGTAGTTATAATGAAAATATTCTCAAATCATCTCTAAAACTCTGCATATTTACTTACTACAAAAGATAAACGTCTGATTGGGTATAGTTTTCAAAGACTGTATAATATTTGAGTTCGTATCGATATAGAATTTATACAAACAGTTTTGTTAGGTTGACAATAAAAATAGTCATATAGTGACCGTTTTCAAACCGTCCCTTGAACTCCATATAATAACTCTTACAATTGAATAGAACTTATAAAATTTGTATGTTTAAGTAGACAGATAAAAGAAAAATATCGAGACTATTTTTCAAACCGTCTTTAAAATTCTGTCATTTTTACTAATCATAAATGATATGCGTCAAAATTGAACATAGGTATTAAATACTGCACAATATATAAGTTAGCATCTCGACGGTATGGTTAACTAGATTGTAAAAGATGAGTCATATAGAGACATTTTTCAACCCCTGTTTAGAACTTTGTCATATTTACTTATCACAAATAATGACAGTCAGAATTGAGTACAACTTATGAAGACAATATGCTTAAATAACAATAAAAAATAGTTTTATCGAGACATTCTGACATATTTACTAACTATAAAAGATTAGCGTTTCAATTAAATATAACTTTTACCGACTGCATAATATATGAGTTAGGAAATATGAAAAACTTATGCAAACGGTATGGTTAAATAGATAGTAAAGAATAGACATATAAAAACAGTTAAATAACAGTTCTTAAAACTCTACTATATCTTCCAACCACAAATAACAACTATCAGAATTGAATAGAATTTACAAAACTGGTATGCTTACGTAAACTGTAAAAAAAGTCATATCGAGACTATTTTCAAATCGTCCCTAAAACTCTGCTATATTTACTAACCACAAATGATAAACGTCAAAATTGAACATGTGTCTTAAAAACTATACAATGTATAAGTTAGCATAGATATACAACTTATGTCCACGATATGGTTAATTAGACAGTGAAAAAGAGTTATTTACATACATTTTTCAAACCGTCTCTAAAATTCTACCATTTTTACTAATCACAAATAATAATCGTCAGATTTGAGTAAAACTTATGAAGACGATATGATTAAGTAGTGAGTAAAAGTAGTCATATCGAATTTTTTTTCAAATTTTTTTTCAAACTTTGTAATATTTACTAACAACAAAATATGAGCGTCTCAATTGAGCATAACTTTTAGCGACCGGAAAAAATATGGGTTACGATAGATGATGAACATATGTAGATGGTATGGTTAAGTAGATAGTAAATAATAGACATATAGAGACAGTTAAATAATAGTCCCTAAAACTCTACCATATCTACTTATTACAAATAATAATTATCAGAATTGAATAGAACTTACGAAACTGGTATGCTTAACTAAACTGTAAAAAAAGTCAAATCGAAACTGTTTTCAAACTGTCCCTAACACTTTGTCATATTACTAACCACAAATGACAATCGTCAGAATTGAACATAAGTTTTAAAAACTATACAATAAATAAGTTAGCATAAATATACAACTTATATCCACGATATGGTTAACTAGATAGTAAAGAAGAGTTATTTAGAGATATTTTTCAAACTATCTCTAAAACTTTATCATATTTATTAACCATAGATAATAATCATAAGATTTGTGTGAAATTTATGAAAATGATATACTTAACTAGTAAGTAGAAATACTCATATCGAGATTGTTTTCAAATCGTTTCAAAAACTATACCTTATTTACTGACCATAAAAAATAAGTGTTTGAATTGAACATGGTTTTTAAAAACTGTATAATATATGAGTTAGTATAAATGTAGAATTTATACAAACGGTATGGTTAACTAGACAATAAAAACGGTCATATACTAACTGTTTTCAAACCGTCCCTAAAAGTGTTATATTTATTGACCACAAATAAAAACGGTGAAAATTCAATATCGCCAAACAGTTATCTAACCTTTATTGACGATTGTTAAACTTTTCCTAACAAATAATATTATACCGTTGTAAAATATATATATTTCTTAACGATTTCGTCACAAGTGTTGTCATACACCATAAAAAACATTCGTTAGATGTCACCATCTATAAATGTTACCGTCACCTCAACGTTCTAATTTTGTAGTGATGTAACTTGTTCACTAAATAATTGGCCGCCTTCACATGCTTGATGTCTCAGCTACCTTAGGGGCTTACAAGGTGATGCCTTTGCAAGCAAGTTATTTGTGTCCGGTCCCTCTTGGGCATGGTTTGGCGAAGTAGGCTTGTGCAACCTAATTGATTTGGAAAAAAGTAAGGTTTTTCTTTTCTTTTCTTTTTTTTTTTTTGAATTGTTGATACAAATGCAACCTCTTTATTTGGAAAGTGTTTGTCCACATTAAAAGTAGTTTATTAATAATGTGAACATTTTAAACAAAAGTACCCCTCTTGAAAATAAAAAATATTGTCTTATTGTATTTCGTTTCCTCTTCTGTTCTTTTTTTTTTCTTTTTTAGGAAATGTTTCCCATCTTTTTTTTTATTTTTTTGAGTAGAAAGGAAAGCTTCTCTTTCTCACAAACAAATATATAAAGCCCCCAAAGAAACAAATGGGAACAATGTTATCTAACACTTTGTTTTCTAGTGTTTCTTCTGGGTTACTCTTGTTCACAAAGTCCATGCAAAGAGTTGCTTTGGTCAATTATGCTTCTGATTCAAAAGTTTAATAACCTCTCCAATCACGTCATCTGCCAGCTGCTTCCGTGCAAGAGAAAGCTTACGTTAAGGGGGAGTTTGAACTTTGAATACTGTCTATCATCTCTTTATTCTCTATGTTTTATAAATTTTTACTAAAAAGATTTTTAATCAGAATAAAAGAGTTTTATGCATGGCCAAAGATTTTCTCTAAAAGCATTTAAGATTATAATATTAAAAACTTTTTAAAATTATTAATCATTTTCTCTTCCTTTGGGTTTTCCAAATGCACTTGCAAAGAAGCTAAAACAAAAAGGAAATTCTTTTCTTCCATTGTTTTGTTGAGATTTCAAAATCAAAAGCTACCACCCATCTTTTTCTTCACCTAAATTCAAAATTTCAAGGATCGAAATTGTCAAACAATGTAGGGCCTACCTACATTTTATTCAATCACCAATTCATTCCCCAGACAAGTCTCATCCGAAAATGACTTTTTTTTGATACATTATGAGTACTTATTCACATTCCCAACCCCCACATTTCCCCATTATTAAATTAGATTCAAGGGTGTGATGTCATTGAGCATTTATAAATAGGGAATTTTAATATTTATTAATAGAAAAAAATTATACTTTTATTAAATTTATTTAGTAAATTAAAAAATACTACAAGGGAATAAAATAGAATAAAAAATTTAAACGGCAATGAGGGAGTAGAAGAGGATTTACGTGATGAACCTGATGCTGGGTAAAGAAAAATTCTATAATCAATACTGCTTAAGTTGCGTTCATATACACGTAAATTGGTAGAAGATTAACCTGTCTTGAGGTTCTTTAAGAGAAATGTACCTCTAAGATTTTAAATTGGTCGAACTGAACAAGGCCTGTCCTGGAAGTCCGTTGCCGATAACAAACGGCTGGGTCAAAGATATCAGAAAGAACCACTCCGTATCTGTGACTTCCTCATCCACTTTTTAGTCGCAGAAGGGCCTGCAATTAAGGAATTCAACTCTCTTAGTACCTTTTTACGGTGTTCTTATTCGGCGGCGGACGAAGGGGTTATCTTTTTCTTTCCTTTGTCTTCCTCTCCTTCGTAATAACCGTCTCCCCAACCTAGGACCGATGAGCCGGAGAAATCCAGCGAGGATTGCCAGAAGATCGCGTAAGTCCAGCTCTCCCGGGCGCCGTCGATTAAGGATTGGAGACGCTGTTGGAGAGTTTTTGGGTTGAATAGCGTCGCCGCCGAAGGTTGTGGTGGGGTTATGGTTCCTTGTTGTTGGATCTGGCTGCGCCGGAGTCGAGGTAGACTAGCAGTAGGATGTGAAATCCGACGTCATGAACGCCTCCATCATGGACGAATTGTCATCCGTCCATAGATTCATCGTAGGCAATCTGTAATCAGTCATACCACGACCGAAAGCTTGTCAGAGAGATAGAGTGAGAGATAATTACTGAAATTTATTTACTGAAATTACTAATATAAAACAATTTCTTAGTTATATAACACATATTTTATATGCACACTCGAAAGATAATTACTGAAATTTTATTCAAATAACAAAAATGGGTAATTGTTGAAGTTATTATGCACATTATGTTATATTTTATTTTAAAAAATTACATTAAATTTTTCATTCATATACACGTAAATTATGGACAGCTGGTTCAGCTGTTCAACATCACCTCAAATTTCTTTCTTCCTTTCATCTTTCTTTCTCAATTTGAAGCTATTAATTTAGATGTAAGGACTCAAATTCCATCACGTGAGGGCCTTTGGTTGGCTGACTTAGCAATGTTGTGTAACAACCCAGGTTAAGTGTCGAATTATAATGAAGAAGACAGTCAACACCTTCAGACTCTAATACTGTTGACAAGAATCCTCCTGGTTTTAAGACTGGAAATTGATGTGTTTATGCTTTTGAATAGAGAGAAAGAGGGAGAGAAAGATAGAGGGGGTAAGAAGACTGCAGAAGAAAAGTTAAAGTAGGGAGAGAGAGAAAATAGAGAGATACAGGGAGAGAAGAGCAAGACGAGAGCTATAGCATCTGTCTAACTAAATTCAGTTGATTGATGTAACAGTTCTAACTTCCTTTGCCTTGCTTCTTCAATTGCTGTTCAGAGGAAGACTCAGCTGGTTTTGGAGCTACCGCTAAAGCTCCTCTTCTTAGACCCTTACAAATTTTCCCCCTTTAAAAATCCTAATCTCAAGGATTAAAATTGGGAAATTGGGCTCTAATGAAATCAAAATCTTTCCAAATAGATTCTTCAAAGATAAGATTCACCCATTTGATCAAAGCCTCAAAGTCTGAGTAACTGGTCTGTGATTCCTCCAAATAACTCTTCTCTTAAGAATGACTTCTTCAGTTCCATTGTTATCTGTGTCGATGCTTGAGTTGGAATTGGAAGTGGCCGTAGAAGATCAAGATAAGGAATGTTCTCATGTTTGTTCCTTGGGCAAACAGCACATTCTTGTACCCATTTGCTAACTGTTTTCTTTAAGTAGGGCCAATAAAAGACTGACTTCACTCTTTACAAAGTCCCATGTTAGCCAGAGTGACCCCCAGTAGCAGTGTCATACATTTGCTGTATAATTCTTTCTCTCAGCTACAATCCTTTGCCAATTACTATCTTCTTCTTGTACTTCAAAAGTCCATCTTTATACTGAAATTCTAAGTTACTATCAGGTTGAATAGTGAGTTAAGCAATCAAACCCTGGTAGTACTCATCTTCTTTATAGCTTTTCATAATATCCATAATCCATTGAGGCTGTATGTCACACCCCAAACCGGGGTCGTGAGCAGCCGCCCGTTGTCCTGAATGGCGGCTATATTTTACAGAAAATCGGACAGAACCTCTCCGTAAATCGGAGGTTTCCTATGTACAATTAAACCTGTATATGCAAAATCAACATGTAATTTAAACAAATGGTCATCCTGGCCTCTCCAAAAATCAACAAATTCCATCTCCAAACATCCAGGACAACACAAGGCTTTACAATTTCCAGCAATCCTAGCCACAGACGTCTACTATCATGGCCAACTAGAGTATAAGCAGCCGCTACACCGAGCGGATCTAAATTTATATAATGTATAACACATTTCCCAAGTAGAAAGTTTAAAACGCTTACAGATGCCTTAATGCGAGTAAAATGAACCAAAGCGAGAGTTATGCACACAATTGCTCATAAGTTATACAGTCATCCCATAATATACACGGCCAACTACGGATCTAAATCTCAAGATCTCGTAGGGTCGAAATGAAGTACGAAATTCATATTTCAAATTTAACATAAACCTCACCGTCGTATATCATCCAGATACACTAAAATCTCTAAGATTTGAAACGTCGCTCCAGCACAACAATAATCCTGTCTGAGGAGAGAAAATGGAGGGGTGAGTATCATGGGAAGATACTCAGTGAGTGAGGGGATAATATCAAGCATAAATAGTGTAGGTGAACCATTGGAGTGTCAGATAATATCATTCGAAACAAAAATTTACATTTCGCAGCAAAACATAATATGTTTAGCAATTTGAAATCATTTAATCGATCACATGATAACAAATATGTATGCATCCATTTAAAATCAAGTAATATCAGAGTGAGCCAAAAATGGTCCTGGTAGAGGTTAACCGTGATCAAGGACAGGCGCATCGGAGGTTTTATTATGCATAGACTTTAAAACGCTCTTTACCCCAACGTTGGCCATGAGTTCGCTGGAGTTAACTCATCGTCGTGTATAGGACCCCGCCCGGTGCTAGACGGTGGCGTCACATACGTTCTCCCCCTACGTGGGTTCAACCGGCCGCGCTTATAGCCCTTAGAATAAATGACGTTTACGGATACCTCCTGCAGAAGCATATCCGGGTAACATGTGCCTCTACAAGCGCTCTTCATAGCTACGGAATCATCAATGTCATCATCATAGTATCACAAGGGCACAACGTCCCAGGGAACAACGTCCCACAAGTAAAATCATATCATCGCATAACTAGTGGGCATCCGACCCACATAGTTTATCAAAGTATTTCAAGTCTGCGTGCCAATACGTTTGATCAAATCATTTCAAAACAGTATATCAATGCAACGGTAGAAAAGGAAATTATAAGTTTTCAAGTAATTGCACAATTTTTGTTTCATTTCAAACTATGGATACATAGTCATCGTAACATAATTTCAAGACACTCCAATAATCACAAAACAGATTTAAAATTTAGTATCATACGTCAAATCAATGCATATCAAAAGTATGTTTTATCGAAAACACAGCAGAAAACACGTTTTACTATTTTATGCAAGAGATTAAAGTCTTACTCACATATCTAGAGAGGGTGGTCATTCTCTATTTTTCAACGAATCTCCAAAAGACAAATCTAATCAAATTATCAAATTTTATATCAAATAAAACCCTAATAAGGGATTTTTAATTTTTTTCTTTTCAATTTAATATAACCTAAAATCAATAAAATATATTCAAATTTTGAAGTGAGTGCGTTTCTTTCACCTAGGGTTCCTCGGGTTTTAGATCTAGTTGTCGTTTACCCGTCAGATTGGTCTAAAACCTGTAATATTTTCAAATTGAAATATATTAGCAACAACTAAATTTCTAATATCAAATCCTAGAATTTCAACCAAATCATAATCATTACCTGCAGTGAAGATGCAAGTGAGCTCTCGAAGGGGAACAGCTGGTCGCGGGCTTGCGGGCCGTTACAGGCTAGCGGGCCAACGGGCTGGTGGGTTGCGGGCTGGCCCGTTGGTGGGCTCGCAAGCTCGCAGCTCGGCTTGCTGGCTGCAGAGTGTTTCGCAGGTCGCAGTGGGTCGCGCGTACTGGAGCGCCCTCGTTCTCGTGCTCGTGCTCGTGTTGGGGTCATACGTGCTCGTGCAGGGGTCTGGCGATGGAGCGCTGGGATCGCGTGCTGGAGCGCTGGGGTCGCGTGCTGGCTCGCGCTGGGTCGTGCGTTGGCTCGCGCTGGGGTCGCGCGCTAGCTCGCACTGGGCTCCTGCGCTGGCTCGCATTGGGTCATGTGCTGGGCTCGCATGCTGGGCTCGCGCTGGGTCACGCGCTGCTCACGGGAGATCGCGTGTTGCTTGCGGGAGATCATGCGCAGGGCTCGCGCAGTGGGTCGTGCTGGAGCTCGTGCAAGGATCGCGTAGCTCGTGCGCAGGCGCAGCTCGTGCGCAGGCGCAGCTCGCGCTGTGGAGTGCTTAGGCAGAAGGTTCAGCGCTGCTCGCGGCTCGCGTGAGGAAGGAGGCACTGCAGGCTAGCGCGCTCGCGTGAGGAAAAAGGAGCAGCAGCAGTGGGTGGCGGAAGAGGAGAGGCCGCGGCGGAGGAGAAGAGAAAGAGAGAAAAAAAAAAGAGAGAGAAGGAGAGAGAGAGAGAGAGAGAGAGAGAGAGAGAGAGAAGAAGAAGAAGAAGAAGAGAGATTAGGGCTTTTTAGCCCTAATCCAATTTAGGAATATATTTTTCTCTTTTTTTCTTTTTTTTTCTAGTGTTACATTTTCTAACTTCCTAAAATCAAGTTTCATTCTCGAAACTAAAAGAAAGACTAAACTGTAAATAAATGGGGGGTACTGTCTCCTCATAGCCTCCTTGAACTCCTAGATCTCCTCCTCGACCTGATCACTCCTTCACAAAACTTTGACCAATGAAATTTTCTTACTCCGCAGTTTTCTGACTTGTCGATTTAGAATAGTCACGGGCTGAATTAGAAGACTAAAGTTCTTTCGTAACTCAAGAGGTGGAGGCTCAAGTACATGAAAAGGATCGGCCAAGTATTTTCTGATTACTGAGATATGGAATACGTCGTGAATACGAGATAGTTGATCTGACAGCTCCAATCTATATGCCACACTCCCGACCCTCTCAAGGATACGGAAGGGTCCAATATATCTGGAGCTCAACTTGTCCCGCTGCCTGAACCGTATAACTCCCTTCCAAGGAAATATTCTTAAGAAAACCATATCTCCCGTAGCAAACTCAAGAGGTCGCCGCCTACGATCAAAATACATCTTCTGTCTGTCCTGAGCGGCTTTCATCCACTCACGGATAACCTTAACTTTATCTTTTGTTTGCTCAATCAACTCAACGCTGCTGAGATATCGCTCTTTGACCTCATCCCAGCATATCGGGGTGCGGCACTTCCTGCCATACAGTGCCTCATACGAGGGCATCACTATACTCGCCTGATAGCTGTTATTATATGTGAATTCAACTAGTGGAAGATGTCGGTCCCAACTACCCTAGAAATCCATCACACATGCCTTCAGCATGTCCTCAAGGGTCTGAATGGTCCTCTCAGACTGGCCGTCCGTCTGAGGATGATATGTCGTGCTGAAGTTCAATCTAGTACCCAATGCCTCCTGCAACTTGGGCCAAAACCTAGATGTGAACCTGGGGTCCTTATCTGAAACAATCCATACGGGTACTCCGTGAAGCCGAACTATGGTATCAACATAGAGACGTGCCAACGCCTCTAAGGAATAGTCACCGCGGATAGGGATAAAATGTACAGATTTGGTGAGTCGATCGACAATCACCAAAATCGCATCATGCCGTGTAGAAGTCCACGGCAACCCCATCACGAAATCCATAGTAATATACTCTCATTTCCACTCAGGAATGGGAAGAGGCTGCAGTGTGCCCGCTGGATGTTGATGTTCGGCCTTAACATGCTGGCACACCAAGTATCGTGCCACAAACTCTGCTATATCCCTCTTCATGCCTAACCACCAATAGATACCCCTGATGGTCCGGTACATCTTCGTACCCCCGAGATGTATAGCATATGCAGAAGAATGTACTTCCTCAAGATAGCATGTCGAAGATCACTATCGGCCGGGACACACACTCTGTCTCTGAATACCATGAGTCCATCATCACGGACTCTGAAGTCTCCACCCTCAGCTCTGCGGACTCTATCTGCAAAACCATGAATCTCCTGATCTATACTCTGGAGCTCTCTGATACGGTCGAACAAAGTCGGCTGACCTCAAATCTGGCTAGTAAGCCTCCCTGATCATCGTTAGTCAAACTGACTCCTAAGGTTCGAAATCCCACTAAACAAGAAATATAGGCTTTCTCTGTCGACTGTGAGGATGATGCTGACTTCCGACTCAAGGCATCTGCTACAACATTCGCCTTGGCCAGATGATAGTCAATAATGAGGTCATAATCTTTGAGGAGTTCTAACCATCTCCTCTGTCTCAAATTCAGCTCCTTTTGGGTAAATAGATATTTCACTGTGATCTGTAAATACCCTGCAAGTCACCCCATAAAAATAATGCCGCCATATCTTCAATGCGAAGACTATGGCTGCCGACTCCAAACCATGTGTCGGGTAATTAACCTCGTGTTTCTTCAGCTGTCGCGAGGCATATGCAATAACCCGACCATCCTGTATTAAAACACAACCCAATCCCTGTCGGCTAGCATCACTGTACACTGTATACTCCCGACTACTAGTGGGAAGGGCTAAAATAGGAGCGGATGTCAACCATTGTTTGAGCTCCTGAAAACTCGCCTCACAACGATCATCCCAAACAAACTTAACCCCCTTCTGGGTCAATCTCGACAAGAAGCAGCTATCCGGAAAAATCCCTCTACAAATCTACGATAATACCCTACCAAACTGAGAAAGTTATAAATCTCGGTAACTGTTTGTGACTGCTTCCACTTCACTATGGCCTCAACTTTCCTCGGATCAACATAAATACCCTCCACGAAAACAATGTGCCCCAAGAATCCAATTTGTCTTAATCAAAACTCACATTTCGAGAATTTGACATATAGCTGGTTCTCACAGAGTATCTGCAATACCACCCGAAGGTGCTCAACATGATCTTCATCACTCCGTAAATATATCAAGATGTCATCGATGAATACGATGAAGAACCGATCCAAGTAGTCGTGAAAAACTCGGTTCTCAAATCCATGAAAGTAGCTGGGGCATTAGTCAGCCCAAACGGCATGACTAGAAACTCGTAATGGTCTTATCGTGTGCGAAAAGTTGTCTTGGGTACATTTTCAGCCCGAATTCTCAACTGATGATAACCCGAACGGAGATCAATCTTAGAGAAAACCCTAGCTCCCTGCAGCTGATCAAACAAATTATCTATACATGGCAGGGGATATTTGTTTTTGATGATGGCTTTATTCAATTGCCTGTAGTCCATACAAAGCCGAAATGTACTATCTTTTTTCTTTACAAACAGTACCGGAGTGCCCCAAGGTGAGGTGCTTGGGCGAATAAACCTTTTGTCCAGAAGTTCCTGTAACTGAGTTTTAAGTTCTCTTAGTTCAGCAGGTGCCATTCTGTATGGCGGAATAGAAATAGAATTGGTCCTCGGTACTAGATCAATTGTGAAATCGAACTCCTGAACTTGTGGTAATCCGATAAGCTCCTCGGGGAACACATCTGAAAATTCTTGCACCATAGGGACATCTTCAAGCCTCGGTCCCTCAACGGTGGTGTCGATAACATAAGCCAGATAAGCCGCACAACCATGACGTACCAAGCGTCTGGCCTTCATAATAGAGATAATACTGCGGAGCAATACTCTTCTCTCGCCCCGGAATACTAACGGTGGTTGCTCGGACCTCCTAAACTCAACCTCCTTCGTGAAACAATCCACGGAAGCCCGGTATAAACTCAGCTAATCCATCCCTAGGATGGCATCGAAATCCGTGATAGAGAGTGGAATCAGATCTGCTTCTAATATCGCCTCCCCAATACCGACCTTACAGCCCTTATAGACTGTATCTCGAATGATATGCCTGTCAAGAGGAGTAACTATCATAATCTACTCATCAAGTGCGAGACAGGTTTATCAGAATGGCGAGCAAACGTGTCGCTCACATAGAAAAAATTCGATCCGCTATCTATGAGAATACTGGCGTCGATACCGAATATTCGCATGGTACATAAAAGTAAGAAAAAGATCAATAGCATTTAAAATGCGAAAAAAAAGTGAACGAATATATATATATCAAACTAGTTAAGTTTCGAAAGTTTTAACTAGTCAAAACTGTACATCGATATCATGATATACAAAAAAAAAATCATACAGAAAGTACAACAAAAGTACTACACTGAGGGGTCTGCGGGAGGATTACCCATAATAATATCAGGGTTTGTCTGTGCGTCCTCCTGTGTCATCGCAAACACACGAGCCTGGGCCCTAGGCTGCTGTCGTGATGTTCCTGCACTGTATTACTCCCGGCTGCAGTCCAGGGAGCGGTAAAAGCTGAGTGCGAAGGTTCCCCCTGCTAGCCTGTACCAGACATACCAGTACGACTCTACAAAGTCGATTCTCATCGAACTAAATCGGGGCAGACACTCCTAACGTGTCCTTACTTCCCACACTGGAAGCAAGTAATTGGTACTCTACATGCCCCAAAGGCATGGTGGCTGCTACATCTAAGGCAGAAGAGCGGTCTCTGGGTAATAAACTATGTAGAGACACTAGGCGCTGGTGTCCCAAAACCCTGTGGTCGAGGTCCCTGTCCCGGTGCTGCTGGTCTGAAGCTAGAAGAACCTCCGGGATATCCAGAACCTCTACCCTTCTTCGACGACTGTCCATCCTGCGACCCGGTCTTTCTCTTCTGGTGACTCTCCCTCTGTCTAGCCTCTGCTCGGACTATCTCTTCCGCCCGATACGCTGAATCAATCACCTATGATAATGTAAAAGAGGGAGTCACCGTCATATACTTCCTGATACTCAATTGGAGGCCATCTTCAAACTTGAACCTCATCTGAGCCGGTATAGCCATATCGGGGACAAAGGCCGCTAGTCGTCTAAGCTCAGCCTCGTACTCTGAAACTGACCTCGTCCCCTAGCGCAAGTTAGGAACTCTGTCCTCATCCGATCTTACTGGAACGGGGTGAAGTACCTGCAATCAAACTCTCGTAGAAAGTTTTCCCACCATAGGGTATGTGTAGCACTGTCACAGATAGTCTCCCACCACGAGAGGCCATCTCCGTCGAGGAGTCTCTCAGTAACTTTCAATCTGAGCTCCTCTGACAACCCCAAATCCGTGAGGATTTGACGAATCCTGTTGATCCAGTGTTTCACCGCTACTGCATCACTGGATCCTGAAAAGTCTGCACATCCGAGCTGCTGAGACTCTTTCACCAACTGCGTGAGCTCGTGGATGTGCCTCAAAGTAACCGACGTCTTATCGGTCGGTGTAGAAACAGAAGGACCGGCCACCGAAGGAGGAACCGGTACCGTAGGAGCAGGTACGGCCGCAGGTACGGTCGCTGGAGTCTATAGTAGAGGTGGTAACATCTGCGCCCTATATCTACTGTACCACTCCTGCCACTGCCTTAAGGTATCGAGTAGTGGTGAAAGAATCTCGGCAGCAACGGCCGGTGGAGGTACTAGGGGTGGCGCTGGTGAGCATGCTCGATTAGAGGAAGCATCCTCTGGCACTCGTGGCGCCTCGGGTGCCCTAGGTGCAGCAGGCACTGAAAGACTCTCAAGTGAGGCGAATCTAGCACCTCTCCTACCATGTCTAGGTAGCATAATTCTGTGAAAAGAATACATTATTATTATAAAAATCAAGAATTAGGGTTAGTTGCTCCGTAACTAACCCGCTAAAACAAATGAACTATAATTCAAAGCATTTGAATGCGAAATAACGGGTTAGATGCATTATGTATCCAACTCCATAAAATAGACGAACTTATATACTTATGGCCAAGTATGAGACTTTAAATAACTGTATGAAACTCTCTAATGCATTGAGGACTTTTTATATACTTGGGAAGACTTTTACTCTCATCTTTTTCTCTAACCCAACCTGGCTCTGATACCAATATAACAGTCACGCCCCGAACTGGGGTCGTGAGCAGCCGCCCGTTGTCCTGAATGCCTACTGTATTTTTATAGAAAATCGAATAGAACCTTTCCGTAAATCGAAGGTTTTCCATGTACAATTAAACCTGTATATGCAAAATCAATCTGTAATTTAAACAAATGGTAATCCCTGCCTCTCCAAAAATCAACAAACTCCATCTCTAAACATCCAGGATAATGCAAGACTTTACAATTTCCAACAATCCTAATCACAGACCTCTACTGTCATACCCAACTAGAGCATGAGCAGCCGCTACACCGAGCGGACCTAAGTTTATACAATGTATATCACATTTCCCAAGTAGAAAGTTTAAAACGCTTACAAATGCCTTAATGCGAGTAAAATGAACCAAAATGAGAGTTATACATACAACTGCTCATAAGTTATACAGTCATCCCATAATATACACGGCCAATTACGGACCTAAATGTCAAAATCTCGCAGGATCGAAATGAAGTACGAAATTCATATTTTAAATTTAACCTAAATCTCACCGTCGTATATCATTCAGATCCACCAAAATCTCTAAGATCTGAAGCGTTGCTCCAGCACAACAATAATCCTGTCTGAGGAGAGAAAATGGAGGTGTGAGTATCATAGGAAGATACTCAGTGAGTGAGGGGGATAATATCAAGCATAAATAGTATGGGTGAACCATTGGAGTGTCAAATAATATCATTCGAAACAAAAATTTACATTTTGCAGCAAAACATGATATGTTTAGTAATTTGAAATCATTTAATCAATCACACGATAATAAGCATGTATGCATCCATTTAAAATCAAATAATATCAGAGCGAGCCAAAATGGTCCTGGCAGAGGTCAACCGTGACCAAGATCAGGCGCATCGGGGGTTTTATTATTCATAGATTTTAAAACGCTCTTTACCCCGACTTTGGCCATGAGTTCGCTGGGGCTAACTCATTGTCATGTATAGGACCCCGTCCGGTGCTAGATGGTGGCGTCACACACGTTCTCCCCCTACGTTGGTTTAATCGGCCCGTCTATAGCCTTTAGAATAAATGACGTTTGCAGATACCTCCTGCGGAAATGTATATGGGTAACCTGTGCCTCTACAAACGCCCTTCGTAGCTACGGAATCATCAATGTCATCATCATAATATCAGAAGGGCACAACGTCCCACAAGTAAAATCATATCATCGCATAACTAGTGGGCATCCGACTCACATAGCTCATCAAAGCATTTCAAGTCTGCGTGCCAATACGTTTCATCAAATCATTTCAAAATAGCATATCAATACAACGGTAGAAAAGGAAATTATAAATTTTCAAGTAATGACATAATTTTTGTTTTATTTCAAACCATGGATGCATAGTCATCGTGAACATAATTTCAAAACAATCCAATAATCACAAAACAGATTTGAAATTTAGTATCATACAATAAACCAATGCATATCAAAAACATGTTTTATCAAAAATACGACAGAAAACACGTTTTACTATTTTATTGAAGAGATTAGAGTCTCACTCACATATTTAGGGAGGATGGTTACTCCCTATTTTTCAACGAATCTCCAAAAGACAAATCTAATCAAATTATCAAATTTTATATCAAATAAAACCCTAATAAAGGATTTTTAATTTTTTTTCTTTCCAATTTAATATAACCTAAAATCAACAAAATATATTCAAACTTTGAAATGAGTGCATTTCTCTCACCTAGGGTTTCTCAGGTTTCAGACTTAGCTGTCGTTCACCCGTCAGATTGGTCTAAAACCTGTAATATTTCCAAATTGAAATATATTAGCAACAACAAAATTTCTAACATCAAACCCTAGAATTTCAACCAAATCATATTCGTTACTTGCAGTGAAGATGCAGGTGAGCTCTCGAAGGGGAACAGCTGGTCGCGGGCTTGCGGGCCTTCACGGGCTCCTGGGCCGGTGGGCTGGTGGGCTGGCGGGCTGGCGGGCTGGCCCGCTGGGGGGTTCGCAGGCTCACAGCCTGGCTTGCTAGCCGCATAGGGCTTCGCAGGCCGCAGTAGGTCGCACGTGCTGAAGCGTGCTCGCACTCGTGCTGGGGTCGTACGTGCTCGTGTAGGGGTCACGCGCTGGAGCGCTGACACGCGCTGGCTCGCGCTGGGCTTGCACTGGGCTCACGTTGGCTCGCGCGCTGGCTCGTGCTGGGTCACGCGTTGCTCGAGGGAGATCGCATGTTGCTCACGGGAGATCGCGTGTTGCTCGCGGGAGATCGCGCACAGGGCTCGCACAGTAGGTCGCATTAGAGCTCATGCAGGGATCGTGCATCTCGTGCGCAGGCGCGGCTCGCGCGAGGAAAGAGGTACTGCAGGCTAGCGCGCTTGCATGAGGAAAGAGGAGCACCGGCGGTGGGTGGCGGAAGGGGAGAGGCCGCGGCGGAGGAGAAGAGAGGCGACGGAGGAGAAGAGAAAGAGAGAAAAAAAAGAGAGAGGGAGAGAGAGAGAGAAAGAGAGAGAAGAAAAGAGATTAGGGCTTTTTAGCCCTAATCCAATTTGGGAATATATTTTTCTCTTTTTTTTTCCTAGTGTTACATTGTATTACTGAAATTACAGAAATGACCATCTCTGATACTTCATCTTTTTGCAACTCTCTTCTCAAAAGAGCATCTGCAACTTTTTTATCAGCCCCTTTTTTATACTGGATCTCATAATCCAGTCCCCATAATTTGGCTAACCACTTATGCTGTAATGAATTATTGAGCTTCTGATCGAGAAGTACTTCAAGCTTTGGTGTTCAGTTTTAATTATGAGGTGGTATCCAAGTAGATAGTGTCTCCATTTTGAAACTGTCATCACTACAGCAAGTAATTCCTTCTCATAGATTGACAGTCCTTTGCTCCTACTTCCTAAAGCTTTGCTCAAATAAGCTATATGTTAATTCTCCTGCATCAGTACTGCTCCTAAACCTTGAGAGCATATATCTATCTCCACTACAAAAAGTTTAGAAAAGTCAGGTAGCCGCATCACTGGAGCTATACTCATGGCTAACTTGAGCTGATTGAAAGCTTCTTCTGCCTCTTTGTTCCAATGGAAACCATCCTTCTTCAGAAGATCATTCAAAGGCCTAGAAATGATCCAATAATTTCTGATAAATCTTCTATAGTAGTCTATTAAACCTAAGAACCCAGCTTTCATAGAAGAAGGAACTGGCCAAGAGATCATACACTTCACCTTCTGATCATCCATTTTTACTCCTTCCTCAGTAACTATATGTCCTAGGTATTCTATTTGATTTTGTGCAAATGTACACTTGGATTGTTTAGCAAAAAGCTGATGCTGACTGAGTATAGTTAGGACTGTTCGAAAGTCATGAACATAAGTGTTGAGGTCTGGGCTATATATGAGGATATTATCAAAGAAAACCAGAACGCATTTCCTAAGATAAGGTTGGAAAATATGATTCATCAAAAATTGAAAAGTGGCTGGTGTATTGGTCAGCCCAAAGGGCATCACCAAGAATTCAAAGTGGCCATGGTGTGTTTAGAATGCTATTTTCTCCACATCAAAAGGCTTCACTCTTATTTGATGATAGCCTACTCTTAGATCTATCTTGGAGTAAATCTTTGAACCATGTAATTCATCCAGCAGTTCGTCTATCTTTGGGATAAGATATCTATCCTTAATAGTCATCTGGTTTAATTGTCTGTAATCAACACAAAAGTGCAAAGTATCATATTTTTTCTTGACCAAGATGACTGGAGAAGCAAAAGGACTGGTGCTTGGTCTCATGATGCCATTACCAAGCATTTCTTGGACTTGTTTTTCTATTTTAGATTTCTGAGAATAGGGATATCTATAAGGTTTCATTTTGAAAGGTTGAGCATCTGATTTTAATGGGATCGAGTGGTCTTGCTGTCTCTTTGGAGGTAGGGTGATTGGGGAGGAGAAAACTTCTTTAAATTTTGCTAATACTACAGAAATGATCTCTGGTATAGTGGAGTGTTGTGGACTGTTGCAAATCTGCATGACATTAGAACTTCGCAACTGTTGTTGTCTGAAAGTTCTGATATCTTTACCTCTAACCAAGCTCATTGAAGGATAATCCACTCTTCCCTCTAAGATTACTTCATCCCCATTATGACAAAACTTAACCTATAGCTTCTTGAGATCAAAAGTGATAAGACTGTAATTATACATTCAGTCCACTCCTAAAATCATGTCTCACCTTCCCAATGTAATGATCCTTAGATCAAATGAGAAAGTATACTCTTGAATTCTCCATTTAACATTACTAACTTTGGTGTTGCTAGTAATCATGCTACCATCAGCTATTTATGCTCTTAGTGTTGCTATGGATTCAGTGAAGAGCTCTAACTGTGCAGCTAATCTTTTGTGTAAGAAACTATCGGAGCTACCAGTGTCTATTAGGATCAGTATTTTTACTTCTCTTAGACTCCTTTGAATAGCTATAGTTTGTCTTTGAAATGAATTTGATAATGTGCATAGAGATACCTGTATGCCTTCCTCTTGTTCTTGATATGCTGGTATTGCTTCTGTAGTTTCTTCATTGTTGTTTTTAGTGTCATCTGATTCTTCAGCTGCTAAGATGAAGTTGAGATATTTATACCTACACTTGTGGCTAGGAGTGAAACTTTCTTCACATTTGAAGCATAAATTGTTGTGCCTCCTGAATTGCAACTCTTGTGGTGAAACCTTGCGCCAACTGTTAACAGGCTTTGTTCTTTCTAAGTCAACTCAGGTTGAACTGGTCTATAGAGGAACATTATTAATTTTTGGGTTCTTGTTTTCTCTGATGACTTCTTCATAGTCCATCTGCTTCTGTGATCCTGTCATTTCTTTTTAGTCCACTCCGGTGATTGTTCTTACAATATTGCAATTTCGAAAGCTTGAAATTGTTCTTACCACTTTTGAATCTTCTCCTTTCTCTTTGTTCAGGAGTTTGCTGATAGAATATAGGCTAGCATCCATCATGGTCATATAAGCCTCCCATTTGTGGTTCTGTTTTTCAAATTTCTGATTCATAGCTTCCATCTTCACCTCTACCTGTGAACAAAGGTCAGTATATCCATTTGCTAATTCTTGAAATTGGGTTTCCAACTTTTTGTGCTACTCCTCATGGGTTTTCTGTCGTGTTCCTTCTGTCATAGTTGTTTTCTTGAGAATCTGGAGCCTGCTTTGATACCAAATTTGTAACAACCCAGGTTAAGTGTCGACTTATAATGAAGAAGACAGTTGACACCTTCAGACTCTGATACTGTTGACAAGAATCCTCCTGGTTTTAAGACTAGAAATTGAAGTGTTTATGCTTTTGAATAGAGAGAAAGAAGGAGAGAAAGATAGAGAGGGGTAAGAAAACTGTAGAAGAAAAGTTAGAGTAGGGAGAGAGAAAGAAAATAGAGAGAGATAGGCAGAGAAGAGCAAGATGAGAGAAGAGAAAGTTCATTCATTCATGTCTGTCCTCTATCACAGGATGAGAGGAGAGAAGAGCAACTGTCTAACTGAATTTAGTTGATTGATGAATCAATCAACTAAATTTCTAACACTTCTAACTTCCTTTGCCTTGCTTCTTCAGTTGCTGTTTAGAGGAAGACTGAGCTAGTTTTGAATCACCGCTAAAGCTCCTCTTCTGCAGACTGTTACATGTTGTTCATATGATGTTGCAGCAGGAAATGTTTAACCTTAGACTTTGGGCTCAATTGGATCTAGATAAAACTTTAAATGTAAAAAATATATATATATATATTAATATAATAGTAATTCAGTTTTTTATTAAAAAAATTTAATTTTTATTTGGACAAAATCTTTGTTAAATAAAAATAATATAATGAAATTAAATTACACTATAAAATGACATGGGTTTAGCGACGAAATTTAGTGACGGAAAAAATTCACTTCTATTTTGCAATGAATTTAGAGATGAAAAAAGTTTTGGCACTATTTGCAACGAAATTTGAAACAAAAATATACTCGTGACCAAATTAGTATCAAATAATCTATTCATGACTAAATTCATTGCTAATTGACCACGAAAATATTTTCATTACAAAATTAGTCGCTATTTAGCAACGAATGGAGATTTCGTGGCTAAATTTTTCCACGAATCATGTATTCATAGCTAAATTTAACGATAAAAAAAAATTCGTAACAAAATTTGTCACTAATTAGTCATAAAAAATTTTTATCGCTAAAATTATCACTAATTAATCATGAAAATATATTTATCGCAAAATTTAGCAAAGGACTCCGGTATTTGTGGTTAAGTTGTCGCTAATTACCCATAAAAAAATATTCGTGACTATATTCATCGCTAATTACCCACAAAAAAATATTTGTGACTATATTCGTCGTTAATTTCTACCATACTTCAAAATTTGTAGCTAATTTCATGGTTAAACTTCTTTTACAATCTATTATGAAATATTTTCAACTGTCTCTCTTTTTGACATTTTCTAAATAATGAAATCGAGTTGAATAAATAGTAAATGATACAATTCTCACCAAATTGATAATTTTATCAATAAATAATTCAATCAATTTCTACCAAATAATTTTCCATTAACCGCTACTGTCGAGTTCACCCTTCATGTTCTTCGTCTTCTCTACTTGTTCGCTTCTCTCATCAATAGGTCAATCACATTCAAAAGTTCAATTATTTATCTTCCATCATCATGGTCATTAACAAGGAAGACAGTAGATCAAAATTTTACACAAGATTTCAAAGTGATCAGACAGTAGATTGGACATCCATGTCCAATGATCCATCTTCTCCTACAAATAGATCAGACAATAGTTTTTGGGGGATGGGGGCAGTGAAATAAACGGCTATTGAAAGGCGGCCATCCATTTATAAAATTTTCTAAGGTTTTGAAAAGAATAAAATAAAAATAAGAAAAATAATAATAAAATAATAAAATAATAAAATAATAAGATAAAAGGAAATAAAATATAATATAATATAATATAATATAATATAATATAATAATATAATAATATAATAAAATAAAAATAATAAAATAAAAAAATTTAGTGACAGATTTTGATATCCGTACGAATCCGTCGCTAAATTATCAATGAAAATGATATCCATCACTAAGTATTTTTAAATTAGCCCCAAGTGTTTCACCTTCAGTCTCTCAAAGAATATTTTCTCTCTCCCTTCGACTAATCACTCTCTCTCTTGCTTTCGTCGCTCTTACTTTCACTTTTGCTCTCCCTCTCGCTTGCTGTGGATCGAGATTGTGTCTCTTTCACTCTCACTGTTGCTTGTTGTCGGACGAAGAAACCCATCTCTTCTTGTTGTTGCTCTCACTTGCTCTCTCTGGCTCTCAATGATTCGACCTAAGGTAAAGATGTCATTCTCTCTCTCTCTCTCTCTCTCTCTCTCTCTCTCTCTCTCTCTCTCTGTAGTGTGATTCCCAAATTTTTTTTTCAAGTTCAGCCTATTTAGATTTGGATTTTAATTTTTAGGATTTTGAAATAATAATCTCAAATCTCTATCTCTCTCTCTCTCTCTAGCATGATTCTCCTTCTAACCTAATTTGTGTAATTAGTTTCAATTTATGCAATTGCAAGTGTTCAGCTGTCTTTTTCTTTGGTTCTACAGTCATGATTTGTTTTGCAAGTTCGGCTCTCTCCCTATCTCTCTCTGGTCTTTGCAATATGCAATCTTTTGGTTAATTTCTATGGTTATTTCTATAGTTTTTTTAATTTCTATTTTTCTATCATTTTTATATTTTACAAAAATTGTTAATTTGAGCCTGTTAGTTCTGTTGTTATTAGCCCTGTTATAACACTCGGGTCAAGCTCGGGGATCACAATACCAGAGCTTGGCTTGAGTCTACGGCAGGTGAGCTCAATCTCAACTCGAAGTGTCATCAAGGAACTCGAGCTCAAGTGTAGCAGGCCTCGCTGGCAAGATTGGGCATGAGCCTGAGCCCAAGCCCGTACCCAAACCCAAGCCCCAGACCAAAACATAAAGCCGGGATCAAGATACCCGAGAGCTTGATGGGGAGAGCAGAAGGCAAAAGGTAGAACTTAGAGAGAGAGTGTGTGAGAGAGAGTGAGAGTGAGAGTGAGAGAGAGAGAGGAGAAGGAGATCAGACCTTCGATCAATCGCCATGGTAAGAGGAGAAGAAGATCAGATCTTCGATCGTCGTGGTGAGAGGATCAGAAGGTGAAGGAGACCTTCAATTGCTTGGGCTACAGCTGAATCGTCCTTCGATTGCCGTAGTTAGAGGATCAGAAGGAGAAGGAGACTTAGATCGCTTGGACTGTGGCTAAATCGCCCTTCGATTGCCATGGTGAAAGGATCAGAAGGAGAAGGAGACTTCGATTGCTGTGTTGAGAGGATCAGAAGGAGAAGGAGACTTTGATCGCTTGGGCTGTGGATGAATCACCCTTCGATCGCCGTGGTGAGAGGATCAGAAGGAGAAGGAGAGTTCGATTGCTTGGGCTGTTGAATGAGAAATGAAAATGAGTGGGTTACGGTAAATGAGTGGTATATGGGTAACTCGACGAGTTTTGAGCTTGACAGAACATCGGTTCGAGCTCGAGGAAGGACTCGCTGAGCTCGAGTTGACCAAGCTCGGGCTCAAGCTTTGACCGGATAGTGTCACGGGTACCCGGACACTACCCAAGTATCATAACAACCCTAGTTGTTATTTGAGCCATTGGAGGATTAGTGGTAAACAATCAACTGCATAAATTTAATTTCTATAGATTTGTTTTTGTGGCATGGCAACTATTTAAAAGCAGGTGGCAGCTCTCAGTCTCAAGTATGACATGATATTTCTATTCATAGTCTATCTGCTCTATTTCACTTTGGACTTGTAGTAAACGTGTGTGCTTTGAACTCACTTCAAATCAACTACATTTGATTGATAAATGATATTTCCCTACTCTGTTTCCTTGTTAGTTGGACTATGAAAATGAATTTTATGTGTAGATGAAAAAAGTTCAGATCATGAAGATGAAGGTTATCGAAGATAATGTCCCATTTAAGTGATTGGGATCATGATTGTGATTTGTCAATGACATGCCATAAAACTTTAATATTTGACTTGGTGTTATTCCTATGGAGTGGAGTATTTTAGTTGCCTACCCCCCTCATACCATTTCCCTTCCCTTGTTAAAAAGGAAAAAAAGATATAATGGTATATTTCTAATCACTTTGGTTATTATACTTTCATATTATAATTTTTATGACTTTCTCATTATGTATTTGAATTGGTAAGTTCCCTTTTACAACGCATTGCAATTTATTCTTTGGTATTTAAGGATTTGTTTAATAGTGTTTGCTACACATAGTAAAGAAACTAGTGCTATGTGTGGTGGAACTTAAATACTAATGATGATTTTTTTTAATTGTTATCATTGAAAATTTTCGTATATTTTTAGGAAACTTCTCATAAACAACTTTCTGTTATATCGAATTTATTTATTTATTTATTTTTGTAATTTTTTCATAAACACTGATTAGTGCTTATCTTAACATTGTAACTCTATACTTTTGAATGAACTTGATGTTTAACTCTATACTCTTGATTGTGAAGTTGGTGCTTATCTCTCTCTCCCAATGAATAATGCATACTATCATTTTTTTTTTTGTCATTGGAATGCAAGTACTTTTTGATCTACATTCAGCCCTTGCTTATTCTTAAGTAATCTTTTTGCCAATCCTATGTATGCAACTCCCATGTCTTAATGACTATTCCATGTAACAGGGACCTCCATAACAACAAGTTGACAAGACCAATTCCTCCTCAAATTTGAAGATTAAGGTGGCTTAAAATATTGTAAGTTATTAGTGCCTTGTCATTTGTTGTTATATTCATCATTTCTTATTTTGTCAAAGAACATATACCAATTGGTTAATTTTGTTTGTTCAACTCTTCTGTGCATTGGCTAATTTTGTCAAAGAACATAAACTAATTGGCTAATTTTATTCATCATTTCTTATTTTGTTTGTTGAACTCTTCTGTGAATTGGCTAATTTTCTTCTAAAAGTTTTGTCTATTGCATTCTCTTGGTATAAAGTATTTCAAACTATGAAACCGTTGATATATTGTAACAATTTTCTTCTAATTATTATAATGTTATCTATTTTGTTATTTAGTTTTCTATTTTGTTAATTGATCTGATTGGCTTAAGTGATATTTGATATTGGTGATAGAGCATTGTTCTTAAGTTTTGTTAATTCGTTTTTTTTCTTTTATAAACATAAGAATTGTTAAAAAAGAGTCTTAATTAGTGCTTATTAATCCTTCTTGTTGGCTTAGATTATTAATCTGTTCTCTTTGTTTTTTTTTATGGTTTCTTGCTAATTACTAGAGATTTATATTTAATTTGCTTAAATATTATTAAGATAAGTGAATTAGAAAATGCATTTTGCACCCAAGCTATTTAAAAATAAACAATCTGCACCTTCTATTAAAAACTTCACCAATTTGCACCTTCCATTAAATACTACCCCATGTTTTATGCTAAATTAGAGATGATTTCCTTTATTGCACAAATTTATGATGGATATGTGTTGGATTCGTGCTAATTCTTGCAAGCGTAGATTATTAATCTGTTCGCTTTGTTTCTTTTTTCTTTTCTTTTTTTTGCTGGATTCTTGCTAATTATCAGAGATTTGTGTTTGATTTGCTTAAAGATTGTTCTTAAAACTTGAAATGCTAAAGTAAAAACTTGATAAAAATGGCAATAGACTCTACACCAACATTGTCATCTACACAATTGTTGTTTTTTGTCTTTTTTTTCTCTCACACATTTAATCATATCATCATCATCATCATTTCTTATGAATTTTAAAAGAATTTGAATTCATATATGTCTTTTCAGTCTTGTTAAAGTTTTTGTTTCTTGAATTTTTAGAGACCAAAAATGCAAAGCGATAGAAGTTGGATGTATAATAAAAACTTATCTAAAGGTCAAGGATTGACCGATGAGTTTCATATTGAGTTGGAATAATTTTTGAATTTCGCTAATAGTCAAATTGAGTTCATGGATGGGATTAAATTAAGATATTCATATAGAAAGTGTAGGAATGATAAGTTTCATGTGTGTGATAAAGTTAGGGATTATCTTTATAGATTTGGTTTTATTCCAATTTACTATAATTAAATTTGTCACGGTGAACCATTTATATCTGAGGAAGAATATCAAAGAAGTAGACAATTTTAAGTTATAGGAGAATATAATTATGACCAATTAAACGCATATCAGAGAATGGTAATTAATGCAACTGGTAAGAATTTTGTTTTACAATCAAACCATGCAAGTACTAGTTCTGCTCCAATATTTAAGCAAGTGTATACTAGTTATGTATTACCATCGGAGGAAGTAGAAATAATAGGTATCGATGAGAATGCAAGTAATGAGACTTTTTTGTCTAATCAGTTTCGGGAAGTATTGAAAGCTGTAGATGAAGCTTTGTGTCAGGTTGTGACAGCCACACTAAGATATCAATGATGACAAAACTATTAAATATCAAGACAGAGTATAATGTGTTTGAGAATTGCTTCAATGATTTTATTCAAGTAATTCAAGAAATATTGGTTTGTGATCACATCATGCTTAGTGATTTCTACTATATGAAAAAACTAGTGAAAGACTTGGGTCTTCCAATGGTAGAGATTGATATATATACTCGGGGTTGTATGTTATATTGGAGGAATGATAAAAATGCATAATTTTATAACCAATGTAGATACAAGAGTAATAGGAGAACGGGTCATAATAAACGTAAACCATACAGCTAAATGTTTTATTTGCCCTTAACCTCCCGATTGCAAAAGTTTTATGCATCTAAAGCCACTGCTAAACACATGACTTAGCATGCAAACCATGAAACAGAAGAGGATCTAATATGATATTCTTCATATGCATAGGCATGAAAACATTTTGATAGAACATATCCTGAGTTTGCAAAAATGTCTCGAAGCATTAGATTAGATCTCTATGCTAATGGGTTTGCTCCATTTGGCAAATCGGGAAAAACTTATTTATATTAGTTAGTTATCTTAACTCCATACAATCTTTCTCCTGATATGTGTATGAAAACACCTTATATATTTCTGACATCGATCGTGTCTAGCCCGCAAAATTTGAAAAAGTTAATAGATATTTATATGCAACCACTGATTGTGGAGTTAAAACAACTATGGGGTAAAGATGTTCCTACATATGATGTTCATACTGATAAGAGCTTTCTAATGAAGGCTACTTGTTTTTGAATGATTAATGACTTTCCAACTTATGGCATGCTATCTGGATGGAGTACAATTGGGATCTTAGGATGTCCAATATGTTCGAATAAATCGAAATCATGTAAATTAAAATATGGTAAGAAAGTCAGCTATTTTGATTGTCATAGATAATTTTTGCCATTAAATCATTTATTCAAAATGAATAAAGTTGAGCTCATAAAAAATAGGGTTGAAAAAACACTTTCACCCTTGAGTTTGACTGATAATCAAATTTGAGAGCGAGTGCATAACTTTCCATCTGCTGTAGAAGGCCCTCATGGTATGACTATTGGATATGGAATTACGCATAAATGGATGAGACGGAGTATATTTTAAGATTTACCATATTGGAAGACTCATCTTGTTCGCATTAATCTCGATGTGATGCATGTTGAAAATAATGTTTTTAATAATGTCATAAATACCGTCATGGATATTTCTGGAAAACAAAAGATAACTTAAATGTAAGAGAAGATATGAGAATTGTTTGTAATTGGCCTGAACTAGATGTGGATGCAAGTAGTAAGGGATCAAAACTAAAGGCAGTTTATAGAATGATCAAGGATTATATATGAATTGTTTGTGAATGGGTAAAATCGGTGTGATTTCCTAATAGATATGCTTCAAATCTTGAGAGATGTATCGATTTGAAAGAATGTAAGTTGACAGGTTTGAGGAGTTATGATTGTCACATATTTATGGAAAGACTAATTCCAATTGCATTGAAGGAACTTCTATCAAATTTTTATGGAGTGCCATTACAGATTTGAGCATTTTTTTTCATGACATTTACTCAACAGTGTTGAGCGTATCACACATAGAGAAACTAGAGAGAGATATTTCAATCATTGTTTGCAACTTAGAAAGGATATTTTCTCTATCATTTTTTAATTTCATGGAATATCACTTTCTCTTGCCTTATGAGGTCAAAGTTGTATGTCCTGTTCAATTTTGATGAATGAATCCATTTGAGAGGTGAAATATTTATCTTATTTTTTTCAAAATTTTACTTCTTTATAGATTTTCTTTTATAATCTTATTCTTTTTAATATGATTAGATTTTTATATCATTTGAAGAAAAAAGTGAAGAATAAAGCATGGGTGTAAATCTCTATTGTTAATACATATATTGTGGAGGAAGTGACAATATTTACATCACATTATTTTGAGTCTCACGTACAGTGCAAGAGGTGAAGATTAAGAAGAAATGATGAGTACCCTATCGATCTCAATTCAAAACCATTTTCTATTTTCAACTATCTTGGTCGACCTAGTAGGACATGTAAGAAAAGATATTTGATTGGTCAAGAATTGTGAGCAGCTCATACATATATTTTATTAAATTATCCAAAAGTAGAACCATATTTTGAGTAAATATACATTTGTAAATATATGTATTTTGTGTGGGTCAAATGTTTATGTAATATATAAGTGGTTTTTGATGATAGGATTTTCAAAATTCTTTTTTCGAACTACCTGACAATAAGTTTGATCATATGTGCGATGAGGAATTTGCGACATGGTTCAAAATATATGTAAGTTACCAATCTATCAAGTTCCCATTATATTTTGTTTTATAATCATTAGTTAACTAATATATCATAGTTTGGTCACTTTCCTTTTGATTCATAGCAATGATGATCAAGTTGAGCAATAATTATTATATCATCTATCATGAGATCCAAATTCATTTGTTCGAACTTGGTTAGTATATTTTATAAATGGGTTTAATTTTCACATCCAAAAATATGGAATCGAAAAAGTCATAATGAATAGTGAGGTATGTGTTCGGTCATCCAACGATGAAAGTGCAAAAGATGATTTTTATAGTTTATTGAATGAAATCATAAAGATAGAATATCTTGGAGCAGAATTGCGAGTAGTATTATTTAAATGCAATTGGTTTGATCTCGTCAAAGGGATGAAGGTGCATCCGAAATTTAATTTGGTTGAAATAAATCATAAGAAAAAGTATAAGAAATATGAACCATTTGTATTGGCATAACAAGGGATTCAAGTGTATTATACTTCATATCTTAGTTTGAAATGTGATAAAATTGATTGGTGTCCTGTATGCAAAATGAAAACATGGAAAAAATTTAAGGAGCATTGGGTTGATATAGCATATACAAGAAAAAATTACTAACACGATCCAAATTGAGGAATATAACATTCTAACTTTTTGAGATCCATGTGAAGCAATGATAGATGTAGATCCAATTGAAATTTGTGAGGATGATGATGAAAAATCTTATTTTCAAACAGATAATGAGAATGAGGATGAGGTTGATACACTTTGAATATAGTAAGTTTCTTGATACACTTTCTTATGTATTCTTAAAATATGCAATTGTTGTTTTTCTCATTTGTCTAACATTTATATTTGTCAGTATAAACTTGGAGGATACATCCGAATTTCACAAGGAAGATCAAGCACTTCTCCTGCCCTTTCGCCGTCCTTTTCCCCCTCTCCTTCTAAATTTCCTTCAGCCCCATCTTTTTCAATTACACCTTCAGTGCAACAATCACATGTTGCGGAGGATATAGGTATAGAAGATACAAGAAACATTATATTCACATGTAGAGATCCGTAAGTATTTAATTTTAAAATTTCATTTAATATGATTCTTTTATTTATATATATATGGTTTTTTAATTATTTTATTTATTTACCATTACTCATTTGTAAATTGTTTATATCTAGATTCTCAGATCCAGTATATGTGATGCATATTGTCAATAAAATTGTTATTAACCATTGGAAAGAGATCGCCAGCACTCTGAATGAAACAAAGGAGTTATGGTGGAAAAGGTTGTAAATTTTGCGTTTCAATTGATATCTCAATTAAAGTTCATATCTTAATAAAATTAATTATTTTTTTATTTATTACAACGGAGGTTTAGTTGAAATGAATCGGAAGAGACTGAAACAAGAAAATTTTTTTAGAATAAAGTTGATGATCACATTCGAAATGTGATCAACAAAGCCAAAACAAATGGGACGAAACCAAATTGTATCACAGAGGAAAATTGGAAGAAAATGTTGGCCATTTGGGAGTCTGAGGAGAGTAAAAAAAGAAGTGAGCAGAACAAGAGAAGTAGATCTTGTAATTCTGGGCAAGTGTCTACCACTTATACGGGGGTCAATCAATATCGATAGGTATAGAAAAATATTGATAACTATTTAAAACACTTATATTTTAATTTAATTCAATTTTTTTACCATTTTATTATTGGTAACTATTTTTATTTTTTTTTAAGTTAAGGAAAAGAGATCTAACCTATCATATATGGACACTTTTGAGATCGGTATGTAATGGACCGATTTTGAAAATTAAAATTACAATTCCATGATTCCAAATCATAATCATAAGAAGACCTTATCATTTATATTCATGCTGTAAGAGCACGTCTATTATTTGGTCAATAAGTCAATTCATCTCACCAACTGAAGTTTGCCCTTTTGGCATGTTTTTCTTCTTTCTCCTACATAAAAATGACCAATCTGGACTATTGATTTGGTAAGTGGGTTTGTCACATTTAGTAGGTGATGCGGCTTGATTTTAGAAACTTTTCTTATAACTTACGTCTTTTTAAAAACCTTTATTTTTTTTTGGGTTTATGGTGATGAATGTTTGTTAGATTAATGTATTATCTTTGTTTGATTTTATAAAGGTAATGAACCTCACCATAAAAGTAATAATGAAATTTATGTCACAGATTGATATGAAATGTGTCTTAAAGCGTAAATCTATGTAGATGGGTGCAAATGTCTCACATTATGAACAATGTGGGTGAATTGACATGCTAGGATAGTTGGTGTCGGGTGACATTTTTTTTTTTTTCGATATAACGGTTGAATGCAACTGATGGGCATATGAAGCATTTAAAGATCTGGTTTAATTACTATTCTTAGAGCATAAACCATGACTTGGTATTGTATTATTCTACTCCTCAACATATTTTCTGGGCTCGGCTTTCAAGCTTTCACATATTTTTCTTTTTTCTTTTTTTTCTTATTTGAAGCATTTAGAAATCTGGTTTAAATTTCCATATGACTTTAGCATATACAGCATTCTTTTGATACAGTTTTTGAGACATTACCTTTGATTTTACACTAGAAACGCCATTATGTTCCCCCCACCTTTGGAATATATGTATGTACACTCAATAATCTCAATAGTCAGGATGAGATGCACTACACTTTTGGGCCCATATCTCTGCCACCTCCTTTTGGATCTATGTAATATTCTACTATCAACTGTGAAGTTTTGGCAATTCGGCTTTATCTTCTTGGAACTCTGATGTAACACTGTGTTATAGAACAATTGAACCCCAAGAAAATTGTCTTATTTCCAAGTTGGGTGATCACCACTTAATTCCCTTTTATAGGCAAAATCAATTTTAAAACAAATACTTTAACTTCAGGCCTAATATTTACAGACCTATAAATCACTAATGATTTTCCACACCATTCCGCTAAATGGAACTCGTACCCAACCATCGCTTTTTCTAAAGCGGGAGTTATTCATGAAATAATGTGTCCTGCTGGTGGAGTAGGACCTTGCCCATCACAAGCAACAATATAACTTGGTGCGTCAATCCCAGCCCACGCCTCTTCCCCATTCCTGGCAAAAGCTAGTTTTCCTATTCCTTCGTATATTATCATAAGTACTCAGTCTGAAGACAAGCATGGATCTGCCGACAAAACGGCCTTTTGAAAATACAGAAGCCATGTCTTCCCATTCTCCACGAATTCCTCATTTAAGCTAATACAGGAGCCAGTTTTCCTTCTCCATTTTTTCTCATTCTTTTTGCCACTTTCATATTACTTGGTATTGATATCCTATTTTCAAAATTATATACAGTGACATTAATTAATTGTGAGGGAGATGAGGTTAGCGTATTGGAATTTTAGAGAGAAAATCATAATATCAAAATCCAAAATTAAAAGAAGGACAAATTCAAAAAAAGAAAAAATAATTATAAAAAAAAAAGAAAAAAAATCCAAAAACAAATTAGAATCTAAAATAAATAATTGATTTCCAATAATATGGATGGAATCTAAAAATTAAAATTCACCAAAACAATTATAGTGAGTACGAAGACAAAAAAACCTAAAAAAAAAAATCGAAACATTGAATTTTCCAAAATTGTAAATGAAACCTATAAATCTCAAAACAAAACATCTAAAGAAAAATCTAAACAACATAAATTACAAAGAAAGGATGGCAAAGAACAAATTAAGGGAAATCATTAATAAATTAAGAACTAATTATTTTATGAACTATATAGTGACCATTCCCTCAAGTTTCCTTTATTTGATTTTGACTTTAGTATATATCATTAATAAATTGTATATATAGCAAATTTCCATATGAAATCAAAATTTTCAAAATTTCTTTATTTGCTTTCGGTGGAGGACAAATAAACTTATAGTCTAATCTTCTTAAGTATATATATCTCTGCAATGGTGATAAGCAGCTTCAATACATTCCACAATGTGCCTTAAGGGGGCTCCTAGTAGAATTCTTTTACTGAATGTATCTCTCTCACTCTCTCCCTCTCTCCCCACTGGTGTACTACTCTTTGTGGCTTGGCCACACATATGCCCATCAGTTATATATTCAAAACATGATATTCCCTTCAGATTGACTTTACAAGTGATTTTCTTTGTCCAGCATATTCCTTGGGTGTCACACTCACATACAAACTAGGTTCTTTAGTTCCTGTGGCAAAGAGTTTGTATAATAGCATTCCTGTTTTTCTGTATTTGCTAGTTTTATGCATCTAAATCTCGTAAGTGTAGGATGAGAAATGGAAGCAATTTGGAAGAAGCTACAGGGCATTTGAATGTAGCTCTAGTAAGGATGAAATGGCCCACTACATGAACTGGAATGGTAGTTTTGTTGCTTTCTTTTACTTGCTGTTTGAAGATCTATCTTATCTTGCTAAACATGAACCGGAATACTATATGAACTGGTTCTCTAGCAGTGGTGCTTGTGCTTACATTAGATACAACCAGGGAGCTTGCTCTTACTCTTTGATTGCCTACAGTTTTTCTACTTGCTATCACATGATCATCTCAAAAGTGCACAATTGGGGTTTGAAATCAATTTCTAAGGTTCATCCTGAAGTACCTGGGGAACAGGAGAGTCCAACTAGTTAGCTTAACCGAATCTTATAGATATTGAACAAGCATTAGGCCCAATGGCTTCGGCACTTGGGGATGTTTATGGTAGCGGTCAAGATGAGATGCACTGCATATTAAAAATTAAAAAAATTATGTGGAACACTTTTTCATTCATCTTATTATCATTTAAGGTTCCTCTTTGAGAGTTTTCTCAATTGGTTGGTGAAATTTTATCTTTAGGCTTAGATGCATTCTACCCTTAGTCTCTTTTCTTTGCACTGTATGATGGAGAGCTAGCAAGATTAGTAACTACCCCCCAATTAAAACTTGAGCTTAATTTAGTCCAAATATCTTATACATTACATGTAAAACGTAAAATGAACAGCTTGTGATGAGAAACACCGAAAACTTAAAAATTAATTGTTTTTAGTAGAGTTAAAAGTTCTCTCCTTAATCCCTTTTGCAGAATGAACCGAGATCGGTGAACCTGAATCTAGCGGCTACATACATAGGAAATACTACATTCTTAGGAAAGTCTGTTCTATATTCGTGGCAAAAGAGATGACTGACGGGAACTAGAAACTATCGTTTAACTTGGCATTTAGATTTGCTTGACATTTTGTTAACATTCTTGTTTAATTATAACGATAATATTGCTGATTTTGGATATTCTATTTCACTATATTATTTGCACATATTTTGTTATCTTTTTTATAGTATTATTATTTTGATAAATTTATAATTGTTCATTCTTATTACTTTATTTTACTTTTCTTTTGATTTCCGTCATAATAATATAATGAATTGCTACTGACTCATTCGAGTAGTGCTAATAAGGGTGCCTTATCTAACCCATTCATTGATAATATAGTTTTGTGGCTAAAGACATTTAGTGGAGTAAAAAAAAAGAAAAAATACTTGGGATACGATCATTAAGTAGATTGTACACACCAAGCCCATCTTCCTTCACCTCAGCTACTGCAAGGAGACAAGTGTAATTAGACAAAGAAGTGCTTAACCCCAAAGTGCAACTTACAAAGAAAGATGAAGAAATCAATGAAAGCAGACAGTCACTTAAGGTAACGCAATGACTTATGTTACAACACCTCAAATTGGATGCAAGTTAGTTTCTCCCCTTGCAAAGTGAAGTTCCCCCTTCTATACCTCCTACTGATAAGCCTGACGATGACAAGCAAAATGATGTTTGATGGATGTTTGTTAAATATTATTATTACTATCTTCTTGGATGTTAAATATTGAATTATATTTTGATATTATTGTTAATATCTTCTTGGATGTTGCATATTAGATTATATTGATATTTGTTTGATTTTATTGTTATTGACATTTTGTTGGATGCACATAATGGTTTGAACATTGTTTATTGATTTTATTCTATCGGATGTTATTGACATTTTAAAATATGATTATTATGTTGGTTGGATTGAAAAATTTTTAAATTTATTAGATACATATCGATAGTTTATTGGTTTATTCGAAAAGATATTTAATGGATATTGATAGTTTATTGGTTGGATTGACTATTGATGGCTTATTGTTTGGATTCGAAACGATATTGGATTGGATGAATATTGATTAGTTAGATGGGATTGGATATTCAAAAAGATATTGATTATTATAAAGTTTATATTGGTTGGACAGAGCATTTTTTTAATAGTGAAAAATACCAAAATTTTTTTTGTGAAATTTTCAGATCCGTCATTAAATTTCAAATTTGTTGCTAATTCCGTCGTCAAATCACATTGTTTTATGGCTAAAATTTCCAGATTCTTCACTAAATTCATCGTAAAAAGTCCATCGTTAAGTTTTCACCAATTTAACCATAGATAATAGTGTTTGTCGCTAAATATTGGGTCAGTTTAACAACAAAAATCATTATCCGTCACTAATATTAATGACGAAAGTAATTATCCGAAGAGAATCTATCGCTAAATTTAATTATGAAATTTAGTGACGAAAATTTTTTCGTCGCTAATTTGGTGATGAATTTCTAATTTTCATTACTAAATTTTTACGACGTATTATTAATCATGAAAAATTTTTCATCAATAAATCGGTCGTTAAAGAAATTAAATCGATCGGGCCTTTTGTTGATCACAAGTCAAAATCAAAAGTGATGATCAAAGAGAGAAATCTCAGAGTGATATGACTTTTTACTTTTCATTCATATCCAATTAAAGTCCCATTGTTAATTACATTCAGCATGGATAAATAGGATTTAACATATGTCAACAAAACTTCAAAAGTTAGAGGTCCTTCTTAATTAATTGTTTTGTGCAGAGATTTTGAGCCTCCCTTGGATGCTTCCAACCATCTTATAAATCTAGATTTAATATATATAGTATTAACATATAAGTATACAAGTATAATGTAACAGTTAAACACCTGCTCTTTTTTTTTTAATAAAACAGATTTAATTTTCAATGATTTCAATTTATTTAATAAATATATAAAAAGAATTATGCCGATCGTATAATTTTTAAATTTTTTTAATAAACAATATGTATATTAACACATAAACATCATTGTCAACCTAAAAACATAGTCCAACTTAGGTTGATCCATTCATGCAGGAAAAATGTGGCACCTTGACGTATCTTATTTGATTAGTAAAGAGCAGCCCCTTGACTATGCTCATCGTGGGCCAAATCAATCAACGGCACAATTATCAGAACGCAAACTGCCCACCTATAATTCAAATCCTTCGGAAGGAAAAAGTCAACATTGGTGGCCCCCCCCCCCCCCGCCACCCCCCGCGTCAAACCTTATTTTGGTGATTTTTTGTTCGTTTTTATTATTAATCTCCGAATTTTACTTAATTATTCCGATTCTAATACTATAAAATTTATTTTAAAAATTAAATCTTCTAAATTATTTTTTATTATTCTCAAATTTTAAATTCAAAATTTTTAATTAAGAAAATAAAGTATCCAATTATTCAATTCAAAAAAACCCTATTATCAAAAGTAAGAGGGTAACAGTATAAGTTCCATAAAGAATGAAATATATATCTGCCGAGCAAATGAATCCGATCAATTAAGGTGGTGTTTGGGAAGAGACTTTATTTTTTTCCTCTTCTTTTTCTTATCGAATTGTATTTATCTAATATTATATTTTATTAAATTATAATAAAATATCTTTAAATAAGAATTTGGGTGTTTTTCAATAAAAAAATATAAAATATTTTTTATGAATTAATATAAAAAGGAGAGTCTTCATGAATGAGGTTTTTTAAAGAGTTATATCCATATGAGTAAAGGTTGTGTCCAAATTCAGGGTCAAAGATGAATAACCAATTTGTTGATAAGGAGATCAAGGCAATGGAAGGCGAATAACAAATCTTATCTGAGAGTCTTTTGGACCATTAATCCATCCTGTGCTCTTACGTCTTTGCTGTATTTTGTTAAATCTTACTTCATTTTCACTCTGTAATCTTTGTAAAGATCAGAAGGTTGCTTTTTATTGATCAGGGATTGAGTTGTAGCGAATAAATAGTCATTAGATTTGCTTACGTTTGAAAAAAGCAAGTGAAGTGCTTGAAAAGAAAAAGAAAAAGAAAACACTTGTAAGATTCACCTGTATCTGAATTGGTATGCATTTATCCCTTATTGGGAATTGTTATCCTAGAATTAAATTTCATATGCTAAACATGATAAAATGGGGTAAAAAATGATTCGGATAATCTTTAAACTCTCTTTTACTTGGTATCAAATCCTGTTTTTCTTTCAAATATTGTATATATGATTAGAAAAAATATTCTAATTAGATCCTATATTTTAGACTAAGTTAATAATTTTTTTAAAATTATTGTTAGTTTAAAAATCATTGTTTGAAAAGTTAAACATTGAAGAAGAAGAAGAAGAAGAAGAAGAAGAAGAAGAAGAAGAAGAAGAAGAAGAAGAAGAAGAAGAAGAAGAAGAAGAAGAAGAAGAAGAAGAAGAAGAAGTCTCCATGGGTATTCAAACACTTCTTAAGGCCGCCGATTAATGTGCATGAATTAAGTTTGACAAACTTGTACAATAAGACTTGTTTAGTCAAAATCGGTTTGATTTGATTTCCCGTTTTAATAACAGTTCTATGATGTTTCATTTTTTGTTTATTATTATATTTTAATAATTATATAACAGTTATAAATTATATATATTAATTAATTATGTAATTTATTATTTCAAAATAAATTCTAATAAAAATATATAACATTAAATTTGAGATATAAATTTGGATGTACAAATACAGAGGTAATTTGTGCCTACTGTTAGAGTTGGGACCAGTCCGATTTGGGTTGGCTCTGAACCGATTCCAGAATGGGCCCAGAAACCACGGGCCAGTTCAGCTGTGATTTCGAGTCCTTCTCGAGTCATGCCAGGTCGGCGCAATGGTTTTTTTTTTAAATCAAAAAATAAAATAAAAAATTCCTACATCCACTATCCAACACTTCACTTAAATTTTCAAATCCACTTACACAATATTATTACACTCTTTTGATTTTTATAAAAATAGTTATATATTTATATAATTTTCCTACATACTAAAAATTTATTATTATTCTTCTTTTTCATCTTCCGTTTTCAAGCTATTTTTCATGTTTTGCTTCCTTTTTTTTCACATCCTTCTAATTTTTAATGCAAATCAATGCTTCCAAAGTATTGTCTGCTACTTTTATACATTTCTCCATTAAAACTTGACTACCTGTATTAAAACCATTTTTCAATAGCACTTAGACACATGAGGAATTAGTATATCTTTGGTCATTTGGACCAGTAATAAGTTATATTATTTTTTCACCAACCTAATATATCAAAATTATTGTTATCGTCATAATTTTCTAACATATATTTTTTTGTTATAAAATTAATTCATTTAGTGACGAATACGATAAAGTTCTTTATTTTTTTCTTAATATATGTAAAAAATTAAATAAAAAAGAAGATGAATAAATTGTTGAACTATTATTACTTACATCACTACCACATATATTATTATATTCCTTTTCATACAGTGCAAATATGTTTTGTAAAATAATAAATATTTTTTATTTTAAATGTGAGGTATTAATATATATTTTCGTTGAAAACTATTAACAAAACAATCAATTAAAATTTAAATACCTTCAAGTTTGACATATGGTTCTAAAACCCTAGTTACCAAATGTAAAATAAGAATTTATTCATAATATTTTAAAATTTTTATTTTCATTTATTGAGTAATTTCACTAAATCTATTTTTTTTTTTCCACATTGATTAAATACAAAACAAATTTTACAAATATCAGATAACATCAAATAAGTTATTGAATAGTAAATTTTGAAAAATAAATTTGTACATGTAAAAAAATTTCAATAATTGAAATAGTGTATATACAAAATTAAAAATGATATTATTAATAAAACCATTTTTATAATTAGAAATAACAAATTTAATTAAAATAGTTTTAAAAAGAATTATACTTTGTAACATATTATAAGTTGAGTTCCACCTAATGTCACATTTTTTATTTAGATCATTTAAATTTTACATTATGTAAAGTATATAAATGTCTCATTTATTGTATTTTTTCTAATAAATTTCTAATTTGAAAAATTAAATCACAAATAGGTTGTAAAATTAGTTCCGCAACTTCCAAACCATCTTTAACACATAAATTTAAAATATGACATGCACACCTTTTATGTAAACGTGTTCTATCTAATATTGTTTTAAAAATATTAGCGACACTAATATTATGTGATATATTATCAAAAGACAAATAAAAAATTTTATCACTAATATCATATTTATGACAAACATTTATAATTATTCTAACTATATAAAATCAGAACATGGATACTTACAACGTTGAAAAAATTAAAATTATTTTCTTTAAAACTTATGAATTATTAATCCAATGACATATTACAATAATAAAATGTCAATCTTTACGTAGCTTTTAATTATTCAAAATTATTAAAAATTTACGATCAATGGTCATAAAATTTGCAATTAAAACATTTTTCATTATTTGAAATGTTCTTCCTATCTATTTTTCTACTACCCAGTTATAAATACTTTTGTACCTATTTCTCAAAAATTTCACATTCTATTATATTAAGTGATAACTCTTTACGTACTATTCATTTATTTGTCCTATTTTTTTTTGGCTTCGCATTACATCTAAATGTACCCGTGACATTCCCTACGGTGACGATTTGTGTTTGCTTAATTTGAAATAATTTATCCGGATGATATCTTATTATGTGTCTCTTAAATGTCTCAGCTCCTCAACTTTTCATAAATATATATTTTTGTTGACAAATTTTATATCTTTCTATTTGCTTCTCAAAATTTCTAACAAAATATTCCCATACATTGAAATCATCATTTTTAGTGCATATGGTTGTAAATTGTGTATTACTAAATTTATTTTCTTCAAAACCAATATCAATATCTATGTGTTCGGGAATGCTTTTTTGGAAAAATAAAAATGAAGGGAGAGGAGATTGTTAGGAAAATTGTGAAAAATGTGTTTTGGCCTTTTTAAAAAAAAATTAAGTTTGAATATGTAAAAAAAAAATTAATGCGAATGAATTAAATATGTAAAAAAAAATAAAGTTACAAAAATAAAATGTTACCGATTTGATAGAAATCACAGTTGTTTATCATTAAATTATGAATAATTTAAATTTTCAACATTGAAATATTGCCTATTGGATATGGGTTTCGGCTCCACAGATGATGATTTTGTTGACTCGAACCAAATGATTAGCTGTCTATCGATTTTTGATTGATGGTACCTGTAAAAGACTGCCAGAGGGTGCTACAATGGGACAATTCCGACATTCAAGCTAAAGAGTAGCTTTCGATTGAGAAAAACCAAACTAAAAAGGAGCTCTATATGTTTTGTGTGTTTGTTTGTATAAGTTTGGGGAGTTAGAAGATTTACCTGAGCGGTTGAATTGATAATATATTTATAGTTTACCTGTGTGAGTCTCGTGTGCATCCAGAATGCTAAAACCATAATTTTCTTATGGTGATGTTTCAAAATTCATAGATATCAAATAAAATTTTAAGAGATCCAAAATCTTATTAATTAGGAAAAGTTTTAGTCCGTAAAAGGATTACTTTCCTCATCAATAAGAATTCATGGATTTCTTTTCTCATTACGAGATTATTTCTACATTTTATGAAAAAGTAAATATTACTTCAATGTTGGGTGAATGTAGAATACTGAAGAGGTGCAGAACTGACCATGTAACTACTGAGAAGAAGGAACGACCATGCAAACGACGAATTTTGACAGTTTTTAATATTTTTTTTTTGTTGGATCTTGGAACCATGTTGCATGTTATTAAGTTTTCAGACCATGTAACATTATTGTCAAATCTTGAGAGATATTGTAAATTGTAAGTGACGTGATTAGTAGGAGATTATGAAATTGTGTTAAATGGAGAGAGAAATAAATGTTGTAGGTAGAGAGAATTGTAGGAAATTGAAAATGAATTATTGTGTGGAAATTTTGAGATAACGTAGTAACGAGAAGAAAATTGTGAAAGAAAAGTAAGAGATTTTGTTGCGTGATATTAGAAATGAGTTGTGACCTATTTATAAAACTATTTTTTGATGTTATGAATCAAAATATCTCTCAAACTAGTTGTTTTATAACTGTTAGAAAGAATAAAATTAGAGACATTCAAAAAAAAAAAAGGAAATGAGCTGTTGGAATTGATCGGGTCAGGCAGGTTCTAGTGACCGTTGGAACCGACGTGTTGATTCTAGGGCCAGGTCGATTCTGTGCCGATTTCGAGTTACTATAGCCCATACGCGTTTTCAGTCTGGGATAAAACGTGTTGATTGGATTGGTTTTCTGATTAAAACCGGATCAATTAGCAATCTATATGCTATATTTTGACACAGTATCATGTTGTCGATCCCATTCTAATTCTTACACACACTCTCTCTCTCTTTCTACGAACTTCTTTCTGGGAGGTAAGGAACAGATACAGAGAGAAAAGTGTCAATCAGTCGAAGAAAAAGGAGTGCCAATACTCATTGTGATCGGGAATAAATAAAGAGTAAATTACTTGTCCAGACCTTAAATTTTGGTCAATTTTCGCAAATTAGTCACTATAATTAGGAATGTTATATTGTGGTACTCAAATTTTCAAAAGTGTAACGAATTAGTGCTTTCATCAATGACGGCGATAGGGTGGCCGTTAACTAATGATGTGAAATAACGTAACAGTCTGCATATCATACGGATACTGACTTATCATTGTCATATCAATATCTGAAAATATCTGATATTGCCACGTTAGTATCATCATATATTATATCGCCACGTCAACACTAATACTGACGTGACACCATTACGTCAGCATCTTAAATTAATAAAAAATTAAAAAATTATTTATAAAAAATTAAATTTTAACTCTATTAAATTGAAAATTTTATCTTTTTTCTCCTCCCCTTTCTCTCTCCTCTCCCGCTCCAAACCCATCCTCTCTCTCTCTCTCTCTCTCTCTCTCTCTCCTGCGAATTTTAACTCTATTAAATTACTCTGTTCTGCAACTCCCAGAAAACTAATCCCAAATCTTTTTTTTGGAATTTGAGGAAATGGGCTCTGTTTTCTCATGTCGGTAGTTGTGGAAGATCTGAAGATTTGTCCAAAATTAAAGCAAATTCGAGAGATCAAGAGCAAACCCAAGAAACAGAGGAAGAAGAAGAAATTGAAGAAATTCAATCGGAAAATGTAAGGGTTTTTTTGCTTCGTCACCACCCAAAAACGCATTACTGTTGACAAGAAGTCGATCTGCTCCTTACAGATCTTCGTCGTTAGCAAATAGATTTGGGGGCTCTTCAGAATAGGAACCAAAAACAGAGGAACAACATACCAACAACGAAAAATTTGAAAAACCCAAGTCGATTTCAAACCCCATTTATTCAAATTCGAGTTCCAAGTCAAGACCGATCAAAAAAGTGAAGAAAAATCAAATTTGGGAAACATATTTGAAGAAAATGACTCCTGCGCAATTTTGGAAATTGGGAGAGGACTTTTGAAGGAGTTAGAGAGAGAGAGGGCAAATGTGAGTAAGGATGTGTTTGGAATTGGGAGAGGAGAGAGAAAGGGAAAGGGATGAGAGGGAGAAGATGAATTTTTTAATTTAATAGAGTTAAAATTTAAATTTTTATAAATAATCTTTTAAGTTTTTATTAATTAAAAAAAATAAATTGTATTAATTTAAGATGATGACGTGATACTATCACGTTAGCATTAGTGCTGACGTGGTGATGTGTGTGTGATGGTGTTGTTGTGTCACATGACACGTCAGTAATTGATGACGTGATAATATGAGATATTTTCAGATGCTGACATAGCAATGATAACTCAGCATCCGTATGATATGCAGGCTGTTACGTTATTCCACATTAGCAGTTAACAGTCACTCTATCATCGTTATTGACAGAAAGACCAATTCGTTACATTTTTTAAAGTTTAAGTACCACAAAATAGCATTTCTAACTATAAAGATTAATACGTGAAAATTGAACAAATTTGAAGGATCGGAGAAGTAATTTACTCAATAAATAAATAAACAATAATAATAATAATAATAATAATAATGGGAATATTAGTCAATACACACCCTTGTCTATGGGAATAAATAAATAAATCATAATAATAATAATACCCTCTCTCTCCCTCTCTCCCTCTCTCCCTCTCTCCGTACAGTCTGCGGAGGCCAAAAATACCGCCGTCCTCGTGGCCTTTTTATTCCGAAACCCACGCTTCCTTTTTGGTTTTGTAATTATTTCAAATTGTTCTCATTTGCCGTACCAAATCCAAAAACCCACTCTCGGTTTCTCTCCTTCTCCTGGTTAGGAATCAAGATCATCCTACCACAAATTTTTTTATTGACTAATATACCCTTCTTGTCGAGGATTAATATGGTAATGTCAGGGGTAAGAACAAAAATGATTAGATGTTAACATTTCTTAAGCTTTCACCGTTCGAAAGATATTTTTATATTAACTAAAAATAATCAAATAATGGGAAATATAAAACCTGAAAAGCTGATGTTCACATAATCCATAGTAGTATTAGATTTTATTTATGTATGAATTAATGCATTTTTCTTAAGAATGCCAAATAATAATACAAATATAATAAGAAAATCATATTCACAAAAATCATATTGTCTTTTCACCAGTAAACTGACATAATTAATTGTTTTATCTTAACAAAATAAATTATTGTTTATATCAAAAACTAGTGTTAATTTAGAATCATACAAAAAGAATAGATTTTTCTTATAAATTCTACTATTTTTATTAATTTAGAAAATTATAATTATTGTGAACTAAGAAATTAACAATATAGATAATTTTTTTTAGTTTCAAATAACAAAATTTAAATTTAGAAAAAAAAATATAAAAATCTCTGCAACGCGCAGTGGAGGAAGGGGATATGGGGATGTAGAGCAAAGTAGCACACGCAATCCATGTCTTCTGTCGAATAATAGCTTGACACGTATCAAGTTGACGAATGTACCCACGGTCTCTATCCCCTGCTCCTACAAGACCCACCGTGCCTTCTCTTTCCTTTAATTTTAATTTTATTTATTAATGAAAGCCTTCTCTTTTCAACTCCTGGAATTATTAAATTACTTTATTATATAATATCATTTTTAGTTAAATAAAAGTATTATTTTATAAAACATAATTATGATATTAGCTTTGCAAAAGTCAAAAGAAGAAAATGGAAAAACTTTGTTCTATAGTTCCCCGGTTTATTTTTTTTAATTTTTTTATTTTTGAATCGAACCGGATTCTTTGTTTTAATTTAATTCATGACTTTTTTCTTTCATCATAATTTCTTCTTTTTTTTGGGGGGTGTAGTTCTTATTTTAATTTCGACCAAAGAAATACTAAATGTGAAGTTGTTATAGGCATGTTTAGAACCATTTGCTCTTGTAATTTTTTTTTTATTACTTTTTTTCAGTATTTTATTTTATCTTATTCTCATTTTAACATTTTTTAATTTCAAAAAGAATTAATAAAAAAAGTGATCAATTTAATATTGGTACCAATATTTGTAATATTTTGAATTTCCATCCAAATGCTCTTTCTCACGATTGTGCGTTTAGGGTAGAAAAATATTGACGTATACTTCATAATTATGGATTTTTTACGATTTTAATGGGTATCGATTTTAATAGTTAAATTCTGTCAATCAATCACTCTTCATTTTTCTCTCCCAATTGATTCCAAACACCCTTTCACTCCCCTCTCTTCAGTCGATGTTTTCTTCTGGTGTATGCTCTCTCTGTCTCCGTCTCTTTCTTCTCCATTATCATTTCTCTTACTCTCTATTCTCAACGGAGTCTTTCTTCCTTTCTCCGTCACTCAAACACTTGGGGGTTTCTAACGATGTTGTGCGAACACGACAGAGATTCAACAGGCGAATTCGAAACAAGTGAAATCAGGTCAAGATGTTCACTCTGTTCCTAATTCTCCGATGCTCGAAACGACGTCGTTTTTTGAATCAACTTCTTCATCTCCGTCACTTGCCAATTTGCCTCCTATTAGGGTTCATGTTGAAGACACTATTGTCAATAACAAATTTGGGGATCAGAAAATATGGATTGAAGAGCAATTTTCCCAAATGGGAATTGGGGTTTCTGCATCTAATTCGTCTGCTCAATTGAAGCAAGATGAAGGTTTCGTTGTCATGTCGTCGCCGCCGACGACACACATGCACACTCTTCCTGTTTAGATCCACAAACCAAGTACCTTTCTTCATGGACCGAAGATGGCAACCCTTGTAGCTGGTCTTTTAAGGGGGTTGGTTGCAATGAAAAAAGGGTTTGTGGGTAACATTTCATTGCAAGGAGAGGGACTTTCTGGTCAAATTCCTTCTGAGAATAATCTTTCTGGGAGTATTCCTCCCGGGTCTTTTTTCATATATATATTTGTATTTGATTTTTCCTTTAAAAGTGGATCTTAAGTTGGTTAGGGTAGAGTAAAGAAAATGCATGGATTTCTACGATTAACTTAATTGATTATCGTTGGAATATTTATTTATTTACTTTTGTCTCAGTATCGATAGTATCTCCAAATATTGTCTTGAAATCTTTTTCATACAATTAACATATAATTTTCATACTTTTTAAAATCTAAAATAAAATATGATTGAGAGTTAGAATCATTAATTCTTTTACTGTGCGGTCAAAAAACAATCACATATGATTTAATTTTATTTTTCACGATCCAAATACCCTAAAATAAAATATATAAATTACCACCTTAAAACCCTCAACAAAAGAGTTTTATTTATTTATTTATTTTGATATTCTTCCCTCTTTCTTAGACTTTGCACAAAATGGAGAAGACGTTCATTTGTAGAAGTTATCCACATCCAACCTTTATATTTGGTGTTTTTCACTCATAAAAAGTGTAACTTCCCTTTGGTTTTAAATTCAAATAACTAAGAGAGTGTTCGAGAAAAAAAGTTTGATTTTATCATTTGAATTTTAATAATAAAGTTTGGGATGGGTCAAACCCAGGTGGGCGACCCAACCCCCAACTTCCTACACAATATTTCGAGTAGCAAAAAGAAAATGCATGGGTTTCACCGAGGGTTCACCTTTCGATTCATTACCATCATCAATACTTTCAGTTGCTGTCTTAAAATTTTGACTTCATCACAGTCCCTGCAGTTTTCATCACCACATTTTGACTTCCATTCCACCATGAAAGCTTCGATGGTGTGGGTGCTGAATGTCTTTAGTGGTTAGGGGATGTGTATAATGTTGAGGATAAGAGATTGGGATTGGGAAAGAAACAAAAAGGGATTGACGGAGAGATATTGAGCGAGAGAGAGAGAGAGAGAGAGAGAGAGAGAGAGAAAAGCGCTGTGTCAACTTGGGATATGGAATTTGGGTTTTCAAGGTTTTAGATTGAGGAAAAGGGTTTGGTGTTCTCAAATTCATAGAGGGATGAAGGTTAAGGAGAAGGGTTGTGATCTTGACAAAACAAGGAGAAAGGGGGAAGGGAAGAGAGAGAGAAGAGTGGTTTTTTTTTTTTTCTTTCTAATGAGAGAGGAGAGAAGAGAGAGAAAGGGGGAGGTGAGGAGAGGAGAGAGATGTGTTTTTTTCTTTATGGGTGATAGAGAGAAGAGAGAAGACAGAGAAAGCGGGAGGGGAGGAAACAAAGAAGGTGTTTTATATTGATGCCATGCTTGCGGATTGCTGACGTAATACTTCCACATCATCATGTTGCTGATGTGACACTATTTGTGCTTAAAGTGCTTATATGTCAAGTGATATGTCGACAACTATTGCCGGGATGGAAGCCAAATCAGAAACTATCCCACCACGCCATATATCACGTTACTCCATGTCAGCATTAAACGGATAGTCTGTTTCTGTCACTAATAGAAGTACTAATAAATTATAAATTTTAAAATTTAGATATTTAGTCATTACGTTTTAAAGTTGATAAATTAATTTATAAATTTAGAATAAAATTTAAGAACTTAATATATAATTTCCTTGAGAGAATTATATATAGATACAATATATTTTATTAAGTAATAATATATATATATATAGACGTATAGGGAGAGAGCACTAAGTATATTAATACACAAAATGAGTTTCAATATATATATGTGCTTTATCATTATGAAGACTAAAGTTTTGTAACTTAAAAAATTAAACAATTTAAAATGTAACTGAGTCGCACAAAATCGGTCATCATATAAATAAGAGATTATGACAAAAATAGACGGATACAATCTGACTCGAATCAAATTTGATTACTAAATACATGTAATTAATAAAAGAAAAAAATTTTGTAATAAAACATATTTATTATGGAAATCACAATTACTAACCAATTCACTAAAAACAAAACACGGTTTTAGTGACGAAAAAAATTCATTACTATTTTACGACAAATTTAGCGATAAAAAATTTTTCCGTTGCTATTTGCAACGAAATTAGTGACGAAAAAGTATTTGTGACTAAATTATCAACGAATATATTATTCGTGTCGAAATTTATCGCTAATTGACGATAAAAAAATTTTTATCGCTAAATCCGTCGTTAATTGGTGACAGAAAAATTTTCGTTACAAATTTCGTTGCTAAATTAACTACGGATAACACAATCCATCGCTAAACTTAATTTTTTATATATTAACATTTTATACTTTATTTTGTTTTGTTATTTTATTATTTTATTCATTTATATTATCTAATCATATTTATTATTTTATAATATTTCAAATTAGTTTTTTTTATTATTTTTTATTATTTATTTTTTAAAAAATAATATTATTTTATTATTTTCATATTTTATTATTTAGTGGCGGATTTAGTAATCCATTGCTAAGTTAGTGACAGATTTGGCAATCTATCGTTAAGTTAGCAACGGATCCCGTATTCCATCGCTAAGTTAGTGACGTATTTCACAATCCGTCGCTAAACTTATTTTTTTTAATTAATATTTTATATTTTATTTTGTTTTGTTATTTTGTTATTTTATTCATTTATATTATCTAATCATATTTATTATTTTATAATATTTCAAATTAACTTTTTTATTATTTTATATTTTTAAAAAATAATAATATTTTTTAATATTTTATTATTTAGCGAAAGATACTGCAATTCGTCGCTAAGTTAGCGATGGATACCGCAATCTGTCGCTAAGTTAGTGATTGCAATCCATCTCTAAGTTAGCGACATATACCGCAATCCATAAGCTAAATTAGCGACGGAGTCCACATTCCGTTGTTAAACTTAATTTTTTTTAAATTAACATTTTATATTTTATTTTATTTTGTTATTAAAAAATATATAATTTTATATATAATTAAATAAAAGATAATGTTAATATAATAATTCAATAATAATATTATTATATATTTTATTTAATATATTATATTATCATATTTTCTTTTTATTATATTATATCTCATTATATTTAAAATAAAATAAAAAAAGATTTAAAAATAAAATAAAGAAAAATATAAAATGTTATTTGAAAATATTATTTAAAATATTATAAAATAATAAATATGATTTTTAAATATAATATAATAAAATAAAATTATAATTAACAAATCATATTAGTATACTAATTAAAAATAAAATATATAAAATACATAGAAAATATAATGATATATAATATATTAAATAAAATATATAAATTTTAAAATAAAAAATAATAAAACAATTTAGTTTATTATTATTAAAAGATATGAGAAAGAGATAACAAATAAATAATAAAAAAACGAGTATGGAAACATGCCTAATTATAGGCTGGTGGTTGAGGTGCTTCTAATATCTTGTGAGTGTACAAGTTCGATTTCCTCGGAAGGCATCGGAGGCATTTCTCACAAAATAAAGGGAGTCAGTGCGGGTTCGGGGGCTTGAGCGGGCGGGGCGGGTTCGGGTTCGAGCCGGTGGGTGGGTGTATTCCTGAAAAAAAATATATAATTTAATTTAACTACACGTAAATTCTTCGCTAAATTAAATATAAAATAATAAATAAATAATATTATAATATATAATATAATTTAGTGATAGATCTAAATCTATCACTAAATTAAATAAAATACTAATATAATAATTAATAAAAATATATATAATAAATAAAAAATATTATAATATATAATATAATTTAGTGACGGATCCTTTTGATCTGTCACTAAATTTAGTGACGGATTCTTTAGATCCGTTGCTAAATTTTACGATAAAAAATTTTTCGTCTCTAAATCTATCATTAAAATACGATAGATTTTTGTCTTCATCGCTAAACTTTTGTGACGAGTTATTAGTGACGAAAAATTTTTTATCGTTAAATCTATCGCAAAAGTTTTTAACGATGAATTTTTCTGAAATTTTTATCTTTAAATTTATCACTAAAACCGTGTTTTTTGTGTTGATTTATATCCACTGAATTAAAAATTATCATTAAGTATATTTCTTATTTTTATTGAACTTTTCCAAAAAGAATTTTGGATAATTTAAGTATCATTAAGTATCTTTCTTATACCACAATTATTAACATTATAATGACTAAACTTTTATAACTTAAAGAATCGAACAATTTAAAATATAACTCCGCACGTGATTGGTCACAGTATAAATAAGAGATTTCAAGGTGAGAAGAGAAAAAGGGGAAGATGGAGAGAGTTTTTTTTTTTTTTTTTCTTTTGTTTTTTTAGGAGCATTTTGATAATTTCACTTGGGGTTAATTTTTTTTTTTTTTTTTTTTGGTTTACTCACAATGGACGATATTTCAAAATTTTTGTTTTTGTATAACATTTTCTGGTTTTACTAAGCCTTTGTAATATTTGCAAGATGTGTGTGTAATCTATCATTTCTTTTATAAAATTCATATAAGAAGTATATTTCTAGTTGAAAAGACAAATGGTTCAATCAACTAATCAAAATATTTTATTATTAAATTTTTTATCACAGCCTTCAATCAACTATTTATGAGTACAACATTATAATGTTTGAAATTTTAGATGTGGGGATGACTTTAGGGGAATGATGCATTGAAATAATGCACCTCATAGCTAACATTGCCACTACTTCTTATGGGGGGGAGGGGGGTTGCTAAGCTAAGCAATGAAGGGAAAAGATGAGACAATGGTTTCAAGTGTGAAAAACTTATCTTTTCTTTCTATTTTTGCTACATTATTACCGTTTCAATTTGAATTATGCCAAAAATTGTATTATACATTTATTTGTTTATAATATGTTTTTAAATCGGGAGGGAGATAGATTGAGATCGGATGTAAATGATTTTTATCGACTCCAATCTTCATATAAATCTAAAACAAAAATTTGATAGAATTTATAAACTCTGAAAAAATGAAAATTATTTTTTCATAAATAATTTAAATTTTTCGTAATATTATTAAAAATTGTGTGTAATGTGGAAACAGGCCCACCATATCAGTCGTCCATTCCAGCTTTCTAAGGCACTTCCCTCGAGAAGAGGAAATGAAAAGAAGCAAAAAGGGTGCAGAGGCAGACAAGCATGATTGTAGCCTTTTTCTTGCAAACAGAAAATTTGCATCTTCAGAAACAAAAAGGAACAAATGTACCTGCGAGGAATTGCCATATAGTAAATGCCCTTTGTCTCCCTCGTGGACTTTAACCAGACACCACCAAAAAATCCCCACTCATTGCTTTCTTTAAAGTTTTACCCTATTTGGATTTCTGATTGGCTTTTCGAAAAAAATCCACGCAAAAAAAAAAACAAAAAAACAAAAACAAATGAAAATTTACCCTGTTCTCTTCACGTTTTACCCCTTCATTCACACGGGGGTTAAGAGTTATATTGATGTGAGTTTGATGCCTAAATGATCAAATTATTAAAACTTGTGGGATGCAACAAATTTTTTAACACTAACATTTCTTCAATTTTATAAATATTTCAACGTGTTAAATTAATTAATCTTTATATAAATTTTTTTTTATTTATAGGTTTTTCATATTTAATAAATTATATATTATTTTTTTGTGATTAATAATTACATTATTTAATCATTTTAAATTATTATTGTAAAATATGAATATTCTATTATTTTTATAAAATAATTAATATTTATAAAATGTCATTTTTTTGTATGATTTCATATTTATTTTCGTTTTCGTGGAACCTAGGTACCATGTGTATTTAAAAAGTTATTTATATAAAGGAGATATTTTTTTAAAAGAAAAAAAAAGATAAATTTTAGACAAAAATGTGAGAAAAAAGAATTATAGGCAAAAATTATTTTAAGAAATTTTTTAAAAAATAATAATAATAATTTAATTAAATTAATTAAAATATAATTTTATCAAGAGAGAAAGAGAAAGAGAGCGGGGGCGGGGGAGCGAGAGAATTCAACCTGTTTTTGTAAGAAAGTAGACTTGAGATTGCGGGAGTTCTTGGAAATATGAGACAAAATTAAAACCCAATCGAGAGGAAGAACAAGTGAGAGAAATTGAAATTAAATCAAAACCTAATTGATTGCCTTCTCTCTCTCTCTCTCTCTCTCTCTCTCTCTAAATATCTTAAACATATTTTATTAATAAAGTAATTTTATTATTAGTAAATTCAAAAATTTTTTAATATATTTTGTGCAATGTGTAATTGTTATTGTTGCCGACGTAAGCACTTAAAAGGTAATATTTGATAGTGCAATACGATATTCCTCGATAATTGCACTAAAATTGAATTCGGATGGTTTTGGTTTAAACAACTACAATGATGGTTCCAATTTTAATTAATGAATAGAAAGCTTTCCGTTTGTTTTCGGTTTTACAATTATTTTAATTTTATTTTGATTTATTTACGGTTTTTTAGGGTTATTTTTATTTTTTTTTTATGATTCTTATATATATATATTTTTAAAGATTTTTCGTGATTTGTATCATTAAATGGTTCTTTAAAACATTTGCTCTGAATTAAAATTGAATCACTGACGTAATAATTTCGATTCTAGAACTAAACCAGAATTACTTTTAAAATTCTAATTTGATTTTATAAAATTTGATTCCGATTAGATTTTAATTTGGCACTAGAACCTTGCGCATGCTTAACTAAAATTATAAATAGTAATTGTTTAGGGTGTAATATTTTTAATTAAATTAGAAAATAATAAAATAATACACGTGGTTCTTTTAAAATAGTATTATATATCATATCTCAAAATTTAGAATTTAATTACGTATGTATTAAAAGTTTTAAAGAATTTTAAAAAAAAATATCTTCTTATATTTAATAAGTTCAACAAAATAATAAAACAAAATTAATAATATATAAATGATTTTTTATGTAAAGAGTAATGCTAGACATAACAAATGAGTTTTGAACGAGTTGAATTAAATACTCAAATGGTTGGAATCAAATGAAATTAATTTTTATTATAAAGTAGGTGAAAATAAACTTGTATGAACTATTATGTAAATATTTAATTTGTTTAATTTAAATTTTATTTATTTTTTATAATATTAATGTAAGCAAAATAAAAATTATTATTTTTTATTTAATTTATCAATATTTGATAATTAATTTATTAATTTTAATTAATTTTATTCTATCATTGGCAAGTTTATCCAGGAATGAACTCTCTTAATTTTTTTTTTTTTAAATTTAGTATTTTTATGGTTAGAACAATATGATGTTCGTATAGTTGTCCTTTGAAGGAAAGAAAATGTAGCTTTAGAGGTCGGAATTTTCCAATAGTCGGCGCCGTCTCTCCCAATGCATATGCATGTATAGACGTGCTGCGTAAGTCTCAAGTTTCAAGTTCTCTCCCAAATAGAGACGTGACTGATCGAATTTTTTTTTTCCCCCCGTAAGAATTCGAGGTTACATCTTTTCTCTCTTCTCCAGCCGTCCGATTCTCCTTGAATTTTGCCCCCCGATTTTCCATTGGACGGTGTTGTGGGTGGGCCTTGATCTTTTTATTATTTTCACCTTTAATATTGGGATGTCTATTAATTTAATTTAAATATTATAAAATTTATTAAAAATTTTATTTTTTTAATTTTTTAATTTTTAAATTTAAAATATTTAATGAAAAGAGTAAAATATCTCGTCGAATTGATACTGTATTCTGGCCTTTGGCTTCAGCTGCTTCTATGCCTCCGTGGTTGACTTTTTTTATTGGAAAGGGATATTGGGAAGGGAGGAGGGCATATTTGGAAAAGAAAATATTGAGTTTTGTAGATATTAAAAATTTTGATTTGTCAACATGTGAGGTGTATTAGGAGGACCAAAGAACACGGCTTAAATAATTACCTCAGATTTCTTGTTCATTAATATAGGAAACTGAGTAAAAACTCAGATATGATTTTGCGACACTCTGAAATTAAGTGGAAGCTTTGGTTCTTCATCCAAACAAATGTTGAGGCCGGCTACAATAGCCAAAATTCAATTTGATATATGCAAATATGGTCATAAAAGCCTCCAAATTGTTTTTAAAATTTCTATAATTAGAAAAATTCCTAATAATATTATTAAATATATAAATAATCTTAATTTTATGATTATTTTTAAATATTTTTTCAGAATATTAGTGTCATATTAGTATTATATAATGTCATATTAAATTATTTTTAAATTATTTTTATCAAGGGATTGACCCTCCAATCAAACTCTTTTAATTAAAAAAAATAATTTTAAAATAAAAATTATTTATATTTTTAATGTTGTGATTAAAATTTTGCCTTATAATTGCTTTTACAACGTTCCATCACACCTAAAGCTTATGAGAAATTAGTACAAAAATCTTAATTTTGTTGAGAGGAACGTTTTGGTTGGTAATAATGATTAAGGTGAGGGCAGAATGGTAATTGAAGTAAAGGGGTTGCCCCCAAATGTGGTACGACAAATTGAACCTGTGTCCAAACAGGTGTCTTTTCTTTCGTTGCACCAAAATGAATTTTTTTTAAATAAAAGGAACAAAATAAAAAAGAGAAGGAAATTGTTTTATATTATATTAAATTATTTTTCCTCTTCAAGGGGAGAAAACAGTAGAAAGCCTATAATGTGGTAGGGAGCGATGATGACGACATTAGCGTATTACGAATTATGGGGAACAGTAGAGAGTGTGTGTGTGTGTGTGGGTGTGAGAGAGAGAGAGAGAGAGAGAGAGAGAAGAGTCAAAGGCAATGGAAAAAAGAGCAGTAAAGTGGGTCTAATAAGTAATGATTTCGGGGGGATCAGAAGCTCGTGATGAGAATTTTTCCTTTGCAGGAGGCTGATCCTCCTCTTCAATTTCAAACGCACCCACATGACCTTGTGCGACTTCTCTCTCTCTCTATCTACCCCCTCTCTCTCTCTCCCCCTCTCCGCAGACCAAAATCATCCTTCTTTTAAAGCCAGACCAGAGGGATATTGATATTCAGACGGTGATAACGCAGGCAGCGTTTGGAGGGCACAAACTCGAAACAGTAGGGAATTTTATTTTTTTTAATTCTTTTAGGAGAGACTCTTTTTGAAGAGAGAGAGAGAGAGAGAGAGAGAGAGCGATTCTTAGTTTTGTTAGAAGATAAAAGGATAGGAAAGTAGGAAAGAGGAAGAAGGGAAGAGGGGGCAAAAAGAATGGGAAGTTGCAGAAGAAATGGAGCGGTTAGACGGTACATAAGATCAAAAGCTCCTCGCTTGAGATGGACACTTGATCTTCACAACTGTTTTGTTCATGCTATTGAAAGACTTGGTGGACAACATAGTATGCTCTCTCTCTCTCTCTCTCTCTCGATCTCGATTGATCTGTTAATATTATGAATAATCTTTCTCTATTTATTATTCATCTATCTGTAGAGGCAACACCAAAGCTTGTTCTTCAGTTAATGGATGTTAGAGGCCTCACAATTTCACATGTCAAAAGCCATCTCCAGGTTCTCTCTCTCTCTCTCTCTCTCTCTCTCTCTCTCTCTCCCCCCCCCCTCGCATGGACAATACAGACAAACATTTCCCTTGTTATTTTTGCCGATTTAGTTTCATGGGTTGTTTTTGTTCCCTTGAGAGCAGATGTATAGGAGCATGAAAAGTGATCAGACCAGACAAGGTATATACTATGACTTTCGCCAACCGTATATTATCCATACAAGACATGCATATTTATGTCCCTTTAAAAAGGAAAGAAAGTCTTCCTCCCTTCCTTTAGACACTTAGCTGTCTTGTTTTCCCCTATTGGTATTTCTTCAAGTCCAGTATCAAAGTTTTTTGGAATCCTTTGTTGTGGCAACTTAGGGTGTTGATTTGCTTTTGCTTCATTTATTGCTTCTCTCCTTTTTTTTTTTGCTAAAAAGATTGACGACAGAATAAAATGCACTGTCCTCTTAAATCTTCTAATATTGGCATTTCAAGATGATGATGAATCCCACACAATCTCCTTCTCTCCCCCATTTTAAATGCTGTCTCTCCCTCGCTCGCTACATTTGCTCTTTCTCAGTTCTACTGACATTTTGTTTTTGTTGTTGCGGGTTTTGTTAATTTTTTTTTAATTAAAAACAGATAGGATCCATTCAACACAAGGAGGAAAACATTCATTAGAAGATCATGAGGGGTGTGTTGATGAAGAATCAGATTCAAAGTTCACTTGCAACTCTCACACGTCGAAAAGGTAAATAAAAATGAAATACCCGTTTAGCTTCTTCTTCTTCTTCTTCTTTTTTTTCAAGGAAACTAATTATTTTATTTTGTCTTAGAATCAGAGTTGCAAATCTCAATGAAATTGGAAAGTAAGTTATGAATAGTAAAAGCAACAAGTAGAAGAAACAAAAAGAGGATATAGGATAGGCAGGCATTGCATTGTCTTATCATGAGATGAGATATTTTTTTTTCTTTTGAGGTTTTCTTTTTCTGAGAATTTTTAATCAATTCTTTTCGGCCTGTTGGTTGGATATTAGAGCAAGAATCGAGACGAGCAGTTCAATCTCTGAGAAACTGCAATGCAGGCAAAGAATATATGAGGCAGTCTCGAATCCGTACGATTTTGATGATTATCTACAGAAAAGAGGAGATGCAATGAAAAAGAATGAGGTTGAGGAGCAACAACGCGCTAACACTATAAATGAAATTAAAGCTCATCCAAACACTTCCTTGCCACCCCATCATCTTTGCAACCTCAATCCTTTCGGATTTGCAGTCCAAGAAGAATCTGATTTTCTTGTGGTACAACTCATCTCTCTCTCTCTCTCTCTCTCTCTCTCTCTCTCTCTCTTAAATGATGAAAAATGGAGTTGAGTGCAATGTTGGGTCGTCCTTATTTTCAACTTTAAACCGATGTCTTTTTGGCTGTTTTTGCCATTAATATTCGTACATAGTCTACCCATGACTTCTGAAAAGCTTGGAATATTCATTTTTTTTCTTAGCATACAATCATTTCTTTTTTAAAATTATTCTTTTGGGGCTTGGTTTCTTTCTTTAATTCCTTACATTACAATGTTCCGAATTTATATATTGTATATTATATTCCATTTTTAATAATCAATGTTAAACGTGATACTGTTAGGCTTTGAGGAACATACATCTGATTTTTGCATTATCCATGTGGGGCATATTTTAGTATGGTATCATTCCAAGATATATCAAAACCAACATAAATACTATTAGGGTTGCAATTTCATTTATACATTATACTACATTCAAAATATCCTACTAACAAAAAAAAAAAAAAAAATGTAGAAACTGTCTCTATTTTTTTTTTGGTTCCCATCACGGGTATACAGAGTGATGTTTTTGATTAATTCTGTTCGAATATATCCGGAGGTTTTATTTAATTTAGGGAATGACTTAGGTATAATTTTTTTTATTCTTATATTTTAAATTTAAAATTTTGTTAAAAAATCTATCACTTTATCTTGTTAGACTATCTCTCTCTTCTCAAAAATGCTAGGTTTATATTCAGCGGCAATCCCGGAGATAAGTGGTGGTCAGCATTGTATTGCCATAGCTAGGTGGTTACTTCGGGCAAGGGTCAGCAAAGTTTACAATTTAAGAAAACCTGAAGAAAAAAAGAGGGTATTTTTTTTTGTTGGTACCATGGTAAGGTTACCAATCCACTATCTAGGGTTTCGTCTCGATTAATCTGAGTCGATCGTTTACAGGATTCAATTGAAGGGATAGATCTCTCGGTATTGATTTTTTTATTTCTATAAGGATCGAACTTCTAATCATAATTAATGATATCAGTCTCTGAATCAACTTTTTCATTGGATGTGGGTAAAAGAGGGTGTTTTTGTGATATGGGGTGAGGTTCGGTGGTCCTCATATATATTTTGATAATTTCAAGTGGACCCCATCCTATTTTGCTATAGGGTGGAATTTGGGACTCCCTTCAATGCCACGCAGCAAATTGACTTGCAGACTCTACAGAGGACAGTTTCTCCGTTGGGGCAAAAACAAATAGGATTCCTGTTGTGCAGTATAATAGTACGGCCAACCCCCCCCCCCCCCCCCCACACACACACATTATCTCGAATGACTAATATTATAATAAAATTAAAGTATACTAGATTTATTTATTTATTTATTTTTTTAACTATATGGGTATTGAAAACTATAATATATTTCACCGTTTCGGCGGAGAAATAATAATGGCTTATGTGATAATAAAACACAGGTGGGCAAAGGGATGGACTCGAAGCTTAAATCATCATCATCAACAACAAAGACATGCCACATGGGGAATGAAAGAAGTGGAGATGAGAAAAAAGATGAAGAGATTGATGGTTGTGGGCTCTCATTGTCTCTATTGCATCATAATCCTTCAATCCAAAGAAACAACGGTTATTCTTCAACAAGTGAAATTAGTGTGACATTCTCAACATGCTCTAACTTCAGCAGAGACTGCGCTGCTACTTCTACTTATTCCCAAGACCATGCCCTTAATTTGGATCTCTCCATCTCTCTTTGGGGCGCCTGATTTCTCCACCGGGCCAATGTTTTTCTTTTTGATTTTGTGGGTTTTGGAAAGGATGGATTTAGATTTTTATTAGTAATTAAAAATATATCTATGAATTAGAGGCCTTCTATTTTTACTTAATCCTTTCTTTTAATGAGAAACGGGGAGAGAATTAGGGAGTCATGTACGCAATTATATCTTAATTTTTTTTTTTTAAAATGACCCGCGGGAAAAAGAAATTTTAGAGATAATCTATATTTCTCGCGGGTTGAACCCGCAACAGGCTATGTCGACTAACTTGTGAGCAGGAATGAGTGAAATTATGGTAGGTTTGCTTGTTCCTACAAAAAGAAGTGTAAGTGTTTACGTAAACAATGGTAAGTTCATATAGCACCTGTGAAATTAGTAGCGAAATTAGTAGCATAAACTATTTTAGAATTGTGAATTTGAAAATTCAGATAAAGTTTGGAAGTGGACAGACAACAAGAAGGTGGAATCATTATAAACTATATCTTTTATTTCTTTATTTCTCTTCTATTTCCTGTGCTTCTTTATTCACAAATTAATTTCTTTTTAATTTTACAGAAGCAAAAAATTTTAGATAGCTTATTTATCCCTCTAGATTATTGCATCAATGTCTACAATTGTTATTAGAGCAGACCATCTAGAAAGGGTTAAACAACCTTAGGGTTAAACAACCTTAGCAAAAAAGATCTATAGATGGCACTAAATGGTGATAGCATTCCTTTTGAAGCTTGCTCCATGAATAGAGCTCCATTTTTCAAAGGAAATAATTATGGTTACTGGAAGTAACGTATGAAGAATTTTATCATAAGTCAAGATGAAACTGTTTTGGAAATAATTGAAAAAGGTATAGAATTCCCAAAAGAAGAGATTGATGGGGTTAGAGTATCAGTGAAGATGAAAAACATGATCCCTAAGAAGAAAAAGGCCTATAGAGCAAATTGTAAGACTATCAATTTGCGTCACCTAGCATTAAGCCTAAATGAGTACAATAGAATTTCTTTTTGCATTACCACAAAAGAAATCTGGGAAACGCTTGAAACAACTTATGAAAGCACCAAACAAGTAAGGAAGAATGAGATAAGGATGCTCGAGCAAAAATGCGAGACTTTCAAGATGAAGGATAGTGAGAGCGTCAGAGACATGATAACATGGTTTAACACCATCACTATTGAATTGAGACTATTGGGTAAGGGAATAAGCCAAGAAGACATGGTGGATAAGGTTTTTCAATACATGCCAAAATCGTGAGAAGTCAAAGTTATTGTGATCAAAGGATCAAAAAACTTGGAACTTGCAATGGATCAGTAGGTGGTGTCGTTAACAACTCACGAAATGAAGAGAAACTCCGAAGGTAGTTTAAATGAAGAAAGAGGAAAATTTATAGGTTTAAAGGCTAAAAGTGAAGAAAACAGCTCTGGTAATGATGAAAAAGAAGATATGACTATTCTCACTCAAAAATTCAAAAAGTTTACGATGAGGAAAAGAAATAAGGGGCGAGAAGAATTCAAGAAACCTAAACAGAAAGATGAGAATAGGTGTTTTAAATGCAAGAAATTAAGCCACATTAAAGCTAAATGTTCTCAAGCCAAGAAGGCAGATAGAAGGGGGAAGAAGAGTAAGAAGAAAGCCTTGGCAACTTGGAGTGATGAGGATAGTGGCTTGCATGACGAAGGTGCTGAACAAGAACAAGCCAATCTTTGTTTCATGGCAATTGAGGATGAGCAAAATGACGAGATAACACACTCTTCTTCTTATTTTTCTGACTCGGATGATGAATTATCATTGGATGAAATGCATGAAGCATTATTAAAGTCACTTAGAGATCTTAAAAGGATGACTAAGAAAAATAGCATGCTAAAAAGAGAAATGGAAAAATTAGGGGAAAAAAAGAAAGAGAAAAAGATAAGCTGAGATTAGAAAATGAAATTCTAAGAAAATAAAATAGTTCACTAGAACATGACATGGACTTCCAGCATGCTAGCTTAGAAGACAAAAACAATGAAGTAAATGAATTGAAGATTGAAATTGAAGTTGCAAAGAATATAAACATAAATGTATGCAATAAAGAAAAAAAAAATGAAACCATAGAAAAAGAACTAAAGTTAGAAAAAGAAAAGAACACAAGATTAAGCTTTTAACCAAATAAATTCATCCTGGAACAAGATAAATTGGACCTAATACTAAGAGTCCAAAAGGCTATCTATGACAAGGCTGGATTAGATTACAACCCATGTGCCACTGCCCTGCGTTAATGATTCCTTTGGTATTACAACTTTTACCACAATGATGCTAAGAAACTATATAGTTTTTTTTGTCCCTAGTTCAAAGAACTCAAATCCAAATACTAGATGTAACCATTGCATGAGATTAGGACATAATACATTTCATTGTAAGCTTAGAAAAAAAAATTAGCACAAATCAAGCCAAAAGAATTGCATTTCATACTAAATGCACATATTGCCATAGGATTGAACATAGCATGGATAAATGTTGTTTCAAGAGCACAATATTTAGGAAAATAACAATGCAATGGGTGCCAAAAGATGTTTTAAGGAATAACACTGCCGGACCCAAGAAAATCTAGGTACGAAAGGCCAATGCTTGATCTCAAGGGCAAAACTCCTGGAAATACATGGTTTCAGGATAGTGGATGCTCTCAACACATGATGGAAGATTCCTCAAGTTCAGCAGGTTAAAGAGAGAAAACGAGGTAAAGTGGCATTTGGAGACAACTTAAAGGGGAAGATAATTGGCGTAGGAAACATAGAAATGTTTTCTACACAAATTAAGCATGTTCTCTTAGTTTAGGGTTTAAAATATAATTTATTTAGTATTAGTCAACTATGTAATAAATGTTATATTGTTGTGTTTGATTGTAAATGTTGCAAAGTGATACATAAGCTAAGCAAGGAAGTAAAATTTAAAGGCAATAGGCAATGAAACATTTATATTACTAGCTTAAGATTATATAAGTGAACAAGATGAAACATGCTTAATGGATTTAGGAAATGATGATGCATGGTTGTGGTATGGGAGACTAGGACATGCAAGTATGAACTTAATCTCTAAATTAGTTAGAAAAGACAAGTTAAGGGCATACCAATGTCAAAATAAGGAAAAAAAAATTATGTGATACTTGCAGGAAGGGAAAGTATGTTAAATCATCATTTAAATCAAAAAACATAGTCTCCAAAACTAACGCATTAGAATTGCTACACATGGACTTATTTGGACCAACTAGGGCACAACGTCTGGAGTGAAAACACTATGGTTTTATAATCATTGATGATTAGTTTAGATAAACAAGAATCCTATTTCTAGCTAAGAAGAAACTAGTAGTGAATTTATTAAATTATGTAAGAAAATTTAAAATGAAAAAGGATGTATAATTAATAGTATTAGAAGTAATCATGGTAAAAACTTTGAGAATAGAGTGTTGTAAGAATTTTGTGATGAAAATAAGACTGATCATAATTTATCTGCACCCAAGACCCCACAACAAAATAGTGTTGTGGAGAGGAAAAATAGAATTCTAAAGGAAATGGTTAAATCTATGCTATGTGAGCATAATATACCAAAATACTTTTTGGCAAAAACTATAAATACAGTTTGTTGTATTCTCAATAGAGTATTGATTAGGTCAATCGTTAATAAAACTTCTTATGAACTATATAAGAATAGAAAGCCAAACATAGGGTATTGTCACGTGTTTGAATGTACATGTTATGTTCTAAATAATGGAAAAGACAATTTAGGATGTGAAAAGTGATGAAGTATCTTTGTAGATTACTTTACCTCTAGCAAGGCATATACAGTATACAACAAGAGAACAATGATGATTCAAGAGTCAATTCATGTGAATTTTGATGAGAGTGATCTCTTGAGTCTCTTGAGTAAAAAGAGTTTTGATGATGAAGTTCAAGAGATAGAATAGATAATAGATCAAGGGTTAATAGGAAATGAAAAAAATGAAGAAAGAAACTCCAAAAGAACAAGTAGAAGAAGTGCAGAGAAATATAAAATCTCATGAGAAACAAAAAGTAAAATTCCCTGCTATAAGAAAAAGTGTTAAAATAGAAAATATAATTAGAAATATAGAAACCGAAGTTAGAACTAGATTCTCAGCATAAAATCAATGTGAATTTGTAGTCTTTTTCTCTCAAATTGAACCTAAAAATGTTGTTGAACCTTTGATGATGAAAATTGGATCCTCTCCATGTAAGAAGATCTAAACCAATTTGAGAGAAATGAAGTGTGGGAATTAATTCCTTGGCCAAGAGACCAATCCGTAATGGGAACAAAATAGGTGCTTAGGAATAAATTAGATGAGTATGACACAATTACTAGAAATAAAACAAAATTAGTAGCTCAAGAGAATAGCTAAGAAGAGAAAATTGACTATAATGAAACATATGCTCATGTAGCTAGACTAAAAGCCATTAGAATGTTGCTTATTTTTGTCTATTTCATGAACTTTAAATTGTACCAAATGGACGTCAAAAGTTCATTTTTGACTGGTGTCACAAATAAAACAGCCTATGTAGAGCAACCACCCCTACTTTGAATATCCAAAACACTTAGACCATATGTTTAAATTGTCTAAAACATTATATGATTTAAAATAAACTCTAAGGATTTGGTATGAAAGATTTAGTAATTTCTTAATTGAAAATGATTTTGAAAAAATAAAAATTGATACAACCTTATTCATTAAGAGAAAAGACAAAAAAAATATTGATAGTGTAAATATATGTGGATGACATAGTGTTTGGAGCAACCAATGAGAAGCTTGATAAAAAATTTGCTATGTCTATACATGATGAGTTTGATATGAGTATGATGGGTAAATTGAACTATTTTTTAGACTTACAAATAAAACAAACATAAATAAGATATTTATAAATCAATTCATATTAATCAAAAAAATTTAGATTAGGTGAGACCAAAAGATATGCCACACCTATGAGCATCTCAATTAAGTTAGATAAAAATAAGAAATGAAAGGCGGTGTGTCAAAAATTGTATAGAAGCATGATTAGTTCCCTATTATATTTGACTACATCTAAGTTGAATATATTATATAGTGTACGTTTGTGTGCTAGATTTCAATATAATCCTAAGGAGTCATATTTAGTTGTAGTTAAGCGAATTTTGAGATATCTAAAGGACACATACAATCTAGGATTATCATATGATAGGAACTCGTCATTCAACTTGTATGGATACTCGGATGCAGATTTTGCAAGATGTAGTTTGATAGAAAGAGAACAAATGACACTTGTTAATTCTTTGGAAACATGCTAGTGTCATGGTTTTCTAGAAAACAAATTAGTTTTGCTACTGTAACCATAGAAGCAAAATATGTAGCTATAGGATAATATTGTGCTCAAATTTTATGGATCAAATATCAACTAAAGGATTATGGTTTAAATTTAGAAAGCATTTCAATTAAAATAGATAACACTAGTATTATAAATTTAACTAAAAATCCAGTTTATCACTCTAGGATTAAGCATATTGAAATTAGATATCATTTTATTAGAAATCATATACTTAAAATTAAGTATGTGTGCATTCATGAAAAACAAGTCAACTTATATGATATATAAGTCAATCTGTGAATATAAGGCCTCAGAACCAAGTTCTGAAAATTAAGGAGTTGACCTATGTATGTTAAGCCTTAGATAAAATTTCTATAAAATAATTGAGTCGACTTATGGGAAGTATAAGTCGACCTATTAAGTAAAGCTTGTAAGATGCAAGTCGATTTATTCAAAATATAAGTCGACCTGCAAATTCTCAGACACAGAAAAAGTTTCTAAAAAATTGCTAAGTCGACTTGGCTCTTCTAGCTCTTCAGCAGGTCAACCTGGCTAATTTTAGAACAGGGTTTCACTCTGTCAAGTTGACTTGCAATCAATGTGAGTTGACATGCTAGAACAAGCAAGTCAACTTGTACCTCCTGCGAGTCGACCTGGGTAGTTCATAAATCAAAATAAAACCATAAAAACTGACCCCAAACTCATATTATCTCTCATTTCGACCCAAAATCGACCCGAGAGTGAATGCCAAGTTCATATATACCTATCCTAGTGGTTGACGTCCCAAAAAATTTAAACCCTAAAATCAATTTTCTCCATTCTCTCTCTGTCTCTCATACAAACCCTAAAATTTCTCTTTATCACTCTTAACAGTTTCTTGCACGAGCCCTAAAGTTTTTTCAATCCACGCACTCCTCAACTCACTATCTTTCCCTCATGAATGGCGACAACTTCTTCTCTTCATCTCTCTCTCTCTATCGAATGAAGCTCTAACTTCTTACCCCTCTTAACAATCTTCTGACAAAGAATACTCATGGCTCCTAAAGTGAAAATATTGGCAAAATTCAATGAGTGAGTTCCCTTCCATCAACAAAAGTAAGTATTTCTCCTCAAACTTCTCTAAAAGGAAATCGAACCTAGGAAGGTTAATTGATTTGGAGTTTTTGAAGAAAATTTAATTCCCGTATATAGAGCATCTTAGTCATATTTTGCCAAGTTCTTTGCTCAATCTAAATGACCAAGTGTATGAAAATCTAGTTAAGAAATTTTACAGTAATTTAGAGGTAGTAAAGGAGATTGAAGAACATCTTTTGGAGACACAATATCACTTAACTTCGGGTTTAGAATCCTGTGTGTTTAAAACTTTTATCAAAGTCAAACAAATAATGGTTACCCCTAGAGTGTTTTGTATGACATGTAACATGGAGTGGATGCCAATAAGTGTATGTGAGGAATACATGAAAAGGGATAAAGTTGAGTGTGTTAGAATAGTTTTCAGGAATAAGAATTGAAAGGAACTAGTTAGCACGAATGCTAAAGATTTAAGTGTTCATGAGTGAATCCTCTACTTCACCATCACTCATGTTCTTAGACCAGGAGAAGGAAACCATACAACCATTACCAAGGAAGATCTTTGGTTAATGGTATGTATAATAGATGGAAAAAAAACCCTGGCCTCCACTTTTTAGTCCCCTACTTCATGATTGCTGCAGTAAAATCCAATTCCACAATTCTCTTTAATTTCGGACATTTTGGTTCATACTAAAATAGATTTAAAGAAGGAAGTAAGCACTAGACTAGTATTGAAGAATGACATTGGTGAATCATCATTGCAAAAGACCAAGTGGATCTCCAAGGATGGAGTTTAGGAAGAGAAGGATGAGGAAAAACAAGTTGCAAAGACAAAGAAGAGAAAAAGGGATGAAGGAGAACCTAGTGAACCTTCTAGGGATTTACCCCTTCAAATCATCCCTACAAGTGTCGGTGAATTCTCGAGCTTTTAACCAATCACACTAGAAAGAATTTAGGGGAAGTTAGAGACAATCGATGATATTACTCATACCTTGAGTTGTCAAAATCTCAAACTCAACAAGCAACATGCACTCTTTGCCTTGGAACTAAAGAAAATTAAGGATAAACTAACTCCATAGCCAAAGGCAAATTTTCTCATGATCCTAGACCATCTAAGATCATTTCGAGAGCTATATTTGAAGAAACCCACCATCTTTTGTAATTTTATTGTTTTTCTTTTAGGTCACGTAGTAGGCATGGTTTTATGTAATCGAATGATCAATTTGACTTGAATTATACTTGATTGACAATTTACTCTCATTATGTCTCATGTTTGAACTCTACTGTGTTCCTATGCTTATCTATGATTTGCACACTATATGCTTCAACTTAAATCTCCCTATGTGGCTATACTTGAATGATATATGTCTGTTCTATGTTTCAATGTGTCTGTTTGTTAGGTAATCCTCTGATGATAGGTCAATGACTTTAATTTTAGGCCATTTTTTTTACTCTTTTAGTTTAATTTGAGCTAACTACCCTATTTTTGTTGATGATAAAAAGGAGGAGAATGGTCTAAATAGTTTGAATACACATGAGAATAGGAATAATGAGCATTGAATAAGGGGAGAAAATTGTGATTTATAAGGTGAAAGTTATGTGAATAAGCATATTAAATGTATACATTAGATGCATTTTGGATGTAATGCCATTTACATAAGCACTCGAAAGATTAGTAGTGCATAGCATTGGTTGAGGGGAAGTGTTTTTCAAAATTTTAAACAATTTTGATTAATTTTTCAGTAAGATTTTGTCATCATAAAAAAGAGAGATAATGTTGAGTAAAATATGTTTTGATAATAATTAAGGGTAATTAAAATTAATTAGATTTTTTAAATATTTAAAAAATTGGTAAAATTGAATTCGAATCAGACAAGTTGACCTGTAACTCAGACAAGTTGACCTACACATCCAAAATATTTAAATTAAACCTAAGGTGTCGACTTATTATTTGCAGTCTACTCATTGAGTGACAAATCAACCTCACCCTAACTCCAAGCCAACCCAAAATTCAAAATTTTGAAATTTGTCTTAGTATAGAACTCTTCAAGTTGACCTGAGTGATAGACGAGTCGACCTAATTAATTCAGGTCTCAGAAACCAAACTGTGCACATAACCAAGTTGACCTACCCAAAGGGACAAGTCAATTTGAGCCTAGAATAAGATGACTTTAAGTCGACCTGATTATTAGAATAAATTGACCTGTCAAAATCATATCTTAAAATCCTAACTTTTGCAATCTAACCAAGTTGACTTACTAGAGTTACAACTCAACTTGAGACACATATAGATAAAAACTATAAGTCGACATAAGTATAAAACAAATTGACTTGCCCTTCAATTTAGTTTAAGTTTGGTCTACTTATGTTGTTATACACGAGTCTACTTATCACATAAATGAGTTGACCTAAACAATAGACTTCAATTTTTTTTAAGTATACGGAATCACAAATCGATCTGAAACATTTGATAAGTCGACCTCCAAAATTATAGTCATAGAAGTACACTCTGAAACTTAACCAAGTCGACCTAACCTTAGTTGACCTGACCTACTAACAAAAAGGAAATTGAGTTTACCCATCAAGAAGACAAGTCTACCAGTATAATCAAGATCTCATAAAGTATAGTCTACAACATAACCAATTCGACCTAGGGTTAGAACAAGTCGAATTGTTCCTCATGTAAAAAAGAACATTGAGTCCACCCATCAAGAAGGCAAGTGACTTGAACAATTAAGCTCTCAAAATCCTATGTTTAAAACTTATGTAAATCGACCTAATATTAGAACAAGTCAACCTAGGCTTAGGATGTATCGACTTAACAATATAAGAGTTGTCTCACACTCACAACGAATGCAAGTCAACCAATCTCTCACATACAAATGTAAGTGAGTCGACCTAAGCACTCATTAAGTCGACCTAAGCAGTTCAAGAATACAAAGGGAAGTGACCTGATCCTATGATGAATCAACCTAGGTATTTCAAAATTCAAAGGCAAGTCAACTTAAAGCTGCGATAGGTCGACCACATGTGAGTAAATTTATATGTTTAAAAAAGCTATTTCGAATTAAATGAAAAGCACAACTACCTCACCAACTCTTGCAATGCATTCAATGTTTGTAAAAGCTCTCCAACAACTAAAATCATCTCCCTGGCTATAAATACAATTGAAGATGAAATGTGCAGGGGTAAAGGAACATTTTGAACAGATCCACAAGGCACAAAAGCAATACTCTGTTTTCTGCTCTCTAGTTCATTCTAATTTGTATATCATGAATATATTTGAAGAATATAACTTCAACTTGCATTTGCCTTTCACTCTCAGTTTTGATTGTAAAAACTGTGAAGCTAGTGGTTTTTGATCTTGGATTCAGTGGGAACAAGTGAAATTGTGGTAGGTTTGCTTGCTTCTAGAAAAGGGAAGAGTAAGTGTTTCGGTAAACACTTGTAAGGTTATCTAGCACTTATGAAACTAGTGGTGTAAACCATTTTCAAATGGTGGATTTGAAAATCCTGGTGAACTCTAAGAGTGGATCTACACTTAAAAGATGGAAATACTATAAATTGTGTCTTCTGTTTCTTTCTTTCTCTTTTATTTCCTATGCTTCTTTATTCACAAATTAATTTCTTTTTAATTTTAGAAAAGCCCAAAATTTTAGATAACTTATTCACCTTCCTCTAGGTTATCACATTAATTTCTACAAGAGGATTGAGGTAGAACAATACATTTTCTTTTCATCTCCTGAAATGAGTACCATGAAATTTGAAGCATTTGTTAAGATCTCCAACTTGATTGATAGGAGTATTTTTTGTACAATTTCCATATCAAATCTCCTTAAAAATGTTAGTGAACATTGTAATAAAAAATAATAATTTTATTACAAAATATAGAGAAATTGCACAAAACCATAAATGGAGGTGTGGATATCTCACTCTTTTTAAGGAGATTCGAGCCTTCTACAATAGACAAAGCTCAAGAGTTGGTATAGTAGATTTCACTTGACTCATCCCCTTCAGAATACAGCAGTCCAACAATTTGTTATTTTATTCAAAAAAATTCAGCACAAAGTTTTGAACCTAAAGTTTTACTAAAGAAACACCTTTCTTTCACTAATACACTATTTAGAATGGTTGTAGTAGGATTAGAGTGTTGGAATGATAAAAATATGGCTTCTAGTTATAGATGAACAAGATTCTCATCTCATTAAGCAGGGTAATAGTGGTGGAGAGAATTATAACAACCACTTACCCCACTACTAGGTAATATACACCTCACTATTCCCACTATTTCATGAGTTACACCTCATTCACTACAAAAAAAAAATCATTTTTTAGCAACGGTATTAGTGACAAAAAAAAAAAAAATTCAGCACAAAAAAAGATTTGCGACAAACTTTGCGACAAAAAAAATCCATGGCTAATATGATGTCGCAAAATTTAACAACAAAAATTTTAATGTTTCATTGTAAATTTGCAATGAGACATTTAGACGACAAAGTTCATCGCAAATTAGCGATGAATTTAGAGATGAAATTTGCAACGAAATTTGTGATGAATTTTTTATGACGAATTTAGCGATAAATTTACCGATGAAAATTTAGAAACGAACATTGTCACAAACTTTTAACGACGAACTTAGTGACGAAACTTTAGTGATGAATTCTGCGATGAAAATGTAGCAACAAATTTTGGAATGAAAATTTAGCGATAAAATTTTTGCGACAAATTTTGTAAAAAATTTTTAGCCACAAATTTAGCGATAGATTTTTTGTTATGAATTTATTGATAGATTTTTTTATAATTCAAAAAAAAAAATTAGATTGCTTAATTTAATCAATCATACGAATCTTGTCTTAAACAAGATCCACATGAAATCATCCAACCTCAAAGCTAAATTTAATCATCGAGACAGAAGTTTTAAATAAAAAAAAGTATCAACATGAATAAACATTCATCAACAAAAGTCGAAACTATAAAAAAAAAATCTAAAATACATAAATCTCCATGGTCAAAAGACTTCATCCAGAATAAACATCTAATCAATAAACATATATCAATAAATCAAACCGTCATCAATAATCTAATTACCAATCTCCTCTAATTCCAGATAAATCAAGCATCCAGAGTCGGTATGAAGTCCCCATATAATCAGCAAATTTCTGAATCCACTAACTCTCAATGTAGTAGCGCCTCAAACTCTTTGCATCAAAGCAGCCATGAGATGCTCTTTTGAACCACTTCTTTTTCCAAAACCCACAATATTTGAAACTAAAAGATGCAAGATTGTCAGAAACACAACCAATAGTTGTGCAAAGAATGTGTGAACAAATCTGAAAGCCAAAAAAAAAAAAAACAAGTTGTATATCAGAAGGAAAAAGAAAGCATAGATTTGGCGGCATGCATGAAAGGAGAGATGATTGTGAAATGCACCAGATTGATGCACCCTTAAAATCATAAATGGAGAAGGAAATATACTAACCACTATAAAATAAATAACTTATTGAGACGGACAAAAACCGTTGGCAGAATTTTCTCTAACGGATAGGGTTTTAGTTCGGTACATACCAATCGGGATAGGTCTATCTCAACAGTTGTGGTCTCCGTTGGAGCATGTCGTATATTTATACTGACGGTTAGAAAAATATTGATAAAATTATGGTCTTTTATCATTAGTTTAATAGTATTGGTAAAAATTACTATTTTTATTCTCAGTTATCATATATGTTAGAAAATATTATTATCTTTTATTATCGATTACCATAAGTATTAAGAAATGTTACTATATTTGTCGTTAGTAACCACATAACTATTAAGAAATGTTGCTTCCATTTATCATTTGTTACCACATATGTTTCTATGCTAGGAAATATTACAAACTTTTATCATTGGTTACCACAAGTGTTAAGAAATATTGCAACATTTTATCATAAGTTATTACAACTGTTAAGAAATGTTCCTACAATTTATCGTCGGTTATGACATATGTTAAAAAATGTTACTATTTTTTATCGTCAGTTATCACACAACTATTAAGAAATTTTACTATCATTTATAGTCGGTTATCATATATGTTCATATGTTAGGAAATGTTATAAACTTTTATCGTTGGTTATCACAAGTGTTAAGAAATGTTATTACCTTTTATCGTCAGTTACTATAACTTTTAAAAAATGTTATTGCCATTTATTGTTGGTTACGATATATGTTAGGAAATATTACTATTTTTTATCGTCAGTTATCATACAACTGTTAAGAAATGTTACTACCATTTATGATCAATTACTACATATGTTCATATGTTAGGAAATATTATAAGCTTTTATCGGCGGTTAGTACAAGTATTAGGAAATGTTACTATCTTTTATCGTCAGTTACTACAACTGTTAAAAAATATTACTATCAATTATCATCAGTTATCACATATGTTAAGAAACGTTACTATTATCATTGGTTATCACAAGATCATTGATAATCACAATGATTAAAAAATGTTACTATCTTTTATCGTCAGTTATTATAAATGTATTGTGAGTTAGAAAAGGGTTAGAAAATATTATTAACTTTTATTATCGATTACCACATATGTTAGTATAATCTACTATCTTATATTATATCATTGGTTACTATAAATGTCAAATAAAAGGGCGAAGAAATAACTTTTATTGTCGGTTATGACATTTATTAATATAAGTTGGTTTGATTAGAAAAGAGTTAGGAAAAATTATTGTGTTTTATCATCGTTGATTACCACCACAAGTGTTAAGAAATGTATTGTTTTTTATCATCTTCGTTTACCACAAGTGATTGGAAAGATTACTACCTATCAAAATATTAGAAATGTTTGGAAATGTTAGAAACTACAAAATAAAAAAAATTACTAAAATAATATAACCGTAATCCTCGTATTAATGAAAAGGATCGTACATTAATAGGATAACAAAAAAAAGATTACATATCCCAGCACAACTATATATCTTCTGAGCCACTCATGCCAAAAATGCCAAAAATGTCAAAAATGCCAAAAATGCCAAAAATACTCAAAGCACGGCCCCACCTTCATTTTAATCTATTTATAAAAATAAGTACTGAGATAAATATAATATAATGGTACATGAAAAAAATGGTTATAAATAAAAATATTACTTTTGGATGCAATATGTCAATCTAAAAAATAAGTTGTGAGATGAATATAATATAATGGTATATGTTAAAAATGGTTATAAATAAAAATATTATCTTTTGGGATAGACTTAGGTGGTAATGATGATGATTGTTGGTTTTTATGTGCACTCCCAGTATCTAGTATTCAAGAAAACTAACAATATAAATAATTTGAATTAATATCCAAAAATAAAAGTGAAATTAGCAAGATTGTAGTGAAAATAGAGAAGCAACATTCGTAACTAAACAACGACAATAAACCTTGCTTCATTAAACATATTCATCAATTCATCTTGCATTCCACTTTCGACATGTATAGCAACATGCATAAGAATATTGCTTAACAAATTAGTAAAATTATGATATTGTTCCATTAATCGTTCCATCATAATAGTCATATATTTGTTCTCAGCTTTTGTTGAATGCACACGTTATGATGGAATTGTAACTTTTCTTACGCATCTGATTGTTCCTCTCGAATCAGACCCTTTAACTTTAGATACGATATCACTTTTCCAAGATAAATTCAAAATTTTTACTTGTCCTTCTTCATTCTCAATAGACTTCATTCCACTTTTCATCATTTCCAATGAAAAGTAAATGGATCAAATGTGAATGCTAGAAACATATCAAGAATTGTATAAAAATAGTCATCCATACCACAATTTCTTATACTTTCGTAGAAACTAAATTGTCATCTGATCGGATTCTACTTGTAATATAAAGTTCAACTCTATAAGATTTTTTTCTCAAATTGTGTCATCTGTAATGATAAAAGTGGTTCAACTTTGAAGTATTTGAAATATTATGTAGTAAAATTAATTATAAGTAAAATAAAATATGAATTGTTTATATCTTGTCATATATGAGTTTAGCAAATGACTTAGATTTTAAGAAATGTGGATCTATTAACTTTGTGTGACATTCTGAATTTCTTTTACTAATTTCCTAACACAGAGTATTAGAATACAAGTAAATATATTAGAATTCAAGTCAATACTAGGAATAAGAAAAATTGTTTATTTTTTACCTTCTCTTTATCACTCAACCAGAAAGTAACAAGATCCTTGTATTGATTTGGATCAACCATTTCATCTTCTATTCTCTTGATATTTTAATCTATTCCAAGTATATTATCAAACCACTTTGATTGCAGAGTATTTTTAAAACTCTTCCATTTGTTACACAAATTTTCAATAACTCATTTTTTAGTGTCATCTCTGAGTGGTTTGAAAATAATTTTTGACTACAATTCAAATATGTAAAAAATAAAATTAGATATATTAATTTCCATTTATGTGAATGTACAATTTACTATTAGATATCTATACAATTTTTCACATGTTTTCTTTGTAATCTGTTGGCATATCGCATCAAGTCCTATAATTTATTGGAGCAATTGAATGGACTCTCAATATAGAGTCAAGGAATCTGGTAAAGATCGTACCATTGATTCCTATTGGTTGATTTAATTCGTTCATTTCAATCACCATGCGTCTTACTTTTTCTAAGTCCCAAACATATTGACAGCATGTTGAACCTCTATATTTTTTTTTAAATTGCTAAAAAATAGAAATGGTTAATTACTATTTATCTCACAATAAAATGATCTATTTTTAAACCAAACTAGGGGTCGTATCTTGGGACGATTGGGCTTCTTCAAAGTCAAGTTGTTCTTATGATGGTTGTGATTCTTCATGATGAGCAACAATACTCATCTTTTGTTTAGTTCGTCACATATTAATCACAAGCTAGGAAAATTTAAAATGTTTCAAAATACAGTAAGATCCAACTTTTATTTTTAAAAAAATGTGATTACCTGCTCTAGGAATGAGATTTTGGTTAACTTAGAAGTTTTGAGAGCTTTGAGCTTTGAGCTTTGAGCTTTGAGGGGAGGATATAGGTTTTGAGAGGAGGAGAGCTTTTGGAGGGAAAGAGGGTTTGTTTGGAATGATTTATAATATATTTGGTTTAGTTATTTCTCTGTCCAAATAAATTTTCAAAAGTCTGTCATTTTTTTTTTCACTTTTTTTAACCCTTTTTACTGCCTTTAGATCACATTTTGTTAGTTTAATTTCATCTTAGTTTACCACTTTTTTTATTATTACATCATCAATTTTGGGTTTTTGCTTTTGTGTATTTGTTTGTGTTTTTGTTTCACACATAATTGTTACCTCCTACAATATTGTTACTACAATATTGTTACAACACTCTTACTGCATTGCAAGATTGTTACTTATTACATTACAATACATAGATAACCCTTAATTTTATATTATTACATTATTTAAATAAATAATATTAATTATATCATTATTCTACTTAATTCATATTTAAAATTTTTTATATATTAACTATAGCATTATTGACTGAAAGGGCAGTGCACGCCTGTGCCACGCGCCTACGCGGGCGCCCGCACGGTATGCACAGTAGCCCACGCATGCAGCGGAATGCCTGCATGGGCGCTCACATGGCATGCGCGGCGTATGCCTGCACGGGGAAAGTGCGCATGCAAGTACCCGCGTAGGGAAACGCAGTGCTACCGCACATGCAAGCACCCGTGCAGGCATCCGACAAGGCGTCCGGCCATGCCAACGCGGGCACCCATGCATACCACCGCGAATGCAAGCACCCGCGAGGGCACCCACCCATGCCTGTGCTGGCATAAGCCGTACATGCATGCCATGCGGCCCCGTGCAAGCATTCCCTTGCACGACACATGCTATATTTTTTTGACAAATAAATTTTTTCACATTTTTTATTTTTATCCACTTTTTATCGTTTACCACTTTTTTTCATTATTACATATTTATTTTATTATACATTAAATTACTTGTTCAGTTACTATATTTTTACATTATTAATACATTATTACTACTAGCATAACTTGTATATCAATACACATACCATATTTTAGATTTTATAATTGAAAATGTAACTTTGCTTAAGCGATACACATGGGATGACAGACATGGGCATGTTAATGTCATGGAATAATTAATTATTTTGATATAATTAATTATGTTGGTACATTTGCTATTATTTTATTATGTTATTGGAAAATGAAGGCAATCAAATAATTTCTTTTAAATATTTAAATAACTAAGAACATTTTTCATATTATTTAAATTACTAATAATTTTATTTAAATTAATAATGATAAAAACTAAGAAAATTACATGAAATTTAATTTTATATTTGGAGAAAATTTAAGAAACATTTTCCAACTTTTTTTTTAGCTTAGAGATGAATTATATTAAGATTAATACCCATTAATATCCGGTACAACCCAATTATTCAAAATTATTAATATTGAAACCACTTTAACATGAAATATAATATTTTGCATATAAGATAATTAATTAAGTTATATAATATAATAATATAATAATATAATATTGATAACAATCACATTATTATTATACAAATATTATATTATTAAAAATTACATTATTTTGACAACCATTATGAAAGTAGCTTGATCATTTGACCTAAATTGATAGAATCCATAATGTAATTTATAGTAATACAATTATTATATTATTTATGTCAAAATATTCTTAAATTTTTTTGCACTTTCATTAATCTAAGACATATCAATCCAATAGCTGCAATTATTAGAAAATTTTTTCCGCGTCTTTTCTCATGTAACAATTTTTACAATTTTTTGGACCCGTCTTTTTTCCATCTCTTTTTCTTACACACTTTGATTGTTGTTTTAGTCACCATATTATTATAATCAATGTCTCTCTTTTTTCCCTTCCATATGTGTTATTTTCACATGCTTGTTATGGTTTCTCATGCAATTCATATAATTTTTAGAACTTATTAACTTTTTCCATATGTATATTGTTTTAATTTCTTACCTTGCAATTACTACTTGGAGTATTTGCGATTTGTTTGTGCATTGCATCTTAGCCATTAGCAGCTTAACCTAATTAAGCAATTGATTAAATCTAGTTTTCACTTAAATTTTCATATCAAAACCTAATTTTTGTGGCATAGAATGTACTTGTTACCAATTATACCACTTATTATAACAATATCAGTGTTATCACTTGTTACTATTTGTTACCACTTATTACTGTACGTTATAGCCATATTACTATACATGAGACATTGAAAAAAAATATAAAAATAGAGAATAATTGCATAATGTGTAAACAAAATTTCATTTCCTACGTATATGTAACCACATCCAACTCTATCAACACTATCATCATCACTCATCTCCATTGATATATTTACTTCATCTTCATCAACATTAGTCCAAACCCACACCTGACTGGTTGAGGAGCTACTTTATGAATTGAGATGATGAATTGTCACTTCATCACCCATATCAAATTTATCTCGAATTTTGACATGTTTTACAACAAGCTATCTTTTATGTTTTTCATCAATCACATAAAATACCTTCTTTGATTGGGATACCAACATATAAGAATCATCCAGCAAATCGGCACCGATATAATTGAAATAGGAAAAATTCACAAGAGTTGAATCAAATTTGTCCTTTTTTCATCCTCATTGTAGGTCAGCTTAATCACATCGAAATAACAGAAATGTATACGTTCCATTATAATTTACTTGAATGATCTGTCTTAATATTCCATAATAATTTACTTTACCTTAAATTGGTCTTTTATCCCTCTCACTTGCATAACTAACGTCATCGACTACTACCACAACTCCTGAATTCTGAGTTTGAAGGTATTTCTCACGATCTTTTACATGAAATTGATAACCATTGATTAGATACCCATTGTAATTTCTAATGAATGGTTATGGTTTACAAGCAATCCATTTAATTTCATCTGTAATCTCTTAAGGATATTTTGAATTCATAACTTGAAAAAAAGAAATCTAAAAAAATTAACTATTGATATATTTTAACATGTAAATAGAGGAAATTAATAATATTAAACATTGACATACTTACACGATGACTAAACCAGGTAATGAAGTCTTTACTATGAAATTTCTCAATTTGAAAAGAGTTTAACTTCTTCCCACGATTTGTTCTTCGAACATATTGCATATGTGCCCTTTATATGAAACAGTACATAAAATTATATGATTTTAGAGTTTAATATTCATAAATATATATATGACAGTATATAGTTATAGTTTAAATGAAACAATTGAGTCACTATTAAATAGTATATATCTATAGTATTGCTGCAATAATTTGTCATCGAGACGAATTTGAGATATTCTTTTTCTTTTTTGTCTTTTAAAAAATGAACGTGTTCTTATTTTCAAAGGCCTTCCAATAGTTGTTAAAGTGGACTCATCTTCTTCAAATGTAATATGGTTGTTATCATTCTGCAATACATGATTAAATCTTGTTTCAACCCCATCTAACTATCTTGAACAAAACAGCAAACACTCCTTTGCTATATACCCTTTTGTGATGGAGCTTTCAGGCTGTGCTCTATTACGTACATATGATTTAAGTTGAAACAAGAATCTGCATACATACACATATATTGTATTACACTAAATGTGTATGAGTGTTAAATAAAATAAGCTAAATACGTTATCAAAATAAAACAAACCTTTTAACTGGATACATCTACCTATACCTCATTGGTTCGCCAATTCTTGCTTTAATTGTCAAGTGCACGATTCAGTGTATCATGTTGGTAAAAAATGAATGAAGGAAAATCTTTTCAAGCTCACACATAATTTATGGAATTGATACCTCCAATTGTTCAAGTTCTCATGGATCAAGGACCCTAGAGTAAAGACATTTAAAAATATTACAAATTTTAATGATAACAAAGCTTACATTGTCGGAAAGTGCTCCACGAATTGCTATGAGTATAGACTCTTGTATTAAAATGTGATAGTCATAACTCTTTAGACCTATTAACTTCCGTTGCTTTAATTGAATACATCTGAAGGTGTTAGTAGAGCACTCGTAAGGAAGTTTTAAGTCCTTCAAAATCTTGATAAATGCATCTTTCTCCTGCAAGGTTATTTGGTAACACACTTAAGGTAAAAATATATTTTTAGAGTTTGATCTACGTACATGTAATCTTTTCTTATTCCCATCTCTTCAAGATCGAGTCTAGTCTTATATTATCCTTAGACTTTCCTTCTTACCCGAGAATTGTACCAACAATTACATCAAAACAATTTTTTATAATATACATCATGTCAATATTATGTTTAATTAAAACATTTTCCCAATAAGGCAAATGAAACAATATGCTCTTTTTTTTTTTCATCCATGCATGTCATAGGGACATGTTAAATCAATCCTATCTAATTCTCATAACACTTCGGATCCAAATCCTTGTTTAGGTGCAACTCTGAATTCTTCTATCCCATCAATATTATAATTCTATTTGTTTGTATATGGCATGCTAGAAGTCCTCCTCGTGCACTTTAAGCGCTAAGGCTTGTCAAGCTTTTTTTTCTTTTCTTTTTTTTTTTTACATTTTCTCTATTGGCTTGTGGTCGTTGTCAATTTCTTTTTATTTTTTATTTTTTTCCCAAGCTTGTGAATTTGTGAATATTTTTTTTGGACCAAACTCAAACTCATCCGTTCTTCCATTCCATTCCATTGGCCAAAAAAAAAAAATTGAGTCTTAACAAAATTAACAAACAATATATAATATATAAGAATATATAGATTTTTTTCCTATTAATACAATTTTACACAACTAATATTTTTCATATATAAATCCAAAATACATAAATTACTAATAATACATTTTTTAAATAATTAAATTAATATTTATTATCCATTATTATTAATTTTAATAGATTGATATTTACAATTAATTAATTTATAATGTCATATACAATCTTATATATTATATATGTAATTGGGTATTAGTTATAATTTGGGATTATATATATTAAATATAGTATAGATATAGTATTAATATAATATAATATAATTTCTCATTACATATAACTAATATAATATAATATAATATTGTTGTATAGTAATATAGTAATATAAAATAGTGATCAAATATAATAATATAAATGAAATATAATAATAATTAATAAATTGTTATAGTGTATAATAATTGATATATTGTTATATTATAAAAATATTGGTGTAATTAATCTCGGAGGTCGGTCATATATATTTGGTGGCGTACCAATTCATCCGATGGTTGGGGGTGGGTAATCCAATTTTGATCCAATGGTTGGGGTTCGTTGTTGGAAGTTTCAACTTTGGAACTTTCTATTTTGTAGGCTAATGTCTTTTCACACAATCAGATGGTCGGAATTATCTCGAATTATTAAACATTCATTTGAGGGTTGGATTTTTAACATTTTGACATTAATTTTGAGATTTAATCTATTCAAATTCTACTTGACTTGGATCTAAATTGAAAGTTAAAAGAGTGGAGAAATTTCTAAATCTGAGTATTGTGAGGATTGTGAGGAAAATTTTTGAAGATTCTGATTTCGAAAACAAAACCGATCAAAACCATTAGAAATGAAAAAAATAGATCAAATTGGAACTACAATCACTGTGAGTACCAGCGAGGCTGCTACTGCGTGGGAAAAAGATGTTATAGTTTTCAAGTGATTTATTTAGTTTTAATTAATGACTAGTTTAACTTGTCACAATTTTTTAGTACTTTATTTTATTTTACTATTTTAGTATGTGATTTTTAATATAAATAAATTTTTAATTTAAATAAATTTTAAATATAAAGAAATTGCGTATGTTCTCCTCTTATAAAAGAACATTTTTCTTATATTTTTTTCACAGAAGAAAATTTTTTCTAAGAACAAAGTCAAATCTATCATTGTTTTGCTTGCGATAACAGTGAGTTTATTTTTCTCATTATTCATTATTCATGAGTATATTTTGATTTAAATAGACTTGAATAGAGTACACTAAAAAATATGATTTTTTGAATAAACTAGATGTTGAATATGATTTTTTAAATAGACTAAATGTGTTGAAAAATGGAGAAAAATTTACCAAAAAAAGAGAAGGCAGTCCAAGAATTTGCTAGGTTGAGGAGGACAAGGAGAGCGATGACACCGATTCAAACCCATGGAAAAACATCTTTCTATCTCTCCAAATCAGAATTTTAAACTCACAGCGGAAGAAATAGGATGAATTTTAGGAATCCCTTACACGAGACATGATGTTTTGGATTGTTCATCTTTGATTGAATCATCAGAGATAAGAAAGTATTTCTCGAGACTAAAGTATAGCCAGTTAACACAAGAGATCCAAATGCACACGCACACTGAAAATGCCTCGTCCCCTAAGTTTAAACGATACTTCTTGTTATTTATCTGTGGATGCTTTCTATGTCCAACCACCAATGTCTTTCCAGTTTCGAGACACCTTACTATTACCATTGATGTTAAGAATGCTGACCAATACAATTGGGCTAATTTTATATTACAATAGTTAGCCGACGAGGCATGCTAATTCAAAGGTTTTCTGAGGAGAGGAATAGATGAGGAAAAGAGAAAGAAGATAGGAGTTGGTGGTTGTCTATTTTCACTTATGGTAAGTTTTCAATGCAATTCAATTCAATATTTATAGATATTGCAATTTACTTTAACAATATTGCATAGATCTTTTACTTTGAGAATGTGAGAGTTAGTGATTTAGAAGACCAAATAATAAAACTACCCATTCGCTATCCAACCACGGATTGGGTAAATCGAAGAGTTGGATTCGAGTATGTAAATATAAGTTAAGTTTATATCGTATTTTGTGGAATAACTCAGACTTAAATTTATGCGGTATTATGGAATCTGAATGGCAAGTTATTCATCTTGTACTATATTGTACTATTTATAGGTTTTGTTATCCATGAAAAAATCTATTAAAGTGAGTGTTGAAGGGAGTGGAGAAAGATTTAAGGTAAACTTACAAGCACTAATTTAGAACACTTACTGGAGTACTTATACTATCTGTTTTATAGAGAATTGACATCAAACACGAACTTAAAATGTTTTTGGAAGAGTCGATTCAAATTCAGTCTAATTTGTTGTGAATGCAGTATGATATGTTGCGAGACTGTGATGATGACGATGTAGAGGATTCTGATGTAAATGATGAAGAGAAGAAGGGAAAAAGGCAAAAGAAGCGGAAGACTACGGGTAGTGATTTTAATAAGGACCAGGAGGGGAAGGATAGTAATTTTATTGAGGTAGCCCAGCAGGAGGAGAAAAGGTAGGAAAGTTAGGAGGATTTGGAAGAGGGTTTGGAGGACAAAGGGCTGGAGGAAAAACAACAGGAGGCTTTGGAGGCTTTAGAGGACCAATGGTAGGGGGAGAGATCAAATGAAGATGAGGGGAGAGAAAATGAACATGAGGAGAGGTTAGATGAAGATAAAGATACTGAATTATATGAAGTGATCAATACCTTAACTGAAATGAAAGACGGAAAGACAAACGTAATTTTTATCTTTCCCTTTGCTAAGCTTAGAATTTTTTCTTATAAAGAGAAAAGTGTTTGGCTTTTTTATGAACGAAAAAGCCATAAAAAATAATGTCAAGCAAATGTGTTACAACTTTTGTTATTTGTCATTTGTGATTCTAAAATCCAATTTTATGAAACATGTTACTGAATCTAATTTGTATGATAATTGATAGAATAATTTTGTGTAATATTGGTGAAAGTTACATGTACTGGACCGATACCTATAAACTGTTGTCCCCTTATTGGATTGGTACATTGGTATGAATTATAAATTTTTTCTATTTATTTTTAATATTAGATTACTAATGAATATGTTTGATTATGTTTGCAGACTATGAATGTTACATACGCTTACTTAATATCACCTAGAATTCAAACTCATGCCCAAAGTCATTCTTCTCGAGATGTGTTTTTTTATTATGGTTTTCGATAAATATTGTTAACACTATTAATGCTAGTGTTCAAACATGACCTTATCATATCCATATACATATCATTCTTTTCTCACCTTTCTCACCTTTCTCACCTTTCTCACCCTCAGCGGAGTATTTTAGTAATAATTTGAATATAGTTTTATCATCTACTTATTTTCCTCATTATTTTACTTATCTTATGTTTACTAATGTAAATATCTATGGTTTCATCTTGTGAAAGCAAGTATGGTAAAAAGAAGTGAGATATTTCGATGGTTGATAATTGTTTATCTGAGAAAACATTTAGATTTGACTTTTGATTATGCAATATAGTGAGTAACTTTACATTAAATACTAATAGATATTTCTATTAATATAGTATTCCATTAACCAGCATTTATCCTTGTCATTTTTAAACAATATTGGTTTCTACGCTCTTTGTTCGGATAAACAGATTATGTATGTTTTAAACTCAGATTATTGTTTTAGAGGTCATGAAGACGATGAGTTGGAAACTTTGATGGTAATTAATTTCCTAATATATTTAAATCTCAAAATTTCTTCAAACTATAAACTATAATATTTCATTCATTTATCTTCTCTTCTAGAAAGATTATATTGAGAGAACTTATGAAAATTGTCTCATTATCTGTGAAATTATGTGTGTTGAAGTTTCACAACAACCTAATATGTAAATTAAATTAATTAGTTAATTAGCATTAACTCCACATATAATTTTGATAATTTTGATTTTAAGTTAATATATATCTAAAATTATTTTTATATATATTATTATATATCATGAATGATTGTGAAATATTTGTTATTAGATTTTTGGAGATATGGGAACCGGGGATATTTATAAGTCCACCAAATCAAGAAATATGTTTTGTCACACCTTATCTCATTTTGTATTGTATTTATATTCAAAATTGCTAGTAGTTTCATTTTATGGCTTCATTTCATGACCTTAATTTCTTAAGAAAAGAATATTTTCTTAAATTTCTAATGTCTGAGTATAATACAATCCGTGATGATATCATGTCGAAGATGGAGGAAATAAAGGGAAAAAAGTTTGAAAGAGTTCAGAGAAAACTAAAGTAACAAAGAAAAAGGGAAATTGAAAGAAAAGTAAAGTAAGAACCAGAACCAGAAGTGATGTATCATAATGTGATGTATCATAAGTGAACAATTCACCGTACATGTACATATAGTATGGATTAGAAATAATTTTTTCTTCTTGAACTTATAACATATCACAACTTATCTCACAACTAAAAATTTACCATCTTTTATTATTCTCAAAATTATCATAACTTACCATTTTAGTCACACACACTTATCAGCTCTATAACTTAACACACTTTCAAAATTACAACTAACATGCACTCACAACATTAGAATTTTCAACCATCCTAAACACTATATATGCCATTAGGACTTCATATAAAAATATTTTCAATATGGTGGTTGTTAATTTAAAGGTATGCCTAAAATTAAAAACTTGAGCAAAAAGAAATCCACTTCAATATTTATAAACATATATTTTTATTTTTATAAATATATGGTGATTTGTGATATGGATAAAAATATAAATATATAAATGCATGGAAAATTATATTTTGTGTGCGTGGCTGTGAGCAAGCGTGGGGACCGCGAGGCATGCACGAGTGCCTGCACTTGCATGAGCGCTTGCCCCGCACGGGCATGCACTCAAGCACCGTGCTTGCCTACATGGTATCATGCGCAGGTGCCCGTGCTGGCATGGCCGGGCTCCCCCGCCGGCTTTTGCCGCGTGGTAGCACCATGCTTGCCTACACGGTGGCATGCCAAGGTGCCTGCGCAAGTGCATGCATGGGTGCATGAGCACATGCCGATGTTGTGGCATGTGCGGGAGCCTGCACCAACGAGGCCAGGCTCCTGCGTGGGCTCTTGCATGCGTGCTTCCTCCATCCGGGAGCCCGTGCTGGCATGGCCATGCTCCTGCACGGGTGCTTGCATGTGCGCTTGCCCCACGCGGGCACCGCACTGGCATTGCCAGGCTCCCGTTTGGGTGCTTGCCCAGCATGCGCATGCGTGGTAGCATTGTGCTTGCCTAAGCACTGGCATGTGTAGGCACCCGTGCAAGCGCTTGCCCCACGCGGATATCACGGCAGCAGTGCGCTTGCTTGAGGGTGGCAGGCGCGGGCGCCCATGTTAGCATGCGCGGGTGCCCATGCTGGCATAGGCAAGTACCCGCGCGGGTACTTGCATGCTCGCTTGCCCTGTGCAGGCATACGTGGTAGCACTACACAGGAATTCTCAGGCCGCCCGTGCATGCCTACCCCACATCCTTCCTTCCGGTAGTAGGCTAGCGGACCTTGCACCTTCCAGACCAAACCGGTCGAAGGCATCCTGTCCGGTTAAAGGTTTATGGTTGTCTATTTTTTTCCTTTTCTATTTTTTTCTTTTTTTAATATATATGTAATTGTTTAGATGATTATATATTTTTAGGATGATTTTGTGGTTTGGTATTAAATATATAAATTTTTTATATTATTATTACTTGATTTAAATTTCTGCACAAATAAATTTTATATAAATTCCATATATAATTTTGCACAAATAAATATCATTCGAAAAACAAAATATTACAAAAAAAATTAAAATGAAGACAATTATGGTAGTAATGGAAATGATATAGTAGTTGTATAAAGCAAAAATTCGAAGTTACACTTAAGTTACCATGATAATGCAAAGTTAGGCGAAGTTATGAGTTACCATGAAGTTTCCATGATTAGTTACCAAAGTTACCACGAAGTTACCACGATAAGTGCGAAGTTACCTAAGTTACCTAATCCGCATCATATTACCTCTTATCTCTTATCACTCACATGGTAACAACAAGGTATAACACTAAATCATCCTTCACCGTATAGGTTAGTTTGGACCATATTCTCTGTCTCTCTCTCCTCAAATCTTTAACTACCTTTACTACTCTATACTTTATTTTTATTATTTTGGAGCGAAATTAAAAAAAAAGTTAGATGAGTAAATTCAAAAAGGTGAAAAAAAATCGACAAATGTGATTCTGATTGGTGCAAAGTGATTCCTGTGCGTTGAAGGATTCCTGAGTGATTCTCGCTGAGGGATTCTGACTGGTACGAATGGTGAGTGATTCGTGAACACTGAAGGATTCCTAACCTTGACCTACTTGACTCTTGACCTAGTTGATTGGTCCTGTAGCTTTATGAAGCTTTATAAATCCACCCTCTACTTTTCTTTTTTGGCACCCCTAAAACTTCTCCCTTCCTTATTTCTCCCGGTCGCCAAGAACCTCTCTTTGCTCCCAGCTACCTAACTCTCCACCCTCTCTTATAAAATTCTTGCGAGGACATCAATATCATCCGGAGTTCCAGAGTTGATGAATACTAGGAAGTAGTAGGTAATTTTTTTTTGTTACATTCATGTTATTTTTTTATTTTTTATATTGTTGGGCAAGTTTTGAAATTTTTTTTGTTCAACAAAACTTCTCTCTCTAGACCATGTGGATCATGTGGCATTGACGAAGCGAGCGACGACAATGACAACAAGAGGTATCTTTTCCTTTCCTTTCTCCATTCTTTTAGTTAAATAATATGGCTAAATGATATTAAAATTATATTATTATAATAAATTAAATTTCAAATTACAAATTAGTTGTTATAAGAAATTTGAAATATTTTATTAAAAATTAAAATATAGAAAATTTGAAATAATTGATAATATTTTTTAAATTTATAAAATCTAGATACTAAGTAATATAGTTTTTTTAAAACTTTATAAATAAAATACAAGTTAATATATATATAATTTTGTACTGAAGAAATTGAAGTAAATATAATATTTATAAAGAAATGATGTTTTTGGATTTTTAATTTTGAAATGCTTTTCGAAAATTTTGTTACAGATTTTAAAATATAATAAAAATGTATATAAGTTAATATTAAATTAATATATATAAATAATTAAAATATTTTATAAAAATATTTATTGTATATACGTTAATCTCAAATTAATGTAAAAAAATATATGTTAATAAATACTAAATAATGTATATTAATAAAAATTATATATAAATATAAGATAAAGTTAGAAGTTGGATTGAGAGCTGTAAACTGACAATATTTCTATTTGTTTTTCGCCTCTTGAGTGTTCTTCCTTCAGGATCAAGATCATCTGCATCTACTGAACGACTATGTGAAAGATTATATGAGTATCGCAAAGGAAGTTGGATTGAGATTGAAAGAGACTACCGTGAAGAGAGACTAGTGTCTCCTGTATTAATGACCAAATAATTTTCTATCCTTATTTTTTGCTCTCACTCCAATTCGTTCGCCTTCTTCCTTTAAGATGCTAATCTAGTAGGATCTATATTAGTATCTTAAAGGAAGAAGGTGCAACATGAACAAAGTTGGATTGAAAGAAAGTTGGATGAGAGAGACTATTACTGTCACTTGCATTGTATTAATATTCTTGTTTTTTTGCTCTCACTTCAGTTTTCTAGTTTTGTTTCCCTTGAGTGATGAAGTAGTACTTAAACACAACACAACGGGAAGGAAAACCTATTGACTGACGATGACAATCTCATTCAAAATAATTTTTTAATAAATTAGAAACAATATTAATCTATATTAATAATCCTAATAATAATATGGGTGCCGATTACTAAAACCATATAATTTTCACTCCAATATATAATAATATTACCACCTATCACCGGAATAATGGTTGATAGGCGTTTACAAACTCTTTCAATATAGGTCCCCAAAGACTTTCATGCCCTAGTTATGGATACAATGGATTACAACTAATAACTTTGTTGCCTTTTTTCTCGTAGTTGATCAAATTTACTACCTTTTTACAGGTGGTAAGTGGTGGTAAGTCGCAATTATCACTATATTATCACTTGTTATTCCAAACTTACCATTAATTATCACTATATTTCACATGAATAATAATATTACCAAACTACCAGTAATTATCATAAATTTATTACAAGTTATCCTAAAATTACCATCTGTGTTATACAAACAAACCACCTGTTATCACAAATTATCCCTACTATAACAACTTATCACAGTTTGATAACTTAACCTTAAATTTTTAAACTCTCTCTAGAGAATAAACAAGGCTTAGTAGTCAATATAGATGGCAAACTATTTTCAAATAGTCATTAAAGACCATTACAATAGTATATATTATTTACAAACATTACAATATATGAGTTACGATATATAGAGAGAGGTTGTTTTTAAAAGGCTAATACATTTATTGACAAAAATGACAATTATAGATAGGATTTTCATACAGAATAATCTATGACTTAACATAGTTTATCACTTATACATACAGTATGATTCCACAATCAGTAAAGAAGATTGATATAGAGAATGTTTTCAAGTTATCTCTAAAAGAGTGCCGCATTTACTAATAATGACAAATGATAATCGGTACAATATATAGGTTAACATAGGTAGAATTTATGCAAACGGTTTGTTAAGTGTTTTTGAACCGTCGTTAAAGATTGCCACATTTACTAACCAAGCGTAATTTGAACATAGCTTTTAAAGACAGTTCAATTTTTATGTTACGATAGATGTAGAACTTATGCATATAGTATTGCTAAGTAGATAGTAAAAAAGATTTATATAGAGACTGTTTTCAAACCATGCCAAAAGACTATCGTATTTCTGATCGCAAGTGATAACCATTACAATTTAATATCACCTTTGCAGACGGTTGTACTATATTTACTCACAGTTGGTAAACTTTTCTTGACAGATAATTTATTCTGTTAGAAAATGTATACATTTCTCGATGGTTTCGTCTTAAGGTGTATCTATAGGGTATAAAAACTTTCACTAAAAGTCAATGACAATAAAAGTTACCGTCGATATAGTCCTTTAATTTTGTAGTGAACATAGCTAAATCTTTCTCAAAAACTCGAGAGAGAGAGAGAGAGAGAGAGAGAGATTTAAAAACATGGCTAGGTGAAATATACATTCTCAAGCATATTATGAACAACATGTTATTGAAGGCACTAAGTTCCTATTATCTCTCACCATTCACACCACATAAAAAATAAATTATACTTATGCTACAATGCTTTCTTAAACCATCCAACCTACAAACACACTAATTAAACCATAAAAAAATGTTTAAAAAGTTCCTAAATGCTAACACATGTTCAGAGCAGCTACTTTTCCCAATTTGATAAACACATCATTCTGTGATCAGAAAAACATGAAACCGCTATAAGTCTAGTTTTAAAAGATCGATAGCATCATATTTGGAAAAAAAAATAGTTCTTTAAACCTTATTCTTCCCAAGCCTGTGGATGAATTTGGGTTTAGGTTTCCTATCTTGTTCCTTCCATACATCACTCAACCAAAAGATGGTTATTCCAAACAATTTTCTTCCTCCCTTCCTTGCCACATGAAATAGGACAATGAAAAGAAAGATAAATAACTATACCGCATGATCACGCACTAAGGAAATGAGTGCTTCTGCCCATTTGAAATTAACTTCAAAAAATTGCGTGATCACGTCCTAGGGAAAGGACTGCTTCTGGCCATTGTGAAGTTGACTTCAGAATTCAACGTGATCACACCTTAAGGGATGGACTGCTTCTGCCCATTCTTGAATTCCATTGCTGAAAACCGCATAATTATGCCTTAACGAGGAGAGTGCTTCTGCCCAATTTCTCAATTATCCTCTATCCATCTCTTGACTTGATAATTGCATCCCTTAAAATGCTCAACTTGGACACCTACAAAAATTAATAGAAGAAACTAATGACACTAATCAAACACTCCTAATTAATTAAGAAATCAAATAACAAACTAATCAAACTCAAGAAAAAGAAAAATATTGGGTTGCCTCCCAACAAGCGCGATTGTTTAACGTCTTTATGCTCGACATTCTCCACTTGTTCTCTTCAAGGAGGTTTCAATTTTACTTTGGGAGGCTCATATAATTTTTCTTCCATATCTAATTGTGCATTTAATTAAAAATCAATATTACATTTTTCTTCACAAATTTCCTGCACAATTAAATCAAAAATATCAGTGGAACAAATTGATTGACACTCATTTGAGTACTTCATAGGAACAAAAATAATAAATTTCACAATCTCACCAGCGAACTTAACGGAGAGAGTACCCCCATCCACTTCTATTTTAGTTTTTGTTATCCTCATGAATGGTCGTCCTAATAAAAGTGGAGCTGAATTTATAAGTATAAGAATGGTTAGCTAACTGAATAATAACTCCAGTTTCCTTTACGGGACTCAATTTCAGAGTACTATAAATTGAATAAGGCATGATATTAACAGATGCTCCTAAATCTAGCATGGTATGCTCCATTTTTTTCTTTCCAATAACACAAGGTAGAGTAAACATAGCCGAATCTGCACATTTTTTAGGTAGAGTTTTCTTGATGATATCAGATACATTCTCACACATCTCATCACCTCTTATCTTCCTAACTTCCTTCCCGTATTCTTTTATCTTGGATTCCTCAAACCTAGAAGGAAAATGTGGCAAAATTGTATAGAATCATTAGGCAAAGAGGACTTAAATGTTACCTTGATTGAATTTTGAAGCTTGCATTCATCTTCTCTGTCCATATCATTCCCTTCATTTATCTTCTTAAATGGAGTGAAACTCAAATGAAGTTTCTTCTCACTTCTCAACGTTATTGGACTAATGTTCTCTTTGGGATTTACCACAGTTTGTGAAGGCAGCTTCCCTGAAGTTCGAGCTTCCAAGTTACTAAGCGAGATTGCCAATTGAGTGATTTGATTCTTCAAATTTTGTATACTCGCTCTCGTTTCCTGTTGAAATTGTTGAGTGTTAGTTGCAAGAGTCTTCACTATATCCTCTAAAGATATCGGGTGTTGGTCTATTGAAGTGTTGAGGTAAATATCTTGTCTGTCTTCCTTGGTTCCCATAGCTCAAATTTAGATGATCTCTTTATCCAGGATTATAATGGTTAGATAAAGGATCATACGTACGTTAAAGTTGACTAGAGAATCCTTCTATGGCATTCGCTTGATGAGTAGGATCTTCTTGTAGGGATGGACACATATCCGTCGGATGTCCAGATATTGAGCATATTCCACAAACCTTGGTTGCTTGAATTTGCCTTACAGCTATCTGGCGAACCAAATCAGTTAGTTCAGAAATTTGATTTTCAAAATTTGAGTGACTTACCTCATTGACACATTTTGTAGCTCCATCCACTCTTATCCTAAATTGTTGAGAGTTTTCTACCATGTTTGAAATCAACTGTATGGCTTCTTATGGTGTTTTATTGACAAAAGCTCATTCACTGGCTGCATCTACTATACTTCTATCCATGGATAAAAGTCTTTCAAAAAATATTGAATCAAGAGTTGATATGGTATATGATGATTTGGGCAACTAGCGCAGAGTTGTTTGAACCTCTCAAAATATTCATATAGTGACTCTCCGCTAATCTGTCTGATCCCACATATTTCATTTCTAATGTTGGCAGCCCTAGATGCTGGAAAAATTTTTTCTAAAAATAATCTCTGCATTCCATTACATGTAGTTATCGAACAGGGAATTAGATAGTACAATCGATCTTTTGCCTTATCTTTTAGGAAAAAAGAAAAGACCATCAATTTGATTTGTTCCTCAATCACACCTTGGAGTTTCATACTCGACTTTTCAAGTGTTTATGTGGATCCTTACCTGGAAGACCATGAAAAATAGGAAGTAAGCGATTCAAACCAGATTTGAGTTCGAACGCTACCTCAAGAGCTGGGTACTCGATACACAAAGATTGTTGGTTCAAAATTGGTGTAGCTAACTCTTTCAGAGTCCTTACACGATTTTCCATCTTTTCTTTCTTGTCAAAAATCAGTGAACAAGTGAAAAACATAAATTAAGAAATTAAAATAGATTCCCCGACAATGGTGCCAAAATTTGGTTGGGTTGTCGAAACTCTCAAATTAATAATGATTCCCTCAATGCAGCACACTTGTAGAAATAGCGGTACCAGGTTGAATCTCACGGGAACTATGTTGACTTAATCTCTTAGTTATTGATAAAATAAAATGGGGGATTTATAAAATAATTCATAACTCAAAAATTAAAATCTAAAATTAAAAGATAAATCGAGAATGCAAGAATACTAAAATTAAATAAGAAATTCAATATGCTAAATTCCGATCCAAGGGTTCACACATTCGATTGTTTCACTGATTATCGGTTAAAAATATTATTCTTACGATTCAAGTATTTAATCTTAAATTTATTAGAATAGCCATAATAAATTATGTGTTTTCCTAAAATAATTGACTTAACTCAGTATCCAATCAAAATTTATCTTTAATCAACTCTGCATGATAGCGTTCCATATCAATATAATAATAACATTAAGATCTGTGAAAATAGTTAAACGAAATACAAATAACTAAGATAGTCATACAATTATTTGATTTTATTCCATCGATTCCTTAGATTAGAATGAATATTAGTAAATGACCCATAAACATAAATAACTTATTTGCTATTTGTATCATTCATTCATGATAATTATGAATAACTAAAATTATGGATGCAGTAGAAAAATTAATATTGAGTTAAATTGTGAGATTAATCAATACCAATGCTTCATGTAAATAAATCAAGAATTGACAAATACTTGAATTAAAAGAGTAAAAAATTAATTAAAACACATAAGCTCACAATGAAAACAATTGATGAAATTTCTCTTGAATCAGAAAAAAAAAACTAGCCACTCATGATGGAAACAAAAGAAAGAAAAAATGTTATTAAGAGAAAAGAAAAACTAAACCTAAAAACCTTAAAATAACGTACAACAGCCGCCTCCTTTTATAGATGGATGAATAGTGTCATGAATAGTAGATGTGAATAGTGTCTTCTAGGGTTAATGAGAAGAGTCCTTCTTTTAGTGTTCTAAGTCTCCAAAATTCTCCCAAAATAATAGGGAAAAAATCCACCAAAATAGAAAAATTAAGAATTTTACTCCTAACAACAATTTTACTTAAGTAAAATTTCTAAAATAAAATTTTCTACTCTTTGATACTTTTTTCCTTTCCTTTGTAGGCCCAAATGATATCTTGAACCAATAAACTCCAAAATTGTCTCCTTAAGCCCATTTTGGTCCAATTTTCAATTTTTGATCCCTAAAAATAAAAAGTCATAAAAACATTTATTAGGGCAATAATCAATCTAAAATCAAATCATAATATCAACAATAAAATAGACATTTTGCGCATTATCAAATTCCATCACACCAAACCAATGCTTGTCCTCAAGCAATCATTAGATTAATATCACATAACTATTTTCTTTTTTACTCATTTCCCTCCTTCAATTTATTTTCAAACAATCCAAATCAGTACACATCAAAAAATTCAAGGCAAAACAACAATTCGGAAAACAAGTGATCATGGTATCATAACCTTAAATGAAAACATAAGCATCCCATCAAACTCAATAATCTCATCAAAATTCAATGTATCTAGATCTAATACCCTCACAAGCAGTTCACTCTATATACTCAAAGTGTTCAAGGGAATTTATCAATAACTCTTAAAATCAAATCAAAGCATATCATTACTATAAACTTGTTTATTTATCAAATTTCCACCACCACTTATATGAATTCAAAACAAAAATCTAGGAGTTTTTATAGTTGTAACGTGGCTTGGGTAAAGATAGTATAAGAGGGTAAATGTGATGTGTAATGAATATATCAAAAGAACCATGTCAAGAACACAAAAACATTTCCCCTATCCTATATCATGAAATACAATCAATCCAAAAGAAGAAGAAAAAAACTCAATCAAGAGCATCTCATTCCTCAATCAAATCCTTTGAATTTCTCCAAATTTCCCAATTTCAACTTCCGAGAATTTTTCTTCTTTTATTTTTCTTTCTTCTTTTATTTTTCTTTTTTTCTTTCCTGCTTTTTTTTTTTTAATCACAATATACTTGAGAATGAATGAAAATACGGAGCATATACAACCCATTTCAATCGTATAATTGACTTCCCCAAAAATGATTCTCACAATAGAAGTACCATATTCCCTTTACAAATAACCACTCAATTTATATTCAAGTCACGTGCTTCTTTGATATAAGGAAAAAAAAAAGGTTAAGCATAAAAAAGAAGGCTATGTGTTAATTAATGAGGCTGAAACAAAGAAAATGGATATAAGGTCAAATGGGTTCACTAGGGGAAATATTATGTACGAGAATATCTTTTTCGAGATCTAAAAGGGGTAAACATATCTACCCCATCATATTAATATATGAACTCATGGATGTGGTCTAAAAAAGTATAACAAAGCAAATTCTATAATATTTTATGATTGATAAACACTCATCAAGAAAATTTAGAGCAAAAATGATGTATGCTCTTAAGGTTCAAAAGTTCACAAAAAGTGTTTAACTTATATCAAATCTATCACGTCTTCAATTGACTTAATCATTAAGATCAATGAAACACTCAAAACAATTTTATCCAAAAACAAAAATCGCACTTGTCTCTTTCATGCATTTCAACTCAAATCAACAATATATACTAAATTAAAATCTTTATCAAACAAAAATCAAAAGAGTACGAAATTCCAAAAAAAAATAAAAGAAATGACATTGGCATGAAAAATCCTCCTCCACACCTAAATACTATGTTGTCCTCAATGTATGCAAAAGATAAGAAAATTTGAGCACAAAGCCTAAGACAACTCACAACTAGCATAATTGTAAACTAGTCTCAGAAATGAAAGATGTTAGTCAATGAAATAGGAAAATGAAAAGAAAGATAAAGAACTAGAGAACTCCTCTCAGGTGATGGTGTTTGCTAGTCTGAAACTGATAGTTTTTGCTACTGTGAAGGAGCCATGGGTTTGGGTGGAGAAAATTAAGTCAAGGATTTCTTTATGGAGAGGATTGGGTTTGAAAATTTTAGGGCTTTCGATTTTTTTTTTTTTTATGATGGGTATGGTATAGAAAATATGAAAGATTTGCAAAGGAGAAAAGAAAATGAGTACAGAAAATGATGAATGATTCGATGTTTGATCACACACTCTCTCTCTCCCTCTCTCTCTCTCCCTCTTGTGTGAAAGGAAACTGCATGATCATGCACTAAGGAAATAAGTGCTTCTACCCATTTGCAATTGACTTTAGAAAATCGCGTGATCACGCCCTAAAGAAAGAACTGCTTCTGGCCATTGTGAAGTTGACTTCAGATTTTAACGTGATCATGCCTTAAGGGATGGACTGCTTCTGTCCATTCTTGAATTCCATTGCTGAAAACCGAGTGATCATGCCTTAACGAGGAGACTACTTCTGTCCAATTTTGTCAATTATCCTCTATCCATCTCTTGACTTGAATAATTGCGTCCCTTAAAATGCTCATCGCGGCTATTTTGGAAATCCCAATTTCTGGCCATGGCAGTACATAATATCTATATCAAAATGTAGATCAAGATATGAGGAGCACATATACTAATTTCATAGATCAATTTATTTTATAACATGACAGATCTATGGTTTTAATTTTCGGGTATCATTTAAGGCTGAAAATTTTGATCTTATATTTCATGGTTGAAACGAGCTCCAAAAATTACAAAAAAAAATTATTTTCGTGATTTACAAATTATGGGTAATATCGTGATATAATTGGATTCACGAAATTCATCCGTGATTTGAATCTAAAATTTTTTACCCAATATTTTTATACCCGAAAAACTTCAAAAAATTTTTATTAAATCTAATGATCACTCTGATATTAATGTTAGATTTAATCACATGTACGGAACCATGGTAAATCACAAAAATTAGAATTTTCGGGTAAATACCTCAATACATAGGTCTCTAAAAATTAACCGAGCAGCAAACTCCCTCGTACAGATCACTCGGTCGAGATAGTGATCACAAGATTGAACCGCCATCACAGTGCCACGACGCCTCAATCCAAAATTTAGTGAATCTAATGACGAGAGAAATTTTTCTACTCGAAAATTTCTTAAACTCTTGATGGTATATCTTACTCTCAACCTCAACCTCTTTTGACAATGTTCAGATAGAAACCTCTTTCAATATTTTTCACATAGGCATGCTTGAGAGACTAAAGGGGTAGTTTAGTTAGTGGGATGGTTAGTGGGATAATGGGAGTTATCCCATTATCCCAAATTTGAATTCATATATTTTTTTATGGTAAAATGCCCTTACATGGGCATTTACCACATTTACCAACACTAACCAAACTGTAGAAACAAGCTACTCATTCCACAACCTTAGATGTAATTTTTGTTCCCAAACCGCATGTTTCAATGCCATAATATCACTTCCCATTCAATTAAAACCCTAATCACCTAAATGAAGATTCTAAACAACAACCACAACTGATCAAATCAAATTTAAGACGAAAACCCTAATATTGGAGCTAGGAATCAGATTTGGAGAGATAGAAATGAGAGCTTACACACTGAAAGTACCAGAGACGGTGTCTTTGGCGGTGCATATGGTGGCTTCGAGATCAAAACCAAGAGAAGCAGAGGAATCTTGACTGCTGGCTTAGGCTTCTCCTCTCCCATTTCTTTTTCTTCTTCTTTTTAGATCAATAAAATTCGAGAGAGAGAGAGAGAGAAAGAGAGAAAACAACTTCAAGTAGTTTTGACGAATACAACAAAAACAAAAACCTTAGAAGAGTGAAATAAACAATTGGAATTAACTAGATCTGTAAAAAAACCCTCAAAAACAAAACATGATTCAAATAAGATAAAAGAAAAGATGACTTAGGTGAACACCTAATAATGAAATTTGACAATCTATACAATAATCCAACACAATCGTGAAAATCTTAGTCTAGATCACCTTCAAAGAAGAGAAATGCGAAACCTAACGCAAGGGTCTGACTTCGATCTTTGACAGTCTTCGACAGTCGAAGAGAGAGATCGTCCCCTTCACCGTTGGCCAGTCATCTTTGATAGGATGAGAGAGGAGAGAGGCAGACAAAGAGACAGAGAGACAGAGAGAATGCATGACATTACTAAATATATTTTTTTGAAGGAAAGTTAGCGAGGAATAGCACTTTCCATTACTAAAATTTGTGACAAACAGCTCTGTCCATTGCTAAAATTTGCAACGAACATAGCATTTGTCGCTAAATTAGCAATGGATAGTGCGTTCGTTTTTTAAATTAGCGATGGACAGAGCTTTCGTCACTAATTCGCGACGAAACCATTTTTTCCATCATTAAATAGTGACGAAAATATATTGAAAATTTACAATAAAATTAAAGACGAAAAAGTATTGTCGTGTGGTTCACTAGTAAAAGGAACTTGGTTTTCATATTTTCATAATAACTTGATTATTTAAACAAATTTGTAACTTTTCTTAAAGTTATGATTGATAAAAGAATTGTAACTTTTCTAGAATTGTTCAATGTCTAATATTCAAAAGATAAAATATATGCTCACATAAGTAAAATGATAATACTTGGTTAGAGATTGTTTGAATTATTTATTATCAAAAATAGTTAATTTGGTGAGAATTATAATATTTACTATGTATTTTACCCAACTTCGTTGCTCAGAAAGGGACAAAAAGTGAAACACGGTTAAAAATGTTTCATAAGAGAGTGTCGAAAAAATTTAGTCACGAAATTAAGAAAAATTTTTTGTGGTCAATTAGCAGCAAATTTATGCATGAACACAAGAATTCGTTGCTAAATTTTGTAATGAAAATTTTTTGCATCTAATTAGCGACAAATTTATGCACGAAAATCTGAATTCATTACCAAATTTTGTCATGAAGATTGTATTTGTGGCTAATTAGTAATGAATTTTGTTACCAATATACTCTTCGTCACTAAATATTGCGATGAAACCAATATTCGCCATTAAATTTAGCGACAAAGACTGGATTCATGAGAAAATTTAACCACAAAATTGCTATTTGTCGTTAAATTTAGCAACAATTGATAGTTCCGTGGCTAACTTTGCCATGAAAATTTTTTCGTTGCTATTTGTTGCTAAATTTAGCAACAACTGATAGAATGAGTGTAATATTTACGATTGAATTTGTTTTATTTTTAAATAAATATTACACTAATATTTATATTTTATAATATTTGATATGTTAGGATTGATGGAATATACTTATTAAGGAAAGTGAAGAAAAATAAACGAAATATATTGTAGCAATTATGTAAAGGATGGAAAATTGAACAGCAATACTTTTTTATTAACACGTGGACAGGAGACAATATAAGATTTTAAAAATTTACTATAATAAAATTTTCTTTCCTAATGGTACATTCAAAAGGAAATTGGGATAGAATTGGAAATATTAAAAATTTTTATTCTATTCTTAATATTTACGAAAATGAATTTTTTAAGATGTAAATCTCAAATCATTTTATTTTTTAGGAAATGTTTTTGTTATCTTTTAGAAGTTTTCCTTTTCATTAAATAAATGAAAATATTTTGTTAATCGAAAAAAAAAAGTGACTATACTTTTTTTAAGAGTTTCACTCCTATATATAGAGGAAAGTTACGTAACATTGTGATGCGTGGTGTGCAGCCAGAGAGGGCTGCAACCGGCGGCTACATGGAGAGATACATTTCCTTGCTTTTGGACTTGAAAAGGGTCATAATACAGGAAAACAAGCTACAGCCGGGAAGGACACAATACTTTTCTTGTAGTTCTAACATTTTCGTTTCATTTTTATTTAATTTGTGACATTTTCTTTTTCATATTTTGTTTTTAATTTAATTTTTTAGTCAAAAATTTATTAAAATCTTGATCTTCAATAATTGTGAAATTTAATTAGATATATTAATTCAATATATCATAAATATTTATTTAATTTTTTCACTTCATGGATCATGATTTTTTAGAGTTTATTGAATAAGAGTTCATATTTAAGAGTTTTAAAATAATTTATAACCAATTAAAACGATAAATCCGTAATTGTCTGTTAGTTTTAATTTAGTGGTAAATGACCTCAGTGTCTTGAGTTAAATAATCTAATCTCAACAATTTCTTTGTGTGTTTATCACTTAGAATCGGGTTTATCTCGATTTTAATGCTATCGAAATTTTAAATTCTAAAAATTTCTTTAGAGTTGTTTTTCAATTAGGAAAATAGTTAAAAAGTTTCTCTTAACTATTGATGAAATAAGAAGAGATTGATTGTTTGGCGTTCGTTGAACCACTATAATTAATTTATCTATGGTTGTTAAAATTTTTAGATAAATCGATAATCGATCGTATGAAATCAAGATGAAAATAATTTTTTTGGCTAGATTTCATTATCTTTGATATTTGTTTCTTTTGTTGCCGTTATTTAACTATTTTTGTTTTAGTTAATTTTATAGATTTATTTATTTTCGTTAAATTTAGGTAAATTCTTAAAATCTTGCAATTTTATTTTTATTTTCCTTAAAAAAAATCCATTGCTTTCTGTAAATACGGTTCTATTCGCACTAAATTCATATTGTTTGAAATAGGAAAAATTTATTTTTGATTAAATTGACATCTACCAAAATAAATATAAGAGAATTTGACGTAACATAAGTAGAAAGGGAAGCTTCTCTTTCTCACAAACAAATATATAAAGCCCCAAAAAAAAAACAAATTAGAACAAAGTTATCTAACACTTTGGTTTCTAGTGTTTCTTCTGGGCTGCTCTGGTTCACAAAGACCATGCAAAGAGTTGCTTTGGTCAATTATGCTTTTGATTCAAAAGTTTAACAAGCTCTCAATCATGTCAGCTGCCTGCTGCTTCCATGCAAGAGAAAGCTTACGTTAAGGGGCGTTTGAACTTTAAGTCCTGTCTATCATCTGATTATTCTCTACAAATATAATATTTTAATAATTATTACTAAAAATATTTTTAATCAGAATAAAGGAGTTTTATGCACGATCAAAGATTTTCTCTAAAAGCATTTAAGATTATAATATTAAAAACTTTTTAAAATTATTAATCAGTTTCTCTTCCTTTGGGTTTTCCAGATGCACTTGCAAAGAAGCTAAAACAAAGAGGAAATTCTTTTCTTCCATTGTTTTGTTGACATTTCAAAAATCAAAAGCTACCACCCCATCTTTTCTTTCTCCTAAATTGCAAATTCCAAGGATCGAAATTGTCAAACAATGTAGGGCCTACCCAGCATTTTATTCAATCACCATTCATTCCACAGACCGGTTTCATCTGAAAATGACTTTTTTTTTTTTATGCATTATGGGTACTTTATTCACATTCCCAACCCCCACATTTCCCCCCCCCCCACTATTAAATTAGATTCAAGGATGTGATGTCATTGAGTATTTTTTTTGGGCATTAAAATTTATAAATAGGATAATTTTTTATATACATTAATAGAAAATATTTATACTTTTATTAAATTTATTTAGATGATTATTAGAATTTCTATTAAAATGGCAAAAAGGGGTCATTATTGAAGTTATTTGGCACATTGGTATAATATTTTACTTCAAGCAATTACGCTAAATTTATTTTAATTTTTCAACCAAAATCACTATTATTCAATTAAAGAAAAAGAAAAAAAAATAAACATAATTTAGACGTAATCACTGTTATTCACATTTATATAAATTTTAAATTTGAATCTTTTCAATATTAAAAAAAAAAAATTAACAACGTGAGGGCCTTGGGTTGGCTGACTTAGCAATGATGTTCATATGATGTTGCAGCAGGAAATGTTTGACCAAGGCTTTGGGCTCAATTGTATCTACATAAAACTTAAAACGTAAAAAATATATATTAATATAATAGTAATTCAGTTTTTTATTAAAAAAATTTAATTTTTATTTGGAAAAAATCTTTGTTAAATAAAAATAATATAATGAAATTAAATTAAATTGTGAAATTTTCCCCCTTTTAGTTGAAGGAGAATATACAATAGGGGCAGAATATGTTGCATGATTCCCTGGGTTTTGATCAAGCGAGGGATTCTCTCTGTCTCTCTTGGACATGATATTCCAATTTTGTCTCGAGTGTTCAAATTGAAGGGCAGTTGTCTCTAAATTTTTTTTAAAAGTATATATGTATAGTTATAAATAATTTTAAATATGTTATATGCTATAAATATTTGATTATTAGAATGGTAATATTTTTTTAATTATACTGTTAGATATTATTAATTAAAATTTTAATTTAAATTAATAAATTATAATTCAATTGATATTATCTGATTTTTATTTTAGAAATTTTTAAGTTTGAATTCTTTTCTGTGTATAAAAAATTGAAATTTGATTCAAGAACGAGGCAAATCTTACGATTGGTCCTTTTGTCATTCACGAGTGAAAATCAAAGGTGGAGATCAAGGAAGGAAGGAGAGAGAGCTCAGAGTGATACGACTTTTGACCTTTCTTTCCTGCCTAACTAAAGTCCCATAATTAATTGGATTCAGCATGGATAAAAAGGATTTAACATATGTTGAATTGAATCATTTACAAAAAAATAATAATAATAAATAAATAAATAAAAATCATGGGTCATTATTAACAAAACTTCAAAAGTTAAAGGGTCCTTCTCAATTAATCGTTGTGTGCAGCGATTTTGAGCCTCCCTTGGATGTTTCCGAGCATGGGATGGGCATCAGCTTTTTTAACAATGTAGATTTAATTTTCGGTGATTTCAATTTATATAATAAATGTAATTTTTATATTTTTTAATAAATAAGATATATATAATAAACATATAAATATCATTGTCAACATAAAAATATAGTCCAACTTATGTTGATGCATTCATGCAGGAAAAATGTAGCACCTTGACATATCTTGTTTGATTAATAAAGCCGTACCTTGACTATGCTCATCGTGGCGCAAATCAATAATGACACAATTATTAGAACCCAAACTACCTAGAATTCAAATCCTTTACGAGGAAAAAGTCAACAATTGTGGGGTTCCAACTTTTCAATCATTGTTCTCTCTCTCTCTCTCTCTCTCTCAACCTCATTCCCCTTTTGATCGTTAAAGAAAAAAAAAATCTATAACAAAAAAGGAAAGAGATTCAAACCGATTTTTTATATAAGTAATATTTTTCATATATTATTAATAATACAAATTCATTTTTCATAGAAATATAAATTTTATTTTATTTTAAAATATATTATATTCAAATTATATATATATATATATATATATATATATATGACATCACGTTAATTTTATCTGATTCGTAAATCTGACCAGTAAACTAATAAACCAATGTACCATTAGATTAATTGAATTATTTACCGATTCAGTTTTAAAAATACCATTCCATGAGTATTAAAACATTTTAAAATTTCCCTATATTAACTTATAATTGTTCACTCTTTAATACATATATTAATTTTCTTTCTTTAAAAAATCAATTTTACTTATATTTTTTTTTCTCTCTAATCTCTTTTGTTTTGAATTTTGTTAATTTTTTTCTCTCTCTAAAATTGAACATTTCAATTTTCTTTTTCTATAAAATTTAAAATATTTTAAATTTTGTCTCTATAAACATATTAATTTTAAATTTCTTCTAACGACAATGTTAAATTTGACTTTTCATTCTAAAACTAAATATATTAATAATCTTCTGAATACACATTTTTCCCTCCAAACACATAGGTTTTAACTTTTCTCTCACTAAAATCAAATTTTATTTTCTTTCTCTAAACACATTGATTTTTAATTTTTTTTTTCTAAAAAATTAATTTGATTTATATTTTCTCTCTTTAAATATATTGATTTCAAGATTTCTCTATTTAAAAAATAATAATTTTCTTTCTCTAAAGCTAAACAAATCATTTTTCTCTCTAAAAAAATGGATTTCATTTATATTTTATCTTCATAAATATGTTAGTTTTACGATTTTCTCTCTCTAAAACTGAACATATCAATTTTCTTAATATGGTTCATATTTTCTCTTTTTAAGTATATTGATTTTAAATTTTCTCTCTCTAAAAACACTAAATTTAGTTTTTTCTCTAGAACCAAGTATATATACTTTCTCTCTCTACAAAAAATAATATTTTATCTCTCTAAACACTATAGCTCTAAATTTTCTCTCTCTAAAAAATCTATTTTTAATTTTTTCGTTCTCATTCATATTTTCTTTCACTAAACATGTTAAAGTTTTAATTTAATTTTTCACCCCCTATCGGTAATATTTTTTTTCTGAGAATTAAATTTCGTATACAAAACATGAGAAAATGGGACAAAAAGTGATTCGTATAACCTTTAAACTCTCTTTAACTCTATACCAATCCATGTCTTTCTTTCAAATACTGTATATATGATGAAAAAAAATATTCTAATTGGGTCCCATATCTTAGACTAAATTAATAAAATTTTTTAAAATTATTGTTAGTTTAAAATCATGGTTTGAAAAGTTAAAAATTCATTAAAAAAATATAAAAGAAGAAGAAGTCAAAAAACAGTCTCCACGGGTACATTCAGACAAACTTCTTGAGGGCCGCCGATTACTGTGCATGAATTAAGTTTGATAACTTGTACAATAAGACTTGTTTAGTCAAAATAGGTTTGATTTGATATTACATTTTAATAATTGTTTTGTAATATTTTTAAATATTAGGTTGATATTTTATTTTTTTATTTATTATTATATTATAAAAATAGGAATAATTATATAACAATAATAAATTTTATATATTTAATTAATTATGTAATTATAAAAAATTCTAAAAAATTTTCTAATAAAAATATATAACATTTTGAGATATAAATTTGAATGTACAGGCATGGGTAATTTGTGTCTGCTGTATATGTGACACAGTATCACGCAGTCTACCTCATTCTAATTCCTACCCTCTCTCTCTCTCTCTCTCTAGGAAGAAGGGAGGGAAGAGAGAGAGAGAAGTGTCAATCAGTCGAAAAGAGGCGCCAACATTCATTGGGATCAAGGGCGATTTGGGATTCGATTTGGGTCACACACTTGTCGATGGGACTAAATTAATAAATAATTATAATTATAATACTCTCTCTCTCTCTCTCTCTGTACTCTGTGCGGTCTGCAGAAGCCAAAAATACCGCCGTCCTCGTAGCCTTTTTATTCCCAAACCCCTTTTTGGTTTTGTAATTATTTCAAATTGTTCCCATCTGCTGTACCAAATTCAAAGTCTGCTCTCAGTTTCTTTCTTTCTTTCTTTCTACGCCTCCTTAATGAACCGCCCCATCCCTCTCCTCCCTTCCCCATTCACATCACCCCACCATTAATTCATAATTATAAAAAGAATTTTCCTTACTATTCATAAAATTATTATATTAAATCATTTATAATTATTAAATAGTGATTTAATTGGTATAAATTTTATAAATATTAATATTAGAATTATAGTAATTATAGTAAAATCTTTATATTTAAAAAATAAAAATAAAAGAAGCCAACGCCAAATTATTTTTATATTCACTATAAATAATCAAATAATCGGATTTATTTTTGCCTAATTTCCTAGGTTTTGTATTCATCAAGGGTTATTTTTTGTGTTAAAAAATGATTATCTCTTGTACTAAATATTAATTACCTTTCTTGCTCATATTGTCAAAAGTTTCCCATTGGTATTTTAAAGTTAATCAGAATAAGAACTATTTTTAAATTATTTATAGACAAAACTATTTAGATAATAAATTATGAAAAAAGAGGATTAATTAAATCTATTTGGAGGTCAAAAACTAGATATTAAAATTTTGAAATAAGTGAGAGGATTTTAATACGAAGAAACCTAAATAAGCGAGAGAAAAGAGGAATATGGAAAGATACGTAGGATTATGGTCTCGAATGAAGAAAAAAAGAGAGAAAAACCACTTTGAACGGTGTATAACTTTATCATAACCAACATGTTTTTCAAAAAGATGGAAATATATGTAGTTATTTTAAAAAATGGGAACAATAAATTACAAATTGACTTTCTTGTGGTTAGGAAGAGAGATGTAAAGATTTGTAAGATTTGCGAGGTTGTCCCATAAATGAGTTTAATCACCCATTATAGAATAGTGGTGTAAAATATACGTATCAAACATAGTATTCGTAGAAAGAAAGAAAGAGTTAATAATCTATAGAATTAAATTGTGAAATTTAAAAGATGAGAAACAACAAAAAAAATTAGAAAGAGAGTAGGAGAACAAGTATTAGCAAAAATGTATAGTGATCCTAATATGGCATGAGAAAAGATGACACTTCATTTGAAAATTGTGACTAATAGTGTACTTGGTAAGTCAAAAAAATGTATCTCTAAATAAAGAAAAAATAAATACAAAAAAAAAATTATAAATTACTCTATAATAGTAAGAATGAGGAAATCTTAAAAAAGCACGTAGTAGTAGTCAAGAAAGTGATGACGAGAACAATGAGTGAAGCAAAGAATGAAATTTTCAAAACTTTTATAGACAACTTGATGCAAAAGAAAAGGCAAGAGATTTCTATAAAATAGTTAAAACGAGAATGAAAACAAGATATCTTCTACAAATAAGAATTATTAAAGATAAATTAAATAGAGTGTTAGTTAATGATGGATAAATAAAAAAGTAATGAAAAATATATTTTTATCAACTGTTTAATAAAAGTCAAGATTATCAAATTAGTTTAACTAAACTATATCAATCGGAGGAGCATAGAAATATAAATTTTTATCGGAAAATTTAACTTTCAAAAATTAAAGAGATTTTAAAAAGAATGAAAAATAGAAAAGTAGTTGGACTCGAAGATATCCTGATCGAGGTATGGAAGTGTCTAAAGAAACATGGTATTGAATGACTTACAAAATTATTCAACTGTCATCGAGGGGTAAAAAAAATCTAATTAGTGGATAGAAAGTATTTTAGTACCTTTATTTAAAAATAAAGTTGACATATAAAATTGTATAAATTATAAGGGTACTAAACTAATGAATCATACCATAATTTTTTTTTTTTTTGAGCATTTTGATGATTTCACTTAGGGTTAAATTTTTTTACTCACAATTGACGATATTTCAAAATTTTTATTTTTGCATCTCCTTTTTCTAGTTTTGCTAGGCCTTTGTAATTTTTGCACAATGTGTGTGTAATCTATCATTTCTTTTATAAAATTCATATGAGAAGTGTATTTCTAGTTGAAAAGACAAATCATTCAATCAACCGATCAAAAAATTCTATCATATGAGAACAAGTAATCTATCAACCTTATAATGTTTGAAATTTTAGATGCAGAGATGACTTTAGGGGAATGATGCATTGAAATAATGCACCTTATGGTTAACATTGCGACTACTTCTTATGGGGGTTGCTAAGCTAAGCAATGAAGGAAAAAGATGAGACAATGGCTCAAGTGTGAAGAGCTCATCTTTTCTTTTCTATTTTTGCTACGTTATTAAGGCTTCAATCTCAATCATGCCAAAAATTATAGTATGCATTTATTTGTTTAAGATATGTTTTTTTTAATGACTAATAATAATAATAATAACTAAATTTTTATCTCACTAAATGAATTTGATTATATAGATCCTTTCGTATTATTATAATTTGTATCGTACTAATCGCCTAAAATAAGTTTGTCCAATTTTACTGTTTTAAGTTAGGAGGGAGAGAGATTGAGATCGTCAAATCTTTGTATAAATCTAAAACATAAATTTGATAGAAATTATAAACTTTGAAAAATGAAAATTAATTTTTAATAAATAATATAAATTTTTAATAATATTATTAAAAATTTTATGTAATGTCCAAACAGACCCATCATCATTCCAGCTTTCTAATGCACTACCCTGGAGAGAAGGAAACGAAAAGAAGCAAAAGAGGGCGCAGAGGCAGACAAGCATGATGATAGTTTTTTTCTTGCAAACAGAAAATTTGCAGCTTCAGAAACAAAAGGATCTAACGTACCTGTGAGCAGTTGCCATGGGGTACAGTAAATGTCCTTTGTCTCCCTCGTGGACTTCAACGAGAAACAACCAAAAAATTCCCACTCATTGCTTTCTTAAAAGTTTTACCCCCTCCGCTCCTGTGTGGATTTCTGATTGCTTTTTCGAAAAAAATCCACAGTAAATTTAAAACTTGTGGGATGTGACAAATTTTTCTAACACCAACAGTTTTCTTTTTCTGAAATCATTTTAATATTTTAAATTAATCAATATTTGTATAAAATTTTTTATTTTTATATTTACATATTTTTCATATTTTTTTTAAAAAAAATTATTTATAAAATGGAGATAATTTTTCTTTTAAAAAAAAGATAAATCTTAGACAAAAATGTGAGAAAAAAGAATATAGAGGCAAATTATATGGATAACCTTTTTTCCTTAAAATAAATAAATAATGTTAATTTTGTCATTTAAATATTAAGATATTTATGTTTAAAAGATTTTGTGATGAGATTCCAATATCAAATGTAGGGATGCTATTATTTGGTCGGTCAGAATTTGGAGGAATGAGGTTGTCTTCCAACAAAATAGCATTTGTAATCTTATAAAGTCAGGTCTTACGGCAAAAATACTCTAAATTACTCATCCCTCCTACCTACAACTCCAAATTTCGGCCTTTGATGGTATCATTTGAGTTCTGGGAAGAAATTTTGTAAACGTTGCAACCTTAGCACCAAAACATTATATATAAATGCACACACGTATATACACCGGTGGACAGTTGATATAATGAAAAGTACGCTAAATCTCTTGACCGACATTCAGATTTGAATTTTATAAATAAAAAGAATTACGTTAAGAAATTTATTTTTTTTAAAAATATAACAATAATTTGAATCAAATTAATCAAATACGACCATATTTGTAAAAGGATTGGATCTAAGATTGCAGGAATTTTTTGAAATATGGGACAAAATTAAAATCCAATTGAGGGTAAGAACAAGTGAGCCAAATTGAAATTGAACCGATACCCAATTGATTGCCTTCTCTCTCTCTCTCTCTCTCTCTCTTTCTCTAAATATCTTTAACATATTTTATTAATAAAGTAATTTTATATTTGGTAAATTCAAAATTTTTTTAGTGAATTTTCTGCGATGTGCGATTCTTATTATTGACAACGTAAGCACATAATTTTAGTGAACTAAAATTGAATTCGGATGGTTTTGGTTTAATGAGAAAAAAGAAGTAAACTACAACCACAATGATGAATTACATAAAAAAATAATAAATTAAAAGTTATATTTTCAAAAACTCAATAAAAAATTAAATTAAAAATAACCTAAAAAATTGAAAGTTCTAAAAAAATTATATTAGGATAAATAACATAAAAAAATATCTTCTTATATTTAGTAAGTTCAATAGAATAATAAAACTAAATCAATAATATATAAATAATTTTTTATGTAAAGAGTAATATTAGACAAACAAACCGGTTTTTAATGAAATGGATTAAATACTCATATGACACTCTATACAGATTATTTTAATTAATTTATGAAGTTAGAATCAAATCAAATTAATTTTTATTATAAATTAGTGAAAATAATCTTATTTGAACTATTATATAAATATTTAATTTGTTTAATTTAAAATTTATTTATTTTATATAATATTATTGTAAGCAAATTGATAGTTGCCCTTTTTTGTATTTATGTTACGCCCTAACTCTTGGATCGAATATGCAACAACCGTCATATTACCTTTTAGAATACAGATAATCATAACCCGTATATCAAAAATATCGCAAAACATTAATTGATATCTATCTATTTTTTAAAATAATTCAACTGATCCAAATAAATTAACATGCATTCATCACAGATCCAAAAGACCAGTGCGGTCTATTCCTATTCAAAACACGCAAGCATAAGGCCATCCCGATCATCCAAATCCAAATACAAGTATAATACCAATCCAACCATTTCAATCAAATCCATACAATATAAACTAGTCTCTACTCAAGGGATCCAAACCAATTTCATCAAAGATAATTTCCCAAGTGTACTTTCAGAAATTAAATAAATTCCCAATATATGTACACAAAAACTAAATGAAATTCAAAATCCAAAACCAATAAAAATAGAATTCAAATTAGTATTCCAAAAATAGTTACAACTAACGCCTCCACAAGGATCCACTAGCGCCTCAAGATATAATCAAAGTAACTAACACCAGAAGAGATTCTCAAAATATTTTTAGTTTGACTCAAAACAGGGGGCTAAATTCCAATTTAAACGTCCTATAAAAAAAATAAAATAAGGGGAATGAGTATAAACAATACTTAGTAGTGAAATAACATATCATGCAATGAATGAGAAGTAGATATAGATATATCAAATAATATTTAAAAAAAAAGAAGTTATTTTCATTATATTCAATTTCATAAAATGTTTTACATAAATATCAAGATTGTCCGGTCAAATCCATGTATCACAATAAAACAATTTTTATTTATCCAACTCACATCATAGTTTTCAAATAAAGAACGAAAATTATCAAAAATATTTTGTCCGACAATAGTTTACCGCAACCAATTATGAATCCGTCAAGAGATTTTCATACATTTCACATTTATTAAATACCCCTAACCTTGGCATTGACTCGAGACCTCCGTAACGGTTCAACCAAATTAACCTGATGGGATAAAAGAGACGTCTTTAGGCTTGACTATCTCTCCGTCTAATAAAACTCTCACCACGTTCCCCCCGTCGGGTTATACCATATTAGGGAATGACTATAACCACTAATAATGGGTTCATGCTTACACCTTACACCCCAAACTAATAAATACACCATTTTATATTTAACTAATGTAACAAATGTATCAAATTTAATTCAACTATTTTTTAAATCAAGTCATACTTAATAAATCGAATAAAACATGGTACATTATTTATTTACAACAATTTGGATACATAATTATATCAAATTTATGTATAGGAACATTCGAGACACACAAAATATTTCAAAACTTATTTTAAAATCATTTTTAAAAAAATCAAGTCAAATATTTTATTCCTTTAAAGTATAACATAAATCTACTTATCTTTTGGGACGGTTAATACTTATGATCCACAATTCAAAACAAAATTAATCATTTCTAAATTTTCAATTGTCCCAATCTAAAACAATAAATAACATTTCACCATTAATTATAAATTACATTTGACGTTAGTTGATTTTTTTCCCTAAATTTTCCTAGCTCTAGATTTATAATATAATCAAAACTATATTCAAAATGCTTATAATAAATATCATAGATATAGGGAAACAATCTTCTATTGAACATTTCTCTTAATTTCATAATTATACAAATTTTAGAGTTACATACCCAAACGTAATTCTTCTAATCTCAACATAATAATTTAAATATATGATAAAAGAACTTAAATCTAGTTAAGATGAGAAAATTACCTTATATGGGACACCAATTTCATTTTCAAGTCGAGTTATATCAAAATTCTAAATTTTTCCTCTTTATAAAATCCCAAATTTTCAATATAAATTGCTATTTCATACAAGAAAAACACATATATAAGTTAAGAGAGAAAATTTATCTATATAAGGACCACTAATTTCACCATTTGTTGTGACATTTCAAACTCTAGATTTTTCTCTCTTTAAGAAAACTCAAATCTTCCTCTATATTCAAATTTTTAGATATTTGTTAGAGGGTTTGGAGTTTAAATTTATGCATGTTTGGGGAAATTTTGATCAAATTTCATCGGAGAGAAGAGAGGAAGGAGGAGAGAGGCGAGAGAGAAGAGAGAGGGCGAGGGAAAAGAGAATAGGGTGGGAGGAAGAATGTCTTTTTCCTTTTTTTATTTTTTTTTTGTTTTTTTTTTATGTTACGATTTTATTGATCAGTATTTGATAATTAATTTATTATTTTATATTAATTTTAATTGATCAAATTGTTAAATCTATGAAGGAATAAGTTTTTTTTATTGTTCTTAAAATTCAAATCTAGTGTGTTTATAATTCGTATGGTTGCCCTTTGAATGAAACAAAATGTAGCTTTAGGGGACAAAATTTTCCGGTAGTTGGCACCGTCTCTTCCAATGCCTAAGCATGCGTAGCCGTTTAGCAAGCCTCCATTCCCCCCCTCAAACCGAGACGTGACCGATTGAAATTTATTTATTTTTCAACAGAATTGAAGGTCTCTCTTCTCCAACCGTCCGATTATCCTTGAATTTTGCGCTTTGATTTTCCATTGGACGGTGCAGATTCTGGGGTGGGTCTTGGTCATTTTGATAAACCGTATTCTATTACCATAAATAATATTAGTCATTGGCTTCTTCTTCTTCTTTCGTCGTCTATGCCTCTATAGTTGACTTTTTCGATTTGAAGGCAGAGATAAGATGGTTTAGGATTTTGACCACTTCTATTTTCTGCACTGTTTTGCTAGTTTTCGGCTTTGAGGAGGGCAAATTTGAGAAAGATAAAATTGAATTTTGCTGATATTAAATAAAATTTTAATATAAAAAATATAATTTTCATTCTCAAAAAATTATGGTTACAATATTTTTTATTACGTGCATAACATGACAATATTGATTGATAACAACCCTTACAATCAAAGACCACGCGCCAATTCAGCGCGTGTAACCACTCTATGCTATGTTTTTTTCTTCCCTCCCCTTTTCATTCCATGAAATAATTATAATAAAATGCAATGCTAAGGTTAAGGTAGCCGGAGAAATATGATTGTTTCAATTTATAGAAGGGAGAGACAATTTTCGAGTTTCGGATATGCAAAGAGTTACCCTTTCAAAAATCACGAATAAATCCTTTTGGTGTATCTCTAACGAAAGATTTCATAATCAAAAGAAATACAAATAATAAGCAACGTGAAATTGAATTTAATTTGATACCGAACGAACGAACGAACGAACGAACGAACGAACGAACGAGGTCATAAAGAATCAAAAAATTCAAAATAATAACTCAACGTGACATGCATTCTTTGAAATAATAATCTAACTCCCCGAAGGTGGGAATTACTTTGTTTGGGGCTGGCTGTGGTGTTTTTTAGTAGTTTTTGTAGGGAGTTGGTTGGGGTTCTTTTGGAGCCTTCCAAAATGTGATAGCTGTGTCAACTTCCCTTACTTTCATTAACCACGTCTACAAAAATTGGAAAATGGTTTTCTCCCATTGCACTCGTGCATTTAAACTCGGAAGGGGAATACAATTGTTAAATGTGTAAATATCATAGAAATTAATGTGTAATGTATATTATCTTTAGGATTTTATTCATAAGAAAGAGATCGAGTTTGAATTAGAACTTCACTAATCCAGTTCAAACTATAAAGTGTGAGATTCGAACTTAACAACTTTGAATTAGTTCCAAATCAACCTATATTTCATCTATCTATTTTTCAACTTGGGACTAAAGAACATGACTGACTTCAACAATTACCTCAGATTTCTTTTTCATTAATGTAGGAAACTGAGTAAAAACACTACAATAAAAACTCAGATATGATTTTGCCACACTCTGAAATTAAGTGGAAGAAGCTGTGGTTCTTCATCCGAACAGATGTTGAGGCCGGCTACAATAGCACCAATTCAATTTAATATATCCAAATATGGTCATCAAAGCCTCCAAACTGTTTTTTAAATTTCTGTAATTAGAAAAATCCTAATAATATTATTAAAAACATAAATAATCTTAATTTTTGGTTATTTTTAAATATTTTATTGGGATATAAGCATCATATTACTACTATATAATCTCATACTAATTTATTTTTAAATTATTTTTTGTCGAGGAGGGATTGACCATTCAATCAAATTCTTTTAATTAAAAATAATTTTAAATAAATTTATTTATATTTTTAATATTGTAATTAAAATTTTGCCTTATAATTGCTTTTACAAAGTTCTATCACACCTATAGCTTATGAGAAATTGGTACAAAAATTCTAGATTTTGTTGAGAGGAACATTTTGGTTGGTAATAATGATTAAGGTCAGGGTCGAATGGTGTTTGAAGGAAAGGGGTGCCCCAAGTGTGGTGCGACAAATGGTTCCCGTGTCCAAATAAAATGATTTCTTTTTTTGTTTTTTAATAAAAAGAACAAAATCAAAAAGAGAAGGAAATTGGGTTTATATTATATTAAATTATTTTTCCTTTTCATGGGGAGAAAACAGAAGAAAGCCTATAATATAGTAGGGAGCGATGATGACGACGTTGGCGTATTACGAATTATGGGGAACAGTAGAGAGAGAGAGAGAGAGAGGAGTCAAAGGCAATGGAAGAATAGCGGTAAAGTGGTTTTAATAAGTAATGATTTCGGGGAGATCAGAAGCTCGTGATGAGAAATTTTCCTTTGCAGGAGGAGGCTTATTCCTCTTCAATTTCAAACAGCCCCACATAACCTTAGACAACTCTCACTCTATCTACCCCCCGTGATCTCTCTCTCTCTCTCTCTCTCTCTCTCTCTCTCTCTCTCTCTCTCTCTCTCCGCAGAGCAAAATCCTTCTTTTGAAGCCAGACCAGAGGGATATTGATATATAGCGAGTGATAACGCAAGCAGCGTTTGGAGAGCACAGACTCAAAACGATAGGGAACTTTTTTTTTTTTTATTTCTTTGAGGAGAGACTCTTTTTGCAGAGAGAGAGAGAGAGAGAGATTGTTGGTTTTGTTAGAAAGATAACAAGATAGGAAAGTGGGAAAGAGGAAGAAGGGAAGAGACGGCGAAAAGAATGGGAAGTTGCGGAAGAAATGGAGCCGTTCGACAATACATAAGATCAAAAGTTCCTCGCTTGAGATGGACTCCTGATCTTCATAACTGTTTTGTTCATGCTATTGAAAGACTTGGTGGACAACACAGTATGTTCTCTCTCTCTCTCTTTCTCTCTCTCTATTGATCTGTTAATATTATTCATACTCTCTCTATTTATTATTCATCTATCTGTAGAGGCAACACCAAAGCTTATTCTTCAGTTAATGGATGTTAGAGGCCTCACAATTTCACATGTCAAAAGCCATCTCCAGGTTCTCTCTCTCTCTCTCTCTCTCTCTTTCTCTCTCTCTCTCTCTCTCCTTGGCATGTACCATACAGACAGACATTTCCCTTGTTATTTTTGCTGATTTAGTTACATGGGTTGTTTTTGTTCCCTTTTTTGTTCCCTTGAGAGCAGATGTATAGGAGCATCAAAAGTGATCACACCAGACAAGGTATATACTTTGATTTTCGCCAACCCTATATATCCAAACAAAACATGCATATTTATGTCCCTTTGAAAGTCTCACTCCCTCCCTCCCTTTAGACGCTTAGCTGTCTGGTTTTCCTCTATTGGTATTTCTTCTAGTCCAGTATCAAAGTTTTTTGAAATCCTATGTTTTGGCAACTTAGGGTGTTGATTTGCTTTTGCTTCATTTATTGTCTCTCTCCTTTTTTGCTAAAAAGATCGACGACAGAATAACATACTCTATCCTCTTAAATCTTCTAATATTGGCATTTCAAGATGATGATCAATCCCACACAATCTCCTTCTCTCCCCAATTTTAAATGCTCTCTCTCTCTCTCTCTCTCTCTCTCTCTCTCTCGCTGCATTTACTTTTTCTCAGTTCTAATAACATTTTGTTTTTCTTGTTGCGGGGTTTCGTTATTTTTTTAATTAAAAACAGATGGGATCAATTCAACACAAGGAGGACAACATTCATTAGAAGATCATGAGGGGTGTGTTGATGAAGAATCAGATTCAAAGTTCACTTGCAACTCTCACACATTAAAAAGGTAAATAAATATGAAATACCCTTCTAGCTTCATTTTTTTAAAGAAAAAAGAAACTAATTTTTGTACTTTGTCTTAGAATCAGGGTTGCAAATCTCAATGAAATTGGAAAGTAAGTTATGAATAGTGAAAGAACAAGTAGAAGAAACAAAAAGAGGATATAAGATAGGCAAGCATTGCATTGTCTTATCATGAGATGAGATTTTTTTTTTTTTTTTTTAGCTTTTTGGGTTTTCTTTTTCTGAGAATTTTTAATTAATTCTTTTCGGTCTGTTGGTTGGATTTTAGAGCAAGAATCGAGACGAGCAGTTCAATCTCTGAGAAACTGCAATGCAGGCAAAGAATATATGAGGCAGTCCCAAATCCGTACGGTTTTGATGATTATCTGCAGAAAAAAGGAGTTGGAATAAAAAAGAATGAGGTTGAGGACCAACAACGCCCAAATACTAAAAATGAAGTTAAAGCTCATCCAAACACTCCCTTGCCACACCATCATCTTTACAACCTCAATCCTTTTGGATTTGCAGTCCAAGAAGAAGAATCTGATTTCCTTACGGTACAACTCTTCTCTCTCTCACTCTCTCTCTCTCTCCTCTCTCTCTTTCTATTTCTTACATGATGAAAAATGAGGTTGAGTGCAATGTTGGGTATTCTTTATTTTCAACTTTTAACTAATGTCTTTTTGGCTGTCTTTGCCAATATTCCTACATAGTCTACCCATAACTTCTGAAAAGCTTGGAATATTCATGTTTTTTCTTAGCCTACAATCATTTCTTTTTTTAACTTATTCTTTTGGGGTTTGGTTTCTTTCTTTAATTCTTTACAGTACAATGCACCTAATTTATATATTTTATATTATATTCCATCTTTAATAATCAATGTTAGGCGTTATATTGTTAAGGCTTTGAGGAACTCAATATGGGCATATTTTTAGTATGGTATCATTGCAAGATATATTAAAACCTACATAAATACTTTCAGGGTTGCAATTTTATATATACAATGTACTACATACAAAAGATCTTACTAACAAAAAATAAAAAAAAATATATATATATAGAAACTCTCTCTCTCTCTCTCTACTTACAAATGCTAGGGTTATATTCAGCAGTAATCACGGAGATACACGTGGTGGTCAGCATTGTATTGCCATAGCTAGGTGGTTACTTGGGGCAAGGGTCAGCAAAGTTTACAATTTAATAAAACCTGAAGAAAAAAAGAGGGCGTTTTTGTGATATGGTCAGGGAGTGGTGAGGTACAATGGTCCTCTCATATATGATAATTACAAGTGGACCCCATTCTATTGTGCTATAGGATGGAATTTGGGACTACCTTAAATGCTACACAGCAAATAGACTGGCAGACTCTCCAGAGGACTGTTTCCCTGTTGGGGCAAATACAAATAGTGATTCCTCTTGTGCAGTATAATAGTACGGCCACCCCCACACATTATCTGAATTTGTTCGTTCCCCCCTTCTGGTTTTCTATTTCTTTCACTTTCCTTTTTCAAAGTTAAGAACCCACCACACTTGATGTTGATCGGATCGGATGCATTACAAATTTTAGGATTTTTGAAATGTTCCAAATATGGGTTTTAATGAAAGGTGGATGGTGTTTGGGTTGGCATGTGCAAAGTTGAATAATGCTAAATGCATCAAATTATCAAATTTGACTCGTCATTATCTCTCTCAATAAAGTATCTTAGATTTTTTTAGCTATATGGGTATTGATAACTATAATATATTGGTCCGAGAAATAATCATGGCTTAGATGATAATAAAACGCAGGCCGGCAAAGGGAAGGACTCAAAGCTTATATCATCGTCATCTTCCACAAAGACATGCCAAATGGGCAATTGGAGAAGTGGAGATGAGAAAAGGGATGAAGAGATTGATGGTTGTGGGCTCTCGTTATCTCTCTCATTGCATCATAATCCTTCAATCCAAAGAAACAATGGTTATTCTTCAACAAGTGAAATCAGTGAGACATTCTCATCATACTCCAAGTCTAACTTCAGCAGTGACTGCGCTGCTACTTCTACTTTTTCCCCAGACCATACCCTTAATTTGGATCTGTCCATCTCTCTTTGTGGCGCCTGATTTCTCTCTCAAAAATACTTCTTGTTTTGCTTGTAATTCTAGGTTTATTTAGTATTCTATATTATTATTATCCCACGTTGTACTCATTAGGTTTGTTGTTGCCTACCTGAGAGAGCTTCTAAGTTAAAATCGTAGAACTACATGGCGTTTGCCAATTTTTCTTTAGTATACAAGAAGTCGATAGTTACTTCTTAATATGGATGGTCGATGCCTGTGGCTGCGATAATCATTTTTTGTTTTATCCCATTTTTTAATTTTTTTTTTTCATTTTCTTGGCATACGATTGAAAATTGGTATACTCTCTCAATTATCACACAATTGTATTTTATGAAAAATGATGATCGACCGATAATAATTTAAAAACCATGAGTTCTGAGCATCTATACTTAAAAATAAATGAATTGTGTAGGATATTTTAAATAAATGTTAGATTTTAATAAAAGAAATAAAAATCTCACCATAATAAAAATTTTGAACATTTAAAATTTTATTTAATCTGAGTTTAGTCTTACGTTAATTTCTCAGAACCAACCAACAAATTTACTAATAAAAAATGAATGAATTCGGATACAAGTGACTATCGGAGTCTAGGCTAATTGGGATGTCTTATGACCCACTTGGGATTAATCTAAAAGAATTCCGGCTATGGATGACTGCACTCAATAGATCTTAATGTCCCTAATTTGTTTTTTCATAACAAATATGTAAATTCAAAATCATTATTCACCATAAATTTGGCATTCCGAATTTTCGAGTTTTTTTTTTTTTTTTTTTTTTTTTTTTTTTTTTAGAAATGATTTCTGTTGATATATGTTTTATCAGCCGTCAACTTTACCTGCCTGTACCTTTTGTAACCAGCAAAAATAGAAAAATTGGAGGGAGTATTAATTTTCATTTTCATAAGCATCTTAACATAAAATGAATTAAAATGTTTATATTTCAGTCTATATTTTAGTAAATTCATTTTTTTTTTAATGAGAAACACGGAGGGAATTAAATGCCTTCCGAAAACGTTAAATTCCCTCCATTTTTAATTTTTTTTTTTTAAAATTATTTTGTGGGTTTTGGAAATGAGGGGTTTAGATTTTAATAAGTAATTAAAAATATATCAAATTTATCTTCTCACTCCCTAGTTTATTTGTTAATTTCCAAATAAAAAAAAAAAAAAGAAAACGGATTTTTGTCGCCCTCCCTCCCCTTCCCTGCACTTTCCTCGAGAACCCTCCGGTGCCTTCCTCATAGGGTATTTAGTAGAAGAAAAATTAAATTTGGTATTTTTAGTAGAAGAATTAATATTACATAGATATTTTTCTGTCTTTTTATAAGTTTGTTTTAGTATTTTAGAGAGAAAATTTAAATTTAACTTTTTAAAGAAAAAACTTAAAACAAAAATGTTCAGAGAGAAAATTGGGAACTAAATTATTTTTTTTTTAGAGAAAAAACTAATTAAATTTTCTACATAGAGAAAATTAAAAATTATTATATTTAAAGAGAAAATAATTTATTTTTTTTAGAAAGAGAATTAACGTATTTAGTTTTAGAGAGAACCAAATTTTATTTTTTTTATTGAGAAAAAAGCATAAAATGCATGTATTTGGAGAGAGAAAATGTGAATTAAATTAAATTTTTTGGGAGATAACTTAAAACTAATATATTTGAAAAGAAAAATATGAATTAAATTGATTTTTGAGAAAAATTAATGCTTTTAGTTTTTAGAAATTTAAAATTGATGGGTTGAAAAGAAAATGTGAATTTAAATAATATTTTTAAAAAGAAAATTAACGTGTTTAATTTTTAAAAGAGAAATAACTTAAAATCAATGTACATTTACTTTTTGTGAGAAAAAATTAATGTGCTTAATTTCTAATTATGCTTTTATAAAGAGAACTTTATTAGACAAAATATGAATTAAATAGATTTTATTTTCTAACATTTTACCATATGCCAAACTATGTTTGTTAAATCAAGCAAGAGAAAACCAAAAATATTATTGGAATAACATTTATACTTTGAAATATTATTATTATTATTTTTCTATCGTCTTCCTCGCTGCTGCTCTTCCAGAGCAGAGGAGCGATTTTGGAAGATCTGACGAAGGATGTGCTGCGGCTGCAGTAGCATCTATACTTTGAAATTTTACCTCTGCAATTTTTCTCCCTTAAAATTTTCTCCTCCCACCAAACATGTCCCAATACTTATAACGACATTCCAGTGCTTGCCAAGCAATAAGATAGTTATATATATATATATATATATATATATATATATATATATAAATAAAAAGAAAATAAAATAAAAAATGGAGAGAGAAATGGAATTGCTAGCTCAAACAAGTTTAACATGTAATGTACATTATTATCAATGTAACATTAATTCTCTAAAAAACTAACAACAATGTGGGTCTCAATTCAGTAACAAGTTGCCAAATACAAGTCAAAAAGTATGACAAACTTGAGAGCAATATCCAGGCACAAAGTGGCATCGTATTTCAAAGCCAGAGAATGCAGTTGGAGACGCAACAAATAGTTTATCATTGCCTGACATTGTTGAGAGAGCGCTGCCCGTTATCACTCATCTTCCAACTTAATCTATTTGCCAGAAGGCAGCAAAAGGAACCTCCAAAAGTATCCCATTGTTCCTGCTTGATTCTAGGTCCCCAGTGGCATCTGATTTTGACTTTTTCTGGGGAAACATATGATCAAATTTGGCATTTTAACTCTTCTGTTTCCCTGCCTTAGTATCAGATACCAAGGCTTTAACAGACAGACGTGGCTTTGTGCTAACAAGGTTGCTTGGAAGAGCTGCTAATGCAACCACTAAGCACCCATTAGGCACCCCAGACAGCGGAAGCAACTCAACAAGAACACAAAGCTGTTAAATGATATCATTAAGAATTAGTACTACCTGAAAGATTAAAATGAAGAAACACTTTGTGAAATAAATGAACTGGTAAGGGTTTGGTTTAACATACTTCTGGAGCTTCAAGATCCACCTCAGAATCTGCCACAGCATCTTTGACAGCAGCAGCCACAACACTGAAGCACTTGTTGCGATCTAACAATGCAAAAACACTGGAATCACCTGATGCAGCTTTGAGAGCCTTCATTTCGGTCTCTTCAATTCCTCTTCTGTTGTACCCAACTGCAAACTATAGGGTAAAATCAGAATAGTAAACACATACTGGAAATATAATTACGTATCAACCACAACAAAAAAGAGACCAAAATTGTAATTGCAAACAAGATTTGATTGTCATAAGTGCCGCATTGTGGTTGATTACATAACAAGAATTTGGATTTTCATAGGACTTGTTGCAATTTGATATAAAGACTAGGTACAAAATAGAAGCAAAAATGCATATGGCATTCAGGATTCACAAAGTCGTGGGTCAAAGTTCATAAATGGGAAACATTTAGCTTTGAAGATTGATGTTTTCTAAAATTTTACACCATAATGCATGGTGTCCTATCTGGCGGAAAAGAATCTCCGAATCCGAATTCATACAATTATCCAGCATCTTGAAAACCTCTTACCAGTGAAGCAAAAAGGAGACTATAGACATGGACATGCAATACTTATCAAAAGAAGATATGGCTGGGCAGCACATGATCTTTTACCATGGTGCCTTGACATAGCTGTGTGAGCATGCGTGTTTTCAACAAATAATGAATGCAAATTATCTGTATAATGTAAAAAGCAACACTATGAATAGTAAAAAATATGCTAAGTCAAAATCTACAACGAATAAAAACATTTAGAAGAAAAAACAAAGTGAACAATTTTATGAATAACTATCCGAGGAAGTGCAGGTCATCCCCAATGATCATATTGCGAATGATTAGGATATAACCAAGAGACTTGCTCCTCTTGATGGGTTACCAGAAAAGTGTGCTAATGTTATTAGTCAGAATCTGTTGAAGTCAAACTTCAAGGAGCAGATTACTAAGAGTATCTTCAATTAAAGGCAGCCAAACAAGCAGTCATCTGCAAGTATTACAGATATTGGTAATTCTATGTATCTCTCAAAGTGATAATAATCCAAGTCCTTGGGCTGTTGATTTCACCGCCTCTGGTCATGTTGCTGATAATTACTCATTCACTTGTGTTCATATCCAACTTTCCTAAGTTGTTACTTTGGTAAATGGTTCTAGAGTCACCTCGCCACCAAGGGAATTGCTCTACTCATTGAATCTGTCTAGGATTTTTCATTTAGTTTTATTCATTCCTAGATTTTCTTTCAATTTAATCTCTCTTAGTCATCTTGTACTCTTAATTGTTTTGCAACCTTTACCACTAATTCTATTGTTATCCATCACCGAGAATGTAGCACGCGTCAGACGGTTGGCATAGGACATGAACCATGAGGACTTTACCATCTCCAGCCAACTACTTCCATGATTTGTGCTGCCCTGAATTTCCCAACCTTCTTCATCAACATCTAGGTCACCCAAATCTATCAAAAGCTAAGCAAATGGTTTCCAAGAAGTTAAAGATATTGAACTGTGAGTCCTGTCAACTTTGGAAGCATGTTCAAGCTAACTTTCCAAGAAGTCTGAAGTCACATTCAGTCTCCTTTTCCTATTATCCATTTTGATATATGGATCCAAGCCGTGTCGCTATTTCTTTAGGCTATATGTATTCTTGTACCTTTATTAATGAGTTTTCTCAGTGCACTTCTTTACATTTTGAGATTCAAAAAGTTGTGGGACAAAGTTCAAAAAATTACATCACGATGCATGTCGTGTTATCTGGGGAAAGAACCTTCCAATCCAAATTTCTTACAATTATCCCGCATCTGGAAAACCTCTTACCAGTGGAGCAAAAAGGACACTACAGACATGGCCATTCAATACTTATTAAAAGAAGATATGGTCGGGCAGCACAGTTCTTTTAACCATGTCGCAAGGACATAGCTGTGTGTATGTGCTCTTGCACATGCGTGTGACAAATAATGAATGTGAAGTATCTGTACCATGTAAAATGCAATGACTAATAACTTATATGTAATGATTGGAAAATTAAAGTAGGCAGAATAGCTTAATCCCTTTCGGTAGTTTAAACTATGTCAATATGCAAAGCTAGCAACATGTAGAATATTGGCAGCACACATTCCAAAAAATAAAAAAAGGTCAAAGCCTTTATTTTCATCCTTGAACTTTTTAAGTTTTTAAATTTCACCTCGAACTTAAACCACTTTGATTAAAACCCATCACTAACATATGTTGACTCCATTTAAATAAAAGTTATCGGCACGTGACTTCTTAGTCCACTCCCTCCATTACCATCATTTACCACTAAGGCAATTTAAACCCAAACCAAATCAATTAAGGAAAATCTCATGCTTGAACTCAAATTGCAAAGTCCCATTAAAAGATTGATTGAGTGGTTGAACAAAAAATAAATAAATAAATAAATAAAGAACAAAAACGAAGTGGAAAAGGCTCACTTTTGGAAGCATTTCAATCCACATATTAAGGATGAGGTATGTTAATTGGATTTTATAGAAAGTCCTTTTTTTTTTAAAGAGTTTGACACTAAGCACTTCTAGGTATGGAGCATTAGCATCAACAATCACAAACTCAATAATAACCCATCTGTCTCGTTTTCTGAGAACAAACACGGAGTATTGTGATAGACCAAAAATTCATATTGACATATTAACAATGCCACTGAAATTTGTGAAAAACTCAAAATGCACTCTCTTTCCTAGTATGTGAATTGAAGTTCTTCAATAGCTTTCCTTTAATGGTGCTTGCACCTACAGTTATGACTGTGGACAAAATAAGGCTTTTCTTTTCCTCTTGACCTAGATGTGGGAATTGCCGACTTTGAGCACTAAGTTGTGGGTAATTGAAGGGAGTGGGTCCTGGAATCAGTGTTGGATAACATTTATTTAAACAGAGTTAGTTCTGCTAGTGATAAGGCTGATTTAGAAGTGGTGGTGTAAGGACTTAACTAAAAAGCTGAAAAGTTTAGGACCAAATCAAAAATAGTATATAAGTCCACGGGTGAAATTAAGGTTTTCACCAAAAATAATAATAATCATTAGTGTCTTTTTTCTTATTAAAGGTTCATAAGGAAATTTGTATTTACAGTAGGCACATTTTCCAAATAAAACATCTATGATATGTGAAGAATTTTTCCTTTTTTGATAAGGAAATATTGTAAACAAAGGAGCACCATCAAATGCACTCCCACAAGAACTATGAGCGTAAAAAGTATGCTAATTCATTATCTACCATAGAGTAAATTTTTTCTTTTCTAACTTAATATATTATTGTAAATATCATAATTTCTTTTTGTATATAACGAAATATTACTAAGTGTGAATCACTGGAGCAATCGATAAAACCTTTCCTAAGTCTCAAGTTTCTGAAGTCGGTATCAAAGCAGGTTCTGTCCAGCTCCTGCCTTAGTCTAGTGGATCTGGCATTTGATCTAGCAATACCCTAGTCTTGGTCACATTACTCGGTTGACTGGCCAATGCATTAGAGTTTACCAAGGCTGCTACAGTAAGGATTGAGATCCCTAAACAGGTCATGTGCATCAACCTTGGCCACTATTTTCATCTCATCCAATCAACAAGAGAAGATCACCAGCCATCTCAGAAACCACCGACAGGCCTATCCTCTGGGTTCTGTCGCCAGAAACTTCCTCACGCATCCTCATGTGCATATTTCTCCTATCAGCACATTGATCCTGGTGTCAAATTTTCGTGAAATCTGTCCCAATCGAGTTGCTGACCTGTCCCCAGATCAAGTCTCCAGCCTTTCCTCTCTCCATTACAGTGGTCATCAGCAACAGCCAAGGTCTATCACGATCGTGTTTCCACTGTCTCACTCAAGTTCTGTCTCCGGTGATCAATCTGAGCTTCAGGTAGCTCTGTTCCTTTTCAAAATTTCTTCTTCTGTGTCTAAGATTGCTGGATCTTCCTCTGGAACAAAGAATTCACATTCTTGTCCCTGTTATGTTTGCTTTTTTAGGTATTCTCCCAATTACTTTGAAACATTAAATGGTAAAAATTTACTTAGTTTGGTCATCATCTGTTGAACTATGGTTTCTCAGTCAAAATACTTTCTGATCAGCTTGAAAAATCTGCTGCTAATATTCCCTCGGGAAATTGAAACGGGTGGGGAAGTTTGATTATCAATTATGTGGCTTTTTGTGCTAATCTGTTGAGCTAACAATCTTGATTCATTTTTGAACCTTTAAAACTCATTACACCTTCCGGAAAAAGGTTCACAATTTGTTTGCCAATGACATTCAATGGCTGTATAACTCTGCTCAAAAGCTGGCTGCTCTTAAGCAATCAGATCATGATTTGACTACCTTTCTAGCCTAGGCCCAATCTGCATTAGAGGAGTCAAAGTTGTTTCTGCAGATTGATATTCTTCAAGGTTTATTAACAAAATTAGATAATCTTTATGTGGTACTAGTATTGCACACATGCATCCGGACTTCAAACATGCTCATGATCAGATTTTGATAGGCCAAGAAGCCTCCTCAATGGAAAATCTCATTACCTGCCTGTCTTCAAAGAGTTCCTCCAGCCAAGACAACATTAAACTCAACTGAAGCATTGACCATGGTGACCAGCTCAGGGCATTGTGATGGACGTGGAAGTTGTGGGGACATGGAGGTCGAGAAGGATGCGGAGGTCATCCCCAGTGCTCTTATTGTGAATGAATAGGACATACCCAAGAGACTTGCAATTCTTTTCATAGATTTGTAGATGAATCTGCTAATATTTCTTGGAATCTATTAGAGTCAAACTTCGAGGAGCAGATTACCAAGAGTATCTTCAATTAAAGGCAACCAAACAAGCAGTCTCTACAATAAGTATTGCACATACAAGCAATTCTAGAGTATGTATCTCTCATAGTGATGATAGTCCAAATCCTTGGCTTATCATTCTGCTGTATTCCTTATTCACTATGTGTCCCTATCTAACTTTCCTCATTAATTACTTTGGCAGATGGTTCTAAAGTCGCCACCAATGGAATTACTCATGTCTCGCCGAATCTATTTTTGTTTTCTGCTTTATTCATCCCCGGATTTCCTTTTAATTTAATCTCTATTATTCATCTTACTCGTACTCTCAATTCTTTTGTAACTTTTGTTACTGATTCTTTTGTTATCAAAAACCATGGTACAGGTTAGACAATTGGTGTAGGACATGAATCATGAGGACTTCACCATCCCCAGCCAACCACTTCCATGATTTGGGCTGCCTCTTAAGTCTCATAACCTTCTTCATCAACGTCTAGGTCCAAGTCTATCAAAAGCTAAGCAAATAGTTTCCAAGTCTTGTGCAGTTAAAGACATGGAATTGTGAGTCGTGCCAACTTAGGAATCATGTTCAAGCTAACTTTCCAAGACATGTCCGAATTCACGTTCAGTCTACTCTCTGTTATCCATTTTGATTTATGGGATCCATCTCATGTCAATATTTCTTTAGATTGTAAGTCTTTTGTACCTTTATCAATGAACTTTCTAGGTGCACGCTGGTGATTGTAATGAAAGAACGTTTTTGAGTTATTTTCCATCTTTATATTTTTTGCACCAACTCTGTTTCAAAGGTTTGACCTGTTCCAATTTTTGGTCGACTTCTTTCTCAAGTGCAAGTATCCTCACCAAACACTCCAAAAATTTCTCTGGAACCATCCTCTGATGTAGTGCCTGAAGTACCTTGTCCTGAACTATCTCAACCTCCTCTTATCCTGTATCATATCACGGTCCCTGTTCTTGTATCAAAGGGTACTGCACCTTCCCTAGTCGTGTCCTACTCCCACAACGGAACTATATGAAATTGATAATTATTTGCCTATTGCTCTCTGAAAAGGTATCACTTAGCATCTGCAATTTCATGAGGTCTCATTGTCCTCCATCATATTTTGCATTTGTCTCTTCTTTGTCTTCTATTTCCATTCCTAAAAATACCCGACATTTTTCACATATAGGATGGAGACAAGCCATGATTGATAAAATGCTTGCTCTTGAACATAATAATACCTAGGAGTTGGTTCCTTGTCCTCCAGGAAAATAGCTGTTGACTATCATTGGGTGTATGCCATTAAAATGGAACCAGATCAGCAGGATCTCAAAGCATGCCATTTAGCAAAGAGGTATACTTGGTAGCCTTCACTATGGTGACACTTTTTCCAGTGCTGAAAATACTTCTATAAATCTTCTTACAATGTGAGCCATAGGTCACTGGCTTTTACATCAAGTGGATATTACAAATACATTCCTCGATGGCCTTTCGAGACATGAAAATAGCCATTTTACAAAAAAATGAGGGAAAAATTGCGTATATATACGCCCACCCTTCTCCTACTCCTGCACTAAGCTGGGGAGCATTTTATGGGTGAGCCCCTTTTATTCCTCAATGGTGACATTGAAGAAGAAAATTATATAATAGCTTTATTGATCAAGGGGAATCTGCACTAGTTTATAAATTGTGACATTCTCTCTTGGTGGACTAAAACATTCTCATGAGGTTGATTAGGCAAGTTCAATATTGTGATTTAGAATTTTCGGATGAAATGCAGTCAAGTTGATCATTCAGTTCAATATAGCTCTCTTAATGTTTGCTCGACCAGATAAGTATTCTCGTTTCATCCTCTCTCTCTCTCTCTCTCTCTCTCTCCCTCCCCTTCTCTTTCCCTTTCGTGATCTCTATTTCGTGACCTCTATCTTGTGATTTCCCTAGCTCTACCTCCCTCTCCCTCTTTCTCTCTCTCTCTGTCTCTCTCTCGCGATCTTCATATTTCTTTCTCTCGTGAGCTCTCTACACCTTCTCTCTCTTCAACCCGTAGAAGACCCAGATCTGCTTGCCTCCGGCTCGGATCTGTCCTCCGAAGCCACAAACCTGCTGGAAAATCCCAGATCTAGCGCTCGACTGCACTCTCCACAGATCTATTATTACTATAACTATTATTACTATTATTATTATTATTACTATTACTAATAATAATAATAATAATAATAATAATTTAAAGTTATTAAAATTTAAAACATTTCAAACTCATAGCGGTATAGTTGTAATATAAAATCTATTACTTTATTATTATTATTATAGATATACATATATATATATTTTATTTTCTTTCTTAAATTTTTTAATTCGTTTTATATATTATTGTTTGAAGAACTCTGCCACGACCGATCCCAATCCCGAGTAAAGAACTAGGATTGCTGTAAGTCGACAGTTAGTGTAACATCTTTGTCAAATGAAAAAATGAGACATATATAGAAAAACTTTTGGAACGTTTCCCTCTCAACTATTATTATTATTATTATTGTAAAATATATTACTATGAATTTAAAGTTATTAAAATTTAAAACATTTCAAACTCATAGCGGTATAGCTGTAATATAAAATCTATTACTTTATTATTATTATTATAGATATACATATGTATATTTCATTTTATTTTATTTTATTTCTTAAATTTTATATATTATTATTTGAAGAACTTTGCCACAGCAGATCCCAAATCCGGGTAAAGAACTAGGATTGTTGTAGGTCGACAGTTAGTGTAACATCTTTTGTCAAATGGAAAAATGAGAGACAAATATAGAAAAACTTTTGGGATGTTTCCCCTCAATGATGCGCTACATCGGATCCCGAGTGTAGTAACAAATTAACAAGGGATCTTAGGGTGCGGGTAAATAAGTTAATCCATGAATATAGGATTCGCCTAGTCACTTGAAATATAGGACCTTTGAGCGGTAAGTTAGTAGAGATAGGAAAAACAATGAATAGACGAAAGATTGATATCATGTGTTTTCAAGAAAATAAGTGAATGGGGGAGAAGGTTAGAGTAATAGAGTTTTATGGTCATAAATGTTGGTACACAGATAAGGATAGAACTAAAAATAGAATACGAATAATTGTACATAAAGATCTATCAGAAGATGTAAAGATGAGAAAAGTAATAGAATTATGCTTGTCAAGTTAATAGATGAAGAAAACGTAGTTAATATAGTTAGTGTGTATGCGCTCCAAATAGGTATAGATGTAATTAGTAAAAAATAATTTTGGAAGGATTTAGATAAATTTATATAATTTATATCTAGTAGAGAGAAGTTATTTATTGAATGAGACTTAAATAGACATGTAGGTGAGAGGAATGAAAGATTCAAAACCGAATATGAAAACTTTAGATTTGGTAGTAAGAATGAGATGGGAGGTACCATTTTAAAGTTTGTCAGGATTCAATTTGGTATTCATAATGTTCTTTAAGAAAAAAGAGTCGCACATATTTACATATAAAAGTGATTTCAATGCTAGCCACATACATTTCTTTCTCACTAGGAGAGGTGATAGAATGACCTGTAAGGATTGTAAGATTATACCGGAAGATAATGTAGCAACTCAGCATAAACTTCTAGTTTTAGATATAAATGTGCCTAAAAGACAAAAGAAATATCATCCATTTGTGGAGTAAAAAATTAAGCGGTGGAATTTTAAAGGAGAAAATATGATGACTTTAAAGATATTCACTTAGCAAATTGGTCGGATAATGATAATTCAGAAACAATATGAAAAGAGATCTTTACCAATATTAAGAGTATAAATAGGGAGTTCTTGGTATATTTAACGATCAAGTCCCAATAGGCAAGGAATCATAGTGGTGGAAAAAGAAATATGAACTGCCATCTGAACCAAATGAGTGTTATAGGAACCTTAAAGGTAATGTAGTAGTGATGTATATGAAAAACACGTGTAAAAAAAGAGATGAAAAAGATTATCCACGAATCAAAAAGTAAGATATATAATGAACTATATAAGAGATTGAAAACTAAAGACGGAGAACAAGAGATCTACAGAATTGCCAAACTAATGGAGAAAAAGGAAAAAAATCTAAATGGTGTTAAATGTATTAAGAATAAAACCAATAGTATACTTGTAAGGAATAAGAATATAAGAAAACGATAGGATGACTATTTTGATAATCTCTTTAATGTTAAGACTACAATAGATATAAGAAATATCAAAATACCTGTAAAAGAGTTTAATAGAGATTTTAAACGTAAGATTTGTTCCCATGAAGTGAAAGAAGCCTTAAAGAGAATGACGAATAATAAAACCATAATACATAATGGCATTCTCATTGAAGTGTGGAAATCTTTGTGTAAATTGGTATAATAACGTTAATGGATATTTTCAACAAAATTTGACAAACCAAAAAAATACCCCAAGCATGGAGGGAGAGCACCCTTATACTACTATATAAGAATAAAGGAGACATATAAGATTGTTTTAATTACAGAGAAATTAATTTTATGAGTCATACCATGAAACTATGGAGAGAATAATAGAGCATAGATTGAGATCGGGGGTAAGTGTTTTAAAAACAATTTGGATTTATGCTAGAAAGATTCATAACGAAAACAATTCATTTGTTAAGACATTTGATAAAGACATATATAGTATAAAAGAGGGACCTACATATGACATTAGATCTAGAAAAAACATATGATAGGGTTCGTAGAGATGTATTGTGGTGGACGTTGATAAAGAAAGAGATCTCTTTGAAATATATTAATCCCATTAGAGATATGTATGAGAGAGTTGCAATCAATGTAAGAACTTGTGGGGGTTCGAACGATAGCTTCTCTATTAACATTGGACTCCATTAAGATTTGGCATTACATCCCACCCTTTTTACAATAATGACAAATAAAATCATAAAAAATATCCAAAATGAAATATCGTGATATATGCTTTTTGTAAATGATATAGTATTGATTGATAAACCTAAAGAAAATATTAGTGCTAAATTAAATTTATAGAGGGTCACACTGAAATCCAAAAAATTTAGATCGAGTTAATCAAAAATTGAGTATATGAGATGTAAGTTTAGCGATAATCATCAGGATGATAAAAAATTGATTAGGATTCAAACGGATCGGATAAAATGGAGAAAGGCATCTGAAATTCTTTGCGATCGCACGATATCATTGCATTTGAAGAAAAACTCCATAGAACCGCAATAAAACCAGCACTATTATATGGCACTAAGTGTTGGACTATTAAACAACAAGAACAAAAAATAACTGTAATAGAAATGAAGATGATTTTGTGGATGAGTGACAAAACTAGAAAAGATAGAATTATAAATGAAGGGATTCATAATAAGTAGGGAGTTAATTCAATCGTGGATATGATGCGAGTGCCGTCTAAAATGATTTGACCATGTGCAAAGAAAACTCAAAACCGTATCGATTAGAAGGATTGAGAACTTAAATATAAGAGATTTAATAAAACGTAAATATAGATTGCTGAAAACTTGAATGCAAGTTATCCGTAAAGACATGATAGTTAAGAATTTAAATAAAGAGATGACCTTAGATAGGAATGAGTGGCGTAGGAGAATTCGCACAAATTAAACCAGCAATCCTTTTTTTTCCCTCCCCATATTTGTCTCTTAAATGACCAACTCTAAATATTTGGATTAAAACTTAGATTGTTGCTATTGAATATTGAGCCAAGGTGTTACTTGTGAACTCATATAAGTACATTTACTTCAAGACTAGGATGGTTGGAGATATCAAACGACTAAAGTTATGTTCTGGTAATCAAATAGCACAACACAGCTTCTAATTCAGTGTTTCATAAAATAAACTCAACATATAAAGAGTAGATTGCCCCTTCATTTGAGGAAACGTTCTTTCCAAGAAATTGTAACCAAATCCATTGGCTCAAATCTTTACAAAGCCACTCTGAAGTGACCTGAAAGTCACAATATGTGTAAAAAGTGTCGACGTATAATCTATGTTCTACTGGAAATAACATTAGTACCTCATACACCATAGAAAATAGTTCATAGTTCACATGGCTTGAAAAATCGTCCCAGCTTAATTTCTTATAGTTAATATCAGATTATATTTATTCTTTGTTATATAAATACATTAGTATTGGGTGCTAATCACCAGAACAATTACAAAACCTTTCCTAAGTTTATTCCCAAGTTTCTCAAGTATTCTTAATTCCATGCACATGCATACACATGAAAGAAATTAGAAACTGTATGCTTTTCAAAAACCTTTCTTACCTTAATGGGGCGAGAAAGTTTGCTCCCATTATCATTCACAAACTGAAGAACAAGCTTTGATACAACCTTAGGCAGTTCTTTCTCATTTAAACTGCATGTAGCTTGGACAGGGAATACACGATGGCACCATCTGCAAAAAAGGAAGGCCATTAAGCATTGCTATGAAACCAATAAAGTGGGTTTAGCATTTACCCCTGTATAACTCTAATGCAAACTATGTGCTTTGGAGATTTGGAAAGTACTACAAGAGAAGGGCAAAGAATCACTCAAAAGGCAACATCATTATTTGGCAAGATTCTAATTTAGAATTTGCCAAGTTGTTGTTGCTTTTACCTTTAGCTTTGGGGTTTCTAAATTTTAGTTTTTATTTTAATTTTTATTTATCTTTGTTATTTGAGTTAACTTAGAATTATTTAGGAGTTTCTAAATTTTGGTCTTAATTGTAGTTTCTATTTTCTTAAGATTAGTTGTCTATTTAATACTTGTAACCTTATTTCGAGACAGACAATAAGACTTTGAATATATATATTTTAACTAAATTGCTTTGAGTTCTCTCAAACTTGGGAGGTGTAATGCTTTTTTCTTCTAGTGAGTGATTCCTAGAAACCCAAAGTGTGACTGCTTAAGTTATTTTACTTCTCTATTTTGCTTATTCATCATTCCAAACCTTAAAATCCTGCATCATAATTGGTACTAGAGCCTAACCATGAAACTGAATTTGTTGTCACCTTCTCCAAGTTACTCTTCACATGGTTACTCTTCACGAAGTTATTCATGTTACTGTTGGCTGCCTTAAAAAAATTCAGAGCTAGGAAAAAGCCATGGCAACACGAACTCAAAGGCCATTGATGAGATGACTACCTGATGCTAAGAGAGATGATTTACTGCATAGCATAGCTAATGAATTGTTTGGTATAAGGTTACAAGTTGGAGGCATAGAAGAAGCATTGGAATTGTGGTATGAACAGCAGCTGAGAGATGTCAACAATAATGAGGACGGAAAGAGTTGTGAAACACATCTTAATGAAGGGTCAGGTGCTGTACAAGACAACCAGCAGCCAGAGCAGCCACCAAAAACCCATCCAAGGGGTGAAGCACGGATCTTAAGGCAATTTCAAGCACTTCAGAATAGAGATAACTTTGAGCGAAACCATCAAAATATTCTGGGTACAACAGGAGATAACACAAAGAAAGTGAAGGTTGGTAGCCCATACTTTGATGGAAAGCTTGATTCAACAACAACAACCACCACCACCACCACCACCACCAAACCTTTATCCCACTAAGTGGAGTCAGCTATATGAATCCTTTTATATCATTGTATTCTATTTCATGTCGCATACTCACCTATATGATTTTTTTTATACGACAACAATAATAATAATTTTTATCCTACAAAGTGAGGAAGGCTATATAGATACTTCTATGCCATTATGCTCTATTTTGTATCATTTCTTCATCTATATTTAGATAATTCATTTCATGTGTTATCGTCATTATCCAAGTTTTCTTAGATCTCTCTCTCCCCCGGCAATATGGAAAGCTTGATTCAACAATTTTCTCAAATTGGTTATTAGCAATTGAAGAGTATTTTGATTGGTATCATATGTTGGATGAAAGGAGTCTGATTTGCAAAAATGAAGTTGACACATGTCTTGCAAAGATATGGTGGAATGGTGTTGAAGCTGAGTTGAGATGATTAGGGCAACCACGAATTAGTACATGGCAAGAGATGAAGGCAAAACTCCAAGAGAAATATGTACACCTAATTATCTGGTTTGGATTGTGATCAACAACTGAATCGGAGGCAAGGAACCACATCAGTGGCTGAGTATACACAGAGATTTATGAGCTCGAGACTAGAAGTCAAGATCCAAAAGATCCCTATGGGACATTGGCTATCCTCAAATCTGGTTTGAGGAGTGATATTCAAAAGGAATTGCTCTGGCAACCTCTTTGTAGTGAGGATCATACATTCAAAGTAGCTTCAGATATGGAGGAATATTTAAGGGGGTCATACAGCAAAAGGTTTTCTTCTCAAATTGGAGAGACACCTTCTCAAATTAGAGAAACAACTTCAGGAATGGTAGTTGAGGGTAACATAGTTAATAAAGCATCCTGTGATCAGAATAGTCAAAGATCTGAAAATACTAAAAGTAAGAGGTTTGGTGGTGAAACTCGGGAACTGGATGGAAAAAGCTTGTTTTAGGTGTGGTGGCAAGGGGTATATAGTTTATCAATGTCCAAGCAAATCCGGTCTTCATCTTGGCAGGAAGAAGGGAGAAGTTTCTGATCAACAAGAGCAAGGTAAGAACAAGGATGATGAAAAAAATCCAACCTACCAAGCTTATGATTTGGTGGATTCAGATGTGGATACAACGTTTGCTATAGAAGTTAGGCGTATTCTTGCTGTCAAAAGCCTGACAAGGGAGTCCCAATGAGAACCATGATTTTTCAAATGTTGGTGAAATGTGGAAATGAGTTGCTTAAAAGATGGTCATTGATGTTGGAGTTGCATGAATGTCATCTCGTCCTCTATAGTTGAAAGGTTGAAATTGCCCACAAAACCTCATCCACAACCATATCAAGCGGCTTGGATTAACAATTCTACCATGGATTTATTTTCCATAGTTTCCAGCAAGTATAAGGATTCTATCGGGTCTGATGTAGTTCCTATGAATGTTACACACATATTATTAGGTCGTCCTTGGATTTATGATTGTAATGCCTATCACTATGGGAAAGAAAGCACTTGCCACTTCTTCTGTAATGGGAAGCCTATTACCCTACTTCCAATGAGTGGTTAAGAACTGAAAAAATTGAGAGAAATCAAGCCAACCAGCCAATGGAAAAGCCTCGTCAGAAAGTTGTAGTGGACAAGTCCTTACAATTACTTGCAAGAAAGGGTTTGTTCATGAAATCAAACAAGCAGAGATAATGTATACAGTAGTAGTCAAAGAAGCTAAAAAACCAGCCACTCATCAGCTTAGAAATCCCCAAAGAATTGTCTTCTCTGATGTTGCTCCAGAAGATGTGCCAAGTGCCTTGCCACCTATGCGCAACATCCAACATGCAGTTGGTGCACAACTACTAGGATGAATCCTATGAAGTATGCAGAGAAGTCAACGAACTTTTGTCAAAGGGATTCATTCGGGAAAGCCAAAGTCAATGCATTGTACCAATTCTATTAATATCCAAGAAGGATGGAAGTTGGCGATTGTGTGTAGATGCGCATGCAATAAACAAATTACTATCAAGAACAGGTTTCCAATTCTGCAACTTGATGACATGCTGGACATAATGACGGGCTGCCATCTTTTCAAAGGTGAAGAGGTGGATTTTGAGAGGGGTTATCATCAAATTTGCAAACTTTTGGGTGACGAGTGGAAAACAGCTTTCAAAAAAAAAAAGGATGGCCTTTATGAGTGCGTTGTCATGTGTTTCAGATTATGCAATGCACCAAGCACATTCATGCGAGTCATGACAGGTATTCCAACCTTTTGTTGGTAAATCCCAAGTTGTTTATTTTGATAATATACCAATCAGTAGCAAGACTATAAAGGTGTAGAGTCATGAGTCCTAGAGTTGTATTTTTGGGTTTTATTATCTTCTAAAGGTGTAGAAGCTGATCCAGAGAGTTAAGGCCATTCTTGATTGGCCAATTCCTTCAAAAATGCACGAGGAAGAAGTTTTCATGGGTTGGGAACCTTTTATCGAAGATTCATTTGGAATTTCAGCACAATTAACGCTCCAATAACATATTGCATGAAAAAGGGATAGTTTAGTTTGACAAAGGCAGCCTGTAAAGCCTTCAAGGGGATCAAGAGTAGAATGACACAAGCCCCAACACTTCCCTACTTTTCGAAAGTGTTTGAAGTGGCTTGTGATGCTTCAAATGCTAGATTTGCGGAGTTCTTAGCCAAAAAGGTCATTTTATTGCTTTCTTTAGCGAGAAGCTTAATGGTGCTGAGCAAAGGTATTCCACTTACGACAAGGAATTTTATGCAATTGTGCAAACATTGCATTGTTGGTGACATTACCTTATTCCTAAAGAGTTTGCGCTTTGACGATGAAGCACTCAAATACATTAATAGCCAAAAGAGATTGGAGCCAAGGCATGGGCAATTGGTTGAATTTCTTCAAGCTTATAACTTTGTCATTAGACACAAAACTGGTGTTGATAATAAAGCTGGGAATGCTCTCAGCCGGGTAGTGTATATCCCCACCACCATGTCTATGAAAGTTGTGGGTTTCATGCACCTCAAGGATGAGTATCCCACTGTGCAACGATTTCAAGATTATACATGCTGATATGCTTGCTGGAAAGCAGCAGGAATATGCTGATTTCTCATTATAGAATGATTATTTGTTCAAGGGTAATTGCATTTGTGTGCTTTTGACCAAGTTATTTGGGAGTTGCATAAGAGAGGACACTTTGGATGTCACAAAACAGTTCCTATGGTGGAAGAAAGATTTTATTGGCATAGTCTCAAGCAAGATATTGCAACAATAGTTGCTCAATGTTGCACCTGTTACTTGGCTAAAGGGCAGATGAAGAATACTGGTGTTTATATGTCTGTTCCTATTACACATCATTTGATTTTGTGGCTGCAAATCTTCCTTCAGCTTCTAACATCCACGATGAGATTGACGAAATCATGGACGGCAACACTGTCTCAACTAAAGGATGAGGATACCAAAAATACTTGGTAAAATGGAAGAATAGGCAATGGTCAGATTGTACATGGATTTTTTATGATGAGTTCCAAAAACTGGATCGTGATTTATATGAGAAGTACCATTCTTTAAACTCACCAGAGTCGACTTTTATGAAACTGGGGAGAAATGATGCAAACTATATGCTTAAGAGATTTGGAAAGTACTACAAGAGAAGGGGAAAGAATGACTCAAGAGCCAACATTCATTATTTGGCACCAACATCGTTATGTGGCAAGATTTTAATTTAGAATTTGTCTAAGATGAGTTGCTTTTACTTTTAATCCAGGAGTTTTTAAATTTGAGATTTGATTGTTGTTTCATTTGTCTTTACTGTTTGAGTTAACTTTTAGGAGTTTCACAAGTTTTGGTCTAAATAGCGATTTGTATTTTCTTAAGATAATGTGTCTATTTAAAACTTGTAACCTTATTTTAAGGGGGACACAATAGGACTCTGAATATTTTATTTCAGCTAAATTACCTGGAGTTCTCTCAAATATAGGAGGTGTGATGCCTTCTAGTGAGTGATCTTAGAAACACCAAGTGTGATTACTTTATTTTACTATTCTATTTTGTTTATCCATCATTCAAACCATAAAATCTGATATCAAGCTCTGGATGGATGGACGTTCCTAGGCATAGTGATGATTGCAATAGCAGTATGGTTGTAATGGTAAGTGTGAACACTTACCACAGGCCAACCAAAGGCCTAAACAAGAAACAATTGAAAATTGATAAGATCATGTGGGAGGAATATATTGAATTTCGTTGTTTGTTATTTAATAAGGTCATAGAAAACTTATTAACTAACAAAATCTTCTTGTACCATCAAGTTTCTCGCAAAGAAATTACATTGGTGAATCTCCCATGGCCCCTTTATCGTGAAAAATTGCTGATATGGACATCACCCCCCAGTTTTGGGGAAAACCATCGATTCGCCACTGTAATATGTTATAGTAGTGGTGACACTAATTACCTGGATATTGTAATTTGTCATAGATTAGCCAAAACAACTATTGGGGTCCACAAGTCAAATCCATGATCCTAAGTTAAATTATAATTTTGAAAACCCTGGACTTAATTGGCGAATATATCACTGCTTCACCATTAGCCTTTCTCTTAGCACTCTAAAATACCACTACTGATATATAATATCAAAACAAAGCACTTAGATTGCGTAAGCTCATACGCTAGCAATTCTTTTTCAGTTTAAACCCGGCATTCTTGTGCTCAAACAAAAAAGAAGACCAATTAAAATAATTTTAGAAAAACATCAAAACAAAAGTTTAAAAGCCCAAACTTAAATGTTCTTAGAGAATCTTTCCTCCCTCCAAAGCTCATACATGCTTTTCCTCTAGTCAACCAAATAATACCTAAAGGATCATTAGATTGTATCTCCTAAATTTTCTAGGTACTTGTTTTTCTAAAACAAAACAAAGCTACAGGGAAAATGCCAAGTCAACAATTTCACACTCCATGAACAATGAAAAAAAAAATCCCCAAAGTGATCAATCTCTGAGTGTCCTTAAAACATGCTATTTGACCAAGATTTTGCAATCTTCTACATATATTCCTATGTCAATATCCTCCCCCACATCACCATTACCTTCTGGAAACAATCTCTCACTTTGTCCCTGCATTCATATGTGCCCAATATAGGTTTTCTTTAGCTCATTCTCCATTTTTAAGAAAAAAGAATAGAAAGTAACCAATAGAAAAACATTTGGAAACAAGTCCATCAGAGGTGAATTGCTAAACCATTGAAGCATCCAGCAAATGATAGAATCATTGCCAGTTAGAACTTCATGGGGCATAAAGACCCCATAAAACATTTAAGATCATCTTGCAAAGGTCTAGAGGGCTGTCTAGCATCCCTTCTATCTATCTGTTAGAAATACTCCACAAAGTTCCATCACAACCCTTTCATCTAATTTCTGCGATAGATCTTTGGGTCACTTCAAAAGAAAACGAAAGAAAAAACATAAGGAAAGCAAACGACATAAAAATTGAGATATAGATGCAAGTTCTTCGCTTTTGAGTTAGAAAAATTCATAAAATTAGATACCAACACCTCCCTCTTAGATTTGTCCAAAACTTGCAATGTAAGCAAGCTTAATTTAGTTGACCTATGATGAAAGCTGCTCTACTAAATAGTTGTCGTTGTCTCCACATGGGGACACTTTCTTTAACATGGTTTAAATGATAGATCTTCACTCTTGCAATTTAATTTGATGAACAACATTTTTCAGTTTAACACTAAGACATGAATTGGGAAGGAACTCTACTCCTAACCTCACTTTCCAAAATAAAGGAGGGATTATGTATTGAGGATTAAGTATGAGAAAAGATCCACTTTAGGACAAGGTCCTTGACAAGGTTGAAAGGAGAAGAAGTCAGAAGTAAGAAGTAAAGGAGGAACTTCAAATGTGAAGTAACTGGAGATAGAAAAGGACAAGATAAGAGGTTTGGGAAAGAATAGACTGATTAGGATAAATGGGAACGACAACAAGAACAACGGGCAGAAATTAAGAACTAGACACCAGGAGAGAGAAAATAAATACTAAATTCAATAATCAATATCTTGTCTCACAGTAAATCCCAGACCTTCACTTCAAAATTATAAACTAAAATCAAGTCAAACCTATATAAAGCATGAGAACTAAAAAAGCAAGTTCATAATTATAGGGTTAAAAAACATAATTAACCCCATTTTAGGGTCACTTCGGTCAGGGGGCTTGACAAGTTACAATAATGCCACCCTTAGGTGCTCTTTTTCTTCTCTCTTCCCCCCCCAAAAAAAAAACATGCTTCCTGGATACTTGTTTTAAACCAAAAGTTTTCTGTTTTTGTTAATATTCTTATTTCATCTCTCTTTCTCTTTTTTCCTTCTTCCTTCTTTCTATCATTTAACTCTCTTCCTTCTTCATCTTCGAGCACACCACCACAACACCTTCACTCCACCGCCAGATCTGCCCACCTTCACTCCACCACCGGATCTGCCCAACTGACCAGATCTGTTCATCCCTAAAATTGGTGCCTGTCTTTTCTATCTTCACTTACTCAAGATGGACGCTCATCCACAGTCAGAAAATGGGAAAGAATTCAAAAATGTGGTTATAGAAATTGCCAAAATTGTAATCTGATTTTTGATTTTGTTAATTAATTCAGTGACATTTTCAACTTTAGGTTTTGATTTCGTTGGAACTGATGGTGGTGCTGGTGGTGGCGGCAGTGGTGATGTTCATCGGAGTGCTGGAGGTGAAGGAAGAAGGAAAAGAAAGAGATTATACAAAAAAGGAAGAAGACCATAAGAAGGAAGGTCTGGTGGTGGTGATGATTGAAATGCCAGAGGTGCTGGAGGAAGAAAGCAGAGAGAAACTAAAGAAACAAGCCAAAAGCGATGAAAGATGAAAGAGGAAAGAGAAGGAAAAAAGGTGACTTTAGGTTCAAAACTGCTGTGCGGAACAACAGTTTTAAGCACTAGGTGTGAAAAGAATAATGCCTCGAGCATGGCACTGGCATGCTCGCTCAAGCCCCCTTAGCCGGAAATAGATAGAAACTCAAAAAGGACCCCAAATAGGGATTAGCTATAATTTTAACACCATAACTTAGATTTTACCAAATTAATTAGCTTCTACAATCCTAACCAACTTATAATGGAAAACACTGCATCCTCCTAAATAATTGGAAATATATTCTAAAAGTACTATTATTGTACAACATCAGTATCACATATTTGACTTGAGCATGACCTAAAAATTAATGGCATAAGATCCAAAAAAAATTGTCCCACAAGAAACAGCCGTCAAAGATTTGCTTCATCTACTAATAGAAGATCCCCCCGGGTTACAATTACAATGATTCCCACATAATCTACACATCATAAAATGCCATTAGAACATAAAAAAAATACCGAATACTATGCAGGAGGATCAAGCAATGCTGCACATAATTAATTTGAACAATGCAAAGATCCTCGATTGGATCCTGTAGATTCTACCTCAAACCCCCCCGGGGGCGATACCCAGTCTTGTTGTACCATAATTGTGACCCCTCTTGAAGCACCAAAATGTTTTTTCTTTGCTTCTCAGATTGGAATTTCAAAATACAAATAAATAAATAAATAAATAAAATTAATATATACAAAAAGGTCTCACAATAGCCAAGTAGCACCAAGCCAAACTTTCTTCCATCAAATACTCCAATCTCCTTCATATCTTTTTCATGTCTTCAGGTTTCCAAACAATATAATATATCCTTACTAAAATTAGGAGGAAGAATATAAAAAGCATATGCTTTAAAAAACATAATTTGCACCAAGTAGCCTTTAGAAAAGCAGTTGTTCGAAAATAGCCAGTATGTGCTCATTATGTAAGTGAACAAGGGAAAGATACTATTGACACAATTAGACATCAAGATCACCGCAAAATGTAATAGATTGGAACATGGTAGATTTGGAAGCATCACAAAGCAACAATTTTTAAATAACTACAGATTGACCGAGCAAGTAAACAACTTACAGTGGTGGCCTAAGGCTTCCCGACTTCAAAGATTGGTGTATCTTTGCCACAATATCAACGGTGTCAGCAGAATTGTCCTTAGGGAAGGTGAACAGAAGCAAGCCACTCCTTGTCAGCTTGACTAGAGAAAGAACTAAGCCTTCAATGCTTTTCTCTGTCTTCCCATAGGACAAAGGGGTTTCTCTTGAAAGTACAGCTTCTAAAAGAAAAGAACTGTACATTAGAACCAGGATGGTACCTCAAGCTGTCTCCAAGTCAAATTGGAAGTTTGAATGAGATTCATGTTGGTTTGTGAACCCGGAAGGGAGAGAAAGGAAAGGGAAGGGAAAGGTATCCTTGTCCTTCACCTCTCTTCATTTTCCTTTTTCTTCCTTCCAAATCTACCCTAACTGAAATGACCCTTACTCTCTTCATTGGAATTATTGTTAGTGTACCCAGAGTCCATACCAATACCTTTGTTATCACTATTATTCAGACATTTCTCATTTATCTCTTCTCCACATGTTTTCCTTCTCTTCACAACAGCTGTTTCTCCAGAGTCTTCCAAGCTGTAACAGTTGTCACACCTGGATGATGCAATATACTACAAAAAAAATATAAGTGACTGCCAACAGATATTGTTCGAATTCTCCGAGGAAAACAGAAAACGGAGCAGCAATGTATTGCATTTCTTTTTATCTCAGTATGTTAATTTTAGAGGAGATGGGGGGGACACAAGAAACACAATGGGATGAAGACTTTTTTCTTGACACAGAACAGTACAATATTCCAAAAATTCTCAAGATGTGAGAAATCTTCATTTGAAAAGGACATTTATAGGGGCATAAACTTGAAATGGATGTAGGAGTCACAAAATTTTGAACTATTCTCAGATTCCGAATCAGGACATGTGCATTTTCCTTTCCCTCAAACTCTGACTCAAGTATTTTTCTAGATTAATAGCACCAGAAACCCTTGGAAGAAAGACATTAAAGACAGTGGCTTGTAACAATGCTTTCATAATAAGACTGGACCAAAAGGAAATATCAAGCATGCATACGTTCAACCACGTGAGCATGATATCATAATATTTGATAAATTAATGATCATACAAGTAATTGCACACACAAACAAAAATATATATATACACATAAATAGCCACACACTGTCCTATGTTTTGTGTATCATGCTTCTATCATCTTTCCAACTCATCAATTATGAATATGAACATTACTTTGAAGTTGACAACATTGCTCTACAAGTAAAATCAGATCAAGAAAAAATAATACTTTTGAAGCCTCAAGAAAGACAAGAGACACCTAAGAGAAATTTCTATATATAAATAGTTCAAGGATATGATCTGAGAGCAAACCTTTTCCAGGATGGATATGATCTCTTTTGTTGCACTCTTCTCCCTTTCTGAAATTTAGAAAAGTTTCCAGTCACATTTCAAATTGAATAGAATATCATGCACATATGCACAAGCCATAAGTTGCAGACAACCTTAAAATGTGCTAATTACTAGTCAATACTCGCAAGACATAGACCTGGAGCAAAACAAAGGCATTTACTCTTTTTATGATAAAACACGAAAAAGCATTTTAAAAAGGAGTCCCAGGGGAGCATACCCTTAGCAAACTAAAGGACCGGGAAGTATCTAGAAATGTCTACTTCCATGTCTAAGAAGAAAGCCAAAAACAAAGAGTATTATACCAACCGTATATATAACTGAAAAGGATCCTCTCAATATCCTTACACTCTATTATTATCCCTCCCACCAACCTAGAAAATAGGTAGGTGATTGTATAGAGAAATTACTATGTTATGTACAATACCTCATGCATCTGAAGGGCCTTCCTTCTTTGTTTTGAAAAGCATGCACTCATAAATTATGATATCCAACTTAAATGGATCCTCAAGATAATGCTTCTTCAAGGGATCACAAGAGATCAAGAACCAAGTGTCACAATTTTGAAAGATAAAAGGCCTGAAGTTGAAGGGGAGAACTAATTTGGTATTTATGAAGGAGCTAACATAGAAGCAATCCTACCATTTAGTATCTAACAAATTTTGTATGATTCTCCTATTGCTGGCAGGTTGTGCATCATTTCCTTTTGTAGGAAGGGTTTTTCCCAGTTGGGGTGGCAATGAGTTACTAAACTGGCATTATTTTCATATCCAGTATGATTTCCTATTCTGCAGATTCTTGCCATTGTGAAATGATTAATTCAACAAATCTGCTTACTTTTCGTTAAAAAAAAAAAAAAAAAAGTTCATGTAATGTTGGTTCCTGTTCATTTATTTCTCTTGATCATTTTTCTTTTTCTACCTAAGTTTTTCTTTTTTCCATTTTCTCGGGGGGAGTGGGGTGATAAAACTTTATGTCCTTAGAACTTCTACAAGTTTTACGTCTTTTATTTAGAAGAGGGAGAGACAGAAACTTTCGAACAAGTGTATGGTTATTTCCAATTATGATAGGAACAGCCGATTACATAATAGTGAAGAGTATATGATGATAGAGGTACCATATGATTTACTTTTTGTTCAAAATTGTGAAGAGGAAAAACATATGATGCCATTCAAAATTCTTTTTTTTTTCCTTAATCAAACTTTTCATATCATAACTCCTGTTCTTCTAGACAAAACTTATCCTAATCTTCATAGTAAAATTTGCTTGCATCTTTAGTTGTGTTCTTTATTTCAATTCTTTAAAGCAATCTTTTCACAACAATAGGAAATAAACTACCTACCTATTGCTCAGACTAGAGTTTACATGCTTAGTTTAGTAGGATACTTTAAGCATTAAGTGGAGCTTTTTCTTTTCTTTATAATTTTGAAATTAGTATTTTTATATACATTGATAGATACCATCACAGCGTTCTTTAGTTACACAATTTGATTTTCCCTATCGAAAAGGGCTTCTAAAGATGCAATTTCACATACAATAATTGGCATTGTTATGATGATTAAATCTTGAATTGTAGCAATACTATATCGACAAACACTATTTTTCCCTAAGCTGTACAACATGATCACAACCTAAACGCAAGGTAATACATGAGTTTTATGGAGATTGCGACAAATCATTATAGGATTTACCTTGGTATTTGAACATATTGAACAAGCAAAATCCACAGAAATTAGTATAGTGCACCGATCCTTCTTCTGTCAACAGATTCACTTATATATACAGGTGGTTGGTCTTTTGGACTATTTGTTTTTATCAATGATTCATCTATATATAAAACATACGGGAACACTGTTTACCGCCACCAGTAAAGATGCCACTGGAGAGATGTTTCCATTAGCATGGTGTGTTTGGGAGGCTGAGAATGAAGATGGTTGGCATGGTTCATGGGCCTGTTGTGTAGAATAGTACTTATTGATAGATTTTTGTGGAATCTGATTGTATGCTGGTATCATGAGTACCACTAAAGTTTAACAATATCCTATCATCATTTTTGTTTTCATCATATTATGAGTAATTACGCTAGGGAGAAGACTGCAAATTTGACAGCTAAATATGCAAATTTCCTAAACATGAAAATAAAGAAGAGTTCAGAACTTTCATTAATACAATACCATTACAGATACAGGCCCTTGCTAATGATGGCAATTGGTAAGGGTAGGCCTGGCGAGGCGGCCAGGCCTGGCCAGGTAGCCTAGCCTTTTTAAGTTTACAAGTCAGGCCAAGACCTTTAGAAAGGCTTGTTTGAATAAGTAGGGCATAAAATATTTAGGCTTGGCCTTGCTCAGTAACAGGCCAGCCTGTTTATGTTATGTTATGTTATCTTATTATATGTATATGTATATATATATTTACAAGGCTCAAATCTTGAGACACATTAAAGAAAATCAACATCTCCCCACATAATGTATCTAACTCTGGGGTTTACAATTGCAATTGTAACTTTGTAACCATTAAGAGAAGGAGAAGGAGAAGAGGAAGGAAGAGAAAAGAGAGAAGAAGAAGAGGCAGCTCCTGGTTTTGCCAGAGTCAAACCCTCCCTCCGATTCCAATGATGGATCTCCGAAGGCTTTTGGCGGTGGTTTGAATCTCATCACCAACTTCAACACTAGAAATTCAGAGCCTCAACATCCATTATCAACAGATCTCCAAAATCTCTCAACTTGATGAGCATCAATCCCATCTTAGATCTGAAGGAGTACTGTGTTTGCAGCTACAACTAAATTTGTGGGATAGGAGTCCTCCGAGATGCAGATATGTTTCATAAAACTACTTTCTCCCTCCCTCTTTATCCCTCTTTCTCTTCTCGGTTAATGTATCTTTGCTCTCTCTATTATGTGCAATGAGCATATTCTTTGTTAATTTCAACCGAATTTTGTTTCCAGTAAAGGTTGTTTCTTATGTTGATTGTTGTTGTCTGACAATTTTCACAATGGAAAATTAATTAGTGGCTAGTTGATAGCGTAAAAATCTTTAGATTTTTTAAGTTACTCATTTGCACCGCTAAGGTTGTGGAGCATGATTTTGTATTTATAGATCTTTCTTAAAAGTTACAGTGAGTTATGTTTGTACTGGAAATACAAGAGTTGTTTTTCTTTTAATTTTTTTAAATCATTTGATTTTCTTTGGAGGTTGTATTTGTTACCCATCAAATTCATCAAAAATTTCTTATGATTTCTTTTTTTTTTTTTTTTTTGATTGAGGCCTGGTATGTTTCTTGTGGCTAAAGTATGCCTCTTTGATGTATGTAAAATTCATAACTGAAAAGTGAAATAACATTTTTACATCAGTTATTTGATGATGTGACAAAAAGAGAAGATTGGATCTCTAGTCAAAAGCCACGTATGATGTAACTGAGAATTTTGTAGGGCTAAGTAGACCATTAGCCTATTTGAGGCCTTGAAGGCCTTGAGTTGTTGACTTATTTAAAGACCTCTTTTCTCAAAAGTAGGCTTTTAAATTGGCCATCATGCCACAGTGATCTTTTCTAACGGTCCAGGCCAAACCTAAACTTTGGCCTCTATCAGGGTAACAGTTCACACTCATACCAATTTTTTGTAATGTAGGCTGCCTGACCTGGCCTATTTTCACCCCTGGCAGTTGGAGATTTGGATCCACAACCATTAATTTATCCAAAGATTACAATAATACTGTTCAAGAATACCCAATCAAGAGAACGATGGAATCTAATTACTGTTTTTTGAAGTTCTTAAATGGGAATAGAGTGGTTGCAGAGAAATATTGAGAGCCCATATTTATTCCAAATGCTAATGCAATAGTAGTTACACACAGAGCAAATGCAAGGAAGTACTCAGTTAGGGTATTTGATAAAGAAAAACAAAACGGTATTAAAATTTCCACTGAAGTTTCACATTAGCGCATATGCACACAATAATGTCAACTTCACGGAGAGGACATACGCCTGCCAAAAGTTGCAGTTGCTATAAATTTCTTACTCACCGTCATAGCTTCCTCTTTACATATATGCAAACCATGTAACTCAAGAGTAATATCTTCTTACTAGAATGAGACCTAAGTTTAATCCTAAACCTTACCAATAGTATTGGTCTTCACATTATAGGTCAATTTTGGTCATCATGCAGCATATAAATATAAAAAAAAAGGCAGCCTGAAGGTGAAGAGGATATGTAAAAGATGGACACAATCAAGAAGGTTGAAAGCATAAGGCAGGACAATGTTATAGTGAGATATGCTCAATTTGCAAGAAAGATAGCCATGAAAGCCAAGGATGCCCTAGTTGTGTTCACTATTGATTGAAGTCTTATGTTGTTTGCTTATGACACATGTAGTTTGGCTTCTAAGATAATGTATTTAAGTATTTAAATTGTATTTGTTTAAACACAATATATTTTTTCATTTTTATATTTGCTCCCCCTTATTATTTGTTGTTAATATTCTAATTTATTAATTGTATTCAAGCTAGTCGTATCGATGGGTGACTCATGTTGGTCATTCACATAAGAGCATACTAATATATGATAAGCTAAGTTATACATTAGGTTACAAGAATATAAGTTTTTAGTTTTTGTCATCCATTTATCTATTCTAATTTTGCAAGAACAAATAAATTTATGTATACTTGTACATGAAAATGTAAACTTGCAAGTTGAAAATTTCTCCCAAAAGCATATAATTTTACGGTGATCAATTTCATCTACAAAAGAAAAATTTTACTTCAGACCACTATTATAATTTGAACATCTTTTTTATCTTTATTTACATTTACTTTTAGATTATTTTGGCGAACTTACATACATGAGATACCAGGGATTGGTGTGGAATCAGGATGTTCCATTATTCTTTGTACGATTTGACATCATAGAGTGACACCTGCCCAATGAGTTCCAAGACTTTGGATCGCATCATGTTATTCCCTCAACTTGTAACACTTTGAGTTAGTTGTAAAGATTCATAGATGAGGGAAAATAAGTCAAAATTGGCCTATGACAAATTTACAATCATAAATCTATGGGGAGACCATCATGTGACAATAGTTGAGGGTGAACCTTCTACAGAGGCCGTAATATCAAGGACTCCCACATTTAGAGTGGTAATGGCACATTAGACAATGGATCATTACTAATGTCAATGACATTAAATATAAGTACCACATGCATTTCTATCCATCTAGGAGAGATTGTTTTTGCACTCAAGTTGCACTTTCAACCATTGTTGATCGTTGGACAGCAATAATGACTACGAGGACTTTTGATGACAGAGTTCTCCATAAATTTGATGTTATACGGATAATTTGCAACCCTTACCTTCCCTCCATCATAGACATTAAAGAGCATCACATACTCTTCCAAAGGACCATCAAATCTCATCTAATCTCCAATAGACCTACATCTTAATCGCCATTACCTGAGGCATCACGACCTCTACCACCAATACATCACACACATGTTCTGTACAGTTTATCTCATTATGGTCAAGATTCCTCCATGATAAACATTAGGCACGCATTACATACACTTTCAACAAATAAAAGACCATGAAATCCCACATTCACTCCACTGCAACCTACATCTCCATCACCATCACCACACACTCCACAACCTCTACCACCTATAAATCATGCATATGTTCAATAGGGTAGATATCATTATGGTCAAGATTTTTTCATGGTTTTTGTGCATGGACATCTGAACATAGATGAGACACAAGTTGAGAAGTTCATTGTGCTTCCTTCACACTTGATACAGGTTCAGTATGAACTCTCACTGCATGTCTGCACACACTGGAGAAACAAGTTGAGAATTTTATTGTGCTTCTTTCACATTTAACATAGGTTTAGGATGAATTGTGGCAGCATGAATTAGAGGAGCATGAACATATAGGTGAGTTAGAGAAGCCTGCACACGTATGTGAGGTAGATGACAACTCTCTATGGACAGTTAAGAAGCCCCTCTGTCTTAAGAAAGTTACAGGAAAACATCTTAGATTTTTTGCACCAGATGATAGATATGTACTTAATTTTATTTGGAGTCTACACCATATTTGGTGATGATTTTATAGAGTCAGATTACTATAATTTTGTGGACAATGCATATGTTTTGCACACAATGTACTTTCTTTTGCTATGATATATGTTTTTGCCCCATGTATCTTTTGATTGTATTGCTTGATATTAGTTTGATGGATTGACTTAACTAGCTTAAGAACTGAAATTCACAACTTAAAACTGTTTATACGATTAGGAGGTGGAAGGCTTAGAGGAATGGATTAGGAATGCACTACAAATCATCATCAATAACAACACCTTTGAAACCGTCATTCTTAAAAAACAGTTACAAACTCTTTTTTGGACAACAGTTTAAGAATTATTTTCTTAAAAACCGGTTTCAAACGCTGGATGTAAAAAAATAAAAAATTAAAAAAAAATGAAAGAAAGAAACTAAGTGCGTGCAACGTGTCGCTAACCTCTTTAGTTGAAAATAGTTTGCCTCCAACCTCATAATGGGGATTAATAACACCAAAATTAGAATTTTGCCTAAGATACAATATTAATCAAGGAAAAAAAATGAAAGAGAGGGAAAGCTGAAATTAAATTGGGTCATATGCATCTACAAATTGAACAGGTGTTTTAAATCATTCTTTGAAATGAACCGCAACAACTGATTCCAGATTGTATAGGTCAGGTCAGCTATGCATATTTCCGGGCATTGTAATATCAAAGTTGAGGAAGCTCGAAATATAGCAGAGTCCTAGAATGCAAAGCCATGCGAGCCGAAACAAGCAAATTCAACTCGAGTATAGAATAGAAGTTGGTAAGAATAAGAAGTATATTAGAATGTCAGCGATGTTCAAGGCATTAACCCGGATTTCAAGCAAACATTTAATCATAACAATCTTTCAAGATTCAAGAAGGAGCAAACTTTTTGATTTACTAGAATGTTATCAATCCAATTCAAACAAATTGTGAGAGAGAGAGAGAGAGAGAGAGAGAGAGAGACATACTGATCGGGCAAGTGATGAGGAAGCCAGAGAGAGAGTGTTGGAGGAGAGTTGAAGGAGCCTTGTAATCGTAACGAGGTATGCTTATCACTGCGGAGTGCTGTTCCCATGGTTTCATCTCCCTCTCATCTCTCTCTCCTTCCGTCTCCGCCATATTCCCTCTCCTTCTTTGATAACCCTACGAGGAGGAGCAAACTTTTTTAAGCTCCACCAGCCCCAAATCAACCTTGGCATATACTTCGGTGGGCGGCCTCAGGGTTAGGGCATGGTTTGGGTCTAAACGGGGAACAACCCATGCCCGCAAATCCAATACATCTTTGTTCAGAATCACAAAATTACCCCGGGCTGATTGAAGCGCTCGTACCTGATAATCCCATTCCATAGCCCCCAGTTCAGATTCTTCTAATGGATCAAAGATAATAATTATTTATTTATTTATTTAATTTTACAATAATATTAATTCTAATTTTATTATTTAGACAACTTATTTAAGAAATGCTCTTAGACAACGAATTTAGATTTGAATTTCAAAATATTTTAATTATTTCAAGTAATAAAATTTAATAAAATTTCACAGTTTGCACTTTTCCTTAAATAAAAAAGTTCATTTCAAAGTGAAATGAAATAAAAATTTCAATAAACTTAATTATTATATATATATATATATATATTTATTTGGTGTAAAGGAGTAAGTTACGGATTGACCATAGAATTCTCTTTAATAGGAAAAATGAATTAGCTATCATTTTCATGTTAGTTTGTTTGAGCTGGAGAATCAAAATTACTTTCTTTTTGAGAGTATCATTCTTAAAACCAAGGAATTGTCAAGAAAAGGGAAAATAATTTCCGCTCCTACTCCTTCGGTAGATTTTCCGGTAGATGGATCTTACGAAACCACAAAAATCTTTAAATAGAATGGGGAGATTTTGTATTCTCCACAAAAGGCCTCTCAATTTTTTTATGCATTTGTTTATAATTTTTTTGACTTTTTTAAACACTCTATAGGTTATACAATTTTGTGCTTTTTATTCATTTTCCTTTTTTTTCTTTGAGAAAATTCAAGCCTTTTGATAAATTTTATCATTCTACTATTATGCCCTAAGCAATTCATGAGACTATAGGAATAAATTAGAGTTGAAAAAAATTAATAAAACGCATAATTGTATTTCTTTTGTTGGGTAATTTAAAATTAATAAAACGTAAAATTGTATTTCTTTCTAAACAATTGCTGTAACAATCACGTGTTATTCATTTATGTTTATAATATATATGTATATAATTACCAACGATAGTAAGATTATTCATTTAATAAAAAATGTTTCTTTGTCATATTTTGGTGTTTAATAAACTCTTAAGAGGTGGATGAGAAATTCCACCCTTAAGAGTTGAGAATATTGGAATTAAATTCTCATTTTTTAATAGGTTTTGTTATTTTATATGTCTAAAAAGTTATGTATTGATATTTTTATATTGGAAAAATATTTAATTTAATTATTCAAATAGATAAATAATTTTATGTATTATATATGCAAGTATGAAATTTATTTCAATGTACGTTATTTATGTGTACGGTTAGATTTGATGCCGCATAGACCAACATTGAGTTATTGTTATATTAAATAAAAGTTGATAACTAATTGATAAAATTCAATATTTCATTATGTATGGATCATATCTTGTGGATCTCTATTTAATCGAGGGTATTTTATCTTGATTATCAAATATGATATGATTTCAATAGAAATTATTGTAGATGATAAAATGGATCGATGTCGAAAACAAAATAATGATAATATCTCAACAAGTCAATTAACTACACCAATGGTCCATACCTTGTGGATCTCTATTTAATTGAGGATAGTTTATCTTGATTATCAAATATGATATGATTTCAAATAGAAATTATTGTAGATGATAGAATGAATCGAAGTCGGAAACAAAATAATGATGATATCTCAACAAGTCAATTAACTACACCAATGGTCCATTTTGAGCAATGTACATATTTCTTTGTGAAAGCAATTTTTTTTTCCAAAACCCATTTCCTTTGTGCAAGTGATTTTAATGTAGCTGTGACTAATGATATGTTGTATGCTTTAACTCGGTTAATAAACATTGGGGAAGGAGGAAAATGGGAAAAATTAGTGCTCCTCGATGTAGTAATGGGAAGAGTATTACCGGAGATTATTTTTCCCATCTATTGTTTTTTTTATTAAGTTGTAAAGTATTCCATATTATAACTAATATATTCTTTTCATAACAAACTATTGATACAAATGTCAATCGAAATAAATTGCTCAAAACAAGACATAACAACGCTTCTCATATGAGTAAATAGCCAACCTTTTCACCATTGTTTTCGTTGGTTTTTTTAATGGAATTTTTTATCATAATATAGGTGGAATTTATTGGTATTTCTACAAATTGTTTGATTTATTTTATTTTTATTTTAGGAATGTATTATGAACCTTTGAATTTTAGGGACCCTTTTTCTATTTGTTCTTTTTGCAAGATAAAAATGTGGTATGAAGAAAGGGCACATATAGGCAAAAGGCTATCAATTATGGAGCTTTGTACGGATATAACAATAAAAAAAAAAAAATTTAAAACATTTCCTGCAGGAAAGTAATTCTACAATTGACATAACATGTTGAGTTTTCAAAACTCGACATACACTGTTCATGCATGTCACATATCGCATGTCGAGTCTTAAAGACTCGACATGCCTCTTTACTGCCCGCATGTCGAGTTTTTAAGACTCGACATGTTCGTGCCTTAAATCTCCCCCCGCCCTTATTTCTTTCTTCTTCTTCCTTCTTCCTTCTGCTTTCTTCTCTCCTCCTCTGCTGCAGACGACTGCTTCTACTTTTACTGGCGGCCGATCTATAGCATCGAAGAATATCTGCAATCTCGGGATACTGAACTGAGGACGTTCCAAGCATTTGGAAGACCTGTACAGTCCATTCTTGCGAAGGTAAAAGTTTCTTCTTCCTTTGCAAACCCTAAAATTTCATATGTTTAAATTGATTAAATTTTTATGCATATTGTTAAATTTGAGTGTTTTTAGTTTATTGAACAATATTTTGTAGAGATTGAATAAGAAAAATAGGGTTTAGGGTTTTTAAATTTAGGATAAAATTAAGATTAGCGTTTTATAAAAAAAATTAGGATTTAGAACCAAATTAGGGTTTTATAAAAATTTAGAGATTGGTTGACTTTGTAATATTGATTTGTTTAGGGATTAAGGTTTTTTAAAGTTAGAACCGAATTAGAATTTAGGGTTTAAAAAATGTAATTATTAGTAATTATTTGTTGATTTATTTGAAATTTATTTTTAAAACCGAATTAGGGTTTGTCAATAGGTTTTTAATTTAAGCTTAAATTGTTTTTTGATATTGAATAGAAATGGCGGAAATGGTGAGATTGTTATGTTACACAAATGGTGAAATTGTGACGGTTGAAAATAGAGTCCGTTATGATCGTGGGCCTTCGAAATTGATTCTGGTAAGAGAAATGCATCATTTAATAAGTTGGTCTTCGTGATGTGCAAGAGTCTTTAGATGAATTTAAGGAGACAACATATAGAGATTTATTATCGTTGTCCCATGTCACACATGTAAGGGAGAATATACGGTATGAATTGGTACCAATTAGTGATGAAAACGATATTTTGAACTTGATAGAGTTTGCGGGGAGTATGAGATTGGGTATGACGCATGAATTATGTGTAAAGACATACAACGCTAGTACATCCGTGCAACAAGGTTACAATTATACATATGAATATCTAGAGCTCGAATGTCGAGTGGATCTTGCTAGCGCATGTGTGGATAATGATGTGGACGAAAAAGAAATGACAGAAGAAGAGGCGGAAGAAGAGGATGATGTTGAAGAAGAAGATGTTAGAGAAGTTCTTGATGGTAGTGGTGGTAGTGGTGGTAGTTCAGCGAACCAAATAATATTGGGATCCTCCGGAGTGACTGTACCCATTGGTGGTGGTCAGAGATATGTTAATAGTAGAATTGATAACTCAATTCCTTTCATTAGAACTGCACCGGGAGGAGATGGTTATGTGACTTTCGAGGAAGATTGTAGATTGAGAAGTGATAATAGGAGTTTTAATGATAAATTAAAGAAAGGAATGAGATTCGAGTCGAAGGAGGAGCTTATACACTTTGTGAAAATGCATTATGTAGGGCATCACTATCAATTTTGTGTTGAGAGATCATCCCCTAAAATGTAGACAGCGATATGTACTCAAAGGGATAATGGTTGTAAGTGGAGGTTGCGTGCACGTAAAACAAGACTTCTTAGTACCTTTGTGATAATTGTTGTAGAGGGACTGTACATATGTGTCAATACTGGGTTGACGCAAAATCATAGACAATTGGATTCAAATTTGATGGCCCGACATTTTCTTAACTATGTACAGGAAGACCCAAGTGTGAAAGTCTCTTTCCTGCAAACCGTTATGATAGAAAAAACCACATATGTAGTTTCCCGAAGACATGTTGGGCTGTGAAAAGAATGGCTATAGAAATGGTATACGGGGATTGGAAGGAATCATACAAAGAGCTGCCACAGATTTTG